>JAULUF010000019.1:5995000-8395000 GCA_031834385.1 Semotilus atromaculatus | reverse complement strand
TGCATACAGATCTGGCAGAGGAGTTGATGATGCCACCTTTACCCTACTGAATATGATTTTAAGACATTTGGAAGGCAAAAAAAATCATGTACGTTTGCTATTTATTGATTTTTCTTCTGATTTTAATTGTGTTCAGCCTTTTATCTTGGCAAAGAAATTGATTGATAATTTTCACTGAGATTTTAACATTGTGTGTTGGTTGGTGGATTTTTTAACAAATAGATCCCAAAGAGTACGTGTCAATGGAGTGTTGTCGAATGTATTGTTGTCTTCTACTGGTACTCCACAGGGTTGCGTTTTGTCCCCTCTTTTGTTTTCTTTATATACTGACGACTGTCGTAGTACTTTAAATGGGAGACATATTGTTAAATTTGCGGATGACTCTGTGATTGTGTCGCTTCTTAATGAGTTTGAATCAGACTTTGGTCCAGTGACAGATCATTTTATCCAATGGTGTGATGCTTCATTTCTAAATATTAATGCTTCAAAAACAAAAGAGATGTTCATTGATTTCCGTAAGAAGAACTCTGTACCTGTGTTGCCTTTTGTCATAAAGGGACATCAGGTAGAAGTGGTTACACAGTATAAATATTTAGGGACTGTAATTGATGACAAACTACAATTTGAGGCAAACACTGATATCATTAGAGTAAAGGCTCTTCAGCGTATGTATTTTCTAAGGAAACTTCGAACTTTTAACATGGATGTTTCTTTTATGAAAATGTTTTATACCTGTTTTATCGAGGCGGTTTTAAGTTTTTCTATTATTTGTTGGTATGGTAATCTTAATATTAAGAATAGGAGGAAGTTGACAAGCATAGTTACAATGTGTAGCAAGATAGTTGGGATTGACTTAAGGACCATCACACAAATTTATGAGCATAGGATGATTAGGAAGGGCCAGTTAGTCCTTTCTGA
The DNA here is from genome assembly GCA_031834385.1 of Semotilus atromaculatus. NCBI lineage: Eukaryota > Metazoa > Chordata > Actinopteri > Cypriniformes > Leuciscidae > Semotilus > Semotilus atromaculatus. Next base: position 8,394,082 of record JAULUF010000019.1, on the reverse strand, counting down.
TGTCACTCACCCATTATGTAGTGAACTTCAACTACTTCCTTCAGGACGGAGATTTAAACTCCCCTTGTGTAAATCAAATAGATACAGAAATTCCTTTATACCTGCTGTAATTAGGTTTTTAAATGATTGATTGAAATTTGTGTGTTGTGTTGTTATATGTGCATGTGTATACTGCTGTGTACACAAAGAATTGCCTTTGAGGACAATAAAGTTTAAAGTTAAGGCAGAAACAGACTCCTATAACAGCCAGTGCATTGCTATTCTTATTATTCCACACAATGGGATCTGAGTCCATTACAAATTACACTTGAGATTGAGAAATTCATTTAAACATATACATTGTCATGAGTACTAATGACTCATGACGATCCATATGTTTAAATTAAATGTGTAAATTATATATAAAAGCATACACTGCTGTGATTTTTACATTCATAATAGTGAGTCATGTTCATGAATCATAGTACAGATTGGCAGTGCTGATAACAAACCCCGTTCTTGTTTGAACTCTGGCAGAACCTGGCGATCAAACAACTCCTTAATAACATCTTACTCTTGACTAACAACTCTGAATGTTGTTTGTTTTGAATGTCTTCTTGACGTTCATATTGGAACTACACATCCTGTTTGATTGCTCTGGTCGGGTGTTTCCAGGGGGGATTGTGGAAGAAGACAGGAAGATCAGAGACATAGCTACAGGTGACAGAGTCTCACATAAAAGCAACATCTCTAGAGAACGACAGGAGGGGAGGGAATAGAATAGGAGCGGATTTGAACAGACTTGAGACTGTAAGACGGAGTGTGTATGTATGTGCTGTAGTCACATACCAGCTGAGCCAATCTGAGCTGCTGTTGTACTGCAGGTAATATTGAATGCAATTCCTACCATTCAGTCAACACATTCAATCATCAGTACATCCTTGAGCCACCTCAGATGAACTGAAAATAGAAGTTTGATGGGATCTGGAAAAAGTGTGGCAATGAAGATGTCAGCTTTAGTGTGTTTCGTCAAATGAAACTCTTCCAAAGAGAGTGCTGTCATATGTGGTCATTCTCAAGGCATCTTGTTTCTTTTAGACATCTTGTTTCTTTTCTTTTTATCTCAAAGTGGAACCAAATTTAAGATATCACATGGGAAAAACTGGGGTTAAAGGAATAGTTCACCTAAAAAAAAGACAATTCTATCATAATGTACTCTCCCCCATGTTGATATAACTATTTCTTTCTTGTGTTGAACATGAACAAAAATCTGATAATGTACAGTCACTATTTTACATTAGATAAAAGCAAACACTGTTGAGCTGTCATAAGGATGTCAGAATTTTAATTTAGGGGTGAATTATGACTTTAAATGTCTTGCTAAATGACATAAAGGATGTATGCCAGATCTTTGACCACCCCTTGATCGACAGGGCTGCACGTTCCGTACCACAAACCACGTAGTGGTTCCAAACAAACTTAAAATGAGGCCTGAGGTTTGTATGTGTCAGGAAATGCTGACAGTTAATATCTGACCTGCTAGAAAATGAAGTGGTGAGAAAAGGGGCATCAAAGAGTTCCTCATTCTCATGCAATCACACACGCAGTCTCACTCTTTATCTTACTGTCACAGGGATGTCGAAGAGCTCATGAAAGAACAAAGAGGAAGAAGTGGACTCTCTGTGGACTCTGAGATATTAAAGCCCACTCACCTGTTTCCTGTCCTTTTGTGCAGAAGGCAGCAAGGCCCTCGAACGATCTGCAATTTTCTGTCAGAGAAAAGAAAAAAAATTACATTAATATGCAAATAGTGCCAGACATGTGACAGCAGCTGAACTATTGTAACACAATAGCTGGGAAATTGCAACGCAATAGCTGGGAACTATTGTAACACAAAATGTATTTTATTACAAATAAGCTAAAGTAAAGACACTTATTCAGCACGCTCAACATAGTTATCTCTCTCCCGGGGAAAAAGAAATACATTTTTTAACTTTGTGAGAGGAAAATATTTATTTATATAAAACCTATTTTTGGGAATTTTTGTCTAAAATGATAATGCCGCTAAATGCTAAATAATATTTCACAGATGCCCACTGTCGCTGGAAGCTAAAATAATCCATTTTTATCTTGACTGCCAGGATGGGGAAAACTGAGTTAGAAATCTAGTCAGATGCCATGGAAATAATTGTGTGACTACTAATTTAAAATATGTAATGAACATCTAGTTTGTATTTACTCCTTACTTGTCAGTCAATAAATATATGTAAGTAAAAAAAACTACTTTACAATTAATATAATGGTGGTAATTATAACTACTAAATTTGATATTATGATGTATTAATAGCATATTAGGCACATATTGTCACAGTGTTGTGCGGGTTGAAGAAGAAGGGGCTGAGACAAAGGCTCCAATTCAAACATTTACTATATAACAAAACACAGGTACAGGATGACTGGCAGAAGGTAACACTCAAACATGCACACCAGGTAACATAGACGAGAACCGACCAGACTGAACAGAGAGAACTAAATACAGATACAAATGAACACTAACGAGGTGAAGACCGGTGACACAGATAATGAAGAACAGGTGCAGGTGATGATGACAGAGGATTCTGGGAAGTGTAGTGCAGAGACAGATGAGGAAGACAGACGGTGGAAGTGACATAACTCCCCCCTCCCGCTAGGCGCGACCCGCGCCGTACTAGACAGAACACGGGAGGGGGAGGGGGAGGGGGAGGGGGAGGGGGCATCCTGGAGTCCGTGATGGGAAGGCGGACCGGGTGCTGCTGGACGGACTCCAGGATAGTCCAGGCGGCCATGGCGGACGAGGCTGGTCAGGAGGCCATGGCGGAGTAGGAGACCACCCCTCGGGCGGTCCTGGGGAGACGACCCCTCAGGCGGCCATGGTGGAGACGACCCCTCGGGCGGCCATGGCGAAGACGACCCCTCGGGCGGCCATGGCGAAGAATCCTCTTCGGGCGGCCATGGTGGAGAATCCCCTTCGGGCGGCCATGGCAGAGAATCCCCTTCGGGCGGCCAGGGCGGAGCAGGACGTACTGGCGGCCAGGGCGGAGCTGTCGGACCCTCGAGCGTCCAGGGCGGAGCTGTCGGACCCTCGGGCGTCCAGGGCGGAGCAGAACCTTCGGGTGGCCATGGTGGTGAAGACCCTTCAGGTGGCCATGGTGGTGAAGACCCTTCGGGTGGCCATGGTGGTGAAGACCCTTCGGGTGGCCATGGTGGTGAAGACCCTTTGGGTGGCCACGGCGGTGATATCTTTTCAGGCTTCCGTGGGTCTTTGGCCGGCCACGGCGAAGGCGTATAGCTCCCCCCCCAAAACATTTTCTTGGGGAGAAGGACAGGTTCAGGCTCCGGAACAGACACCGGCTCAGGAACAGACACCGGCTCCGGGTAGGAGAAGTCCGGCGGCGAAGGCGTAACAGGACTGGACGAGACCAGCGGCGAGGGCAGGTCAGGACTGGACAGGACCAGCGGCGAAGAGGACTTTGAGCTGGGCAGGACCAGCGGCGAAGAAGGCTTTAAGCTGGGCAGGACCAGCGGCGAAGACAGCTCTGGGCTGGACGGCACCAGAGGCGAAGGAAGCTCTGAGCTGGACGGGACCAGCGACGAAGAGAGCTCTGGGCTGGACAGGAGCAGCGGGGAAGAGGGCCCCGAGCTGGACGAAACCAGCGGGGAAGAGGGCTCTGAACTGGACGGGACCAGCGGCTTGGGGCACTCGGGACTGGACGGGACCTGCGGTGAAGAGGGCTCTGAGCTGGATAGGACCAGCGGCGAAGAAGGCTTTGTCTCGGCAGGTGTGACAATACAATACAATACAATACAATACAATATTTATTTATAAAGCACATTTAAACACAGCCAAGGCCGACCAAAGTGCTGTACAAAGGAAAAGATATAATGCAATACAGTATAAGACTATAGAAATAAGCAACTAAAAGTCAGGGAGAATTAAAAGCAAGAGAGAATAAAAAGGTCTTTAAAGAGGATTTAAATGTGGAAACTGAGGGAGCCAGTCTGATATAGAGGGGCAAACTGTTCCAGAGTGTTGGGCCTGCAGTCGCAAATGCACGTTCGCCTCGTTTTTTAAGTCTGGATCTAGGGACAGTAAGAAGGCAGTGGTCACTGGATCTTAGGGTACGAGACGAAGTGCGAAGCCTGGTACCTGGACTCCGCGTGCAAAGTCCAGGTACCGATCTGGTGGCAGGGCTGATGCGGAGTGCAGGCTTGGCGGGCTCTGGCTGGACGGTCTCTGGCTGGACGGTCTCGGGCTGGACGGTCTCTTCTACTGGACCGACGGTGAAGGGAGAGTTACAGCTGGCCAATACCCACTCCACATAGGCCTCGAAGTTCCCCCCAGGCGTGCTTTGGTCTCAGTATTTAGACCTGCCCGGAAGAACACACAGAGGCTGGTGTCATTATAGTGAACTAGGGGTACCAAGTCCAAATACCTCTGTGTGTGGGCCTCGAGGGACTGATCCTCCTGGGAAAGGAGAAGGATCTGGACAGCTGGAAAATCCATAACTTTTCTCTTTTTGTAAGGTCGGTTCTTCTGTCACGGTGTTGTGCGGGTTGAAGAAGGAGGGGCTGAGACAAAGGCTCCAATTCAAACATTTACTATATAACAAAACACAGGTACAGGATGACTGGCCGAAGGTAAGACTCAAACATGCACACCAGGTAACATAGACGAGAACCGACCAACCGATTCTGGGAAGTGTAGTGCAGAGACAGATGAGGAAGACAGACGGTGGAAGTGACACATATAATGTTTCTCATATGATGGAAATTATACAAAATATTCCCCAAGGCTGACATTGGTTGTAGAAGCTTTCACAGTCCTAATCGCATTTGTTATTTTATGGACAAATAAAGGAAGACCAATATTTCATGTGTACCTTCTGCAGGTCTCCATATCGCTGCACAGAATCCGATAGCTCTGTTTTGAGTCTCGTCAGACGGAGCCTGTCTTGCTGCAGGAAAACAAAATGGCATAATTTTTAAAATGGACACCTTGTCAGTTTGACAACATTATTTGTTGTCATTGCACATGCCAGTGGAATGTCTCTCTACCATGTTCAGATATACCAATATCACTGGATATACATTATATAAGGAATATTGTTCCAGTAACGAAAGAAAAATGAGAGATTTATAAAAGTCAAAGAAGCACGACTTTTACCCGTGAAGATCCGCTGATGATGTCAGTGAGTTGTTTAACAAGCTGGCTTGTGCTCGTTATGACTTTATTGGTTTGCTGCTGTGTGGAATGTCTGAAAGAAAGGGAGAAGGGGATAGAGAGAGAGAGAGAGTGAGAGGGGTGAAGAGACAGGTAATCATGCTTTACAAACCGCAGAAGACGACTCAAAATGATTCATCAACTATCCCAAGGTGCAATGCTCTCCAGGCTGGGCTAGTTTTACAGCCCTATTGGATGGATAATTTGGCTCAACCAATTAAGTAAATCAATATTAATGACTGTGTGACAGAGGAACAACATTGTGCAGTGAGGGACTGTGTGTCATGACTGCAGAGCTCAGATGATGTCAGGGAGGCTTTGGGCTCCAGGCAGAAGTCAATCTGCCGCCCCGGAGGAGAATCAAAGGATTAAACGTTGTGTACAGAGACAGCAAATCAAACGGAGGAAAGGTAGCACAGCACAATGAGAGGTTTGCTGTACTGCATGCATTAATAGAGCAGATGGAAAGACTGCATAAATTGGGTTTACAGAGGGTGATATTTATGACTGCACAAATAAAAGGGAAGAAAAGGAAACAGTATGTAAAAGACTGGAGCAATGCACAGGCTTGTCTAACATTTGCCCAGAGCTCCAGACCAACAGGGGGCCCTGAAGGGTTAAAGAAACAGTTAATATTTACCAGACTTCAGGGTTGTGAGCCATTCAGAATTTAATTCAGAATGACTCTAGGTGTGTCTCAATCAGCTCCCTAGTTCAGTTGTCAGGGCACAGATCAGGGCTGTCTCAATAGCAAAATCCATCCAGTGCACTGAAACGTTCGCTCCCTAAAAAGTCCCACAATGCAAGTGAAATCCAAGGAGCATCAATGGTCACTATATTTCCTTATGGAAGTTCTAAAGTATGCAACCTAAATCACGCAAGCCAACTCACTACACCTAATAACATGCAATTATTTATTTTTTAAATACAAACCATTATTGAATTATATGTCTGCATACGCATACATCGCTACACGGGTAATGAACATAAGCTAGCTAACATTTATAGTTTGCTTATGGCTTAAAGGTTGTTGGTACTTACCAGTGCCTGGATTTGTGTACACAATGTACTGGTTGACAACCTAGTAAGCTAGGGAGTTGAATGAGACGCATCCTTTGTCTCAATTCCAAACATTGAATTGAATGAATTGACGTAGCAAACATGAGGCAGAAATGCAATTCAAATTAGAACAGAAATATAATTAAAATAAACAGAAAATTCAAAAGAAAAAAAATCATATGACTGTAATTCTTTACTAGACAAGTAAAATGACAAATTTTAAAGAGTTTTGGCTTCTTCTTTGAAAGTTTTCAAGTTGAAGTTGAAGTTTTAAGGTTTATAGGCTGGACAGACAGACAGACTTCCAAGAAGGCATTACCTCTGTTGAATTTCTTTGAATTTACAATTGGTTCCTCTTTTTATGATTCTATTCCAAAATCAAATTCTACTTCCTGTGGGATGTGGCCAGTTCAATTCATATTCACATTCATGAATTGAAATGGAGACAATTCTTCAGTTCTGAATTTTGCCCAGCACTGCTACACTTTCTTATGTTTAAAACATATGATTGTTTTATGCCAAATAACAGAGCAATGCCAAGTTATTAAGATGCTTTGGCAAGTTAAAAATGTCTGATATGCTGCACATTCAATCAATGTCCATTTTAAACCATTGACCAATCAAAGCAATCTGGGGTTGGGGTTTTCACTGTATTTCATGCGCCCATAAACACGCCTTCAGTTCACTTCTGTTATGCTCTGTCTAACCGTTTTTAATGCTATAGTGCATCCTCTGTGAAGGGCCCCTGAGACATTCACAGTCCTGGGTGTGTCAGCGTCATAATCCATCTCTGGAATCGAGGTGAAAAAGGAGGAAGTGTGGCCCGAAAGAGACTGAAAAGCAGGCAACAGTGAGAGAATTAAAGACATTGAAAACTTGCGACTGGCTATACGTTATTTCCACTTCTGAGCTGGAAGAAAGATAGAGGCAGAAAAAGGGGCCAACGGGTCAGAAGCTCGTGAACAAATATAATCTCCTGATAGAAATTCTGTTTTCTCCTCATGCGGAGCGAGGAGGTTGGATAAGGCCATTGATTTAGTGTCTGTGCCCTGCTCCGCCTGATCCCTTCCTTTAAAAGCCAAACCAAGACCACCGGCCAGAGCGCCTCCTGCTCTCTAGAGATATGTGGTGGAGAACGCGGGCGCACCTCCCACTCAAATATTGATTTAAAAATCGAGGAAGGAAACGAGGAGAGAGGCGTCTGGCAGAAACATCTCCAGTGCATTCGTTATGGGTTGGGGCATGTCACTGTCGTTCTCTGTCCACGAGAGAGAAACGAGACCAGTCGAGCGGAAAAGCACCTGTAACAATAGAGACAGCAGCAGTCGTGCTGTGTGAACAAAAAAGGCAGAGGTCCACAGTGAACGTTCTAATCACACGCCAGAGAATAGGGGAACGTGGCTGAGCAGTTCAACCATAAAGCTTTTTTTTTACATGATCAGTCCTTTTCAAGGCTGACTCACTCCTCTCAGTTCTTAAAACATGGACTCACTATTACTGGCTGAGTTTTTTTAGACCATAGGGTTTTCAGTTTAAAAAACTGCCCAGAAGTCTACTACAATGATGACTGAAATCTAAAAACGTTTTTCTCCTCCAGAAATTTTAATCTGAGAACCCATTTTGGGTTTTATGGCACAATTGATAGTGCCTTGTTGGATGTATCAGTGGGTCGTTCCCATGAGTGGTGAATTAATAGTTGATAAATCTCCAGCTGATAGGGCATCACTCTGCAGACAGTTTGAGTATTAAAAGAATAGTTCACTCAAAAATAAAAATCCACACTCACCCTCATATTTATTCCAAACCTGTATAACTTTCTTCTGTGGGTCACAAAAGGGGAAATTCTGAATAATGTGCAGACCTTTATTTTCCATGAAATTACAATGATGGGAAGCATAAAACCATAATATGATAACTGTGAGAGAGACCAAACTTTTAAAAAATCATATTCAGATTTCATTAATTTTACAATCCATTTATTTACTTAAACTCATATTATTTATTTTTTCACCTATGACCTATTTATTCCCTTTTTGTTATTTTTTTCCCATTTATAATCTTTACCTATAGGTGTTAACTGCTTACTGATCAGCTTCAGTCCCTGTTCATTGCAATTGCATTGGGGAAGAAAAGCATAAAAAAGATAAAAGTCATCAGGAAGCCATACAGCTCTGGAACAACATGTCATTAATGACAGATTTTTCATTTTGGGATGAACAATACCTTTAAGAAAGCGACAGTTTGAAAAATCACAGGCATCACATACACCAACACAACACCGTCTGAGACACAGACAAAATGTCAGCGTGTCATAATTTGCATATGTGTTATGCCATTGCCAATGCCACATTGGCAGTAGTTAACCTGGTGCCCGAGATAACTGAACATAAATAACAAAAATACAGTTGACTGAAAGATCTGAAGGAAGCAGAGTGAGAAATCACCAAAAAAAAAAAAAAAAAAATAGAAAAAAGACCAGAAGGACAAGGACAGACGCATAAGATTGACTTTTCTCTGTTTGATAGCGATTGAAGGAGGGTAAGAAAGTCCTGTGAAGACAAAAATAAAAAATAAAACAGGAAATAAACCTGTGGTCAGAGACAAGTTTGGCTGTCAATATAAATGTAGCTGCTATAAATCCGTTTTATAGCTCAACAATAATGCCTTGGTTTAGTCATGGCAGTACAAATAAAGCCCTTTGAAATGTCCATGACTCAACCTCATTATATTGCACACTATGATCCACTGAACACCTTCAATACGCCCTCAATTACAGCTTCCTGTGTTCTCTCAACGGTAACATGTGAAACGCAATATGGCCTACACAATCTCAAGGGTCGACACGAAGCAGTGGAAAAGTTCTGTTATTACTCATCCCACATATTCAAAACCCAGTAGTTTATTTCCCCAAACACTGTTTAGTCATGGTCCACATTTAGCATGTTTCGTGTCTGTCGAGTTGGCGGAGTAGAATATGAATCTTCCTCTCCTTTGACTGGCTATGGCCATCTTCAATCTGAATCCCTGTAGGGCTGAACTTCACTAGTCACTTCTACAGCTCAGGTGGGTTGCTACTTGCTAAATGAAGCTCATCGACTGAATCAATGAAAAGATGCAACAGGAGAAGTCCAAGGTCAAAAAGACGAAAAATCAGTCAAACATTTGAATGATGGTAATGAAATAGAAGTCATAGAAAACTTTCAGATGTCCACTTATGGCAAAGGTCACATACACACAGGTTTGTGTTTAAGCTTGAGAGATAAATGTTTGTTGGGGCAAGTTGTCAAATGTGTGTAAAATAGGGTGACCAAACGTGCCGAAAAATTATGGAAAGTTTCGAAATCTAAGCTGTTGTCCCGAATCCCGAATCCAGCCCTAATTGTCTCGGAAATCATCCTAAATGAAAAATCTTGAGTAGTTGTTGTCTGATAAAAGCCAGCCCCCGTCGGCTGCTCATTGGCTGTAGCCTTTTTTTTTTTTTTTTAAGTTCAACAAAGATACCGTAGGCAAGAATTTAGATACGCATTGATAAGCTATTTTTCATTCATTCGTTTCGTTGACATGGCTCGTGTACCGGAACCACAACACAGTGCTTTTTAGACTAAAGACAGAATGTTGATCTTTGAATAAAAATATGTTTGGTTCAGGTTTGAAATTCATTATATTTTATTATAAGCTATGTAGTCTAATATCATAGTAGGCCTATAACTTCTCCACAATGTCGTCTGTCATTTTAAATGCGCAAGCCCTTTAAATTTGATTGGATTCTGATTGGCTGTCAGTGTTTTATCGTTCGACAGCTGGTAAAAAAAAAAATCGCTCAGAAAGTGATCCCAATGATATCGTTCCTCATATCTTTATCGTTATAGTAGTAACTCTGATATTCTTTAATATGGAGAATGATTTTTAGAACTACATCTTTATCGTTATATTTATCCTTGGTGTGAACGGACCTTTACTTCACATGCAGTTGCAAATTAATGAGAATTAGTTGTCATGCGGCAAATTACTCATAGTTAGTAAAATATCTAAAGTGGACTATTGAAATAAATTGTAACCAATGTTCTACATTTATACAGTCAATAAAAAAAATAAAAAAAAATGAATTACTGTATTTTAATATTTTTTTGTTCCATATTTTTTCACTTTTTGAATTCAGCTGAAAAGCATACAATAGCCCAGAATTTGTCCCATAAGCTCAACATGAGTTTAATAAACTGTATGAACTGTATCTTTTTCCTAAATAGTGTCTAAGGTATGTAAGAAAAAATATATATATTACCCAATCCAGTAACACTTTACTTGAAGAGGTGTACATAAGACTGGCATGACACATGTCATGATTATTATTTTTATGTATGAGTTTTTATGTATGTTTATGACAACTGTCATTAAGTGTCATTCGCTCAATTATTACATTTTTAATGCAAATATGACATTGTGTGAGATGTCTTTGTTATGACAACTTGGCATACACAACTAACACAACCTGTCATAAATATGTCAGAAACATGACATAAAGTCCTTATAACATTTTAATGACAAATTACATTTGTACCACTGTAGTTGAGGTCAAGAAAAACATGACACAGTTATAATGGCCTCATGACAGCAACTGTCAAAATCAACCACCTGACAGTTTAATGAAATGTTAACCCATCAAGCTAAGTGGTTTCTTAAGTTTGATAATTAATCTGCTATGTCATGTTTATGACATATTTATGACAATTTATGTTGTCTTGGTAATGTCAAGTTGTCATGACAAAGACATCTCAAACAATGTCATATTTGCATTAAAAATGTCATAACTGAGTGAATGACACTTAATGACAGTTGTCATAAACATGCATAAGACCTCCATGTCATGATTATGAAGGTGTCATGTCAGTCTTATGCACACCCCTTCAAGTGAAGTGTTACCAAAAAGCCTACCCTGAGAGATATTCCCAGGAGTAAAAAGTGTGACATCTAGCCCTGGTCTCCTCCTATGCAGTTCTAGGATACCTCACACAACCTGATAAACACAAAGTATAAAATTTCGTAGTTCCACTCTAGCTTGCAAACCTTGACAGATACAAATCTAATTTCAAATCCTGACTGGACCTGGAGGTCAAATCAGAATATAATCACAGAGAGACTTGTGAAAGTGACACAAAAGCTACTTCTCTCCCTCAGATAAGTGATGTACTGAGGTCGTGCTGTGCGAAGTCTAATGGGTATTTACTTTTGTTAGTTTTTATTTCGTTTTAGACAGCTGTGTAAGGAACACAATGTTTTTTTTCTTTTGTAAGGTGTTTCATTGCATTTCTCACATCACTTCCTCCCTGTACTGCTTAGCTTGTTTCTCAGCCTCATAGTGTTTGTGGCCTGTTCTTTTAGTCATGTTTCTGTAAAAGCTTTTCATAATAAATAGAAATTATATGACCAAAAATTTGGGTGAAGAGGCAAAATGTTGTTTGCTCGTAGAGTGAGGCATACAATAAATAATAATACAAATATATGCACAAACTATCAACACACACATACATTTTATATATGCATATAATATTCATAATCTTTTCAAATATGTTTAAAATAGAACATCATTATTGCTCATGCACATTACTGCACTTTTGTTATACTGGGCACTGTTAACGCTGCAGTGAAAAATTATGAGAGCACATTTATGATGACTACTCTGTTAGTAAAAAGGTCGGTCCGGGTCATATAGCCTGAGTTTAAGTGAACCATGTCCTTCATTATGCTATATATGAATCATACTGCACCATGAAAGCATTCATAATCTAATAAACACTGTTCTATTTTTTGCCTTCTATAAACCCAGCTCTCTTTCTGTGAGTTTAACAAGTCTAGGGATAGAAACATAGCACCTATAATCTCTAACAGATGCAGTATAACCACACACAAAAGACCTGTAAATATCCTATATTTTCCATCCTTCCTTCTGGGAACAGAGACTTGTCAGCCAGTACTGTATAAGCAAGTGTACTCTAAGGTCTACCCTTCTTCTTGCATTGCATCGTACTTAAACTTTGCTGTCGTCATGAAAATCAGCGTGCCTTTTTTTCTCTCCTGTCAGCTGTGCATAAGAATCAAAAATCTGCTTTCAAGTGTGTGATGCATTATTTCCAGTGATTGTGATTACTGTGAAATTATATATTTATGCTGCCTCTGTGCATTAAAAAGTCTGGGTAAAAACACTCGGCAAAGAGTAAATGCGAGGAAAGAATACGCATACACAAAAAAATCAGCACACTATTCTGATGGCCTAAAATACATGCACGATGAAAAAGTAAATGAATTGGCAGATTTTTTATTTTAAAGGCAGCTGAGGTATCCAGAACTTTACATTCAACTGATATGAATACACCCGAGTAAAACATTTTTTTTTAATCTTCACAAAACAGATGGTAAAGAGAAAGCCACATGATGAATCAAAAGTTTATCACATGCATTTCCACAAGCTGAGGTATTATATAGAAGGTGCACTGTATCATACACACAAATACAAAACACTGTATATATATATATATAATATATATATATATATATATATATATATATATATATATATATATATATATAATATGTATGTATGTGTGTGTGTATGTGTATGTGTATGTGTATGTGTATGTGTGTGTGTGTGTGTGTGCATGCGTGCGTGCGTGCGTGTGTGTGTGTGTGTGTGTGTGTGTTGTTTTCACACACACAACAAAAAAAAAATATATATTTATATGAAAAACCATCAAATATGAAGTGTCACATTGAATTCTGGTAATGTCATTTTATGGGTTTTCACTGTAAATTATAAGATAACTCAAAACCGGTACGGTTAACAGTATTTTTTTGTAAAATTACATTACTTGTTCCCAGTTTCTCACCATATATAGTAAGGGAATTGATTTAATTGATTAACAGATTTACCATAGCATTTTTAGTCTTTTACATTACAATTTACAAGTAGACTGGTAAATGTTCTCAATTCATCTGCTATTAGCAGGTGTGGTATTAGTATTAACAAGTCAGTGCAATGTTTGTCTAAATGTGTTTGTATTGTGGCTTCTTTCTCTCCATTCTCATTAAAAGATTTTGGTTTCACCGCTTAAGTGCACGTCAAACAAAAATAAACATAACTAATTATATGTTGTCACCCCAACAGCTTAAAACTAAAGGTCTCCACTTCAGAACTGGAGCATTGATAAATATGTTGGTGTACTCATCTTGCACTCTTTGTGAAAGAACCGAGTGTCCACAGGTTGACTTGCCCAATAAGCAGAGATGTAAGGCTAATGAGCAGAAAACAATTATCCCATCGTAACGTGCCATTAAGCACTGATCCCGACCTGGGGTAATGACGCATACTGGATCAGTCATGTTGACGGACACCATCCTGACATTTTCAGGTAAGGCAAAGTTTGTGCAATGATGCCGAACATAATCAAAATGACAAAGACTACATATCTCACAAAGGCTCAAAAAATGATTCTCGCAAAAAGGGCTACTGAAACTCTTGATTGGTTATTTGTGTGCGGGGACGTAACATTCACAACAGGTTTCAGAAGCGGCTTAATTTAGCTAATGGTCTTTATGGCACATTTTTCATTAAGCATATTTGGCATGTTGGTTTTATGAATAATATATTTCACACTGCATTGATTAAGTGGGGTTTTTAATAGAAGTGAAATTAACTAGATGAGTTTGCAAGTAAATTGCACTTGTTTTGCTTTGAAAGCTTTAGGTGATGGAGAAGTCGCTTTTAATCATCTGTTCATTTTCTGATTGCTCTGATAATGCATAGTTAACTTTGCATTTGGTTAGGAGATCAGACGATTAATAATACACAAGCTTGGTCTTCCGCCAAGACTGCATTACTAAATCATAATATTAGTGTCGTAACTGATACTGGGTATGTTTTTCTACATAAGTATTACAATATGATTGCCTGTATACAATAAAGGCAATCACATGATATACAAACCTGATTTCAAAGGAAAACCCAACTATGTTACAAGGAGGCATTTTCAAATGAATTTGTACTGTTATTAGGAAAAAAAGTAAACATGAAGGTCCACCCCTATACCCGTCTCCAGTGCATAAGCAGATCATCCAAAAATAAACAAATGAGACGAATTCATAGTTAGCCACCTAATCACCAAAATGTTGTGTTGGATATACTGAATATAATATGTGCTAAACTATGGTAGCTGTTATGGGACAAGGGGGAAAAAATACCCTCAATTATTCATGTTATGTTCTTTTAAAAAGACTAAGGCTTAAAAAACACTAGTTCACCCAGAAAATGAAAACTTTGGTCATAATTTTCTTACCCTCATGTTTTTTCAAACCTATATGACTTTCTTTCTTCCTTTGAAAACAAAAGAAGACGTTTTGGAATGGTACCCTACTGCTCTTTTCCATACAATGAAAGTATGTGAATTGTGACTAGAGGCTGTCAAGCTCCAGAAACTACAAAAGTTAGGCACCCAAAAATTTACACACCCAATTTTCTGAAGTCATACAATAGCTTTGTGTGAAAAAAAAAAAAAAAAACACAGAAACTTAAGTCGTTACTCACTGAAAAGTCTCTCATCTGCTGTAGCGCTTGTGAAATCTTGTTCATGTTTGCGTTTACATGAATAAAACATGCTCTCTAAAAATTGCTGGGTTTTTTTCAACCCATTTTTGGGTCAAATATGGACAAACTCCATTTTTTTAAAACTCAACAGTTGGGATTGTCCATATTTGACCCAAATAGGGGTTGAAACAACCCAGAATTTTATAAAGTGTGGTATGTACATATTTATGGAATGCCAGACCTAGCATTTTTTACATATAGAAATGAAAAAAAAAATTTTTTAAAATGTAAAAAAAAATTATACATATATATATATATATATATAGGCTACATACATATATTATATTTATCAATTATTTTCTTATCTATAATTGTATTTAAGTCTACATTTATTTATTTCTACATGTATTTATTTCCACATTTACATAAAGAAAAGTGAAAATAAATAAATGCATAAATAAAAAAATGTGGAAATAAATACAATTATAGATAAAGAAATAAAAGTATAAATACTTGTGTATGTATGTATGTATGTATGTATGTATGTATGTATACATACATACATACACACACACACATACATATATATATATTCATAGACTAGTATTTATACTTTTATTTCCTTATCTATAAATTGTATTTATTTCCACATTTTGTTCTTTTTTTATTTATGCATTTATTTATTTTCACTTTTCTTTATGTAAATAAATGTGGAAATAAATACATGTAGAAATAAATAAATGTAGATTTCACATACGATTATAGATAAGAAAATAATTGATAAAAAAAAAAAAAAATTATTTTACATTTCTTCGTAAATGTATTTATTTATTAATATGTCAGGTCAGGCATTCCATACAAGTAACACTTTTTTTGGTCTACAAAAGAAAGAAAGTCATAGAGAGTAAATACTGCCACACATTTTACATTTGGGTCAACATTCAAGGTGGTTTAAGGGAGTTTTTCAGTACCACCATCTACTTGAATGTAGTTTTGGTCATTGCATGCTTCTCAGCAGGCTCACCTTCTGTCTACAGAATCCTTAGCATAGAAGAGGATGGACAGTGCAGTGTGTCCTCCACTCCAAAGACGAAGAGCGTCTCTCAGAAGCTCCGTATGCAGCCGAGCGGAATGTGTAATGCTCTAACGAGCACAATGACAAACAAAGGGTGTGAACGATTAATCCACTTAGTTTTGCTCCGTGTGTGTTTCTATGATTACAACGATGGGTCAAATTTAATTAGCCAAGTGATTTTTCACTGGAATGAGATGCACCGAACATGTGCAAACACTTAAGAGTTGTAAGTTGTCAAGCTAACACTTGAGAGTAGGGCTGCAACTTGCAATTGTTTTAATTATTTAATTATTCTCTTTTTATTCCAAAATGCTTTATGATGATTTACTTTTTATCAGCAAGTCTCATGCTCACCAAGGCCGCATTTAATCAATCAAGTGTGATCTATTTATGTTTTTTTTTTTTCTTAGCAGAGTTATGTATAGCCTATTGAATGCAGATAATAATCCATTTTATTCGCGTATCATTAAATGGTATAGGTACATTGATTATATTTTTTGTATTTTTTTTGGGAGATTATGAGGAAGCTCAAGAATTTGAGACATTTTTGAATGGCCTGGTTGATGACTTAGAATTTACTTCTGAAATCAATTATTCTAGAGTAGGCTACACTTCCTGGATATGTGGGTACAGAAGAACGGAGGTTGATTACAACTCTGTTTACAAAAGAGACCGATCGCAACACACTTTTACTCGCTACCAGCTTTCATCCGACTTTTAAAAAAAAAGGACTGCCTAAGAGTCAGGTCTATAGATTGAGGAGGATTTGTTATTCTGAATAGGCTACTATCAATTCAGTGATTACTTGTGTTTCTACTTATGTTGTTTATTTGATCCGTTGTCCGTGTGGGTTAGGTTATGTGGGGAAAACGTCACGTCAATTAAAACAAAGAATTAGTGAACATAAGGGCTCTATCAGAAGAAAAGATGAAAATTATCCAGTTGCAGCTCATTTTCTAGCCTGTAATCACGATGTTTCCTCTTTACGTTTTTGTGGGCTTGAAAAAGTGAATGTGCCACCTAGAGGGGGCGACATGGAATTGCTCCTGTTGAGACGTGAACTTTTTTGGATCTTCACTCTTCAGACCTTATCTCCTAGGGGTATGAATGATGAAGCATCATTTAATGTGACGTTATAATGTGTGTGTGTGTTTTTTTATTTTTTTTATATATAATGGTTTCAAGTATGGTTGTAACTGTGTAATTACGGGCTGTAACTGTTGATGACGTGTTGTCAATTAGAGATTATCAATGAGCTTAAGTGATCACAGATGGAGCTGTTTTGATTGGTCATGTGTGTATTTTAAATAGGATTTGTTTGTGAAAATTTGTATATGCCTGATGAAGGTCGTAAGACCGAAACGTTGCCGCTAAATTAAAGTTTTATTTGCAAGTACTGATAGTGTGCGGGAGTTCCTAATTGTAGATTGTCGACCATTCTTGGTCTTCCTTTCCTACGCACCTATCACCTGCAGGTGTGCGATGGCGTTTGTTTATTATTTTAATTTAAAATGCAATTTAATCCTGTGATGGCAAACCTACATTTTCAGCATCATTACTCCAGTCTTCAGTGTCACATGATCCTTCAGAAATCATTCATGCTCATTTGCTGCTCAAGAAACATTTATTATTTTTAGTCCTGTTGAAATAGTTTTGCTGCTCAATATTGTGGGAATCAGGATTCCATCAGGATTCTTTGATCAATAGAAAGTTCAAAAGCATTTAACAACATTTACCTGAAATATAAATCTTTTACCATTTACCTCAAAAAGGTAAATCAATGTAATGCATCCTTGCTAAATAAGTAGAAGTTATTAAGTATTATTCTTACTGAGGCAAAACTTTTGATCAGTAGATTGCATGCTGTCTTACTCAAGAGATTATAAGATATTGTTCCATTTCTACAGGTTAATAAGAAACATTTTTATAGATTCAGTCATGCAATAAAATACACACAAAACCGTAGCCATGTGCCTCATCTGTCTCTTATATTGCCAGTCTCTGAAGTCCACTCTGAGTCAGTGCATTTTAGTGCACTGGAAGTCTGCATCTTGGCTTGCCTGTGACATTGTAGAGAGTGCAAATGTTTGTGTGTGTGTGAGGAAGTTTTGGGCAGGAGGGGGTGGGGGGCAGTCTGCCAGGGCCTTTGGGCGACATATCGCCATCTGGGAGGTATGACCCTGAAACTGCAAGGTTTCCGTGGAAACTGGCTGTAATAAAATCATGGCT
Source organism: Semotilus atromaculatus (assembly GCA_031834385.1). Classification (NCBI taxonomy): domain Eukaryota; kingdom Metazoa; phylum Chordata; class Actinopteri; order Cypriniformes; family Leuciscidae; genus Semotilus; species Semotilus atromaculatus. The sequence goes on along the minus strand of JAULUF010000019.1, from coordinate 8,375,905 downwards.
GGGGTGCAGCAAAGGGCAGAAAGAGTAAGAAAACGGGTAGAGTCAGAGAGCGAGTAATAGAGAGAGAGCGGGAGAAGGGGTTGCTGTCAAGTGCCCTGTTTGGAGCGGTAAGCCTGGCATGAAGGGAAGCACATTCAAGGTCAACTAAGAAACAGCAAAAAAAAAAAAAAAAAACCATGGGCTACAACAATTATTGTTTTTAATATGTCGATATTCATTCAATTTTTTATGAGTCACTCAAAAAGACACAAATCAGTCTGAAACTCTTGAGTTATCAGTTGGAATCAATCACTGATTAAATCAGAAACGTGTTATTGTGTTATCTGTTGACTACTGAACACATAGTTCACCCAAAATGAAAATTCTGGGTTACTCTTTAATGTGTCATTGTGTAATTATATACATATAAGTTCTGAGTAATATTAATTAACAACACATACTTACTGTAGGATTAGGGTTTGGTTAAGGGTTAGTTGCATGTAATTAAGCATAATTACTATGGTAAGTACACGTAACATACAGTGGTGTGAAAAAGTGTTTGCCCCTTGGTAAATATCAACGCATTCTCACCCCAAGGCGTCATTAAATTGAGACTTTTGACCATGCTTCAATAACTGACGCTAAAGGGTGCCTTTAGCGTCAGTTGGATGACGCTTCCGTTATGGGTAGGTTTAGGTATGGGTAGGTAGGTAGGCGCGTCTCATATTGACGCTAAAGGGTTCCGTGTGCGTCTAATTTAGATGCATGGTCAAAAGCGTCATTTAGATGACGCTCGAGGATGAGCGTCATCTAACTGACGCTAAAGGCACCCTTTAGCGTCAGTTATTGAAGCATGGTCAAAAGTCTCAATTAAATGACGCCTTGGGGTGAGAATGGGCTGTAAATATGAACAAAGATGGCTGTAAAAAATAAATCTGCATTGTTAATCCTTTTGATTTTTTATTTAAAAAATTTGCAAAAATCGAACCTTTCATTGAAGTAAAAGAATTGAAAGTTGGGGGGAAAATCACATTATGAAATAAATGTTTTTCTCCAAAACACGTTGGGAACAATTATTTGCCCCCTTTTATTAAATACTTTTTGCAACCTCCTTTTTCCAAGATAACAGCTCTGAGTCTTCTCCTATAATGCCTGATGAGTTTGGAGAACACCTGACAAGAGATCAGAGACCATTCCTCCATACAGAATCTCTCCAGATCCTTCAGATTCCCAGATCCATGTTGATGCTTCTTCTCTTCAGTTCAGCCCACTCATTTTCTATAGGGTTCAGGTCAGGGACTGGGCTGGCCATTGCAGATGCTTGGTTTTGTGCTCAGTGACACATTTTTGTTTTGATTTTGATGCTTGTTTTTGGATCACTGTCCTGTTGGAAGATCCAACCACGGCCCATTATAAGATTTCTAGCAGAGGCTGTCAGGTTTTGATTTTTTATCTATTGGTATTTGAACGAATCCATGATGCCATATATCTGAACAAGATGTCCAGGACCTCTGGCAGAAAATTAGGCCCACAACATTAAAGATACAGCAGAGTATTTCATTCTACACATGGGGTACTTTTTTATCCCTGTGTGCACCAAACCCATATTAAGTGTTTGCTGCCAAAAAGCTCTTTTTTTTGTTTCATCTGACCATAGAATGTTTGAAAAGTAACTGACACTACTGGAACTTCAAACGGGACGGGTTCTATGGTCAGATGAAACAAAAAAAATTTGCTTTTTTGGCAGCAAACACTTAAGATGGGTTTGGTGCACACAGGGATAAAAAAGTACCCCATGTGTAGAATGAAATATTCTGCTGTATCTTTAATGTTGTGGGCCTAATTTTCTGCCAGAGGTCCTGGACATCTTGTTCAGATATATGGCATCATGGATTCGTTCAAATACCAATAGATAAAAAAATCAAAACCTGACAGCCTCTGCTAGAAATCTTATAATGGGCCGTGGTTGGATCTTCCAACAGGACAGTGATCCAAAAACAAGCATCAAAATCAAAACAAAAATGTGTCACTGAGCACAAAACCAAGCATCTGCAATGGCCAGCCCAGTCCCTGACCTGAACCCTATAGAAAATGAGTGGCTGAACTGAAGAGAAGAAGCATCAACATGGATCTGGGAATCTGAAGGATCTGGAGAGATTCTGTATGGAGGAATGGTCTCTGATCTCTTGTCAGGTGTTCTCCAAACTCATCAGGCATTATAGGAGAAGACTCAGAGCTGTTATCTTGGAAAAAGGAGGTTGCAAAAAGTATTTAATAAAAGGGGGCAAATAATTGTTCCCAACGTGTTTTGGAGAAAAACATTTATTTCATAATGTGATTTTCCCCCCAACTTTAAATTCTTTTACTTCAATGAAAGGTTAGATTTTTGCTAATTTTTTTAATAAAATATCAAAAGGATTAACAATGCAGATGTATTTTTTACAGCCATCTTTGTTCATATTTACCAAGGGGCAAACACTTTTTCACACCACTGTATGTAACAAGGACACTGTTAAATAAAGTGTTACCAAATTCTGCCATAATTTTCTCATCTAACACAGATTTCTGTTGAACATAAAAAAGGACTTTACAAAATTTGACAAGTCACTCTTTTCCATGCATTGTGAACTGAATTCATTGGAAAGATCTAACTAAAAAAAAAAGATCCCTTATGACCATGCCAAATACAGCTAGAACGAAAGCCAAGATTTACAGTAAATAATGATCACTTTGTATCAAATGCCTTCAGAAAACTTGGAATATAGGATATGACTGTCTCGCATAGCCAGACCTCCAGACTGACGGCAGAGGATCTGGACTCCATAGCAGCTTTCATTGGCCAAGGACCGCCCAGAGGCAGTTTGACTGACATGTAAAGCAACCAATCACATTTCAATTTGTCCCGCGTCATGTTCAGGGGCGTAAAAAATTTAACATCGATGCCTCTACAATAACAGAGTGTGTAAAAGTATTGGTCGGATTCTAAAGAGTCTATGCTGTGAACTGTACGTACTTCACATACTTTTGAAAATCCAGCTTTTAGTTGATCTTGATAAGCGCTTGTTGTCACAGTTGTAAACACAACAGCTTGCTTCTTCCATAAGGGGGTTTGGCGTCACAGCATCTTTATTTCCAGGCGGACTGTTAAATAACACAACATGCATGTCTCCTTAAAATCCTGTAGAATTCAACCAATCAGATGACTACTTCAAAACTCCTGAAGAGTTTCCAATTTTGTGTGTTGTACCGTACGTATCAGACGTTTAGCCAATGGTCTGTGGGCTTGACGTCTGAGGCTGAGACTATGGCTAATACAAACTACCTTTATTTTATTAGTATTAATATTATTGACCCCCATTCTTTGTAATTGCATGGGAAAAAAGTGACCAGCACAACTTTTTTTTAAAAGTTGCATTGGTCCATAGAAGTTTTCTGTTCCATAGAAGAAAGCAATTTTTACCAGTTTGAAACAACATTGCTGGGTGAACTACTGCTTTAAAACATTGTAATTTCAGGTGGATGTTCATACACCGTACATTTAGTCAAAGATATACACATTGACAGAGTTTTGTCCTACTAAAAGGACATTCATTTTGGAATTAAAATATCTCACTCTCACCGAATAATAGTATATAGTTTGGTTAAATTATTCTTAACTTACTAAAAGAATCATTAACAGAATAATTAAGGAACTGCAATTGAATGGGAATGCCCATCCCTAATGGAGAGTTCTAAGAAAGACTGAAGATGCAAAGAATAAAGCGAGAGAAGCAGGTGCAACTTTGTTGAATATAGATGCAGACGCTAATGAAGTGGATACAAAAAAAAATACATATCTTGCACACTACACTTTTCACATTGGCTAATGACTCAGGTGTGCTTGAGACTGGCTGTCTGCAATAAACCTACACTTCGTTCAATTCCACACAAGACAAGACTGCAGCAGTACACAAGGGAAATGTTACACTGTTATGCCTTTGTGATGTAATTTTAGCTCATAATTCTTTATTGTATAATGTGCAGTCACTCCACAAGAACAGCAGAGGGTGTAGCAGTAGAAAGGCATTGCTGCTTATCTCATTTGGTTTTAGGCAGCCAATCTGCCCAAAGGCTTTATAGCTAACAAAAGATGTCATGTTGCGCCTTAGGGATGGTGATTCTTCAAGAGGAGAAAAAAAACAACAACCACCACAGACACCCAAAACAGTATTAGGTTTGCAATGCTTTCATTAACAAAAAAAATGGCCGATATAATTGATGAGCCGCCACTGGACACAGATTGTGTAATGCATTTCAAACAACAGCAATTCCAGACCAAATACTTTGTCATCGGAAAATAATTTAGTAATTGTGGCATCCTGACTACAACAGATGAGTAAACAATACATGCTGGGTGGAAGGTGATGAAACAGTGAGAGTGAGCGCTCAGATGTTCCTCTGTTTCAAAGTGCTCTAGAGAGTCAGCAAAAGGGAAGCTATTAAAATCACTGAAGGCCTGTGAGAGAATATCATGACATCATAATGGAGCACAAATCTGCTTTTCTCTGCTGCAATAAAAAGTCCTCGGAGTATATATATATATATATATATATATATATATATATATATATATATCGATATATGAAAAAGGTCAAATTACCTTTAGCTTGCATGCATAGTTTTGCGTGTGTGAGTCTCCAAAATGTCTCCACAAAGATGGTAATATTCGAAATCCTTGTTTTTGTGGGGACATTTTTTGGTCCCCATGAGGAAAACCATACTAATTGATGTGTTTTGAAAATGTAAAAATGCAGAAAGTTTTCCATGATGAGTATGTTTAGGGGTAGGGTTAGTGTAAGGGAATAGAATATACAGTTTGTACAGTATAAAAATCCTTTTGTCTATGGAAAGTCCCCATAAAACATGAAAACACAATAAGGGCCCTATCTTGCATCCGGCGCAAATGACTTTGTACACTGACGCATGTGAACCGATTCTGAAGCGCGCCTGGTAAATGCACCGCTATAATAGTATTGCGCCATGGAACAAGCGCACCTCGTTCATCATGCTCTTGAAGGGAATGTGAAATGACACTCTGATTGGTTTATTTCACATTACGCCCAAACCACACCTATGAATAATGAAGCTATTTCAGACCAACCCCTTTTAAACTTGCGTCGGGCGCAAGAGTCATTTATCCTGCTGGTAAAATAGCAACAGCGCCCAAGACCCGCCCACAAAGTTACTTGCGCATGATACTTGCGTTTCAGATCGTTAAAATAGGGCCCTAAGTGTGCGCGACGTAAGTGTGTTTTGCTAGTTTCAGCCCTACGCAGTTATCTTTTTCACGTCCTGTGCCACGTTGTTGAAATAGCAAATGCATTTGCCCCCATCTGTTCGTCCATGGGCTGCTGGTCTGAAAATTAGGGGTGTTCAGGCGCATTGTTGGCACGTTGCTATTTTGAGGTAGCTGAAATAGACTGCACCATTGACCAACAAAAACCTTGTCTAAAGTCAATGGCGTAGTATTTTTTTGTTATTTAAAGGGCACATTAGTAATATGTGCCTATAAGTGGGTCCACAACGCGTGTACACTCTGCTTATTACACACACAGAGACACGCAGCAGCACACAAACTAGCCATTTATATATAAAAAAAGATTTACAATGTAAAAGATTAATATTGTACAGAAAGATATGGTGGAATCCGGCTTGTCCCGTAAATGGTCTGATTGCACGCATTAACCTCCCGCACAAGCAGATCCGTTTCTTCGCTAGAGAAGCGTTCAGTCTTTCCGCTTGCAAATTCCACCATGTAAGTAGCAACCTGCCATGGTGTAAGCGCAACTGTGCGTGTGTATGTGTGTGTATCTGTGTGTGTGTGGACTTACAAACTCTGCCGTAGCTCTGCTGTATCTCTGGATGTTCCCAACGATTGAAGGGTTTTCTCTAGTGTTACCACTGAAAAGAACAGACAGAAACTTCCATGTGTATTTCATTTTGTCACTTTCAGCTCATGTCATCCTTTATGGCTTAAAATCAAGGTCAGAATATTTGGAGGCTTTTTAACCTCACCATTTGCATTGATCTGAAAGATGTTAGAGGAGGTTTCCTGGAACACGTCTTGCAGCTCTGAGGGGCTGACTTGTGTAGCTGTAGGAGAAAGAAGATTATGGTTAGTAAACACAGCGTTTAAAGTTGATGTGTGTGATTGTTTATGCTAAAATAGTATTTCAGACCATGTTTTCTAAATAAATGATAATAAAACGAATAGTTCAGACTCTGAAATCTGCTTGGATGAGCACTACAAAACTGTAAAAAATACACACACATCAGTTTAAATTATTATTACAGATAATGTGTCCTAATAAAGTGGTTAAGTAGGATTAAGAAACACCCAAAAACCTAAGAAAAGTAATGTTTTTACATTTCTTTATTTTTTTATTTTTTTTATTAAACCCTTACCTGCGGTAAAATTAAAACAAATAAAAATCACTATTACAAAATGCCTCGTACATGAGGATTTTTTTCTTTATTTAGATGGCACTCCCTAGTCATGAGGGCTTCCATTTCTCTGCTAAGAGAAGCCAAACAAAGCAGAATCAAAAACACACCATGTTTCTGGACAGCAGCTTAAACAGACTGAGTCGTGAGCCACCCAAATGGGAGTGTGGGCACAGCCATTTTCTTATTCAAATGCACGTATCATGCACACCCTGGTAGGAAAAGGTAATCATCAAGAGCTCTTAATCAAAATCAATTGCACAACCTCTGTATCGAAGTACAACCCACAGGCCCCGCACACATGCACATAAATGTGTCGTCTCTCAGCTTTTGTCTTCCTCTGCCCTCAAAATGACTGTAATTGACGTGCTGTTTTTCACAACTCTTCATCTGTGCCCTAATGCACTTACACTTGAGAGGGGAAAATCGCAGGCAATCTTTTGCAGATGCATATTCTACTCTAAGAGAGGTTTTGGACTTGGTACATGAAGCAGGAAAAGAGGTATATATATGCATGTATATATGAAGAGTTCAGATGCAAAAGCCTCTAAGTGCCATTTGAAATTTTCTTCTAGAATGATGATTTTTATCAAGCTTGTATATTTAAGTTCAGTAATTTCACTTAAATGGCAATGAAGATGACCTATTAATTGTCATTTAAGTGAAATTACTGAACTTAAATATACAAGCTTGATAAAAATTATCATTCTAGAAGAAAATTTCAAATGGCACTTAGAGGCTTTTGCATCTGAACTCTTCATATACACACCAAAGCACCAGTATAGGACTAACTGTGAGCTGAACTGTAAGCAGTATCAATAGATATGCGCCAAAATATAGCTGAAACATGATGTATTATGTTAATAATCACAAAATGGGGACTTCTTGACATCGCACATGTTACTAATAGTTTAGCATGAGCAAATGAAAAATTTTAATATTTTACTGTAGGTGTGAGTTTTACATTACAGCGAAAAGCATATGACATTATCTATCTGACTGCTTCCAGCCAGATGTGCTTGTGTTTATGTGTGTGCGCACTACAAAGGTGATAAGCTGTTCTCAGTGGATCATTTTTCAGGGAAACAACCTTTTGTGCCCTTACTGTTATCTCCACTGGCCTCCAGCTATGCGCACACCTCTCATACTCTCTCCTCCATCATCATGATAGATGGATGATCCATATTCATTCCACTCTGCATTGAGCACTATCCCTCCATATGGGGTGGGCTAAGAGGGGGAAACACAAGGGCACTACTTCGTGTGAATATGTGTGAAGACCAAGCACGATCCCTCTAAACACTTTATGAGACCTAAATTCCCATCACACACATGATCATTGTGTTGGGAATCTCTGACATTTTTCCTGTCGCCCATGGTGCTTTTTGTCTATTTGTTATTTGTTTTGAGTCTGTGCCACAGTCAAAAAACATTATAGTGGTCCCATCTAATGCTGGAACATACATATACATACACACACATATATATATATATACACACAAAGACACTTAAGGTGTATTTTGGATTTTAATACAAATAAAATGTAATCTTAGTTAAAATGTACGGCATTCAAACTATAACCATTGACGGGGTCATTGAAATATTAATATTTTGTATAATAAATAGTGCACACTCAACAAAAAACTAGACACACGGATTGTCATGAAAACGGCAAAGCTGCTCTAAAGCGACATTTGATTTGAAACCGAATTAAATCCTAAAACCTGAGGCAAGTTAAGATTGAAACTTAAATCCTTGTGGAAATGGAAATCTACTTATCTATAATATCTAGATGTTTCAATACTTTTACTAAATCATATACTTGTTAGATCCTTCATGAATCAGCTTTGAAGACGAACACACACACACACACACACACACACACACAGTAACAGCACTGCCTATTCTACAAGGCTGGCTCAACAAATAATGTCCATTTTCCAATCTTTTTACATTAAAATATAATTGAAAAGTAGGGAAGTTAATGGGGAAGTTAGATAGAATGCAGAAGAGCTCAGGAAGTACATTTTTAGGGTGTGCTTGTAGGAGCCACTGGAAATAAGCAGACACAAAATGCATTAAAGTGCTGAAAAACAAAGCCACAAAGCACTTTTCTCTAGTCCGGGGTGAGAAAATTGATCTGAAATATCTGGGACAAAGGACAAATTAACTTCTGCCCTTTCTGAATTGTTCGTCGAGGCTGTAAATGCATATTCTGCAGGGTGTTCAATTATACTCTCAAATCAGAAAATGACTTAATCAAAGCTTTCTCCTTGTTATGCATGAGGTCAGTATATGGCTCTCTCTCTCACACACACACCCTATCGGAAAAACGCAAACTCAAACACTAGAAAGTAATCCCCATGTATTGTAGAGGGTGGAAAAAAGCTGAGATGAGCAGAGGGAGAGAGGGGTTTACAGGCCAGAGATATGTGTGATACAGTGTGAGACGGGTCCTTATCCCCACAGTGCAAGATCCAGGCCTGTCGCACAATGACTCAACTAACGAAAGCAATACATGTATGAGCGGTTGAAGCACTGACAGAATATGGTTTTAGTCAAAAAATGCAGAAATCATGATTGATCTGTTTTTATCAGTCTATGCATTGCAGTGTTTTCAATTTCTCCATAAGGACTCTTAGAGCATTACCTGCATTTTTGTTATTAAAATACATAATGTTGTATTTAATTTATTCCTGTGATGCAAAGAATTTTCAGCATCATTATTCTAGTACATCAGAAATCAATCTAATATGCTGATTTAAAAAAAAAAAAAAAAAAAAATTATTTTTATTTATTATTATTATTATTATCAAAGTTAAAAAAAAATTTGTCTTTCTTTTTTTTTTTTGTGGAATCCTTGATTTTTTCCCCCAGGATACTCTGATGAATAGAAAGTTCGAAAGAACAGTGTTTATTTATTTGAAATATAAATATTCTGTAACAATGTAGAAATCAGTGTCACATTTGATCAATTTAATGTGTCTGAATAAAATGTGTATTTCTTTCCAGAGAAAAAAAAACAAAAAAAAACTGACTGACCCCAAACATTTAAATGGTAGTGTATCTTGAGTTGTGTTTAGTTTTCAAGCCTAGACCTTTCTAAATGAGAACACAAAATCTATTGTCTATTTTCTGAAAAAAGTCTTAATATCTTGCTACTCAAAAAAAGTATGTTGTTTTAAGGATAGAGAACAAGACAAAAATAACGATTAAGAAAAAAAAGTGTAAATTCAGTGTAAAAGGCTGCAAGCACATCACAGAATGTTTTAGTACTGCTAAGTATTCTCAGTTTAGATGATTGCTTTTTTAAAAATACTTAGAAACCCAGCCTGAAGTGCATTGCTTATTGCAGGCATGTTTATTCACTGTCGTCAACACCAGAAGTCACTGTGTGTTTTAGGTTGCGTGCACAGCATGTCAGCTCCAGTTAATGCATTGGGAGGATCTGGCAGTGCTTTGCACCCTCCTTTGAGTTTTCTTCTGCAAATACACTAACACATGTACACTCTACACATATAGAATCTTTAGCTCTGAGGATTTTGGGGCAAGCAACTCCACTAATCTTTGAAGAGAAGTTTGTAGTTCTCAGAAAAGCGAGACCCAAATTTAAAGCTTGGTTTTTCATGAGATAACTCTGAGTACTAAGTTTTAATCAGAACAGCACACAAAGGAGGTTATTGAGTTCAGGAGCTGTATCCTCACATAGAACATGCATGGATACTTCATTCATTTAAAATCAACCCTCTCTAAGAGAAAGGGATGCAGATAAGAAGATGTTAAAATTAGTTTAGGTTGATGCCTTAACTTCACTATTATGCACCATGTTGACAGCTAATCAAGTATCTGTGTACTATGTACAATGCAAACTATACCATTAAAATAAGTGGGAATGCTCTTTCCAGGTATTTTAGACCTTTAAGTCCAGACAAAACCTACATTGTACCCAAACATTTTTGGAATATTCAGCTTGGACAGCTACGTTAATGGGTATTTAACACAATGTTTGACATTTTCAGTCTTTCCCAGCACTTAACTTGTCGCTAAACGTTATAAAATTTGCTCTCATTATACTGATGTAATCTCACAATCCATACAGATATGTACCAAAAGACCCCCACCTCCCCAAGCCCACCAATTAGAATGCAATCAAGACATTGACGCACGACGTGGCCTTTAGGTAATTATGGAATGCTTGATTACTTCTGTGAGCGAAAGGACCTTTATTTCAATAGTCAATTTGTCTTTCACATTTGGTCTCGGTAACATGCAATATGGTTATAGACAATAATACTGGTTTACCCGAAATTGCACTTGTGGAAGTCTGAGAGGGTTACAATTCACCAAATTAGACAAAAGTGCAGTAATTTGACTTATATGTGTCAGAATTGCAATAGCAAAGATTGCTGAAACAGGCAGAGATGGCTTACAAACACACACACCCCACATGGATCAGCACAGACAATCAGGCCTATGTTTTGTAGCTGCATGTGTGTGTGGTTACATGCTGTTTGTTCCACTTTCTCTCTCTGAATGAGGCATGACACCTGAGCTCATTTATTCCTTCTGTTTGGATCATTCCAGCATGGACGTGGAGCACGTCCCGGGTTTGGCCGCTCATGACGGCTGTGTGGTCCCTGCTGGTGTTTCAGTGTCCATTCATTAGTCTCTCCACACAGACAGACCCACCCCGCAAACCTCCCTAATGAACACAGCAGAAGCTGAAGCCTCATCCAGACACGGGCTAACCACATGTGCTGGGCTCTGCTCAGACGGTCGCCTCATGACAAGAGCTTTTCTTTTTCTGTGCTGAGAGAGGGGAGTGAGACAACAGTGCAGTTAACCAATACTGAGAAACCACATGGTGAGGAACATGACAGGCCCAGATATGACCAGACTGTGCTGTGACGTGCTTGCATGATTAATTGATTGATTGATTGATTGAATGAATGAATGAATGAATGAATGAATGAATGAATGAATGAATGAATGAATGAATGAATGAATGAATGAATGAAGGAAGGAAGGAAGGAAGGAAGGAAGGAAGGAAGGAAGGAAAGAAGGAAGGAAGAAAGAAAGTGAATGAAGGAAGGAAGGAAGGAAGGAAGGAAAGAAGGAAGGAAGAAAGAAAGTGAATGAAGGAAGGAAGGAAGGAAGGAAGGAAGGAAGGAAGGAAGGATGGATGGATGGATGGATGGATGGATGGATGGATGGATGGAAGATAGAAAGAAAGAAAGAAAGAAAGAAAGAGAATGAATGAATGAATGGATGGATGGATGGAAGAAAGAAAGAAAGAAAGAAAGAAAGAAAGAAAGAAAGAAAGAAAGAAAGAAAGAAAGAAAGAAAGAAAGAAAGAAAGAAAGAAAGAAAGAGAATGAATGAATTAATGAATTAATGAATTAATGAATTAATTAATTAATGAATGAATGGAAGAAAGGAAGAAAGAGAAAGAAAGAAATGCAAGATAAAAAAGAAAAAAAGAAAGGAGGAAAAGAAAGTGTGGGAGGGAGGAATTAATTGAAGAAAGAAAAAAGAAAGCAAAAAGGAAGGAAGTGAGAAAGGAAGAAAAGAGGAGGAAGGTTAAAATCAGGAAGGAAGAAAGAATTGATGGTAGAAATGAAAAAGCAAGCAAAAAAAGGAAAGAAAGAAATAGAGGGAAGGCAGAAAGACAGTGTGATGTAGAACGATGGATGAATGAATGAATGAATGAATGAATGAATGAATGAATGAATGAATGAGGCATTTATATAGAGCTTTTCATGTATTACTGTACACCCAAAGCGCTTTACAGTCATGTTGGGGTCTCTCCTCAACCACTACCAGTGTGCAGCATCCACTTGGATGATGCAACGGCAGCCACAGTACAACTCACACACACCAGTGCGCTCACCACACACCAGCTACAGGTGGAGAGAGGAGAGAAAGAGATAGAGCCAATTCAGTGGATGGGGATTATTGGGAGGCCATGATTGGCAAGGGCCATTGGAGGGAATGTGGCCAGGGCACCGGGGATACACCCTTACTCTTTACGAGAAGTGCCATGGGAGTTTTGATGACCACAGATCCCAAAGGACGGGACGAAGGACTCATCCGAAGTAAACAATGCAAAAAACAAACGAAAGGAATAAATGCTGCAAGGAAGGAAGGAAGGAAGGAAGGAAGGAAGGAAGGAAGGAAGGAAGGAAGGAAGGAAGGAAGGAAGGAAGGAAGGAAGGAAGGAAGGAAGGAAGGAAGGAAGGAAGGAAGGAAGGAAGGAAGGAAGGAAGGAAAGGAAACTTCCAAGCAGGAAAGACGGATTGATAGAATGATTGCAGAAAAACAGACAGAAGGAAGTAAACAAGCAATGAAAGAAAGAGGGAGGGTGTGATGGTAGAATTATAGAGGGAGGAAGGAAGAAGCTATCAAAAAAGGAAGGAATAAAAAATGCAAGAAAGGGAAGAAAGAAAGAAAGGAAGGAAGGAAGGAAGGAAGGAAGGTATGAAAGAAAGAATGCAAGTACGAATGAAGCATACAAGCAATAAAGAAAATAAACAAACACGCCAGCAAAGAAAGAAAGAAGAAAAGAGGAAAGGAATGAAAAACAGAAGAAAGATCTTGCAAACAAGCACCAGATGAAAAGAGAAAAACAGGAGATGCTTAGCTAAAACAGAGTAAAGAAGGACAGGAGGAGGAAGGAGAACAACAGCGGTAAACGGAGTGACAGAGAGAGAAAACAAGAGAACGGTGAAGAAATGCAGATGCTGCTGGAGGGGAGTTAAAAGGTTTGGCAGGGGAGAGGAGGGGAAAGATTAGCTCGACTGACAACTCCATTAGAGACTTAACCCTGGCTTTGATCATCGCCTGAGCCACTCTTCAGCCAGCCTGATGCTGGAGCGCACAAACACAGAGAGCTGACAGACTCCTGAACGCAGGTCTGCCTGTGATCAAAGCCTTGTCTCTTCTAACTCTCTCTCTCTCTCTCTCTCTCTCTCTCTCTCTTGTCCTGTGGGACTGGCAGCAGCCGAATGCTCAGACACACACAGAGAGATCTCAGAATGTGTGATTTACTCAGGTCATGCTGCGTGAAAGAGGAAGCTATTTGCTTTTGCATGTTTTGATTTTGAGAGGGTCTGTGCGAGGGAAAAAAAATTGTCTTCCTTTTTTAAGGTGTTCTCTTACATTTGCTGTAACCATGGCTCTGATAAAAAAAAACATTAACTCTACTAACAAAAACAGCCAACAAAAGGCACGTGCTGTTAGACTGACATTTCAGATGCTCACTTTCTTACCAACACATTCTTGTATTCATGCAAATTCATTCATGTGAGCTGAATATGTCTTTTAAATTCACACATATGACACAGGCCGTCATGCATGGCACTATCTGCATTACACAACAACCGTAGGAAGGCAACGTGTGCAACTGTTTTTCTTGTTTTTTTTAAGTATAGCATTGGTTAGGTTAGGGTTTCTTAGATTACATTACTTAAATCCATTCATCCACCCGTCTACCTAACTATCAACCAATCCATCCATCATCCATCCATCCATCCATCCATCCATCAATCTATCTATCATAATTAAGTTAGCTTAGCTTGCTAGTTAAGGGAAGTACACTTTCAAATGTAAGCGTTTAGTTATTGTGGAAATTAATCTTTAATATATAAATAATATATATTAATATATATAATAAAAGCAAACAACACTTTACATTATATTTAGTTTTCCTTCCTTGCTTGTTATGTTTAGTTTTGTGCCTATGGCTGAATTGTGTCAAAAAAGGTCAAGGTCAACCCAGATTATGTGACTACAGAGTGACCTAAAAATGTCACCCAGTATGTACTTGGTTTTGCTGCTCCGATATTAATCACTTTCTAGACACCATTTCTAAGTAAGTTAAGGTCTTGTTTATATCTTAAAATCAGGCATTTCCGATCACATTAAGGCTTGAGGTTTTACTCTGCCCACAAAAGAAGTGTTATCCATATTTCATTTCCATATTTCTTTTTGGGATGCAATATTTCCACCTGTAGCTATTTTTTGTTGAAAGATCTAACAAGCTCTTCTGTTACCATGACATTGTATTATAACTATCAAAGACAATGTTTAATTGTCAACAAACATACATTCTACTCGTTACTAAACACATCAGAACTCCGACGAGGCAGAACTTCACTAAATTAGCCATATGGCTTATTAATCCCATGATGATTTATGGAGGAGTAAACGCATAATGCCGTGCTTTAGAGAATAAGGAGGGACCAAAATCTTTGTCTCCGTCGTATGATTTATAATATTTTTTTCAACAATGCCTGATGATAAATAGAGAGAACCCTTGCCTGTGAGCATTAAAAAAAAGTGTCTTTACCTACTGGCTGGTATCCCTGCCTCGTGGGCCCGCCAAATGGATTTCTGCTTCCAAAAGAGCCTCCGTCAATGGATCCGTACGACATTCTGGGTCCTCCGATAATTTCTTGAGCAGTCAAATGGAACTAATCTGCACAGGCAAACAAAGAAACAAGAATGCATATAGGTATAACCACTATAATAGAAAGAATCAATGAAATCATAAACAAATCAACTATTATGTATATTTGAACCCTTTTTGGCAGCACACCCATGAACTGGCCACCGTTTAATGTATATTGCAAACAAAAATGGTGAGGGTTGGCTAAAATTGACACAAATAATTGTTGTTGTAAATAAAACAAAAACATTTCCAGAACTTTCAGGGGCCGATGTATTCACAAAATATAAGGTCATTGGTCAAAAACACGCAATAAAATGAAACCCACATGTCTGACAGTTCTCCTTGAACTAAGTTAGGGACTGTTTACACAACGCGGTTTTCAACTAAAAACGTAAAACTTTATGCGCTTTGGCCATTCGTTTACACGACAATGGCGTTGTGGGTGCCTGAAAACGCGAAGTTTTGAAAACGGGTTTCAAAGTGCACGTTTTTGGGTCTCCGTGTAAACAACAAAAATGCGAATCTCTGAAGACGATGATGTCATGCACATGCATATTACGTGTTCAGTCTATAGTGGTTCGTCGCCATCTAATGGCCTGGCAGCAGAATAAAGCGTTTTTTGTATTTTTCGCGGATCCGTGTGAATGGGGATCATTTTGACAATGGTGTCGTGTAAACGTATCCCTTAGTCTTGACCCATCTAAACTCTGACCCATCAAACTCATAGGGCCTAGTGCACAGTTAACAGGGGCTCATGTGCTACTTCATCCATGCACTAGGACTGTGTGTCAGTTACATTCATTAGCAAAGTGCTGAAGGTGTGAACTGATATGGGGCATCTGTGGCACGACTTCACCCCACAGTGACATGTACTACGTGTGTGTGTGTAAGTGTGAACATGAATTAAACCCCTTGTGACACAGTTACACTACTCAACATGAATCAGTCCTCGCGAACGGCTCAGTCATCTGACTTGGCCGTTAGCATCCGTAATAACTTTATGAGGGGTGTGTAAAATGGTTAGAAAGGTTAAATAATGCATTGGGAAAATGTCTGTCAACCCCCTCACCCTCAGAACAGTGTGTACAGTGAGATAACAAACCTGCTTAATGAAATCGTTTACAGTACCACTATGTCACATATACAGCATCAAATGTCATCATGTGAATCACGCATGACAAATACAGAAATGACACTTCATCATTTCTTGCGTTTTTATCTTAAGATGTGGAATTGAAAGAATAATTCCGTCAGTTTTCACCCACATGTCATAGAAGGATAAACTAAAAGAGAAAAATGAATAGACAGCCAGATAAAGCGATTAAATAATATATTTTAATAGATTGCACACCTATGGACTGGGTGTAAATAGTTTGCTAAAATGCCCAATAATAATAATAATAATTTGCTTGTTAATAATAACCACAACAACAATAATGTTATCGTTATTAATAATAATAATAATGTCATACTGTATAGTATACTACTATTACTATAGTCAAGAAGAATTGTATGCTATTCGAAAATTTCAGGTAATAACATCTTGCTGCCAATACAAGACACACTGCTGTGAGCAAGTAAGACAAGCTGCTGCTGTACAATATAGCAAACGTGAATTACCTGTAGCAGATCTATACAGGTGGAGATGGGGAAGGTGGAGGGTTTCTGAAAGTGCGCTGCACTGCTAAGGCAATTTCTACCCACGTATTTGAAGGTTGAGCAGCGAGCTCATTGGCTACTGATACAGCAGGAACCAATCAACTGCGCCCTATAGATAACAATGTGATTACGAGCACGTTGAGTTAAAGGACCTATTAGCCTGCGCCATCTAGGGTTTCATGACAGAACTTTGTATTTATACAGTTTGTAGTGACGTGAGGGTGAGTAAATTACCGTTTTCATTTTTATGTTGAACCACGCCTTTTAAGCAAAAAAAAAAAAAAAACCTTTGCAAAAGTTTTAAACATTTTACATAATTAGACATTTATAATGAGGCATTTCTGAAGATCCAAGTTAGATCTGCATGCAAAACTATAAAAGTGCAGAAGAAAGTGTGAGGACCTGTGGAGATAATGACAGATGTATCGGCTGAAAAGATTGTGTTGTTTCTGAAGCAGAGAGTGAAGGTGGCCAAGCCTGCGGGAGGAATGAGACGGAAGATGAAATTTGCCGGGCCACGTGGCCAAATAATCTGATTAATTTCCATAGAGCGGGAAGATTAATTACTTTTGGCAGCAATAAAACATTTCTGTGCTTCTTGATTTCGAGCCCAGACAATGATTTGCTCATGCTCACTCAGATCCGGGGAGATGTTTACTTTGACTATTTTTGTTTTGACTATATTTGACTACATTCTTTTATTAAAAAAAAAAATATTCTTCTGTTCTAGCTTGCACAGTTCACAGAAATGAAGTCAAATTGTAATGCTGCTGTTGTTGGTTATTTCTCAATTAAATGGATAGTTCACCCAGACCTTTATGAATGTCTTTCTTGAAGAATGCCAGGAACCAAACAGTTAATGGGCCAAACATGATTGTGTTGAGTCAGTGGGGTCCATCAACTGTTTGGTTACCCGTCTTCTTCAAACTATCTTCTTTTGTGTTCAGCAGAATAAAGAAATTCATACAGGTTTGAAACAACTTGAGGGAAAGTAAATGATGACTTCTTTTTTGGGTGACTTTCTTTTTTGGGTGAGCTATCCCCCCTTATTTCACACCAAATAAGACATGTTTTCGACTAACTATGCTTTTGAATAACAAAACCTGTAATTACTGTAGCTTAAAGATCAGCTTGTGATCAAATTGGCAAACACAAGATGTTAAAAGAAGTTGTTAACAGTATCTGAGTTCTCAGATGGTAATAAAACAAGAGCTTATTTCTGTTAACCTTTCCACCCTTTGTCTGATCTCACTACTTCCATCATGACTGGATGGACTGGGCAGAGATTTGACTGACAGGTCACTCATATATGAAACACAGCGGTTGATTAACTCAGGTTGATCAGTCTGTCACTCACAATTAGACAGCTGTCTGTTCCTCTTCTAATCATGTGACTGGACAGGAAGGGGCATAAGGACATGGCCAACTGTCTTTATAAAATACGTGGGCGGTGTTTCAGGATGCGAGAAATATATGGCATACACTAGTAGTAATGAAACCTTGCAATGAAGTCATTACGTAGATAAAGTTACATACTCAATCTAGTGTGTAAAGATTTATATTATTTTTACATTTAGCAAAATGGATTTAATCTTGTGGATTTGTTTTCAACAGTTATTCCACAAATAATATAAAACCTGTACAATGTGTGATACATTTAATATAACTAAGGATTTACATTTAGTGATAATGATAAATAGCATGCCAGCTTAGAGGAGGCCCATTAAAGCAAGAAAGAACTTAAAGAGCTAGAATGCTGTAAAAGTGACTCTCAATAATTTGATTATCAAGTGATCAAACATCACCATTGTGTAATACGGTAATCAAGGACCTTTACTGCAAAAAAAAAAATGTGCTCTGTATTTCCCAGGAAACGTGTGTAAATTCCAAAGACAGAAACTGAGAGAGAGAGAGAGAGAGAGAGAGAGAGAGATAATATGATAATGATAATAATAAGTATATTATAATAAATGAATTAGTATGGATAATGTATTATTATTATTATTATTATTATTATGATATGTAAATAATAATATTAACTATAATAAATTGTATATGTCAATGTTAGTATTTTTATATTCTATGTGAAAAATAAATAAAATAAATGTATGTAATAAAATTATTATTACTATGCTATTATGATTTATTACTATTATTGTTATTAATATATAAAAGTCATAATGACTTACTCTATTATAATAATAATAAAAATAAACAATGGTTTTTTTTTTGCATTTTTTTTTGCATTTGGCAATGGCATTTACAGCTTGAGTGATTGGGTTAAAATATATCTGCCTGCAATGAGCGGCCTTGAGCAATTGTTACAATTTAAAAATACACACTACGCCAGCTGAGCATCTGCCAATGATGTGAACTTTCTTCAGGTTTTATAGAATTCATTGATTGTAGGCCATTATCAAATAAATGCACTTAAATATTAAATGAACATACAAATATATTATATAAGAATATATTAAAAAGCATATTCTTAAAACAACTTATTGAAAGAAAAAGAAAAAACAAATTAGCAAAAGGGAAGAGAAGCTCACATTGTATTCAGACCTTGAAAGAAGGTGATTTGAGGGAAAGAAAGGAAGGAGGGGGGCATGTGTGTCATCAGCTGCCATTGAGGTGTCTTCTGTCTCTTTACGTGTGTGTGGAGAGCAAGTGTGGGAGAGAGAGTTTGTCAATGCGTGTTATCAGGGGGGCGGTGGAAGTGGGCCGGCAATAAATACAGCCATCAGAGGCCGTGCAGGATTGTGGGCCGACAGGGGGCCGACAGAATGCTTCATCACTTCCTCTCATTCTGAATTTGTCCCCTCACTCCGCTACTCGCCCGTCTCCCATTATCACCACGGAGAGGCTTAGCACAGCACGAGAGCACAGTCACAAAGCGGAACACTCAGGACATTGCTGTCACATGGCCTGCTCATTTCTCTCACACACACACACACACACATGCACGCACACACGCAGCAACAGTGTGCCAACCTGAGAGTTTTATGTGTGTGTGTACCATATCATTCATAGAGTCCGTAAACACAAGCGGTGCACAGTCTTAAAGCCTGTAATCCATATTTTTACGGAGTGATTTACAGGCATTAAGGATGTCAGACCAGTCACTCTCAATCTGTCCAAACACTCTATATGGCTACATACTGCCAGTGTTTGGGATTGACCGCATTATCTAACAGGTTTGACTGCTACATTTTTCAGTAGCAAACCCAGCTGTTGTAAAAATAGCTTTGATTTTCAGGATACAAGCAACAAGCTATTTTTTTCATAATACTGTTGTGGCACAGTGGCGACTGCTTTAAAATATCATAGAAAGCACAACTTCCCTAAAATGTTCTCACTATAGCAATGATGTTTACAGTATGTATATATAAGCACTAAACATGGGCTAACACTGAGAAATGTTTCAAATGCACATTAACATTCACTATACAGTTCAAAGTTTCAGGGTTGGTATGATTTTTTTTCATGTTTTTGAAAGAAGTTTTTTATGCACCCCAAGGCTGCATTTATTTGATCAAAATGTTGAAAAAATGTTGTGAAATAATTTTATATTTTAAATTGTAATTTACTAAATTGAATTTTCAGCATCATTACTCCAGTCTGTTCTGTGTGGGTTTTTGTTGTGTCTTGTTTATCACGTGATTCCCTGACCTGTTTGTCATGTGATCCTGTCATGTGTCTTGTCTTTTGTTATGTTGTTGCTCAGTGTCCACAGGTGTTCCTCCTTTGTTTATTAGTCTCCCCAGGTGTTTCTTATTAACCACGCCCCCTTGTTATCTTGTTTAGCTTGTTTGTCTGTGTATTTTAAACCCCTGTGTTTCAGTTGTTACAGTAGGTGTCGGTTGTTGTTTAATGTTTGTAGCTGAGTTCCATGTTCCTGGTCTGAGTTTCTTTGTGTGTCGTTTACCCTGGATTACCTGTTTGTTTAGTTAATAAAGTGCTTTTGCACAGTCAGTGTCACATGATCCTTCAGAAATCATTACAATATGCTGATTTGCTGCTCAAGAAACATTTCTTATTATTATTATTATTAATAATTCTTATTATTAATGTTGAAAACAGTTGTGCTGCTTTATATTTTCATACAGGTGTGAAATCATTATATCCCATTACATGTTATAAGCCTACATAAACACACCTCTACTGTACTAGCATAAACTGCATGTACTAGGAATTCAATTAAACACTCAATTTAATTATATTTAACTCTATAAATGAGGATTGAACAATTATGTTGCTGTGTGAACATTAGATGATCAAATCTTCATGCAACTCTGTTTCGATTCAACATGGCCAAATGGATTTTATGGACATTGAGAAAAACTGCAGAACTCCCTGAAATGTTTTTTTTTTTAGAAATGGTTAAAATGGAATTAAATGGCACACTGACCAAAACAAAAACCAATAAACAGGAGATTTGGTGGGATTGTTAGAGCAGTGTGAAAATGATTATATATTCTAAATCCAACATCCATTTTCATTATTTAAAATGTTGGTGTTTGGGGCAATATAAACCAGCATTAAGAGTAGAGGAAGCTGGGGGAAGATTTACAACAATGAGCATTTACTTTAAATTGTAACCTATTTAGATATGTAAGGGATGATGATGCATCCAATGTGTTATTAAAATAAATAAATAGAATAATTTACAACTTTAGTTTGTCATAACTAAAGTTGTCATAACTTTAGATTGTCATAAAATTATTTAGCCTCAAAATGGCCCCCCATTGGGCTTATTAATATGTCTTAAGTGCAATTAACCCTTTCATGCATGAATTATGATAACCTCAGTCAGGAATATTATTTTTTTATTTTTTTCCTTTGTGTTTTTATTGCTCTTAGGGCATGAAAAACACGATTTGAATTTTCTATTTTTTTTTCTTTTTTACACATTTTTCAAAAAGATTTTCAGATGTCCACTTGAGACAGTATTAAACATAATACAATAATCAAACAGATATAGTGTGTGTATTTAACAAACCAATTAATACAATTATATTAAATCATGTGAAAACTGTAAAGTATATATAAAAAAAAAATGTTGAAACGAAATGAATGTGAATGGTGGCTGCTCCTGTTCTGTGGTTTTCTGCAGATTTCTTTGGGCACATATTTTGTGTGGGCCTGCTCATCGCCTACTGTTAAATATAACAATGCAGCAAAGGGAACAGCAGCTTGACATGCTGCCATGAATGTGCGTCAAAGAGCATGAGGGTGTCATTTGTTTGACGCAGGAAAAATAAGGAAACCCCAGCAAAACAAAAAAACATAATTGCTTATTCTATCCATTCAACATGATCTAATATTAATGTTTTATCATGCTACTTGTCTGCTAGGTTAAAGCAGGTCTGATCCGGCCCTAGCTGATCTAGGCTCTCCATCATATTACCAAAAAGGTCCATCACACAACAAATGTAGTTTATAATTGTAATAATTATTAAATAATAAAAACACCAACATTATGCCACAAGGGGCCATTTTGAAGGGGTCCCAATAAAAAAAAAATGTTTTACTCTACATATGTAAATTAATTACTGTGTACCCTATTAACAGATAAACAAACAAACATTAATAAAACAATATCTAAGATGGTTGCACTTATGTACTTACAGTGTGCTCAGAAGAAAGTACTGGATAATATGAGGTAACTAGATTTAGATTCAATTTAGTGACATCTTTCACCATCTTACCCCCATTTTTGGATCTTATCAGCCACAGTGCTTCCATCTGTGCTTACTCTATTTTATTTTTTATATTTTTCCATATTTCCTGTATGGAAAGTACACTGTAAAATATCTGTCTTTTCACTAGAAAAAAAGTAACATGATGGTGAATAGGAATTTTAATTTTTGGTATGAAACGATCCTTCTAACATGAAGGGAAGTTACTAATCTTGAGTTTGGAACTTCACATTTAGGCAATGGTGCACGAAATATCCCAGACAGCAACATAATGTCGGCCCACATCTGGTATGCGTGGAATCCACACGTACCAGATGTGGGCCTGATCTTATTCTTGTAAGCCTTGTAAATATTGGGATTGCTAGTTACATTTTAAAAGCCTCAATCTCTAAAGCTGCCCCTTCAAAAAGTCTTTGCACAAATAGTGTTGACATTCAGTCCCAAAACTAGAGAGTGAAGGGCACATGCACTCACCCATCCACATTTAGACAGTACAATTACCCTGTCACCTATAAGAATAACTTATTATTGAGATAAATTGCCAAGTTTTCGACCAAAGACAACCTCCATCAGAGCAAATGGTCATCATCGATGAAGGTATACCGGGATGCGGCCTAAGTCATGTCTGTGAGCTAGTGCGAGTGATTCACCCTTTTTACACACCCCTATCGGCCACTTCACAGCACTCACACATTTACCACACACCAGCGTCATTTAGACAAAAAGGAAGTAGAGAGATGTCAGCGTTGCTTCACTAGTGAACGCTTTTATAAAATCTCTAAAGTCTTTTAGATAAAATAAGGAAGCAGTGGCTAAGCTGATGACTCACCGTTTCACAATTATTCACAGAGCACACCGGGTCATGTTTTCATTCATGATTTGTCTCCAAATCAGCCACCAAAAGGAACTGGCGAACAAACAAGTTTGGAATTCCATCATTAAAACAGCCCTTTTAACAAGCTTGTTAATGATGAGGGGGAGGATGCGAGCTAAACGTAATCTCTCCCTCGATCTCACGCTCGTAGCTTGCTGAGAATTCCCTAACAGGATTCTGTCGAGATATCTGCGGAGAGCTCAACACAATTTTCCAAGTAATCGGCCGTTAACAAGAGGTCTGGGAAAAACATGGCTTTGAAAATAGTACAATGGGTAAATTATTAGCCTGTGTCTGCTTCTTTTATGTCAGAGGTGCTTATCTTTTGAGCAGTATTGTTTGGCACATAAGGCAAAGTCAAAAGCACTTATGAGACTTTCTAAAATGACAATAATGTGTCTGCATTCGATCTCAGATTCTGTTTACTGTAAAAGCTACACTTCTAATATTTGTAAAAGTATAGGCCTACATGTATGAACATTATTTGTGACATGCTGTCAACTAAAATAATTTTGGCTTGTCCTTTTATTTTACACTAAAAAATTTTTATTGGATTAACTGCAGATAAGAAAACGTATACGCAATTATTAGTAATTGAGAATCTGTAAATAAAAATCTGTGTCTGTGGACTGAAGCACCTACAAATCCAGAAGTGGTTGAGCAGACAGAGTGTTCTTGATGATGTGTTCTTTTTTTTTTCCTTTTTTTTACAGCTGGTTCTGTATAAGACCAGCTGGTCTATTTAGAAAAGATGGGCTGGCTTGTTTTTGATGATACTGTCACATTTATAAGATGTGAAGACAGCTGGGCCAGGTAAGTATCAATAACACTTTAAAACAGTCTGTCCACATGGCGAGAGGAGAATTTAGGAGGAGAGTTAGAAAGGGAGTGGAGCACAGATACCTTAATGATTTCATTTGTTAGAGAGCTCGAAGATGACTGGCCACACATTTTTCTTTTCTTTTCAATAAACCTCTCAGTGCATTTGGATGAGTTATAAGGCAAGGCTGGCTCTGCTGTTTATGTGTCATTTGGCTTTATCAACATATTCTGCCACATAATTTATTTAAAATGAGTCACCTGGGATCCAAAGGCCCTTTCTGCAGTTTTTCCACTGTGAATGGAAGACACACTAAACCATATCCCGGCTGGAAAGTTTTCAAATTCGAGATAGACCAATTTGCCATCATCTGAGTGCAGCCCACAAGCAACAGCCTATTTGCATATGGCCGCTGCCTAAATTACACACAAAGCCCTTTGTATCAAACAGCAAAGTCGGTGAGGCTTTTGTAGCTGCTTTTATACATGACTTTATGATATGCTAGGGAGATTAATTGGTTCTACTACAATCTCAAAACCATAGGGAAAACTCTGCACACATAATGTGAAATTTGGAAACACATAAAAATGGTTCATGACCATTTCTAGATTTATAATGGCACAGCAGCCCAAATGATGCAGCTACAGAACTTTGTTATGCAGATGCACTTAGCTGCAAATTATATCTTTACAATCTTTCCTTTTAGGTGTTTTGCTTCACTCAGCAGATAAACGGCCACATATCTTGTGTATGCTGAGTTAATGCTTTTAATGGGTCCACGCACACTTCATCCAGCTTTTTATATTCATCTATTAAAAAAACAATACATGCTCATGAAAATTGTCACTGGCTCATACAGATACACCTTAAGAAGGCTATTTCCACTTTTTTTTTTTTATTGGTAATGTGATATCAGTTTAAAAAGGCACACTTATAGCCATGTCGTAAAACAAGTCGAAATTATGACATAGCTACTAAGCCATAAGTTATAAGATAAAAAGTAGAAATTTACATAAAAAGCCATAATTATGATACACAAAGTTGAAATTATGAGAATGTCAAAACTATGAGATAAAAAGCCACAATTCTGACATACTAAGTCTTAGTTATGAGATAAAAAGTAAAAATTGAGATGTCATGTTTATGATATAAAAGTCAAAATAATGAGAAATTCAAAATTAATAGATGAAAAGGAAATTTTGAGATAGTAATTATGAGATAAATTCAATTACATGACAGTCAAAATTATGAAATAAAATTAGAAATTGACAATTAATTGAGTGCATAATTATGATATAAAAAGTAAATGAGAATCTGTAAAAATTATTAGATAAAGTAATTGAGATAAAAAATTAAGTAAAAGTTGTGAGATTAAAAAGTTAAAAAAGACCAAAAAAAATTATTATGATATAAAAAGTCAAAATACTGAGAATCTGTCAAAATGATTATATAAAAAGTTTATTTTGAGAGAAACATTATGAGACAGTCAATTATATGACATGCAAAGTCGAAATTATCACATAGTAAGCCATAGTTATGAAATAAAAAAGTAGAAATGGACAGTCATCATTATGATATAAAAAGTCAAAATAATGAGAATCTTTCAAAATTCTTAAAATTAAATAAATAAAATAAGTTAAAGTGAATAGTATTAGTAGAAAATAATGGCATAATCCATTATGAGATAAAAAGTAGAAATTGACAGTCATAATTATGTGATAAAAAAAAAGTTAAATTTAAGAAATGCCAAGTCGGAATTATGAGATAACTGTTAAAGGTGCCCTAGAATGTTTTTTTTATTTTTATTGTATAATGTTTTCTGGGTTGCCCTTATAATGTTAGTATGTTTTTTAGATCAAAAATAGTCATAATTTAGAAATAAAAGGCATTTTTCCTAGCCTGATTTTAGCCTCTGATGTGAACGCTCTGTTTGAAAGGGCGTGTCTGCTGTGTGTAACCGGCCTCTGCTGTGATTGGCTGACATGGTTGCATATGAAATAGCTACGTATTACATGTGAAACTCTCTCGAATACTTTTACTACAGATATTATACGTTTTTACTATTACAGCTATCGAGATTAACGAATCGAATCTATTCCCATCACATAAAATGTTGCCATGATGAGCATTGAGCAAACAGATGACTGTCTGTTGATCGTGAGAATAAAGATCTTATCATTGCAACACAGTTTCTGCACTCTCTCTAATGCTTTCACCAATGCAAACACGATGATGTAAATACAGTATTGAACGATTTTGAGAGAAAGATTACCTGTCTAAACTTGAACAATTACACATCAGAAAGTGTTGCTTGGTAGCTCGATCGATATATTTTCAGACGTTCATCGAGGCCAGCTCTGTATTGGCCCAAATTGAGGAAACAGTCTCATCGGTGAAATGTTTGGAAATTTCCAGAGAAAATAAAATTAACCCATTGTTTCTTCAGAGGCTCGGATGAAGGAACTAAATACCTTTGTGTTCATTTGTACATCCAAACACTGAACAACTGCCATGCTTCGGCTGCACAGTTCCGCCTGTCATTGAACATGGGCTGGCATATGCAAATTTTTGGAGTCGTACATATTAATGATCCAACTATTTTTCAGGGGTGTTTTTCAAAAACGAGATTTAAGTAAGGAGGAGAAAACAATGGTGTTTGAGACTTACTGTATGTCATGTCCATGTACTGAACTCTTGTTATTTAACTATGCCAAAATAAATTCAATTTCACATTCTAGGGCACCTTTAAAACAAAAGTAGTGATTGTGAGATTTAAAATCAAAATTGACATATAAAGTAATACTGTGATATAAGTTGAAATTGTAAAACATGAAGTCTTATTACAAGAATTACAAGAAATAGCCTCAATTAGTTTTTATATTTTTTTATCTGATACAGAAATAGGCTTGCATAAATATTGCACACACAAAAAGAGAAAGACAAATAAAGAAAGTTTGCAATTGCACGTACTGAAACAACAACATTGCACGCTACATTTACAGCTGTATTTTGGGCAGTAGCGCATGGTGAGGTCAATCAGAGGAGACGTGGTAGGAGTCCACTGATGTGATGCTTAGGGGCTAAACACAGTCTTACTCATTTCAATTCAATTTCAGAATGTGGGAATGAAACGTAAAACCGTCTCAGCAAGTCAACATGTGTACCAACAGGGTACGAGGACAAGTCACCACATCAAAAGAGCTAGGAAAAGAGCTATAAAGAGAGATAGATGGAGGGGAGAGAGAGTTTGAATGGCGAGTCTGGGTGTCTGGACAAACGTTAGCCTGAAGCACAAACAATGATGCAGAGCTGGGTGAAAAATGCAAGATTATTTGGCATATTCCAACACAGCAGGCTACACACAACCATTGGAAGAGGAAGAAAGAGAGGCTGACACTCCTAAAATGCAAAACAATTTAAAGTGATAAAAATTAACCGTTATATTAATAAAATGTAATGTGCATAACACTGATCGATGTAATGTAAAAGGCCTTTAAAGACATTTATTTTTATACGAAAGGTAGTTTTTTTTTATTTGTCCTATTTTCTGTAAAGTTGCTTTGGAACAATATGGTAAAAAGTTATACAAATAAATTCAAATTAATTTGAAAGGAAATGTGCCTACTCTTGCATAAATATCCAGTCATCGTCACAGTTTCACCAGACGAATAGGTCTATTTGGGAAGAATTAATCATTCTAGAATTATTGGAGTGGTTTTGTAGGGGAGTGAATCTGCATAGAAAATAATAAACAAATTCCTAGCATAGATAAATAAAATAAAAACAAAGATACAAACTAAATAAACGGTGCTTCATGTTTTTTTATTTTTTTTTTTTTCAGGTAAGTCTACAGCAAATGTTAACTGTATAAATTGTCCAGAAAAAAAAAAAAATGTTTACTCAATGTCAGCTCAGAATAAAACAAATTAGTAATGCTAGCTTTTTTCTATTTGTGGAAGCACATATGTCAAGGTAAAACTTGAGGCCATGTGTTGGCATACTTTAATATTTCTGCACTGTGTAAGCATGGCATTTATAAGAACATAGCAATTTGGGTCTAAAAGGAGCTTCTGGGGTAAGTCATCTTTGGTTTTTGCATAATGGCGGCATTTCTGCCATTTAACGAGATGATGGCATGTGATGTATGTAGACATTTACACTGGACCTAAGGCTGTTTTCTAAGGACCTAAGGCTGGACCTAAGGCTGCCAGTGCTGTATGCCACTGCTGGACATGGTTATGACCATCCCTTTGGGATTACAAGCTGTTTTAGGGTTGGACTTTGGGAGAGATGATCTCACTATGAGCTCCGAGGGCTCCCTGGCTCATGAAGGGGAGTGAAACAGATGGTACACTGGACCTCCAAGTTCCAACCTTCTGGTTCTCTCCTCACACCACATATGTTTCCCCCTACAGCTACAGTACATCCTGGTGATGGGTTTCCCACAATCCAACATACTCATGGCATATCTGGTCCAAATGGGAAAAGAAAGGACACACAGGACGTCTCTTTGGCAAGGTCTGACAATGACATCATAGTGGAAAAAAAAGGTCGATAAAAGTCAATGGAATGAATTCATGTCTTTCTTTGAACTTGCCACAGTGGTACAGTGATGGCATCACATGGTAATATGCAGGGTTCTAAAAGAATATATCTAATGAATCCAAAATCCAATCTATCTCAGAAAAAATTGTGTTTTAATTTTTTTTTTTTTTGAAAATGACTGATTGTTTTCGCTAGATAAAACCCTTATTTTTTCGACTGGGATCGTGTCGAGCCTTTTGAGAGTGCATTGAGACTGACATTTGGACCTTCAAACCGTTGGTTGCCAATGAAGTCCATTATATGGAGAAAAATCCTAGAAGGTTTTCCTCAGAAACCTTCATTTAATTTCAACTGAAGAAAGAAAGACATGGATATGGACATCTTGGACGACATGGGAGTGAGTAAATTATCGGGAAATTTTTATTTGAAAGTATCAAACTAATCCTTTAACATCAAAACCATAGTAATACAATGGCACTTTTTTATTAGTGTTGTCTACACTGACAGATGAATCTAAAAAGCCACAATGACTCAAAAAAGTTTGACTTGCAAAAAAATGCAGGTGTTCATTAGTAGCCTACATGCTATGAGATGTTGTTTAAAGCATGAATGTGTTGGTGACTCTCTCCAAAGTAATGTAACAGATTTTAAAATCTGCCACCGATGAGTCACATTATTTGTCCATTTTCCATAACCTGTCAAAGTGTGTGTCATTTCAATGCACCATCTGATAATGTGCAGAAACTATTTTGGGCTTTGGCTCTTGTTGTATTATGCTACACTTCAAGCATTACCAGATAACAAAGTCGTCCTCTGGAATCGCTTTATGAAAGTAATAACCGGTGATGTATACCACATAAACAGTGAGACAGTGTGCAGTAGCCTTATCTATAAAACAGATTGGCTGTGCAGGTACTGAATCTCAGATCTCCTGCAATCTCATCTATAATAATAGCCAGAAAATGTCTTTTGAGATAATATCTGATCTGTCTTCACATGCAAGCTCAAAATCCTGGATTGTGAAAGTGATATCTTGTTGTATTTAAAAAGTCATATTTGTTGTAGTTTACATTCAGTAAGAGCATATTTATTAAGGTGAGAAAGAATGTGGTTAAACAGAAAGGGGAAGGGGGGTGAAATCAATTCACAGAAAAGTAAACTTCAGCATCTGGATGCCCTTGTCAATGCCTCCTGGAACAAATAAAGTTACAGAGCAGAACCAGGAACTAATCTCATTAATGGCTGCCATTTGTGAGTGATTAAGGTCTGTCCTCATTCAATGGCACACTGGACATAAAGTTCTTAGAGGTTAATAACCAGTTACAATCAATTACTCAACTAATATGATACAATCAATGGGTTCCTCTAATCACATGAGGTGACAAAAATGGAGCCGGCGACTATCAAATCTCTGGGATATCTGAGCTGAGGCATAACAGGCCAAGGTGAGTGCAACTAGCATTGTGTCTGTAAGGCTACGTTCACAGCACACTGCCAGTTCAAGTCTGATTATTTGTGTATCTGATTTAAAATGATTGATGTCCTCATTGTGTATCGCAACTTTTCAGATCCGATTTGTGTGTCCATGTAGCTCTTTCGTTTTCCGGAATATCTGCATTGGTTTCTATGCCAATGAAGTTGTGTTGGTAGGCATACGCCAAAAACAACAACAACCGCAACATGGAGGGGTTTGCAATAGAGATGTTGTCTTATTTAAATTTTACAACATGACAATGTATAGAC
The DNA here is from genome assembly GCA_031834385.1 of Semotilus atromaculatus. Classification (NCBI taxonomy): domain Eukaryota; kingdom Metazoa; phylum Chordata; class Actinopteri; order Cypriniformes; family Leuciscidae; genus Semotilus; species Semotilus atromaculatus. The sequence goes on along the minus strand of JAULUF010000019.1, from coordinate 8,345,654 downwards.
CTGTGCTGGACTAATGCATCTTCTGTGGCAGCGGCAGAACCGTAGGAGGCTGGTCGTCTCCGCCAGTTTCAAAACAGTTTCATTTTCTGCTCATCTGGCACTTTGTAGATTTCAATCCGATATGCACCAAAATCAGATTTTGACTGACAGTCTGAATGTAGATTAAGGAATTACTAGATAAGGTAGTTTGTCCTAACACACACAGGGTAAATAGAACATGATCTGAACCATAACCTCATACTTTGGGTTGACATCACAAAAAAGGTTCAAATGACATTTCATCTACTGAAACCATCTGTAGTATCTAGAATGAACAATTATCCAATAAAACATCTGCAAACCAACTGAAATGTTGCATAAGGAAAAAGCTGATTCATTTTCTCCAAATAGAAATTAATTTCACATTATTCGGTACAAAGGTTTAAAAGACAAACCTACCAGGAGCTAAATGATTAGAAAACTAATGATGTATACTTCTGCTGAAGCCATTTGCCATTGTAACTTCAACTTCATTTAACTAATTAATTAAGCCATATATTTAGCCAGAATCCAGGTAAGAAATACACTGAATCTTAAAGAAAAAGATATTAAAAGATTATTTGTAAGATACAGCTGCAAATAAGTATTTGAACACCTGTCTATCAGCTAGAATTCTAACCCTCAAAGACCTGTTAGTCTGCCTTTAAAATGTCCACCTCCACTCCATTTATTATCCTAAATTAGATGCTCCTGTTTGAGGTCGTTAGCTGCATAAAGACCCCTGTCCACCCCATACAATCAGTAAGAATCCAACTACTAACATGGCCAAGACCAAAGAGCTGTCCAAAAACACTAGAGACAAAATTGTACACCTCCACAAGGCTGGAAAGGGCTACGGGGAAATTGCCAAGCAGCTTGGTGAAAAAAGGTCGACTGTTGGAGCAATCATTAGAAAATGGAAGAAGCTAAACATGACTGTCAATCTCCCTCGGACTGGGGCTCCATGCAAGATCTCACCTCGTGGGGTCTCAATGATCCTAAGAAAGGTGAGAAATCAGCCCAGAACTACACGGGAGGAGCTGGTCAATGACCTGAAAAGAGCTGGGACCACCGTTTCCAAGGTTACTGTTGGTTATACACTAAGACGTCATGGTTTGAAACCATGCATGGCACGGAAGGTTCCCCTGCTTAAATCAGCACATGTCAAGGCCCGTCTTAAGTTTGCCAATGACCATTTGGATGATCCAGAGGAGTCATGGGAGAAAGTCATGTGGTCAGATGAGACCAAAATAGAACTTTTTGGTCATAATTCCACTAACTGTGTTTGGAGGAAGAAGAATGATGAGTACCATCCCAAGAACACCATCCCTACTGTGAAGCATGGGGGTGGTAGCATCATGCTTTGGGGGTGTTTTTTCTGCACATGGGACAGGGCGACTGCACTGTATTAAGGAGAGGATGACCGGGGCCATGTATTGCGAGATTTTGGGGAACAACCTCCTTCCCTCAGTTAGAGCATTGAAGATGGGTCGAGGCTGGGTCTTCCTACATGACAATGACCCGAAGCACACAGCCAGGATAACCAAGGAGTGGCTCTGTAAGAAGCATATCAAGGTTCTGGCATGGCCTAGCCAGTCTCCAGACCTAAACCCAATAGAGAATCTTTGGAGGGAGCTCAAACTCCGTGTTTCTCAGCGAAACCTGACTGATCTAGAGAAGATCTGTGTGGAGGAGTGGGCCAAAATCCCTCCTGCAGTGTGTGCAAACCTGGTGAAAAACTACAGGAAACGTTTGACCTCTGTAATTGCAAACAAAGGCTACTGTACCAAATATTAACATTGATTTTCTCAGGTGTTCAAATACTTATTTGTAGCTGTATCTTACAAATAAATAGTTAAAAAATCATACATTGTGATTTCTGGATTTTTTTTTTTTAGATTATGTCTCCCACAGTGGACATGCACCTACGATGACAATTTCAGACCCCTCCATGATTTCTAAGTGGGAGAACTTGCAAAATAGCAGGGTGTTCAAATACTTATTTTCTTCACTGTATATATATATATATATAAGATTATTTTTATTACTTTAATATGATGCTACAATTTAAATACAATTTTCATTTTTACAAAATTCTGTTTTATTTAAAAATGATTTAACTGTGCAACAAAGGCCTAAAGGCCTAAAATGGGACAATAAATATACTAACATATTCATCATACTTTACTGTACATACTAATATAATTGTTTTTTATCTCAATTGACCTTCTTGTATGAAAGTTTTTCACAGATATGCCTGGGGCATATGGCACATGGCTATCGCTGTCAGACATATTGGATTAATGATGTCATCAAGCAATGAACATTTGGAATGCAAGACAGCCACTGTTACAATATTGCTGTCAATCTACTGAGACTGCCCTCAAGTGGTTTGGAGAAAATTACCATGATAAATGAACCCTAAATAACTATCCACAAATGTGGACAACATGCATGAAAGGGTTTTAATCAAATAAATGCAGCTTTGGTGAGTATAAAAAAAATCTCGAACTTTTGATTGGTAGTACATTTGAAGAGTTCAGATTTTCTTCTAGAATAATTTTTATCAAGCTTGTTTATTTAAGTTCAATAATTTCACTTAAATGACAATTAATAGGTAATTTTCATAGCCATTTAAGTGAAATTACTGAACTTAAATATACGAGCTTGATAAAAATGAAAATTCTAGAAGAAAATTTCAGATGGCACTTAGAGGCTTTTGCATCTGAACTCTTCATATATATATATATATATATATATATATATTTAAAAAAAGTTTGATAGTGCAGAATATATATATATATGTATATATATATATATGACTTAAAAGTGATCACTGAAGGGGCTATCCTAATTTCTAACTACAAATTGTGCCACAACCATGGCCCAACCACAGAAAATGCTCGATCCCCTCTGCGTTTGAGTCTGGAATGTGGGACTAATAACAGGTTCTTGTCGCTTGATCTCAGACTTCTAAAAGGAGTATATGGTTGCAACAGTTCAGATAGATAGCTGGGGGTTTGATTGCGTAGAGATTTAACCAGTTCCCCATGTGTCTAATACCATATCTTTAAACACTTTTTATTAGAATAATTATTAGTTTAATTAGACCTAACCCTTGTCCACTCATTACTAACACATCTCCAAAGCACAGGGCTTGTTATCTTGTTGTGTGAAACCTCTTGTCTGCAGGGGTACACACATTAAACCGCAGCCTGGTTCTTTCCCAACCAGCTGCTATGCAGTCCAATTACGCAGATTTCGAGTTACTTACTTATGCAATCAAGTAATTACAACCCAATCTCACCCGAGTCGCAAGCACAACATAATCTTTAGATTGGCATGGAAATTATGTCCAACGATGCACCATTTTTCGAGATGTGACAATTGCCTTCTTAATTATGATGCCATTGTGTCAACTTGCTTTCTCAACCTAATCAAAAGCGAGTGTAATCACGAAAGTGGTCCTGAGATGTGGACCATGATGTTGTAATTGCATTTTAATCACACTGGTGTAGGGAACATGGGTTCTTGCTATCTCATCAGTTTCTTAAAATTGAAGTCAGAGAGAGATGTCTGCCAGCTTCGGGAACTAAAAGGGGCCTAAAGGTTTGCTTTAAAACCCATGTAGGACTTTGTGAACTGTCTTGGCCTGACAGCAAGACCAGAGCAGTTTTGCTTGATAAGGTGAAGTTGAGAGAGAGAGCAACGTGACAGGGATACAAATTAATTTCATTTCCCAGAATGTGCTGCTCTTCTATGGAGTTTTATCTTTCACTTGCACCAAAAAGACTAGCTTTAATTAATGAGATTGTGCGATGTGATCCATCCTACTTGAACAAATGTGATCTATGCCGAGGTAAACTGACTTATTTTGCAATTAGTCTTATCAGAAGGGGTGTAGGAGCAATCTGAAACGGGGGAGGGCTTTATAAATCCCATCAAACCTCTCATGACATGGTTTTGAATCAGTATACATCCAATAGATCTCTCATATGAGGTACCATATGAAAGCTTAAACACTAAAATTTACTGAAGCATCAGTACAGAGATCAACAATTAGCAGACCATGGTCTAGATCCGGACCCCGGATTGGTTCCATCTGGATCGTGCATAATTTCTCATTCAGTATAATTGTAAACAAACATATACAGCAACAGAAAACAAGAGGTCTGAGTTTTGCAACCCATCACAGCTACTCAGCCACTTCATTTCCTTGTCTGACTGAAATAAAACTTCAGTTTTACAAACTGTTTTATGTATGAACTGATTAGTACAAATTGCATTTGAAAATACATTTAACAACCTTCTGACCACTATATCAGAGCCACCTTGTGATGTTTCTAAGGTCTATGAAGCCTTTAAACCTTTATGATCAGATCAGCAAAATGGTACCAACAAAGCCTTAATGGATAGATTTGGCAACTCAAAACTTTTCCTGTAATCCTGAGTTTGTTCAACTATCATCATGGTACGGGCTCCTGGGCTCTCGTCTACTGATTTAAGGGGGCTTTCACACTGCCAGTTTAGTTCGGAACGGGGCACGGTTCGCATGAAAAATCGATAATGTGAACGCTGTCATGGGACCCGGGTGCGCACTGGGGAACCGAACCTGAGACTACCTGGAGGACAACATGACATCATGACTTTGCGTAAACATACACGCCACTTTCAAATCAAGCGTGTTATCTGTACGCATTTTCAGCTATCCGCGTGTATGTCCACGCCGCGTGTATGTCTACGCTGCGTGTATGTCCACGCCGCGTGTATGTGTACGCCGCGTGTATGTCCACGGTGCGTGTATGTGTACGCCGTTAAATTTCCGAGCGAAACTAAGCTAAATGAATATCTACATCTGGGGAGCGATATTTTTTTTCCTAGGATGGTAGGGGAAGAGTCATAAATGCTAATAACCCAAGTGACGGGTAGGTTTAGGGACGTCGTTGGGGTAGGTCATATATTTATATATAGTAATGTAACGTTAAGTCAATGGCGTTGATAAACACGCTGAAAAGCGATTATGCGTGTTGATAGCACGCCAAAAATGGAAATACGAATTGGCGTGTCATACATACGCTATTTCATGAGATCAGTCTGTGGAGGAGGTGGTCTGAGTTCGGTTGCTCCCGAACCGTGCCACGGCTCGCGTGAATGTGCAAGCAACACGGACTCGGGTGCGCACTTGTTCAGGAAGTAAAGTGACCTGCGCATGCGTTTTAGCTGATTGTGATGTATTTAGTTAAATAAAACACATGTAAGGGATGATAGTGTTGTTGATTTACCTTGGATACACTGAGCCTGCATTGTATGCGCGCATATCGCGTGGAATCAAGGCAACAAATTTGGAAATCCACTGTCTCCTCAAAAGAGTCTGTTTGTAAGCAGCAGAAAGCCAGCTTATGTGACAAACACACACAGTAAACCTGTATTGTTCACTCAACTGCGCATAATAGCACAGAATTCATAAAAAACGCAACGTATTGACCCATGTTCTGTTTTCTATCATGCGGCGTGCACGTTTGCGATGACGTAAGATGCACGCAAACGCACCAGGGTTCGATAGAATCAGTTGAGTGTGAAACCAGACCAACGGTGCGGGTGGCGCCGGGAACAATCGCGCTCGGGCTCGGACCGCAGCAAACGAGCCCAGTGGAAAAGCCACCTAAATCATCTTTAGTTTATCTTCTTTTGACAATAATTTACAACAGAATTATTCATCAGTCCACTGTTATGATTGTTCATTATAAAGAACCTTTGCTGGGAAGGTTCATGATGGACAATCATAATGTCACATCTGGTCTGTGTTTGTGTTTTACATGAGTTGGACTTTGAGTTAGTTCTGCACTGCTCTCAGTTCAGTTTCCTGTGTTTTCTTTGTTCATGCTCATCTGTTGCCATGGTTTTTGATTTGCCCTCATATGTCTCACCTGTGTCTTGTTAATTACCTTGTTGAGTCCCAGGCTGAATCCGAAATCACCCCCTGGCCTATACCCTCAAATAGGCTGTTATTTGAGGGGACAACCATTTGAAGTGGTGTCCGAAACTAAAGTGGACGTTATTGAGTACACTTATTCAATCCCACATTGCACCGCAATAATGAGTGTACAACCGATGTACGCTCGACGGCTGTCCGAATTCACTCACTCCTTTTCATTTACTCCTTGAAGTGAACAATATTAGTGGACTAACATATGGAATAATGAATGAGGGTTTATGGGGCGATTTCAGATGTGCGACTAAGGTTTATACATGCGTTTCCATGAAATATTTTAAGATGCATCTTTTTCATTACTATTTGGCCAGTCTGCAAAGTTTCAAATGATTATTAAACCGCAATCACAAACTATGCAAAAGCGGCAGGCCTTCCGACACACTCAGGGTCTGATTCGCACACTCGTTTTCGCTCACTCGTTTTCATTTGCTCCTTTAAGTGGACTATAGGAGTAATGTAGGGAATAGTGAATGGGGTATGGGGGTGATTTGGAACACAGCCCCAGTGTTTCTCTGTGTAAATACTGTATAGCCCCCAGTTTCAGGCCCGGTTTACACGAGAACACTCGCGGGTGAAAACGTCAAAATATTTTATCAGATGTGCCTTTCGTTTACACGGCGACAGCGTTTTTGGGGCTTAAAAACGCAAAAAAGTGAAACCACCCTCCAGAGTGGAACTCTTAAAACGCGTTCCCGTCTAAACGGTAAAAACGCAAATCTGCTCACGGTGGCTCTCGTCGCGTGCGCGTTTGATTCACAGGCATGCGGCAGCACAGGAAAAGAACAACCAACAAGTCGGATTATTTCCATACGTTGGACCTTCAAGTTGCCCTAGCAGCTCTGATAAACATACAAGAGTCTTTTACGCAGTTGTACAAAATATTCTCAGATATTGGTGTTGTTGTGTGGCAGTGCTTCACATTGCCACCTAGCCACCTGGAGTGCATACTACATCAAATTTCACACATTTTTGCGTCATCATATGCACGCAGATTTCCCCCTCATAATGCTCGTCTAAACGCAGAATAAAAAGTGATAACGCAACGCCACTTTTGCGTTTTCTCTTCAGATCGTTTCCGTGTAAACATAGCCTCAGTTGCCATAGGCTTTGTCCATTATTAGATGTTACTGGTTAGCTGTCTGTGTTTTTCTAAGTACTAAATAACCTGAGTTTTTGTTATTTTGATTTTGTTAATAAATTAGACTGCTACACATAGATCCAGCTTTTCATCCTTTTCAACCATGCCGTGACACATAAGCTTTTTGACAATAAAACAATGCATTGTCTGTACATTGTCTCTCCTTGGGACGTTTACTGTCAGTCAGCAGCAACTACATTATATGTTTTTCACCCCAAATAATATTGTGATAGACAGATTGTGGTAGATAAACATTAGCCATATGGGCAAGCAACATATATATTTCATATAGAAATTGCTATAAAACTGTTTACCAGTTCGGTGACTGACAGCCGCACATTCTCCTCAAAACATTGTGTTCATCCGCGCTGTGCCGTGCCGAGGCACAATCCACGTAAAGTTGATAATTCCGTGAATAACTGCAATGGCAGATTTCGAACAGAGATGGCGAAGAGGAAGAGGAAAAGCTATGGACTGCAGCTTTAAATTAACTTTTTTTACTTCCTTACACTAAAATTCTAATTGCTATTTTTGTTTGCCACTTTAATTCAAATTCGATTCGATTTAATTTAAAAGGCATTCTCAATTTATATCTGAAAGACACACAACACTGTAATTGTGTAAAATAAAGTATAAACATATTGTATCATCATGTGCATGTTCACAACAAACATTTTGAACAAAGCTCAGTTCACTTGACCAACACTGCAAAACAAAAGATACCCAAAAGTAAAACAATGGGTTATTACGCCAAATATAAGAGAAGGATCAGCTGAACAGTCAACAAAAGATTCAACCAAATTTGACTGGCCAGCAGAAGAAGACAAGACACACACAACACACAACACAACTCAGGACTAACACAGAAATTAATAAATACAATCTTCAGCCCACATAACAGATGAGACACTATGTTTATATTTATTACATCGCATGCAATCATCCCAAAACACACTGTTCTTTCTGAATGCCACGGTAACGACAGAGCATCCTTTCAGGCCTACCCTCCCCCTTCCTCTCACCTCCTCTCCATCCTTAAACAATGACCTCCGTCTGACATAATCTCAGCAAAAAAGAGCAATCCATTTAACCAGAGCATAAACTGAACAAAGCTAATTGTCATACATTACCTTTTTTTTTTTCTTGAGAGAGCACTTAGCCTTAGCACTCAAATCAGATGCAGGAGAACCTCTCAGATTCAACCCCGGCTAACAACATCACATGACTCTGTACCATCTGCTCCTATCATGTGACCTGAATGAAAGTGTGGGATTATGGGATATGTAGTTTAATCTTAGGAATCCATTAAAGGTGTTAATTGTGATTTAGATTTAATCACTTATATAAATGCCTAGAAAATGTGACCGCAAATGCATTAATTAAAACTACAGGAATTGTTATAATTATTTTAAATAATTAAATAAATTAATACAAATAAAATGCATTTAAATGATTAATTTAGGGGGTTTTTTCTCACTTTGCATAGTATAATCTAAATCATTCAAATACATTTTAACATGGGCTCACTGGAAATAAATAAAAGACAAGGATTAAGTGGAGGAATAGACTGAACTGAGAAAATGACCTTTCTGGGTCAGGCAACGAGAGTGGCTGTTAATATTACATTAGCCCATGTCTGTGTATGAATGTGTGGGGGTTGGTGGGTCAGAAAACGCCTCTGGGTTAAAGGAGTATACAGACCTGAAAGACAGCCCACTGTCCTCTCATTCCCTCCTGCTACACACGCACATTTCTCCTAGAAAGTGGATGGAATTGTTAAAGAGCCTCTGAGTGGGGCTGTACATAGAAATACTGAATAAAGTGAAACAGGATGTCACTCCTGCCACCCTTGACCTTCACACTCTCACACCGTCTGCATATGCAATGCCCGGATCTAGGACAGTTCCAGGACCACCGGCCAAATGCGACACTGAATTCATCATCAACAGAACGGAACCGGCATTAATTCATGAAATACAGCCAACGAAGAGGCAACTCCTCTACTTCACTGTCATTAGCTGAACACCCTGTCAGTCAAACATTATGTTTGCATCCAAATAAATGAAATCAGTAGAAAATGGTGGACAGACTAATGGCATAATAAAACTTAGAATTGGTCACATCCAAATGGAAATGAAATGGACATAATAATCTATAAGAGAGCTGTTATTTTAATGACCACTCAGCGCTGTACATTAAAGGTCCAGTGACTGTCATGACACCTGCAGTGTTTACATGGGGATTTAAAAAAAAATGTCTGTAAAGAAATCGGGGTGACACTTTATTTTACAGTGTCCTTGTTACATATGTTACATGTACTTACCATAGTAATAACAGTAAATTATGCATAATTACATGCAACTAACCCTCAACCTAATCCTAATCATACCCTATCCCTATAATAAGTACATGTAATTACTTAATATTACTCTGTACTTAAATATATAATTACACTGTAACAAGGACACCTTAAAATAAAGTGTAACTGAAATTGGTAACACTTTAGTTTAGGGTCCAATTCTCTCTATTAACTAGTTGCTTATTAGCAAGCATTTTACTAATATATTGGCTGTTTATATTCATATAGCACATAGTAATGCCTTATTCTGCATCCCTTAGTTCTACCCAATACCTAAACTTAACAACTACCTTACTAACTATTAATAAGCCGTAATTATGTGTTTGAGGCAAAAGTCATAGTTAATAGTTAATTAATAGTGAAATTGGACCCTGATCCAAAATGTGACCAAGAAATTAACGATTAATATTAATAGCCATACATCACATTCAGATCCATCATGTTACCGTAGGATCTATCGCTTTTACTGTATCAATTTATTTTGGACAGTGATTTCTAAACTAATATACATGTATAACGATAATTAGCAGGTACAAATAAAGCTACACAAATATGCTTGCTACAATATTATTAGTCGTAGTATGTATATGTATATCTTAAAAAAGACAGTAATATTATTATTGATAAATAATTGAATTTATATAGTTTTTAAAAAGTAATATAAATGCTGTTTTCTATGCCAGAGAGGGAACTGAAACATGAATTTACTTTGAATAAATATACATATAATATATATATATATATATATATATATATATATATATATATATATATATATATATATATATATATATATATTCAAAGTAAACTCATATATATATTTCTCATTTCTGAAGCCTATACCACAAACCACTGCTATTACAGCTATTTACTGTTTCTCATTTGGTTTTTATGTCTGACAGGTGGGCATGTGTGATACAGATTCCGAGGTCACTTCTAAGGAGGTAGATGTGGCCCTTGTGTTTCCTTACACTGACAGTGGGAGAGCTGTGGTGATAGAACATGAAATGAACCAGCATGCAACAGTCTCCAGACTGAATTATAGATGCTGCCCATCTGCTGACAGAGGAGCAGTCTGTCAGGCCTCCTCAGTGTCACCACTCTGGGGGCTCAGAGATCCTGGCCCATTCATTCTCACCTCCATGCTGAAATAAGAGAATCACCTCTTGACCTGTTCTCTCTCGGAGAATTGAGGTTTTTCAGCAGTGAGAATGGTATAATTAACAAATCATAGCAACTAATTACTAACAGTTAATGGTCATTATATTTACAAATAATTCACAAATGTATAAAGTATACAGTAATTTAACAGCAAAAGTGTGAACTTTGTTTATACATAAATGTATGCATTTGCATGCCTCAAAATGTTGTGTCATTTTGACCCAGAAACACATTTTGCTTCAAGGTAAAAAGCTTTCTAATTATATAATTATTGCATTTCTACTCCAATCCGTTTGCCAAGATCATTTAAATGTTGGCTGAGACTTTCCTTTTTGCTTTAGTACATATATTCAGAATGTGTTTCTGGGTCAAAGTGACTATGCAAAATGATGCCAAATTGACTGCAATTTATACTCACATCTGAGACTTCTTTAAAAGAAGAAGTAAACACAGCTTAGTTGACCTGAAGAAAACAGAAAGAAAGTTTGTTTGTTTTTGTTTTTGCCTTAACAATGCACTCCCCTTGTATTCAGCTATTTACATAAATTATAGCAATATATATATATATATATATATATAACATTATTTGTATTATTATAAAATATATTATTTTATCTATTATTAGTATTATTATATTTTTTTAAAATATGTTACATATTATATAAATATATTTACAATTATCAGTAGTAGGAATTTAGTATACAATTGTAGCATTTCATTATTTATATAAATGACCTGCAAGTCTGGTTAAAATCTCGAACATTTATTTTGATGAAAAACAGAAGGAGGACCTGTGAAGTGCATGAGTGTAGCTGATAACAGGTTTTTTTTTTTTTTTTTTTATACAAAATATAAATACATTTATGGAGGAAATATCAATATTACATTTGTCACGTCTGTTTTATTTAAGCTAAGTTTGGTTGCCCTGCAAAATCTTTTGCATTTAACTGCTGTATGTATCTGAATTCCTGTTTGTTTTTCCCCAGTTGAATTTTACATTTCGCACAAAATGCAAACCCCTCTCAAACTATAATTTGTGTTTCTACGATCAATAGTGACTTGGATTCCTGCTTGACCATTAATTTATGAATAACACAGCCCTGCCCATAACCAAAAAGCAAAACAGCCCTTAGTCAATGTCCTTTGACAAAATCATTAGGTATCAAAAGACTAATAAGGCGGAAATGGAAGGGGATGCATTATGGCAGGCAGTAAATAAGTGCAAAGTAGCATTAACATGCAGGGTTTAATTTCCACTGTGCTAGCAGGGTGTTTGTAAATACTATAAATGTGAATAATATTTTCACACTTAAAAATAGCCTTTCTTATCAGTAATTTTCTCTTTCTATTGTGTGGAGCCTTTAGCACCTTGCTAAATTTGTAAACCTCACTTCTGTGTCAAATCTGGTTGGGGAGGACTGTGTAAATATTCTTTTTAAATTAGCACTTTTGTATGCACATGTTGGTGAGCCATTTACAAGTACACGCCAAACCCTCCAGCATTATCTTGCTGAATGAGAGCTCATATTACCACTCATCAGACCAATCTACCGTTTCAGGACTCAAACCTGGCTGATCCCCATGGAGTACAAAAAACACACCCAGCTGGCTTATTTCCATCTGAACATGAACATACAGTAAACCCACTCACTTACAATATGGTTTAATATATTCTCCTGCCAAACTGTACTAACAATTTTAGCCTCACAAGCTGATGTGCCCTGACACTAGCTTCCATAAGGAGAATAGAAATTATATTTCATTTCACAAATACAGTGCCAAGTTCTTAGCAGAAATCCTCTAACAGTGTGCTTCTCTGCCATCCCAGACTGAACAGAGTTTTAATTTGTAACAGAGATGTGGTCTCTCAGGTAGTATGGGAGGGTGGGAGTGGGTTGTACAGCTGGTTTCATTTTATTACCCATGCACCGTTATCTGGCCCTGATAATAATACATAATAAAGTGCAGGTAATGAAATGTAATGATGCATAGTTTGCTCTGAAAAATGAGCGGAACAAACCAGAACCGATTATCACTCACCCCTAACAACGGCTACCTGGGTTTTGACCTGTAAATCTGCCAAGAAGTCTGGCAGGATATAATGCAACCCACACATACTCACTTAAGCCCAAATTATAAAAAAGAGAGCTTTATGTATGCTGTTCTTCTGGGAGAATAATTCAAGTTTAGAAATAAAATGCCAGACTCCCACAATGCCAGAGACCAGGGTTCGAGGCCAGCAGAGAGCAGAGCGAGTAGGGGTTACATTGGTGCCATGACCCGGATGGGAGTGAGGTTTAGGACAGTGAGTGTAACGGAGGCCTAGTAGTCGCTGTGCAAGTAAAACCTAACTTCCCTGATATCAAGAGGTGCTCTAGAGAGTGACACTAGAAGCTTCAGTTTTTAGCCTCCTTGTTAGAGCGCCTGACTCCCACGCCGGAGACCCAGGTTCGAGGTCCGCACAGAGCAGGGCAAGTACGTCCTTCGTGATATTCCAGGGTGATCTCTGTCAACCCATGAACCAGTGTCTATATGGTTTTTATCTGATCTGGTATCAGTTTTATACATTTGTTAAAAATAAATTAAAAAAGGCATATTTGTAAAATAATTATATAAAAAGGAAGTGTTGCATTGAAGTCTCATATTGGCCTGATTAACCAAGATCTTCATAAAACAAACACAACAAGCCCTACAATTTAATAAAATAACAAATTATACAGACACTTCTTGTTTAATGGTATTAGATGTTTTTTTAAAATTGTATTTAATAAATTATACTTTCAATAAAACACTTGAAATTGGTTTCTAAAAGGTATTTTAGGCATTCCATGTTGGGCTCTTCAAAAGAGAGAATCAGTTTGTGAACCAATTGATTAAAAGTTTCAGAAAACTTTATTGCATTATATACAGCACAAGCCAGCACCACATTTTTAGACCAATACTAAGCCTATTGAAATATAAGAATACCCCCTAAAACCATTTCACACACTTACCCCCAATTTAACAGACAAGGCTTAAGCCTTATCCCAGACTAAAACGCATGTTTGAGCTGTTTTAAATTGAAAGCAACTTGCACTTACATATATTATAATATGTCAGTGCCATTGTTTTGTCTCAAGATGCACACCAGTAATGTTTGTGTCATGGTATGGTGTGGTGTAGGCAGAAGGAGAAGAGGAGTCAGAAGTTCTAAAGCAAAGCTTTTACTTACATTTAGCAGACGCTTTTATCCAAAGCGACTTACAACTGAGGACTAAAGCAAGCGAGTCATCGGTAAGACGCAAAGAACACCACAAGAAGTATTCAAAATACAAAGTTCAGGCATTGCTCAGAGTAGTAAAAATCAGACAAGGGGAAGGGATTTTTTTTATGTTAAGTGCTCACGGAAGAGATTAGTTTTCAGCTGACTTTTAAATGCTGACAGGGATTCTGCATTCCGGATGAGGGTGGGAAGATCATTCCACCAGCATGGAACCGTGAATGAGAATGTTCTGGAGAGTAATTTTATACCTCGCTGTGAGGGTACCACAAGCCGCCGCTCCTTGACCGATCGTAGGTTTCTGGTCGGGGTGTAAACTCGTAGGAGTGAGTGGAAGTAGGACGGAGCTGAGTCAGTGGTAGATCTGTAAGCAAGCGTCAAAGCCTTACATTTTATGCGAGCAGCGAGTGGTAGCCAGTGTAGTGAGACGAACAGAGGAGTGACATGGGCCCTTTTGGGCTCGTTGAAGACAAGACGAGCTGCAGCATTCAGGATCATTTGTAAAGGTTTAGTTGCACATGATGGAAGTCCTGCCAAAATAGCATTGCAGTAGTCAAGCCTAGATATAACCAGTGCCTGGATTAGAAGTTGTGTTGCATGCTCAGTTAGGAAAGGCCTGACCTTCCTGATGTTGCACAGTGCGAACCTGCATGATCGAGCTGTTTTTGTAATGTGCTCTGTGAAGGTCAGCTGGTCGTCAAATGTAACTCCAAGATTTCTGACCGACCTTGATGGGAGGATTGAGGATGAATCTAGCTGGATAGTGAAGTTGTGCTGTAGAGACGGATTGGCAGGGAGGACGAGAAGCTCTGTCTTTGCCAGGTTGAGCTTTAGGTGGTGTTCCTTCATCCATGCCGAGATGTCCGCCAGACAGCTTGAGATACGTGCAGATACTGTGGGATCATCTGGTTGAAATGAAAGGTAGAGCTGGGTGTCATCAGCATAGCAATGATAAGAGAAACCATGTGCCTGTATGATGGGTCCCAGTGAGGTGGTGTAAATGGAGAAGAGGAGCGGTCCAAGAACTGAGCCCTGTGGAACCCCTGTGGTCAGTTGATGTGCTTTGGATACCTCGCCTCTCCATGCAACCCTGAAGGACCTACCTGTGAGATAGGACTCAAACCACTGGAGGGCAGATCCAGTGATGCCCAGTGATGAGAGGGAGGACAGCCGGATCTGATGATGCACGATGTCGAAGGCAGCAGACAGATCAAGGAGAATGAGAACAGATGATTTGGAAGCAGCTTTCACGATCCGCAGGGCTTCTGTGACCGACAGTGGTGCAGTCTCGGTCGAGTGTCCTTTCTTGAAGCCAGATTGGTTTACATCAAGCTAATTGGTCAGAGACAGGAAAGATGACACTTGGTTGAAAGCAGCTCGTTCAAGAGTTTTCGCAATGAATGGTAGGAGAGAGACAGGTCTGTAATTTTCTAAAAGTGATGGGTTTAATGCTGGTTTTTTGAGGAGTGGAGTTACCCGAGCCTACTTGAATGCTGTAGGGAAAAGGCCAGTATTGAGGGATGAGTTGATGTTTGTGAGTGCTGGTAAAAGTGTGGGAGAGATGGCTTGTAGAAGGTGTGAGGGGATAGGGTCTAGAGGGCAGGTGGTAGGATGACTGGAGAGAAGTAGCTTAGATTCTTCTTCCTTGGTTAGTGGAGAGAAGGAGGAGAGAAAGTGTTTGGTTGTGGGAGAGGATGGTCTGAGTTCCTGTGTGTGTGGAGCTGAGAACTGACTGCTGATAGTAGTTGTTTTGTTGGTGAAGTTTGCAAAATCATCAGCAGTTAAAGAGGAGGGTGGTGGTGGAGGTGGACAGAGGAGAGAGTTGAATGTCTTGAAAAGTGTTCGTGTGTTAGAGGCGCTGTTGATCTTGTTGTGGAAATATGAAGATTTCGCAGCATGAACATCAACAGAAAAGGAAGAGAGCAGAGATTGATACATACTCAGGTCAGATGTGTCTTTTGATTTGCGCCATTTCCTCTCCGCTGCCCTGAGTTTGGTCCGGTGTTCACGAAGAACCTCAGATAACCAGGGGTTGGAGGGAGTAACGCGTGCTGGCCTGGAGGAGAGAGGGCAGATATTGTCTAAAGAAGAAGTTAAAGTGGAGCACTGTATCTGTTGCAGTATTCACATCCAGAGATGAGAATTGTGAGGGTGAGGGAAGAGAAGATGCCACAGCAGTGGAGAGATGGGAGGGAGAAAGTGAACGTAGGTTTCGTCTGAAAGTAACTGATAGGGGAGTTGGTGGTGCATGGGTTGTAGATTGAAAGAAATGAGGAAATGATCAGAAACGTGGAGAGGTTTCACCAAAATGTTGTCTGAGATGCAGTTGCGTGTGTAAACCAGGTCCAGTTGGTTGCCTGATTTGTGAGTACCTGTGGTGATGAGCAGTTTGAGATCGAATGAGGCTAGCAGAGAGATGAAGTCTGTTGCAGACGGCTTCTCTAGATGAATGTTGAAATCACCAAAGACTACGAGTGGGGTGCCATCCTGAGGGAAAGAGGACAGCAGCACATCCAGCTCCTCAACAAAGCTTCTTAGTTGTATACTTACAGCAATATAACTAAGATGGGTAGAAGATTCACACACACTATACAAAGCAGAATGGACAAAGACTGACTGAACAGAAGGGAACTAAATACAAACACAGATGAACACTTATTAATAGAACACATGTGATGCAGACGATGATGATGATGATGATGATGAATAACTAAACCCAGGTGATACATGAAGTGATGATAATGACGACAGGCAGACAAGTCCAATGAAATCAAACTAAACAGAACACAACTGTGACAGTTTGTTTATAAGGCCAATT
Source organism: Semotilus atromaculatus (assembly GCA_031834385.1). Taxonomy (NCBI): domain Eukaryota; kingdom Metazoa; phylum Chordata; class Actinopteri; order Cypriniformes; family Leuciscidae; genus Semotilus; species Semotilus atromaculatus. The sequence continues at coordinate 8,328,909 of JAULUF010000019.1, read as the reverse complement.
TATAAAAGATAAATGTCCTAATTGAACTAAGGCCAAATCCTGGCTTAATCTAAGCCCTCTCTGTGAATCCAGGCATTGGGGTTCTAGAGAGTAATCAGATCAGTTTGATCAATTTGAACTTTCGAACTCAAACTTTCTGGGAAAATGATTTTTAGATAAAAACTGAAAGAGTTGTCAGAAGCTTGTGGTGATGTTGAAGTTGTGGGACCCTGCCCTGGTGTGGTTTATTTATAGCCTACCTTTAGCTTTTGACTTCTGGCAGCTGCATTATAGGCTTCAAAATGAATAAAAGTTGGGTTCATCTGTGAATGATTTTGACGGACAAAACGTGTTAGTATCATAAACTTTTGTTGATCACAGAGCTTGTTTTTTTTTTTTTTTTTTTTTTTTTTTACAATAATCCAAAAGCCTATGGGTTTTTGTCAAGGGAACCAGTTTGATGCTAACTGGCGTCATACCTGCAGCACTCTATAGCCTATACATTTCACTGAAATGATGTTTAGATAAAACTCAGGAAATCAGAAGTAATTGTAGGATATGTCTGCACAGAGAGATGAAAACAAAGATAAAGAGAACCTTAATGAGTTTTAGCCGTGAGACTCCGAGAGATTTTGTTCCAGTAGTATAACATCTTAAACATTGTTAGGATAGTTTTAAAGCGGCTTTTATGATCCAGTCACCTCTGGCAGCACGTAGCGTTCACTTTAACTGCACCCTATGGACAATGTCTCCTTATTGGGTTTAAAGTTTCAATAAGCAACCAGGTCAGGCGCTCCCACTGGCTGCTATTACACATTGTGATTTTCTTCAAAGAATGCTCACACAATTAAGAAATGGGGGGGAAGGAATTAGATGACATTAATTAAAATGACTGAAATGAGATCGGCACCAGTCTATTCTGTGAGCTGCCAACAGTGGTGCGGTGATTTACATGAATTGTGGACTTAAGCGTTTCTGTGAGGAGCTGGCTGAAAGGTTAATGCCGAGGTCCCCGTCTTCCACTCACATCCTGCGGAGAGAAGCATGTCTGCCGCTTGGCAGTCTGGGATATTGTTTCTGTGGGTGAAAGATAATGGATTAGGTCCAGCAAGGGGCCAAGAGGGAATTTTGCGGAGAGATGAATGAGGTGACACGAGGCAGTTCGAGGTGGCGGTAAAAATACTTTCTGATTCCACGCGAGGTGGAGGAGTTGTGTGGAGGAGTGTGTGTGGATTGTTTATCTATTTGACTTCACTCTTAAACGGCAGACTTTGTCATGGTTAAGATTTAATAATATTGTTCTTAGCTTCCAACTTCCGTTAAGTGAATGAAAATGAAAACTTAATGAATCCCGCATGCTCTTTGAGAGTTCTGATAATAAAGGAGTGAGGCGCTTTGCCAGAGCGTTTAGTCCTATTGATGCTGCACTGAAACTGCTAAAATCACATGCCACATATCCCATTATCATTTCTCACCAAGACACAGATGCATAGAAAACCTCTTACGGGGGCACATTTCCCCAAACCTCCTCAGCAGATATGCAGACCAGACTATGAGAAGATGCTCAGCACATTTATGGAATGTTACTAAAACACTTTTTTTACGAAGAAGGCCATATTTTTCCACTTATGCCATAACAACATTTGCATCCGAGTCAGCACTCTGAGCTCTTTTGACTCCAACGCTTGCGTTTTGAAATTAGGGGTGCGTATATCACGTAAGAAGCGCCCATAGCATTTTAACGTTCCACATACACACTCGCGCTCATCCGGCTACAAACATGTTTATTTCAAAACAAGGGCACGGAGAGAGATTTGAGTTGGAATTGCAAATGTGAACAGCAAGAGCTTGGTGTAATCCAAAAGACTTTATTCATTGGAAACGCCGGCTGGGTATTGGCCCTCGCACACCCTGTTTGTAATTTTCAGCTTTTCGGCGTCGACTACATTCAGTCCTCGCTCTGCGTGAGCGCTCAAAGCTACAATGAAATGTTAAATTACCTCTGGAGGAATTTGAAGTTTGGAATAATGGCCCGGCACTGCATGCTTGGATGTCCACCTGGACGTGATGGTTGTCCCGCTGTCCATCTCCAATCTCTCTCATATTCGCACATTGTTATTATGGTGCTATACTACATGTCCGTCACATTCCTGGCAAAGCATTTAAAGCTGGCTAAAATATGAAAAACAAAAAAACGATCCACATACATGTCTAGAAATGCAATCTGGCATACTGATCCACCTGAAAAGTTTTTTTTTTTTAACACCATTTCCACCACAGAACACTCTCCAACACTACATCATTTAAGCAGGAACGATACTGAATTTTTCAGAAAGGATTTGCCATCACTTTCAGAAATAAAAGATAATTCTCCCGTGGTATATGTTGGACATTGTTAGTGGACAACGTAAATAAACTATTACGACTGTGAAAAGTATTTTAAGAGAGTTTACTTTCTTAAAGTCCACAGGGCCAAAAGTGCTAGTTGAAGAAATAACAAGAAACTTAATGTTCTCACTAACCAATGAAAAAGTAACAACGGATATAGCACACTATTAGCATTCTATCCTAGAGGGCTAATGAGCGAGGGAAAGCATCAATACAACTTTTATCAGTAGCATCAGTATTGAAGTGAAGGGTCCTGCTCTAATGAAACCAAACGTTTGTCCCTGAGTGGAGAATAAATCTATATGCCACTAGATTCCAGGTCACTTCAGTCATTTTAAAGAACTGTGAGTGAAGTCATTGCTCTCATTAGCTTATATGTCTTTGAGATTTTTCAGGTTTGTTCTGGAAGTTTATAGGACTCTATAAGTCTATAGGATTTTTTACACTAAACCCTCTCAAGGTTGATGCTAATTCGTTATAAGGAAATTGGCATTGTGATTTAGTTACAACCTTGTAGTCCAGGTTCAGCATCAGTGCAGGTTCAATTATCAGGCTTATTTATTACTTTCAATAAAAGCTTGACACTTGACATTAAGCACAGACTGCACAGTTCTACAATTACTCTCTTTAGTTAGGAATCAACAAGCCAGGGCATGTGTTGGTGCTTAAGCTTGTGTAATGAATGTGATCATAATGGACATGCAGTACTTTGGCGGAGAGGTTCTTTACTGCCCGAGCGACCTCTCCCTTATAGTCCCCCTCTGTTTTAAATGCCACTTGCAAATGCTTTCCAGGCCAACTTAAAAATCCATTTCCCACTTCACTTCCCCATTCACAGCCCATTCGTCTTGCCGGTATTCCTGTGTTTTGCGTATCGATTTGCTGCTTTGATCTCATGTGGCGAGCTACAGGCTGAAGGGGACCTTCAGAGGAGCGGGGCCATATTGGAAATCTCTCCGCCCTGTTCTGCTCTGCGTTTCCATTTTTACAGGAAGTGGCTACAACACACATTCATATTTTTAAAGGATATGTTGGTTAATGTAGGTGTTGGCTAATGTAGCTGAACAATATGAATAACAAAGGTGAAGAAAAGATATCTGAATTCCTTTTCCTTGTGGGGACTTTTTTTTTTTCTGTGATGGTTAGGTTTAGGGGTAGGGTTAGTTTAAAGGAAATAGAATATACAGATTGTACAGTATAAAAATTATTTTGTCTATGGAAAGTCCCCATGGAATATGGAAGAGAGAGAGAGAGAGAGAGAGAGAGAGAGAGAGAGAGAGAGAGAGAGAGAGAGAGAGAGAGAGAGAGAGAGAGAGAATAAGCAGTATGGAGAATGGTTTTTGTTTTATAGTTGTATTAGTATATAAGAATATACTATACCACATACAATATAACAAAGTGTAGAAAATTTTAATTGTGAATAAAAATGTACATAGAAAGATTACTATTACTATTACTAAGATTAATATTATAAATAATTATAAACATAATTTAAATTATTACATATAAGGTTGTGTTTTATTAGTGGTTTCTGGTCTAACGTTGTCATTGTTTGTGCCACATTTTTCATTCAAATAAATTTAAGAAATATTTAAAATATGAAATTAATTGGCTTCAATAACTTGTAAAAATGTAAACAGTTAACTTAACTTAACTTAACTTAACTAATTAAACAGTCTAATACAACAATTCTTTTGATTTCAGTTGGGACTGCATTTTTTCCTTTGGATTGTTGATGTTTCATTCATTTTGTGGTATTTAGAACAATTTAAGTTGGTGATTTTGATCTTAGGGATGTGTAAAGATATAAAGTCTATACATTTACTGTATATTCTCGAATATTGTTTTTATCAAAGGGTAATTATACGTATTGTGAAAGTGTGTGATTTGCTAATAAATTCAGTGAAGTTAGTATTTAAAAAAACTTGTTTCCAGTTTATGGAGTCACTATATGATTGAATTAAGCCAAAGAGTGTCAATAACATTACTAGCTTGATTACTGTTAAACGATAATTATCTTGTAGCTTAGCAGTTTCAAAGTAGCTAAGCATGAAAATATCAGCAGCCAGACATGCTGACCTGTGTATCACATCTCAGACTGTGAAGACATCCTTTTACAGACGTCTGTCACATCCATGTAGAAATGCTGATGCCTTGTCACAGGCTCTGTATTATTGAATCGTTCAGCATATGATCAGATGACTGAGCTGACAACATCTTTAACAGTGCCTCGGCAGGGGCTGTGGAAGGACCACACAACAAACACAATATATAAGAATAAGAGTGACTGGGCAAAGGGTGACACGTCAACCATGTGAAGAAAGAAAACACCCTGACAGGTGCCAGGAGCCCAAAAGATCGATATATCTATGCTCAGCTAACAAGCATTTATATTTAGCCTCCAGACAAGTGTCAAAGCGTGGCTGCGTGGGCTCCCACCTGCTGAGAAACTTCAATTTCTGCTTCCCTGTCATCTCCTTCTCACCTAGCAGGAGTGGGGATAGACCTGTCGGGGTGTGCAGAGTTTGGTGCTGAGAAAATCCAGGGAAGTGACACTTTCACTTAGTAAAACAGTCACACGCAATTCCATGGTTATTTGAAGACATTGAACTTTATAACATGCATGTTGTTTATGGGGCCTACTGTATATACTTTGCAGTTCATAAACTGCTATTAAACACTATTAAATTTCCATGCAATGTCATGGAAGAATCATTTTTGTTCGCTCTGAGTCCATTCCAGGTTTTCCATTTCTCACTCTGAGGGGAAATCCTTTTTGAACTTCTGGTTCCACTATCCGAATCACAAAGTTGATTGGTTTTTGATTAAATGCCTAAAATAAGGTCTGTGGTTAACACAAGCTCAAGATATGTTCCCATTTTATTCTACAGCATAAACTGCATCAGTAAAACCCCACTATAAATGGGATTAAAGAGGTTGTTGGTACATTAAACGTCAAAGCTTTTAACAGGTAAACTCATACTCACCAGTCCACTTTTACAGTCTCATGTTTATACTTGTGCTCTTGTAAACTATTTGGTTATACTCTATTTCGATGGTCCACGTTAGACATTCTGGCCCGATTTCACAGACAGGGCTTAGACTAAGCCAGGATTAGTTCAACCAAGACATTTAAGTAGCTTTTTATAAACGTGCCTTAGAAAAAAAACATTACTGGTGTGCATCTTGAGACAAAACAATGGCATAGGCTATTTTAAGATTTGTCAGTGCAAATTACTTTTAATTAAAACAGCTCAAACATGCATTTTAGTCTGGGACTAGGCTTAAGCCTTGTCTGTGTAGAATGTCTTTTGGGGGACCATCAAAATAAAGTGTTACCAACTAGTATACCTCAAACATTCCAACTTAAAAAAAAAAAGAAAAGTTTTGTCAGAAACTTAGTGATGGTGATTCATTTATAGACTACCTTTAGCATTTTACTACTGCCAATTGTATTTGAACCTAAACCCCCCAATCAGCACCTCTCACTTACCCTGGTGTGTGTGTCTACACAGGTGTGTGCATTTTTAGAGAATCTTTTGTATTGTACTCATGTATATATATCTGTACTGTAGGTTCAGGTGCATTAGTCTGATCTGTACAGTAATCTTGCCAATTGCACAAAGAGAAGTGAATAATTACACAGATATCTCTTATTCTCTCATCAGAGGGGCTGATGCTCAGCCTGCCAGTGCTTTCAGAGCATTCTTCTTTATTAGAGAGGGAGAATCCAGCATAATTATCCTGTATTAAGCAGTGAAAGATTTCAGGCTACAAGCAAAGAGGCTTTACTGACACGGTACATTAATTAGGCTGTGTGGATTTTTTTCCTGCCTCTGTTCTGGCAAACCAGGTGCATTCGGTAACAAGAGGCCGTGCGCATAAAACATGGTCAGCAAGTGAGACTATTGTGTGCACAACATGGAATCCATTTATGACAAATCCATATAATTGATACATCCCTCCCTCAGCTACATTGCACGTTAATGATAATGCTTTGTCGTATTAAATGCGACAGTCTTCCTGACTGTCTACGGGTGTACGTGAGAGAGGGATGATGATGTGTGTGTGTGTGTGTGTGTGTGTGTGTGTGTTTGTATGAAAATAAGCGTATATAATCATTTGGTACTGCTCCAGCTCCTGTGTGCCAGAGGCAGTGTTGGCGTGGTGGTGTGTGACTAACTGGGAGGGGGGTTGGCAAAGGGACTGGGGAAAATGTATGTCAGCTGGACTGTTTTCTGCTTCCTCCTCGGCATGGAATCCGCCCGGCCGGGGGTACAGTCTTGAGTTAAAGAAGATGACTTCATGATTCAGCCTAGACAGTGTGTGTTACTATTTGTGAGATAATTTAACATGAGCTTAAATATTAATAGTCTTAACTGGACAATAGAGTATAATCTGTCTTTAGTTTGTACGGCATGCTTAATGCATTCTAGTTTAATATGCAGAGAGAACTATTATGCCAACTGTAAGAAAGGCATTTGTTGACTCCTCTGAAAAGTGTAAACATTGCGACGCTATCAAATCTATATTTGGAACTATATGTCTGACTAATTACAGCCAAGGGACACACACACACACAAAAGTTTTATTCTCAGCCACAAAGTTATATAAAATAATATTTATTAAGTTATTATTATGTATAATCAACGCATTCTCATCCTAGGGTGTCATATCTGACACTTTTGACATTTCGTCTAAATCTAACGCGCATGGTACCCTTTAGCGTCAATATAACACACACAGATATGGGTAGGTTTAGGTCTGGGGTAGGGTTAGGGTTAGACCGCTAGGAGGCGCCTTCTGACCCATATATATCTGCGTCTCATATTGACGCTAAAGGGCGCCATGCGCGTTGAATGTAGACGAAATGTCACGAGCGTCAGTATATGATGCCTTGGGATGAGAACGGGCTGGTATAATCATTCCCTTAAGTGTGAACTACTATATTTGGAACTATATTTGTCTGACTAATCACAGCCAGGGGATTAACACACAAAATAAATCTCAGATTAAAAATTTTTATCGTCATCATCATCATCATCATAAAATAAAATATAATAAATAAAAAATAATATAAAAGGGATTATGAACGAATCAGATCACCGAATGATAACAACTCACTCATAAAAGGTGTTTTCAACTCGAAGTAGCGCTGTGCAAGCCAATCGTTGTATGATATTTAAGTAACGCGAGAGTGATTCGAAAGCATTCGGAGCCATCTGCTCTCTGATCGCTTCTGTGGTACTTTAATATCATACACCGATCGGTCTGTGCAGCACCAATTCAAGTCGAACACACCTATTTACTTCATTGAATCAGTGTGTTTGAACGAATCAGTTGACTTTCTTTATAGTGTGCCTCACTCATAAAGAAAGTTATTTGTTTTGTTCCTCAGTGAATAAGCATTTTTGGTTAAGTGAATAACTCAATGACCGCAATTCATCATTGTGTTTGAAAGAATCGGTTGAATGAGTGATTCAATGACTCACTCTCTCATAAAGACAGTCACCTGCCGTCTCCTACTGGTGTAATGATGTAATCTGCAGAAAGAGTCACTGAAACGCAATCTACATGGTTTCCTGTGAAAATAATTGAAATAAATGTAGGCCTATTTTAGATATTTCCCACTTGATTAAATAGCTTTAGACAGGCAATTTTTACCATAATATAATTGGTCAATATCACCACAGGGGCTGCGGAAGTGTCTTGTATGCCAATGAGATACACACGATTTTAAGTCCTTCATTATAATTGAATTCAGTTTAATATGCATCCTTGACCAAATTGTGTGTGTGTTCCTCATTGTCTAGAAACTGCTTGTATTTATGTCTTCCTTGTGACAGTGTGGAGATTGCAGAGGTTCTGTGTACACATATGAGCGCACTAGTGTGAATGTGTCACAGTGTTGGCGTGCTTCAGTGAGAAACAATTGGATTGCCCCGTGAACCTGGCTGTCAGGGTACGGACCACCTCAGCTCTTCCATGGCCTTGATGATAAATAAAAAAAAGAGTTTTTTTTCACTGAATCAGCATGGCTATAATTGCATGCGACAGAAATGGATTTCCTGTCGCTCCTTGGGTGTATGAAGAGGCTCTGGGAATCCTGTCCAGGTGTTTTTTTTTTTTTTTTTTTACATTGCAGAGTGTGCCCATTCACCACCATGCGTCCCTTTGGGCGGCCTGCTCAGATGCTCTGTGGACCTGATCAATCTGGATGGGCCTTTGTAATTATTATCACTAAACACAGCAAAAAAACGCCCATCTAATCAGTCCCACACACACACGCACACTTGCAGAGGAAGTAAAGTGAACTGAAAGGCTGAAATTACACATTGGCAGTCCTACACGTAAAGTGTCCAATAAAAACTTGAAAAATAGTTATTCAATAATAATTCTGTTAGTTTGTGTGTGCAGAGTGTTCCATGTCTGCCAATAATGTGTTTCCTTTGGACAGATTATAATGTAATAAGTTGCTAAATTAATGCATGCCTTACTTGACTTGGATCAGAGTGTTGATGAGCACAGCAATTATTAAGACACATTAGAACATTAGAGAACAATGATTCAATGGGAACAAGCAAACTTTATCCCAAAAACATACAGTAGCTAAAGCAGAACTTTACAAGTAGCCTATTGTAAGGATATTGTAAGGTCAGTTAGTCACTTAGGGATAGTAATTAGAAATACTGACCAACTAACAGACGAAGCTCAGAAGATGCTGATGAGATTTTTTTTTTATATAATAAATACATTTCAGTGTATATTATGATTTTCAGTGATTCAGTAACTACACTGTAGAGCCCTGCGCGGGACTGTTTTCTTCATCCCGCTCCCGCCTGCCGAATTTCTGACCATTACCGCCCGCTCCCGCAAATGTATGTGTTACACTCCCGCCCGCTCTCGCAATATGTATGTCCACTCCCGCCCGCACCCGCAAAACTCTGAGAATGTATTCCCGCACAATAATAGAGATGCATTGATTTTGTGTCTTCCCCAGTCCCACGGGAAAAAACACGTATTTGTATTGCTATTATTAAAGAGATTCATGGGGTTGTTTGTTTTGTTTCCCTGGCCTGCATGTATTCTGACGCACTGATCGGGAAGATGAATAGTAGCCTGGCTAGGGTATCGGGGACATCTAAAATGCTTAGGCTACCGCGCATCAACCCGATCTCACGCACTTTGATTTTGGCTATTGAAGTATTCTGGCTTGATTGGTCCTGTAGTCCAGTCATTTTATGAAAAAAAAGGTTGAACAAATTTCAACAGAAGCAAACTCAACTGATTTTATATCCTCAATATGTCCTGAGTAAGGGGAAAAAAAGCCCCGAAGAATCCCATTAGGGGAAAGTTTCGAAAAAGACCCATACGCCTATTCATTCTTTTTCCTCACTTGAAAATGGGTAAAAATTTTAACCTTTAGATATCACCATGAAAAATACTGAGTTGATTACTTACATCAAGACAAACAAAAAATGTATTACAAGTTTTTTTTAATTGTTTGTTAACATAGACAAACGGTGCATAATCTAATTACGTATGTGCTAATTTGCATAAATACCCAAACAGATCTAAACATTGGTTATAGCCAGGTGAAAATGTCTTGGTGAATCTTGTTGACACCTTACAGTAAAAGACTTAATGTTAAGGTCTGAATGGAACCGATTCAGACTAACCATGAATATTAATATGGAGGCAGGAAGAGGTACTTTAGAAACCAGCCTTTATTAATTTGTATTGCAGAGATGGGGTTTGGGGCTGAAACAAGACAAAAGGAAGGTAAAATAAAAAGTGGCTGGATCAAAAATGGGTTCCATTCAGACCTTAACATTAAGTCTTTTACTGTAAGGTGTCAACAAGATTGTGTGTGTGTGTGTGTGTGTGTGTGTGTGTGGGTGTGTGTGTGTGGGTGTGTGTGTATACTTTTTTTCGCTAATTTTCTTGTACCTGTCACCTTTTCATCAGCATGTCTACTGTTATGAACAGAACTCTTTCCACCTTGTCGCAAAACAACCACCTTATTATAATTTGTTTGCACATAATATAAATCTATTTTAGTTACATTTAAAGTATTACATTACGACCGTGTGTTATTGTCTTATCTTAAAATGGCTTAAATACTCTAGTTCTGTCATGAATCTCTAGATGTCCTTAACTCTATTTGTAAGCGATCACATCATTATCTTCATAGCACATCAGATTGGTTGCTGTGGCATCAACGGCCAATTAGCTTTCTGCTCAACATTCAAATACTTGGCATTGTTTGCTGTTAACAGTCTGCAGGGCACTTTCAGAAACCCTCCACCTTCCCCAGCTCCACCTGTATAGATCTGCTACAGGGCTTATTTCATGTCTGTTATATGTGTAGCAGCATGTCTGTGAATATATTGGCAATAGAAAGTCTCTGTACTTTTTCTGCAGCAGAAGCTCAGCAGATCTATTCCGCCAAGCACAAAATACTTCAGCATTGCCATATCCATTAACATGCCAATCTATCCGAGATTTGTCATGAAAGAACATGATTTCACCATGTACAACATTCCAATCAACCAATCAGATTTGGAGGACATGTTTACAGTTAATGTCAAGTTTAAGCTTATAACAGGGGTTAGGGGCTTCTACACCATGCTTATTAACCAATCATTTCCCTCTGATTTTAGGGATACGTTATGGGTAGGGTTAGGTTTAGGGGTGGAATATGGTTAGGACTATGTTTTTGTACAGGAATGTTGTTACAGGAACAACAAAAGGTGTTGATCCAGGAACATGTCCTGGCAAAATCCCGGTGACTGAGGGGGTAGAGCTGCTGGTGAGGCGTGTCTGATTGGTAGCTTATAAACATGGTCTGCTGAGTTGCCTGATTGGTTTGATGATGCCCAGGGACACAATGCTGAATCATATGCGTCTATGAATGGGACTCACTGCAGAGGTTTCGATTGGCTATTAGGATTATACACTATTTCTCATAAAACAGCTTTGGTTCCAACAGCAAGAATGCTACTAAAAAGATACTGATGCATTGGTTTTCTTTCTTTTTTTCTTGTTTTTTTTATTTTTATTATTGACTGCTTGCTGCGTTTCTAAAGCCATGATCCTCCACTCAAATTTTGTAGTACTGTATAAGAAAACATTTTAAAGAAGATCTTTCATTTTTCTTTAGCCCTACTTCTCAGATCACAAACGTAAACATCCCCATTAAATTCTTGCAAGACCAAATTGACCATATACATGTGGAGTAGATGCACATTTCATAATTACTGTATGATTATGCTAGCAATGATCTCATATGTTTATATTTTTATTTCTCCTAAAATACTTTTGTCCATCTTTGACAGAGCACCCTTTGAGCACTAAAATTCATACTAGTTTATCTGTGTTCCAAATCTAAGTCTACACTGTTCTTTTGACGTCACTCCTTTTTGTTTGCCTCCACAAAGACTATAAACATTAATCTTTTATCAGTTTAGAGCATCTTGTGGTTAATTATGCAATGTGCAGTCCAATTCTCCCCAGGCGGCTTCACCTTGCCTGAAAAGATGACATCGAAAACTGGCTCCACTTGTCATCAGAAGCAGAAAGCTGTGTGTGTGTGTGTGTGGTATTTATCTTGCATCACAGACCAGTATAATGACATTGAAAGCATTATTGTTTTAATCATGTCAAATTTATTTCAAAAGCTGATTGTAGACAGATGGTAAAAATTCAGCTGATTGAAATCGACAATATTACAGTATCTGTCAATTATACATCAACTCCCAATATTACCATGATATATAAAATTGAGATCAGGATATTATATTTAGTTTAAAATTACTATTATCTTTAAACCATTAATATAATATTATTATATTACAAAATATACTGTATATATTTTTTAAACATATTTTGATGTATATCAAAGTAAAACAGTTTTTTTTTCAATTTTGTCCATCAGGAACTGATTGGATCGTTGTGGTTTGCTATTGCTGCGATCTCATATGAGTGACAGGTTGATCCGCCCTCACCACAGTATACATGTCATCAGAGAAGAGAAGAGATCTTGTTGCAAGATGGAGGGAAAGTTATTTTGATTAAAGATTAAGAAGGCACATGGATTTTGATTTCATGGTGACAGTAAAACTACACAAATTTTAAACGAGGATCTCTTTTGGAGACCTGCCACAATGATTGTTCTGTGAGATAATGTGGGGGCGTCCCAATACCACACTCTATACCTGAACTAGCTGATGAAGAAAAATAAACGCGTCTTAATGGTCTCACACTGGACTCACTGGAGAGAGTGGCAGAGAATATGATGAAACAGAACATGACAAGCAGTTCTTCTCTGTAATGATCTGTGGCTTTAAAAACTAATTTATTCTATCACAGTGTTGTAAGAAACCCTCCTGGAGATTTTTTTTTTCCACCTACTGCCATGAGACAACATTGCTTCCTTGTCTTCTTCCTCATCCTGCTGTGCGCAACTACTCATAACCTCTGACTGTTGTCCTCGTCAGGAGTGACTTGAATGCATTTGTTTTCCTCACTCGTGAACCCAGTTAACCTGACCTGTTCCAAAGTTTGGGGTTGGTAAGATTTGTGTTTTTGAATGAAGTGTCTCATGCTCACCAAGTAAAAACAAAAAAAATGCAAAATATTATTTTAAATGAATGTTTTCTATTTGAACTTTTTTATTATTAATAATGTAATTAATTCCTGTGATGGCAAAGCTGAATTTTCAGCATCATTACAGTCTTCAGCGTCACATGATCTTTCAGAAATCATTCTAATATGCTGATTTGGTGCTCAAGAAACGTTTTGTATTATTTTAAATGTTGAAATATGTGTGCTGCTCAATTCATTGGAAACAGTAAATTTATTTAGTGTGATTCATTTTAAGAAAACTGCTGAGAAACAGCTCTGATGCAACCGCCAACCATGACTCATCTTCCATGAGATAAAAAATAATATATATATATATATATATACCAGAATGAATGTAGAATTCAATAACAATTCAAATCTGTTGCTCATATAGAGATTGTCATATGGCTTCAGAAGGCTTTGGAATAAAATAATAATATGAAGCTTTTTTCAACTTGACAATACCTGATCCACATCCATTTTTGTAAACATTCTTCAAAACTTCTCCTCTTGTGTTTCAAATGAAGCAACATAAGGAATTTACATTTTTCGGTGAACTACCCTGTTGAAAAATTCTGCATTGGCATAAAGGCATGTTTTGGGACCAGCATGGGATGCTGGTTACTGATGGACCAGCTAGCTAGACCAGCACTATATCTAACCAGCATAAACCAGCCTGGACCAACATGGAATTCAGGCTGGTTTATGCTGGGGTTTTTTTTAACCTGATTTATACCTGTTTTCAGCAGGTTATCCCTTTAATATTTCAACAACAACAACAACAAAAAAACTCTCCCTTGGTCTTCACTTTTTCCACTGTGCTTCTGGACAACTTCATTTCCCTTGGACTGCCGCATTAAAGTAGGAGGAACCTGATATCATCTTCACAATTTCTCTCAATGAACAGACCAATTTCCATTAAGAGCTTTGTGAATTGCAGACTAGCTTCTCATCAGATAAAACTTGTGCCGTAAAGCAAAAGCGTAGGTCACAGTCGAATAACCTTACACAGACGTTTCTAAGTGATAAAATTTAGAAAAGCATAAAAAGTTTTCTTTTTTTCTACCGTGTGTTTGTAAGATGGAAGTGGATGTGGGAATTTGAGAGATGCTAAAGCTTGTGCTTTGAAGGTTAAGGAATCACTCACATGCAGCAAAATAGCAGAATCCTGTGAATTAGCTTTAACTGACTGATCCTGTTTAAGATATGTTGTTAATTAAAGGTGTGGAAAGGTTCCATACCAGCCTCTCACTGCATCCATCACTCACTGAACACCAAGAATAGAAAGAACAGGGCGAGAAAATCCCTCCTGAAGGGCTAAAGAGAGACAGGACAGATTTTTTAAAAGAGTCTCCTTGTTCTCACATTTATCAAGCTGTTTTATGGTCAAATGAAAAAGCACCAACTCATGAGATCTCTGAGATCTCTTTCATTTCTGCTGTGCCCCCCAGATGGCAGTGAGTTAAATGGAGAATTCAGATGATGTGTATGTGTGTGTGTGTGTGTGTGTGTGTGTGTGTGTGTGTGTGTGTGTGTGTGTGTGTGTGTGTGTGTGTGTGTGTGTGTGTGTGTGTGTGTGTGTGTGTGCGTGTGTGTGTGTGTGTGTGTGTGTTTGTGTGCGTGTGTGCGTGTGTGTGTGTGTGTGTGTTTGTGTGCGTGTGTGCGTGTGTGTGTGTGTGTGTGAAATTCTAATATGCGGATTTGATGCTCATAACTTCTGAAAAGAATTCATCATTCTTTGATGAATATAAAGTTCAAAAGAACAGCATTTATTTGAAATACAATCTTTTGTAACATTATAAATGGTTTCACTGTAACTTTTGATCAATTTAATTCATCCTTGATGAATAAAAGTATTGATTTTATTTCTTTCCCAAAAAAAACTCTTACTGACCCTAAAGAAAGCTAGTGTTTAATGCTACAAAAACGTACTATTTCAGATAAATGCTGTACTTTTGACCTTTCTATTCATCAAAGAATCCTGAAATAAAAAATGTAAATAACTGTTTAACATTGATAATAATGAGAAATGTTTCTTGAGCATCAAATATTAGAATGATTTCTGACGAATCATGTGACCCTGAAGACTAGCGTAATGATGCTGAAAATTCAGCTTTGAACACAGGAATAAATTACACTTTACTATATATTTGTTTAGCTGTTTTAAAATTGTAATATTTCACAATATTGCAGTTTTTTTTTATCAAATAAATGCAGCCTTGGTGAGCAAAAGAAAAACATTACCGATCCAAACTTTTGAACGGCAGTGTAAATTAGTTAAACTGAACAGTGTCTTCATTCCTTTTTTTTTTTCAAGGGAAATCAATCAGAGGTTTTACAGAATCAGTTTTACAGAATCAAAGGCTTTAGGTTGATGAGGAAAAAGTCAATGAAGGAGATTAGAGATGTGTAGTAAGAATGAAAGTATGAAGAAGTGAGCAAAGGGAGGAAACAATTATTAACACACCACATCAAACACCGTTTCTCCCATCAGAGGCGAACGGTGGATGTGTCTCCTTCCTGAATTTAGTGCCACCATATGGCTGCTGTTTCAAGTCTGCAAGTTCATCTCATCTGGATTATTCTCATATTCAAAGCTATCAGATTGTTTCATGTGGAACTGATTCGTTGAGTCTGTTGAAATTGCGGGTTTTCTTTCATGTGAAATATGCTAGCTTTTGAAGTTTTATTGCGTGTTGGGAATAATAGATCAGCAAGATTAATAATATCCATCAAAAAAAAAAAAAAAAAGGAAGTCCGGTGGGTTTAACCCTGAGAAGCGCCCATATGCATGGTGTGAAAGTGTTTGTTATTTTCAGCTGTGACAGCATATGGGCCGACTGTTTGTTTTTATCTGTGTGTGTGTGTATTAGACAGGTTTTCCCTGAGAGAGGGAGGATTGTAATGACCTATAGGCCTAGCACATGAAATGCTTACTCTGTTTCCACAACCATGACCTTTCTACCCTGAGGTCAAACTGTCTGACACTCATCCGAACATGGAGAATCACTTCTCTCGCTCTCCTTCGGAGGGAAAACAGCCGGGATGCTGAACCAAATAGAGCAGAGCGAGCATTCAGCTGAATGACTAGCACAGCACATTTCAGCACAGGAACAGAGCTAAACCCTGCCAAGTTACATCTGACCCTTCCATAACATGCTGGACTCAGAAGGAGGTTTTTTTTTTTTCCTTTAGAGATTGTTTTCCTTTTCTTTTTACATCAAATCAAGTCTGCAGTTGGCAATTCTTAGGGTTTGGACAAAACCATCATCACGGCCCCCACCTAAATCGTGCCCTCTCGGTTGAACACATCAGTTTGTGAACCAAGCCAAATGGTTCAGTGAGTCTATGTGACTTGACCTTTGATTCTTGAACAAATCAGTCTGCTCAACTGAATCGTTCTATCCAATGTGTTAACCGAATCAATGATTCAGTGAGGTGATTTTTATTCTTGAACACATCAGTTCGTTCAAACTGAGCTGTTCTATCCAATTTTCAAAACAAGTCAGCCAATTCATTAACCCTTAAATGCATACCTCGGGTCTTTAGCGACCCCGACCCGGGACGTCATTTATTTACAAGTTAGACATCAACCGTCTTTGTTTTCATCAATAAATTCATTATAAACAATATAACATAATAAAATTGTATAAGAATGTCTGGTTACCGCAGGCATAATACAAAAGAATAGAAAGTATCATCAGCAAACATTGAAATGGCTCAGCGATTTACTGCAGAGCAAAACTGCTCAAACTGAACCCTTCCAAGATCCAAAAGGTAACAAAATTATTATTACTCTAATATCAGGAGAGTTTTATATTATCAAGACACATTGAAGTCCATCCATGTTAGATATAGATCCGGATCACCAGTCACAACTGTTTCCTAAAACCATAGTAACATGGTCTCACCTCTGTCATTTGAACCACATTGGTTCAACAATATAGGACTGTCGTTAATGCCGTTAAAGCTTAACTTTAATTCTTAAACAAATCAGTCCAATCAACTGAATATTTAGATCCATTTTTAAAACAAATAAACTGTTTAATTGAGTCAGTGAACTGAACTCTATTTTTAAACAACCATTCAATCCAATTTGTGAACCAAATCAACTGATTCCATGAATCAGTGAGGTGAATTCCGATTCTTGAACAAATCAGTCCATTAAATCAAACTGTTTAATTTAATTTTGGATACAAATCAAATGAGTTATTAAATCAGTAAACTGAACTCTAATTCTTACAGATGAATCTGTTCATACCAAATATCATACCAAATCACCAGGTCATTGGGTCAGTTAGCTGAACTGTTATTCTTGAACAAATCAGTCCATTCAATTGAATAGTTCAACCCATTCTTGAGTCAGTGAACTAAATTCTGAATCTTGAATAAATCAGTGATTCAGTCAACATTGTTCAGTCCACTTTGTATCTTGGTTCATTAAAAAGAAAATTCACTAGGATGTTTTGTTCAATGATCTGATTCTCACATTCAACCAATTCAATGATCTAACTGTGTTTGTAGATTGAAATTTTGATTAAAAAGATATATTGTGTGGCTTCAAGACTTGTGGTGTACTTGTGGTGGAACATTTTTTTGTTTGTTTGTTTAACTATTTCTTTAGCTACTTGTTTTTACGTGTGTGTTTGTGCATCTGAAAGTCCATATACGGGATTGTGCATGCAAACACTCACAGGCAGAGGCAGATGGTTGCATTACTCATCTGAGACTCTAAAACTGACACATATTTTCATCCCCCTCTCCTTCTTCCTTTCTCAGCAGAATCACGGCCCACAGTGCTGTGCGTTCACACGTCCAAACCTCCCCCGTATTCCAGCAAGACGAGACGCTTAGATAGAACTAAAGCCTCACCATCTTTGCATCAGCCACACCACTGAAAAAAAAAAACACCTAGAGTATAAGACAAATAAACAAAAAAGTCAGCAAACCAACAAAGTCACTTGCTTCATAAATAAGGCATGATTAAAACACTTTTTTGTATACTCCATAGATTCCAAACCATGTTTACATGAAGCTTGTGCTTAACCGACAGTATTTTGTGTTGCACTTATTTTATTCACATTTCTATAGTATTTTCTATAGTAAACAAATAGTATTTGTTTATCCCCATATCTTACCACAGTTTGCATGCACCCAAATCTGACTTTAAAGGACTGAAAAACCTCAGGGTATATGGCTGAGGGAATTTTATGCAAGTATGCCAGCAGACGTGCCTTTAATGTCTATAATAGGATTTCTAACAAGCTGGAGCTGTGAAAATGACAAGTTAGATGGTACTAACACAGATAAGACATAATTCAAAACTGATGCCCTTTGTACATTCCTTCCTCACCCAGGCCTTAGTTATCTCTCCACTAGATTATTGCAGCTCACTCGTTTCTGGTTGGCCAGCATCCGTCATTTTCCCCCCTTGAGCACAACCAAAACACTGCCTGCTGTCTGACTTGTATTCAATCTGCAGAAATTTTTCACACGCTATGCCTTTGTGGCAGGAATAAGACTCAAGACAGCTTTTCTGGCCTCCAGTGCAGCTGTGAAACACTGTTGCTTTTCAATGTGAGAATGACCTCCCGAAAACAATTAACCACCATCTTACTGCCAAAAGGTTTTAG
The DNA here is from genome assembly GCA_031834385.1 of Semotilus atromaculatus. Classification (NCBI taxonomy): domain Eukaryota; kingdom Metazoa; phylum Chordata; class Actinopteri; order Cypriniformes; family Leuciscidae; genus Semotilus; species Semotilus atromaculatus. The sequence continues at coordinate 8,310,283 of JAULUF010000019.1, read as the reverse complement.
CTATATTTTCAAAGCATTTACTTAGTTGTTTAAAATAGTAATGATCTCTCATGAACTAGCATATGTTGTGTTTTTAGCATGCTGGTGTTTCAACAATAGGGTTGTCCATCAAAGCCATTTAAATTTGAATTTAGTTTGAATTGAGGAAGCAAACTGCATGCAATTGCAAATGTAATGAGAAAATTATTATTAAAACAAATTAATATTCTAACTAAATGAACTAAATGAATATAAACATCAGTTTTAAAGTCACCATTAAATCAATTTTTTTTGGATGGAATATTTCAGTATTTATTATAAAAGATTTATCCGTGCTAATTTTTTTAATTTGTGTGCCCTTGGAATCTTTGAAGGGATAGTTCACCCAAAAATGAAAATTCTGTCATTATTTAATGACATAAGCTTTTCGTTTATCTTTGAAACAAAAATGTCAAAAATCTGAGAGCTTTCTGTCCCTCCATTAATAGTCTACGTAACTACTGTACCACTTTTATGCTTCAAAAAGGTCATAAAGAGATAGTAAAACTAATCCAAAATTAATTGCATGATTTAGTCCAAATTTTCTGAAGAGACACGGTTGCTTTATATTATGAACAGATTTAATTTATGCTTTTATCCACATATAAATATTCAACTTGCAGATCAGTTGTGGTAAACGGAAGCTCAAGCATATTCACTTGACGTGCGAGAACCAATGAGGTTCATTCTCGTGTTACGCAGCACATTTGAGTTTCCCCAATATCCAATGAGAATTGTTCAGTTGAGCTTGTGATTATGTGCACTGATCAATGTTTATATGTGAATAAAAGCCTAATTCAATCTGTTCATCATATAAATTGAATCTCTTTTGACTAAATTTGGACTAAACCACTAGGTTCATGTGGATTCGTTTTACGATCTCTTTATGAACTTTTTGAAGGGTCAAAGTGGTTGCGTGGACTGTCAAAGGAGGGCCAGGAATCTCTCAGATTTCTTCAAAAGTATCTTCATTTGTGTTCCGAAGATAACTGTAAGTCTTACAGGTTTGGAATAATATAAGGGTGATAAAATTATGACATAGAATTCTCAAATAATTTACATTTATGGGTGAACTAACCTTTTAATCAAAATCATTCCCCTCCGTCTTGAAATTACATCTTTTCTCTTCCGTGATGACATGTTTATTGAAGTGAGAGCGGGACAACCTGTCACTCAGAGATCGCAACAGTAGCAAACCACAATGATCCAATCAATTCCCGATGGATAATCCCGCCCCACATTTTTTCTTGTTCAAGAAACGTTTTACGTTTTAAACGTTTCAAGAAACTGATATACGTCACAATTGGGGAAAAAAGACCAACACAACATCCGTTTCATGTTGACTTTAACTAAAAATCCAAGCTTTGTTTTAAACTTTTGGAAAAAAAAACATATATATATATAGGCCTATATGTTTTTTTATTTTTTATTTTTTAAACCTTAAAGTGTGAATTACAGACCAGATGGATGGATATGCACGGCTATGCCTACATCAAACCAGCACTAACCAGCATAATCTAAGCTGGTATTTTCAGCAGGGAGGACCTTTGCTTCAACCACACCTGGCAAAGAAGTAATAACTCTTCATCTGTTCCATATATATTGTTCTGGTAGCCCCCAGATTATAATTAGAATACTTACACCAAATCATTGACTCTCATCTTAGATCCATTTACAGGAACTTCTAAGGTGAAACCTTGAAGTGTGCATTTTTCACAGTACACTTCCATTTATAACTGAGACTAAATAAAAAGCAAAACAATTACTCCAATCGAACTGAAACTGTCGACAGGATGAGAGAATAGTTTTATTGCTGAGATGTCAAATAGTCAAAACACACACACATGTCCTTTGATTTTTCTGTCTACATATAAATCAAACATGCATGTGAAAGAACAAATCCGAAACCCATTTGTAATGACGGTATTTGCAGTTATGCTGGGTTAAATATTTTAGAGACAAATTTATAGTAATATGGTGAATAAATCATATCTTATAATGGCTGAAAATGCAGATGCTGTTAGCTGAGAGTGTATATAGATTTGTGTGGGTTGGGGTAAGGGATTGAAGTTGACATTACAAACGTGTGCATCTCAGTGTATCTCTGTATTTCATGCTGATATGTGAGAAAATAACTGGAATACCGTTACTCATGCTCGGAAACACATTTTTCTCCTTCAATCTCACATCAGAGGCTTTTTCCTGCTGTGATGTCCAAGCCAAGGGCAAAACTGAAATAAAAGTTATTTGAACATAAAGGCGACACATTTGTGCCTGACATCTGAATACGCAGTGGAAAAGACGATAGCATTAACTGAAAGTTAAAATAGATCAATAAAACCCAAAATAGAGATATGTATGCTCCAGGGTGGCATATTTACCCCCATATAAAAATCCTTTCAATATTTAATAACCCCATTCCAAACCCAAGTGACCTTTTTTCAGTGAAACACAAAAGGAGAAATATTCTCCAAGCGGAGAAAAACTTGAGTATATTTGTATTTTATTTTAATACATGAGAAAAGAATAGGAAACCTTTACTTATAAGTATATGTTCCTGCAAGCCCTTCTTTTCACATCTCGTATCAGAGTTTTCTCAGCTGTGCTGTTTGACACTCTGTTTGAAACTCTAATAAATAAGAGTTATTGGAACATGAAGGAATGACACCCTAATGTAGATGTTTGAACCACTATGGAACAGTATTTAAGGATATCTGCTCTAATTGTTTTTTGTTTTTATTTTGTTTAAAAATTACCCTATACATATGTCATCATTACACATTATGTTGCAATGAATTCACACTTCCCCATGTTTACATGGCACAGGTAGCCCAGCAGCTGATCCAGATTTGCATCCTTTGCGCACAGGAAAGTGGCACCTGGTGCCATGACGACATGTTTGTTTTGTGTTTTTTTTTTTTTTTGCGTAATATTGCTCTCCCCGCTTCAGTCAGACTCCGATCGCTTCCATGAGGAACAGCTTTAGCATCAGAATCCTCCCACTCCCCGCCCTCGAGCTGGAGAACCCAGAGTCTCCAGCTCGAGCGCGCGCGGTGAGCAGGTGGCCGCCCACGAGCCAAACGCTGGAGAAACCGCGAGAAGCCGAAGCGCGTCTTCCAAGCGGACCTCCGGTGGTTAGGGGTCAAATCTCTGTGAAGCACAATTTACATTTAAGTTGACGTTCATATTGTTGTGTATCACGATTTCCCCTCTACAATTGAATAAATATCCATAAAAATGCATTTTTGTATAACTAGTGCGGTAAAATCCGTATTACCACTATTTAAAATAAGTCTCACAGAAGTGATGGAAAACGTACTTAGATATATATTATGTATTTAATATATAAAGCCTATTTGAAATCATACATTAATCTTGTATGTGTTTAAATTAATGAATGTGTTTAATATTTTTTTGTAATATAATATATTTTTAATCGGCTTTGAATGGGTTAAACAACTCCCTCTCTCTCTTTCTCTCTCTCTCTCTTCCTTTCTTTCTCTCTGTGCGCTTCATTTTCACGTTCTCATCGTTGTGTCTCCTTCATTCTTGTGTGACCCACGCAATGCTGTTGCTCCACAAGGGGGGGCTGCTGGATATATGCTTTAGTGCCCAACTCCCTGCCTTCAAACACTGAATCCAGTTTGTGTGGACAGAGCGGGCGAGGAGAGGAAGACTCCCACTGCCTCGACACGAGAGAACACCCGACCCGAGCCTGGGCTACACTCACCGCACACTTCCCTGGAGCCTTCACACACCACTTGAGGACTTTTTATCCGGAAAACGGGAGAACCATAACGACTTGCGGTGTGGATTAAATAATAAACATTTGGGGAAAAGAGTAACATTATCAGAAGTGACAGAACAGAAACACACATTAACAGGATCCGCTGTGAATTTATGGATGCTTGTTGCTTTATTCGGTCCTATGAGCACCTCTCTTCCACTGGAGCAAACAGACCTCCTTTTGTGTCATTGTTCAATATTGCCTGTTGAAAGAATGAATACACCGAACTTATTTTGAACAAGTTGGAGGAATAGTCGAAGGCTTTTTATGTGCAGACAAACAGATGGGACATGACAACTTTTTTGGAGGTAAACCCTCATTATGATTGCTGATATTTATAATGTGATTAGAGACCCACATGACAGGGCAATTGACTGAAATGCGTTTGCTTACACATAGGCTAATAATATGCATTTGTTAAGACTCGTATCAATTATTGTTAACAATAATTGAGTGATATCTCCTTTTACGCATGCATTGCTATAGGGTTATTCTCATCAACTCTGTTGCATCTTTGTCTACTCTTTATAAGTGCTACATCAGAGAATGACAAGACAAATCTGTATAATTGATTTTGAAAAGGATTATGCTGTGCTTGCGGTTCTCGACAGAGAGCTTTCGCTGTCCAAGGTACCAAACTGCGTTGTTGACCAGTCCAGTGCCCAAAACAGTTTTGACATGAGAACATGGTTTCAGAACAAACGAGATTTGATATTTTTTAGCTTCGCTACAATCATTTATGCAGGTGCTGGCTATGTATTTTACATTGGTTTTCTATTGTGCGCAATAGTTCCTGCTCGTATCTCCCTTGTGGAATGGGAATACACCTTCCCGTCTCGTGTCTCCTTCGCTTTCCACAACATAAATGGATAAACACAGTAATACTTTAATGCTGTTTGCAAAACTGTTTCTACCACGTATTTCTCTAGGTAAGGTTTTTACAACATAAGACAGTTGTTTTTTGACAACTTTGTCTGTTTTTTAATCGTATTGGTCACTTTTTTTCTTTCTTTTTTTTAGATCGATTTACCATTATAATTGCAACATTACATTGCCTATTTCGCAATTCCAACGAGAGGGATCTTGTATTCGGTTATTTCAATGCAAACAGTTTCGCGTTTTGGAGCATTGTATGTGACATATAGTCTTCTTTAAATATTATTACAGAACCTGTGTCACTTGATATTAAAAAGTAAACTCCTGTGATGTAGTGTTCAGCAGCACATGGAGAGAAAGAAAATGTTGAGAGCTCGTGTTTTGTCCGGTTAAGTGATGATGTCTCTAACAATGAGAATAAAAAGGCAAACTCTTTATTTTTCTCTTTGCCTCTCTCTATCTCTCAATTTTTCGATTGCAGGCTATATAGCCTATATACAAAATAGGAAGCCAGTAATTTTACTCTTGTTTTTTTTTTACAATGTAAAGTAGGATACAGTAAAGCTTTAATGAACAATAACAACACTGGCTCTCTTTTTGACTCTCCCTCTTTCTCTTTCTGTTAAACTGTCTTACCACATGCTGCTTACAGTATCGAAAGCAAGCTGCATGCGCCATTACACACCGACAGTATAGAAACTTCTCGTTTGGTAATAATAGATGTGGTTTGCTGGTGTTTGGCGGAGAGTTACTGATGGTGAGTGAGTGAGTGAGTAGAAGTTCCGTGTTTGTACAGTAGGGGGGACTGTGCCAGCGCTCAATTCCCTCCGTGGGAATAGGGGAATAAACGGCGATCACGGAGCAGGAGATGCCTCACTGCGCACTTTGAGACTCACAAGAGCCTCTGACTGCAGCAGACGCGAGATGTGCTGGTCTGAAGCACACAGCCAGCTCCACAACAACAGGTTATGATGGTACTCTACCTAACTCAAATTTTACAAATATCAACAAAAAATAATTATAATATACCTATATTTAATCAGCATCACCAATAATAGCAACAAGGATGATTTAATGCATAATGATAATAATAACAGCTAGATTTGCAGTCCTGAAACTCGCTGCCAAAATGTTGTAATGTGCCTCTCTATGGCACCCAGAGTACATTGGCCCAAGTCAAAAGATACCACCTCAATGTGTCTGTGATATTCTGGTGCTAAGATTTGGCTGGTGCGAATTGCTATACGGTTGCTAGGGTGTTCTGGCTGGTTGTTAGGGTGTGGCTTGGAAGTATAGTGTGTTAGTGAATGGCTTGAGTTAAAAAGCCCACCTCCACGCTTTTATTACACTATTATCTGAAGATATGACGCCTCGGATCCCATTTAAGTCTGTGGGATTTCAGTCGCTTTTTGTATGCCTGATTGTTCTCTTCAATAAGCTACATGATTTGAGCTCACATTTATTATTATTATTATTATTAATAAAACATTATTTTAGCATTTATTTCAGTATCATCAGAGAAAATACGTCATCATTCTGAATGATTTTGGTGAAATATGCATGTCACAATCTTTGTGTTAAATCTAAATGGCACAGTCATATCAGTTCTGCCCGACTGCCTCTTTTAGATACATGTCTGCCATGAGTCTCCAGGGAGTTTTGAGCTTAAGAGGCAAACATAGAACGTAGCTCTTGCCCTGTGGCCACAGATATTTGGACGGCTGTGTTTTCTTCATCTGAGGAAAGGAGAAGGGATGATACATTGAGAATAAAAATAGATCAGGCTGACAGCATAGTTCTGAATCAAGAGCTGGAGTGAAATTGGGCAAGCTGGCACTATTGGCTTTTTCAGAGGGCAGCCATACATGCCTTTTAAACTAGTCCCGCTTTGTCTTTCTCCTATATATCCTTATTATGTTGTTCACTTCCTCTCTTCTTATTCCCCTTTCTCATGATTCCTTGTCAAGCCAATATGAATCAGAAGTCACAGAGCACATCTCGTTTAGCAGAATCAAAGAATAACCAGGAACTCACCACACAGGCGTAGACCAAAAATGCAAACAGGAGCAAGATTCGAAAGAGAGTCATTAAGAACAATCATACATGCAATATCACACCAGATTTGCCTCTCGACTGGTCTGTTTGTGGCAGGTTCCTGTTCCCGACCTACACAGAAACACTTCACACGCTCTCTCCCTTGGTTTACACAACACCTCATGTTCTGAAAATAGTGTTTGAGGCTTTTCATAGTAGAGAAACTTGGAAGGGAATTCAGTACACAGTTTAATGACAGTCAATCAACAATGAAAAAAATGCTCTCCTGATGTCTCACTCAATAAGCCATCAATATTTTGAATACACTACCAGTCAAAAGATTTATTTATTTATGTTTTTGAAAACTTATGCTCACCAAGGCTGCATTTATTTGATCACATATACAGCAAAACAGTCATATTGGGAAATACTATTATTATTTAAAAGAACTGTTTTCTATTTAAATATACTTAAAAATATTTTAAAAGAAATCATGTGATGTCAAAGCTGAATTTTCAGCATCCATTAAACTTCAGAAAATCTTTCGAGATCATTATGCTGATACTGTGCTCAAGAAACATTACTTATTATCAATATTGTTTTTGTTGCTTCAAGTAGGTAAGTAAAATTAAAAAAAAATATTTATACTGCCCGGCCAGAATTTAAATATAGACAAATGCTTGGATCATTATTGCAGTGGTTATTATCTTTCTAGCATGCAACAGTTCTCATAACCCTAATTGATGAATTGTGTAGCTTTTTATTTCTTAAAGAACCATGTAGGAAGACACATCATGGCCATATTCCAGGATGACAAAGCCAAGATTCATCAGGCTCAAATTGTGAAAGAATGGTTGGGAGGGAGCATGAAGAATCATTTTCACGCATGAATTGGCACATGTGACTCCAGACCTTAAATTCATTCAAGTCTTTGGGATGTGCTGGAGTAGACTTTACAGAGTGCTTGACTCTTGCATTGTCAATAAAAGATCTTGACCAAAAATGAATGCACCTCTTGATGGAAATAAATGTTGTGATGTTATTTCCATCAAGAGGTAAAGATTTACTGTATAATGTTACAAAATATTAACTATTTCAAATAAATGAATGCTGTTCTTTGAATAGTCTATTCATCAAAGAATACTCTGAGCAACTCTACTCTACTCTACCAACTGAGCACCAAATCAGGATCATGTGACACTGAAGACTGAGGAAATGATACTGAAAATTCAGTCTTGACATCACATGAATTACATTTCTAATATTTTCAAATGGAAAGCAGTCATTTTAAATGTTAATAATATTTCACAATAAAACTGTTTTTACTGTATTTTTCATCAAATAAATGCAGCCTTGTGAGAATAAGAGACATTCAAAAACATTTAATAATTGTAAATATTCCAATCTTTTGACCGGTAGTGTAGATAAAGTGTAGATTGTGTACAGAAATAGGGGATAGGATTGGGACACATTACAGGCCAAACTTGAATCTGCGCCTCCCATATGAGCGCCACACCATGGTCCAATTAAGACTCCATGATGCTGCATACTTCCGTTAAACTATAGGTTGTCGACTCTTTTGTCCTCTTATGATGGAGTTGGTAGAGAGGGAGGCAGGTGTTGAGCGAATGAGGTCGGTATGTTTGCAAGGTGCTAACCGATTAGTGGTATGATTGTGCACAGGAGCCCGTGGCCCCAGGCCATCCTCGTTGAGCACAATGATCAGGACTGGAAGACAGCAGATTTGGCCGTTCACTCTCTAATTAGGGTCTTAATCAGAGCCTGTGCTCCTGTCTAATGAATCTTAGACAGAGAGCTGAGAGAAAGGGAAACCAGGCTTGGAATATGGAGGTGAGTTTTCCAGCATCCCATCTGAGGTCCTTGCCATGAAAGTGTATTAATGGCTGGTTTTCAAATGCTGCACAAATGGCTTTGCCACTGTGTGTGTTTGTTTTGGTGCTGCATGATGCAACTTTGGTCGCTTAAGAGTAAAAGAGTAAATGTGAGTGTACTATGGATGTGCAGTGAAGCCATTATGTATCTGTTGCAATGACAAAATTAGTTGTATCTAATTTGGATAGATCCGGATGTGGGTGAGGCTTAAACCAAAAGTGTGTCAAATCTAAATGAAAAATTGTATGTAAAACTGTTCCATTAACAGTTTTGTGTGTGTAGCTACAGCTGTAACTGTTCTATGTAGCAAATATTCATTGTATAAAATGAATAAAAAGAAAAAAGGAAGGGAAACCCCTTGTCGTTCAGAAAATACATTTAGTGTCCTAGAAGCATGTTATTGCATATATTGCTTAGAAGGTTAAAAACAAAGTTCAAGAAAGTTTAAGTTGCACACAAAATGCAAACTGAAATGCGGCCATCCAATTCGAACCCGAAATCACACCGTGTACTGTGCATGATTTCCAGTCATTGGCTTCACAGACCATTGCTGTGTAATGATAGATAAAATATCGTTCACTTTATCCGTGTGCTTGTTGGAAAATGAGTCTAACATTTCTTTGTATAATATTTTTTCCATTTTTTTTTCGAATACAATAATAATTCATATTATTATTTGTATTTCTTCTTCTTTAATTTCTGAAAAGTGAATATTATAAAAGGCAAACCTTTTTAAAATAAAAATGTCATTTAAAAAAATCACCCATTCATCTTCTCAGATCCAACTCATTATCCTCTCCTTTGATTGTAGGAAATCTGCTCTATCTAGGAATAACTCTTGATACCAAAATCAACATCCTCATTGACTCATAGGTTCACTGGTCGTTCCCCAAGTAAAGGTGAAGAACTTGAAGCCTCTGTGTCTTGACTGAGTGCAGAGTCAGTCAGGCTGGGATGGTGTTGCTCCACGAAGCAGCTCAGTCTCACAGATCTGAGCTCAAAATAAAGCTGTGATTGCCTCAGGGAGGGAAACACCTTGTTTGAAAGCGCTTTTCTCACACAGATACACACGGCTCTCTGTATGTGTGTTTTTTAACCTAAATTATGCAGTGAAACTCCAAGAGTGGAAGGATGGCAAATGACACAATGTGTGAGGACACCGTATGAAACCTTTGTCAGCTAATTATAGATGGCAGAGTACGACTAGAGCATGATGACGGAAAGCTTTTTCTTGGTTATGTGCGTATTCATATTTTTAAATGTCAAATCTATGTGCACAAAGGCGTTTCATTGTTTCACTGGCATCCATATGGATCCCACAATCAAACCACCCCTACACAATGTAAATATTATTTGTCTTCTCTCCTTTAAGCAAAGCATCAAATAAGGCCACTGTTCTTCTAATGTGACGATAACGTAGCATGTGTTCTTTCAGCACAATTTCTCACTATTTATGAAGTGAATATTAGCCTGGCAGACATTTGCAGGACTGCGCTCAGATATTTTTTTCTGTTGATTTGATACATAATTGAATTGGACCGACTTCCAATGCTGTCACTGAGCATGTTCAGTAAAAAGTGAGATAGTGATCTTCCATTCATAACTACAGTGGGCACATTAAAGTAATGAGTTAGATAAGAAGATATCAAACCATGTTTTGACCAAACCAAAGCCATTTTTGCAATAAAATTTTAACCAAAAGGTCTCAAGATGATTTTTAGTGTAGGCCTATGCATGAAATCAGCTCTTCAGGTTAATCACACAATTACATTTTTATATTACAATTGAAAGTGTCAGAAAATTACAGAATTATTTTGCCTGGAAAGTATGTTGTGCAACCTTTCTTAAAAAAAAAAAAAAAACACTTGGTGAGATATTATGTTATGTAAGGCAATGATATTCATACATTTGAGTCACCATACTTTATGGGGAAATATATATGTATTGGAAAAAGTGTCCCAACCAACCTGAATTCACCCTATAAACACACACACACACACACACATACATAAGTATTGGACAATATCAAGCCCTATCTACATAAATGATTTCTCTTTTGAGAATCTGTTTCACTCACATGTCACAATAGAGAAGAAAAGATTGCAATTTCCATTTCATGCTGCCTTTAAACACATAAAATGAGTCAGTTTTGTACAAAGGTGAAAAGAGAGAAATAAAACTACAGTGTGAAGCTATGATACATATCACAGATGGCGAGCGTTCTGTATCTCTGTGATTTCATTTCAAATATTAGTTTGACCCTTCATTTGCATCGACCAAGAACATTTATAAAAAAGACAAAAAGCGGCAAAGCGACTTGCTTTTATCTTTGGTTCACTTTTTATAATTCTTTTTTTCCCTTTACTCTTTAGTCATTTGTTTTCTTATAAAATAGTGTTATTCATGCTAAAACGGTTTACACAAAGGGAGTCCCTGTCTACAGCAACGCTTGCAAGACTGAATAGCTCAAAATCGTTACATCCTGAGTGCCTACGCAATTTTGTACAAAATATCTCTTTTAAAGACTTTTCGGGGCTTTGTGCCACATTGGTTTAAGGCCATTTTGTGTACAAACTTCAATCAAAGGGGTCTGTAATAGCGAATGAATGAATGTAGTCGCTCTTTTTCCGCCTGTCTATGTTCTCTTGTGAGAACAAAGCTGTCTTTGATGTGAAGTGCATGCATAATCCTCTGTATCCGACATTGCATCTCTGTCGCGGAGTAAAGCCCCCTCAAATCTCGGAAGGCCTGCGTCTCCGGAGCCGTGTTAACTCCCCCACTGCGCCGTGTGTCACTCTCGGCACCGTCGGAGAGCTTGAAGCGCTGTCAGCACTGTGTGTTTGCTATTGTGATATACCTGACTCCATCATAGTAACTGTTTGTTACCTGAAGACATGGATGTGACTTTAAGTCACTGAGCGTCAGTGTTCTGAGGGTGCAGCGTTCGTATTTTTCTTCTGTTCTGAGGTCGTTCGTCTTTCAGTCCTGAGCTCATAGTGGTCTTTTAACATATCGCGGCAGACGTCGCTTTTCTCGTTGCTTTTTATGTCTACACAGTCGTACAAAGCAATGAGAGAAGCGACGTCTGCCGTGATATGTTGAAAGGCCAAGAAGAACAGATGAACCCCAGTGTTCCTCATCTGTGATTCTTTTTACTGCCTAACATGCTGTAACCAAATCAGTCTTTTGAACAAAATACATCTGCGAGTAATTAGACTTGCTTTTTTTTCTCTGTGTTTAAAGTATATTGTATTTTTTTCCCCCTTCGATAAACAAGTAAGGATGAGAAAAGCAGAAGAAAAATGACAACATCTGCTCCTGGAAGTGCAGACTGTCCAATCTGGCCATGTCAGCCTTTTTGTAGACTCTGGTGAAGGAGAACGTTTATCTGTGGCAGTGAAAATTCTTTCTTTCCATCCCATTAATTTCAAAATTCTGCACAAATGTGGTTTTCCTCAGGCAAACTGCAGCTGCATTTCTGTTTACTGCACATATGATGCGGTGTACTTGAAGGGGTTATCTGTCTTTTCTAAAATCCACATTAAAAACAATTTAACATTTTTAACACTGGCAAATAAGCATTGACGACTGCAGGGCTTCTGTGAAGTCGTAGAAACTCTTATTTGACCTGTGTTGTGAATGTGAGTTTGTCGTTTACATTGAATTTGAAGCCGATAACAAATGACTCTTACGAACCAATACTTTTTAGTGAATCAGAACTGCATGACCAGCATAGCACTATTTCACAATTGAATTACTCTTATGAACTGTTTTCTTTGTAGTGAATTTAAAAATGTACAGCCTGACCAGTGTGTCCTCATTCACAAATTATTCTTATGAGTTGATTCTTTTAATGAGTAGTTCCAAAAAGACAAATTATCAGTTTGCAGTCTGAAACGCTGACCTTTACCATAATTTACAGATTTAGCAGAGAGATTTTTTTTTTCATATGTAAGAATCAAAAAATCATGTCAGTTCACGTAGTAACACATTTTGAGTACCAGTCTGTGATTGCACCGTTCTTGAAGAATTCAGATTAATGTGGTGTTCAAGGTTGGCTAAAACGTACCTGTTTTACACCCACAGTTTTTGTGTGACTTGCTTCTAAAGGACTTATTCCCCACTTCACTCTGTCTTGAAAATGTCAATCTGTCTATTGTCCATACAGATTCTTATAATAGGACTATATATCTTTTCTAATGAGAGTGAACGAGAGAGATTAAACAGGCTGTAATCTCTCTTCGTCGTTCTCTCGCTCTCAGGTCGGGACACTTTGATGGATGAAGCAGGTCATCTTTCAGGCGCTGACAGTGATAGCCTGTGTCAGCCCTCAGATAGTGACATGGCTCAATTGCTCTCATTCCCTCCCCCTGTCATTCTCCTGCTCTTTTAGTGTTATCATTACTGTACTGAGGACAGATGGGGTGGGGTTACCTCAGAAAGAGGTTTGGATTACTCTGTATGTCTTTGCTGGCATGAAATAGTGTCCCACCGGTGCAGTCAATGCGTGTAATCATCCATATCCCCCTGTGGAGTGTGCGTAACTTGGCTTCTCACTCACAACCCTGCTGGGAAACCAGGTCATACTAGCAGAAGGTGGTCAAGCTGGTTTTTGGAACATGGTGAATGTTTTTTTTTTCCCCATAGGTTCAATATGTTCTACCAGTCCAGCCAGGTCTTCACCAACTGGTAGTGCAGCTGGTCAACCACCTAAACTAGCTCGAACAGACAAATTACCAGCTAGAAACTAACTGAAACCACGTCCAAAACACAGATACTATACAAATCTGGTTCTAGCTGGATGTTATTTTATACAAAAAAAAACAAAAAACAGTAACAGTACCATGAACTAATAGTTTTAGGGTTTATTCACACAGAATATACGCTGTATTGTAATACAAGGGCACTATACTTCTTTTAACTTAAATTGTGTTTTTAGAATGCTGTGCCATCTGAAACACTGCAAAAGACGCAAGACACGAGCAGTCAAAGACAATGGAAAAACAGTGCAGTTTTTTTCTTATGGTTAGTTATATGAGTGACTTTTTACCATACCGTTGTTTATTTTAGCAATCAATGACTTTAATGTGTAGATTTTACAGTTTTACTGTTGTCCCAGATTTTTTATCTTTAATCAATAAAAAAAAATAGAAAAGAACCACCGCTCATCCGTCAAAAAAAGTATTGTAGAGAGGTGCTGCTACATGAAATCATCATAGAAATTTGTAAAAATACAGCAGCCGCACACTCAAACACTGTGCAAGATCAGTTTATTAGCAAGCTTTCGGTCTTGCGACCTTTAAGACCGAAAGCTTGCTAATAAATTGATCTTGCGCATGTTTGAGTGTGCGGCTGCTGTATTTTTACAATCTTTAATCAATTCAAAAATCATTAATAGTATTATGTATATTATCTAGACAAAAACTTAGACAAACCATTTCAATATATAATATAATATAATATTTTTAGTGCATGATTTCCAATTTAGAAAAATTATGCAAAAAGTGCAAACATATTATTTTCAATGGTAGTTGTGAAAATAGCTTTATTAAGACATAGGTTTTGGCAATTTTATTCTAAAAGGGGGATGATTTCCAATACTATAATAATAATTTCAGAAGTGGTGGAAATAGTCATGACTTCCAGGGGGGAAAAAAACATGACCTGTATGTATAATGCATACAATCCTGAACAATGTTCACTGAAAGATTAGTTAAAGTCTATTGTTTGTTTTAGAAAATAAAGTGCACAGGCTCAAAATTGCTCACAGCTAAAGATAATATATCATGGTACTGAATGATGGTACATAAAATTTTATGCTACATCCTACATGTCACAAAAAATTGCAAAAACACATTACCTCAGTACTTTTTAAAGTGAAGTTAAGGATACACATAAGTTCCTTCGGGCTCCATATGGACACGCGCGTGCCTTCAGAGACCCCTCTGTGAAGTGCCTGCGTGGAGAGCTAATTGTTGACATTGGGTAATTGTGCCCTGAAGGTCTGTTGTGTTTTATTTAGTTTTGTGATGAGCAACCACGGCAGGCCCCTCAGGCTGTGCAGGGCAGAATGGAGACAAATAGCAAAAGAGAAAAGGAGAAAAGACAAAACATAATTATTTAAACTTTTATTGCTCCGATGGCACTGCGATCAACCCAGCGCGCGTTTAATGTAATTAGCCACTAAGCGTAATGTTAACACACGCATTGACTTTTTGTTTGTTTGCAAGACATCTGCGTGCCAGTGCCAGTGCCACTGACCCCCGCGACAGAGCTCACTCTCAGCTTATATCCACCATTCGATTCTCGAAACCCATCCGCCTTGTTTATGTATTCATTTATTCCTGCCTCTGTAGTGAAATGTTAGCCTATAGGTAAAACTCGTAAATTTCCTGCCATTGATTTGTAGTAGATATGGATTTCCTCTCTCTCTCTCTCTAAAGTGGTGGGGTGAAATAAGCTTTGTTTGATAGACCGGCCTTGTGTAAATCTGACTGTGACATTTTGATAGCTGGAGATGTACTGGGGGGGAAAAAAAGCAAATATAATTAGAGAGGAGGCTGGATTAAAAGCTGTCACTCAAATGTTCCATTATCAAACCAAACGAGAGAACGGACTCAGAACGGATGCGAGAAGAGAAGAGAAGACCAGATAACTCGGAGACAAAGAGAAACAGCCGAGGAGGAGAAAAAGCGAGTGGGCAAGTCAGTCCGAGAGTCTTTCAGCAAACAGCGAGTCGTAAATATTTCAGCCGTCACAGCAAAGTGTCGACAGCTGTTCCCATCTGCATGTTAATGAAGGCAGAGGCGAGGGACTCTGGCTCAATGGGTCCCTTCAGCTCCCACACTCTCTCACGCACACACACTCCCACACCCAAACGCCCTCTCTCTCTCGAGGTCTGCCACGGCTCTCTATCACTGGATGGGCATTGTACGCCCAGAGCACCCTCAGTCCCACGTATCTACAAACACACTTGTGCGCTTGTTTCTCTAGCAGCCGTGAGGTCAGTAGGCTATAGACAGAGAAAGATAGAGAGACAGAAAGACACAAAGTATGAGATGGGTGACGTGTGGTTGAGTGTGAGATCAAGTCAAGGTGAGTGAAAGATACACAATATTTATTACACACATACATATTATAATTTATATTATATTATAAATTATTATACAAATAAATATTTAGATTTGACTTTTATTCTGATTTAAAAAAAATTTTTTGTAGGTTAATTGATTTTAAATAATGTATTGAATAATAGTATGATATTAAATACATTTTTGCCAATTAATGGGGGATTTTGACACAGTATTTTCATTTAGATACATTTTTTATTTTTATTTTTTAAATTTTTTTTACAAAAGAAAAGAATACATTTATGAAACCATTGAAGCAATTATCAAAATTATGATTAACAAAATTAGCAAATGTTTTCATTTAACTTTCACCTACTAATATAAAACTATGTATATACTGAACTCATATCTAAATATGTTACAATTTATCAGTAAAGGAGCAATGTTCTTAGAACGTCTTCTATATCATTTGCAAGTGTTCGAAGTGAAGGAACCTGGAAAAAATATGAAATGATAATACGGTCTCTGACTAATGCATTAACAAAGGCTATTATCTGCAACATTAAAGCCTGATTATGTGTGACAGCTCTCCCTTTCTCCCTAAAAGAGTGCCATTCAAATTTAGGACATGTTATTCTGGATATTTTTTTTATTTTTTTTTAAGTCATCCGTCAAAGACACAAAAACTGTCTTTTTTTGTGCGTCAAAGTACCATGATGCAATACTCCTGGTTAGGGTTGTCCTTAGCAAACTAATCCCCCCTTTTGTGTCCCGCCGCAGATGTCCCCTATAGTCATTGTCATTGGGTGAGAACTGACTCATGCTAACAGAGTGGGATTGTTAGTTCTGTTATGGAGCTGATGAGAGCCATACTGTGTCAGTGTGTATTAGAAGAAGCATGCAATGTCTGGTCTCAATGTCACCCTGTGGATGTTGTGAGGTCATTTAGTTTCTCAGTTGCTGGGGTCAAGACCTCAGTTCTGCATCATGTGCTATCAGAGCTTTGTACAATAATACTGAACGAGTGGATGCTTTTAATTTTTAATTAGCTAGAGCGTGTCTTTTTAGTTTCTTTTCCAAATGGCAACCTCAGCCCTTGCGGTCTTCCTCTAAGTCTAAACATTGTCGCATGAGCTGTTGTTTAATGGTCCGCTGTAGAAGGACGAAAGGAAGGAACAGTAAGACTAAAATGAAAGAAGGATGGATGGATGGACGGACCAAGAAAGAAAGAAAGAAAGAAAGAGTGGATATAAAAAGGGTGGATATAAAAAAATACCTAGATGATGAATACAGACATGGCAATAAAGATTACGATAAAAGAAATAAGAAACATGAGAGAAGATGATGAAATCAAACCTATGCGATGTAGTCCCTGAACAAGTGGGTTCAGTCTGGCAACATAAGACCTCAGGGTACCAAACCTTTATCCCTGCTCTTAAACCCAAATCCGCTGTCTGGCTCATTTGCAGTGGACGTGATATGGCTTGATTGGATTTGATGTTCACTACAATTCCCTCTCATATGTATCTGATTATGTTCAGGCACAAAGCACTCATTATCTGTGGGATTGATTCTGATGGAGAGAAAAGAGGACAGTCTCGACGCCATCTGCAACAGCCCCACTGTGAGATGTGTGAATTATGAGCGATTAGCCATTTCATCTCCCGAACTCTCCCAAACACTGTCTGCACGATTAAATGTGCACGCAAACACACACACACACACACACACACACACACACACACACACACACACACACACACACACACACACACACACACACACACACACAGAGGCCAGTGTTATTCCCAGCCAGGCTTGATTCATTTTGTCACCCTGCTTCCGGAAATAAAGGACCCCTTTTAAGCTAACTGAGACCCTGATTGTAAATGTTTGTGACGACCCGCTGCAACAATGAATGTGTTTATAATTAACAGCCCATAAAAGTGTTTGTAAAACCACTTTTGTAATTTTCTTTGTTTGGCACCACTATAATCTGAGTTACAGATGTTGTAAATTCTGCCCGCATGAAACCCAATTAGGGTAGTATTCAGCGCTGCATCCTTCCCAAGCCCCTGCTCGGGTGTTGTGTACGGGAGAAAATAATTGCTTTCTTTCATGTGAAGGGATGATGCCTCTGGTTATCTTCTGGACGGATGGACAAAGCGCACAAAGATGTGGAAGCTGGATAAGAAGAGGAAATATTTATTTAATGAACTGTTGGTTCACATATAATCAATCAGTGAAGGTAATGAAGAGCCATCAATTACACGCATGTTAGCCAGAAATGAAAAGAGCTTAAAATAGATTCATTAGAGACTCTGGGTTTCATTCACTAAGTCTTATGCATGCAGAACTGATTCTCAAGTAGAATTTTTCGATTCACAACAGGTGCTTCTGCACTTCGGTTTGTTCTTATCCTCATTCTGATGTTGATGAATCTGAATTATTGTATATGAGGGAGTCCACAGTTAGTAATTAGCATAATACATACCCCAAACATCTCCATATAGGGACTATCCACATAATTGCTCCTGTTTAGCCATTGGTCAGGAACACTTTACACACGTACACAAAAGTTGCAGTCCAGTTCTGAACTCAAGGAGCTGATTGAGTTACAATCATTAAACCGATAGATGTGGATTGAGTTGCCTAACTTAAAAACATCCTGAAGCCCTATTCGGACGGGATTAGTTTAACATGGAGAGGTGGGGTAAAGCAATTATTACCAGAGCTTCTCAGTGATTTTAGTCCCATCCGATTGTGCGATCATTACGATCAATGTCAGTAAAGATTACGCCGACTTTAATTTCTGTAAAAAAGTCCAGAAAATCACCTCAGGTAATACTAATCCTGTGCGAATAGACCCTCTGTAAATATGTACGTAAATATTCCGTCATTTCCTGATTAAAAGTAGTTTTCCGTGTTTTTTCAAGAATGGAGGCGCTTGAAAACTCAAGTGTTACCCCTCCCACTTCTGCTAGTTTTACTGAGATTTCTTATCCTGTGTGAATTGGCCATTATTATTACAGACGTCCTGTGGTAAAATTACATTACTCCATCTACCCTTGTAAAACTAATCCCGTCGAATAGGGCTTAAGATAAATTGTCTGACATAAAAAAATGCTTATGTCTTGGCTTTTACACAAGATCCCACAGGGCTCAGATCATACAATGTGAACTGCAACAATCGTAAAGGACATTAACAAAAAAAGAAAAACACAGTGCACACTTGATAAGACGCTATTAAATACTTGATGTTGGTTTCCTAGGCATGCATTAGTCCATTTGTTTATATTTTATCTGTCTCCTACAGTCTGCCTCTGTTGTTGGTCTCTGATGTGGCTCTTCAGCTTTATTCATTTTTTCAGACAGTTAGACGCCTAATTGAAATTAGCATCAGGTAAGCGCAAGTCTGTGGCAGAGATGACAGAGAAAACAAACAGTGCCGGAGCAGGCGTGCCAGGGGAAAGAGAGCATGCAGGCGCAGCCTGTTAGATCATCACACAAACAGATGTTCAGTTTTCTCTCTTTCCCCCTCAACATTTGTCCTTCTAACACTCTCTCCATACCCGGCCAGTTTCCTTCTCTTTGTCTCTTAAAATCATGATGTCGACCTGTCTCTGAGGAACCTCTGTGTGATACGTCCATCTGAGTTTTGTGGAAACAACAAGTTTGGTTTAGGTCAACTAGATCAATGCTACCTGGCGAAAGCCATCTTAGCCTTCCCATTCCCAATGGTTCATCAAAACGTTGAATGCAAAGCTACCACATTGCTTTTGAGTCAAGCACCTGAGATGTAAATGCCATGACTAATCACTCTGGAGCCAGAAAGAAATTGTAGTGACAACTCTAATTTCTGATTGCAATGATCTTGAGCTGTGATAAAGGCAAGGAGCTGGGAAAAACTGTTCATTTCATGCTTTTAAGAGCCCTAAATAAATAAATACATACAGTATGGTGGTGGGTTAGGTGTACAGTTTGTCACTCGAGCAGTACCCATATGTCATTTTATATACTGACATGCATCCATAAAGTACTATTATGTAGAGAGGTGTGCATTTTGAAGGTACTGTCCCAGTGTAACTATTGTAATGTATCATGTTACCCATGCAGTCTGATCTTGACCCTTTGGTTTAGGTTAAGAATTAGCAATACATTCCACGAATCACATCTAAAATAAATGGGTATGAACCGAAAAATTATGGAGAAGAACAAGAGCTGTAACATTCTGTATTCATGACAAAAGTATACAAAATATATCACAGAAACAATATAGTGTGTTTTTAAGGGTGTGCAGATCTCTTTCCTTAACCTCTCTCCTAATTTTAGACTTAAAGTCAATTTTAGCTTTGTTCAGTAAATCTCCCAGAAAAGCTCTGATCCTATAGTTCACAGAGAGCTTGAGACAGCAGAGATAAGTCCGCACCCTTTGCCAGAGCAAGAATACTGCTACCTCTGATCTGTTTACCTAGCTTATAGTTAACCCAGGAAGCACTGAACATTGAAATTAAAGTGATAGTTCAGAGAAAAAGTCTATTCAACCTCACAATTGTTTTGGGGGGCAGAATAAACTGTTCTTTTCCATACAACAACTACAAAAAAGCTTTAAAACTTTGTTGGTTCATTTTTATATTCTTGCAGCAATGTTCCCCATAGAACTATTATGTATACTAAAACATTTAGGCCAAGCTCAAAACATAGTCCATACAACTCAAAATGTGCTTCTAAAGTCTTTTTTTTATTTTTTTTTTATGATTTTAGATTACTAAATAAACTGTGAGTTTTGAAAATGTAACTTAACTTCTATATCTGGCGTTATATCTGGCATTGCTGTGAGAAAGTCAACTAGTATCATACAGGTTTGGAACAAGGTTGAGTAAATGATCACTTTTTGGGTGAACTATCCCTGTAAGAGGGACTCAAAAAGACTTTAAGAACAAAAGAACCTCCACCTGACATTAACTGTTTTCTGATGCAAGATCCCTCATCATCATGTACTTTGTCTGATAGGAAAAGCAACGGTTTATAAGTTGATGAAAGAAGGCCTGGCATTTAGCACGGTAAACACATTCATCACCAGAGACAGATAATTATCTCTTTAATTCCACGACCGCGTGAGGCCTAGCGCTTGTTGTCACAGACGTTGGAGTGCAAATAGAGGAGAATGAGGTTGGTCTTGAAAGAGGCTGCAATGCTTGTTGCCTTCTGTTTGCTCAAATAACCTTGTTTGCTGGGGCGTCATTGTAGCTCTTTAATTTGAGAGGAAGAAAAAAAAAATAAGGGGCGGAGCACGGAAAGAGACGCCGATGAACGAGAGCACCCATGAGACATGACAGCCTGTCTTCTCTTCCTTCTTTATCCCTCTATCTTTCGCTTTTTCTGTCGCTCTCTTTCTTGTCAATTTGTCCTCTAACTCCTGCATCTTTCCCCCCTACCCAATGTTTTTACACAAACTAACAGCGATTCTTGAAGCACAATTTCCATGATATACTATGATTACATGCTGTCCATGACAGACAGTGAAAAGAATAATGAAATGGCATGCAACAGTGTAACAGGGCAGTCTAATTGAATCAAGGTGGTTGCATTTTCCGAGAGGCTGGAGACATCACAGCTTCTTTTCTGCCTAATGAATGTGGCAAGCAGTCCCCATCATGCCATAATCCTGCACAATACCTGTATTTTCTATACGGTCTCTCCATTTTATCTACCTACCTTCCCAGAAACCAGTGGCGGTACATGAGCCACTTCTGCTTGAGCAATTTTTTGTGGCATATTCAGAATCCAATGCTGCTGATAGTAGCTAATAGTTTCCATAACGCTCACTTCTGGATTTACTGTATCTGAATAGTATACAGAAATAATTTTGGGACTATAAGAGATACAAATACAGATATTGGCTCCACTGCACACCCCTACTTGACTTGCACGTGATAGACAGATTTGGAAATGATTTGTTTATCAAAAAATGAAAAATTAGTTTTTTGATCATCCTCATCTCGGCCCAAATCTGTATGACTTTCCTTTTTCTATGTACACAAAAGAGGATATTGAGGAATATGTTTACCCAGTCGGAGTCTGTTGGCGTCTGTCAGAGCTTGTTTTCACCGATTGAACATGCTGAATCTGCGTTTGTCGGTCTTGGAATGTCTGAGGAGTGACGTACTGTAATTTGGTGACTATCGGCGTTGGTCTGCATCTGTTGGTGGAGTGTAAATTGACCTTAAAGCTACAACTAATCAGTCAGTCATCAGTTTTTTCTCACCTGGCTCTTTTGTATCCAGAATGTACATTTTACAGCTTTTTTCCCAGAGTGACATAGTGCGTAAAATCTTGGGCTCAAATAAACCGAATAGCAGTTTTCGGTGTGTCACAGCTGCCGATCAATAAACAAGACATGCCTGTAATGAGCTGGCCACTGCGCAACAGACCTCGTTCAGGACATGCTGGGATAGTAACCTTTCTTGGGGAAGAGGGGAATGGAGTGCTCATCCCTGCATCAGTAGAGGTGTTTCATGTGGTTCAGCCTTGAGAATGTCCTGGTTAACGTCAAGGCTAAGTTAAGCCATGGATTATATGATTACACCCTTCAGCTTCATTACGGATACCACTGGCATAAAAAGCACTGTTTATTCTGTTAAAAAAACACCCACTCTTTCATTTAAAGACTATTGCTCTGAGCATCCTGAACACAGCTTATCTTGGACCAAACAGATACGTGCCATTGTGTGTGTGTGTGTGTGTGTGTGTGTGTGTAAGGCAATGTTTGAGGTCATGCTGAGATCAATTGGAGCTTTTTTTATATTATCAGCCCGTAAAAAAAATGAAACTACCTGTGCAGTCAGCCATCGACGTATTTTGGTCTGCTTTTCACTCAAGGCCATGCCACTGGGACTCCAGGATGCAATCTGTGGTGAAAGAGGTTAAGGTTTGGGGGTTTAGTTTTTTTTTTGTGCAAAAATACAATAAAAATAATAGCAGGTCCTGGAGGGCCACTGTTCTGCAGAATTTAGCTTCAACCTGCCTCACCACATTGCCTGGAAGTATCTAGTACGCCTTAGACCTTGATTCGCTGGTTCAGGGGTGTTTAATTGGGGTTGGATCTGAACTCTGCAGGACAGTGGCCCTCCAGGGGCAGGATTGGACACCCCTATCTTAAACTGTTAATCTCATCAACAAAGTTACTGATGAAAACAGTTGACAAAGTTTTTTTTTTAAAACATATATACCATAAAATGATGTCAAGAAAACACATCTTTGTGTTGAGATCTCATGCAGTCTGAATTATAAACAAATGTTTTTTATGAACCAGTGCACAAGCAAATGAATTGGTTCTTTTAAAGAATCAATCA
The DNA here is from genome assembly GCA_031834385.1 of Semotilus atromaculatus. Taxonomy (NCBI): domain Eukaryota; kingdom Metazoa; phylum Chordata; class Actinopteri; order Cypriniformes; family Leuciscidae; genus Semotilus; species Semotilus atromaculatus. The sequence goes on along the minus strand of JAULUF010000019.1, from coordinate 8,287,250 downwards.
AAATGATTTACAAAATGACTGGTTTGAATCGGTCTGACAAATCATTCAATGAGTGGTTACTGAATCTGAATTGCTTCAGTAAAAACTTTTGTGAAACTTGAATGAATATCATTAATTATTGGTTGTCCATAAGTCAACATGCAGTATAGTATGTTTTGATATACATAATAGTTCTATGGGGAACATTGTTGTGAGATAAAAACAATGCACCAACCAAGTTTTAAAGAGAAGAAAAATGTATTCTACATTAATTCAAAAAATCTAGTCATAATATGCTTGGTATTACCCTGCTTGAAATGCAAGAGCTGAACAGGGTTCACTGTTTTGCTAATGTTTTTTTTTTTTTAGCTCACTCAAATTAATATGCCATTTCAGGTAAAGTAAAATGAACAAAAATGAATGAATAAAGCATGATGAATTACTGACTGAAAAGACATTTTCATCGAAGACAAATAGTAGGACTAAAACAAAATACGGTGCAAAAATTAACACTTAATTACACATACTCTCTCTTGCACATTCACAAAACTGGATTCAGTTCTGTGGTTGTAATACACACAGACATGCACTCATCTATCGGTTTCATTCATTTGCTAAAGAATGCACACTCTCATAGACACATACATCGATCTCACCCACACACATTCATAACAGCATTATCCAGCATGTTTGAGGAAACTCCTTATCTCAGAGAATACTCCGCCATATACGGCAATAGGACTACCATATTTAGTAATAATACTGAGAGGAACATACTAAGTTTGCTGAACATATTCATTACACATATTAAAGACATAATGATTATTATAAATATCACATCACTTAATGTGAAGCTTCCCATTTGTCTTCATCCATTTCCCGTGTTTAGCGTATTTAAAACCCATATGACTCTTGCACTTTTTTTCCCCTGCCTGAGTTCGTCTCATTTCTTAGCATACTGAATATGAGGAACAAAGCTAATGCCTTTAGATAAGGATGATTAACCTAGAATAAAATCTGCATGGTATCTTCCTGTATATGGCTCTCGGGGTGAGCCTATGCTGGGGCGCTCACTTTGTAAAGTGACTAATGGCACATGGAAATTTTGCGATTACATCAGAATAGTCTCCAAGATGTCTGTCTACTGCTCTTGCATGTGACCTCACATTTTTCTTGTCTTTATGTGCTGTAAAACTGCACAAGACACTCAATTGTCAGGGAAAAGCCAATCAGGCCCATCTGAGAGATGATCCAGACGCTTTTAGTCTAATGATTTGCTGAGGACTGAGGCTATTGATCATTTTGGCATGAAGCAAATGCACTGGAAATAATGAATGACAGCAGGTGTTCATATTTTTGTAATTGATTGCCCCATAATTGGACAAATTATTGAGCTCACTGATGACATACAAGATTGAGGATGACGTTTTTGTGAAAGTGACTGCTTGCAGGGTACAAAGAGTTCTTTTTGAATGTGAAGCACAAGTGTGGCACTTCTAGATCGATATAGCCCAGCATGGTAATTCCTAAGTACCAAAGTCAGTCATGTCGGTGTCTACACACTTTTAAAGTTATTATGTTCACTCTTACACTTTCACTCAGGTCAATGGATACTTGCTGTTGTTTTCCCATCTGGCTCATACAGTCTTTTTTTCTGTCTTCTCTAATCCTGCAGATCTCTCTGAGGGTGTCTGGCATCATGGACAGCAAACTGGATCAATGAGCCAAAGTTCCCTCTCATCCTGAGCTGTTGGTTCAGATGGTCCTGCAATCATCTGAGAATATTGGCTTGTCAACAAAACAAGGCTGTTGATCCTACGTTCACAAGAAAAGACGCAGAAAAAAAGGAGTTCAGATATTTCAGCCTCACCCCTTTCTGCAAACCGTTCTGTCGTTTACAGCCATGATATCAAAACTCTTACGGAACTGTTCATCGTTGGTGCTGCTGTTACCTCTTCTCCAACTGCTGCGGCTAGACATGCTCAACGCTGCTCCCTCTGGTCCGGAGTCTGACACCTGCTCCACATTGGTCCAGAGCCGCTTCTTTGGATTCTTCCTCTCGTCCTCTGTATATCCCAGCACGCCCTGCTCTTGGACCTTGCAGAACCCCGATCCACGGCGCTACACCATCTTCATCAAGGTCACAAAACCAACCAGAGACTGCATTCCTCGACAACACCGGACCTTCCAATTTGACTCCTTCTTGGAGACAACACGAACCTTCCTCGGAATGGAGAGCTTCGACGAGGTGGTGAAGCTGTGTGATTCTTCTACCCACGTTGCCTTCCTGGAAGCTGGGAAACAATTCCTGCAGATCCGGAAAGGGCTGCCCAGAGTAGGTGCTGGGTCCAGGAATGGGGATGGGGAATTTAAAGTGGAGTATCTTGTGGTTGGGAAGCGTAACCCCAGCATGGCTGCCTGTCAAATGCTGTGCCAATGGTTGGAGGACTGCCTTACCTACAGTACCTCCAACCGGCCCTGTGGCATCATGCAGACACCATGCCAATGTTGGGACCAGCCCCCACCAGACAAAGAAACCAATGGATGCTACCGAGATGGGGTCTACTTGGAGAACTGCATCCCTGTTGTGAAAGAAGGAATCGCTGACACTGACACAAGTGGTGAGCTAAACAGTTTTTGTCTAGTTATTATTTAGTGTGGTTCAATGGTAATTGAATTTAAAAATGTTGTTCTACCACTGTGCAGCTGGTAGCTTGTCATATTTAGTAGCAAAACAACAGATCAATTAAAGCTGAAAAAAACAGGAGTTCAGAGAGATGGATGTTAAAAAAATAGAAGAGAGAAAATAGGAGTTTTAGGTTTCAGCTGATGTGTCCTAGCTGGGTGACCTTGGCTTCTTGGCGCCATGTGTGATCCTGTGAGGGTTCAGATAGGGATATCGGATCGGCCCGTGGGACAGTTGATCAGGCTTACATGCTCTGGGAGTGACATGGGATAGCAGTGGTTCTGCTCTTGGAGATTGATTATAAGGAAGGGAATGGGGCCGGTTACTGAGTTCAAAGCTATGATTTGATCTCTTTTCCAAGAGTAGATGTGGCACAGAAACTCAACCCCTAGGAGAGGCTACAGTCATTGGAGTGGAAGATCACTCACCCCATTGCACCATGCGACCTTTCTGTGGACTTCTTTTCTTACATGCCTTCCTTTTTTCTGCTAGTTAAAACAAACATAAGGTGTGACAGATCTCCACACCTCACAGTGTCCAAAACTGTCTGAAAAATGCACTAAATTCATGTAATGGATAATATGAGCGATTGAACAGAAAGCCATTCTCAGAGAATATGTTCTGGCATTCAAAAATAGAAATGGGGAATTAATTGAAGTGTATTTGGTTGTAATGTCCATTTTGGCATTTACTCTACCGTTCAAAAGTTTGGGGTCAGTAAGATTTGTTTTAAAAAACATCGTTATTTTAATCAGCAAGGATACATTAAATTGATCAGCAAAGACATGTATAATGTTACAAAAGATAAATACCTGTTCTTTTGTACTTTCTATTTATCAAAGAATCCAAAAAAAATCACATTTACAGTTTCCACATAAATATTAAAGCTACATTATGTAATTTTTTTCACCGCTAGGGGTCGCTTACCTCTTACAATAACAAAGGCGTAGGTTGATGACGCATAAGCGGAATTGTGGAACTTGTCGTCATGCTGATGGATCTAATAATGTTTACGGATGAGTGAATACATTGATGTTTTTAACATGACTGTGGTATGAAGCAGGTCGCGATTAATAATGAGAGACAGATATCAGCGCCACACACGAATCCCACGGATATAAAGGAATAAGGACATTTCATTCTACTGAACTACCCGCAAGTGCTGAATTAATTCTCACACAGGTCAGTTTATTAGACGAATGAAACTTGTGAGGTAATGCAGCGCTGTTTCACTTGGCCGACACTATCACACTAAACTGCATTTGAGTGTGTTGAAAGTTATGTTATTCTATGTGTTAGGATGTTGGCTGTGTGAGACTAGCAGTAAGCTAGATCAACATTACAATAACATACTGATCATATTCTAACATTTCATCATGTTGAGCTATATAACATTGATTAGATTTATGTACATTTGCTCACCTGTCTAATAAAGTACATGCAAGTCGAGTCAAGATCTCTGTCAAGTCGAAGTTTGTCACGGACGTGGAGCGCTCGGCATCTCGAAAACGTCATGCTGATATTGATCCTCGTTTTAGTTCTCCTTTTGTCCCAAAGTCTGCTTGCCATGGTCAATGCTTGCAGTTGTCCACGTCTGTCGCCGTGGTTACTATGGCAGTACGAGCGGAAACTATGGATAACGTGGATATTGCGTCATTGACAGGCGACAAGTGACCATGGACAAGCTATTATTTCAAATTTGGAATTTCTCTGAAATTAAAAATCTTTGGGAACTTTTGGGATATTGTAAGTGCACAACTGCAGGAGATATATCACACTGTGCAAGAGATTTTTCATTGTTCCATCCACATTGTTGAGCTTTGCAGCATTTCAATAAATAAATGAGATATTATAACATCATAAGTCATATACACTGTCTAATGCATAGGAAGAACTTATCCTATGTGAATGGCCCCTAAGACAAGCACGGCAGATTAATAGCTGGACGGAGGGCAGGGCATGATAAAGAGTGAACATCTCATAAATTGATCGTGAGCTTGGGAGGCAAGCCAGGAATGTCCGGCTGGGCCCACTGTATGGAGCCAGGATAAAAAGGCAAATGAAAGATGACTTTTGAAAGACAGGCTGTGCATCATTACGATGCTACTCTCTAAGACCTATCGCTCCATGGTTATCCCCAGCTCATTCTTAATGGCAGGCTGTCCGTTTTATCTGAGGCCAATTTGGAGATGTGCCCCCTCCACGCCCTCCATAGGTGTAAGTGGCCCACCTCCCTCTGATTCCTAAGAGGGAAAGTGGAGAGTTAAATAGAGGGACCCATGAAGGAGAGAGTGTGCATCCCATCTTAAAATGCTAAAGACGTGTCTATTGTGTGAATATGACCCATTGCGCAGAGGCAAGGCATCATGGGAGATGAGTAGATTCATCTCTCGCAGCTCAGAGCAGTGACAGTTTATGGGCTGGATTTGAGAGACAGAATGGAAGAGGAGTCGAGTGAGAAAGAAGTGTGAAGTGACAACAACAGAGAGAAGAAAATCTTGTCCTCATGACTTGCACTTTTTTGCCATTCAAGACCAATGCGTCTCAGAGCTTTGGTTAAGCAAGATGAAAGCACATACTTGTTATTTCTCAGCGAGGTGCTTTGAATCGAGAGTAGAGCTGATAATGGCTTGGCTGTAATGTTGCTAAACGAAGGAATTTAAATTCACGGTCCCCATCGTCATCAGTTCTTCATCAAGATTTAACAAGATTTAACTTATCACTTTTTATTTTCTCTCTTTCTCACACACACACGCACACACACACAGTCCTGCACACTAGTGAACCGTTCCATGCTGAGCCATTTCATTGTGGATGGCTGAAACCGGTTCTGCGGGCGGCACACTGTCACTGTGTGTGGGGGTATATGTGTTGAGAGGATGTTTGGCCACCAGGGGCACAATCGTTTTTAGATGTTCAGCTTATAAAACTGCTCCCACTGCTGTGAGAGGGATAAGCACAGTGCTTATCTCTACTGGAGGGATAGTCTGTCTCTGTATCTTTTTCACTCTCTCGCTTTCGTTCTCTTAACGTTGCTAATGCTAGCTTATGGCCCCTCCATTCTCCAGAGCTCATGAAATATTAATGTTTTAATTAAGCAGTTTTACTGCCTCTATGCTTGATAATAATAATAAAAAATCCTCCAGGTTGGGTGTACATTAGGGTGTCTATATGTGTTTTAGTAATGTATGTTAGCTATGAGACTGTGACTAGTCCATTGTAAATACTCAGATGTCTGAATTTGTCAGACATCTGTCTTGCTGTAGGGGTTCATGGCTATTTAATGCACACTTTCACCAGGGGAATTTTTTAGGGTGTTTGTTCCAAGAGGTTGTTACTTTGTTGTAACCAAGGAAACCTGCTGTCAGTATATTGACTCACCCTCAAGACGTTCGTTCAACCCAAAACTTTCTTGTGTAGGGGAGCGCGGGGCACAACCTAACGCGGGGTTAAATGTAACACGGACCTTTTACATAGTTAGTCAGGGTCAAGCAGGTTGTGTTTCTGCTCTTTTTCTCTCGCTGCCAAAAGACGGTCTCCCGTGAATTTGTGGAAAGTTTTGATAAGATTTCGTGAAGATACTGGACAAAGAGTGTTTTGACACCATGCAAGTTTAATTTTTCATCATACGTTTTTTTACGGTTTCTGAGTTGGGTGTTTACGTCACCATATCTAACTTTATATTACCTTAATCACTGTCTTGTTGGCTAAAAACATAGCACCGTTTTGAAACATATCAGCAACTCCTAGCAACTGTTAGGTAGGCTTAAAATATTTTTTTACACAGCGGGGTTAGTTGTAGCACAGTGTTACAATTAAGCCGCCAAGTGTACAATGTTGATCAAATGAAAACAGGGAGCCACACAACTTGTCAGGTTTGAGTATTTATTTATATATATATATATATATATATATATATATATATATATATATATATATATATATATATATTGCGACCTTGGACTTTCACAAAATATTTTGGAATTCAAATTTTTTAAAAATTGTTTACTATGCATTGATCACTTGTTTATTTATTAAAAATACATATTTTTATTTTTATTATATATTTATTTGCCTGTTTTTCATGCAATAAATAGATTTTAAGGTTGTTTTTATTATTATTACTGTTATTATTATTAATACTTTTGTGTGCAGCTGCCACACACAAACATAATTCAATTTCAATTACAATATTTGATTATTTTATATATTTGTTTACTTATTTATTGCAAAACTGTGGAACCCTTTCCTATATATCTATCCATAAAATTGATCCATATTAGAAGTATGATTGGATGAGGGATGGATGTATGGATATCTATCTATACTGATGCACAAACAATATCAAACTATACAGATAAAATAGTACTGAATTATGTGTTACACATAAGTGTTACAACTAACCCTAATAACCCTAACCCATAACTAATGAAATTCTTGAAATGTTCTTGTCTGTCTTGATAAAAGTACCGGTTTGTGATTTGTAAATGAGTCGATCTTCTTCTTCTTCTTTCTGGTTGAAATGGTGGAATGCATATGTACATTACCGCCACCTACTGGGAACTGAATCAGAGACCTGATGCTCTCTCCGTCCAAGACATTTCATGATCCAAGCCACACTAGCGTATTGTTCAGCCCTATGAAGCTCCGATCCTAAATTATTGTTTACAGATTTGCTTACTTTAGAAAGAAATGGTGATATTAATCAGGATTTAAAATACTCTTCAGAGTTATTGACACTTCTCCTTTCTTCAATTCCTCAAAAAATGTATATCTTTCATTTGAATATATCTTACACTGTATAATTACATGCTCTACTGTTTCTCTATTTCATTTTCAACACCAATTACACCAAACTGTTGGGTGTTTTAATATGCACAGTAATTATTATTTAACCCTAAGTTTGTACATTACAAATTCTTCTTTTCTTTCTCCTCCTGAACTTCTTCACCTTTGGTTGTGAGTATGCCTACCTTTTATTTCATTATCCCATCTATTTTATTTGATCCGGTTACCATAACCGGTGCTAATGATTCGCTTTTAAGTTCAACTCATTCAGCCATCGAAATTTCTGCTTTCGAACGAATGCCATTCGGTTTTGGAATAACATGATGGTGAGATATGGCAGTTTAATTGTATGCACATAATTTTCTTTATACAAAATATAAAATGTATTTCTTTTGATTTTGCGACTTAGACATGCCAATGGCGACCATTTGCGGCTCAAGTCGAATAATGCCAGCCTAGCCCCACAATTTTGTTTGTCTGGAAGTGCTTAACGTTGTGTTTGTTGGGTAAAGGTGGTTTATTGTTACGAGAGCTGCTGTAACTGTTACAATCATTATTTACGTTCTAATTTAGTTATCTCCGTACACTTGACTTTTTGTCTAGTGTTCTGTCTGCCCACGCTGCTAAAAATGATTGTCCCCTTCAATTTGTGATCCTCGAAAATGATAGGTTGCATACGCTTCAAAGGGATTGGATAGTGCGGTGTTCCTTCACTCCTTCAGTGCTTGTGAAATTGAACACAGAACCGCTAGCTCACTTGAACTTGAACTAGTCGGACGGAACTAATCAGAATTCTTTAACATAAAGCTCTTTTGGAAGTCAGACACCCAAATCCATTTCAATCAACTTTAGCAACTAGCATATCAGTGCCAAATTTTTACATTTAAATGTATGCATTTATTGGAGGCATTTATCCAATGTGACTTTCCAATGATGAACAACAACCAGCAATAGAAATGTAATACAACAATAAATTTTTAGGACGCCTTGTTAAATGTAGGATAGGCAATTTCGTTTTTATAAACACTTTGTTACTGGTTGAAACTCTCTTTTATCCTGATAGCAAACAATAATGGAAGTAGTCAATTATATTATAACTTACATATACACTCACCGGCCACTTTATTAGGTACACCTGTCCAACTGCTCGTTAACACTTAATTTCTAAGCAGCCAATCACATGGCGGCAACTCAGTGCATTTAGGCATGTAGACATGGTCAAGACAATCTCCTGCAGTTCAAACCGAGCATCAGTATGGGGAAGAAAGGTGATTTGAGTGACTTTGAACGTGGCATGATTGTTGGTGCCAGAAGGGCTGGTCTGAGTATTTCAGAAACTGCTAATCTACTGGGATTTTCACGCACAACCATCTCTAGGGTTTACAGAGAATGGTCCGAAAAAGAAAAAACATCCAGTGAGCGGCAGTTCTGTGGGCGGAAATGCCTTGTTGATGCCAGAGGTCAGAGGAGAATGGCCAGACTGGTTCGAGCTGATAGAAGGGCAACAGTGACTCAAATAACCACCCGTTACAACCAAGGTGGGCAGAAGAGCATCTCTGAACGCACAGTACGTCGAACTTTGAGGCAGATGGGCTACAGCAGCAGAAGACCACACCGGGTGCCACTCCTTTCAGCTAAGAACAGGAAACTGAGGCTACAATTTGCACAAGCTCATCGAAATTGGACAATAGAAGATTGGAAAAACGTTGCCTGGTCTGATGAGTCTCGATTTCTGCTGCGACATTCGGATGGTAGGGTCAGAATTTGGCGTCTACAACATGAAAGCATGGATCCATCCTGCCTTGTATCAACGGTTCAGGCTGGTGGTGGTGGTGTCATGGTGTGGGGAATATTTTCTTGGCACTCTTTGGGCCCCTTGGTACCAATTGAGCATCGTTGCAACGCCACAGCCTACCTGAGTATTGTTGCTGACCATGTCCATCCCTTTATGACCACAATGTACCCAACTTCTGATGGCTACTTTCAGCAGGATAATGCGCCATGTCATAAAGCTGGAATCATCTCAGACTGGTTTCTTGAACATGACAATGAGTTCGCTGTACTCAAATGGCCTCCACAGTCACCAGATCTCAATCCAATAGAGCATCTTTGGGATGTGGTGGAACGGGAGATTCGCATCATGGATGTGCAGCCGACAAATCTGCGGCAACTGTGTGATGCCATCATGTCAATATGGACCAAACTCCCTGAGGAATGCTTCCAGCACCTTGTTGAATCTATGCCACGAAGAATTGAGGCAGTTCTGAAGGCAAAAGGGGGTCCAACCCGTTACTAGCATGGGGTACCTAATAAAGTGGCCGGTGAATGTATTTTCTGTGGAAGTCTCAGGACCAGGATGTGCAAAACATTCATGTGCCTTCATAATCTTAAACCACAATAACTTCCCCTCCTTCTCTGTTGACACCTCTCTTCTTCTCTGATGACATATAGCATGAGTGCGGGACATCCACAATGATCTAATCAATTCCCAATGGACAAAATCAAGCCCCGGACTACATTTTTTCCTTGTTCGAGAAACTGTTAGCATAAATTCAGATATATGTCATATAGGGCGGAAAAGTCTATTTGCAACTTCCATTTCATGCCGATTGTATACTTTGTTAAAAAAGAACAAGGTTGATCTGGATTGATCTAAACTTCAATATCAAAATGCTTACAATTACTCACACAAACATATACACTCATCTCAGATTGGTGTCTGACCCTGGATGAGCTTGAAAAAATCCAAGGGAGCTGCTTATTAGCGAACACATGCTCCTGCAGATAGACCCGTTGTGTTTGTGTGTGGGAGTATGTGTGTGTCTGTGATGGAGAGCGAAAGACAACAGTGCTGTAAAGAGCTCCCCGACCTATCTGTATGATTACCCCCTCTCACATCTCTAGAGTCACATCTAACCTGCAGTCCATACAAAATAGAATCTATAAAAGATAGAAAATCTCTTCTAACATGCTGAGATTGACCCTGTGAAAGCGAGCAGGGGAGATTGAGAGAGGAGAGATGAATGGTTTGATTAGGGGGATTAGGGGTTATTTGTCTGATAAAGCCATATACTTTTGAGAGGCACCAAAGATGGGCATGTAGGAATGCCTAATGCACCTAATGCTCTGGAACATGCATGTGCCACCAAAGTGGTTTCCATAGGAACATTAACTCAAAGTGAGACACTCAGTATGTACGCTGTCAAGTCCCGAATCTGAAAGCTGTTTTAATCAAGTTTACGAACTAATGCATATTTTTTCCTTCTCTCTTATTGTCAACATTAAAGGCACACTATGTACGATTTTTTGGATCAAAATATCCAAAAACCACTTGAACAATGTTATACATTTAGTTGATTTGTGTACTTACATTATCCCAAATGTTTCTGGGAATGTTTAAATCCAGAAAAATAAGCAGTTCTAACCAGGACACGGACCATGTCCTTGCGTCGCCTATCAATTTCATCATACCTGCGTTACCCTCAATTTTCTGTGGATTTTTGTAGAAACCATGGAAACGCCAAAGACGCTTTAATATATTATGTGTTGTGTTATGTGACTGGTGAGCAACTGTTTGGATACATTCATCGACAAAAAACGAATCATTGTTATACAGCTCAACACAGTTAGTCTTTCTGTCTAAATCAAATTTTCTTGATTTACCACGAGTACCAAATTTACCATTCCTAAAATTGATCTAGCTCACTGCAGTGTGCAACAAGTGTCTCATAGTAGTTGCCGAGCGAACGTACAGAGTAGCATTATAACAACTTCCAACACACTCAAATGTATCTAATATGATAAAACAGCACTGCATTACCCCACATACACATATTAATACATACATAGTAAAAGCACCACTGCTCTCGAGCTTTGTGTCGTGCTTTTCTCTCATTAGCAATCGCTCCAGCGGCCTCGTTCCGCTCCAATGGCTTTCGCAACGTTAATAAATCATTAATACATTACGGTCATCCACGAATATGATTTCTCCGCCCGAGTCCCATCGTATTCTCCACCGGCTGTATAGAGGTGAAAACAACAACTCCCATGATTCCGCAAAATCAAGGCGTCATCAAGCTATGCCTTTGTTTTGAATAAACGACGTCTAGTGGCGAAAAGTTTAATGGTGTGCCTTTAAATGGACGTTGCAATTGTTTTTTGTTCATTATGTGACATATAAGAGTTACACGTCAGAGAAAATGTAGGACGGGACTTGTTTTGGCCATCAGGAATTGATCGGATCATTGAATTGTGGTTTGATGTTCAATCTAATGTGACTGACAGGTTTTCCTTCTCTTGCGCCGAAAACACATAATCAGAGAAGAGATGTCACTGCACGTGGGAGGGAAGGTTATTATGATTAAAGATTACGAGGGCACAAGAGGAACCAATTGGGATGTACTTTTATCTCGCTTTCTTTTAGTGTAAATGCTGTTGGAGTGCAAAGGCTAGTTTACTAGACACTGACCCACTGAAATTCATCAAGCTAGTAGCTTCAGGTGTTCATTTTATTTTTATATTACTTTTTTATGGAAATTCATTGGTATATTGATGAATTTTTAAGGTCTGCTGTTTAGTATAGCAAGACATTTGAATTGCATATACTGTACACAGAAAGAAACGAAATAAAATACTTTTATTTCAGTCAAAAACTGTGCATCACGTCAGGCCATTCATCAACTAATTCTGATTTAGTTTTGTTGTCCAGTGTGGTGTTATTCATAATCGTTTATCAAAAGCCTTTTATGATTTGAGATTGACACCTTGAATCCATTTACCATAATGTTATTGTGTTTTAATTAAGATGAATCAGTAGACTTTTCAGTCCACATATCATCACATCTGGCTAGGAATAGTAGCATCATTGATTGTCCAACTGCATTTTTGTAACAGTGGACAGTTGCCAGTGTTTTTTTTTTTTTTTTTTTGAGAAATCAATTAAACTAACTTTTATAAGGCGATTTATATTTAAAGCAATTATAAGGCGGGTTTTCAAGATGTACCCATTCATTACATTCATTCATAAGTAAAACATTCACGTTGCTAATGCTATTATTCATTATTTGTCTATTAATGGTTTTGTGGTCTAAAATACTGAATTTCCCTGTACTCCTTAATATATATATATATATATATATATATATATATATATATATATATATATATATATATATATATATATATATATATATATATATATATATATCAGTATCAAGATTGCAATGTCATATGCAGCCTATACGTCCTTTCTTTCTCCTTGGCAATTAAAACTAGAAAATAAAATCAACTTAAGATACATTTATTTCTCTGTAAATGTCATGGAGTTTTGGAGAGTTAGATGCTGTTCTGGGTAGTTCAGCCCCAGTGTGATGATCCATTTTGGCGGTCACTGATCCAAGAGCTGAAAGTGCGTGGAAGTGAAGGCAAGATGGCATGTTTGTGTGTATGTTTGTGTGTGTGTGTTCACATGTGCGCCCACGTTCTTTTGCTCTTACGAGCAGATGTTTCTCTGCTGAAGATTGATGTGCAAGGGGAAAATAAGAAAAGCCTGTTATTTTTCCACTCATCTGGGCCTGTGAAAAGTGGGAGGCCCATCTGATCCTTTTAGTGAAGGTGTTTTTGATTCCAGCTAGATTTTTCCCCTTTTGTTCCTGCTGAGGAGAGGCATCCATCTTCGGAATTGAAACGTCGACTTCTCTGACCCGCACCTGCAACCAAAGAACATTCAACCAAACCCCTATTCATACCTCTGTCGTACTTTTGATCTGTTTATCTACTTGCTCATCAGTAAACAGTGTAGACTCTGAGCTCCCCACCTGACACAGTCAGTAATCCTGTAACGCATACACTCCACTGATGAGAAGTCACTGCTGTTGTCATTGTGTGAACATTGAAAGACAGAGCAGAAGTGGTGATCATCATCACTAAACAGGTATCAAAGTCACAAGGATGAACCTACACCCAGGCCCATTGCTCATTAGTGAGCCAATGAGAGAATGTGATTGATCACATGTCACCAGAGAAGAAACAGCAGAACAAATTGTTTAATTGTGTTAAACATTCTATGTGTCAGTTCCTAAATCTACTGAGAGCCTTGTATGAGTTTTTTTTTTATTATTATTGTATGTGTGTGTGTGTGTGTGTGTGTGTGTGTGTGTGTGTGTGTGTGTGAGTTGGTTTATGTGATTTATGAGGACACAAATGTAAAAATGCAGAATGTTTCCTGTGATGGGTATGGTTTAGGGATAGGGGCAGTGTAAGGGGATAGAATATACAGTTTGTACGGTATAAAAACCATTACGCCTATATGGTCCTCATAATGCTGTTGCACCAACATGTGTGTGTGTGTGTGTGTGTGTGCGTGTGCGTGTGCATGTGTGTGTGTGTTTTGAGTAAATATCACACGTGTTATTTACAAATGTATATTATTACAAAATTAAAACAATAATTGTGTGTTTAATTGAGATTAATAGACAATCCACCACATATAATCTCATCTGGACGGTTTCCAGTTTTGAAAAATCAATTAGACTAATGTAGTGTGCTGGGAAGATGCATCTTATTGGTTGGAAACAATGGTCCAATCACTGCTTAATTTTCTAGACATCATATTGTATTTGGAATGTTGTTGGATTAAAAGAATGCTGAATTTTTGTATTAACGCAATGGTGGTTCTGGGTTGAGTCTTTTTCTATAATTATGAAGACAGAACCTTATTTCTCTGTTTTTACAAAATATTTAGTGCGCAGCTTCTTAACAACTTTGAAATATATAAAGATCAAATAAGCCATGCTGGGAAGATAAGAAACTTAAAGTTATTGTAAGATTTTAATGGAGTCCCTTGCTTTATTATTTATTATCACGTATGAAAGCCATTCTAAATGTATATTGTGTTTATCACATTGAATAAGTAATAAGACTGGTTCACTACCTTTATCCACTGCTATTCAAAGTGAATAATTAAGTGAATAATTATGTATTATTATCTTTGACATTGTCAGTCACACTCTCATTTGGCTCATTAATAAGCAACTGAGTGTTTAATGAATAATAGCATGAAATATGCTACTTATAAAATGTATGCTTTTATATGAACATGTACAATTTCACGTGTACAAACGTGTACAAAAAAAACATTATTAATAATATTACTTATTTTAATATAATAATGTCCATCCATCCATTCTCCAATTCACTTCTCCAAGGGCCTGGGGCCTATAATAATATAATAATGATTTGTACTAAATGCATATAATTAGTAAATAATATATATATTTTTTTTAATCTCTAGATACTGGTGAAGGCATTGGCCATCAGCGACCCAAATCAGATCCTTCAGACCATTGACTGCTAGTTCTATGCACTGCAAAATATTTAATTAAGAGCCAAATACATCACCAGCTGTCTGTAATGACAGATACATCTATCAAATATGCCAAAAGAACGTTATTCCAGTTTATATTCAGTGGTAGGGTACTACATTTTTGGTTGTTTGAACAAGTATCGGTTTTGCGTGGACAATTTTGGGCACTGCAGCGCAAGAGAGGAAAGATTATGTGAAGCGGCAAGGGTGCAAACCTAAGTTGTGTTTCCTGCCCCTGGAGTGAGGTTAATCAATGAGATGTGTAAGCACAGCTGTTCAAATATTTATTCTAAGCAGGATACTGACTGCAGAAATGCACACACACAGAACAGTGGATTAGACCTGTGAGCTTCAGCCATCAGAGGGACAGATAGAGATGGGCAGATATATATATATATAAAAAAAAAAGGTGTGAGATGATAGATGGCTCAGTTCTTTTTGCTCAAACACTTTCAGAAGTCTTTCAGAAGTCTTTCTGAAAGTCTTTCAGAAATCAGATTTTATCCATTTAATTTCTACATCAATAAGAAAAGACGTTTAAAGAAACTTTTTTTTTTTTTAAAGAGATCAGAAAAGGTTTTTTGTTGTTGTTGCTGTTTTTTTTTTTTTTTTACCAAACATTAATTTAAAATATTCTTTATTTACTTTTTAAATAAACTCTTTCTTTTTTCTTTTAGCTTGCATGCTCTTTTGCTGCCGATGTGGATGCCAATGACGAGTAGCATCCTCTGGGTGTCAGCACTTCCCATGTTTCGCTATCCATCACTGATCCACAGTCTGTGTTTTAGCATGTATAAGCAACCAGAAAACAATGCATGAAGTCAAATGTAGGGTGTAATTTAGATGTACTGACCGATCTTGGCTTGTAGCAGATATGCAAGGGGCTGTGGCGGGTGAGATTATGTTTAGATCTTATATTGATGTTTTCAGATCACTGTCACTTGAGTTGTTATTAGTCCTTCTGCCGGCCATTGAGGTAAAGTGAAGGTCACTTTGGGGTTTTTCGTAAGCCTTGCAACAAGATGATATTACTAATGGGCAGAATGATGTATATCCACACACTCATCCTTTGAAAAACAGGTGCATGCTGCAGCTGCAATTTGAAAAACAGGGGAAAAGACAGAATGATGGAGGAAGGGCTGATGAATAGAAAGAAACATCCGAGCAGAGGACAAATATGAGAGTTTAAAGATGATATAGCATTTGCTGCAAAGAGTCTGGATGTAAGGAAGCTACCCCCGAACAAGAGAAGCACACTAAATTATTGAAAGCATAATAAAATGTCCTTGGGGACAGAGAAAGAAAACACTACATTATTATGCCCCCCTTTTTCTCCCTCAGCCAGTGATTATTGAGCCACAAAAAAAAAAAGGTGGTAGTCTCCCATCATTTTTCACTATCTGGACTTTTTTACTTATTTGCTTCTCTAAAGATTGTTTGCCTTATGAATATTCATTTCTCACCATACTAAGTCCAGCCATTTTCAGTGTTCTTCGATTTAAAAAAAGAAGAAGATTGAAGTCATTTGGCACAGAAGCTGAGAAGCTTATTTAAAACTGATTTTCAGCACTTACAGTCCCCCCTGGAGAATGGATTGGTTAAGCATGCTGTTTATGCCAAATGCGATTGGTTGATGAAGCCATCTGACTTGAAGTGTGATTGGTGGAAGGGATTAATCAGGACAGCAGGGCTGAGAGCCGTCCCGGTTAATTTTGCATGCGATTGTCACTTGCTGTGCAAGGAGGACATTTGATGCTAAATTCAAGGCAGTGGCACTGAAGATTAGAATCCGTTATGTTTTATTAGGTGAATGTGTCTCGCACAACATGCGGCAAAGCCAATCTCAGCACCCCAAGTAAACAATTTGCCATTAATCGATCATCCTGCTCAAACAAATAGATATTGATTCTGCTTTTCAGCACACGCTTGCCGGCAGATTTGTATCAGCGCTGCAGAAAAGGCCTAAATTGTTTTTATATCTTGCCTTCATGTAGCATAATGTATTAACTTGGGCTTTGCATGAGGGTTGTTTCAACTGTAACAGTATAGGAAGGGGTCGGGTTGATATTTAGGGTCAGTGATGTGGCACTGTTTTATTTTTTTCTTGCTTTATTAAGGTATTAGAAATTATGTTAAAATTTTATTCATACAGCAGTGGCCAAAAGCTATGCCCGGAGGGGATATTTGGTTTTAGTGACCCTACAAATTTGAATAAACCATCAAAATATGAGGAAAATAATTTATATAAGTACATATGTAGGTTTTATTTTACAATGCAAACAAACAAACAAATAAATAGAAAAACAAAACATTTCACCGGTTCTCTCTTGTTTTTGCATGTGTTCATTGTTTCATTAGCCTGGTCAAAAAATATGGCCACACAATTTGACTCCAAGCACAACTATGCTTACAAAATCTTTAATAACCTTTTAATAATATTTGACTAAAGGGTGAATATGCAATTTTTCCTAGGCCGGACATCACTTTTGGCTACTACTGTATGTAACTTTAATTTCAATACTTAAAATTGTTTAGAGTTGAAATAAAAATGAGTGTAGGTTCTATGTTGACTGTTTTATTTTTATTTTTTCTGTAGAAAAATGTCTCATTAATAAAAGGCTATAAATCTTATTAAAATATAAATTCAATAAACATTCTACAGTATAAATATATTCTACATTTCTTACTTTATTATCTTCGACATATACCATTGACCCCATTAACTGATCTTTACATTGTCTGTACATGGACCCTCCCCATGTAATAGATGCCAAAATCTTCTGATGAACATTTTAAATATGGGCTGAATCAGATTTTTTTTTTTTTTCACTTTCATTTCAGTTCCCATTTTCCTGGTAGAGCTGCACTGAGAGTAGAATTACATACCCTCCCCTGTACAATTGATTTGTGAGTAATTAAAAATGTCTGCAGTTGGACATGGTCCAGCTTCATGTTCTATTCATGCAGATTAATACATATTTGTCGGGCCTCCGGGATCAGACAGGCAGCAATGTCTGCTATTAAACATTCATGAGGGAGCAGAACACAGGGACTCATAGCCTACTGGTATTTATGGGTCCATTTCTACATCTTAGTGCCATCATAATGGATTACGAAATCAGAATATTATTGCTTAGCAGGGATGGAAATTTAATTTGTGTCATGGAAATTTATTAAGAAATGGCTTTTTCTTGGAAATTACACTCACACGGATTGTTCGTGTCTGTGTGTGGGTTTAATACAGGTGGCTGGAGTGTTTGGGGCAACTGGGCGGAGTGCAGCAGTGAATGTGGGGGCGGAGTCCAGACGCGCACACGCACCTGTCAATCACCTCCCGAGGAGGCGTACTTGTGCGAAGGTGTTCTGGAGGAAGGTCGTCCCTGCAACTCTCAGTCGTGCATTGGTAAGGTCTACGCTCATACACAAATGCATGTGACCGTTCGCACATCCACTTCTTCTCTTGCTTTCTCTCTCTATCACTATCTGACACCTCATTTTTTTACATTCCTCACATTTCACTGTAAAAAAAGATTTTTCTGCTTCCTGTTTGATGTAATGATAGAGCAATAAGTATGATACAATGATAGACCGATGATAGAATGAGCGTTTTTGTGTGCTTTTCATTGGACCCATAGGCTACAGGCAGTATTCCTCTAAAGGCAAGGGTTTAAGTCCAGTGAAATACAAAGGAATGCAAGAGGCCATGCTTGGTAAGGGCGTCACTGACCAAATCAGTATGAATGTGACTGTAGTGAGTAGATTTTCACTCAGTTTTGATGGAGGCCATGAGTAAATAACCCACTCCATGGTCAAGGCCATCGGCTGCAGATGTCTTTACCTCGATTGTCTGTGTCTCTGTTCCGCATAGTCTGCTTATTTTTCATCTGCCATCCACTGCTCGATCCATCTTGCCCTCATTCAGCACACTTTTCGATGTTCAAAGCTCACGTTCCGAGGTCACGCAAACTCAGAAGTGTCCAAACTCTCACACAGTCTCATGTTCGCATGGAGAGTATCAAACCAAACACAGGTCCACTTCTCAGATATGTTACCTTAAACTTCACACAAAATCCCAAGCATGGCTGATGCTGGTCTAGATGTTCAGTTGGCACAGCACTGCCCGATCAGAAGTCGACTGTAGTTGCTAACCCCACCCAATCCTGCAGGCAAAGGCAGACTTGGCACTCGTAGCCAATCCCTGCGCTCGGTGGACAGCCGTAAACGAGAGGACTCTGATAAGACCCGCAGTGGACAGCAGTCTTCCCAAACAGGTAAGAAGACAGGTGGCATCAGCCTCCACTTCAGCTTGGGGTCACACGCATACACACACTTGCAACCGTTTCACTCACTAGTTCACATACAGGGGAGTAGACTGGATGCGTATGTGGCTATGGCCTTGTTTTTTTTTATGCTCCTGTCCTTGTGATTTAAGTTTTGTTTGTCTTTGTCATGCGTATTATGGCATGGTTCATGGCAGAACATTGTGATATCCATGAATCATGGACACCATTGCTTACAAGGAAGCTAAAAGAGTTTTGAAAGGGTCGTAACCCCGTATTATGAAACAACCAAGAACAAGGGGGTGGTGATGCTTGATTTGCATGCTTTAATATAAAATAAATATTGGGCTACTAATAATGATGTAATACCTTGTATTTTGTCTTTTCTTCGTGAGTACTGCATGAATTTGTCATATTTATCATATACAAATGTTTCAAATTATCATATTTACAGTTACCACCAATATGAGTAACTGTTCAAAATGAACCATTTTCCTCTATGAATGCTTCTAAAAACTTAGCTTTTATCTTAATTAATCAGAAATTGTGTTTTAATAAATTGTGCATGGTTTTACCATTTTTTTATTTTTTTACTTTTGGAAGGAGATGGTAACAACTACTGTAAATGCATATTATTTAGTATGCCTATGCAGGGTATTAGTATGTAAACTAAAAAGTGAAATGCCTCAAATTTTTTCAGAATTAGATTCAATTTTTTCCTCCTTATTAGTTTTCGTTTTGGCATTCAATATCATTCTATTGGACATTCTTGATTCTCCATTTCCACTGGATGGTAATTATAGCCTAACTCTTACTGTTGGATAGCCATGACAGCCCATATTATCTATTGGAATGTCAGGACAGCCAAGTGTTTCCAATTGGACATTTAATATCTTCCCATTTCTTTGGGATTACACTTGATTCCTTGGCTTTCCCAGTTGCTCAGATATTAAAGTCTGATCAATTGGACAGCCTTGTGAAATCCTTGTATAGATGGCTGACCTACATATCCTAAAACTAAAAGCATGAACTTCTACTACGGGTAAATGCTGAGGATATGGAATCAGCAATGAAATTATTTAAGCCTCCCCTGTTAGATGAGGTGGCTAATCCCGCATGTTAATTAGTTTTGGCCCTTTTCCTACCCTTTCCTCCGCACCTTACCCCATCCCATCCCCGCCCCCACTTCCCCCCGTCCCTCTCAGTGGATCCTCCGTCGGGTGAGGAGTGGTCTGCGTGGAGCGTGTGTTCGGCCACGTGCGGTGAGGGCTGGCAGAGCCGCACACGCTTCTGCGTCTCCGTGTCGTACAGCACGCAGTGCAGCGGGCCGCTGCGCGAACAGAGACCCTGCAATAACACTGCTGTGTGTCCAGGTAAGCACAGCCCACCTCAGGCCTCTCCTCACCCCCAGCATCG
Organism: Semotilus atromaculatus; assembly: GCA_031834385.1. Classification (NCBI taxonomy): domain Eukaryota; kingdom Metazoa; phylum Chordata; class Actinopteri; order Cypriniformes; family Leuciscidae; genus Semotilus; species Semotilus atromaculatus. The sequence continues at coordinate 8,266,738 of JAULUF010000019.1, read as the reverse complement.
TCCTTTTCCACCTCCCATCTCCCATCTCCCTCCACTCAGGTCCATTAGCTTTGCCACTCACCTTCCAGTCGCTGCCCATCTGAGGCTAACTCTTCCTGGGCTTCCATGTACTGCTACTCCCCTCTAAACCCTGGATCCTGGAGAGCCGTGGTAAGATGGTAATGGGTTTAAGTGCAGCATTGTCAGCTAAATCCCTGTAGTTCCCACTGCACGTAGGATGGTCTCTCTCAGCCTCTTTTCATTCCACCATTTCAGCATCTCAGGGGGACATATGAACATGTTATTCAGTTAAAAACATGTGTCTAACCAAGTACAATGTTGTATTAAGTCCTTATCATTTAATGCAGTAATAAAATGAATGATTTGCTCTTTAACATTCAGAACTTGCATTTGAAAATTATAGCAGTCTTAAACACTGAAGGCCCATTCATACCAAGAACGATAACTATATAAGCGTCCACACCAGCGGACGATATCGTTCTGTTTATTCTAAGCACGTGCTTGTCTGCCACTTTAAATGCTCAAGCTCGTTACACCAGGATGGATTCTCATTGGCTGTCTGTAAATTTTTTTATCGTTCATCAGCTGGATAAAATCATTCTGAAAGTGATCCCATCGATATCGTTTCTCTGTGCCGTAATCGTAATATCTGTGGTGTGAACTCTGCTATTCTTTAATATTGAGAACGATTTATAGAACTAAATCTTTATTGTTATCTTTATAGTTATCGTCCTTGGTGTGAATGGGCATTAAGAGTTCCATGTATATTTGTGTTTTACATCCCCTGTAATTCTCTGTTCACACTGACAGCTGTTTTGTGCTGTATTGTTGGTTGTTAGTAGTAAAGTCCCTTTGGAACAAAAGTAAGTTCACTTGATGGCCATATTTGCAAGGCCTTCGTCCATGCAAGAAACTGTTTTTAAAACTCACATTTAAATAACATGTTTTAAATCAGCACAAAAATAAATCACATGAACTGTCTCGTAAAAATAGTTTCTTATCCTCAAATTATGTTTAATTGCATATATTTCTGATTGGTCTAGCTCTAGTCAATGACCATGTGCATTCCTAGCAGAAGTCTCTGTTTCTGTTTCTGTGGAAACTGGAGTGTGTAACAGTTGCTACAATGACATGATGACCTTACCACCTGCTAAATGGTGCTTGTTTTTAGAAGTCAGGACTCCTAGAGCCGCCATATTGCTTGTAGAAGTTCCACCAGTACATACAAGTGAATTTTGTCTTTTCTAGTAAGCATTCCTTTTGTAACATTATTGGTTGGCTACGTAAATGGCTATAGCTTCTGAATATCTGATCACAGATGTGATGTATTGCTGGTAAAAAAAATAATATGTTCTTCTGTTTGGATAGGGAATCAGATTTCTTGCTGCTAAAAATGGGAGTGGAAAATGTTTGTAAAATTGCAGCAATACATCATATCATGAACAAGATTTACAACGATCGATGCATACTGCTCAATGTGCTCCAATGTCTTCACTCCTATTGGTAGTCGCCCCATTACTTCGCCTCTCATTATATGTTTCTCAACTTTATCTCATCCCAAATGGTCACTCATGACATCGGGAAATCTGCAACTAACATAGAAAATAAATGAATTAAAATGAATGCAGATCGTTGTCAGTGTGAACCCCTCTTTCTTTTTCCTCTAGTGCATGTGTGTGTGTTGTCGAGGTGCGTTTTTCTCTCTATAAATCATACCCTAGCCGCTCTGATTGCAGTGCACGGGGCATGGGACGAGTGGTCTCCATGGAGCTTGTGTTCTTCAACGTGTGGCCGCGGCTATAGGGACCGCACTCGCTCCTGCAAGCCACCGCAGTTCGGAGGAAACCCATGTGAGGGTCCGGAAAAACAGACCAAATTCTGCAACATTGCTGTATGCCCAGGTGATCTTTGGGTCTTTAAATACATACTGCCTCATACTGATTTAATGACTTCCACCAAGAAGCAAAATTAAAGCCTAATGTGCACGAGGCACTGTAGGAGAAGGAGATTGAAAGGAACCATTATGAAGTTCATAGCAAATGATGGTGATTAAGTGATGATTTAAATCACTACGGATTGAACTAGAGTTTGGCAACCCAAAGCTCCTCTTCCTTTCCCCTGCAATATATCTTTCAATAATGTCCCTTTATCACATTCCACTCTCAATCCCTCACTTTTGTCATCCTAATGTTGCTTTGTATCCTCTATATTCAGAATAATCTTCAGTTTCTTCTTCTGAGTTCATGTATTTTCCTCTGTAGTGGATGGAGTGTGGAATGAGTGGTCCAACTGGAGTTCCTGTTCCTCGTCCTGTTCGAATGGAACAATGCAGCGCACTCGGGAATGTAACGGGCCCTCGTACGGCGGCCTAGAGTGTCAGGGCGAGTGGCGTCAGACACGTGACTGCTTCCTCAGAGAGTGTCCTGTGGATGGTCAATGGCAACTCTGGAGCTCTTGGGCTGGTTGTACCAAAACTTGTGGTGGAGGAAGCCAGCAGAGACAGAGGGTGTGTCATGGGCCCTTTTTTGGAGGGGAGCCATGCCCTGGGGACAGAGAGGAAGTTAAACGTTGCAATGAGAAGAGGTGTCCAGGTGAGACGATCAAGTGGTTGTAACCAAAATACATTAGGCAATATACTGGTAGACACAATAAACTGGTAGAAATTTGGTAACTGGTATACATTTTGAATCATTGTCTATCATGGTTATGCTCTTGTTGCTGTGCAGATTTGTGGCGTCACAGAAGTTGATCATTTTCAGGCATTTTTAAATTTTGCCACTTTAAATGATTTTACACTGATGTGAAAGAGGTTTCAATTCAGTTTTGTGCACGCTTCAGGTTCTGTCAGAACAGCATGCAAATACCAACTTGAGACCTCTTCCAGCATCTTATTGTGCTGTTAGTTATTTCTTTATGATTTATTGCACTCAAACGGTCAAATACACACAAAGTTATGTCCAAATGGCGTCTTAATTGAATGTTAAAAAATGTTTTAAAGAAGTGTGTCAATATATTACATTCGTGCATTAGGTCTTAAAGTGACAGAAACCTAATAAACCTGCTGCTGTCTGTGTCCTGTTAAATAACAAAAGAAAAAGAGAAAATCGCTCACTGCTCTTGACTGTATACCCTTTGTAGATGTAATAAGAATCACTGGTTATTTCATACAGTGAAGACTATGCAGAGTTTGATTTTGCGTCTGTTATTATTTATGTAGCATTTCTTTCTTTTGACCTAGATGAAAAGCTAAAAGCACATTCATTTATGTTTTTGCCTATTGTGTTTATTTGTCCTATTTATTTGCATATAATTAATTTCATTGATCTTTTTTCATTACTGATGGTTTATTTGTCTTCAACAATATTAAGAACATTTTAGTTATATTGGTTGGGCTAGTAATGGTTTTTGCTGCGATATTATAACCATTAACATATCGGCCACCCCTGTTTTTTTTCCCTCTTTATGGACTTAAAGTTCCTTTAGAAACAACAATGTTCTATTGCTGCAACTTATTTTTTGTTTTGTTCACATTTGAAAGACCTCAAGTTTTTGCGGGATTGATTGGGATATTTAGTCTTTTCTGACTTTTTTGTGCAGAGCCACATGAGATTTGTGACGAGGAGAATTTCTCTAACGTGGTGTGGAAGAAAACACCTTCAGGGGACACGGCGGCTGTCCGCTGCCCTCCTAATGCTGTAGGTAAGACATGACTCATGCAAACACAAATAATGGAATAGCTTTCTAAACCGCCCCTTAATGTTGTAGACAGACATTTAGGACCACGGACAATTCCAGAAGCTGGAAACGAGGAAACATGCAAAACAACATGTATTATACAGGTTTTTAACCAATCCTTGTTCAAGATCTGGTAATGACAAACCATTTCTGTGATGCAGGACTAATTCTTCGGCGATGTTCGTTGGACGATGAGGGCATTGCATACTGGGAGAATCCGACTTACATGAAATGTGTCTCAAATGATTACCGAAGTATCCAAACATTGGTTGGTGATCTCCAAACTAAACCCTAGCTAGGCTAACACCAGAAATGACGCCAAAGCTAAGGTTGGCTTTCTTCCTTCTCCAGACCAGAGATCACCTTTCCAAGGCTCAACGAGGGCTTGTGGGCGACGGCGTCTCTGAAGTCATGACAAAGCTGAGGGTGACGTCCAGTGATGGAACAAGCTACAGTGGAGACCTTCTGGCTATCATAGATGTACTGAAAAACATGACGGAGATATTTAGGAGGTCCTACTACAGCCCCAGTAATACAGACATGAGGGTTAGTGGAGCGTTTTCCAAATAAAGGACCATTTTGATCCAGATTGCCCCTGAATGTTTCTTTCATGTGGTTTTGCTCACAGAATTTTGTGCAGTCAGTGAGTAACTTACTGATGGAGGAAAACAGGGACAGGTGGGAGGAAGCACAACTGGTGAGTCAGCCTTCACTCTCTTTCCTCTCTTTCCTCTCTATCTCCATGTCTCTGTCATTAATTTGTTTGTTCGTTCGTTCGTTCGTTCTTTCGTTCGTTCATTCATTCCTTCATTTTTTCACTAACTCAATCATCATTCACTCATTTTGTCTTTCTAATGTTGGTATCGTCTCACTCTCTTTCACTTAGTAATTATGCGAGTTTCAGCTGGGTCTAAAGGTGATTAATTGGCTAATTCTCTTCTCTTCACTGCACATCTTTCTTTCAGCTGTTTGTCTCCTGCTGTTTAGTTAGATCATTAGTTAGTTTACAATTTATGTCTTAACGCAAGCTTCAGTTTACATTCTGAAGGAAGATCATTAGGCTTTTAGAGCGGCAAAACTGCATGATTATCATGTTATTTTTAGAAAAATATATAATTACTTTTTTCAAAAATAATTAAAATGAACTTACAGAATCTCGCAGTGAAAGAAGAGCTAACAAACGTTTTAACATTCAACAACTGTTTTCCTTTCTGACAGTTGGGGCCCAATGTTAAGGAGCTTTTTCGTCTGGTGGAGGACTTTGTGGACGTCATCAGTCTACGCATGAAGGACTTCCAGGATACTTATGAGGTCACCGACAATCTGGGTCAGTTTCCGCTGACATTTACCTCGGTTTACACCCCTGTAATAATTCAGAGGATGGTGGTCATGTACTTTAGGCGTTGAATATTTATCAAAATTAAGAGGCAAATTAAAAGCATACAAAGGTATAACGTTTAACATCATTATAGGCTTTTGATGGTACTGAAATAGATGACCAATTGACTTCCCCCAACACAATTACTGACATACACCTTGAACAGTTTCACACTTATCTGAAAGCAGTGATACACAATATTACTATGTGCAGATCTAGACATTTCGAATCACACTCTAAACTACGCACATCTCTCCTGCACAAGGAAGACTCTGGTTTACTCAGTCCCCAGGTTCGCGAGAAAAGAGGGAAGATGAACCGCCATGGTCATACGTCGTGGGCCGCAGCTGGTAGAGTTTAAAAGGAGGTGTGAGGGGCGGTATTAGGTTCTGTTTACCTCTGAATCACTGAGCTGCCTATGAGCTCTGATTCTCCCATAGTGCCAACACCTGTCCTACAGCAATGACCTATCAGTCCCACACATAACTTTAAGGCACAAAGACATCTATATATAACAGCACACATTCATCAACAGACTGGAAATAGAACTGTTTCATGAGGGATAGTTAGTAACACTTAGCACACATACCCATTGAGGCTTGGTTTAGTGTGACTTATTCACAAAACAATTAATGTCTCTTCTTTACTCCACACAAAACAATTTGATGGTTTTTCAGAGCTAAGGCCTAGCGGACATGTTCTAGATAGAATATCATTTAAAAGTTTGGGGTCAATATGATTTTTAATAATGGTTTTCTAAGAAGTTTCTGGTGCTAAGAACCAGCATAGGTTCTAGTTTGACCTGCACTGCTAGACGATCTCATTCAAAATATGTCAATATGTCTCAATAAAAATGTGGAAAAAATGACATGTTCAACATGTCATTATATCAGCCCGGTATCTTGTTAACACAACTTCTGATGCTGAGAATTAATTAGTTGGTTACTTTGTTGTTTGGTTAGTTGAGAAGTCATGAAACACAAGCAAAGCAAATTGCATTTCTGTCGAGTAAATCAGTTGTAAAACCATTTGTATGTAAATTGTTCCATTACATTGAATGTAATAACTTTCAATGTATAATAAACAATTGTTTAACCATAAAGTACAATTTGCTTTATGAAACATTTATTTCACAGATTTTTTTTTTTTGTTTGTTTCAAAAATAAATAAATAAATGAGTTTTTAAATGGGTATTGTAAATTCATTCTGTGATTGGCAGAAGAAGGCTGAGATCATAAGAGAATGAAAGAGTTTGAGCTGGGAGAGTTTGTATGGCGGAGTCGTCTGACAGCATGACACTTTCCTTTCTCTAGTTGAGATGTGATCGCTGTGCAGTGAGTCAGGATATTGGTGTTGCCATGGATCTTACAGTTCCCTCTGGATTCTCCCTCTAGTGTTGAGTATTCACAAGAGGCCTGTCGCAGGAAATGCAGATATCACTTTCCCGATGAAAGGATGGAGGGGGATGGTGGACTGGGCACGCAACTCTGAGGACAAAGTCAGAGTGGCTAAAAACATCCTGGTCACTGGAAATCCAGGTACGAACCACACAATCTTACACAACTGCACACACATATGCTTGTAAGCACATGAAATGGTAAGTCGTCAAATGGTACGTACACATGCTACAGATACAATGAGCCTAGGTGCTCATGGAAGCAGGTTTGAATCTGGCCTGCATTTTGTGCCTTATGAAATCCATAAAAAATATTAATCATTATCGTTTTTTTGTTTGTTTTTTTTGTCAAATAAAATGTCGCACAACAGAACTTTACTGTATAAATTAAAACTTGAATGTAAAAATCTCTTGATTGTGATATTCCTAATAATAATAATAATCTAACATCAATAATGTTGTTATTACTTTTAATTAGTTATACATCATTATTTTTTAAGTTAATGAAATGGTGAAATGCTTGTTAAATTGAATCCTTATTCATTTTACAGTTACATTTGATTTATTATTCCAAAATGTGCCAAATTCTGTGACATTTCACGGTACAAAGTAAATTCCATTTTTATGCCTGTATTCCTATTCCCTTTCTTTCTCACTATATAATTTCATGTCTCTTCTCTGCTGTTTTTGCTTGTAAAACATTACAAAATGGCGTTCATTAACACATCTTTGTGTTTGTTTGAGGTTTTTTTTACTCTCCTTTGTTTGAGAGCATATTGCTGTAGGCTGTTCAATCCTCGCCATGTCCGTCTTTACAGGCCATTAAAGAAGCTCCTTCCCCCGCGAGTATGCTAATAGAGGAGTTGCTACTTAATCAGGAGTCGGCAGGAGCCAATCAGGCACAATTAGGTTTAATTCCCCTTCCCATTGGGAGATATGTTGCCATGCCACCAGCGGTGGATTGACAGGTCATCAAGCTTTGGACATGCTGTGATGAGCTTTTATATTAAAGATGCTTTAAATGAGGCGAATGAGAGAGGGATTTGACTGACTGAATCCAATGAAACACATTCTCACAGAGTGAGCGAAACACTTTCATCAGGATCTGCTCTCATTTAGTTGGTCAAAAAAGATGTCTCACTCGTTCAGTGAAGAGGTGTGTTCGTTTAGTAGGTCTAACCAATAATATATGCCTTCACAGCCAGGCACTTGAAAGCTACTGGTTCTATAGTCAATCTTTAAAGGCATCAAAGCAGAAAAAAACACTTTAGTGAACAAAAATATATATATATATATGAGTATGATTTCTTCACCTAATGAAAAAAACACTATTATTTAAGTCTGCATGAAAGGAAAACTCGCCCTGTATATTTTCTAAATGCATGTTATATATCTTATTGTCTATCTTATATATATATATATTATATATAAGTGCATGTTTAATTTTTTTAAATGTTTCAACCTCATAATGTTTAATCTAATTGTCATAAATTGAGGTTCCGGTGAAAACATCAACGCCCACATCAACATCCAATCATCAACCAAACCAAGTCCCCGCCCTACATTTCCACTTCTTTTTTTCTTTCTTTTTTTAAATAATCTGTTACACTCAGATGTACACCACAATATGGAAGAAAAGATTTTTTCATCACTTCTTTAAGTTGATACAACTTAAAAATATAGTTACTCAGTAACTCAGGTAAATCTAATTCATCTAAATGGTTAATTGTTATTGTTGATTTAAAGGAACACGCCGACTTTTTGGGACTTTGGATACATAACCTTTTCATCTCCGTTCGTGCCGTTACTCTGTCTGACGTACCCACCGCTAGCCTAGCTTAGCACAAAGACTGGAGGTAAACGGCTCCGGCTCCGGCTCCGCGTCAGACAGAGTAACGGCACGCACAGAGATGAAAAGGGTATATATGGACTTATCTAACTCTGGGGGATACGGTGAATAAGCTAAAGTCCCAAAAAGTCGGCGTGTTTCTTTAAGTCATGTCAACTTTTTTTATTAATTTAAATTTAACTAAATTAAGTAAAGTTCTTGTGTGGACGTAAAATATTATGTAAAACAATTCTAAGTTGTAAATACAGCAAACATTATAGAAATACATTTGAAAAGAAAATACTATTTTAGTCTTTCCACTTCAACATTTCATGTTTAATTGAAAGCTTGTTATTTGCCGTTTTGTAATTATTTGTGAAATTTACCAGCAATTTCTGAAATTTTTTTTAAAGTAGATACAACATAATTTTTCTTCAGTAGGGACTTAATATATTACCATAAAACATGAAGATCACTAGCTTTATATGAAGTTCTACTAAGGTTTCATTTCTTTTTTACGCAGTGTACATTCCTCTAGTACTCTCTGTTATACGTAAATGCCCCCTCGGGTCTCATCTGTTCCCATTATTGTGGCTTTGGCATATTAGTCGGAGGGTAAGAGGGGTGGGCAAGCAAAAACTCAATTACCCTGAGGGAGCTCAAAACTGTCATGCCCCCAGCCCCTGTCCTCTTCCATCAGTCTGTGTTCTTGCCCATGGGACCTCAGCTGCAGCCCTGGAGCTGTGGCCTCTGTCTGCCGCCTGGCACCACAGACTCTCTCTCTTTCTCCCCCCTACAGCGCATGCCAGCCTGCCACATGTTTTGGCATGAGCTGGAGCAGTGTACAGTAGCTTGAAGACCAGATGGACTTTGTGTATGCGTGTGTGTGTGTGTGTGTGCGTGTGCGTGTGTGCGTGCGTGTGTGCGTGCGCGTGTGCGTGTGTTTTCAGGAGGTTCTACTGTGTGCTGTTCTCTGACAGTGATGCAGTGTGAGTGTGACAGAGGCCGGACCACTACCCTTTACCCTCACACTTGCCTTTTTAACTGCATCAGTCTCTTCATTAGCACTGGGAATATCACCTTGTCATTACGATACAACCATGATTTGCTAGTATAAATTGCAGTTAAAAAGTTTAGTAAAATTTTTTTAAATGTTTTTGAAAGAAGTCTCTTATGCTCACCAATGTTGCATTTATGTGATCGTAAAAACAGTAATATTGTGAAATAGTATTGCATTTCACACCAAGTGTTCATTATTTTTATTTTTATTCTTTTCTATTATATTTTAAAATGTACCGTATCCATGTGATTTCATGTCACAGCTACAAGGAAGGTGGCCAGGATCTAGGTGCAGCAGATACTTTAATTAGAAATAAACTCAAATCTTTACAAAACATTCAGGAATCACATGGGACTTGAACAGAACAACCATCTTAGTAATGACAACAGTAGACAACTAGACAGGACTAAACACAGGGCTTAAATACACATAAAACAGAGGAACTAATGAGACCAATGAACAAGACACACCTGAACAGAACTAACTCAATCCATAACCAAGGAGACAAACAGGCAAGGAGGAAGACTGAACTAATTAACAAACTGACAGAAAATGAATACAAACTCTCAAACATGACATTTCAACAATGAATTTTCAGCAGCCATTACTCCAGTCTTCAGTATCACGTCATCCTTTAGAAAACAGATATTTGTATTTCTTATTATTAATGTTAATAACAGATTAATATAATGCTTAATATTTTTGTGAAAACTGAGATACATTTTTTCCAAGCTCCTTTGATGAATAGAAAGTTTTAAAAAAATATCACTGGAATGGAAATCTTTTGTACAATTATAAATGACTTTACTGTTAACTAATCAATTAAATGCACCCTTGCTGAATACAAGTATTTTCCATCCATCCGTCCATTCATCCAATTTAAATAGAGACTTTAAATGTAGATTAAAGTGGATTCTATGCACATTTGTGTGTGTGATTTAGGTGTGTGCACACATATGTTAAATGCTTAGTTGGGTGAATAGTTGGAGGCAACCATGCAATCTCTATACAGTCCTGCAGTTACATTACAGGCCTCTATATAAAGGGTTTGATAACACACAAATCAAGGATATAGCTCAATGACCTCATATTTAATAGCATTTATTTCCCAAATCCCTATACTTTATGACTTCTTATTTCACAGGGACTGAATTGTTATTTGTATGTGTTTGTGTTATAGATGAAGACGACGCATCAGCATTTGTGACTGGCATCGTACTGTACAGAAACTTGGGCAGTATTCTCTCTCTACAGAGGTGAGACTTTCTGTATTTCAAACTGGATTATCTCATTTTACATAAATTGCTAGCACACAAAGTAAGACTGCCTTTTTTATATTGTTTGTTTACTCTAGGCTGCATATATGTTTTAGCTGCACCATATTATTTTTTTGTTTGTTTTTTTGTTTGTTTTTTAGTTATAGCATTATTTAAGCTAAAGTAGCAACATTTTCACAAACATCTTGACAAACATTGTTGGAGCTTTTATTTTTTCCACAATTCAAGCAGATAAAAGCTATACTTGCCTATCACGAAGTGAACTGAATTTTTCAAAAATGATTCACAGTAGAATTATTTACATCTTACCCGCCCTTGTGTCGCTCCAAACATTCATGACTTTCTGTTTTCTACACAGAAGAAAATATTTTAAATAATATAACAAGTTTTTTTCTTTACTGTGTTTTTCTTGAACGTTTTCAAGTATGCACAATTTTCATTTTTGGGTGAACTATTATTCCTTTAAAGGGACTCTTTTCATAAATATTTAATAAATAAACAGTTTGCCTTGTAATATTATTATAGCCTTTCTGAATAGTTGAAATATGTCTACATTTATTTAAATGTCTTTAAATTCAGCAGAAAGGTTAGTACTTTGTGTTCTTGTTTTTATACTTCGTTTTCAATCTAAACTGATCACAGTCCTCATTTCTGAAACAGATATCTTGTGACACAAGCACTTTTTGTTATTTTGTATGGATTAAAACATGTATGACTGTAGTATATGGATAAATGTGTATATGCTGTTATTAGCTAATGGCATGCACATTTACAACATCACAAAGTGAGACAGGGCACAGTGAAGAGTTTCATGTGTCACATGGGAAAGTGGCAGCTTCTCTGAAGGCCATGACTCCACTCCTCTTCCCCCACTGTTTGCTGCAGTCCACCTCATCTTTTCTCTCATCCTTCTTTTATTTTCACAGAAATAGCACAGTGCTGAACTCCAAGATGATCTCTGTGACAATCAAACCCACTCCCAATACTCTATCAGCTCCTCTAGAGATTGAGTTCTCACACCTTTACAATGTAAGTCAGCCTTCCCTATAAACCCAATGGGATAGTCTTCCAATAATATTCAAACTAGACTAGACTAGAAAACTGTCACTCTGACACATTCAAATCATGAATTCATTTTGAATTAGATTTTTTGTGTTATTCTTCACACAGAGCAATTTTTCCCTAAAAATGCTTTATTAAAAACATTCATTCTAGTTTTAAAGGTTAGATTATAATAGATTTATCTTATTTTATTTTTATTCCAAATGTTTAATAGTGTTCAGCCATTTACCAGAATTCCACTATTTTGGGAAAAGACGATTATTTTTAATTATTTTTATTTAGGTTTGTGTTCATGTGTAAATAAAAATGGTTAAAATCACTGCCCTCAACACTGCTGTCATTATCCTTCACCCAAGCTTTTCTTTTTCTTTTTACAATTAACTCAATTGACTTAGCAGGCTCCAACTTTTTTGCCAAAAAATAAAAAAGATTACCATTGCATAACATAAGCATCACACACAGCATCAAAAAGTCCGCTTGAAAGCTGATAGCAATGATCAGATCTTTATCGCAGGACATGTAAAAAAAAAGAAGTTTGAAGAAGTTTCATATTTTAAGATGTTTTGCCTCTAATTGAAGAATCACCACTACATATTTGCAAGGCAAAATCACAAGGTGACATTCTTCTCTCTCTCGCCCTCTTACTCTCTCCACAGGGTACCACAAACCAAACCTGCATATCCTGGGATGAGAATGACAGGTGAGAACCCGGCTATTGATTTAATTCTGTTTTGCTGTCTGCTAAGCTTTTGCAAGGAGTCTTCAGTCACAGTGGGTGCATTTCCCTTTAGGAGGGGTGTGTTGATAAAGGGTTAGAGACAACGTGCTGTTAAAGAATGTTAAAACGTTGATGGAACGTTGGTGACGGGGGACTCTGAACGCTGCAGATAACTGATCTTGAGATGACCCGGCTTTGACTCCACTTTGACACCGGATGATTTTCGCACGCAACGCTCCTTCTGTACTATAAACATCAGCAGCAATTATGGAAATCACACATCCATTTTAAGCAGAGAAGAGAGACACAAAGCAAGCTACAGTGAAAAGCAGTTAGAAAGAGGAGAAAGAGTGAAAGAGACAAGAAGGGTCTGGCTGTAGACATGCACTCTGCCTGTGACGTCACAGGCGGTCTCTGTAAAAGAACGGAAATATTCATTCTTCTATTTATGTTGTCTTATTTATATATGATACAGCTAGTGTTGTTTATATGTCACAAAAAAGTGTTAGACAGCCAGTGTCAAATCCAACGCTATCTCACCACCAATTTGTACGAGTGATTAAAAGGTGGCTAATTTGTACGAATTGGTACGATTTATCTAAACCCACGTGATGGGGTCAGGGGTAGGTCAATCGTACGAATTCATACGGATTAGGCAACTCATAAAATATGTATGAATTCGTATAAGTTAGGTCGTGTGAATTTGTACGAATTAGCCACCTCATAAAAGATCAGGTTGCCATATCATACTGCCATTTAAAAACTATTTTAGAATAATTTAAGACAACTTGTGTTTTTGTGTTATTGACTTGAAAACACTTTACAAAACTGTTCAATTTCTAACAAGGAACAACAATGTTTACAGCATCTATTAATATGGGATGGTGTTCGTTTATAGATATACTATTGTTCATATTAGTTACCAAAAAGTACAATTCAAAAGTTTGGGGTCAGTAAGATTTTTATATTATGTTCTTTTAAAAAAAAAAAATCCTCCTATAAGCTGCATTCAGATCTCTGGAAGTTTTTATTCAGTCTATAACATAAAGGCTTATATCATTAGGTAATAGGTTTGGCACCTGACATTCAAATGTAAATCCATCCTGTCATCTCAATAATCATCTCAGTCATCTGAATAAATGAATGCTTAGTCTGTTATCACCAACATGATTGGTTCGTCTTTACCAGTGTCGAGAAACATAACAGGTCAATCATGACAGCGTCGCTCTAAGTGCTTCAGCTGCAGAATTTACATCTGAATTATTTTCACATTCAAAATACACAGTGCAGAGTTGAAATAGAAGAATCAGTATGTATTACCATGAGAATAAGTTCAGTTTCATTTCCAAACATGAACAGAAAATATTTTTTTTTCTTTCTCTGCAGAGAGAGCCAGCAAAAAAGTTGAGACTGCGTCTCTGAAGCAAGATTCTATTGAAAAAGACAAACAGACAGGCACCAGAATTATTTTATACTTTAACAAAGAACCGTGGGCCTCCTGGTCATGCTTGTACTTTCACCCCCTACACATCCATCAGCTTGTGCTCTCTTTTGTCTTTTAAAACTGTGAAAGACTAGTCTGTGCCCATAGCACTTAATGCAGTGTAGGTGGAACATTTGCATTTAGATAGATACATATAGATATGTTACAGATATAAAAAGTTTTTTTCTGCCGTTCCCTCAAGGGGGAAAAAGACAGAGAACAATAGAATAAAAAAATAATACTCTGAAGAAAGTGTGAGTGCAAAACTGGTGCTGCTTTTGGTTATCAGGGTTATCATTGCTGTGCCATTGCTAAGGTGCTTCATGTGGTTATTAGTGTTGCTGTGCAGTTCAGGGTGTTCTTAGGGGTCAGTGCATTTTCTTTTCTTTTTTTACAATATTTTTTTATTTAGCAAGGATATATTAAATTGATAAAAAAGTTACATTAAAGTATTTTACATATTCAAATAATTGTTCTTTTGTACTTTGTTCATCAAAGAATCCTAAAAGATTGTTCTTTCATCATGGTTTACACAAAAATATTAAGCAGCACAACCATTTTCAACATTGTTAAAAAAAAAAAAGGTTTCTTGAGCACCAAATCAGAATATTATAATGATTTCTGATAGGTGTTGCACACTAGTCGACTCTGCTCTGCGCATGATGCTGTAAAAAGCTGTATGAAGCTTCTAGATTACTTCTAATTTTCCACAGCTCATATTTTTGGGGTATTTTTTTGTCTACTATAATTTCTTAGGAAAGAGTTTCGTCAGCAGAACAATCCAAAAACACCTTAAATAACAGCATAACCCACTAAAGAGATGTACAGTTGTGGTCAGAATTAATGGCACCCCTGGTAAATATGATAAAAAAAAATGGCTGTAAAAAATAAATCTGCATTGTTTATCCTTTTTATCTTTCATTCAAAATATATGCATTTTCAATGCATTTATTCTATTTCAAAAATAAAATGAACACACACACACAAAACTGTATGTCTATCCCTCACAGCCTCGCTTTCATTCCCGTTAAAAATCAAAGATGGCGCTGCTGTGAATAAGGTCTATAGAGGGTGCAACAGGAGGAATATGCTGCCTTCACGTGCTATTGTAACTTTCCTATTTCACACTTCTGAAGTCGTGATTACGAGCTCGTCGCATTTCGTATTTTGTTGTCGGAAAGAACAGGAATCGTGGAGGACACCTGGTTTATTCTTGCCTATATTGGAAAAATCTTATCACAGGGCTATCTAGATAGCTTGCTGATGATTGTGGAATTTTGGTCAAATACAGGCTATTTTTGCTGTGTATAAAACATACAATACTCTTCAAATGGTTATTCAGATATGTAAATATGCGCTAATTTAACAACAAGACAAGGTGATGTAGCTTTTGTGGAAAAAAACTAATAAAGAATAGCAGTCACAGCAGCAATCAGTCATTCTCCCCTCCGCCATGTTTAAAGTTTATGGCACGCTTAACTTTTCAATGGTAAATACGTGAGGAATAGAGACTTCTTCTATTCTGTGAGGAATAGACTTGCCGTGTTTTCAATGGCATCCCCTGTAAAAATCTGTAGATAAAACTCCTATCTCCTGTAAAAAAAAAAAAATAATAATTTGTTTGCTATTTGAGCAAATTGGAACACCAAAAAAAAGTAATTTATTGTAGTCTCTCATTCACCGCTATAGACCTTATGCATGAGAAACAAGCGCGCTTTTGTTTTGGCGTTTTTGCGTTAGATCTGTATATTTCCATGACATCGCTGTCGAAGATTATTTAGCTGGTGAAGTGGATTGACTTATTTATTGTAGAGTTAACGAAAGTTGTGTGCACTGTAACGTTTGGAGCGGATGTAATAACAAATGTCAGGGGACTGGGAAGATTTTAAAATGAGCGGTTCATTCATAAATCCTTAAGATCTTACCTTCACGCTGTGGAAATGCAAACCGGAAGACAGAACACAACAAGAGCAGCGTTGGAAAGGGGTGGAGCTACATAATGTATATAGAATTGTACTCTATATGACGACTATTGCTTCTGAGAAACCTGGAAATGTGAAAAGGGTCTAATTCAATCGCTCTCTCACTATCACTAATGCATTTATATAAATGTAATATTTACTGTGCTACTTTATCAGTTTCTGATTTAGAACAAGTACAAATCTGTGAGAAATATAACGACCAAAAGACAAAAGAGTGCTGTGTCATGTGCCATAGCTGTGCACAAGGCAACCCGGGTTGGAATCTCAGATCAAGGTTCACGACTAGTCAGCATCCACTCGACTTTTATCACATAAATGTCGAATATGAAGTCGCTCAACCCATAATTTCATCTGATTCTGAAAAAAGTAATGTGTGCTGAAAATTCGTCTTTTCCATCACAGGAATAAATTACATTTTACAATATATTACAAACAGTTATTGGTAACACTTTATTTGAAGGGGTGTGCATAAGACTGACATGACACTGTCATAAACACGACATAACACCTGTCATGAACATGAAGGAGTCTTTATGAATGTTTATGACTGTTGTCATTAAGTGTCATTCGGTAAATTATGACACTTTTAATGCAAAGTTGACATTGTTTAAAATGTCTTTGTTATGACAACTTGACATTAACAAAGACAAAAATGTCTTTGTTATGACAACTTGACATTAACAAAGACAAAAAATGTCTTTGTTATGACAACTTGACATTAACAAAGACAGAAATGTCTTTGTTATGACAACTTGACATTAACCAAGAAATCATAACCTAATTATCAAACTTAAAGCATTTGACAGTGTAATAACCCTTAATGACATCTTTATAACTAGTACAATGTGTTCCACTTTACTTGAGGACAAGTAATATTCATGACACAGTTATAATGGTGTCATGACGGCCAAAGTTGTGACACGTTGACAGGTTATGATTTTTTGGTTAATGTCAAGTTGTCATAAAGACATTTCTGTCTTTGTTAATGTCAAGTTGTCATAATCAAGACATTTTTGTCTTGGGTAATGTCAAGTTGTCATAACAAAGACATTTTAAACAATGTCAACTTTGCATTAAAAGTGTCATAATTTACCGAATGACACTTAATGACAACAGTCATAAACATTCATAAAGACTCCTTCATGTTCATGACAGGTGTTATGTCATGTTTATGACAGTGTCATGTCAGTCTTATGCACACCCCTTCAAATAAAGTGTTACCCAGTTATTTAAAATTGTAATAATATTTCAATATATATATATATATATATATATATATATATATATATATATATATATATATTAGGGCTGTCAGTTAAACGCGTTATTAACGGCGTTAACGCAAACCCATTTTAACGGCGTTAATTTTTTTATCGCGCGATTAACGGTCTTTTTGCCCTAGCAAACTTTGTAGTTTTTTTCACATGCTTTTGCACCAGGACGCGGCATGCGCGGCGCTGCGCTATGAAACCCATTCATTTCAATGGCTTGCGCCGCGCGAGGACGTTTTGAAAGCGCAAGCGGATCTAGCTAGACCGGAAACAAAACAACAGGCACGCCGCACACACTTGTTTGGGCTTGCGAGCCGGATGCGCGAGTGCGAATCTCTCTGCTCGAGTCGCGCCTCGCGCGCTCTCAGATACACGCTGCTCTTGTAAGAATTTTCTCTGGGCTCGCTCAGAAAATATGCCTGCACTTAAAACGTGTTCAGTCAGTGCAATCGCGCATCTCTCCTCTTCCCCAGCTAACAATTTTAGGTTATAAGAACGTTTTCATACGTTCCCATTAAGTTATAAAAACGTTATTTCTGAATGTTATAGGAACGTTCAAAACGTCCAGTTTTGAGTGGATGACGAGCGCGAGACGCCGAAATGGATACCAATAAGATTCTGAATTGAAAGTTTACTTTTTAAAAGTTGCCAAATGGTTCCATTGACAAGACCAAAGTGATCTGTGTGTTTTGTCGTTGTGAACTGAGCCATCATCATCGCAGCACGTCCAGTCTGAAATACCACTTGATGATGGCCAAGCACACACACACACACACACACACACACACACACACAGCTGATGCGAATTCTCCGCCCCCTCGTCAATATCAGGACCTCGTCAGTATTTCTTTCACCCTTTTATTGATGGACAGTGTTACATTGTGTGAGAGATTATTTGCTCCAAGTGAGAATGTTTTAGTGTGAAATTGAACAGTATATATGCCAATATTGTTTTTAATAAAAAACATTTGCACAAAGCAAGCCGATCCACTTTTCCATGTTGATAAGAGCATTAAAATGAGAAAAAAGAATGGGACAAAAAGAAATCAAGAGACATTTAGAATAGATAAAAATGTGCGATTAAATGCGATTAATCGCGAGTTAACTATGACATTAATGCGATTAATCGCGATTAAATATTTTAATCGTTTGACAGCACTAATATATATATATTATGTACCAATAATATACCATATACCAATAATAAATAATAATATATTATAAAGAGACTTCTTTCAAAAAAATTGGAAAGTCAGTATTTATGTTATTCTTGTACTTATAAATGGTATATGCAGTATGTAAGTCTACGGGAAAATTAGTTTGCCCGTTTTAACTTTCAGCTGACAAAAACATAATGAAATCCAATTTCTTACAAAAGCAAAAGGCGTACCAAGCACCACTTATAACAAAAGAATAATAAAAAAAAAACATTAGTGCAGAGAAATGAGAAGACGAAAAGGAGAGACAAGGAGAAGGGTGACAGAGAGGAAGGAGTGAGATAAAGGGAGCGAAAGAGAGAGAGGGTGAGAGATGGGAAGAGGACAGTGAAATGTAATCTGCTCGCATTGAGCGAGGCAGAGGAGTCGGGGCTGGTGTGTGTTCGGTGCAAAATTAAAATCCATCTTGGACAGCTGCTATGATTAATGAGTTCATATTTGGGAGAGAAATTGGAATGCGAGGAGGCGTCCTTGTCACCGACTGTCTTTTACTTAACAGCTTTTAAAGAGTGTGGGCTTTCTGTTGACTCGCACTTCAATCACACCAGCAATACAAGCCAGGATGTTTTTTTTTTTTCTTGCTGGTTCATACATGATCCTTCTCATTCATACATTTATTTAAAGTGGCCATATTATGCCCTTTAACAAATTCTTGATATTGTTTTTGTGGTCTAATATAATAGGTTTCCATGCTTGAATTTTTGCTTTTTAAAAACATTATTTTTCACATATACATTTGCTGCAGCACCTCTCTTCCCATTCTGTCAGTAACGGACTGTTTAGTTCCTTTCTCTATGAATCCCCTCCTTTCAAAAAGCTCAATGTGCTCTGATTGGTCGGCTCGACCAGTGTGTTGTGATTGGTCAGCTGCTTCGATGTTTCAGAAATGTCTGGTGATTTAGTTTAGAAACAGTGCTCGCTTTTATAGAGAATAACTCACTTTGGAGTGGACTTTGTGTTTTGTAACTTTGTAGGCCTTTATCATGCGACACTACAGGCAAAATGTTGAGATTTCTGTCAATTTTGATATTTGGGGCTTTTTGGCTTTACATAAAGCGTTTTTTCAGACTTGTGGAAAGAAACCATCCAAAATAATTTTTTAACTGTATCTTTTAGAGCAGTTTATCTATTTGTGTCTGTAGATTTCAATTACAATATATATATTTAAAGGCTGTTTTCTTAAAATTAGTTTTTCCTCCTACATTGAGCCAGAAATCTCCACTTCAGTAGCTCTTTCAAAACCTTTACTGTTTTATTCTTACTGTATATTCTTAAGGTTTTTACAGAGGGGTTTGAACATATATAATTTTCCTAATTTTATACAACATTTTATTCCAAATTTTTTTTATTATTATTTATTTTTTTGGCTGTTGACAGTATTTTCTGATTTGTGGTGTGATACATAGAGATATCCAAAATCCCCTCTGTAAAAACCTTTGACTCTAAAATATCAAAAAAATTCAAAACTTCATTCAATGTTCAGACTTTTGTTCTATAATGTATGCAAATTAGTGGATATTTAATTAGAAAAACACCTCATTTGCATATTCAAACATAACATTTCAGAAAACTTGTAATGCAGCTTTTTTCTTGCAGTCATCAATGTAATCAATCAAATAGTGAAGTGTTGATATATATATATACAGTATATGTATATATATATATATATGATGCAATCTTATGTGAGAGACAGGTTGTCCCTCCCTCATGGCAGTAAACACGAGGGCACTTGAATTTTAAATGATCACAGATCAATAATTTATAGTTAATACTGCAATATTCCGTTGACTTTGAGGCATTTTGCGTGCATTCATATATTTAAAAATATATTTAATTGTTTACATGATGCAAACTTGCGTTTCTCAGCAAACATGCACACTACAGCTGGACTGCAAGCCCGGTGATCCAATTACACAGCCGTGCTGCGCTTTCTTTATATTTGTGTGGTCGACACAAAGTCTTAATCGTATCACGCACAGTGTCTGTGCAGTGGGTGATAATATATTGAGTTTCAGGTTTATGTGCTAATGTTAACACTGAGCCCTCCCCTGGGGCTGCAACACGCTGTGCTTCCAGCTCTGTACTGTTTGGCCCTCAACGCTCCTCTAGCCCCAGTGCATTGTGGGTATCCCAGACTGCAGAGCTCTACCGCACAGTGGGTTTGGAATGGTGCCGGTAGCCTTGAGTCTGTGTGGAAAAGCGTCTGTGTGTGTGCGTGACTATATTGACTCCTCGTTGCAGCTGCATGAAGAGGATGCTACATGATTGATGGCTTGCTATTAGGATCAGTTGTGCATAGAGTGGGTATGTTTTGATATGACTTTCATATCACTTTCATTGATGTCAATATGAGGTCTTTGTTATAATTATTCGAGCATCAGATCAGACACAGCCGAATCATGCTGTCAAGAGGGTTCCTCGTCAAGATTATGAGATTCAAATGTGTGTAGGTGGCTAATTATTTAGTGGCTTTGGGCATCACCCACAACGTAATAAAGGTTTCTTTAGTTGTATTTATGATATTTATGCTTTTACTGTCATCTGCTTTGATGCAAGTTTAATGGCAAGCATAAAACTGACAACGTGTCTTGCAAAGAATAGAAAGATGTGGATTAATGTTCCTTTGGGTCCTATGAAATGTATGCTTTTTTGACGACATTTATATGTAGCGCAAGTCTTAATCTCTCCACATATTATAAAATTATGTGATATTGTAATATTATTCATAGTTTCCTGTTCCAGTCAATCACATAGTGATTTAGAAAGAACATTCATTCGGGTCTGCATTTGAGTAAATGGGTTACACATTTGATACAGTATTTATTCATCTTTGTTAATGCTAGTTCATATAAAATACAACTGTCCATTTTTAGTTCATGTTAGCTTAGTCCATTTAAGATTATTAACAATACAACATTTGATTTAAACAGTGTATTAGTAAATGTTGAAATTAACATTAATTAAGATTTACAAATGCTTTAGAAGTGATTTTCATTGTAGTTCATGTTAACTAATGTTAACAAATGGAACCTTATTGTAAAGTTTAACCAGTAAATTATTAGCTTGTTTATTATTCTGTATGAACATGTGGGACATTGTATACTAATCTAACATTACCAAATTAAAGATAATAAAGTAAACATAAGACACTCACTGTTCTAATTCTTTTTGTGCTCCAGTTAAGTCAAGTTATGCAACATCATGCAGATTGTTTCAAACTGTGATAACAGAAAAATGATGAATTTTGACTGTTGTCCGGCTGAAGGCAGGACACTGTTGATTCCGTTCAGTTGTAAAGATCATCAGTTATTAAATTAGTTGATTTCATCTATAAAAAAAATGTCATCATCCAGCTCAGTCAGTACAGTCAGACCAATAATATTGTTGAATATTAAGTGCCCCCTACTAAGCAAGCCAGAGGCAACAGTGACAAGCAACCCAAGCTTCATCAGGTGACACAATGGAGAAAAAAAAAAAAAACTTGGAAGAAACCAGGCTCAGTCGGGGGGCTAGTTCTCCTCTGGCCAAGGTCTCAATGTCCCAGTGTAATATCCATCCTCTACTCCATTGCACTTTTCCTCCATACTTTATAAACGTACAAAGTTTTGACAGGTAAAAGAGACTGTTCTTTACTCTACTTGTAAAATCGACCCGCTGCAGGCAAAACACAGTGTGAAAAGGCTACCCCAAACTGTCCTTTGGGAACTTTCATTTCAAAGTGATTCTGTGTAGTTTAGACTGGAGGTATTTGGTGTTTTGCAATGCAGAAAGCTCTAGAACCAGTGCAACAACAAAAATGGGCCTATTATTATTATTATTATAAAAAATTCCAGTGTCAACGATAGTGTGAAACGATGCAGTGCTAGAATGGTGAGTTGTTCACCAACAGAAATTTTTTATTTTTTTTATGCGTTTCAGCGTCTGAGCGAAAATGCTGTTGAACTGTGATACTTCAGCCGGGTCCCTGGTTTATGTATTTTTTTGTCGTCAGAAAGGTACACTGTGGCATTAAACCCAATTTTTGGCTAGAAATTACATAAGTGGAAAACGTTGATAAAAAATTTACACACAAACTAGCCAGCTGCAACTTTCAAACGCCATCTTAATTTTTCTAGCTCAACTATGGCCCAGTCCCAAATCGCACACTTCATGTGCACTTTCGGTCTTGTGGACTTACAATGGCTGCCGCGTGCGCGTGTCCGTTAAGTCCGTGAGACCGCAGTGTGTCCCATTTGTCATTTTTAGATCTCAGAAGGGTGCTCGCGAGCGCCCCCTCTGCGGTCGATTTGCGCCCTTGATGCGCACTTTTGCCAAGCCCACGCTGATGCGGACTCCACAGCAGACTTCTTCCCGACATTCAAAGCAGCGTTACGTCGCGAAAGTGCGGACTCAGAGGAAGACCGAGAGTGCTTAGGGTTCCATTTGGGACAGGGCCTATCACAGAATGGAAACCACAGGATTGTGGGATATCAAAGGCAGTGAAGGATACATCTATGCTGCCTTCTAAAATCGATAAAATGAAGGTATGTCAGGAGACAGGAAGTGAAATTAACATTGCATTCTGAAGCCTTCTGACCTTGGAATGCGTCCTCCGAAGGCAGCGTTTATCAGTTTTCGGACCCAGTCTTTGTGTCCGCGCGGACCGTAACATGTGACTGATTTGAGCGTTTGAAAACTAAGTCCACTAGATAGTGCGCACGCGCCAAACGCGTCTTTCCTTGCTCACGACCAGGCGGAAAATTAAGTAGAGTCTGGTAAATTCGGTCCGGCCAACGAATTTATGCTTTAAAAAAATACATATATAGCCTACATATCTTGTGCGCGTCGCGTTGTGTCAGTGTTTCATAAATAAGCTGATTGGAAGGTTAACCCGTATCGTGCAATATAACCTGGCCACCCAAGATTAGCTTAACCCTGGATAAAATGTGTGCAGAGTGAAACAGGAATGATAACCCAGGATTGTTTACCCAGGGTTAAGAATGCGCCTTCTTTTTAGCATAGCCTAATAATAATAAAAATAATAATAAGTCTATAATAATTATAATTATAATTATAAAATTAAATAGTGGTACATTTATTAATATTACTATTATTAGATAATGTGCAATTTAAACAGTATTTGTTATTTTATTTTATTTCAGCACTTAATAATTTCTTAATTTTTTTTTAGCTGTTTTTACATCAGCTAACCTGGCCATGCAGAAAGCAGAGGTGTGCGCTGCATCACATCGTCCATTCATCTGTCTTTTCACTGTCTTTTCTCGCGCTCCGGCTCTCATCCGGCGGGCTCTGTGTGCGCTGGATTAGGAAAAATAGCTGTTTTATCGCGCAGGGATTTGATCTCATTCCGCGCTCTTGTGTGTCTCCGCTCCGCAGCTCGTCGTTGCTGGGCTCCTGGTCTGCGCGAGGCTGTAGAGCCGTGCCCGTCGACTCCAGCACAACCAAATGCTTGTGTGACAGACTCTCCACCTTCGCCATTTTAGCACGCCTCAATCCCGATGTGGTAAGTCTAGCCATTTCTTTTGTATCCTTTTATGCCGAAGAATGTAAAAATGTGCGTTTGTGTGATATTTTGTACTTTAATGTACCGCTTTTTGGTCATAGGCGTCATTGTCATTATGTATCAACAGATCCCTCTCTCTCTCACTCCCCCCTCTCCTCCTCTCCACGACATGACAGAACCATACAGCAGATTTAATGCAAACATTTTAAGACGTTTCCATCTTTAATGTGTTCTGAGTATATGCACATATTATGTTTATGACACAAAATTATGTTTTGCTATGTTTGTTTAATGCCATAACGCAGTGCATTAAACGTGGCATTCATATTGGATGTGCATACATTAAATGTTTGTACAGAGAAAATACATGTGATTAATAATATAATGGTTTAAAATAGCTCTCTATGTTAAAGAAGACAATCTCTATTATTTGTAATGGAATACATTTTGTTTAAAACACACCAACACACATATATTTATTCTTCTTTTGTGCTGTGTGGACCAATACATTTTACTTGATACATTTAAATGTTCATAGTGTTTTTGTTGGCATTTAATGAGTGTAAAAACGTACACACCATTGGTTTATATGGGCCTTAGAGGGTTGTCTTTGTGTAAATATGTCTACCTTTAAAATGGCATATTTCTATAAAATTATGGAATTTGATTTGGTTTAATGCAGGGAAGGGTCGTGTCTTTGTGTGGAATTTTCATTCAGTGTGATTAGTTATTATTAGACTGGAAACTGCCTCTGAAGCAGTTTATTCACCAGTTGCCTTGGAAACAGCATGGGCAGTGGAAGTTCTTAAAGCTATAGAACACGCTATAACACTCTCTTTGTGCAGCTTGGCCCAGATATGAGCCAGAGAGCCCAGAAAAAGAAAAAAAAAGAGGAAGAGGAAGCTTGACACCCTACTGGCCAAAACAATGGCCACGTCTTCTCTCATTTGCTCTGCCAAGATGTTTCAGATTGACTGCTTCAAGAACAGAAGTCACTGTTGTGACACTGTTTTGATTTGGGAAACCAAGCGACAAAAGGACATCATAACAAAACAGAATTATGATCTCACCATTACATACAGGCCATTTTGCATAAAGTTGCAATATGGTGTCCATAAAAATAAATTTTACTTGCTTAATGTGAAGTTTTTCCAAGTGAAATAGGACATATAAGGTAAAAAATGTAGCGTGATACTTTGCTTTGGAAATCAATTGGAAATATGGGCTTTAGAAGTCAGAATTTGTTACAATTATGCCTGAATTTCTATTTGGCTATTGGTTAACATCTTACAAGGAAAGTTGTTTCAGAGGAAAAACAAGTTACTAAGAAAATTAAAAAGACAAACTATATTTTTATTTGAAACAATATGTACTGATTGGTCATTGACAATAAATCCAGGAAAGTGCAATAAGAAAGTTCATTTAAATTTTTTGCTAACCAAAGGTTGATGTTACATTCAAGCAATGTCTTTGGAATATATTGATATGAACGTGATTTCACCAAGTACAACCTGTTCCTGGATCAACACTTGTTCAACATTCCCAACCAATCTTTTGATGCAACAAGTTTAAAGTTTATATCAAGTTTAGGCTTACAACCAGGGTTAGGTGCTTCTCCATCAGTATTATCCGCCTATCATTTCCGTCTGATTTTAGGGATAAGTTATGGGTAGGGTAGGGTTAGGTTTAGGGATATGGTAAGGACAGAATTTTCTGACAGGAATGTTGTTGCAGAATCAACAAAATATGTATTTGATCATATTGATATATTGCCCCATCTTGAAGCCAGTTTACATTATACACATGTGTATCTGTGTTTTAGAGGGCTCCTGTGTGCATTTATGTGCTGCTATTTGCTTTCATGGATGTTTTTGTAAAAGACAGCATGATTTGCACATCTCTTCACGGTGAACCAGAGAGCCATAGCGTAGTATGCTAATCTCTCGCCTTATGATGGCTCCATGTCCCACTCTACCTGGTCAGATGGACGTGGACTAAGAGAGTGTCGCAGTTATTTCTTTCCGTGCCCTCATGGGAAGCATATTGTGGGGATTTCATTTGTATTGCCGTGTGCCAGCAGAAAAGGAGGACCGCTCCTCCCCTTGGCTCCACTCCCTGTCTGTCTCTCTCGTTCTCTAGCCTTCTCGCTCCAGACCCCCACTGCTCTGCTGCTAATTATTCCTGCAGCTCCACTTGCCACCTCAAAATGGCCCATCCAACGGCCCCTCCGCTGGCAACTGGCATCCTACAGCTTCAGAATGATAAAGAGCCAGAGAAACAATTCTCTTCCTCTCTTTCCCTCCCACATTCTGAGTCTGAATATACAGTCAGCTGCAGTGCTCGTGGAAAGAGACGAAAAACAATAAAGGGAGATAGTACACTGCAGCTATTTTAATCACACGCCAGTCTTTCTACAGATGTTTCCAGCTTTGAGCCAGACTCTCGTGTACATGGGTCAGATTGTCTTGCGCTTTATAAGCAGTTTGATACGAGAGGTGGTTTTGCCCAGACTGAATATTTATGAGCTAAAGCTTGTAGAAATGCACAGTTACACTGCAGTTGTACTTGGATGAAGCTCTGAATACATCATTTTTGAATATGGGTCAGTGAAGATGGCGAGAACAAGAAACCAAACGCTGTGTTGGGGTATTTCATGTTAGTACATTCTTCTGAGGTAGGCCATTGTCTTTTTGCTCATCACTTGCACAAGATTTGGTATTGCCTTTGCAAGTCGATTTTTTATGTTCTTTTTATGCATTTGCATACAGTTTGATAATAAGTTTTAAAATACCAATTCATGGTTAGACCAATGACTGTATTTTAGCTGCAGTATTCAAAGGTAAAGTAACTTATGTATTGTTTAGAATAGCTTTGTATATAACACCCACTCATTTTCAAGTATATTCTGACTTAACAATTATATTTATTTATTACATTTTTTGCATTGGGGCTTTTATCTAAGGAACTAACGTTACATTCAAGGTATACATTTTACCATTCATTATCAGGAATGTTTGTTTGTTTGTTTGTTTATCCCTAATGCATATTATGTTTTCATTGTGTCATTTAGTGATTATTGCATCTCAATCTGAAACAAAACAATTATGGTTCTGAATATTGTTTATGAGACACTTGCATAATAATAATCTGTATTGGTCATCAATGAAGCAAAATTGTCCAATCTCTATTTTAAGTGTTTGCAAATATTCTCTTATTGTCCTGACACCTATGACAGCAGATAATAATTACAAATGGCCTAAATTATAAAAAAAAAACGGAACAAATTGTATGCAGATGATGTAGTATGTGCTATCATTTCAACTTCCCAAGCCTCCTTCAAACATTTCAGAAGTGACAAGACTTGATACTCTAGAGTTTCTGTTCCCAACTTGCTATGGGTCTCCATCTGCACTGATGGACTAAATAATTCCCTTGGTTCGATAGAGGTACTAGCCTGTCTTCCACAGCTTAGGCTTAGTCAGGTGTTTGATTGGCTAGGGGAAGACAAACTTAGTCTCAGAGGATGCATTTCTTTCTTGATTGTCAGTGGGGACCACACTGCAGTGCAGATTAATCAGAGGGATTTAATTAACTTGGCCCTGTGCGCACATTAAACCTGGAGACAAGACAGGCTATAAACTCAACCAATTATCTTTGTGTGTAAGTGTAAGTCTGTGTGTTTTTAAGCTAAGGTGAGAAGTCCACACCCCATGGACATCCTTAACCCCACAGTACCACATAAATGTATTTAAAATTTTGAAAGTCAAGTAGTTATAGACACGCATTATAATGGCTTAAGGCTTGAGCAAGGGATGCAGATATTCACGAACACACAGGCATGCACTACTCACACCTATGGTACAGTTAATGCTGCGTACACCACTGCAGTGGCCGCTGTTTCTCCAACACATCACCATGGCAACCAAGACAATGGTTGCGCAAGCCTGCAAATGTTTTACATTTGAAGCTTTTGGTTCATAATCTGTGTATGAGTAATTCACAGCATCAAGCATTTAGATTTTCCGCTGGTCTTTATGGCATTAAAGGCAGTCATAGGTTTCTATACTGTAGCTCTCTGCTGTGCCCTCTGGATATCTCAGTATCAGCCCTTTGCCGAGTGACCTTCATCTCACCTTGTTCCTTAGCCGGAGCCACACGGACAGCAGCCCACTCTCCCCAGCTCTCTTCAGCTCAGAATCGCATGGAGGACGGCAGGCGGCTAGCCTGATGCACCGTTAGCATCTGTGAGCACTAACTGGGTCTATTTTCTTGTGTCGACAGAACATGGATAAGTCCCAGCTTCCATCTGTGACTCTGATCGTGGGCTGCGGGGTGTCGTCCCTCACCCTGCTTCTCCTCATCATCATCTATGTGTCTGTTTGGAGGTAAGCAAGATCTTCCACTGCTAAACACAATTTGGCTGTTCACCAGTAAAAGAGACTCATAGACATTAATGGGAAGCCACAGGGGTTTCAGCACCATGGACAGCGGCATATTTTTGTATAAAGAGCCTTGTGATACTTTGGAGTTTGAGATTCAAATCAATTATTTGACATGATGTAATCCTAAACAAGTCATGTTGTTATTTATGATTCAGTTGTGGTTATTAGTGTTATTAGTGACTAGTGTGCTTGATTGTGCTTAATTGGCACATTAACTAAGTGGTCATGTAGTTTACTGTCAGTACCTAAAACAGCCTTGTCCATGGTCATTTCACATTTTGTATTATTTCTAAATTAATTTTAAGTAAATAGTAAATTTAAGTGAATGTGAGGTCAGTAAAAAAAATATATAATACTTTTATTTAGAAGGAATATTTTAAATTGATCAAAAGTGACTGCAAATAGACTTTTACATTGTTAAAAAAAAAATGCTGTTCTCTTGAAAATTACTGGAATTGTCTTAAATGTATCACGGTTTCCACAAAAATATTAATTAGCCCGACATTTGTTATACATATTCAATGTTTTCAACATTGATAATGATAAAAAAAGTTGCTTGACCATCATATCAACATATTATAATGATTTCTGATGGACCATGTGACACAAGACTGGAGTAATGATGCTGAAAATTCAGCTTTGCCATCAAAGGTATAAATTACATTTTAAAATATTAAAATAGAAAACTATTTTATTTTAAATTGTAATAATATTTTCCAATATTTCAGGAATATTGCATTTATGCAGCCATGGTGAGCCTACGAGAAATATTTCAAAAACATAAAAAAAAACCACGTTGTAGTGTATATACAGAGGGATCCAAAATACTGAGGTTTTTCATTTACAAAATCTAATTTTTATCATACAAATTATATTTGAAATACAAGTTTAAAAAACATCTAAATTAATTTCACAGTGTTATGTGTTTTGTGAGCTTTAATGACAGCTGCAAGAACTCAAGCTTGTCTGTAACCTGATGATCATGTTATGGAGTCTGATTTGAGTAATCCAAAGACCATCTTGTGCTTCAGTAGTCTGTACAGAGGCAGTCACAGTGTGACATCTTGGTCATCACAACTAGCTATTATACTGCAGTTCAGGTTCCATTGATGTGCCTAATTATTAAAAGCATTGTGAGTGAATGATTGTGAGCAATAGGCGTCATTCAGATGTATTGGCTCAGTGTTTCTGTGTTTTTCTTCAGGTATATCCGCTCAGAACGTTCTGTCATCCTCATCAACTTTTGTCTGTCCATCATCTCCTCCAATGCACTCATACTTATTGGACAAACCCAGACACGGAACAAGGTAAGGCCAAACAAACACAAATAAATTGATAAAGATCCTTGATCTACAACAAAATATGTTTCATAATCTTCCTATTTTCCTTTTCACATAACCTTATCTTTGATGGATGGACTCTCTCTTTCTGTCTCTATTTTCTTGCTCTCAGGTTGTTTGTACACTTGTGGCTGCATTTCTGCACTTCTTCTTCCTGTCCTCTTTCTGTTGGGTTCTCACGGAGGCATGGCAGTCTTACATGGCCGTGACTGGCCGTCTTAGAAACCGCATCATACGCAAACGTTTCCTCTGCCTTGGTTGGGGTGAGGCTTGTCTCTTTGACTTCCTGTTATGGGCCTATTTACAACTAGTTACTTCACTCATTTTTACTCATCGAATAGCTATCCGATTTGTTAAAACTGTTCCATTTACACTTGGCCACATAAATGTGTCTCTGCAAAACGAATATAAATCCGATCTTCGCTATATTCAGTGGAGTTCACGTCAAGGAAAGCAACAGATATGAGCTGCATTTGATTTTTCAAGATCAAAGGCTCCAATAGGTGATAGAGTGATACTAACTGGTGAGATAATTTAACATCACTACTTTTAAAGAGGGTGATTGTGTGTCAAGCTTCATGATGCGATGCCGAACTTTCAGTTTCATTTGCTGCAGTTTGCACATCGGCTTGCTAAAGAGATACTCAGCTACTCATCAGCAGCGGGCCATATCTGTGGCGATGCGTGTTGCTGTAGTACTGTCATATCTGGCTAACAGGAGCTGGTATAACACATTCTCACATGTTTAATTTTTTTACCATTTTGGGAAATAGTAAATGCAGACATCCACCTCTTCCAGAAGGTCCGGGAGTCTTCCGCATACTGTTATAATTGTTTAATTATAAACAATATCCCAGGAATCGAGCAATTAAGACAGAAAGCATGTTTCCACCTGGTATTAAGATGCATTTTCGATGATAACCGATCATAAGCAGTCAGCCAAGACGCGTTAGTGTTACACCTGGTATCATCACACTTTTCATATGCGTCTTCTGTGACCTCTTGGTTCAGATTTGTTCATCTTTTTTAGTCACACTCAACTACAGCCTTTCACTTTAAACACAGGAATACTATTGAGTGAACAAACCCATATTAGGCAGCTTACGCGAATGAATATAATTGGTTTTATTTAATTTGTTATATTTTTTTGGGGGGGGAGGGTGTTTTGGTATTTTGGGAAGGAAAATTTACATATGTGGTTTCAACAACCAGATGCATTTGCACTTGTCCAGTTTCATTTGTAATGCATCACAAACCACCTCCTGAAGTGGTTTGAATGATCGGATTTTAATCTGTCTCATAAGTGTTTTAGAGGGCATTTACGCCTTGTCTCTTCACGATTGGATAGCTATCTGATCAGAGAAAATGTATGAAGTGACCAGGGGCCTCGTGTATAAAACCTTGTGCAGTGTCCGTACGCACCAAACCTAGAACCTGCACAAAATTCCCTTTAGAAAACCCAGTCAGCGGAAGATTGTGCATATCCCGTCTCCTCCCCGAAATAACCATATACGGAGCTTACAACGCCTCGTTTTACTATGCATAACGTCATCTGCATATCATTTCAATGCATATTCCCATCCATGTGATACCATGTTAAACACAAAACATTTGGAAAATATGAAATAAAGACTACATATAAGGTCACATTACATTATTAAAAATCATTCAGTAGCCTTGCCTTGTTTTTATAATAAATAAATCAATATTGTTTTTATAAAATAAAAAAAACATTCCAGAGAACGTTTTTCTCAATCTTTTCCACTGGCCAAATAGTAGGCTATTTTTATTGCTTTAAGCAAATATATTTTTTGCAATTCTTTGAATTTTCATGCCTTAAAATAGCTTGAATGTAATTCTACACCCTTGCCTCATTTCGTATACGCGGTTCTATGAATATGCAAATTAAATTTGTTTGCAATTTTGCCTATAAGGTAAACATGTATTTAAGGAGGGTTTATATATTTTTAATGGAAACAGATAGGCCTTATCTTTTTGCAGTGTAAATAATTGTCTGACTCAGCTCACTGCCAAAACATTTTAAAAAATAAAACGTGCATATCTTACCTTTTCCTTTAAATTCTATCCTTCAAATATAAAAGTATTTTTGCATAATATTGCACTGTAAAAAAAAATGTTGGATTAACTTAAAAAAGTAAGTTACCTGGTTGCCTTAAAATTTTGAGTTCATTGAAATTAAAAATTTGAGTTAATACAACAAAGGAGATTGGATTAATAAATATAAACTCAAATATCTTGTCTGAACTACATTAATTATCTTAAGTTGATTTGACAAAATATAAAAAGTTGTGAAAACAAATCATCAAATTCATTTTTACAGTGTGGGAATACCCCAAAAAATGGTCTTCATTAGGCTATGTCTGCTGTGCACGACACCAACGTGTGCAGCAGAGGTTTTACACCCTACAGTTTACAGTCCTTCAGTGTCTGTCATTATAGCCCTACTGTCTATGTTGCTAAGCCATCTGCAGTAAGTGTTCATCATTGTTCATTATTGCACGAAAATATTTTCTCAGAACGTAAATGCTGCTGTTTCGAACACAATTCAAAGCGGAATTATCAAGCGCCAAGTAATCCGGGCTGTAGATAAAACATTAAAACACAGCATTCCGCAGGAAAAGTGTTCAAACGTAGCGCATCCACTACACATTTCTATTTAAATTAACATAAACATATTTTTTACTTCTGGATAATGATTTCATGAAATGTCAGTGCTTAACTCCATTAATGAGAGTCTACTCTGCAAATAATGACCCAACTGGGTAGTTGATATAACATTTCAGTTGGTTTTAGCAGCATTGTTTGATTCTGCATGCTATCATTGATCTATAATCGTAGGTTCAATTTAACTGAATGTAACATCTTGATACATGATATATAGAAAGTACTCAACAGCTCTCCACTCATTTCTGTTCCTTTATTATAGGTTTACCTGCTCTTGTTGTTGCCATTTCTGTTGGATTCACCAAGGCAAAGGGATATGGCACTGTTAACTAGTAAGTATGATCATGATGAAGTGATCATGATTAATCATATATTTCTGATAGTCCTAGTGCTCCTTATGGCCAGTCCTTCCCTGCCTTGTATCCTTCAAGTAGACACTTCAAAATGTAAAAAAAAAAACTAATGACAACCACAATATATGACATCACTGATTACTCTTTTCCTTTTAGTCTGTTTATCCTTTTTATTTCTTCCATCTCTCTCGTTCTTACTCTTTCTTTTCTGCTTTTGTGTTAGTTGCTGGCTGTCTCTGGAAGGTGGACTGTTGTATGCATTTGTGGGACCAGCTGCTGCTGTCGTCTTGGTACAAGTTCTCTCTCTGTTTGATTTATTCACAGAAATCTTCTGTCCTTCATTTCCAGCTTTAGTGACAAGCACTTTGAATGGAAGTGAATGAGAATGTCGACAATCCAGATTTAACCCTCATAACGCCACAACATAATATCCAGCAAACACGTGTTTTAGTGGATCTGTTTAAACAGCGTATGCTAGTGTGGTCATAGTAGCCACTGCAGATTAATTAAACCTGATCTGGGCTTACACAATATTAACATGGATTACAGCAGTATCTCTTTTATTGGACAGATTTTATTTTGTCAGACACTGATATGGTTGAGTATGGAATTTTGAAATGTCATTCTAGTGCAGTTTTTCTGTGTAGAACCAAAGCATCTCTCAGTAGCTGTTTTTCAACCTTGTTTCAGAGGATTCTGTACATTTTTTAAATTGTACATTTAATATTCCAGTTGAAAAATTAAGGTGTAAATTTAGTGGCATATTAGTATTTTCTGTGGTGTGAAATATCGGTATCCAAAATCATAAAATTGGAAATTAACTACTAAAATATTAGTATTAGCACCTTGAACAACAACTATTATTTATGTTTTTATTGACTTCATTAGGTTTGTCTGAACACGTTAGCAGTAAGCATATTTAAAAAAGAAAATTCCTTGAATTTTCATGCCTTAAAGTAGCTTGAATGTAATTCTACACCCTTGCCTCATTTAGTATACGCGGTTCTATGAATATGCAAATTTGCCCCGCCTCCACTCACTCACACCAGCTCAGAACTCCACTCGGTGATGATCACACGTTGACAAGACGTTTTTGAGACTTTTTTCAGTTTTAAAGAGAAAATACTCAGCAATGATGTTGACATGCATTTGTACATGATTAGGCTCAAAGCATATTAAAAACAGACCTATAAACAACATTAAAAGCTTGATTTTTACCTCAGGGGGACTTTAAAACAATACTTACTCTAAAATCTAAGATTTTCTTATTAAAATACAACAAAACCTCAAAGTAAAGGAATCTTTACAGAATCCTCCTAAACCAGATAAAAAACCAGCCACTTTGTAGCACACAGAAGTGCACACAGAGAAGTCACTAGTACTGTGAATCTGTTGTCAGGCTGTATTTGTGATGTGTTCACCTTTTTCCTCTCTCTTCACCAGGTTAACATGGTAATCGGGATTCTGGTTTTTAACAAACTGGTGTCCAAAGATGGCATAACTGATATGAAACTCAAGGAGAGGGCCGGGTATGCCTCACAGTATTCATTCATCTCATTGGCTGACCTCTAACCAGCTCTGGGAAAGACATTCATTGGCCAGACCTAACATCATAACATCTCTCCCTCCTCCAACAGGACACAAATTAGCATGAATTAATTAAATAGAAAAATGTATTTGCACTGCAAAAAAAGCACATTTATTATCAAATTATTTTGTCTTGTTTTCCTCTAAAATAATATCACATAATATTTTCTGTAATATATATTGAATTGAGTTTTTCTTACCCCACTTCCAAATAGTTTTTTTTTCTTCTTGTTACACATAAATTAGCAAACAAACTTTAAATGTTTATGCTTGAAAAAAAAAAGTAATTTTTGTCCTTCAGAGGGGAAGAGATTGATAACGACTGGTTATTGGTGCTGTCAAAAGCAAGATGACACCTTTGCTCACTCATTGCATTTCTTTTACATTTCCGTTGGTGATTTGCCATGTGTCGCTTAATCATTTCTCCAGCTTCCTTGATTTTTAGGTGTTGCTGTGCATCTTGATTCAAAGTCATGTTTCTGTGTGTGAAATGTTTATTTGAGGGGCAGTCGCAACGGAGCCGGCAAAGGAAATCTAACATAAGGCGTCAGCTTC
The DNA here is from genome assembly GCA_031834385.1 of Semotilus atromaculatus. Taxonomy (NCBI): domain Eukaryota; kingdom Metazoa; phylum Chordata; class Actinopteri; order Cypriniformes; family Leuciscidae; genus Semotilus; species Semotilus atromaculatus. The sequence goes on along the minus strand of JAULUF010000019.1, from coordinate 8,231,866 downwards.
ATGCGTCTGATCGATAGCACTCAAGCTGAGCGAATTTCTCATTTTATATCCATTGATTTTGACAAGTTTTCAGTCGTGCGAGTTAAATGCCATTGAGGCTGAAGTATGAACCGAGAATTGTTATTATAGACCTCATTATAAGGGTTTCTCAATCGTACGCTGTCCATCTCCGTGCCATTGACCATCAATTACACACTGGATTTGTTAATCTTCCAAGATTCACATGTCTTCTACCAATCAGGCTTTACAGCAGAAATGTGTCCTGCGATTTATTACAGAGAAGACGAATATTACTCATGCTATGACTCATGATTGACTGTCTGTGTTTCCTTTTCTGGGCTGTGCTCCACTGCCTGCAGGCTGACGCGTGTCCTTACTGGCATCATTTTTGCATCCTGGTGTTTTCTTTCTCCTGTTCCTTCTCTTTGCTTTGTGTTTTAAGATTGTTATTATGATTATTTCATTTCAACTACATTGTGTTTGCCTCTGCTATGATCTCTCTGCTTGATTGTGTTTGTTTTTGTGCTGTTTGAGACATTGTATCAGAGTTACCACAGCATCCCTCGCTCACACTCAGGGCTCTCCTCTCTGCCCCGCCCACCCGCCACTGATTGGCTGAGATGCAGGTCCGCCCATCCTTTAATTTAGCCTTTCCAACAATTTAGCATTTACATTTGCCTGATGCAATCTTTTAGGACTCAACCTTTTCTGATTAATTCTGATGGAAGCATGCTGGTTAGATTAAATGTGCTTTAGATTAGACATTTAGATTTAGATATAGCTGTAGGTTCAGTATGGATCCATAAATTAGTTTGTGTGTGTGTGCGCATGTGTGCGTGTGTGTGTGTGTGTTTGGGAGTGTGCAAACGTACGCTTGTATGAGAAAGTATGCGGATTTCATTGTTTGGACATTTTGGATCGGATTGAATTTTGGAAAGTCAGAGTTCTGTTTGTGTCGAAGTAATAATGGGAAATATTTTTGCAATTCCGAAACTCTTATCAACATGTTTGTTTGAGTATTTTCCAGCCGCATTGCATTCTCTGCGGAAATAGATAAACTCAAGGCTGGCTGCCGTTGTTTGTTGCTGATAGATGGGAAGGGTAAAATCACTTTTAGAGGGAGGATTTTTATCACTTCTCCCTCCCTCTCTCACCCTTGTTCTTAAACAAAAAATTTTTCATTAGCCTAACTAATAAGCACTGCTGTTAATTATGCGTAGTGCAACCGCAGCATTTTGTGTAGTCTCTGTACACCTGTAAATTATGTCATTTTCTTCAGTTTTAGAATAACAAAGGGCGTTTTGATAAATTGCTGTGGTCCACATCATGAGCTTTCACATTCTTTCACACTTTATTACCTGTGGCACGACAAAACAAAAGATGAACTGTTTCAAAACTGGAGGGTAAAATAAATGAGAACATTGTAATGTTTGATATAGGATCATATCAGCTAGGTCTTTGAAGTTTCTCCATGAGGACTAGAAAGATGGTCTTATATTAAAAAAAAATGTTGATTGCTTTTTAATATCACTGCCTCTACTGAGGTTGTATTGGTGGCATTGGCCTTTTGCTTGGAATTGAATTTCTAATATTATTCAGGGTTTAATCTACATGTCTGTCAGTAGCAGCAGAATCAACTTCCTATACGTTAGGGCAGCCATGCCAAACTGATGGCTTTATGTTTATCTTTATTTTAGTTTTTTGCATGTGGCTATTTTGTGTGCAACAGTTGCATTACATACATTACCGTTCAAAAGTTTGGAGTCAGTAAGATAAAAAATAATAATAATAATAATAAATTATTACAGTTTCCACAAAAATATTAAGCTGCGCAATTGTGACGGTAATAAGAAATGTTCATGTGACTTTGAAGACTTTTAATTGTAATAATATTTCACAATATTACTGTTTACTGTATTTTTTATCAAATAAATCCATCCTTGTTGAGCAGAGGAGATTTCTTTCAAAAACAATTTTTAAAAATCTTACCGACCCCAACATTTTTAACAGTAGTGTGTTTTTTGAAAATGTTGGACAATGCCAATGCAGCCTCTATTGTTTATTTGTCCTACGTAAAAGCAAATGCATATTTTTCACATTTCATAAGCTGTCTGCAAATATTAAAATGCATTTGAGATTGTCAGTAAAAGCATATTTTAGGATAAAAGTAAATAGTCTCTGTCTTAACAGTGGCATTACAGACTTAAATAATGTATACTGCAGTTTATTTAATAATAATAAAAGAAACAAGCCACACATAGATATATGCATAGTTCGTGCATTCAGGATATTAGCAGTTATGGCTGCAGATGACTTTAATGTGTCTCCTAAAATGACCGCGATTTAGCTCGCGTCTGTGAATGCACGATATCCGGCTGTCAACACGCATGAATGTTTGTGTGTATGTTTTTCAGCCAGCTTTTTCGAGTTCCCATGTCTCTCTCCAGGGACCAAAGACAGATGCAGAGTGGGACGGATAAACTGCTCGCAGCCTAAATCAAGCAAATTCCATATGGCATACTAATGCAAAAGAAGATTTTGATGTCATTGATATGACAGAATCAAAATCCTATCATGAAATATGTTACGTAGACTGTCAGTGGAAATAAGTGATGGTAATCCATACATACATGCATGACATGTAGTTTTTTTTATTTATTTTTTTTATTTTTATGTGCTAGCTCTTTGTCCCACATATTCAATCAGGCCTATTTAGAAATAAAACTATCATGACAGCATCTTTTCCATCATTCCTGCACTCTTCCCAAAGCCTTGACAGAGAAATGCCCTGAGTGGAAGCTTGAAGGGGATTCTGTGTTTGCTAGGTCTTTGTATCAACATGTATGTAGGTGTATGTGTCTCTGTGTATGTGTGTGTGTGTGTGTGTGTGTGTGTGTGCGAGAGCGTGTGTGTGGTTATATACCAGCGTACATGTGTATTTCAGTGTGTTGATTTGACTTTGCAGTCAGATGACAGTGCCACTGTACAATATGACGCTCAAATGTGCCAAGTGCGGAGTTATCTCGTCGGCTGACGTTTCCACCACAGCTACCAGTAACGCCATGTTAGTCCCGCTAATTATTTACCAACTCTTTGATGCTCTGCCTTCGGTTCTATTTTTCTTTTTTCTGTTTCTGCATATTTCTTACCTCACCCCTCTTTATTTCCTTTTCTGGTTTTCTCCCCCATTCATTTCCCTCACCCTGCTATTGCTCCTTAGTTGTTATGTCAGAAGCGATAAACAGAGACGGAGCTTTTATGCTGTTGCACTGCTAAATCATGCAGATTGCAATAGGAGCCCATCTTGAATCCCTGCTGTGTATGTGTGTGTGAGCAAGTGTGTTTGTAGTGCGCAGTTGACCAGACGGTTCCTTGCTCAAGATGGTACCATGGTAACCATAATTTCTGTCAAAGTAGCATAGGTTTAGTTATAATAAATTAGTTTATGCATTTGGCAGGCGCTTACATCCTAAACGACTTTCAGTGCATTCAGAATGTGCATTTCCTGGGGTTCAAACCAATCGCCTTGGTGTTGCTAGCATAATGCTCTATTTTTGAATAAGCGATAGATCAATATCATCCTGCTTTAAAATTGGTAAATTTGCCAGTTTTTGGTTCATTTTGAGAAATCTACCATGCGTGCCTGCTTAGGCAGTTGACATATATGCGTTGGCACTTTCAGATATTTTAATACATTTTGAGTAATATTCAGTGTTGTTATTGTTAACTAAAACTAAAAAAAAAAATATATATATAATTAATGTTGCCTTGGCAACTAAATTAAATAAATAAGTTGATGTACTAAAATTACTTAAATTAAAACTGAAATAAAATAATAAAAAATAAAGCTAAACAGAAACATAAAAAATATATAAATGACAAAAAGCACAACAAAATGATTAACTGAAACTGTAAAATAAAAGCTAATTCAAAAAAATTAAAATACAAAAAACATTCTGGTAAAACATGTTAAAATTTCACAGATGAGCTCAAATTAAACACATTTCAGCACATTTATATACATCTCAGTTGATATAATTCGAATGAATTAACCTACATCGCATACTGTATACTGTAGATATGATATTGAAAATCTCCCACTATTCTTCAAACAGTACAGGAATCTTTCTGCATCTTTCTGTCATTATTTTTTTCATTTCTTTTTTGATGAATGGTGGCCAAGTTATCAGTTTTCACAGTAACACTAACCGAATGGTATTTTGGTTGGACTCTGTGGTATTTTGATGGAAGCAATGGTTGCCATGGGACATTTTTTTTAAGAGCTAATAATAGCAGCCATGCCAAGAATGGCTTTTTTGACTGCAAGACTGAAATGAGCCATGTTGGTCTGGTTTCTGTCATTAGCTTTCTGCTGGCTGTGTGTTTTACTCTCTAATATGAGATAAAGTAGACCAGCCATTTATTAATGTACGTGAATATCTGTCGGATGTTTTTGTATGTGGCGGCAGCCAAGAAACAATAACAGAAGTTAAAATCATGCAACCTGCAATACGGTGAATTGCAGCAATTTGTAAACATACCTCAGCAGACATGTAGGGGGAAAGGTCGATGATGTTTTACCGTATTATGCATGTGTTGGTATATGTGTATAGATGCTTGGGGTTGACTACGTTTGACGTTTGTGTTTAGCCGTGCTTGTGAAAAGGATGACAGGTGAAAGCTTCATAGGGCAGAGTATTTCATAAAGATGATTATCTACATCCTTATGGAATCTGCTTTTCTGTTCATAAAATAAATATATTGTAAATCCCTAATGTATATCAAAGAAATGAATGAATTGTGATTATTTCCCACAACAGTGTTCTAGTGTAGCCAGTGAACAATAAGCTTTCAATGAACAGTTCCTAAAAGAACCGTGTTTTGAAGTGTGAAGAACATTTTAAAAATCCGAAGAACCCTTTTCCACTGTAAAGAAACTTTTGTGGAATGGAAAGGTTCAATGGACGTTGAAGGTTCTTCATGGAACCATCGATGATGCCAAATAAAGAACCTTTAGTTTTAAGAGAGTGTGAGCATTCTTTGATGTGTGTGTGTGATTGGCAGTGTGTTTGTTGGTGAGTTTAAAAGATACAAATGCAGTAGACTAAAGCAGATCAACAATACATTTGTAAAATAAAAGGGAGGAATAAAATAGTAAAAATAGTGAGAAGTAGGACTTGCTGAGCATGCTGGCCCTTTCTTCCAAATCCATGATCAGGGGAGAGTTTGTCTCAAAAGATCACTGATGTGTCTACATTCCTTCATCTTTCACCCTCTCATTTGTCTTCCTCTTTTTCATCGTCCATTGCTCCTTTTTATTGCTTATTTTGGCTTATTTTTACCTGTTGCACCTGTTCATATGTTTTGAACTGTGATTGAACTATGTTTTGAGTATATTGATATTGTTTAGAGTATAATCAACAAAAAGGGCAACTCTAGCTCATATTGAGCACTGTATCGATCTGTGTATTCATAAATTAATGCTTTTTACTGCAATACCAGACTCATGTCTTTTAAAACACTCGTCAGATATCCAAGAAATCAATAATATGCGTTATAAGTATTAATTAGTTTTATAAGAAATTTCTAAATATCAACCAAAGTCACTCCGAAAGAGAGGCTTATCCTTTAGTTTTGCCCTCTTTGTCTTTTTGTATGCCAATGGTGATATAAACCTTTACTCACTGTAATTCTTCTCCTGTCCTGTAGGGCGTCGCTGTGGAGCTCCTGTGTTGTGCTTCCACTGCTGGCTCTCACTTGGATGTCAGCGGTCCTGGCCATCACTGACCGCCGCTCAGCCTTGTTTCAGATTCTTTTTGCCGTCTTTGACTCTCTCGAGGGCTTTGTTATCGTGATGGTGCATTGCATCCTACGCAGAGAGGTGCGTGAACCTTGTCCCATACCTGAATCGCTTTTTTTTAAAGGCAGACTGCCAATTTTAGATACAAATTAAAATACTTAGACACGATTTTTACAATCGATTAGGTCCAAGAGGCAGTAAAGTGTCGTGTTGTTGATCGTCAAGAAGATGGAAATGGTGACTCTGGTGGATCTTTCCAAAATGGCCATGCTCAGCTGATGGTGACTTGCGACTACATTTCTGTATTTCTGTTACATATAAAACATAAAATTGGGGATTAAAACTTTTATTCTTTTCCATTCTCTCTGTTTTCTCCAGACTGACTTTGAAAAGGATGTTGACATTGCTTGCCGATCAGGTGAGTCTCTCAACACACTCTCTGGTCATTTACATTTTCTGTGATGTCCATCTGAGAGGTGTAGCTGGCTGTTTAGACAAGACAAGTGCCATTTTACAGGCCCCATAATGCATTTTCTACAAGAAGATTCAGAACACGATCTGATTGCTGGCGAGCAGCAAAATGCAGATAAATAGACTTGTCTGTTCCCTTGCTGTGCCTCAGATCTGCCGGCCTGTCCTAATTAAGTCCCTCCCGACATTTATTTATCAGATAGCAGCTTTCTTCTCTGATATCTATCGGAAATGGGATTCTGATTATTTGTCAAGACGACATATCAAGCTAGCGTCTAGAAATAGAGACTTGTGATGTGATATTTTTTGCTTTTTTGAAGTGTGAAGGACTAAAAATTAACCCTTCCTCAGCCCCCCTTCAATTGGTTACTCAAAAGACCCTTTCACATGACTTGCTGAAGCTAAAGTTTTGGCCACATTATTATACAAAGCATTGTAATGCGACCCTCAAAGTTCAAACATTCTCAACTCTGCTTGCTCCTGTTTTCCGTAGACCCTTTGTAAGGTAGCCAATGATTATCTAAAAATTTGCATAGGCTGCATCTGAAATTGCATACTCTCTTGAGTAGGTACTTCTTTTAAAGTGCCCCTATTATGCTATTTTAAAGTTTCCTAATGTTGTTTTGGAGTCTCCCACAACAGGTTTACATGCATCAAAGGTCAAAAACGGTTTCATTTTATCATAATATACATTTGCACATCACATTTTCAATGATTCTCAAACGAATCGTCAGATGAATCAACCTCTCTAAATCCCTCCTTTCCGCAAGCTACTCTGCTCTGATTGGCCAAGCAGCTCAGTCTGTTGTGATTGGTCTACCGTGTACAGCACTCATGTCGAAAACAAAAACGCCCATTGCCATAACAACGTCAGCTCTGCTTGTCCTGAGCATAGACTGTAAAAAATTGTCCTGAGGCTTCCTACACCGTAAACTAAACACAGTAACGAACAATGACGTCGGATTGATATTTTACCATATCAATCGGACCGCGAGTGCGATGATGAAACATTGGAAGAACTAGTTATTCAACCCAAACCCAAATTCGACAACTCGAGCAGGACGTTTCTCAGTGATACACTACTCAGTTTGAGGTACATTATGAGATTTTGCAACTGTTATTCCTCACCATCAGCATTAACAAGTGCATGTCCATCAACAAACTGATTATTTTACTTGCACTTATTTATTTCCCGAGTATTTTTCGAATTTATTGCGGTGAACATGTGGAAACTGTATCAATAACAGTGCATACATGAGCCAAGCTCTAGCGTGAATGACTGATGTAACATAAACGTTGGTAAAACAAATCTTGCTCCATTCTTAATCTTTCCTCAAAGTAGTGAGAACGGCAGACAATCTGCATTGATAGACACAGTTTTAGGTAACGTTAATAGTGGCCCACAACTGATTAGCAGAAGTATTTCAGTAAGACAGTAATAATGTGAGTTAACCAGTTAGCAGGAGACCAAAAAAATATAAAACTCAAAACTAAGTATTTTGAACACCATCCTTGCCAAAAACAAATAAAAAATCTTGTTATCTTGAGCTGATGAAAGGGCAGTATAATGTAGCACTGCTATCAAATCAGCATGATCCCTTTTCACTTACTAAGGCTTTTTCCCTCTGATTTGCAGGCACCCTGAAGCGTTCCTCCCAACAAGGTGAGGAGAAGGTAGCTTCACAGCAGATCACGGTACAGAAAGGTTCCAACTTCAACACCCTTCCTGCCAGCATGGCAAAGGTCCACCTGCAAAATGTTGCCGATTACGCCAGCCACACTCTCACCATGCGACGCGACAAAGGCGGCATTGCGGGGGTCAGCACCGAACTACCCGGAGCCAAATCTATTTACATCTGTGACGGCGAGCTCTTCAAGCAGCTGGACGGAACTCCGGGAGACAGCGGCGGTCTTGAAGGCGGCGGAGGAGGAGGGTCGGGCCAGGGTTACGTGCTCTTGCCTAACAACAACAACACCCTTAGGCCCTCGAAGGGTGGCAAGGAGGACCAAGCCACCAAGTACAACATCGGCATCGAACAGTTACCCCAGACCAGGCTCATCCACCTGGCCAACCCTGCTGGCACCGATCCTGTGCCAGGCTTCGGGCTAAAGAGCTTGCCCACCGACAGAGTCAGCATTTCCTGCTCAGAGAGGGACTCCCCAGGGCAGACAGTGCAGAACATCTCCAGCGAATCCCAGATGATAAACAGTTGTGAGCAAGGGGACTCTGGGAACTCCGGCATGATGTCTAAGAGCGAGACTATCTCCACACTGTCTATGAGCTCTTTGGAGGTAAGAAACAACGATAAGCATGAGATCAAACAATGCAACCATCTTCATTACGAGTAAATAACTCGCGTATAGAGTAAGGTATCATTCAAAAATGTGGACTCGAGTTGCATGACTTGGACTTGACTTGCGACTCAACTCGACACAATCAAAAAAGACTTGCGACTCGACTTAGACTTTGACAACAATGACTTGTGACTTGACTTGGACTTTGACAACAATGACTTGTGACTTGACTTGGACTTGAGCCCTCTGACTTGAAAATACTTTATTGGCTACCTTCTAAAACCAAAGATCAGAGTTGTGTTCACTACTGGCTGGTCTAACATATGATCACACAGGTATGAGTAGCGCTGCTTTCACTCTTTGGCTGAGCCAGAGAGGGTCTCACTCAGCCAGGGCTTGTGTAACAAGCAAACTAAAAAAAAATAACAACCAAATAAAAGGGTTGTTCAACATTAAACTATAAGTGCAGCACAGATTGATTTTCTCTCACCTACACTAACTCTCTGACTGAGTGTTCGAGTTTTTTATTTTTTCTTGTCTTTAAAGCACACTATTCCTATTGATATCATATAAATGTATGCGCAAATTGTGATGAACTGTAAACTCTAGTGCATAGCCGCCTACTCTCTGTTGCTTTGCTAAGAATGCTCTTTTTCTCACATGCACTCAAAGAGAGAGAAAGCGAGAGAGTCTAACACACCATGTAGAATTGACGTGCTACATGTCAATGGGATTCTTTCTTGTTTGTTTTTTGCTTGTCAAAGTGACTGAGGTTGTTTGAAATTACTGAAGCAGAAGTCACTGCCTGATCCTTTGGTAGTGGGCGGAACTAATGCGCAAACTGCAATCTCATTGGCTTGCTCTCACCTATTACGTCCACGTTTTGATTTCAGACATGTTTAATATTCATGAGCCCTGCAGCTGATTAGTTAGTTAGAATTAGTAGTATTGGTAGTAATATTTTATTAGTATTACTGTCAGTTTTTTTTACAGAAACACTGGACCACCAATATTTTCTCAAGCACACTTTACACATACTCAGTCTGGTAAATTTTCTAGTAAATGCAATTATTTTGCATAGAGACGTTCTGATAGATATCCTGTACCCGTTTCCTCATTGTAGATGAGCATGTTTGACTTAATTTTGTCTAAATAATGAAAACGCTCTTCACAGTTTGTATGGAAAGATTGGCAGCTTAAATGATTCAGAATCCCTGTGACATTAACATTTAATGGCTAACATCACAAATCTCTGTGCGTCTTACAACTCTCTGAATGCTGTATTCACGGTTTTAAATCAAGACATCTTTTCATCTTCATCTTATACACTTTCTTTTCTCAGCCGTGATTATTACTGAAAACTGATGGACACTTTGGTTTCTGGTTCAGAGGAATGTGTTGTAGACTTATCTGCCTATGATGCTGTGAATTCATATCAATGTTTGTCATATCTGCCACAAGGGAGCGAGTGTCCTAATTTATGTGCGGAGTGAAAAAAAGCATGTTTGTGGAGAGTGTCTGTCATTACGTGGCTCAGAATTACATTTCAACTGACATCAGCCAATGCACATGCACTCGTTTTCAATGAAAACTGCATCGGAACGCTTAGTGGAATGAAAGACCTGTCGTTTTATAAAGGAAGAAATGAAAGAAGGCTACAAAAATTATGCCTCTTTGCATTTGCAATTATCCTGCTTAGAAAAGAAAGTCTCTGCAAAGGTCAGATTTTGCTCATGCTTTAAAAGGGAGCAGATGACAAGCATGGATTCCTCCTCACCTCAGGCCAAACATGCTCCCAAAATGCATTGCGGGCGCACAGCTGCAGCCACGCACAGCACAGGCAGAATGTCAGACTGCCCTCAGACGCTCTCCGACAGGCTAAAGAAAGGCCATTCGGTCACAAGCTGTTTACTGCACACTCTTGCCAGGAGCTCGGCGGAAACGTGCAATATACAAGCGACACAATGCTTTCTCAAAGTCTGCCCTAAGTGCCAAAATTTTACACTTATTTTTTTTCCCCTACTTATTGCATTTGGGTCATTCTCAAACAGTATAGACTTTCTGACATACTAAATATTTTAAAATGTTGAACATTTTTAAGTTCAGTTTTTCCTATATTAATCTTTTTGTAAACTTTTTGTATTTTTTAACCTTTGAACAATAGTTTAACCAATAACTTAATAAATTAATTATTTATATTATTAAAAGATTGTATGTTATTTGCATTAAATGTTAATTTAAATTAGTGAATTTGAAAGTATTTTATATTAAAACTTTTTTGCTCTGTTTAAACTGGAAGAACAATGATATATTATATTACATTATATTATATTAAAATTGATTTTATATTAATTGAATTGAAATGTTAATTGTGTTTTGTTTTACAAATTTTTTTTGTTTCATGCACTAATGTTTAAAATAGAAAAACAAAATGATACATAGATTGTTCAACATTAAACCATTACATTTATGTATTGTAATAGTATGTTATGATGGTAATGATGCCTTTTATAAAGGTTTGTTTTTAAATATCTGAAATCTTTTTAATGACTTAAATGTCTAAGGACATGTTTATCACTGTATTTTGAGAATGACCCATTTGCTGTTTTTCCCCAAGACCACTTTGGAAGGACACACAATAACATCCTTTATTCTTATTTGTCCTTTAGAGACGAAAATCACGCTATGCAGAGCTGGACTTTGAGGTCAGTGTAATGTAAATCTTTCCACAAATGACAGCAGTCTTGCGTGGTGCAGATTCATTCATCACTGCAGTGGTTTTAAGACTGGTTGTCTGTCTTGCAGAAGATCATGCATACACGGAAGCGCCACCAGGACATGTTCCAGGATTTAAACAGGAAACTGCAGCATGCAGAGAAGGACAGAGATTCTCCCCCTGTGGATGGGAAGCCTGGAAAGAGATGGAGTGTGTCGTCAGGAGGCAGCGATAAAACCAACCTTAGTGTACGAATTTACATTAATCACTCCATGTCTTACATTTCTCAGTGTATTTGTCGTTAATGCGATCTTGTGGAAAAAAAAGTAGTTTCTTCCCAAAATCAAAAGAAAACATAAATTGTAATTGGAGAATTCAGGTTATATGACATTAATTTCCTGACAGTGCTGTCAAAAATGTATGAATCATCATACAGTAAACTTTATATATATATATATATATATATAATATGTATGTGTGTGTATGTATATATAGTCTCTCTCTCTCTATATATATATATATATATATACACACACACACACACACACATATATTAATACACTTTTGTTAGATTTGTAATCTAGTAATCGATTTGACATCCCTAAATATGATATAATATATAACAGTGAATTAAAATGTATTACAAATAATAATAATAAATAATTTTATTAAATAATAATGTTCATTTTGTTTTCCCTCAAAGTAATATTAATTAAATAAAATAAAATTTATAATTGATGAATTGCCTGTATGCAATTAAATGTATATCATACAATAATAATAATACTTGTCCTAACAATATTCATTTCCTGTATTCAACTAAATATATATTAAATACAATAATAATTTGAATTGCCCTAACAATAATATTCATTTCCTGTATTGAATATAGAATACATTTTTGGTTTTGTGTGTTTGTATGGCCCAAACAGATCTTGACATTTTACATAAATTTCTAATTGAAAACATTTTTATGTTTGATTATGTAGGACAAGCAGCAGACCCCCAGTAAGCGGGTGTGGGAGGGCATCAGGAAGACCCACTCCCCTCCATCATGGGTGCGTAAGGAACTGGAGCCCCTACAGGCCTCTCCCCTGGAGATGCAAGCGGTGGAGTGGGAGAAGGCCAGTGCCACCATCCCTCTGGTGGGCCAAGAGATCATGGACCTGCAGACGGAGGTCTGAAAGACCAACAGAACATACAGAGAAACAGAACAAACTCTACTCACAGGGAAACAGGGATAAGGAGAGGGGAAGATAATTGAGCGAGAGTGCAGGCAAACAAAAAAAAAGTATGCAAGAAAGACACTGAAAGAGAGTGAAAGCAACATGGCTGTGCAATTTTTATTTTTGTTTTTTGTTTTTGTTTTTTTTGTAATCCTGGAATGGCCTTTTCCTTAATGTCAAAGCGAATCATAACACTTTCGAGAATCCAGGTCTGAGTCTGTTGCTATGGTAATGAGCTGGCACTACCAAGAACGGCTGAACTGGGCAAGTTAAGTAGTGACCGGGGATGTTACCATGGGAACATTGGGAATGACTGTCTAAAAGGAAGGACTGGAATATTGGCTAAGAGCAGATGAGCCTTAGTGAGTGGCCTTCAATTTCTTACACCTCTGGATACATATTAGTGTTCATGTCACATTTGAGAGCATTATGAAAGAGAGAGACGTAGCGCTACAACTGCCTGACAGGAATCAGGTGTGCTACACGTCATTCAAAATCAAATTCTTAAGTATTCTTAGTATTATTATCATCGTTGTTGATCAGTGTGACACATGCGTACGGTTGGGGCACAAGAGGTGACGTGATTGCCCAAAGCCATCTGCATATGACTGTTAATCTGTCTCGAAAGCCCTCCTGAGCCAGTACACCATGCACCGCATCCACCTGCGGATCCTTCAGAAGTCGGTCAAAGTGCGAAGTGACATCAGCGCGGGATTCAGTTTGGAGGCAGGTTGAAGGCCAGTTGGTGGGTTCACGTTTTCATTCGCTTGATGCTTTCATCAGAATCACTGGAGCTGAGAGACCTGAAACAAACTGCTGTCTCAGAATATGTGCAGAATCAAGTTTTAAAGAGAAAACGGAGATGAATATGAATATATAAATATATATTATAAATAGTCTTATATATGAAACTGCAGAGGGGTGTTATTCTCTGGCTAGATGTGGTCGCACACAGAGAAAGCACAAGACTCACTCCTCAGAGTCCTGTTGTACAGCATTGTAATTATTTCCAGAAGAGTTCTACAAAATGAATTTTAGCCTATAAATATCTTTCTTACTGTGCTTGGGGACTATTGTTATCATTATTATAGATATCATTGCGATTCTGAGATCCCCCACCCAACTCTCATCGGGTTACTGGACTATATGAGTGTTCTGTAACATCATGTAACAGTGTGTATTTCGATATCACTGACTGTCACTCCAGATGATACGTACTTGCCTGAATTCTCCACCATGAACTCCCTGCCTTTCCACACTTCCTTTTTTAATTTCACTGGGGTTTCTTTGTTATTGTACAGTTTTCAGAGCACAAAATGAATGTGTCATATTTCTAATAAAAAAGTATATCTATATAATAAAGGGAAAGATGTCATATGTAAAAATTGTTGCATTTGCCCAGGCTGCTGTGTCTTAGATAGATACAGACAGACAGAGACAGATGGAAAGATAGATGGATAGACAGATAGATGGACAGATAGATAGACAGATAGATAGATAGATAGATAGATAGATAGATAGATAGACAGACAGACAGACAGACAGACAGACAGACAGACAGACAGACAGACAGACAGTAATATAGATGATATAAAGTTAGATAGATAGACAGACAGACAGATGGACACAGATAGTAAGATCGACAGACAGTTATATAGAAAGACAGATGACAGTTTTTTTTTTTTTAATACAAATATAAAAATAAATGCTAATTCAAAATAAATACAATAATATATAAATTATCCTAAAACAACACTTCACTTTCAAATGAGAAGCCCATACATCCACTGATAAAGATTTAACTAATTGCAAATGCTGATGACGATAAATGTGTGTTATTATTCGATTAGAAGAATACATTAGGATTGGAGTCAAGGGAATCTGGTGGGAGGGAAGCTGTGGCCGTGCTGCAAATGAAGGACATTAATTTCATGTCAGCACAGAGCAGCCCAGTGTCCTGAACCTAATTATGTCAGCATTAGTTACTCAACACTTTTTAATACATCACTGGTTGCAATAAAATGGAAAGAGTAATATTATAGTAAATAGATCTGTAAAAGGCCCGTTAATAGATCCACTGCTGCTGAATTATATATGAAATAAATTGTAAATAAATAATAAGACAGAAGAAAGTGACAAGGAGAGAAAATATTACAACAGTTATAGGTTGCAGTAGTATAGGAAAGAGTAAAATATGATAAATAGTTTTTTTGTTTTTTTTTAAATAACATTTGACAAACACTAGGCAGTTTTATCAAAATTTCATTATTAGAAATTTAAGGTATCGTAAGATTGCAATTGTGAACACAGAGTTATTTTAAAAGTTCCATGTATACCGTATATATGATTCATGTAAACAAAATTAAACAACAAACCGAAGACATAATGTACACAGCTAAGAGGAGAAATAACAGCAGAGGAATATCAAAGTAATAATTAAATGAACATAACCCCACTGGCTTTCTCATGGTGTGAGATAATTATTTTATTCAGTTCACTAATGCATAAGGACAGCTGTTTTCAAAGTTTCCCATGTACTGGAGCGCTAATCATGACAAGTTCAGGCTGTTTAGACCAATAAACAAGTCCATGAAGCCTGTTTAATGCTCAGTTACAGTACTGCTAAACAGATCTTTCAGACATTTATGAAGTGTATGCTATAAAAAAAGGACCTTTAATAACCTGTGCAGCTGGAAAGCTTGGTGAGATATACGCTACAAACCGCCGGGTGACTGGAGAGCATATTCTAATTAAACACCTTGAGCTAACGAAGCGTGTTAAGATGAGACCGAACAAACTGCTGGATGTTTATCTCATAGGGACATAAGAACACGTGTTCCGACAAATTACTCTATGCTGTGATAATGTGACCTCTGGTTTGAACAGAACCTTATGGAATGTTTTGATTCCACCCTCTAATTAAATAGGCATTGCACTATATTATTATATTATACTATATTATATTAATGAGTTGCACTATATGTAATGAAGCTTCAGGTTATTTAGTTGGAAATGCCTGGAGGATACTTTGATTCTTTTAGGTGTTTTCTTTTTTCTTTTCTTTTTTTTGTCAGCCATGCAAACTAGTAAATTCTGCAGCTTCCATGACTGACATTTTATCATAAACATCCAATAGGCCAACAGCATAAAAATATGATTATTCAAATGTATACAAACTAAATGTAAGTCTGGATTAATTCTAGCAGGGAGTGAAGCAATATGGAAAGTCTGACAATAGACTACAGCTTATCACCCATCCGTCTGTCAGTCAGACTGACAGACATTTTTCTGCAGATTTCTAACTGGCAGATTTGCCATTATTTTACTCTGGTGCTCTGTATAGTGTTTTCTGCAACATTGCTTTATTTGGGTTGACTTTTTGCACTAGTTTATTTTAAACAGTCCTGCAGTCAGGCAAATTATTTATTTTTTTTAACCGATATAAATTAATATGAGGTCATAAAAGGCACTTGCCTTATAATTATAAAATATATACATTTATAAAACAGTTTTAGTTTTAGATGTCACACCGCAGGACCACCTTCCTCGTATTAGGCCTTCTGTGTCAAGATTTTGCTGAGTTAGATGTGTTCCAGCGTATTTTGTGGATCCTAGAAAAACATTCCTGTCTGAAAATGTAATCCTAACCATATCCCTACCCCTAAACCTAACCTTACCCATAGCTTATCCCTAAAATTAGAGGGAAATGATAGGTGAGTCTAACTCTGGTTGTAAGCCAAATCTTGATATAAACTGTAAACTTGTCCCTCAAATCTGATTAATTTATTGGAATGTTGCACTCGGTGAAATCAGGCTGTGCATATAAACGTACTGAATCAAAATAATATTTTGCAGTGTGACCATGCAGACCATTAATTGGAGAAAAAAAAAGGGGGAAATAAATTCTCAGCACATAGTAACATTAAGTCATAATATAACATCTGAATAGACAAATTACTTTCTTTGAGGCTTTACAAGGCATATGTGTGTGTTCCAGGGATGCGCTTTCAGACATGACAGATGATGCCTAATTAAATGTAATCTGGATTCAATTATATGGAAATCACCACTCTCAGTATTTCAGCAATGCAATTTTGCTCCATATGTGTTTGTTCATCAGGTAAAATTGACAATATTGCTTAGAAAGCACTCGTTGCTGTCATTCTCATTAGTTCTCATCTGATGCAGCTCCGTCAATAAATCTATGCAAATTTCAATAAAAACACCAAAAGGGATTTGAAAAAAAATCTATAAATAACAGTATAAGTTTGTCTAACAATTAACATTATAAAAAGTTTACAAAAAAAAAAGTACACTGCCGTTCAGAAGTTTGGGGTTATTTATTTATTTATATTTTTAATATAAGAAATTTATACTTTTATTAATTTTATTCAAGGATGCATTAAATTGATCAAAAGTGACAGTAAATAAATGTATAATTTTCAAATGATTTCAAATAAATGCTGTTCTGATCACGGTTTCCACAAAAATATGAATAAGCACAACTGTTCCCCTTCGTCAGCTCACTACTACTAAAGTCAGATGTGATTCTGACGAATGGGGATTGCTTGGGAGAGCCTAACTACTTTGAGGGAAACTAACAGGCCAATGCACATTGGCATGCAATAATTGCACCAGCTGCTGTGCATCGTGGCGCAAGCATATAATGGGCAGCAGGTGTGTCGCATCCTTGTGTTTCGCTTCGGAGCCAGACAGTGAATGCTGTTCCTGTCTCCTGCAAGATCTTCGTGGAGTCTTTGCAAAGTAGAATCTCCGTTCCTGGTGTTGGTGTGACGGCGTGAACAGTGGTGGTCGCGATCTCTCCGTGTTCCCCGTGATAAGAGATAAACAGCTGTTCTCACAGCTTTTGTTGGTATCGAGGGAGTGACCAGAGAGTGAGTGCTCACACAGGATTGCACTACCCCCTGTGTGTAGCCGCGGCTATCTCCCTGTACGCTTCAGCACCTCGGAGAACACTTCTAAAAGAGCTTACACGATCTGACCCTGAGTCTTTTTCAAGTTGTCACTCAGATCGTGTGTTTCTGGATGCAGCCAATGTGTTGAGCATGATCGCTGTATCACATGCTTGGGCTATAGGCACGCTGAAATGGCGCTCATGGATGACTCATGTTCCCATTGCGGGAACATGACCATCCCAGCGTTACGGTTGAGATTCTGTTACCTCGAAAGAGGTGGAGCCCCTTCGCTTATTCCCCGATCTAGCGCTTCTTCTGCCCAGCAGAAGAGGCCTACTTCGGTTGATAGCCTTGGTGACCTGAGGATCACAGTGAGAGGTAACCCGCCAAGCCAGTCTCCTCGGGCCCCTCACTCCTCTATAATGCTACCTGCGGAGCCTCCAAGAGAGCGTGCTGGGCCATCCGCGGCTGGTCCTGGTCGTTTCTTTTGGAGCTTCACCGGACAATCAAATGTCGGTTGCTGCATCGGAGGGTGAGCTAATGTCCTCTGGGGATGACGACTTGTCTGTGCTGCCTCCTTCGGGTGTGCCAGCATTGTGCGAGTCAGACCCAGAGCTCACTTCTATACTTTCCCGGGCTGCCACAAGTGTCGGACTCGAGTGGAACCCTCCACCGTGTCCCGAACCTTCACAGCTGGACGATTGGTATCTCGGGGCAGCCCGTGCTGGTTCTCAGTGCCCCGCCCCAGTGCCTTTCTTTCCGGAAGTGCATGAAGAGGTTACCAGAGCATGGACGGCACCTTTTTCTGCCCAAAACCATTCTGGTTCCTTCCTCACTACCCTCGACGGCGGAGCAGCTAAGGGTTACGTGGAGATCCCCTTGGTGGAGCGGTCTGTGGCGATGCAGCTGTGTCCCAAGACCGCTACCTCCAGGCGGGGAAATGTAAGTTCTTGTCTGCTCTCGCGTACAAGGTTTACTCAGCCTGTGGAGAAGCTGCCTCCGCCATGCATGCCGTGGTGCTCCTGCAGGTCTACCAGTCCAAGGCGCTCAAGGAATTGAACAAGGGTAGTTCCAACCCAAAGGTTATGCAGGAACTGCGTACAGAGACGGACCTCGCCCTCCAGGCGATGAAAGTCAATGCACGCTCCCTGGGTTGGGCTCCCTGCAGGAGCGACACCTGTGACTGAACCTGGAAGACATGTGTGAACCTGACAAAGTGTGGTTCCTCAACGCCTCTGTCTGCCAGGCCGGCCTCTTTGGCAACTTTGCCCAGCAGTTTTCCACAGCACAGAAGCAGAGGGAGGCGATTAAGCACATCCTGCCCCGACGACCAGCTGCTGCCTCCACCCAGTCATTGGTGGCGCCTCCGCCTGCTCATCGCCAAGGGAGCCCCCGTGCGGCTGCCTCCGCCTCCGCCTCTGCTCAGCCTACACAGCAGCCTCCACCCAGGCAGCAGAATGGACACAAACCATTCCTGCGGTTTGCATTCGAGGGACGGGCATATCAGTACAAAGTCCTGCCTTTCCGGCTGTCCCCGTCTTCACGAAATTCGCGGAGGCAGCCATTGTTCCACTCCGAGAACACGGCATTCGTATTCTCAACTATCTCAACGACTGGCTGATTCTGGCTCAGTCTCGAGATCAGTTGTGCGAACACAGGGACATGGTGCTCCCTTCGGGTCAACTGGGACAAGTGCAAACTCTCCCCTGTGCAGAGGATCTCTTGTCTCTGTATGGTGTTGGACTCGGTCAACCAGACAGCGCTACTCATAGAGGAGTGCGTCCGGTCAGTGTTGAACTGCTTGAGTACAATCAAGAGCAGGACAGCAGTCCCACTGAAACTTTTTCAGAGGCTCCTGGGGCATATGGCATCCGTAGCCGCAGCCGCAGTAATGCTGCTCAGATTGCTTCTTATGAGCAACAACCGCTTCAACACTGGCTTCACAGCCGAGTCCCAAGATGGGCGTGGCAGAGCGGCACGTACCGGGTGGATGTCATCCCACACTGCCTCCAAACCTTTAGCCTGTGGTCGGACCCTTCATTTCTACGGGCAGGTGTTCCCCTAGAACGAGTGTCCAGGCATGCTGTGGTCTTAACGGATGCCTCTGCCACCGGCTGGTGGGCCACGTACAACGGGCATGCAGTTTCAGGACTGTGGACGGGGTCTCAACTGCATTGGCACATCAATTGCCTCAAGTTGCTCACAGTACACCTTGCGCTGGGCCGCCTCAAAGGCCTCTACATGGCAAGCACGTACTGGTCTGTACGGACAACACTGCGACCGTTGCATACATACAATCGTGCACCCGACGAGCTCTCGCGACAGCCTACGCTTCTGGGAGAGTGGCGTCTCCATCCCCAGGCAGTCCAGCTGATATGGGACACTGTGCAAAGTCAGGTAGGATAAGGAGCAGGTCTTGTTAGTTGCACTGTATTGGCCCAACCTGACTTGGTTCCCGGACCTCGCGACAGCACCTCCTTGGCCCGTTCCTCTGAGGAAGGACCTTAAGGGACCATGTAGTGAATCTGCAAGCTCTGCCTTCATAGGAGGCAGACCCAGCCCTTGCTTTTCTCTGTCCCGTCTGCTCCTTGCGGTTATACATGGACAGGGAGGCAAAGATTTAGGACCTCAGATCAGCTCTCCATCTGTTACGGAGACCAGCAGAAGGGAAAGGCTGTCTCCAAGCAGATGATAGTCCACTAAATAGTGGATGCCATCACTGCTTGGCCCCCAGTGGCCAGTAGCGCGAAGGACCCGTTCTTAGTGTCGGCTTGCAATGCCACTCCCGCCTCCATGGGCGGATACATACGTTTATTTGCTCGAGTAGTGTTCCCCAAAACTGGCTAACCCTGTGAGTTCCTCCATCACCCCTGCGGCAGTCAGATGTTGCGGAGCGTCTGACGCCAGGCCTACACTCGTAAGCATCGAAACTATGTTAAGGTGGGTGTCCATACGTATCGGTCCCTGCGGCGACCCCATATGTGTATTCCTCCACGATCAGCTCCTCTGCGGACAAGCCCATGTCTTTCCCTCAACAGAGCCCGCTCTGTCGTCTCTGCTCGTGTTCTTTCCTCCCTATAACTAGGCTGGAACCACCCCAGAGACTGCCATATGTTGTACTACCCTGCTTTGCTAGTCCATATGTGTAACCGTCACAGTGCCTCCCTCCAGGGTAGGATGTGGCTTCCACAGCTTTCCCTTTCCTTCCGAAAGGGCACGCTTTCCCAGCGTTATACAATAAGTCACACTGAGTGGGTCTTGCGGAACAGCAATGACTGACCTTCTCTGCTTAGAGCTCCTACTTTCTCCCCAACACTGCGGTCAGGCCAGGAGGCTCAAGCGGAATACTGGAAGGGCCAGCAGCCGTGGTGTTTTGGTAGATATCCCCATTCGTCAGAATCATTTCTGACTTAGTAGTGAGTTGATGAATGGGGAACGTCTCGGTTATGTATGGTAACCCTCGTTCCCTGAGAAGGGAACAGAGACGTAAGTCCCCTCGCCACCGTTGCTGAGCTTCCTCTGTACGGCCGGGTCACAAGTCCGGCTCCTCAGCGGAAAAACAAGGATGTGACGGATTATGGCATGCCAATGTGCACTGGCTCGTTTAGTTTCATTCTAAGTAGATAGGCTCCCGCAAGCGATCCCCATTGGTCAGAATCACTTCTGACTTACGTCTACATTCCCTCCTCGGGGACGGGGACCATACATAACCGAGACGTTTTCAACATTGAAAATAGGATGTTTCTTGAGCACTGAATCAGTATATTAGAATGATTTCTGAAGGATCATGTGACACTGAAGACTGGAGTAATGATGCTGAAAATCCAGCTTTGCCATCACAGGAATAAATTACATTTTAAAATATATTAAAATAGAAAACAGTTATTTTAAATTGTAATAATATCTCACAATATTACTGTACAGTATTTTTCTTCAAATTAATGCAGCCTTGGTGGTGAGCATAATAACAGACTTCTTTCAAAAACATTAAAAATTCTTACCAATATAAAAATTTTGTCCTGGACTTCGGAACCAAAAGTGACCAACATCATGCAACATTTCTAAAATAATGAAGGCAATTACTGCACTAAATAGCTTT
The DNA here is from genome assembly GCA_031834385.1 of Semotilus atromaculatus. NCBI lineage: Eukaryota > Metazoa > Chordata > Actinopteri > Cypriniformes > Leuciscidae > Semotilus > Semotilus atromaculatus. Next base: position 8,210,343 of record JAULUF010000019.1, on the reverse strand, counting down.
AAGGCAAGATTTGGTATTTGGTTTTAACCCGATGAGGAGCTTATGTTCAAATGACCAAACTGAATCACTTTCCTTAACAACATTAAAAACTAAATTAGATTCTTGCAATGGTAAAATGATGTAATAACAGTCTCAAATGTACTATTTTCAAATGCTCTGTTTATATCCAACCTAACTGTTGATACTTTTCTAGGGAACATTGCCAACTTATCACATTTAAAGCCTGAGATTATGTCAGGATGACTTCTAAAAGAGGCGTTTAGAAGCCTGTCAATAGTCCAGAATAGCACCCTTGGGGTGTTCTGGTTCTCAGAGACCAATTTGGCGAAATGAGCGTACCAGCCGGATCTAATTGCATTATTAAAAATAGATAGGTGCTGTCTGAAGGTATCAAAATTGACTTGCAGCTTCATCTTCCTCAATTTATATGCAGCTCTTTAGCAGTTTCTACTGCTGATATTTTAATTCATTTGTTTCGAGAGTTTGTAAGGAGAAGGAATGGAGAAGGAATATCTGGTTCCCTTTCAAAATGGAACTTCAACACCATTTTTTCAGTGTAATAGACCTTATTCAGAGCAGTGCCATGACAGGTACAAAATTGATGCTGTGAGGAATAGACTTACCATGTTTTCAATGGCATCAGATGTAAAAAGCTGTATGAAGCTCCTAGATCAATTTTCCACAGCTCATGTGTCTGGTGTTTTTTGTCTACTGAAATCTCTTGGAAAGATATTTTTTGCAGTTTCTTCAGCAGAACAATCCAAAAACACATTAAATACAGTACCCACCACTGAAAATATGTATATGTCTATCCCTCACTTTCATTCCCGTTAAAAATCAAAGATGGCCTTGTTGTGAATAAGCTCCATAGAATGGCTTGTTACCAAATAATACTTTGAAGCTGACTAATTTTTTCATTTTGTTAAATAAATATATACATTTTTCCCCTTCTCAGGGAACCAAAGATGTTCCTTTTGGGGAGAAAAAGTTCTGCAATACTTCAGGCATCAACACCATAAATAGCCTATTTATTTTACAAAATGCTAAATTTAATCATCTGTAGGAATTTGGGTTTTGTAGGTGTAGGATTTACTCTTAAACAACTTCAACTAAAAAAAAAAACTACAAAGAAATGGCACACGTTGAATTAAATGTAAAAATTTGAAGTAGAAAGTTTTATAATATTTTCTTATGAAACATACTCCAATAATCATATTTTACAATGTAGTATTATATGATCATGTTTATGAGAGGAAATTCAGCTATTTGACCTATTGAAGACGAGAACTGCATCACACATCCATTTGCAGGTTAGAGGGGATTTTGTATGCTCATTGATTCTTGTTTGTTTAAGAGTCTGCTCCAAACGCTTTCCAATGGGAGGGGAAAAAAATGAAAGCAATTTTTACGAATTTCACCCTTGGGATTTCTCCCTCTGTCCCGCTCAGCGTTTTGGTCTGTGCTTACTGACCTCTCTCCAGCCTCCTGGTCCACCCTGGTGGTAAATCTGTCTCGAATCCATCTGGTGTGACAACCACTGACAGGCCATGATTTAAAGCCTGTCAGTCTCACTCTCAGACACTGAGGTCTGCCAGAGACGGCCGGCCACGGCCCATCCAAACTGATCTGTTTCTGCTTCTGTCAGTGATTAATGTTTCCCTATTTTTAACACCTTCCTCAGAAAACACACGCTCACATTCATTCATGCACGTTCATTGACAGATGGGGATACAGACTCACATGCAACTCTGACTCATTCATACTTTACACATACAGCTGCAATAAAAAAGCGTGAAGAATTATGTATTGAAATCAGCTCTTTTCTTATGACGTGTTTTCGGCACGAAGGCGGGACAACCTGTCACTCACATGACATCACAACAATAGCAAACCACAATGATCCAATTAATTCCCGATGGGCAAGTCCCCACCCTACGATTTTTCTTGTTCGAGAAGATATATACGTCACAATAGGAACTATTGCAACTTTTGTATATTCACTGTATGTTACAAAAGAGAAGAACAGACTATCACAACTACCGTTTCTTGCCGACTTTAACAAAATAGTGTTAAGACACTGGCTGCGTCTGAAATAAATATATTTGAATAAGTAATTACTTTGTGACTGCTAAAAAAGTTGTTCTAAAAAAATTTCTATATAGTATGTGTGTGTCATTCAGACATTCTACATTTGCCATTTTGTCATTCTCCTTTAACCAACCAGAGTCCATTGTGTCTGAAGTAATAGGTCATCCAAGTACTTTTTGCCTACTCTTTTGTGAATTCGGACACACTTTTATTGTCACATACTGTTTTTCGTCTACTATATAGTAGGGAGGTATGCGCTGTTGGATGACGCCAGTGTCTTGAGGTAGCTGTCCATGTATGGATCGGTTAGTCTTGGCTGTATGCAGCAAATAAACAAAAACAGATCTAATAGATGGTAAAAAAAAACTTCAGCATAAACTTCAACAATAAACATAAATTTCAACATGATGTCCAATTGCATCAGCAATAACTTCTAATGAATATTGTTGCTTGCATAATTGGAAAAGCTATTAAAAATAAATGAACAACAATTCTTAGTGTGCATAGCGGTATTAGTCAAACATCAGTCACCTTTTAAAGGTACAATAGCTGAGACATGAGCATCTAAAATGGAAAATTATATTTTTAAATATTTATATTTTAGAAGAAAAGTGTCTTGCTATTTTAGTCCCTCAAGAAATGAAAGAAATATTTTATTTGCACGTTTCACTCACTAATGATAATCTGCCCCTATAATCACAAGTTGTCAAAATACAGTGAGTTGTATGTATAGGTTTATTTTTGGAGCATTAGACAGGAACTAAATTATGTTTTATTAACAAAGTTCAGGAGGAGCACATTCAGAAAATCAACCCAATCAGCAACCGGGACGGGCACGTGATCGGCTCAGAATGCACTTTCAAATTGCACATTGAATTTTGCTTCATTCATTGCGGGACACTTAATGGAAATGCAAGTGTCTTAACTGTGAGTGTAAATGGAATTAAGAAAAATAACATTTAAATCATAATTTTGCTACAGTTTTTACATATCATATTAAACATATCAAATAATTTCTGTAATACATTTTAATTTTAATTTTGCAACTTATAAAGTAAATATGTATTCAATTTACAAATTAAAACTACTGTATACAATGACAAATGTAAATTATATAATTGAATTTGCACCAAACGTGCACAAATGTAATGGAAAATGTAAATTCAAATACAGAAATGCATTGTCATTTTACATATTGCATGCCATTTTGCATTTTACATTTCAAAATGAATTTTGCTACCCATATGCTTCCATAATAATCTACCTGAAATAATAGCTTTGTCACATTTTGAGTTTGCAAACACAGGAAATGATGAATGACAAACTAAAAGTCCTTGAAATGAAACAGAAAACACTCTGCAGTTTCTGCTTAAAGTCCCTGTGAACCGGAAGTTGCAACCGACTTTACTTCAGTCAGTGTTTTGACATATTTCCAAGTGCAATGGAATATTGAATAGAGGGCATGGTTTTATTTTACCACACCTCCTCTCCATCCCTCGCTCATAGCAGACTGACAGTTGGAGAGAGAGTGGTTAAGGATATTCAATCCAAGCCGTCAAACTGACGTCATCAGTTAATATTCAGTTAATTTATTTTTTTGTTTATTTATAGTTAATTATGATCAGTTAATAATACATTTAAATAAGATTATCAGTCTAAATAGATATTATTGTTTTGTAGGCTACTGCATGCAGCCAATTGCTGTAGGCGTTTGAGACTAGAAATTGCTTTGAATGTTTACGAGTTCATGAGTTGTTTAGTGTTTTTTGGTCAGCTTTCATCTTAGATATAGGCCTACCCTTTATCTTACACATTGCCACCTGAGCCTGAGTGAGACGTGATTCGTTCATTAGAGACTCGCAATATAGATCTAGGCTAGTGTATGACCAGAGCTCTAGCTATGAAAATTATGAACGAATATGCAATGAAAAATTTGCAATATACGAAGCACAAGTGCCACTCTCCTTCCGAGCCAACATTATAGATCAGCTTACACTAACTCCACAAAATCAAAATAAAATGCACTGCATGAGCAGTAAATTAGTAATAATGACGTCTCTACCTTCCCGAGGTGTTCGAATAATGCTCACTAAAGGTACAAATGGATGCCGTTGCGAGGGATCTCTTCAGAGCGCGCGATCTGCCAGAAAAGCTTTCATGCTAATGAAGGAGAGTGGAGCGGTGGCGTTCACTCACTGTAGAAATGAGTCACTGGGCTGCGGTCGGGCTAGAACAGCCAGGCTCTGGCGGTAATGAGCTCGCAGCAGAGCTAGCCTATTCCCCGTACATTTTGTTTCCGTCAAAGCCCAATTTCTACCTGGAGAATGGGAGCCAACTTAAAAGGGACTTCATAAAGATATGACGATATTCCATCCAGCCAGCAACGCATGTCTGTGAAAGGCTGTTTACATGGGGAACAAGGGTCATCCTTATTGCTTTTAGAAATGGACGTGGGCGTTGTTTTAAAAATATGAGGGTTGAAACGTAATCTTTGAGGGAACATTTTTCATCTTTTGTTCTGAGTTTTTCATTTCCTGTAAAACACAATATCCTGTCCAAAGGGCAATTATTCAACCGCCATGGCCTATAGCATTCAACACACATATAGACACAAATTACCATTATGATGCATTTTAGAAAAGATGTTTAAATCTGGAATATGACACAAATGATGATTCATACAATATTATTATTTATAGTTTCAAACATATTCCCAAGGGCTTGGAGATAAATTCTGGAGAGAACGTTTTTACCTGAAGAGAAACCATCAAAGGGCAGTTTTGGTGAGTGGCTAATTCAGTTCATTTTATCATAATTACTACTTTGTTTTTGGAACAAGAACACCATACACCAGTTTTTAAAGCACAATTGACAAGTAAATTGCATTTGCACACACTTTAGCCTATTTAATGGTTAATCATGTCTGTAGACTGCTATAAATCTTAATGATTGTAATTGAATTGACTGGAACTGACATTCATTTTAATAAATACATATAGAACTTTTCATCTCAACAATTAAGTTCAGGGTGAGGACACTGTTGATAATGTTACAACAGCTAAAAAAGGGGTCATCATTTCTTGATGTTCAATATTGTAAACGGAACAAAAAATTACAAAAATTAGCTCTCAATAGAGTGGTGCAGAGATGACATCAGAACCCAGAAGACTACAGCAATTCGCCATCGGTTCCTTCGAGATTTTCCTTTGGGTTTAATATAGTTTTTCAGTTTATATGTAAAGCCTGTGGTAAACTATACTTTGACATTTTGTTCTACAACCTAAGTACACACACCCATACTGAAAACACATTTTGAAGCAGTTATGTTCACTTTTTGAAAAGTAAACGTAGGCCTACATTTTTAATATGTAACTAAGCCACCTTGAGGTGTGAGTGTGTGTTGTGTATGTTGTAGAACAAAACTTCAAAGTATTGATTAAAATTGTGTACAAATTGTGTTTAATACATGCTTTATTTACTCATAAAAAATAAAATAAAAACATCATAAAACACCATCGGAAAATCTCAATGGAACCAGCTGTGAATTAGACTTCTGTGTTCTGACGTCATACCTGCACCATTCTTTTGGTCAGAGTCAAACAGATTGTCACACCAATTATATATGTTTTTAATTTTTTTATTTAGCAAATCAAATTACTTGTCTATGGATATTAAAACCCAAGATAAAGTATTTGTATATACAAAAATTATACCTTTTTATTTTACAAAAATGACAGTCAATCTAATAATCTGGCATTCTAGAAGGCTTTAACAAATTAGTTTGCATGCTTTTCTCTATTGGGTGAACATAAAATTACTGTCATCACTGTACACGGTTTCACTTTATTTTGATGGTCCCCTTAACACATTCTGTTGACTATAAGTAACGTTGCTCCTACATGTCTACTAACTCTCATTAGAGTGTTAGTTGAATATTAATAGACATAGGGTTAGGGTTAGATTAAGTTGACATGTAGTTGCAAAATTACTTATAGTCAGTAGAGTGTCTGTTGGAGGACCATCACAATAAAGTATTTGCAGATATTAAGCTGACAGTCTACTAATACTCAAATGAGAGTTAGTTGACATATAGTTGCAAAGTTACTTATAGTCAATAGCACGTTCAAAAGGGACCATCAAAATAAAGTGTTACCCTGTACGCATTAAAGATTTATCCTTGCCGACTCAGATAAAGACATTTATCAGATCATAACAGACATTTTAATTGCATTTTAAATGCATTTATAGAGGGTGGCAATCTAGCAGAGAAATGACGTAAAGCAACGTTATAACAGTGTGGGGAATAACATGGGAAGATACATTTGCTGTGTCCATTTACCTACACACAGCCATTTTTATTGTGTTCTGTCAGATTCCTTGTACTTTCCATCTCACATGGTGAGACAGGCTTAAAAGGGCCTTCCAATGAAAATATCAGGGTGGGAGATGCACTGCCTCTGTATTTAGGATTTACTGAGGCAGTGTAGGGATGTTTTATTGGCATGGCTCACTCTTTGCTCTCTGTAGAAGTCATTTTTATTGTTCTACCTTCATCCTCAATTTTGTTCTTTCCTTCTTCCTTAAAGAGATAGTTCACCCAAAAAAAAAAATTCTGTCATCATTTACTCACCCTCAAGTTATTCCAAACCTGTATGAATTTCTTTCTTCTGCTGAACACAAAAGATATTTCGAAGAATATCGCCGGTAACCAAACAGTTGATGGGCCCCATTGACTTAGTATTATGATATGACGATATTCCATCCAGCCAGCAACGCATGTCTGTGAAAGGCTGTTTACACGGGGAACAAGGGACGGGTCATCCTTATTGCTTTTAGAAATGGACGTGGGCGTTGTTTTAAAAATATGAGGGTTGAAACGTAATCTTTGAGGGAACATTTTTCATCTTTTGTTCTGATTTTTTCATTTCTTTTAAAACACAATATCCTGTCCAAAGGGCAATTATTCAACCGCCAGCATGTCCGCTTATAGCATTCAACACACATAGACACAAATTACCATTATGATGCATTTTAGAAAATTTTTTTAAATCTGGAATATGACACAAATGATTATTCATACAATATTATTATTTATAGTTTCAAACATATTTATGATGCCCCAAGGGCTTGGAGATAAATTCTGGAGAGAACGTTTTTACCTGAAGAGAAACCATCAAAGGGCAGTTTTAGGTGAGTGGCTAATTGAGTTCATTTTATCATAATTACTACTTTTTTTGGAACCATACACCAGTTTTTAAAGCACAAGTGTCACGTAAATTGCATTTGCACACACTTTAGCCTATTTAATGGTTAATAATTTCTTTTAGACTGCTATTAATCTTAATGATTGGAATTGAATTGACTGGAACTGACATTCTTTTTAATAAATACATATAGAACTTTTCATCTCAACAATTAAGTTCAGGGTGAGGACACTGTTGATAATGTTACAACAGCTAAAAAAGGGGGTCATATTTCTTGATGTTCAATATTGTAAACGGAACAAAAAATTACAAAAGTTAGCTCTCAATAGAGTGGTGCAGAGATGACATCAGAACCCAGAAGACTACAGCAATTCGCCATCGGTTCCTTCGAGATTTTCCTTTGGGTTTAATGTTTTTTCAATTTATTTGTACTGTGGTAAACTATACTTTGACGTTTTGTTCTACAACCTAAGTACACACACCCATACCGAAAACACGAATTTTTAAGCAGTTATGTTCACTTTTTGAAAACCTGGCCTAAATTTTTAATATGTAGATAAGACAACTTGAGGTGTGAGTGTGTGCAGTGTATGTTGTAGAACTGTGATGGCCAGGAATTAAGCCACACAATTCTTATATTCATATTTGCAGTTTATCAATAAATAAAAAGGACATTACTATATTGGTTTGGTTAAGATCTTTTATTTTTCATTATACTGAGTCCGTGCACGGGCTTAGTTATTTGGCTTAAGGTTAGAACATTAAAACCAGTTAAAATTCCTCTTTGGCTAAAATATGATTTGTAAAAACATGGCTCAAATTGTTAACTCATTTTATAATTTAGATGATTTGAAATATTTGGTGCCTGGTGTGTTGTGGGAATGGACCAGCCTAGTGACAAAGAAATTCAAACAGGAAGTTGATCTGTTTTATGGGAATTTTAAAGGAAATGAGACTGTACCAAATTCAATGCATTAGAGGGGACATAGGAAAATGTAATGTCTTGATCAATGTGATTTTTGTTTAATATAATTATTTTGCCAATATATCCATGGCTCTAAATTTAGTTAAATGTATTGTGTTTATTCCAGGGTTTGTGTTGGTATTGTTGTGAACATTTGTATAGGTTTGTTTCCCCTTTTTTGTTTTCATGGTGCTGGCCACCTCTTATAAATTCAGTGTATGCTTTGTCTAGAGAGGTTGGTTACTTATAGTATCCTGGGAAAGGTGGTGTTGAATTTTGTCCTCTGTCAGTTTGAGAGGCTATAAGCCCAATTATTTTCTCTGTCAACACTGGATATTTCCTGTGATGTAATCTGAAGGAAATACAATTTTTTGGCTTTTTTTTTTCCTCTTTAATGAGGTTTGATCACTTATCTTGTGTAAGCAAGATTTAATAAACCGTCACAATTGAAGACTGCTTTGCTCCTTGTTTTTTGGCAATGCATGGGCTCATTTTATTTATTTATTTTTTATTTTTTTATTTGCTAAGGCTCATGACAGATCCTTCGCAAGAACAAAACTGCAAAGTATTGATTAAAATTGTGTTTAACACAGGCTTTATTTACTCAGAAAAATAAAAATAAACATTATAAAACACCATCGGAAAATCTCAATGGAACCAGCTGTGAATTAGACTTCCGTGTTCTGACGTCTGCACCATTCTTTTGGTCAGAGTCAAACAGATTGTCACACCAATTATATATATATATATATATATATATATATATATACACTCACCGGCCACTTTATTAGGTACACCTGTCCAACTGCTCCTTAACACTTAATTTCTAAGCAGCCAATCACATGGCGGCAACTCAGTGCATTTAGGCATGTAGACATGGTCAAGACAATCTCCTGCAGTTCAAACCGAGCATCAGTATGGGGTAGAAAGGTGATTTGAGTGACTTTGAACGTGGCATGATTGTTGGTGCCAGAAGGGCTGGTCTGAGTATTTCAGAAACTGCTAATCTACTGGGATTTTCACGCACAACCATCTCTAGGGTTTACAGAGAATGGTCCGAAAAAGAAAAAACATCCAGTGAGCGGCAGTTCTGTGGGCGGAAATGCCTTGTTGATGCCAGAGGTCAGAGGAGAATGGCCAGACTGGTTCGAGCTGATAGAAGGGCAACAGTGACTCAAATAACCACCCGTTACAACCAAGGTGGGCAGAAGAGCATCTCTGAACGCACAGTACGTCGAACTTTGAGGCAGATGGGCTACAGCAGCAGAAGACCACACCGGGTGCCACTCCTTTCAGCTAAGAACAGGAAACTGAGGCTACAATTTGCACAAGCTCATCGAAATTGGACAATAGAAGATTGGAAAAACGTTGCCTGGTCTGATGAGTCTCGATTTCTGCTGCGACATTCGGATGGTAGGGTCAGAATTTGGCGTCTACAACATGAAAGCATGGATCCATCCTGCCTTGTATCAACGGTTCAGGCTGGTGGTGGTGGTGTCATGGTGTGGGGAATATTTTCTTGGCACTCTTTGGGCCCCTTGGTACCAATTGAGCATCGTTGCAACGCCACAGCCTACCTGAGTATTGTTGCTGACCATGTCCATCCCTTTATGACCACAATGTACCCAACTTCTGATGGCTACTTTCAGCAGGATAATGCGCCATGTCATAAAGCTGGAATCATCTCAGACTGGTTTCTTGAACATGACAATGAGTTCGCTGTACTCAAATGGCCTCCACAGTCACCAGATCTCAATCCAGTAGAGCATCTTTGGGATGTGGTGGAACGGGAGATTCGCATCATGGATGTGCAGCCGACAAATCTGAGGCAACTGTGTAATGCCATCATGTCAATATGGACCAAACTCCCTGAGGAATGCTTCCAGCACCTTGTTGAATCTATGCCACGAAGAATTGAGGCAGTTCTGAAGGCAAAAGGGGGTCCAACCCGTTACTAGCATGGGGTACCTAATAAAGTGGCCGCTGAGTATATATATAGCAAATCAAATTAATTGTCTATGGATATTAAAACCCAAGATAAAGTATTTGCATATACAAAAATTATACCCTTTTTATTATACAAAAATAACTGTCAATCTAATAATCTGGCATTCTAGAAGGCTTTAACAAATTAGTTTGCATGCTTTTCTCTATTGGGTGTACATAAAATTACTGTACTGTCATCACTGTACGCATTAAAGATTTATCCTTGCCGACTCAGATAAAGACATTTATCAGATCACAATAGACATTTTAATTGCATTTTAAATGCATTTATAGAGGGTGGCAATCTAGCAGAGAAATGACGTAATGCAGCGTTATAACAGTGTGGGGAATAACATGGGAAGATACATTTGCTGTGTCCATTTACCTACACACAGCCATTTTTATTGTGTTCTGTCAGATTCCTTGTACTTTCCATCTCACTAAAAGGGCCTTTCAATGAAAATATCAGGGTGGGAGATGCACTGCCTCTGTATTTAGGATATATTGAGGCAGTGTAGGGATGTTTTATTGGCATGGCTCACTCTTTGCTCTCTGTAAAAGTCATTTTTATTGTTCTACCTTCATCCTCAATTTTGTTCTTTCCTTCTTCCTTAAAGAGATAGTTCACCCAAAAATGAAAATTCTGTCATCATTTACTCACCCTCAAGTTCTTCCAAACCTGTATGGATTTCTTTCTTCTGCTGAACACAAAAGAAGATATTTCGAAGAATATCGTCGGTAACCAAACAGTTGATGGGCCCCATTGACTTCCATAGTATTTTTTTCCCCATACTAACCCCAAAATAAGAGGACCATCTTATTAAATGAAAGCTTTTTATTTGTACTTAATAAAAGATAAACTGATATATAATTACTTAATTGTTATTATTATAAAGTTATATATAATTGTATCATTAATTATTAAGCTAAAGTCATAATTGATATTATACTGTATAGTTAATTATTTTTATACTATCAAATTAGATCATTAATTTTGTAGTACAATTTATTTGCGTAAATCATTGATATGCTAAATCTGACTTTTTGATTCCCCTGGAAAATTATCACTGTGCAAAACACAAAAGAAAAAAATATATATTTTTAAGAGTTTTTTTTTTTTTTTTTGCAGACTCAAAACCCCCATGCAGAGATCATCTGTCCTGAGCGCTACCTCTGTGCTTTAAACCTCCCTGCTGGGATCACACTCCTGAATGATTTTATCTAGCTCAAAATGGGCAAAATTTCACAACAACGGCTCATTGTATAACCATTATCTTTATACCCATCAACTCAAAGAATGCAAAACACTTTCCAACTAGTTCATTTTACTTCTTCCTTACTCTCAGAGTTGTCTGGTGGGCTAAGAATGGTGTTTTGACAGCGCTGCTGAAGGCTAAGTATGTTTTGGCACACTCATCAGAGGAAGGTTTTCGGCTGACGCTGAGGGTGAATGACAATCATGGGGGTGAAACTGATGTTCTTGCGTAAAGCTGGTGTTAGTGAGTGGCATTGCAGCTAGGTGTTTTCTACAGCTCAGTCATTAAAGCTGTTTAATCGCCGCAGCACCTCCCCCTCAACAGATGGCTACTGTTCAGGAAATCACATTATTTCCAAGAATAACAGTAGACTGACGCTGCTCTTGCATTACGTTATCTCTATGAACTTTTGTGGAGAAACTTACTAATTACACAAGACAAAGAAAATAGAGAGAAAGTGACCATACACTCAAGTTGTATAGCTGAGACAATAATTATTTATTTACATATTTTTATTCAAAGCGATCTGGGATCTTAGCAAATCTCAGCCTAACAAAGGTTTGAACCTGCAACCTTCTTGGCACACCAAAAAATGAATCAATTACAAAGTTTCCAGTGAGTAATAACTTAAATTTGATCTATTTATCACACAAAGCGATCATGTGGCTTCAGATGACATGTCTGTGGCGATTTTATGGTAGGTTATGGAGCCTTACACTGACAGCACAGATTCTCATTCGCTTTCATTATACTGAGAAGGCTAATTTTCTTCAGAATCGTGTAGGTTGGTTTAAAACAACATGAGGGTGAATAATGGATATAATTTTGGGTTACAGAGGCATTTTGGAGTAGGAAAGGAGCATAACTTTATCACCATATTGAGCCCTGATGGTTTTAATTGATCATTTAGGATATGACTTTATTTTGATGGTCTCTTTAACACATTCTGTTGACTATAAGTAACGTTGCACCTACATGTCTTCTAACTTTTATTAGAGTATTAGTAGACTGGTAGGGTTAGAGTTAAAATAAGTTGACATGTAGTTGCAAAGTTACTTATTAACTACAGAATGTCGGAGGACCATTACAATAAAGAGTTAGCAGATATTGAGCAGACAGTCTACTAATACTGCAATGAGAGTTAGTTGACATGCAATTGCAAAGTTACCTATAGTCAACAGAATGTTCAAAGGGGACCATCAAAATAAAGTGTTACCCAATTTAGCTTGGTTTTTATATTTGCACACACATCAGAATATGTCATGAACCTTTGCAAGCTGGTGATAAACAGATTTTTTTTTTTCATTATGTCAAAGTGAGTTTGTCTTTAAAATCAATTGCATTGTAATTCAGGTCCTTACTACAGGAGATTCTCTTTCAGAGTATGTGATGAGGGATCTCAGACTAGGATGGACTGAATAAATGGAATAATTATAATAATTATATCGACAAAGTGTTGAAGAAACTATGCAGGGGGAAAATGGCAGGGGAAAAGAGTTTCTACTGCTCAATACATGGAGTCTCTCTCACAAACAAAGAGGACACATTACTGCCAGCTGAATTCTGTGTATTGGACACATAGTCAATCTTTGAAATCCCCTTACTTAGAGTAAATCTCGTAAATGACCCAGCTGCCTTGGTTTTTTTTTTTCTCTCTCTCTCTTTTTTTATGGGTGTATCCTGCACAATCTATTTATTTTATTTATAAAGCACATTTCAATACAACCAAGGTTGCCCAAAGTGCTGTACAATAATAAATAATAAAAAAAACATACAACAAGGAAACAACCGCACACCTAAGAATTAATAACCCGGGTAATTGAAAGCCGTCGTTAATAATGAGCTTTTAGCAAAGATTTAAAACTGGAAATCGTCTGAGCAAATCTAATACAAAAAGGCAATGAATTCCAAAGTTTGTGGCCGGCACCTGAAAAAGCACGAACCCCCTTAAGTTTTAATCTGGATCTGGGAACCACTAAGAGAAACTGATCAGAGGATCTCAGGGGCCTCACAGAGTTAGTGCCAGTTCACTGTCTCCAGGTGTTTTGGTGCCAACCCATTCAAAGACTTAAAGACAAACAATAAATGTTTAAACTGGTTCAAATTGGGTTGAGACAACATGTGACAACAAAAGTGAAAATCAGCTGGCTAGAGTTGCCAAGTTCCCCTTTAAAATGCCCAACTTTACAGCAGAATTTTTTTTTTTTACAGCCTGGTCAAAAAGTGATTTTGGTCTATATAGCTAATTTTGCCCTTCATGACAACTGTGAGGGGGTGAAATATTTCGGATTGTTTCGAAGCCTCGGCACAATATGGCACATTTGATTCAACTGTTTCAGTGTTTCACAAAGCCTCAATCTGCCCACCACTACTTACATTATCCTAAGGGTTCAAGGATTTGTAAATCCAGAGAAATTTTACAACTCGTTCCTTGTCATTGTCACATATCGACGTAATATCCGCGCTTTCCTCGGTTTCCGCTTTTAATAACCATAGATATAATACATAGAATTCTCAAATTTGTGCATAATTAAGGGAGTGGCCACTTGAGTGACACGTGGATTGCCGCTGCTGTCACTACTAGCCGTTTGTCTGCTTTCTGTTAACTGTCACGTCATCTCAGCTAATCACGCCTTTTTGCCCATTTTCGTTTATCCAGGAGTGATGTGCAGGAACGCACTACCAAGATGGCGTCGGCTGGCTCCACCCACTTTGGGCTTCAAAAATGCTCTTCAGAAACCTACGGGTGACGTCACGGATGTGTTGCATGTTGGTCCATAGAAGGAAATCTTTTTCTTTCTTTCATCTCTTATTCAGACTCGGTGATAATGTCATTCCGGCCATGGTCTTTTGCCTCTCAGACATCGCGTAAGGTCACGGCGTTCAGCATTAAATGCAAATGGGTCTGTGAGTGCCATTGACCTATCAGCACTACTCAGAAAATAGCCTCTCCTTGTACGACACTGTGTATTTCACTGGTACTTGCAGAATGGTGCCAGAAGTAAAATATTCTAGTTGGAACATAGCGTCCGGACGATTATACGCCACAGCAGCGTTCTGTTGCAGCAACAAGTATGACAAAAAATATCTCAGTATCTGTGACTTGAACAGAATTATATGAAGTCTGCGTCTCAGACTGTTTATTATTGTTTATAGCTATAGACATGAATGCAAGTGAACAGAACTGACAGGCATGCAGCCCAATTGATTAGAGACAGTCTATGACAGGTGAGAGGGAAATGCCATGGCTGAAGAAGGAAGACAAATGCACAGAGAGTTCGATTCCCTGTGAAGAGCCCCAGCCAGACCAATGAAGAGGCATATTGATCAAGTCTATTGTCTGCAACCATCTTAGTTGGATCAATCATTTCTTATTCAGCCCACCTGAAAAGAAAGACTTTTCAGGATTGTAGAGCATTATAGGTATACTCACAATGTCCTGTCCCAAAGAAAGGACACTGAACTAGGCTACTTATACTTATTATATAAAAAAATAAAAAACAAATTATAAGACAGTATCACATGTATCATGGAAAAATAAATAACAAAATGCATTGTAAAGAGCTCCAAGAAAAAAAGAAATTCAAGATGGGAGACAAAGCTAAATAAATGTTTTGAAAAAAAAAATTAAACAATATAAAAATTCTAAATCATATAATATTTATTTATTTATTATAATTTTTCTTAAAATTTTTCAGTGTTCAACTTCGTCAAGTGGACGAGGGAAGTTTATTTGGATAGACCCTCGATTTTGATAGAGGGAGCGAAAGTGTGTTCCACTTCGCTTTTAGACATACACTCCCTATCTTCCCTAAGCACGTCCCCTCGGGGGAATCCCTGTGAGTTTCACTTTGTCAAGCGGGTGAGGGAAGTTTATGTGGATAGGCCTTCGTCCCCTTGATTTTGACAGAGGGAGCGAGTCTACTCTGATGTACACTTCAAGCAGCACTATGTCCCATAATTCAACTTGATTATGACGTCACAGCAGACCGTGCTCAACTGTATTGTATGATATTAGGCTAATTATTTTGAGAATGAATCGCATAATAGTGTATAATATTTTAATTATGTTGAGATTTAATCGCATACTACTTGCAGCTAAATTATGTTCACAGTCAAAGTTTTATGATTTAACATATTTTCTCCAACAGCTTATATACATATAGAATGGTACATACAGCAAATTCATCCACTTTTGAAAAAATCCCCAGAAATGGCATACCCAAACTAAAACAGACACAGTTCATGAAAGCAGACACGTGGCAGTTTTTGTGAAGTCCAAATTAATTATTGTCATAATGAAAAAATAATAATTTATGAATAGCTTTTTTTTTAATGATGTATAGTTTGTCAAGGTAATAACATTAAAGCTAACAGTAACTTTGAACTAATTTAAACAAAAAACGATTCAGAGCGCCGGCTTCCTACTGAAGGTTAAATGGTTAAATAATAAATCAGCTCCATAGTGAATTGAAGTGATCTTGGGCTTAGTGCATTCCATTTAAACCTTATGCACGAGTTCCGCGAGTAGTTTGCACTTGTACAATTGTACAATCCACCCGCATTTGGCGGTTTGGCGGGTGTTAATGTCAAGCCCTGCACGTACATCTCAGAGATGTCTATTTGATGTGCGTGTTTACATCTGGAAGAAGTATTTTTTAGAATGTTTGCTCATCTGCAATATATGTCTCTAGGACGCTTCCTGTCAGACGTTAAATAGACATTTAGAAAATGTCTTTAAAATGGTAATTTAGAATGTGTGTAAAACTGTTAAACATATTAAAGACGTCTCTCAGATGTTTGTATACAGCAGATGCTTTCCAGATAAAGGACTCTTTAAAAAACATCTTGCAAATGTATCTGTGCTATTTGATGCATAAAACTAATAAATCGTAACTAACGTAACTAATAAACGTAACTAATTAATCTGCTCCATAGCAGATTACAAGTGATCAAGGGTTTAGTGTGTTTCCTTAACACATTTGAAGGGTTCCGCCAGTAGTGGGCACTCGTGCAACGACGTAATATGACGTACATCCTAGTAAAGAGACGGACTCGCGGAGGGAAGTTAGCGAGGGAAGTGCATAAAAAATTGGACTTAAACGCAGCTTGGCAGATCAACGTACTACTACATTTCTCTCTGATACGGTAGGAAATTAAATTGATTTTAACTGTGACAAGATGATTGACAGGGCAGTTTAAACGGTGACATGCACGTAACTAAGCGACAGATCAGTCTGTTAAAGATGCAATTATGACGAATTAGTAGCCTATATCCCAAAACATGCCTACTATTCTACACTCTCAAAAGTATACTTTTTCTTCACAAAAACAGTAGGCTACATACTTTTAGGGCATGTAAGTAGGCAAATTGGGACGCAGCATGGGTTTTTATTGAGAACTGAAACTTGTATTTCACCATGGGAACCATGATGGTTTAGTCACACAGTCAAATAACTGCACCGACTACAAGTCTCTCTGGATCATCCTTTATTCTCCATCGTAAGAGCTGTTTTGCATTGGTTCAGTTTTCAGTAACCTGTGAGTCACGTTGGCAATAAGAGGCATTATTTAGTAGCCTACTCTCTGCAGTCTCCTCTTCAGAACATTTCCATACGTGAGAGGTGTTCACATATGTGCCCCTATCATCATGGTGCTCAACATCTGAAATAATGTGGCTATGAATGCCTCTTAGTCAGGCTTTCCACACAACCCACACTGAGGTCGCCCCACATTCCTTTCTTATCTTCTGCTTCACTGCTTTACACCAGGCTTAAGCTTCCCAGTCCCTCCCTCTGTGTTACAGTAGGCTATATTACAGTAGACTGTCCTCAAGGGCTATTATTCAACAGGCATCATCTGTTAAATAATCTGTAGTTAGTTTGGAGAAAAAAAATCTTTCTGTGTTTTTTAAATAATATATGGTTAAATGAAGATATGTATATTTTATTGGCACGATTAAAAAAACTTTTTTTTAATGTCCAACAGCACTGGGACTTTTCACAGGATTCGTGGTGAAGATCTTTCAGACTCGTACTGCATGTTACATCGAAATGCCTGTATTGGCAAATTACCATTATCATTCATTAGTTCAAAAACGCTGATTCATTCAGGAACAAAACATGAGTGAGTCACTGAATCATTCATTCAAACAATTTGTTCAATTCGCTGCGTCCGTAATTTTAAAAATGCTGCATTCGGGGGATGCATTCATCTGGATTTTACATCAAAAGTTAATTTTTTTATATTATAAAAGCCTATTAAAAAAAATAATTATTATAAAAAAATTTGAATTTCCCCAACACTGCAGAAATGAAGAGTGAAAACGTTACTAAAGTGAGTGATGTTACATTTGTTTGTTTTTTGTTTTTTATTACATTATTATGTTACAAAATCACATTGTATTGCCTGGGGTCTCTGGAGACCCCAAGTGTGCATTAAAAACGAATAGTACATAAGGGTTAACAACAGTTTAGAACAACATGAGGATGTGAAGATAATGTTATATCTAGTATATCTATGTAGATAAGTTTTCCCTTAACCAGATATTTCCTTATCTCTTCAAAAAGAAAACAAGTTTATGTAATGCTCCATAGGTCTTTGTTAATCTAAGTAATTGTTATTATTTTTTATATTAGGCTAAATTGTTTCTTTTTTCACCATTCTTGAGGAGTTTTTCCTCATCTATTTCACTTTTTCATGCGAACTGTTGGCGTTGGCATTTCTGCAGTGCTGCATGAGGAGGATAGGACATTGTAACTGCCTCAGGCTCTGTCAAATAAATCATGTTGTAGCAATTAAACTGCTCTTCTCTTCCCTAGATACCTGGAGAGAGCAGACTGGAGTGACTTAATGCACTTTTAAGTTAGGAAACACCCTAGTTTTAAAAAAAAAAAGATAAGGAAAAGAAAGTGGGTGCATTTAAGCTTTCAGCACTTAAAAAGAGCAAAACATTAATAATTCAGTGACTCAGAAGTGTGTGTTTTATTCCACTTTGCTGTGTTTTTTTTTTTTTTTTTTTGAAATAATTGAAATTAACACAGTATAAACCAATATTTCCTATTCTAAACTACAATTTCTGCCAGCCACATACTGGAAAACACTATCCCATCTTTTTTTTTCACCTGTTTTTCTCAGTGGCATTTCTAGTTCTTTATTTCTGGTTAAGCACAGTCTGTTGTCAAGGCCAACATAATAACATGCTCAAACTAGCCCCTTAGTCATTACATATCCAACAAAAATACATGGAAAACATCCACATTGGATGTCCTAAGGTAGAGCAAATGATTTCGTACAATTCGCATGATAAAAAGTATATATATATAAAAAATCTAACAACAAACAAAATACACGGAATAGTGCTCAATTGCTGGTAAACTATATGGTCAAATCATTAACAAAATGATTTAATAAAATGAGCGGTGCACCTTAAGTACATTAAATGAGGTGTTTTAAAAAGGTTAGTGTATACATTATATGCTTTGGTCAGTCTCGAGCATTCTGTTTTGACTAGAAGGGACAGATCTTTGTCTTTTACAAACATTAAAAGAAATTAACATCAATATGCTGAAGGACAAGCATCATTTACGATTTAAAAAGCTTCTGTCTAGCACTTGCTTTTGTTTAGGATGTGAATGAAGATGCAGTGCATTATGTGGGAAAAGAAGCAGAAGAAAGTAACAAGAAAAGAACACATAGTATGGCATAGAACAGAAACTAATTACAAAAGGGCTATATTTGAGCTTTTAAAGTTGTGATATAGTTTTAATAGCAAAAAGCCTGCATCTTCACTTTGAGTCATATTTGTGGAATTTTGAGAAGTTCTGTCATAACAATTCCCTGAGAGATTGGCATGTTAATGGATATGGCAATGCTGATGTATTTGGTCATGGCGGAATAGATCTGCTACGCTACTGCTGCAGAGCCAGTTCCGAGACTTGCTACTGCCAATACATTCACAGACATGCTGCTGGCGCTGCTTCTGCACACAGCATGAATGAAATAACCCCCATGGCAGATCTATTCAGGTGGAGCTGGGGAAGGTGGAGGTTCTCTGAAAGTGCACTGCAGACTGCTAACAGCAACACTACCAGTATTTGAATGTTGCAACAGCAACCAATCAGCTGCGCTATGTAGATAACGATGTGATCGCTACCAATTGAGTTAAGGACCTATCAGCCTGGCCATCGGAGTTTCATGACAGAACTTGTTTTTTTTTACTAACTAATCGGTGTAAGTGAACAGGAGCAGAAGTATTTATCTGACTGTTTTTGAGTACATCCATGCGCATGAAAATCAGTGAAAGAGAGAAATGTTTGGGGCAAGATAATTCTGTCAATCTCCTCTGTGCACTCTTTTTGAGTTGCAGGATTTTTTAGGGATTATTTGCCCGACTCTGCAGTAAAAGTCTTCAATACTATCTGACTCCTTCCCCAAAGTCAATTTGTTGTGAAGTATCAAAGCACACCCAAAGAACGGGATAAAAGATTTATAAAGGCTGTCACAGTATCTAATGGTGCTGGTTAACTCGAAACCTTCGGTTTTCTCCCCAGCGCACACCAGAGAGAGTCCCCGGAGAGAGATTGCCTTCTGGGGCGTCCGCTGCGTAGTTAACACTATAAACTGGACGCTGCAGCAGAGAGCAGCAAAGTTCAGTCTCAATCAAAAGGGTCTGATCAAAACTGGCCTGATTGCTTAGATCTACCAAAGCACTGTAACCTTTTTATTGACCTTTCTGTAGCTTTCATCCCCCTTACTGGATTCATTTACAAAGGCTTCAAAGATCCCAAAGGTACAATAAGACAAGTATCCTATGCTTTCATTTTCCTGGTTTTGGATGTTTGATCACTTTTTTTTTATTTTATTTTTTTTTAAAGCAGAGCTCTATCAAAGAGCTTTATGACAACATCTCGCAAGCCAAGAGCAAGTTAGATGTTATTATATTCACTGTCATTACATCAAAATGTGAATTGAGACCTGACATAATCACAAGAGCCGATTTGCACAAACTCATCGCAGGAATAATTCGTTACAATTATTGAGCAAGAGAAAGTGCGACTCGGAACTCAGCCTTTTCATATGAAAACGCACACTAACAGAGTAGACCATGCGTGTCATAGAGGCTGCCGCTGAAAATACACAAGACAATAATGAGAGGGACAAAGCTGACAGAAACAGAATAAAGTCAACACAGAGAAAATTGGATTTTGCTTCGCTTTATTATTAATGCAGCTGGAGATTGAATGCTGTCATTCATTTTTAATTTTGTATTAACTTCGAGATCTTGTTGCTTATGGAGGCTTCATTAACTGTTCAAGTAAACACTGGGATGTTTTCTGCATGAAGCGTGATATAATACTATCTGTGATGATTGTTGTTCTGTCGTCTTGACTAGACTTGTCTGACTGACACAGGTATTGAATATTAAAGAAATAGATCATGGGGAATTATCATTCTTGTCATCATTTACTCATCCTCATGTCATTCCAAACCCGTATGACTTTCTTTCTTTCATAGAACACACAAAAAAGTGCTTTTGATGGTTCTTTTGTATCCTTTTTGATGCTTGAAAGCTTCCATCTCCATTCTTTGTAATTGCATGGAAAAGAGCAACGAAATGCATTCTCCAAAAATGTCACCTTTTGTGTTCCATTAAAGTACAACAGTCATAGGAGTTTGGGGGCTAGATTTTTTATTATTTTTTTTTGCACTTGTTTGTTGTCTCCTCTATTAAGTCAATTTTTAAACATTAAACATCTTAAAAGTGTTGTCCTATCATTATATGACTAATGCAAATTTGTTTCTCAAAAAACACGAAATCCTGAAGTTTTAAGAACTAAGAAGAGATTGAATTAAAACTGCTAATTGAATGTAATACTTTTAATACCAGTAAACCAGTTCACCATGTTTTGGGCACTGACCATGATAAATGCTCTGTGAAAATTGGCTTCAACATTTTTAGCTCAATAGCACCACCAGTGGTAAGAATGTGTGTTTAGTTTCAGGAAGAGACTTCTCTGCAAGAGCTCTTGCTCACACACTTGGCCAGTAATGGACATCCTTCTCTATATTTCTATACATAAGTCTCAAATATATAAAAATCTAGTCGTTCGTTCATTTTTTCTTGTTTATATATATATGTAAATGTGTGTGAACATTTATTTTAACATTACATATAAAAGTAATAATTAGTATACTGCAAATAAAAATAGAATATATATATATATATATATATATATATATATATATACCGGTATATATTAATTTGCAGTATACATGTAATATTAAATAGTATTTGATATATATTTAATAATTAATCTAATATAAAATAAAACGGTAAAAATATATTATGTATTATTGAAAATTGTATTTCAGATATTTTTTATATTTTGTTTTGAGAAAAGATTAGCCTACTGCTTCTTCTAAATGAGCACAGAGGCATGTCAAAATATCCTTAATAACTGAAGAGCTGCACTCCTAATTTATGATGTGACAGTGATGTATCTCAATTCATGAAAGTTTGTGAGGTGACTTTTATGCACAAAACACTAAGTCACTTGTATTCCCTTTATTGGTTTCAGCCTGCCTGCATATGAGCACATATCAGGCCTTAATTGCCCTCACTAAAATCTGCATAGCATTGTCTGGTGTAAAATACAGCCTAAAATGGTGTAGTAATTTGGCCAGGGGGAGCAATATAGCTCCTGTTTCCATGGTACTGATGTGATTTTAATCACCAGACCTCAGTCTATCGTGGCCAAGTGTTCTAGGGGCGTCTCTGCCCTGGAGGAGCTCTTTCCATTATCAATGACTGAGACCAAACTGCCTTGCCCTGCTAGCAAGTTATGAGCAGAACAGGTGCGGGTGTAAAGCCTGACTTGTTACTTTCAGTTTATACGGCACCTGTGTAGAGGTTGTTGCCAAGGTCAGTCCATTCTGCCTTGTAGTTCTGACTCATTTTAACAGATGTTGATTTAAAATGAACCTTGAGAATGTGTGAATGTATTTTGATTATCCAGGCAAGCATCATTTGGAGGTCTTTACTCAGCATTGATATAATTACAGAAGCCAGTCATGTCTATATTTCTAAATAATGCTACCAAATAATCTGTAAAGATGCACTAAAAGGTTTTGCGCTTAAAAATAAATATTATTTTGAAAATATATAGCCTATATTTACGAGAAGAAGAATCCAGTCAACTCAGTAGCCTAATTGTATTTATTTTTTTATTCATGATGATTAGCTGTGCTTTGAAATTCAAGTTAATAAACACAAAATTGCAACAAACCGGCATTTCTCAGATAACTTATTTTGCACACTTGCTATTCAGAACCGGAATGACGATTGCTTCTGTTAACTGTTCTAAATGTTGATTCCCAAACAAATAACTCTTATAAGCGGTTTCTTTTTAGTGAATGAAATGAAATGAAATATGGCACTACATAATTTTTTATTTTAGTATTGTTGTAACTTGTATAAGTTAAGGCCAATTATTGAATTGCATTTGTCGCCTCTAAACAGACTTTGAAATGTCATTTCTAGTAAACACGTGTACATTGTTTTAAATTAGTTTATTATTGAAATTGTCTTTTGGCAATGAAATCTGATGAAGAATCATTCAGATGAATTAGAACCAGAATGGAATCATTAAATTCAGTTAGCCTGCAATATTATTTCATCAGAGAAGCTGTTGTATTAGTTATGAAAGACGAACTGGAGGAAAATAAACAATTATTTGTTTGTATCTTTGAGTAAATATTTTACATTATACTGTTGCAATGAAAATATAGTGTATACACAGTACATATTCCGCTCAATTATGCAGGATTTTCAGAGACGGCGGTCAGAGACAGAGGTTAAGGTTGTCATTTTCCTTGCGTGGCTGCAATAATAACAAATGCTGCAGTCTTTTACAAGGTCAGGCGTCATTGTGTGAGGAATTGCAAAAATATTCACTACTAGGGCCTCTTGTGCAAGGCTGGCATGTGATGTCAGTCTAACCTTTCAGCCTTGTCAGTGCATAAATTCCTGGCGAATATCAGTGCTGTTTTAGGTCAGGGTGACTCAGAATGCCCTTTGAAATGCTTGCTGGTGATCAGAGAGAGCGAACCGCTGCCCTTTTCTCTCTCCTTTGGAAGGAGGCGGACCAAGAGATTGGCCACTAGTTTCTCTTGAGCCTTTGTGCTCAGTCTGAGCGGCTCTCATTACCACGGCCTCGGGTTCACTTGTAGTCTTTTAGATTCAATTAGCTCCAGCGCCCAGGAAACTGTTGAAGGGCATTTTGATCAAGCGAGGCTTTGAGGGAGCTGGAAAGGTCAGGAAAGAAATCTCTTCTAACATGCACAGAGAAATCTCACATTCGGAGCTGCAAATACATATAATTTTGCAAAATAAAAGTCAAAGTTTACATATGCTGTTGTGTGTTGCCTAAATTTGATCATTTCTTGTTCTAATGAACAATTTCCGAAACACTTACAACATATGATATAAAAGGCATATCATAAAATAAAAAAATAAAATAAAAATGTCCATGCTTATGCTTTGTGAAAGCTCATTATTTAGGTTAATTGTGATTTGCTGTTGTTTCTCCCTATGTGTCTGCTTCCTGTGAGGATGACCTTGGTGGGCAGCAGGTGTCAGCGAGAAGGAAATAATATGCCTGAAATAACCTGCAGGAGACATAAAATTCCCAATTAAACCTCACAATGCCTGGATGCATGCAGGAAACTCTGCACGTGCTGAGAATTGAAAGAACTACCTGAAAAGTTTTAACCCTGGTAATGTAAGAAGGCTGAACCAAAAAAATTGTTTTCATCACAGATCTGTATGATCCACCATCTAAAAATATAATTTTTTTCTCAACATTTCAAGTGTAATGCAACCTACTGTTGCTGTTGAATCAAAGACACTGAGAATATCTGCAAAGTTATTTAGACAGCCTTTTCACTTTGTTGCTCCCCACAAATTATCAAGAGATTAAAAGGTTGAGAAGAGCATCTGTTTGTGTCAAGAGAAATTAAACAACGTTCAGCTCTTCCATAGGACATTGTGTGTAGAACTTTCCAGCAGGTTTTGTATATATATATAGATATATAAATATATATATTTTACAAGAGATGGATATTATTATTATGTTTGGGGTATTTGAGGAAATAAGTGTGTACATTTACCGACTTATTTTAAATGTAGGCATATTTATGTTATATGTTATATCCGTACTAGGTTTTTAGTATCCTTACTGTTTGTCTGTGTACATACTTAATTAGATACAGTGCGCAGGCGTTTCGCCTTTAGGTTTCATTGTCATTTAGTTAATGTTCAGGACTGGTACGCCTTGCCGGTGAGTGACTGTAAACTAGCATAGCAATTTCGGTTAAAATATTAATATCACCTGATTTTGGACGTATGTTAGTTAACTCGGGATGTTTGTGTTTTCATTGCAGGTTTACAACCTAACCTAACTAACGTTAACAACGTCACTAATATCCACCTGACAGGCTAGCGTAGCGATAGCATTCAGGCTACCTAGTGTGTGGATGAGTATTGTATGTGTGTACAATAAAAGCTCATAAAGTGACTCGAGTTGTATCCGCCGTACTTGTCCTGAAACCCTTCCAGTGGGGAGTTTATTGAGCTATAGCAGGTAGTTTAATAGAAAACTGGACAGTTGTAAACCGCCGTCGGAGTCGTGTTAGAGAGAACACGGACACCGAGCGGAGGAAAGCCATTGTTGATGACCGGCGCCGGCGGGATCGGAGACTCAGATCCTGAAGCGGCCGTCAAAACCACAACAACGGAGGAGCCGAAGTCACGTCAAAGGGCTGAATAACTTCCACAACCGTGAGTAAGACTGTGTGGATAATGATGACAGCCGCGGGGCTGATATAGTGACTTTGTAACGCCGCTTTAAGCCATAACAGCTGGCGAAGACGTCTGTTTTGTTCGCAGACGAACGATTCTTTTGGATGATTCTTTTGAACGATTCTTTTGAACGAGTCATTTTGCTAAAAGGTGATTTTAGAGATTCTGTTCTCTAGGAAAACAGAAAAATAAGTAGTAAGAAGTTAAAGAAAAGAAATAAAAAGACAGAATGGCAGATGACAAGCCAGATCTAGAGAGCTTAAAGCGGAAACGCTCAAATGCGCAACGAAACTTTACAACACGAATAAACCGCCTTAATGTTAGTGCTGGACGTTTACGTGAAGTTGAGTTGTCAGAAGAGTTAGCGAAATTAAAGGATGAGTATAACAAACTTCTCGATGTCAGTAATGAATATATTGATGCACAGAGTCAGATAGACCCTACGGGTGACGACAGTGAGTCACAGGACGCCCTGGCAAAGAGAGATGCCAGTGAGCAAAGGTTCCTTGAAACTGAGAGCAAAATCATGGAAATGCTGTGGTCCAAGTATGCAGCTCCGGACATAGACGCGCTTGTTACACAGTTCAAGTCTGCTCTTGATCGGGCTGAGGCGCTAGGGAAAAATAAGGTAGTGCCATGGATGCAGCAAGGGGTCGAAAGTGGTAAGCTGGATAGAAAATTCCATGAAATGAGGGAGGCAATGTACACTTGGAGAGACTATCGGCCACATGGAAAAGACAAATGGATGCTTCTTTTATCATTGAGAGAGGACAAGGAGCAACTGATGGATGAGTGGACATGCCGACGTGATGATGAGGTCATGAAGAGGAACAGGGCAGAACTAAAAGATGATGTAGACGGAGGTGAGGAGGAAGAAGATGAAGATGTGAGAGGCGATGATGCGGTCGGTGGGCCTGTCACAACAGCTATCGACAGCCTTACAGCTGCAGATAACGTCACCTTTACCCAACCAGTAAGCCTTGCTATTGCCACTTCACCTGTAAACACCCAGCCTGCTGTCATCAATCCGCCCATTGATGGGCAGGGAACTGTATATGTTACGAGCTCTCCTTCATTCATGTTCTCCGACAGAGCAAGCATCTCTGCCTGTGCTGCTCAAGGTGCTACTGTTGTTAGTCAACCTCAGAGCAGGTATGTAGCTGCTACCACACACAGTACCCCCCAACAGACATTACAGCCCAACCTGCAGCATAGACAGTCTGATGGTGGACTTGGTGTCAGTTTTGCCCAACCTCCGACCCATGCCAGCACGCCACAACTGATGAGTGTTCGTGCCGCTCCGCCCGTCAATCTCAGCATTGGACAAGGTAGCGTGCCATATAGCAGCCCTGGTTTGTACGCTGGTGGGGATAACAGCTCTCAATGGGCCCGACCAAAAATAAGGCTCACACCCATAAGTTTGCCCAAGTTCTCCGGGGACAGGAGGGACTATTGGCGCTGGAAGGCTGAATGGGAGAGTATCCAGGTGCAGGCGGAACCTACGGGGTCAAGGGAATGCAAGAAACTTCACTTGCTAGACAGTATAGGCGAGTCTGTGAAAAATGAACTCAGACTGTTGCGTTGCAGAGATGCAAACGATATCTTCAGGGAATTAGAGAACCGTTATGGTGACAAAGGACAAACGGCAGAAGAGATTGTGTTGGAGCTTCAGTCACGACCTGCTGTAAAGAACCACCAGCCACGGGAGACGTTAGAGTTGATCCTAGCGGTGGAGAGGGCAGCATTGGATCTCACGGACCTGGGGTGCGCAGACGCTGTACAGAATCAGCTGGTGATTCGGTCCTTGGAAAGTAAACTCCCTGATGTCATGAAAAGAGAGTGGCTCATGTGTGTGAGAAACCCTGCTAATGACGTCCACCCAGGAAACCGTTTCAACAGGCTCTTGCTGTTCCTGGAAGACCAAAAGTCGTTGCTCGTGAGGTTGGAGCAGTTGCTGCCCAGCAAGCCATGGCCTTCTAATGCTCCTGAGCGACCAAGCTACCGGGAAAAACCAAGTGACAGATGGAGAGAAAAGAAGTCGTTCACTAAGACTACGGCAAGTGAAGTCAAAAGAGACACCAAGCAGTTACCATGTGCTGTGTGTGGGGATGAAGAACATGGAGGTAAACTGTTTCGCTGTAAAACTTTCAGGAAGGCTAGTCTGTCGGAGAAGAGATCTCAGGTGAAAAAGGCAAAAGCATGTACAAAGTGCCTGGATGTTCACGGGATTGACGGTGGCTGCACTCCAAAGTTCCTCTGTCGTAAGGAGGAGTGTAAAAAAGGCGACACTCAAGTGGACCACCACTATTTCCTCTGCCCTAAGGCTTCAACTATGAAGGATGCTACTAAGAGGGAAAACAAAGTAGGGGAAAAGAGGGGACCTCGTGGTCCGACAGAGGAGCAAGAGGCTGTGTTCGCTGAGTTGGGACTGACTCCCCATCAGTTAGAGGCTGTCCGCAAAGCCTGTACTAACAAGGCAATGTCAACAGTGTGTTCTGGCAAGGGTCTGATAGGACAGTGTGGCTTGAAAGAACATCCAGTCCTCATGATGCTCGTTCCTGTCACGACAAAGAGAGGAGACAGTCTTGGAGCCTTGGTTGATCTCGCGTCTGACACAAATTACATTACACACCAAGCTGCGGAAAGGCTCGGGCTGACGGGTGAACCAATCTCCCTTGTCGTGTATGGTGTCGGCACAATGAAGGTGAAAGTTGATACAAAAAGGTATCTTGTGACAATAAAAGTGTGGACCTCAAGAGGAACCCTGAAATTTCACGAGATGATCTGCTACGGGATGGAAGACATCGCCAAAGTGGATAGAGTGGTGAGATCAGAGCGACTAGAGCAGTTCTTCCCTGAAGCTAAGCCGGGAGAACTGGCCCGCCCAGAGAAGATAGATCTATTGATCAGTACTCGAGAAGGTCGATTAGCTCCACAAAGGCTGCAAAGGGTCGGTGACCTGGTGTTGTGGGATGGTCCTCTGGGCAAGATTGTGAGTGGTGTGCATCCAGACCTCTTTGAAGAAGTGGAGGTGACCACATGGCAGTCAGAGACGCACTTCGCTCACTCAATGAAGACAGTAGCCGTCAAAGTTGAAGAACACTTCGTGGGAAGGCCAGGAAGCCATTTGGAGCAAGATAGCAGTGTAGAAGTTCGAACGACGGCAGTGTGCAACAAAGAAATCCTTGAGTGGCTAAAATGGGATAGCATCGGTGCTGCCTGTGACCCTCTCTGTGGAGGGTGTCGTTGTGGAAAGTGCCCGCCGGGAGGAAAGGAGATGTCCCTAGCTGATGGGAAAGAGCTGGAGATAATAAAGGCAGGTCTAACCTTCAGGGAGAGAGACGCCCACAGCGAACAGCCACATTGGGATGCGAGGTACCCCTGGAAGGGAAACCCAGCCTCTCTTCCCAACAACCGAAAGGCTGTGGAAGCAACGTTCTTGAGGGCTGAGAAGCAGCTTATGAAAGACCCCCTGTGGAAAGAGGCTTACATGAGGCAAGTCCACGAGATGGTGGGGAGAGGAGCTGCTATTAAGCTCACTAAAGACATGATGGACAGCTGGAAAGGTGCTGTGTGGTGGGTGAGCCACTTAACCGCTCCAAATCCCCACTCAGTGACTACGCCGGTGCGCCTCGTCTGGAACAGCAGCCAGGAGTTCAGAGGGGTGAGCATGAATAGCATTTTGCTCAAAGGCCCAGACGTCCTAAATCCCATCAGAGCGGTGCTCTTCAGATTCCGGGAAGGAAAACATGCAGCCATCGGAGACATCACCAAGATGTACAATTCGGTTTGGCTGGAGGAACAAGAAGTACATGTGCATCGGTTCCTTTGGAGAGACTCACCGGAGGATGAGATTGAGGATTATGCTGTTGTGAGGGTGAACATGGGGGACAAACCAGCGGGGTGCATTGCACAAGTTGCCATGCGAGAGACCGCGAAGTTGCCCCAGTTCTCTGAGATGATGGAGGAAAGAAGAGTCATCGAGGAAGACTCTTACGTCGATGACCTCCTCACGTCCCACAATGACCCGCACTGTCTAGACAAGATCCAAGAGGGAGTAGAGAAAATACTGAAAGCAGGAGGCTTCTACCTCAAGCCTTGGGTCCGGTCCGGTCAAAGTGGGAGGCGGGACGGGAAAGAGTCCAAGCCAGTGACTCTGACATTGCCCAACCAACTAAGGGAGGAAGATAGCAAAGCTCTGGGGGTTGGTTACCTCGTGCAAGAGGACAAACTATTTGTGATGGTCTCTATCAACTTCTCCAGAAGGAAGAAGAAGATGAGGATTGGGATTGACCTCACTGAAGAAGAAGTGGAAGTAAAGACACCAAACCCACTTACTCGTCGGGTTCTACTAAGCCAGATTGCCGGTCTCTATGACCCGATCGGTCTAGCAACACCTGTGAAACAGAAAGGAGTGATCCTTGTGAGAAGAGCCTTCCAGGAAGCTGGCAAGCTTACTAAGGACACCTGGGATGAACCTCTGTCTGACGAGCTCAGAGGAAAGGCGATTGAACTGTTCAAGGAGTACGCTCGTTTGAGTAGCATTAAGTTCCACAGAAGCCTCACGCCCTCTGACTGGAAGGGTAAACCTTGGGGAATCACGTTTTCTGACGGGAGCTGTGAGTCCTATGGCGCTGTACTGTACTTTCGATGGGAGACATCAAATGGTGTGGTCACCCGGCTGGTAGAGTCAAAGGCCAAGTTAACCCCCCTCAACCAAAAGGGTGACGCAGTCAAGGCTGAGGTATGCGGGGCTGTCTTTGCTACACGTCTAAAGGGATATGTATTGAAGCATGGGCGGTTAGATGTGGAGAAGTGGTACCACTTCATTGACAGTCAGACAGTGCTGGGGGCCATCCAAAGGGAGAGCTACGGATTCCAGACATTCTTTGCGAACCGAGTCGGAGAGATTCAGAAGGCTGGACCCGTAACTGACTGGTGGTGGATACCAGGCGAGGTCAACATCGCTGATCTAGTAACGAGGGGGTGCTCTCCTGAATTGCTGGGTGAGAACTCTGTGTGGCAGGAAGGTCCTGAGTTCCTGTCTAGTCCAGTCAAGGATTGGCCCATGAAGTCCGCTTTAGAAGTGGTAGCTGATGCTAGGGAAGTGAGTAAACTCCAGAGAAAGGCCTTTTCGGCAGTCCTTACCAGAGCTCAAGCCAAGAAGCTGTTGAACCCTGACAGTCCTGGTGGTGAAGATCCAATAGCCACAGTTGGAGTTGGTGGGGTTTCAGCGTCCTCAGAAAATGGGATGAAATTGACCTTAGCTGAGACCAAAGAAATGGAGACACTGTGGGGAGCCATGCTTGTAGACCAAGTGGAACCAACAAGGTGCAGTTCTCTAGCTAAACTTTGTGGAGTAGTTGGTTATGTCCGCAGAGCTGTGAAGAAGTGGTTGGCCCGTGTAGGCAGGGCTTCTATACCAGCAAAGTGGGAGGCAGTATTGACAGTAAAGGAACGCAAAGCTGCATTCCAAGACCTGTGCTTAGCTGCCCAGAAGGGAGTTACGTTTCCTGTGACGACGCTAAACAGACTCGTTGTCAGCAGGGATGAGGCTTCAGGGCTCTTAAAATGCCATGGTAGAGTCCAGACCATTACCCAGGGAGATACCGGTGTGCCCCTGATCCCCTATAATGCGTGGATTAGCACCCTTCTCACACGAGAGGCCCACAATGTGAACCACGAAGGTGTGGCTGGCACACTCCTCCGTGTGAGGGCTAAAGCATGGGTGGTGCTGGGACCGAGGATGGCCAGAAATGTCATTGACTCCTGTATGCACTGTCGAAAGACCAAAGCAAGAATGTGCAAACAGGTGATGAGTGAGCTTCCTCTCGAACGAACTGAACCAGCTGCACCTTTCGAGTTTACGACAATGGATCTTTTCGGACCATATGTTGTTAAAGACAATATACGACGGAGAACAAAGATGAAAATCTGGGGTGTAGTGTTCAGCTGTATGGCTTCAAGGGCGGTACATGCTGACATTGTGGAAGATCTGTCAACGGAAGGATTCTTGAAAGCATACCAGCGCTTCACAGCTCTCAGGGGTCACCCAAGAAAGCTCTGGTCGGATCAAGGGACAAACTTCGTGGGTGCCAGACCAGTATTACAGGAGCTTTATGAGTTCCTAAGTGGCATCGACAAGGATCAGGTCCAGAAGAAGGCAGCAGCCCTGGTTTGTACGCTGGTGGGGATAACAGCTCTCAATGGGCCCGACCAAAAATAAGGCTCACACCCATAAGTTTGCCCAAGTTCTCCGGGGACAGGAGGGACTATTGGCGCTGGAAGGCTGAATGGGAGAGTATCCAGGTGCAGGCGGAACCTACGGGGTCAAGGGAATGCAAGAAACTTCACTTGCTAGACAGTATAGGCGAGTCTGTGAAAAATGAACTCAGACTGTTGCGTTGCAGAGATGCAAACGATATCTTCAGGGAATTAGAGAACCGTTATGGTGACAAAGGACAAACGGCAGAAGAGATTGTGTTGGAGCTTCAGTCACGACCTGCTGTAAAGAACCACCAGCCACGGGAGACGTTAGAGTTGATCCTAGCGGTGGAGAGGGCAGCATTGGATCTCACGGACCTGGGGTGCGCAGACGCTGTACAGAATCAGCTGGTGATTCGGTCCTTGGAAAGTAAACTCCCTGATGTCATGAAAAGAGAGTGGCTCATGTGTGTGAGAAACCCTGCTAATGACGTCCACCCAGGAAACCGTTTCAACAGGCTCTTGCTGTTCCTGGAAGACCAAAAGTCGTTGCTCGTGAGGTTGGAGCAGTTGCTGCCCAGCAAGCCATGGCCTTCTAATGCTCCTGAGCGACCAAGCTACCGGGAAAAACCAAGTGACAGATGGAGAGAAAAGAAGTCGTTCACTAAGACTACGGCAAGTGAAGTCAAAAGAGACACCAAGCAGTTACCATGTGCTGTGTGTGGGGATGAAGAACATGGAGGTAAACTGTTTCGCTGTAAAACTTTCAGGAAGGCTAGTCTGTCGGAGAAGAGATCTCAGGTGAAAAAGGCAAAAGCATGTACAAAGTGCCTGGATGTTCACGGGATTGACGGTGGCTGCACTCCAAAGTTCCTCTGTCGTAAGGAGGAGTGTAAAAAAGGCGACACTCAAGTGGACCACCACTATTTCCTCTGCCCTAAGGCTTCAACTATGAAGGATGCTACTAAGAGGGAAAACAAAGTAGGGGAAAAGAGGGGACCTCGTGGTCCGACAGAGGAGCAAGAGGCTGTGTTCGCTGAGTTGGGACTGACTCCCCATCAGTTAGAGGCTGTCCGCAAAGCCTGTACTAACAAGGCAATGTCAACAGTGTGTTCTGGCAAGGGTCTGATAGGACAGTGTGGCTTGAAAGAACATCCAGTCCTCATGATGCTCGTTCCTGTCACGACAAAGAGAGGAGACAGTCTTGGAGCCTTGGTTGATCTCGCGTCTGACACAAATTACATTACACACCAAGCTGCGGAAAGGCTCGGGCTGACGGGTGAACCAATCTCCCTTGTCGTGTATGGTGTCGGCACAATGAAGGTGAAAGTTGATACAAAAAGGTATCTTGTGACAATAAAAGTGTGGACCTCAAGAGGAACCCTGAAATTTCACGAGATGATCTGCTACGGGATGGAAGACATCGCCAAAGTGGATAGAGTGGTGAGATCAGAGCGACTAGAGCAGTTCTTCCCTGAAGCTAAGCCGGGAGAACTGGCCCGCCCAGAGAAGATAGATCTATTGATCAGTACTCGAGAAGGTCGATTAGCTCCACAAAGGCTGCAAAGGGTCGGTGACCTGGTGTTGTGGGATGGTCCTCTGGGCAAGATTGTGAGTGGTGTGCATCCAGACCTCTTTGAAGAAGTGGAGGTGACCACATGGCAGTCAGAGACGCACTTCGCTCACTCAATGAAGACAGTAGCCGTCAAAGTTGAAGAACACTTCGTGGGAAGGCCAGGAAGCCATTTGGAGCAAGATAGCAGTGTAGAAGTTCGAACGACGGCAGTGTGCAACAAAGAAATCCTTGAGTGGCTAAAATGGGATAGCATCGGTGCTGCCTGTGACCCTCTCTGTGGAGGGTGTCGTTGTGGAAAGTGCCCGCCGGGAGGAAAGGAGATGTCCCTAGCTGATGGGAAAGAGCTGGAGATAATAAAGGCAGGTCTAACCTTCAGGGAGAGAGACGCCCACAGCGAACAGCCACATTGGGATGCGAGGTACCCCTGGAAGGGAAACCCAGCCTCTCTTCCCAACAACCGAAAGGCTGTGGAAGCAACGTTCTTGAGGGCTGAGAAGCAGCTTATGAAAGACCCCCTGTGGAAAGAGGCTTACATGAGGCAAGTCCACGAGATGGTGGGGAGAGGAGCTGCTATTAAGCTCACTAAAGACATGATGGACAGCTGGAAAGGTGCTGTGTGGTGGGTGAGCCACTTAACCGCTCCAAATCCCCACTCAGTGACTACGCCGGTGCGCCTCGTCTGGAACAGCAGCCAGGAGTTCAGAGGGGTGAGCATGAATAGCATTTTGCTCAAAGGCCCAGACGTCCTAAATCCCATCAGAGCGGTGCTCTTCAGATTCCGGGAAGGAAAACATGCAGCCATCGGAGACATCACCAAGATGTACAATTCGGTTTGGCTGGAGGAACAAGAAGTACATGTGCATCGGTTCCTTTGGAGAGACTCACCGGAGGATGAGATTGAGGATTATGCTGTTGTGAGGGTGAACATGGGGGACAAACCAGCGGGGTGCATTGCACAAGTTGCCATGCGAGAGACCGCGAAGTTGCCCCAGTTCTCTGAGATGATGGAGGAAAGAAGAGTCATCGAGGAAGACTCTTACGTCGATGACCTCCTCACGTCCCACAATGACCCGCACTGTCTAGACAAGATCCAAGAGGGAGTAGAGAAAATACTGAAAGCAGGAGGCTTCTACCTCAAGCCTTGGGTCCGGTCCGGTCAAAGTGGGAGGCGGGACGGGAAAGAGTCCAAGCCAGTGACTCTGACATTGCCCAACCAACTAAGGGAGGAAGATAGCAAAGCTCTGGGGGTTGGTTACCTCGTGCAAGAGGACAAACTATTTGTGATGGTCTCTATCAACTTCTCCAGAAGGAAGAAGAAGATGAGGATTGGGATTGACCTCACTGAAGAAGAAGTGGAAGTAAAGACACCAAACCCACTTACTCGTCGGGTTCTACTAAGCCAGATTGCCGGTCTCTATGACCCGATCGGTCTAGCAACACCTGTGAAACAGAAAGGAGTGATCCTTGTGAGAAGAGCCTTCCAGGAAGCTGGCAAGCTTACTAAGGACACCTGGGATGAACCTCTGTCTGACGAGCTCAGAGGAAAGGCGATTGAACTGTTCAAGGAGTACGCTCGTTTGAGTAGCATTAAGTTCCACAGAAGCCTCACGCCCTCTGACTGGAAGGGTAAACCTTGGGGAATCACGTTTTCTGACGGGAGCTGTGAGTCCTATGGCGCTGTACTGTACTTTCGATGGGAGACATCAAATGGTGTGGTCACCCGGCTGGTAGAGTCAAAGGCCAAGTTAACCCCCCTCAACCAAAAGGGTGACGCAGTCAAGGCTGAGGTATGCGGGGCTGTCTTTGCTACACGTCTAAAGGGATATGTATTGAAGCATGGGCGGTTAGATGTGGAGAAGTGGTACCACTTCATTGACAGTCAGACAGTGCTGGGGGCCATCCAAAGGGAGAGCTACGGATTCCAGACATTCTTTGCGAACCGAGTCGGAGAGATTCAGAAGGCTGGACCCGTAACTGACTGGTGGTGGATACCAGGCGAGGTCAACATCGCTGATCTAGTAACGAGGGGGTGCTCTCCTGAATTGCTGGGTGAGAACTCTGTGTGGCAGGAAGGTCCTGAGTTCCTGTCTAGTCCAGTCAAGGATTGGCCCATGAAGTCCGCTTTAGAAGTGGTAGCTGATGCTAGGGAAGTGAGTAAACTCCAGAGAAAGGCCTTTTCGGCAGTCCTTACCAGAGCTCAAGCCAAGAAGCTGTTGAACCCTGACAGTCCTGGTGGTGAAGATCCAATAGCCACAGTTGGAGTTGGTGGGGTTTCAGCGTCCTCAGAAAATGGGATGAAATTGACCTTAGCTGAGACCAAAGAAATGGAGACACTGTGGGGAGCCATGCTTGTAGACCAAGTGGAACCAACAAGGTGCAGTTCTCTAGCTAAACTTTGTGGAGTAGTTGGTTATGTCCGCAGAGCTGTGAAGAAGTGGTTGGCCCGTGTAGGCAGGGCTTCTATACCAGCAAAGTGGGAGGCAGTATTGACAGTAAAGGAACGCAAAGCTGCATTCCAAGACCTGTGCTTAGCTGCCCAGAAGGGAGTTACGTTTCCTGTGACGACGCTAAACAGACTCGTTGTCAGCAGGGATGAGGCTTCAGGGCTCTTAAAATGCCATGGTAGAGTCCAGACCATTACCCAGGGAGATACCGGTGTGCCCCTGATCCCCTATAATGCGTGGATTAGCACCCTTCTCACACGAGAGGCCCACAATGTGAACCACGAAGGTGTGGCTGGCACACTCCTCCGTGTGAGGGCTAAAGCATGGGTGGTGCTGGGACCGAGGATGGCCAGAAATGTCATTGACTCCTGTATGCACTGTCGAAAGACCAAAGCAAGAATGTGCAAACAGGTGATGAGTGAGCTTCCTCTCGAACGAACTGAACCAGCTGCACCTTTCGAGTTTACGACAATGGATCTTTTCGGACCATATGTTGTTAAAGACAATATACGACGGAGAACAAAGATGAAAATCTGGGGTGTAGTGTTCAGCTGTATGGCTTCAAGGGCGGTACATGCTGACATTGTGGAAGATCTGTCAACGGAAGGATTCTTGAAAGCATACCAGCGCTTCACAGCTCTCAGGGGTCACCCAAGAAAGCTCTGGTCGGATCAAGGGACAAACTTCGTGGGTGCCAGACCAGTATTACAGGAGCTTTATGAGTTCCTAAGTGGCATCGACAAGGATCAGGTCCAGAAGAAGGCAGCAGCCGTAGGAACCGACTGGATGTGGGTGTTTCACCCGGCGGACTCTCCCCACCGAAATGGGGCAGCTGAGGCAGCTGTCCGTGTGCTCAAGAGAGCGTTAAGCAGTGTCGGCGAAGAAGGTAACCTAACAGCGCTGGAGTTCCAGACCCTCCTGTATCTTGCTGCTAACTTGTCAAATGAGAGACCGATTGGTGCCAGAGCCCAGGTACAAGAGGAGACAGTGGAAGTCATCACTCCCAACTCTCTTCTGCTTGGCCGTGCAGGACCCAGTGGGGACTCTCGAGGATTTAAGTATCCAACTTACCCCGTTGTGCGGCTGAGGGCAATCCAGATCGAGGTTGACAAGTTCTGGAAGCGGTGGAGCCAACTAGCTGGTCCAGGCCTCTACATCCGTCAGAAGTGGCACAGGCCTGCTAGAAATGTTGCAGAGGGGGACCTGGTGTGGTTGGCTGACCAGAACGCGCTGAGGGGCCAGTTCAGGCTGGGTCGAGTCATGGAGGTGTGTCCTGATGTGAAAGGCGTAGTACGAGATGTGAGGGTGAGAACATGTCGAAGCTGTCCAGTTTTTGGCGGACAGTTCAAGAAAAACCGAGATGTGGAGAACTATCCCTCCACCATCCTCCACAGGGACGTTAGGAGATTGGTGGTTCTGCTTCCAGTGGAAGAGCAGTAAAGGATCCCCGCCATGGTGTGTTTCGGTTAGTAAAGGATCCCCACCATGGTGTGTTTCGGTTAGTAAAGGATCCCCACCATGGTGTGTTTCGGTTGGTAATGGATCCCCACCATGGTGTGTTTCGGTTGGTAAGGAATCCCCACCATGGTGTGTTTCGGTTGGTAGGGAATCCCCACCATGGTGTGTTTCGGTGAAGGATCAAGACTCTCCCCACTACCATCCTTCCGAAGGCTGGTGGTGTGTTTCGGTAAAGGAGTTTGTAATGTCATCAAGGACAATGTGTGTTGTTTATGGTCATCAAAACTAACTTGAAGAGATAGTTATTCATGTTGTAACATAGTACATTAATATCCAAGTATGCAATGTTATTTGCATGGTCATGGGGAGAATTTAAGTTAGAAGTTTAACTGTTTGGTTATGATGGCCTACTTGGATTCTAGAATCAGTAGACCAAGTGGGAGGTGTAGAACTTTCCAGCAGGTTTTGTATATATATATAGATATATAAATATATATATTTTACAAGAGATGGATATTATTATTATGTTTGGGGTATTTGAGGAAATAAGTGTGTACATTTACCGACTTATTTTAAATGTAGGCATATTTATGTTATATGTTATATCCGTACTAGGTTTTTAGTATCCTTACTGTTTGTCTGTGTACATACTTAATTAGATACAGTGCGCAGGCGTTTCGCCTTTAGGTTTCATTGTCATTTAGTTAATGTTCAGGACTGGTACGCCTTGCCGGTGAGTGACTGTAAACTAGCATAGCAATTTCGGTTAAAATATTAATATCACCTGATTTTGGACGTATGTTAGTTAACTCGGGATGTTTGTGTTTTCATTGCAGGTTTACAACCTAACCTAACTAACGTTAACAACGTCACTAATATC
Organism: Semotilus atromaculatus; assembly: GCA_031834385.1. Lineage (NCBI taxonomy): Eukaryota > Metazoa > Chordata > Actinopteri > Cypriniformes > Leuciscidae > Semotilus > Semotilus atromaculatus. Next base: position 8,172,422 of record JAULUF010000019.1, on the reverse strand, counting down.
CACCTGACAGGCTAGCGTAGCGATAGCATTCAGGCTACCTAGTGTGTGGATGAGTATTGTATGTGTGTACAATAAAAGCTCATAAAGTGACTCGAGTTGTATCCGCCGTACTTGTCCTGAAACCCTTCCAGTGGGGAGTTTATTGAGCTATAGCAGGTAGTTTAATAGAAAACTGGACATTGTGTCTGGTGAAACAATATCTCTTTAATAAATAGCAGCACCATCATCGAAGAAAAGTCAAGGACTCTCTGTCCTCAGAAGTCAACAGTATATGACTTTAGTTTCCTGCTGTATTTGGAATAATCACGCTGGATTTAATAAACCGCCTGCTTCTCAAGATGCCTGTGTTATTGAGATTTATTGAAGAGGTAAATAGAGCTTGCATCAGGTCAGGAACATGCACAGACACTTTTCCCACAGTAGTCCACAGAGTTGGCTGTCCTTCTTTAAGCGGAAATTGTATGAATAATGAATGTTATGTTATTATGTGCTTGACTTACTACAGCCTTCTACAGCCTCCCAGTCTTTACCAATTCTTACGCTACATAGAAACAGAGCAAAGTGGCACTGAACGCATGAGCAGACTCAGTTAAATGACTCAAATTTCCTTTTTAATCCACCTCTTGAAATTACTCTCTTCTAATACATGTGGAATATTCTTGTTCTTGTGGGTCATGCTGTTACCTAGTGACTATCATTCTTTGTGATCTCTGAAGCTGCGCCAGGAACATAAATGAGCAATAAATGATACCGTGAGGAAAAATCTGCTTAAAGTGTAGAGAACTCATGAATCAAATGAATGGCACTGCTTTTCATCTGCAAACGAAACAACACAAATGGCTAAATGCATTGCAACACTCATGAATTAATCTTATTCTAGGGAATTCTCTGTCTCTCTAGTTTAAGTCTGTCACAACGATACTAAAGTTGTCTTTCAGAGATTCAAATTATAGGATAAGCATCATATTGTAGTGAAGTGATGGGACATACAACAGTCAGCAAGACCAAAATCAATGATAATCAGATGTGCCTCTGCCATCTCATTTTTCTTAGGCTCAATACTTGACAATTAACTGAATAAATCTAATTGGTGGCATTTAGTAATAAAAATGTTGCAGCATTCATATGTAAATGCGTGTATCTGACATAATGTAAATTCAGTGGTTCGGATTGAATACGGTCCTGCTGTATTAGTTTATATGAAATGAATATAGGCATTACAGATTTACTATACTCATCTTTAAACTCATATTTTAAGAAAACAAAAGGAACTCGCATTTGAAGAAAACGTGAATATTACCATATAGCTCGGTATGCCATTTATTCCAAAGGTCATTTTGAATGTACAGAAAACTGGTATTTGTGTGCAGTGGAAATGGCAGAATTTATCTTAAAGGTTAGCATACTATATATTACACTTCTGAAGATGTAGCGATATTTTGAAAAAGGTTAAGTCTGGACCAGAAATTAAATTAAACAAAAACTTTACTTTTGTTATGATGACCCTGACTGACTGAAATATTTGCAGTATATGTATTAACATATCCAATATATGCATTTGTATTATAGTGATTGATTGGTGGTTAACATGAAGAATGAGAGACACAAACTTCAGTTTTAAACACCTGAAACGTCTCGGTTACGGATGTAACCCTAGTTCCCTGAGTAGGGAATGGAGACGTTATGTTGTGACGACGAATGGGGTTTCGCTTCGAAATATCGCGAGAAATATAAAACGAGCAAGAAAATGTCATGGGTCTGCGGATTTTGAGCGTAACTCCGCCCCACCTCGTGGGTATAAAAGGAAGGACGCTGGCAACATGCAGATATGTTTCTTCGCTGAGGAGCCTAGACTGAACTCGGGCAATTTCCACGGTACAGCGGAGGTGGCAGGGAGACCCTTTTGTAGTCACTACGAGTTACGTTTTGACGACAAATGGGGTTCCCAGTCTAATCACGCCAATCGGCTGTCTTCCAGTGCCCTGCGCAAGTCTGAGCTCCCTGTAGTGAGACTAGCACGGATGAAGGACTCCTACTTAACACAGGAATACCAAGGTACACTGGAAAGCATATCTCAGTGGAAATATGCAATCAGTGCCAGCCCGAAGGGGGTGGACTTAAGAATACACATATGACCCGGAGGGATGCATATGGAAGAACACTGGGGTGTCCAGCCTGCAGGGTGGAATGTTTCAACCCCCGGGGGGGCAAAGTAGCTTGCCAAGGGAAAGACATATGCTCAGAGAGGCTTACAGTGGAAATACACATGTGGGGGTCAGGGTGTGGTAGGGTACTCAAACCTACCTTGTCGCATCCAGGAGCCACACGTGGAGGTTCTAAAAATCGGGACGAGGGTGCCATAGGGCGCCCCGTCTCTGAGAAAGAAGGTCCTTCCTCAGAGGAATTGGCCAGGGAGCTGCTGTCACGAGGAGTACAAGTTCGGAGAACCAGGTCTGGGCGGACCAATGAGGCGCAACCAAAAAGTTGTGACATACGGTGGGACCGTAGACCACCTTGTCGGTTGATGTACGCTAGTGATCGACCGATATTGATTTTTTTAACCGATACCGATACCGATTATTTGCCCGTTTATGTGCCCGATAACCGATATGCAGAACCGATATTTATTTACTGTTATACTTCTGTTTTTAACACAATTATTACAACACAAATGAACTGAACAAACCACTTTATTTATAACAATCACTCCCTCCTTGCATACAAAAAAAAAAACTTTATATTTAAACACAAAGAAATAGAGGGGTCTGAGTCCAAAAAATAAAGTGCACTACTGTCTTTGTTTAAAAATAAAAGCTTTGATGTGGTAAAAAATAAAGCAAAACAATTATTCTAACATATTGGGGGAAAAATTAAATGAGTGTTTCATGTTAAATTAAATCTTCAAATTACAATAAAACATTTATATTATTACATTATATAATTTATATCTAAATTATACATATAATTTATAAGCATCAGCAGCAACAATGTTAACAATAGGCTAAATAAATGTTAAAAGTCTAATGTTTTCATATGGAGAAAGTAATTGACAGGGGGGAGTCATATCTTTGCAGAAATGTAATTCATTTTAAACAGTTTTAGAAGGTTTATGTGCCGTTTAATAGGTTTAAAGAGTGAGGAATAATTCACTGGGTAATATTAATTCACTGAATAATAATAGCTGGAATATAACGTCAGGAAAGTAACAAACAAAACAGCATAGCCTACATCATTGCATTTTCCAACTATGTTATTACTTAATAATATTTTTGTCGGTCTAGATCATGAAATGCTTTCTGACAAAGTGCTGTTTATCTATGCATTTACACAGAACTATAGCTTATAGGCTACTCAACCGCGATCGCGCGTGCAGATAATAAATAATTAATTTCCGCGATCGCGCGTGCAGATAATTAATTTCCACAAAGCGGTATATTTAAATGTGTATTAGCGAAATAATCACTGTGTAGTAAATTATAATATAATCTAGGGTGTTTAAACAAGATAATCTTGTCAAAAGTTTCATTCAGTGGCCGGCTTGAGCATCTGATCATCAACCCAGTGAGTGCTCAGCAACATAAACAAACTTTTTTCCCGAGACTAATGGTGAGCAAATACAACAGATAGATAGTTAAATTCAGCGCTTTTATTTTCAACATGCACTCATTCATGTCTGTTTCATTTAATTCATGTAAAGTTACGTCTTTATTGGGGCATTACATGACGGATTACGCTACGTGACTCCATGAGTTCGTCTCAATTTTAGAACCAAGCTGCATAAATAAACTACCAGTATATCAGGCATTTATGTCTCAAAACTTATTTCTGCATGTCTGTTATGTTAAATAATTAAAGCAAAGCAAGTAGAACATATACCTTACTTGTGCTCAGAGTTGTTGACTGATCTCCTCAGACGCGGGCTGCAATGGCGGAATTCTCAAAACGGCCACAAGATGGCGCCGTGTATCGGCGAATCCGATATTACAAAACCGATACCCGATTATGGGAAAATGCTTAAATATCGGGAAAAATATCGGTAAACCGATACATCGGTCGATCTCTAATGTACGCTACTGTCGTGGTATTGTCTGATCGGACAAGTACACTGCATGAAAAGTGGGATTTTCGTCCCCATAAACGGCCGGAAATCTCCCTAATTTTCGTCAGTTAAAGGGTTAGTTCGCCCATTTAAGACATGAAGTTGTATGCAATCCTTACCAGCACTATAGTGCATACACACTGACCCACTCTGTAGTCACCTCCCTGGTCAGAGTTCTGGCCGCTGGAAGTTTTTCAAGAAAGTACTCCTGGTTAGTTTCCGGGGCCACAAAACTGTGCGTTTTTACGTGAAAAAAATTATTTGCGTTTCAAAGCTTGATTAATTTACCACACAAAAAACACGCCGGGACAAAATTCATACCTCAGTTTTAATCGGCACTATTTTCTTTCCATTTCTATCAATCCGCGCTGCTGTCAACGTCAACAGTGCGTACATTCCGATCAGCTGTTCCATAGTGTTTACACAATCGATTGACAACGACGTAAAAATTTGAAAATGAACAATGGTGCGAACTTGTAAATTCCCAGGCTGTGACCACAAGAATGTGCCGGGATCACCGTTCATGTTCCATCGGTTTCCTGTTTCGGATATAGCTACGAGACAGCTTTGGCTGGTTGCCATCGGCTACTCTGCGGGAGCTAAAATATCCAGAATCAAGGATTATCGTGTGTGCAGTGCTCACTTAAGCGAAGACGATTACATCCCCAACCAAGGTGGAAAAAGAAAAAAACTGATTTTAAAGAGTTTTGCTACCAGTACCACGGGTAAGCTCTATTTACTAATTTTATGATCAGAGCCAGAACTCTGACCAGGGAGGTGACTACAGAGTGGGTCAGTGTGTATGCACTATAGTGCTGGTAAGGATTGCATACAACTTCATGTCTTAAATGGGCGAACTAACCCTTTAATGACAATTTACAGCCTGCGACCATTGCGCTCGCCTGTGCCACATACTGACGAAAACGGACCAATGACGTATGTGGAGAGCTCGCGGAGGTGCTAATGGCTCTAATTAGCATATGAATAGCAGCGCCCGCGCGCGCCTTGCCAGAGAATGGCTTGAATTTCCTCACTCAGTATTGGTTGAAACCACTACAAAATTAAATCAAGAAAAGTCACTCGTGATTGTTTGGCAGATCTTTTACTATTGGTCACCCTGCCTCATTATAAATGTAAACCCCAAAATTATAATTATAATAATAATAATATATATACAATTACTTATATATAAAATTATATATATTAAATGTATATATTAAATTAGGGCGTCCTCGGCGGCGAGCAGGCTGAGGCATCTGTGCCGACGGCTGGGTGGAGGCAGCAGGGGGCCGTCAGGGCAGAATGTGTTTAACAGCCTCAGTCTGCTTCTGGGCGTTTGAGAACTGCTGGGCAAAGTCCTCAATCACGCTGTCGAAGAGGCTGGTCTGGGATATGGGAGCATCGAGCAAGCGGGTTCGCTCAGCGTCTTGCATATCTGCCAGGTTTAGCCAAAGGTGTCGCTCCTGGACCACATTCGTGGACATCACCTGGCCCAGGGAGCGTGCGGTCAGCTTCGTCGCTCGCAGAGCAAGGTCAGTGGCACCACGCAGCTCATCAAAGAGCCCTGGGTCAGTCCTGCCTTTGTGCATGTCCCTGAGCATCCGTGCTTGATACACTTGCAGGATGGCCATGGTATGCAAAGAGGCCACATGCAAAGAGAACCCCAGTCTACCCATTGGCCGTGGCCTCATCAAGGGGAGGAAAAGCGGAGAAGGTCGCCAAGCAATCACGGGAAGACAGTGGTGTCTTCCAGGACCTCGTGACCACCTCATGCACCTTGGGGGTGGACGCTGATGGGAAGCAGCGCCTGTGGCACCCAAAAACCAATCGTTGAGCCGCGAGCGCTCGGGACAGGGCAGGGATTCCACTCTATCCCAATGCAAGCAGCTGCCCGAGAGAGCATGGCTGTCAGTTTGGAATCAGACTCGGACAATGCTGGCACAACAGACGGCGGCAGCACAGCCGAATCTTCATCTCCCGATGATTCGAGCCCGCCTTATGATGCAGCGACAGACATGGAATCATCGTCTGGAGGAGCGAAAGAAACGGTCTCTCTTCTTCTGTGATCCCACACGTTCAGTCGGTCCACTCGTGGGTTGCGGCACGCAAGAGGGGGGTGTGGGCAGAGGAATTATCGTCGGCGCGTTGTTCCACACTGTACCCTCAGGTCACCCTGGCCTCCAGCTGAAGTACCACCTCTCAAGGAGGGTGTAGATTGGGGTGTGGATGAGGGGACTCTCGCTCTAGTGAGCTCATGGAGTCTCGACAGCAGTGTCACGATGGTTCCCGCAATGAGAACATAAAACATCCACAAAAGCTGCTTTAGCGTGATCAATGCCTAAACACGCAAAGCAGCTATTGTGCCCATCAGACGGTGAAATCACCAGACCGCAACCAGAAATGTAATGACGATACATCCTTCACAGTTTTTTCGGAAAGATGTAACACGCGTAACTCTAAAAAGAGAGGAAATAAACCCTGCAGGTGCTGAAGCAACCAGGGAGAAACACACGGCTGGCAATCACTGCACAATGTGAATCTCGCTGGAATTCGGTGTCACACCAACACCTGGAGAGTAGCTCGTCTCGAAGAGTGAAAACTCAGAATGGCTTGTGGAGTGAAGATCAACTTGACTCCGAAGCGAAAACATATCTTCATGCGTCCTTCCTTTTATACCCACGAGATGGGGCGGAGTTACGCTATGCAAAATCCACAGACCCATGGCATTTTCTTGCCATTGGCTCGATTTATATTTCTCGAAGTTGATAGCCTTTCTAAGCAAAATCCCATTCGTCATCACAGCGTAACTCGTAGTGACTACGAAAGGGAACCATAGTTTCTGGCCTCGCTCCACTGGTTCCCTGTATATTTTAGAATACATTTTAAGATTTTGATGTTTGTTTTTAAGTCACTTAAGGGGTTGACACCTCAGTACCCCGTCAAGGTCACTGAGGTCTGCTGATCAGCTGCGGCTGAACGTGCCCAGGACCAGGCTGAAGACCAGAGGCGACCACTCTTTTTCAGCAGTTGCCCCCAAATTGTGGAATGATTTACCTCCACACATTAAAGTTCCGCACTTTTAAATCTTGTTTAAAAACACATTTCTATTCCCTGGCTTTTGATTCACCATGAGAGCTGCTGTGGTCTTTGCTGTCGCTGTTATTGTTGATGTTATTTTTTTTATTTTTTTATTATTATGAACATTCTTTCTTTTCTTTTATTGTATCTCTGTAAAGCACTTTGGTAACCTTGTTGTTTGTTGAAATTGTGCTATATAAATAAAGTGGATTGGACAGTTATGTGATAAGCATTAAAAAGCTGTCAAATTGTGTATTTGAGCGATTTAGCTATTAATCATTGTATATATTATAAACTACATATCCTCAGTGGAAGATTTCAATCAAACTATTTGCTATAATTACATCTGGATAAATTTAAAAGTTAAAAGGGCTGTCAAGCTCAAATTACTAAAAAGCACAACAAAGGCCATGTCCACACTAATACGTTTTCGTTTGAAAACTTTTTTTCTCTCCGGTTTGGCCTTCCGTCCACACTGAGATGGCCTTTTAAGTCAACAAAAACGTAGCTTTTGAAATACGCTCTCCAAAGCGGATCAATTTGAAAATGCCGTTTTCACGTTGTAGAGTGGACTGTGAAGCTGGAGGTATTTGAAAACGATGACGTAAGTTTAGTCATGTAATCCATGTTGTACCAATAGATATTCATGTTTACCGGTATTGTACCTGTTATGTGCTATTCACTTTTACACTGTTGCTTATGCTTTTACACACTTTTAAAATATGTTACTTTGCACACTCTTCATATCACTGTACTGCAAAGATGACAAAAAGATGTACTCAGATTTGCTGTCCTGCAGCAATACAGGAGAGCAGTTGCGTTTTAGACCAAACATGGTGACTGAGTGCGACCTGGACGCATCAGTGAATGGTGAGATATTTTGCAAAATAAAATTATCCTGTTAGAAGATTTGCGCAATAACTTTATTATTTATTTTTCATCTGTATCATCTCAGTGAGCTTTTGTGAAGTTTCTCGCATGCGCAGTAAGGGGGAATTTACAAGTTTCTCATCCTCACTGACTGTCGGAAAACGCCTGAAACCGCTAGTGTGGACGGAGAGCGTTTTTAAACGAAATGCCGTTTTCAAATGTATCTGGATTACGTAGCCAAAGTATCATTAAAATGGATCATATAATGGTTGACAGTGATAATCAAAGCAACAGCCAGGATTTAAAAATCAATCAATGCAATTACCTGCTACTTGTAATGTATTTCCTGTTGCTATATGTAAATATTTTCACTTGACCTTATTGAGCAATATTTAACCTACTAAATAAAAAATTATTTGAAGGCTATAAATTCTTATTCTTTAATAGTTGATATTTTTAAAAAAATTAACTGTTGTCAACAACTGAATAACAATTGAAAACAATTGACTGTTATCAACTAATGAAATTTAGATGGTAGAATAGTGGACAACATTAAATGCAACATTTTATTCTCCTTAACAGCACTGTTCTGTATCACTCAGCAAATCTAAAGTCCAGGCCTGAGAGAACCATTTGTATTCCAACAGCGAACATTCCATCCTTTTAAACAGTTGGCTTTGCCAAAAACAAATCTGTAAATAGAAACACATTAAATAGCTGTGCTCATATAGGGTTGGCCTGGTTCTGCTGTGAAAAGGCACTCAGGGGTGTATCTGAGACAGTGGAAACATGCTTCGCTAAAGGTCTCCAGCATTCGTCTTGTCAGAGCGAACGGTTCTTTTATACTTGGAAAAATGGTTGAGCGTCTTTTCATAAGGACAGCAGGGTATCTCTCAAATAAAATCTATCCTTCGTCAGTTGGCTGAAGACCTATTGGTATTTCACATGTGCTATGGTGAACAAAGAACCCCCCATCCCATGGAACACAGAGGGCTGATCACCCACTGATCAGAATTCTTATATCTGACCAGGGTCTTTCAGAGGGGAACATGCAGGAAGGGCCTACCAGACACCAATAGGGTGCAAATGCCGGCTGCCGAATGGTGAAATGAAGAAAAACAAAAATCAATCAATTCAAGTCTCCAAACACTCTACCAAGTATTCTCTCTGACATTTAGCTTGCGATGAGCATTAGTATTAATACAGTTCTGCAGCAGGTGTAGGTGGTCATGAAGCAGAGTGGAATTCGATATGTTCATGTTTTTTTTTTTTTCTTTCGTTTGGGCATATTGGATTGTTCGTAATCCTTTATTCATCAGCAATCAATTCCACTCATTCCATGACTTGCACTTCTGTTTGAGTCTGCATGTTGCTTTGATTTGGTCTGTCATTACTCCATTAGAATCTCTGTTTTTGACACAGCAGGCTAAAGTGGATATTGAATAAAAAGAGCTGAAGTCAGAGAGGTTATCATCTATCACCAGCAGCAAAGAGTATTAAAAGCAGAAGGAACACATTCATGAATATCCCCTAGTGTACATTTAAACATGATCGCTGATGTTTGGGGGGAAAAAAATCAAATAAATGCTGTTCTTTTGAACATTCTATTCAAAGAATTCGGAAAAAATGTATCACAGTTTCTAGACAATATTAAGCAGCACACCTGTTTTCAACATTAATAATAATAAGATGTTACTTGATCAGTATTTTATTGATTTCTGAAGGATCACTGAAGATGACACTGCTTGGCCATAACAGGAATAAATTACATTTATTATATATTAAATTATAGTAAAATAGGAAAGTTATTTTAAAATGTAATGATAATTTGCAATAACATTGTTTTTACTGTTTTTTTTATCAAATAAATGCAGCCTTGGTGAGCATAAGAAACAAAAAAACATTTTTAAAAATCTTACTGACATGAGTTATTTTAAACAGAAAATTAGAGCCTCCCCTTGCAGTGAGATACAATGTACAAAATAAAAGAACATAAAGCAATTTGATATCGTTTTCTAACCAGATATTTTAAAATAATTCACAAAGTCTGTCTAAATGATTTGTTTGAATCAAATCTACACCAATACCTGCTAATAGTACACAACTAAACAAAGGTCAGACATGCCAAGCTAATTCATTTGACAGCTATTATTCCAAGTCTTGCAAGGAATATGAAAAGTGGGGAGTGGGTGTAAGACATTTGGTTCAGAAGGATGGATGAATGTGCGATTAGGTCATGTCAGTTTTGTTTGCATTGCTAGAACATCCCTCGAAACACAAGACACATTCTGACCTTTGACTCATTCCAAATGCCTGTTTGTTTGATAGTTTGACTGTAACAAGGTTTAAAGGCTCAGGGAAGAAGGATGCGGGACTGGCAAACATTCACCAAACTTGAATGAAAACTGAAATAACCAAGTTGAAAGTAAAGTTGTTGCCCCTCACGTATAACTGCAGCACAAACATAAACAAAACACTCTGTTAAGTCCAGGCCTGGTCCTTGTCTTGCCCTGTCGTCACTCCTTTTATCGTTCCAGAGCTCCTAAGTGGGACTAGAGACCGGTGTGGCGCACAGGTGACGGTCATGCACTCGCGCCACCGAGCTCGTTCAGTTTCCATGGCTCTCGGCCCTGCACTGCTTGCCACATTGACTTTCATCTCTTAATGCGGTATTCTGTTTCTTTTATTCAATTAACATAAGGGATGTGTGGGGTATATTCACTTGTGGAGAGCTAATGATGTATTTTGTTAACCATAGCCAGTACCTTACTTATCAAATTGTCGATTAGCGCTTGAAACGCAAGGAATTTCTTTTGTCAGTGCATGGCCCTCCCTCTTTCTTAAAACGTTTTCTTCTCCGCTCATTGTCTCAGCAACAATATTGATGCTGCAGTTTTTTTATGAGTGAGTCACTCTTTTGTATCTGCTTTGACCTTTTGTTGCTAGGCTTTGTGGTTGCCTGGATACACTCTTTCCCCCGGCAACATATAAATCAGAAGAAATGAGCCATTAACAGATGCAGTAATTTAACTGTCACCCTCTAAAGAGACATGTCCATAAAGTGAGCTTTAGCGGTACATGAAAACAGATTAGATGGGAGATACAGACAGACTCTCCCTGCAGACACTGTGGATGTGGTTAAAGGCTCTGCAGTGCTCTTGTGTCAAGATGGTGAACTATGCAAAGTGGGAAAGAAGTGGGCTGTTTATGTAATGGCTTTTCACAGTGGAGGAGGTGAAGAACAAAGAGATGGACTAGTCCACGTGTCATGCACCCACATTTAAAACATACACATCTCTCCAACTCATCCCCCTACTCACAAGTCTTTATTGACTCTACTTGTATGCTTGCAGAGTTCTTTCTTCGTGGTTTGAGGTTTTGCCCACTTTTGTATTTTCGACAAAGACTTTCAGACAGAAAGTAGAGCTTGCTTAACTGGAGGAGACCTACTGGAGTTCTCAGACCGAGAGCATTTTAATCTCATCTCTGATGTTTCTTCTAAGATACATTAGGAGAAATTAAAAAGCTATTAAACTAATGTGAAAATTATAGTCAAGGTAATTTGGTCTTGAAAGATGATAAATGCTTGAATTCATATTGAAATGTTCAAGTTGACATGACCAAATCACATGGATTTTGGTGTCTTAGCAAATCTTAGAAGTGACCTATTTTGAAACTGAAAAAGACGCGAGATTAATGGAGTCTGTTCTCAGGAGGAAAAAATCAAAGAAATAATTATACAACAAAAAAAATCTCCATTTGCTCTCATAGCTTTCTACTAAGTGGTTCTCAACTGAATTTTCTTGAGGATCCAGATTTTGGAACCAGAAGCAGCCACATAACACAATACCAAACTCATAATTTTGTCTGTTGTATTTTCTTTTTACCTTCGTTTTGTTGAAGATCACCTGTCCACCCCACCTGTTTGTGTTGGCATCAGCATAGTTTGGCTTGCTTCTATTAAGTAATGAATTTGGACCAAAAAAAAAAACTTTTACATCATCGACTACACTAATTACTTGTAAAAAGTAAGCCTGTTTAATTAATCCTAAATTTTGATTATAAAGGTTTGAGTTGTGACCCACCAGTTTGGAGCAGCAATTGAGACATTAAAGAGCCCCACAATTTGTGAACTAATTTTGAATGAGTTGTTTTTCTTGTACAAGTTTTATGACCTGGCTCAAATGAACATACTACTTTTCTCAAAAAAGTCACAAACCGTGATTAAACCAAATCTATTTGAAGGTCACTGGAAAAGTAAGATCTGGTAACGTGTGTGAGAAGTTTGGCCGGAGGCTTTGACCAAGTACGTCAATCAATGAGATTAGTGACCTCCCTCATCCTCCCCTGGGCTCAGGAAAGCAGAGACCTGAGAAACAGCCAGTCTCTTATTGCATTACACTTTCAATTCAGCGTAATGAAATCCACGATGCTGGACAATAGGCAGAAATTACATTTGAGCAATAGATGACCAGCCTTTAGATCAAACCTCTCCACGCACCCCCCCCACCTCTTAACTCACTCGCCGTCTCCGCCAAGGCACAGTGAGAACATCTGTAAAGATGGAATTTGCTTTAAAGATAATTTTCCTAATTAACCAACACAAGATTTAATTAAAAGCCAGTCTGCTTTAATTACAGTGATTCTCGCTCGTGCGCTCTCCCTCTCTCTGGCTGAACAATGAGCGGTGCGTTGAGCGTGGAGAGCTGAGGCGTGGAGGGACTGCGTCTTCCGTGAGGCCGAAGCAATATAACCTGATTGATGGGCTGTGAGTGTCCCTTCAGCATTGCCCTGTTTGATGTAGCCGAAGTTTTAGCTCCCGCTCTACCCCCTTGCCCTCTTTTTTCTCATTCTCTCTATATCTCCATCCCCGGGGAAGCGCTGACAGTTCACATTTTTATGCCTTTCCCAGAAGCAGGTCTGCATGCTGACTAACGTCCTGTAGAAGAAATAAGCATTAATCACATTAAGATACAAAATCTGGATTGATCCTCTTAAAGAAGTGCGGGAAGAGGTGGTGGCATCCCGTCCACAGAATCTCTACAGTGCTGATGTGTTTTTCTCCATACTTGCTGCATTGGCAGGTCAGTTCACATATAACGCCAGATTATTGTGTGTAACAGGGAGCAAGAGCATGGCGGTGACTATAAGCAAAGACAGATATGAAGTTAATTAAGCTCTTATCCCTCTGAAGACACAAGCGGTCTCAGAGAAGCTTCCTTTCACACACTTCAGATGGAGAAGGCTTCTCACAAACCGTGGAACTTTGGGATATGATGAGCTTTTTTGTTGTAAAGTTTGGTAGGTTACTTTTACATAGAGTCATGCTGTCATCACTTCTATCAGTGCAGATAGCTGCCTTGGTCAACACGTAAAAGGGATTGGTCACCCAAAAATGAAAATTGTCACTTAACTTCATGTTGATCCAAACCAGTATTATTTTCCATGCAGTTATACAATAAACGAGGACTAAAGCTTTCAAACTTCAAAAAAGGATGCAAAAGCTCCATAAAGGTATTTTTTAAAGTCAGGTCTTTTTAATTAATCATTTGACCCCGTTCAAAAATTTGAAACCATTCAGACCAATTCTTAAAGGGGTCATGACATGAGAAAACAAATTTGCCTTGATCTTTTGGTATTTAAGAGGTCTTTGTACCATTAACACTTCCTTCAAGTTTCATAGCTTAAGACATCCTCCCCATTATAAACTAACAATTTATTTAATCAAGCTCTAAATACAGCTCGTTGTGGATCCATGGTATGAAGTGACGTCACGGTGCGAAGTGACGTACCAGTCGTATGCATAAGACCGCCTCAAGCGTAAGACAACTACGCCTCTATCGTTGTCGCACGGCTCGCGCCCACTGGTGTTCAGTCGACATGCAGCGAGTGGGTCTGTTTACAAGAAGATTGCGATGCCACGCAGATGTGCTGTTCCTGGCTGTGGACAAACAACATGTTTGAATACGCTGACGTCTGAATACGCTGGAAAAATAGATGCAGTTTATTTTTTGTGGACGTCCCAGTCACGACAGTGTTAATTTAAGCGTGTGTTCTCTACATTTCAAGCATGAGTATTTTGAGAACAAATCGCAGCCACTGTTTGATGATGCTGGCTTTGCCAGAAAACCTTTGCTTAAAGATGGCCGTTTGCAGGCCGTGCCCACTATTCTCGGGCCAACAACGATGCAGCAAACTGTAAGTAATGTATTTCATCTTAAAACTACTTTTTATGCATAAGCACTGACGTTAGCCAATCATAACAGTAGGGGTTAACACTGAACTCTTAAAGGGGAAACATCCCCAAAACAGACTGTTTGAATCAGAGGATGAGAAACAGGGTGGGAAAAGGTCATAAATCACAAAATTTTAAAAGGTTTTTGTCCAAAAAAACTAGTAATACTATAATTGCACCTAAGGGAACATAATAAAACAAAAACCATGTCATGACCCCTTTAACTCGCCGGGGGAAAAATGCTCTTTTTGCACATAAAAAAGTTGTATAGCTTTAGAAGACCTGAAATGTAGTCCATGATCATTTTTATGGCTGTTTTAGCAAAACCAGTTGCAGCAAAACCAGTTGACAGTCACTTCATATAAAGGAGTTGTCACAAACAGTGCCTGTATTAGTAAACTCATGACTAAGGTGTAAGAACAAAAACATTCTTTAAAAAATCTAAAATAAACACTCAGATTGCAGGAGAATAACGTAACCACGCAATACACTGATGATGCTGAACAATGAAATTCAGGAAACTAAGAGCTTAAATACACATGGGAAGCTAATTAACAGAAACCGGGTGTATAACTCATCAGTAACCATAGAAACAAACCAGTGGCATGAAAATGAGAACAAAGAAAACAGGTACAGGAACTAGAAATGAAAGCTTTAGAGTAAGTTCTGCCGGGAAGACTCAATTGTTACGTCACTCATTACCTTATCTATCCAATCGCATTCTAATACTTGTGGTATAAAAGATGGGTACTTACACATGTCTGAGTTCGCAGATGCTGACGCTTACATTCACCTCCACCCTCCACCCTCCCCACCACCAAGATGGTTCCTTCCCATCCATCCTCCCCACCACCACGAGGATACCTCACAGGGGGTCGGCTGCGCCCCTACCTTCATCTTCAGGCAGGAAATGCAGAATCCGTACCCTCGGATCGCGAGTTACGGACGGGGCCTACGCCAAAGAACTTTATTGCATATATTGCTTGCTGGGCTGTTAATAAATGGTTTATTGTTACAGTATTATTGTCCCGAGTCTTTCTGGTAGAACTAAACAAAACAGAGCATATGTTACATTATGCACCAACACAGATGGCTAAGGAGGCCAAAGCAGAACCGCAATGACGAGGGTCTGAGGTGGAGCCAGGGTTCCAGAGGACTGAGTCGGAGCCGGTGGGAATGAGAATCAAGGCAGAGCTGGAGGGAAGGCGGAGCCTGACGGAGCAAAAAGGGTGAAGGGATGAAGCATAGCTGAAGGCCCGGTAAGTATGTGGCACAGGCAGGATGATGTCTGTCCAAGGGGGAACCGGAGGGACGAGGGAGCCCAGTGAAGCCGTGAGGGCGATGTTCCCTGGTGGAGCCGAGGGCAGGAGGACCCAAGGCGGAGCCAGCAGGTTGACGGGCCGAGGTGGAGTGATGGGTTCAGTAGCTGGAGGCGGAGCCGGAGGATCCGTGGGATTGGCTGGGTGGAGCCGGAGACTGGAAGTCCTGAGGCAGATCCCCACAACAGAGTGATAAAAGAGGAGAAGTCGGGGGGCTGAAGGGAACCAGCAGAGGCTGGGCAGCGAAACTGGCTGAATTCGGAAGAGGCGAATGGTCTGGAAAGTTTGTGTGGCACACCAGTTGTAAAAAGTAAAAAGAGCAGAGCAGCTGGACTGCAAGTAGGTCTGTCTCTTTTTTTTTTTCTTTTTTTTTTTGAGGGTTCTTTATTCTATCACAAACGGTGGCTGTATAAGTAAGAACACAATGAAAGAATAAGAACAAAAATAGTCTGTAATAAATGCAAAATAAACAGATTGCAGGAGAATAACATAACCATGCAAAATACTGATTAACAGAAGCAGGTGTTTGACTCATCAGTAAACATAGAAACAAACTAGTGGCGGTAAAATGAGAACAAAAGAAACAGGTACAGGAACTAGAACTGAAACCAAGACAGACCATACATGTTACAGCAGTGAGATTCAATGGGGAGTAAAGACAAGCCAAGTCACCTTCATTTATATAGCGCTTTTAATAATATAGATTGTTTCAAAGCAGCTTTACAGTGATAATAGGAAATTAAAGTAACAGAGATTGTTTTGGCTTTAGCTTTACAGCAGCTCTAGAATAAAGTTATTGTCTAGCTAAAGTTTTGATTCACTTCTGTCGCAACGATCATTAGTTATTAACTTAGGGGCCGCTAACACGACACCATTCTAACAGAAAACCCTTCATGCGATCTGGCTGCTCATTTGCACAAAACAGTGCCTGGTGGCTCGAGAACGCAAACAATGAAATAGATTCCAAGGCACAAGCCTTGAAAACATTTTAATACAGAATTTTTTTTTATCGCTTCCGTGTAGCCACTTGAACCGGAATTAGCCTGACAACGTTGTATCTGTTCAGAGGTAAAGGGAAGGAGGCCTTCACAGTGGAGAGACTAATTGACACTTCAGGACTGCGTTGCCGTCATGTCCAAGTGCAGGTTCTTCATCAGATCCGGACACAGCCTGGATCCGGCAGACTGCGGTAAACCTCGGGATAAACAAGAGAGACCAATATTAGCGTAGACACTATCCTTCTTATGTAAGTGGAGATATTTTATAGGCTGTTTCATACATTTTTCTCCAGATTCCAATAATCACATCTTTTCAATTTAAGAAGAGAACACAGCTTAGATTTGTCACCAAAAGACTCTTTTGTCACCTAACCCTACCTTATCCAATCACAGTGGTTAACAGCTTAGTGAAAATTTAAGCAGGGGAAATTATCAGTAAATAACAAATTTGTCTTTTTCCTCAAACAAAACAATCATATAGTTTCAGATAACTTGGAATATAGAGATTGGTTCGTATGGATAATGTGTGCACCCTTTTTGATGTTAAATTGTAATTGCATGGAAAAGAGCATAACAATTTCTCATTTTGTGGTCTACAAAAGACAGTAATACTGGTTTGGAGTGACACAAGGGTGAGTAAATGATGGCAGAATTTTATTTTTTGGATAAACAATTACCTTAAAGGTGCCCTAGAATGGTTTTTATTTTTATTGTATAATGTTTTCTGGGTTGCCCTTATAATGTTAGTATGTTTTTTAGATCAAAAATAGTCATAATTTAGAAATAAAAGGCATTTTTTCCTAGCCTGATTTTAGCCTCTGATGTGAACGCTCTGTTTGAAGGGGCGTGTCTGCTGTGTGTAACCGGCCTCTGCTGTGATTGGCTGACATGGTTGCACATGAAATAGCTACGTATTACATGTGAAACTCTCGAAAAATACTTTTACTACAGATATTATACGTTTTTACTATTACAGCTATCGAGATTAACGAATCGTGAGATGTTTTTAAAGTATTTAGATCTATTCCCATCACATAAAATGTTGCCGTGATGAGCATTGGGCAAACAGATGACAGTGTTGATCGCGAGAATAAAGATCTTATCATTGCAACGCAGTTTCTGCACTCTCCCTAATGCTTTCACCAATGCAAACACGATGATGTAAATACAGTATTGAACGATTTTGAGAGAAAGATGACCTGTCTGAACTTGAACAATTACACATCAGAAAGTGTTGCTTGGTAGCCCCCATCGATTTATTTTCAGACGTTCATCGAGGCCAGCTCTGTATTGGCCCAAGTTGCGGAAACAGTCTCGTCTGTGAAATGTTTGGAAATTTCCAGAGAAAATAAAATTAACCCATTGTTTCTTCAGAGGCTCGGATGAAGGAACTAAATACCTTTGTGTTCATTTGTACATCCAAACACTGAGCAACTGCCATGCTTCGGCTGCGCAGTTCCGCCTGTCATTGAACATGGGCTGGCATATGCAAATTTTTGGAGTCATACATGATCTCGACTGTTGCGTCACAGTCGTGTTATGTGGAGATTCACCTATTTTTCAGGGGTGTTTTTCAAAAACAAGATTTAAGTAAGAAGGAGAATACAATGGTGTTTGAGACTCACTGTATGTCATGTCCATGTACTGAACTCTTGTTATTTAACTATGCCAAAATAAATTCAATTTCACATTCTAGGGCACCTTTAAATACTTACTAATTGTGGTTTTACATTGAGGTATCACTATTGTGTCATAGTCCTATTTTTTTCTTTGCCTCTCTCTATGGACAGAGAAAATCCTTTGTTTACTGGGTAACAGACATTTTCTCTGTTGCCACATCTCCCTTGAGGACTGGCAGAGGGGACAACCAAAAATCAATGGCAATAAAAGAGCTGTGAAAAGAGGCATACAAATTACGGCACTCCATCAACACACAGCAGCTCAAACAGTAACTCACTCACCCCTCTCAGAGGTCTAACTGACTCCTTCAACCAAAAAACAATACACACGATCAAGACACCGTACAGCACTGAAGAAAAAAAAACCTCTGCTGAAAACCGCTGGGATGCTGGTTGTGGAAAAAAAATGGGGCTCACCTGTTGTCACAAGGTATGAAGACAGCGAATAAACACAAAATTTGAATAAACATGGTTCCACTGAAAAAGTATAATTTGCCAAAATGTTCTCTGCCTCCTGATAATTGAAGCAGATAATAGTTTGTGTTCCTCATGAAGGAGTTTTTCATTCACTTGCTGATAATTGAAACCAATCTCAGCTCATGAAAAGCTCTGTGAATTTCTCTTTTCTCGACATGACTCACAGCTGACATTTAAAAACATGCATTAACATACAGCATCATTGATTACAGAAACAGACTTTTTTTCCCCCGCCCATCTTAAAACAAAAATCCTAGTCTGACACAAAGAATGCCACATTTTCATTCACGTCCCTCTAAATAATAGATTGATAATTCTGAGCCTTTATCTGAGATTTAATGACTGTACACAACAGCACAGGTCGTGCATTTATAAACAATCCCCTTGGTAAACATTTTGTTAATTTCTGGCTGGTTGCCTCTCCACGCCTTATGTATTTTGATTTATTTACCAGTTTAAAGCCTTTTGAAGAGATGAAATATCGATTCTCATCTCTGAATAAAACTGTTTCAGCAGTGAGTTTAATAAAGAGTTCTTTACACTCAGTGTAGTGCTCAATGACTCCCTTAAGGGCCCACACCCAACCATTAGCCTCCTAAATCTGACCACACTTAACTGGGGTGTAGCTAATAAAACTTCACTCTCAACTCAAGAATAGAAAGGTTTTCTCTGACCTCGGATATTTTTTGGGGGGAAAAGGTATGCATAGTTAAATATAACAAACATCAACAAAATTCTTATTTCCACACCAGTTTAAAATGTTTGACCTTCTTTAACTATTAAACTATTTCTGAATACAAATCACCTCCAATATTTACCTGTGCCTCCGAATAAGCCAGGCCAACTAAAACAACAGAACGACGGTCTCCGCTCGGTAGGATTATGCTAATTGTCTCCGCCAAACATAACTGCCCCCCTCCCTCGACTCCACACCCTACACTTTCCAGAAATGTGCAGCGCTTCGGGGAAGAGTTGAATGCAGCTGCCACTCCTACTCTCTCCATATTCACACACCCCTGTCAGCTTGCTGGAGAAAGAGAGAGGGGGATTTAATAGGATTTGAGGCCGCAGGCAGGCCGCAGTGTTTTTACAAAGGTGAACCGTTTGTTTGAAGATGATACACACGCAGCCCCTAGGGAGAGAAAAACCCAACACTGAAGCCTTTTGGAAGGCTAAAGCTGATTTGATTCTGTTGTGGAACATGGGGAAAGGGTTACATTCATTCAGTATTTCACCATTCCACCATTCTAAATTGTCAGAAACGTGTTTCAGAAGCATATTTTAAGTGTAAATTAACTTTATCATGTCAGAGCAAATTTGCTGAGAAAGAACTGCAACCCCAGATGGCGCTGTGTATTTGCGCTGTGTTTTTAGAGCCCGATGCACTGAAATGAATTGTACTAATCCAGTGCAAACATGCTAAGTGTAAAAAAGATTATTAACGGCAGCAAGAAATAACATTAAGCCAACACAATACTAGGCCTACATTTGATACCATATATTTATGTATATAATATCTGGCCCACTTTAAATGCTGTAAGTGCACATACTAGACTCCTAAGTCTATCAGATAAATAAAGGAATGAATAATACGCCAATAATCTTCAAATGACATTTATAAGCTCTTTCACCTTTCTGTCACACAGACACATACACACACACACACACACATGCCCTCCCTGCGAGAAAATGCATAATCAGAACCAATTATAAAGACCCATTTTCATTCATGCATTCAAACAAGTTTCAAAAACTCAGCCACTTCCTGATTGACGTTTCACAGTTCGCAAGCGTTGGCCCCGTGATTATAGGTGTTTATACACCGTTCTCTCACCGAGTCGTTCTCTGCGCATCAGCAGATTTCAAGGTCAACTTGATTATTCAAACATTTTAAGATCTTATTTCTCAGCGAATTGCAGGATTGGAAGCAGTTGTCCCGGGGTGTAAGGGGTTAACAGAAGACAAATAACCTCCTGCGGATCTTGCCTTCACAGTGAGCCCACTGTCCCGCATTATAAACCCAGTCCCTGAAATCTCTCCCGCCTGTCTCTGTGGCTCTAATACTGGCTCTATTTGAGAAGGAACATCTTGCATGTTTCCGTATATTGAATCGGACTGGTTTATCAGTGTATATTTGTGGCTGTGAGTTTGCGCACCTGCATACTAAACATTTAGTGTGCTCTTTGTGTGTGCGTTTCTGTGTGAGCATGTTTAGTGTTTGTTGTCTATCTGCACACAGGTTGGCTTACCCGAGGCTTTTGGCTGATAATACAGTGCCACCAGTCGTCAGCTGTCAGAAACTGCATGTGCCTGTGTGCAGTGAATCCTCTTGATCCTCTATGGTCCACCGGATAGAGACAAATAGATATTGGCACAGGCTGATTCCATGTAACTCTGCATGGGCTTTTTGCACAGAAGCTTTTTGCTAGTAGCTCAGATTGTAGCCATTTAAATGGGAGGGTGCAACATTCAATATTATTAACCTGTTTAAAAATCAATCACAATTGTTTCAGAAACAAAAAAGGTAACACTTTATTTTGATGGTCCCTTTTGAACGTGCTATTGTCTATAAGTAACTTTGCAAATATATGTCAACTAACTCTCATTGGAGTATTAGTGACTCTGCTTAAAGGGATAGTTCACTTTTAAATAAATTGTTGGTATGTTTTAGCTTACCTCAAGGGCATCCAAGATGTAGGTGTCTTTGTTTCCGCAGTAGTTTAAATTTTGATATTTTTAGGTCAAACCGTTCTTGTCTGTCAGTCATTTAATGCAGGTCTATGGTCACCACCTCAAAGAGCATGCACAGAGAAGTCCAAATTAAACATGATTTAATTATTCATAAATGTAAGTACACATTGATTGCCTAAGACACGAAACGAGCGGTTTGTGTGAGAAAACGAACAGTATTTATATATCGTTTTTACGATTTTACGTTTTTACATTTACGAGTCATGTTTAATTTGAACTTCTCTGTGCATGCTCTTTGAGGTGGTGACCATAGACCTGCATTATATGACTGACAGACAAGAACGGTTTGACCTAAAAATATCAAAATTTAAACTACTGCGGAAACAAAGACACCTACATCTTGGATGCCCTTGAGGTAATCTAAAACATACCAAAAATTAATTTCAAAGTGAACTATCCCTTTAATATCTGCATATACTTTATTGTGCAGATATTTTATTATCCTCCAACAGACACTCTACTGACTATAAGTAATTTTGCTACTACATGTCAACTTATTCTAACCCTAACCCAACCAGTCGATTAATACTCTACTAACACTCAAATGAGAGTTAGTAGACGTGTAGGAGCAACGTTACTTATAGTCAACAGAATGTATTAAAGGGACTATCCAAATAAAGTGAAACCACAAAAAAGAACAGTGACATTTTACTATTTATCTAACCATTTAATTGTAGAATTATTATTATTATATATATATATAATTCTATGTAATTCTATTCAAAAATAATAGGGAATAATTTAACTGGTGTATAATTTTTTTGATCTAGTTCACTTAATTGAAGCTGAAGTCTTGAATAGAAGACTGTCAAAGACTGTCCATCCTCTCTTTTGACACTCCTCAGACCCAGATCGAAAGTAAGAGAGAGCCAACGAGAGACGATTCGATAAGAATCGGTGTCAGCTCAGGTGATATCACAGTTCCACGGAGTCCTGCATTTCCTCAGAGGAAAACATTCACCCAGCACCAACTATAAATACACCCCACCCACCCAAAACCATTTCCTGCCTGATAAAGATCTATATTCCTGACGGAACTGGGAGAATGGACATAGAATAATGAAATTCTCCATTGGAGAGAAACGAGAGGAGGAACAGTGTTTTCTTAGTCTCAGTTGTGCTTATTTCTCTTCATTTTGTCCTCAGCAAACATGGACTGTGTGACAAGACCCATCACCCCGTGAGGAAGAATGAGATACCGTAATGAGACAGAGAGAGTAAGAAAGTGAGAAAGAAAAGAAAACTGCAAGGGAGGGTGTGTGTGTGAGAGAGAGAGAGAGAGAGAGAGAGAGAGAGAGAGAGAGATTAAAGCGGCAATAACCTTGTTTTTGTCCTTAGGGAAACCAAGAGACGGAAGCCCTAACTTCCGAAAGGTCAGTCACCATAAGGAATACCTTCTGTAGACAGAACGGAGAGCACGTCAGGGTGTTCAGTTTGTGATGTCAAGTGACATGAGTGTTTACTGAAGAGATAATTCATGAAGTGTCTACCTCTTTTATTGTATAATGTTGTATGTTGTATATAATGTAACTATAGTCACAGTGACCCTGTTAACATCAGCCCAAGGCAGTCTGAAATACTTGGAGATCCTATAATACCTAGAGAAGCAATTCATTAGTATTATCATTCATCTCAAACAAAATGTCCGGTCTGATGTGATTCGCCTGGTAGTATGTCTGTCAGTATCTCAGTTCTGGAAATGGTCCATTTCACACTTGGAGAATAGAGAGATAAAAAAGTGATCACTGGTAAAATATCTATTTCTACAAAATAGATATTTTAAAAAGTCATCAGTTATATATTTGAATGTCCATAAATGGAGAGATTCGTTTTGCAGCCAAATGGAACTATGCTGACCAACCATATTGACCCCTTGAGCTGGACTAAAGAACAAAGGTAACCAAGGTTTGTCCCCACAACTACTAGAAAATTCTGTTCCTCACATTGTGCCAAATCATGCAGCTGAAGAATGGATTCAGAATTCATGAGTATTCAAACCCAGACCACTTTGCCAGCCTCTTGACAAATTTGTCTCTGTCCTGCCACTTTAAAGGCTTAAGATAATTTCTAAACGAGAAATAATTTGGCATGATTTTCCACCGTGGCCAGGTGTGCACAATCATTTGAACCCAATTTGAAATGGATAACTCATGTCAGCCAACAGTGTACTCACTTACCTGGTGACATGAAGTCAACAGCTCTACTATTTGAAGAGAGCCAACTAGAATATGAGCCTGGTGATCTACAGAACAAAAAGACCAGGTGTGTTGAACAGGTGTTTTAACATACCCATTTCTAACAGACCAAGGAGGCATATAACACATGAAGAAATCAATTAAAGGGGTCATATAATGGTACATGCACTTTTACAAGTTGATTGTACTGAAATGTGTGTTGGCAGTGCCTGTACACAACCATCATTTAATGATAAAAATCCATCCAGTGTTTTTGTTTTAATCTCCTTATATGTTTTCCCCTGCCTCAAATTGAGCCGTTCGATCTTGTGACGTCACTAGATCAGACGCCCCTCCCACGATTGATAATTGACAGCAGCGTTTCAACACAGACGCGCCCTGAGTGAGCTGTCATCGTAGTCCGCCATTGTTGATACACTGGAGCAGAATGGCGTCTAAGCGATTGTGGTGATCTGTTCTTGGGTGTAATAAGGAACACAGCAGTCATTTTAATGTCCCTAAATTCGAACCGCTGAAGATGCAGTGGCTGAGTTTTTTATTTTTGAAGGGAATATTGCCAACGATCAACGTAAATGTTTTTATGTTTGCGCTAATCAGTTCTCACCAGACTGCTTTATAAAATAGGGTCAGTGTAAATCTGGTTTTGCTAAGAAGCTGCTCCTGAAAAAAGAATCGGTACCAACTATCCGTGTCCCTGCTGCGCCTCCAGAAGACGTGAGTGTAACGTTTTATTAACCTTTAAATATGAATCTTTTCAAATCACTTGCACGCTTCACGATGCGGCTAATGTTCACACTCAGGGTATATTACGGCATGTTTTCTAACGTCACGACGTTCTCAATATAATTAATAATCCCACGTTTATAATAAATAACGCGTTATGGTTAATGTGTTATTAAAAACTGTGTACCCAGGTGTTAAAGTTAATGTGGTAACACTAAGTTACACCTGGTTTACTTGTTGCACAGATGTGTCCTCAGAGACTCCCGCTGCCATTCTTGATCCAAAATATACCCTCAACTGTTGTCAAGGCAACACTCCACCTGCGTTGTGTCAAAACGCCCCAAAGAACAGAGGGGCGGAGTGAGCAAAGCTTATTATCATTTAAAGGCATATGCACTGAAACGGCGTGCTGAAAACAGAGCTGTTTTTGACTAGGTAAAATTAGTGTTTTCTTACAATACTAATGAGAATTTTTAATAAAAGTATATTACAAAGTTTTAATTTAGACCCTAAAGATTCATAGTAACTTGTACAAAAATGGCATTATATGACCCCTTTAACATTCCCTTTTATTTCAATGGCAGCTGCTCTACTGGTGCAGGACCCTTATGATAGACATTTGGCTGTGTGTGCCATGTTGGCATAATTCCCAATACTGATTCGCTGATGGTACTGCAAGAACATGCATGGTCCAAAGCCTATCTAGAGCTGTGAAAGGCAGAGGAAGTTACACTTAGAGCAGAATAAGTCATGGTGGGCCACCTGTCGTTCCACATCTGTCACATTAATAAAACATATGCATGATTGTAATGCTCCTTCTCGTATGTCTACACGGTAAATATTATATTATTTCACACCTCTCAAAATGACCTGCACAGCAATCGGGCACTTGGCCATCATTACGTTTAGATGGCAGAAGATCAATAATTTCGTTCCTAGATCATGAATGATGGAAAATGAAGCTTATTTGAGCAGAAGTGCAAGGCACTAACAGATTCACTTGCCTCCCTCCAGGGTCAGTGGTCTCGTCCGCCTACTTTGTGTCTTTTTCCTGATGCTGGATCTCCACACATTGGCGGTGGGAGGGCTGACTCACCGCCTCATTGCACTGAATGGCCTCTTATGGGTTTAATTGAACATGAACGGGAGCTGTTGGAAATGCGGTGTGCGTGTGTAAGTGTGTGAATAGGTATGCATAACAGGGCCCTCTTTAGCTGTCATCCATAAAAAATTGCATGTAATGGCTCATCCCTTTAGAAGAAAGATGAGAGGGTGCAATCACTGTCATCAGTGACTACAAGCTGACAATTGGGCCAACAGACAAGGTTATAATACCTCACCCTCAGTTGGAAATCCGTTAGCGATCACAGGACTGTCACAGGAAGGGAAGCGTGTGTTTCTGTCAGATGCTTATGTCAGAGATTGTCAGTTCATCAGCCTCTGGCACCCTCACGCAACGCCTGCTAAAACACCTGGCGATACAAAAGTGTGTCCTCTATCAATCACAAAGAAAAGCATGTGGGAAAAGCAGCGACATCAGTACAAGAATGTCCTCTTCTCATACCGCAAGCTCTTACTCAGGTTAATTGCATCTTTATTTTGTCCCCTTCGCATCCCGTGTCTTTCTCAGCACAGAGGCCATAATTTAGGGGCAGCGAAGTGAAGCTTCAGCAAGCTGTAACTGTAGGTACATTTCACTCTGCAGAGACCCTTGCTGGGAGGAAGGGGGCAGGAAGGGAGATGGGATAGGAAAATCAATAAAGTCATCAAACATGAATTGCACTCTGAAATGACTTCTTAAGTCCCATCAGGCAGAGGTTGAGGAGTAGAGGGGACTTGGGCGATGACTTTTAAATGTCCTTCAGTGGCGTTGACACTCAGTCAACCTTTGTTCTACCTTCATTGAATAGAGCCCGACACTGTAAATGTGTTTGCCTATTCTCAGTCCCCTTTTTTCACTTCACATACACAGAGACACAATACCACCATTCAGCCTTCAAGTCCATGGGGCTTTTTTTTTGTGGATGTTGCTTAGGCCACATGTTCAAAGATGGACAAAAAGTTTAAAATACTTTTCAATCCATGAGTTTGAATCAGAATCACAGAATGTGGAATTATGGAATTGTATTCAAAGTTAGTCAACATGGTCACACATTTCGTTTGTCAAACACAAGTTTTATAATAACATATGTGTAACACTTTTTCAAATGTTTACATTTCTAAACTAATTTCAATATGGTCCAAACAATTAAACACAGATTTTAATATTGCCATATTGCACCACAATATACAAATTATTGCATGATCAAACAATATACATTCAATATGTTCACATTTAAGCCTAATATAATATAATATAATTTTATTTCAAATTATAATTTTGAGAAATGTATAATATCAATAAAATATAATATATGATTTCATGAAGATGTATGATTTATGTAATATGATCAAATATAATATTTAATTTAATTTAGTAGTATTATGTTCATATTATTCATATTGTTATGAAATATGCTTCACACTGTTCTTTTAAAACCATGCAATGTCTTATCCAAATTCTAAAACTTGTGATTCAAACTGTTGATTCAGTGGGAATATTTTTTCTAAAGTTTAACCGTGGCCATTGATAATACCATAAATATATGTTTTGCATTCCCAGGATAGCTGAGAATCTGTTTCAAACATATTGTACTCCCACTCAGACCTGATAACAAATCCCTTTAAAAAGATCAGAACGTTTTTATCCAGCTTGATATATCAGCTGTCACAATCAAGATTTAAAACACACACGCGCGCACACACACACACACACACAACTCAAATGTTTTCACATTTATCTATTTAAAGACAGAAACTTCAGATCTTGTAGTTTATGAAAGACTTCAAATTAGCATAATTATCTAAAGCCGCTGCTCTCAAACCTTTGTGACTCTTTTAATTTACCAGAAAATCACCTTTTATTTAAAGCAAGAGGTGACATTGCTGCATGCCCAGTGTATAATCTGTAAGAAAGGCACCATCCCTCTCTGGAGGATTAAATGGCCTTGTATGCCCTTGTCTGTTCCCACGCTTGGGGTAAATAAAGGTGAATTAGCGAGATTACTCACTTATCCTAATTAAGCTGCTGTAAATGACCCCTTGAAAGTGGCAGAACTGCCCTTATGAGCTTCTAACCGAGGCGTGTAGGCGGAGCCCTTCCTGAACATGGATTTTTATTTATTTGAGTCACAACAGAGTCTCATCACGCATTGAGGGTTGAGAGAGAAACATTACTGAAATAATTAATTCCCAAACACTCATGTACCCAGACATTTCTTTTTATTTCTCCTCTCTTTTTTTCCCAATAGTTCCAATAGTTCAATTTTTTTCTACACAAATATATATATGCATATTATCTTCATAGAATGCCCACACACATCATTATAATGAGCACTGTTAATTACCTGCACCTGGAGGCTTCGTCTCAGAAGAAAGAGACAGACTTTTATTGAGGTACAGAGTTGAAGGACACCATGGAGAAAAAAAAATGGTCCAGAATGTGTACAATGCAGGTCGGTCAAAATAAATTTCAGCTATTTTTTGATCCGTTAAAGGAAAACAAAGGGGGACCAGAGAATGTAACAAAATTGTGTGAGCCTGTACTACAAATATTGCACTAGCCCTATCAAACTCAGAAATATTTTTCCAATAATCTGTGTAATCTGTCATTTTGTGCAGTTGTGCACTTTCTGGGGCAGTAACTGTGTTTTAAGTCAGCTGCATGGCACAGCCTTTTCCAGCTGCTTTAAGTGATGGATTCATGCTGGAAAATGACCAGGGCTGCGTTTCCCAAAAGCATCGTAAGCCTAAGTTGATCGTAAAAACGATCGTACGACTGATCTTAATATTATGGTCTGTTTCCCAAAAGCATCGTAACTTACGTAGCACTTGAAAATCTTCGTAGAACTACGAGTGCTCTGGAGTAATCGCAAGAAGACAGAGTTATGAGGTCACCTGCAGGACAACCGGCATATTACACTTTTTATCTAGATTGAACAGATTACACTGCAACGTGAGTTGGCTATAAGGTTTATTGTACTCGTGTTTTGTTTAAAAGAATTTATAAATGAAATAATTAAAAAGGGAAGAAAAAAAGATATACAAATCTAAATTAAATGAATGAACCAAACAAAAAGTAATGTAGGAAATATGCTTTTAAAGACTGGGCAAAATAGGGACGAATTTAAGGCGTGCACGAAAACCAGCCATGTATTGGGCATTTCTTGCGGACCTCCCAGATGTTTTGTTTTTCCTTATTTGAATGGTGTTCTTTAAATCTGTTAAAAATAAAATATTTGTTTCGCTCTATCTCCTCTAAAAGGACATACATTGTATCTTTTTGAAAGGTATCTTCTCTTGTTTTTTTTTTGTTTGTTTGTTTGTTTTTCTCAGCCATTTTGTCAGTGCCTCCGCCTGTATAGGAGCTTTATATAGACTTGTCTTGATTTCTAATCCACAACAAATGACGGTTATTAGGTTAAACTTTAGGTTATATTTCAGCACTTCGCGAATGGACAGCGACGCTTAAGTAGCATATAGAACGCGTTCTCGCGCGTTCATGTAAAGCGCATTTTTGGGTAAAGCGTGTGGAATTGCGGCGGAGTGTTCGCGTAGTGAGCGCTCTTAAGAGATACATAGTTATCGGGAAACCCGGCCCAGAGAAATAACATTCGTGGTATTGATACGCACTTTCATGAGACTGCGTTGGAGCGACACAGCAGAGAGGAAATATGAAATCAGTTTGCCTTTGCCAAACAAAATCCCTTGAAAATGTTCAAATAATCTCTACGTGGAGAGCTGTGAATTGTGAAAACTGTTGTCACTTGTATGACTTCCCCAAAACAAATAAAAAATTTTCTTCATCGTGAAGATTTTGAATGCGAATGGGGAACTAGTCCATTTAAGGCTGAATTCTACACCAATAGACCTTATTCAGAGCAGCGCCATGACAGGTATGAAAGTGAGGCTGTGAGGGATAGACTTACCGTGTTTCCAATGGCATCCGGTGTAAAAAGCTGAATAAAGCTCCTAGATTACTTATAATTTTCCACAGCTTATATTGTCGGGAGTTTTTTGTCAACTGAAATTTCTTGGAAAGATATTTTTCCAGTGTTTCATGAGCAGAACAAAACGAAAACACATTAAATAACAGTACAGCCCATTGAAGAGATGCATGTCTATCCCTCACAGCCTCGCTTTCATTCTCATTAAAAATCAAAGATGGCGCTGCCGTGAATAAGGCGTATAGCCATACATCAGGCGTCAATGGAGGCGTAACAAAAAGTTTCCACATTTAAAACAGCCTGCTTATTAAAATATATATTTTTTAGTAATTGATACAATTAAGTTGGCTGCAATAAAATAAAAAATTTACAAAAAAAACCCAATTACCAGACACCCCCTGAACGGACAAATCAGACTTTTACATTTTTTTTTTTAAAAGCTATATAAAACATTTAGTAAAACAATTACTAAAGACTACTAAGATTAAAATGAAAAATGAAATAAAATAAAAGCTAATTAAACTATAAAAATAAAATTACAACATTACAAATAATAAATAATGTACTAGTATATAAATAATACTAAAATAACAATGCTAAAACTGTTAAGTACAGCTACAAATCTGCAACAAATGTATACCCAGAAAAACACATTTGACCTCATGTTTGTGTCCCTTAATCCCCAACATCATCTTCTGGGAGCAGCTTTGTCTAATAATTTCATTGATTACCATCCACTCATAACAGCCTCCATCTCCCTTTGCTGCACATCTGGTACATCCACCACTGAGACTCAAGAGCACTTCAAGTGTTCCACTTCCGTAATGCGTGCGTGCACACACACACACACACACACACACACACACACACATACATATACATATGTTGGTGCAACAGCATTATGAGGACTCTCCATAGGCGTAATGGTTTTTATACTGTACAAACTATATATTCTATCCCCTTACACTGCCATGTCCCTAAACCTACCCATCACAGGAGACATGCTGCATTTTTAATTTTTTAATAAAACATTGTTTTTTATGTTTTTTAAGCCATTTGATTTATGAGGACCTTTTGTTGGGGATTGCCCCACTGAATGCCGGTTCTTTAATGTTCTTAATCACTTCAGTACTCTGACCAGAGAGTAGGAGTCATCAGATCTTTTCCACCTTTTATTTATGTGCAGGGTTTCACCATATAAACATATTAACTATGCATTGGAGGTAGTTTCTGCAATAAACAAATAAACAGAAGTAAATAACTAAATGTTAAACATACATGCCCACATACTGTTGTGATAAACAGTAGTACCAATTAAACAATTCTAGTAACAGCTCTCTCAAAATGTGTTTAGCAGAATAAGAAACAAGCAAACAGAATATAACAGAGCATATAAACAACTAAAGGTACATTCTATAACGTCCTCATTATGGTATTAACGTATAATAAATATAGAATATCTTATAAAGATGCATAGACATAGTTAAACGAGGTATGGCCAATATTAGCAATATAAGCCACGATGCTAGCGGCACTTTCACGTGCGTTTCACATGACAAATAATATACATAAAGATCGCGAAACACCCGCGACTTACAGGCTCAATGTTAGAAATAATCTCAGCAGTATAAACATCCAGTATTACAAATATAAAGTCAGGAAATAAACTTACTTTGTCAATAACTTTTGTCCTGCACTCAAAGATGCTGCACGGGTGGAAAACAGCGTCATATTCTGACCACTCTGTTTGCGTAACTGAGAACGCGTCACTTACGCCAAAACGCCATCCAACAAATTGCGTACTACATACTTTACAGATGTATTAAATACTCTACATAATAAACCCTTCAAGGATATAGAAAACAGCAGTAAATAATACTTAAAGACATAAAGTGTAAAGAATTCACAACACCTTTGAAATGTCCTCATAAACCACCCATAAGTTGTAATACCAGGGTAATACACATGTCATTATACAAATTTGTGTCTACCACCACAGGAGTGATGCTTCTAGTCTATGATGAATTCCCTATATCATCTTCCATAATCGAGAGAAAAAAGAAGCACCACTCATTTATACAGAGGGATCTGATGGCAGGAGATTAATCAGCACAGCCAGGTCGGGGGCAATGGCACGGATGAACAGTCACATGAGAGCACCGCTGGGTCTCAGTGGAGAGCCTACTTCCTGCTGAGACAGGAAGTGTTCTCATCTTTAGGCCAATCAAGATGTAATCTGCACTGCTGTGTCATGCAATAGTGGCCTTATTCTGAAGAGCAGGGTTGGGAAGAATGGGTTCTACAGTAGAGGAAAAAGTTGTAACAAATAAAACTTAATCTGGCTCCATTTCTATTCATATGCCTATTGAATAAAATAATTAATAACAATCAGTGGTTATAATGCTCTTCTTTGGCATTTGATTGCTGCTGCAGTAATCATTGGAATCATTAGATTCACTGGATACTAAAATGCCTGCTCTATGCAAATACTAGGAGTGTAATAATATTTCGTTTCACAATATATTGCATTACAAAAATATGTATCGTGGATAGTGACAATATGTATTGTATCCAATATGTATGTAAGTTTTAGTATCCGTACTACATTAAACTACTATATATAATGTTAAATATAATATAAATAATAAAACAATGGGGGAATATTTGGGGTTCCTGATAATGCCTTAATGTCTTATGTTATCAGTAAAAGGTGGCCTACATTATTTTAAACATATCTAGTCAGTGAAAGACTGCAAGCATATTCGCCTGAAATTCAGATTCAGAATCATGTATATTTTTATTCTGGTGTCACCATTGTCCTGTGAATTGGGTTACCAGCACCTATTTCAAAGCCTATCCACAATATAATATCAAATTTAGCATTTTAATCAAGTTAATTTTTTGCTAACCTTTTACCATATGTCAGAGTATTGCAATAATGATAGTTCAGTATCATGATATGTATTGAATCGTGACATGAGTGTATTTATTACACCCCTAGCAAATACACAATTGTTTTGTCTTTGCGTTAAAAACTAATGAAGACCACCAACACTATACATATTCTTTTCCCATTTTATTTTTGCAACGAAAATACTTCACCACCACAAAGTAATTTTTCTTTTCCTGCTGTGTTGATAAAACTGTTATGAAGCAACCTTGGTCACAGCAGCTACGGTCCAGTAAGCGTCACTGAGTATTAGGCAACAACAGCAAACTCTGATCAATAATTCCAATTTAATGAAACTGTAAACGCGTCAACACCATATGGATTTTTGCTTTATGGCCAGGACCTAGAGGTCATCGTTAGACAATAAGGTTTGAGCCGTCATACCGAGGAATGTGGATTTAAGTCCAGGCTCTCCTCCCAGGAGCTGATTTTTGATGAGCTGTCAATGGATGCGGCACAATGAAGCACCACAGAAATCTATGCTCAATGACACATTAATGTTATTATCTCCCTGTCGCACTAAACAAGCCGTTCACAGGAGCGGAGGGAAAAAAAATTACAAGCACGCTAAAGTAGCTCATTGCCTGCCCTCGCCCGTTACCTTAATAATAAGGTATTGATTGGATTTGCACAGACAGAGTTAAAGGTTCAAGAGCAGGAAAAAACTGGAACATGTCATTTAGAGAGTAAAATGGCTATTAAGAAAAGCACACTCACTCATGGGGTTTACAATGGCGCACATAAATGTCACACCAGGTTACGGCTACAAAAACACTTTGTTTTCTTGGTATGTGGGGATCTAGAGCAAGGAAAAAAGGTGAGAGAAGCAATAAAATAGTTAATAATAGGGAGGGACCTTGTCACTCCAAGATGTAGATTTGAATAGCTTATGTAGTTTGGTGTGGGTCAAGGTTTGACTGGTTAGCATGGCCCAGTTAGTCCCTACTGGTCGGTGTCATAACTACACCATCTGGCTGCAAAAAAGCATGTTTCTCCATCGATACCCTAATTCAAAGATATTATCATCGATACCTACATTTTTGTTGAACGGTCCATGAGACTTACAATTTACAGACTGTAGACAATTAGAGTCACAGTACAATAATTTAGGACACTAAAGAAAACTTTCGATTGACTAAAAACACCAAGACAAAAGATACCCAGGGTCCTCCTCACCTGCGTGAAAATGCCATAGTCCTGCTGTAGGACTGCAGATGTGGTCAGATGTTCATATGTAAGACGCCTAAGACAGGAGGGACAGCTGATTGTCTTTGCAGTGCCAAACCATGTCTAACCATGTGCCTTGTTGGAAGAGTGGAGTAACATCTCACAGCAAGAACTGACAAATTTGCTGCATGAGGATGAGATGCACTGTACTTAAAACAGCTGCTGACCACATTGGACCAGATACTGATATTGATATTGATATTGATATTGATATAGTCCCTTTGTTCAGGGACTCAAATGTCTTCACTTATATTTTGGTCATTTTTAACCATTTTTAGTAAATTATGGTTAAAACTGCTGGCCACACTGGACAGATTTTTGATATTGACCTATAATCAATATAGATATTGATATAGTCCCTTTGTTCAGGGACTCATTATTCCAGTTCTGTACGTCAAATGTCTTCACTTATATTTTGGTCATTTTTAACCATTTTTAGTCAATTAAAAATATATATATTTAAAAATTAAAAAAATTACTGCATGGGTTCCATCCAGAGATCATGTTCCAGTCGAGCAATTGCCTTTGAGGTGAATGGGAATGGTAACAGATACCATGCTTTAGGTATTTCAATCTTCATTGACTGTATGCTGGAGAAAGAGATGGATACAGAGGACAAAACAAATAAGAGGTCAGAATGAACATGTATTTTTGTCTTTGCACCCTAAGCAATATAATTATTTTACCACCAGGCCTTCAATCACATTTTAATTATGTTAAAGATGACTAAAGCCACAAACTATGAAACATGCTGATTGATTTTGGTCAAAGTGTACGGAGAGGTGAAGAATTAAGTCTAAATTAGAGAGCTCTCCTCCAGATCCACCTCAGCAACTATGAAGATCCTACTTTGCACTTTTTCAAAAATGGGACAGAAAAAGCCAGGAATAAGCGCAATCGCATTCACGTGGCGTTGTGTGACATTTTCGGAGGATAGGAAGAAGGGTAGATCACTTGAGCTAAAGGAAGTAGTGGGTGAGAGAAGAAAAGAGAGAGAGGAAGATTTCACTCCTGAAAAATAATCACAAATGAACTTGAAGCAGTAACACCACAATGACCCAGCAATAGCTCCCCCAACCTCATAATCAGATATGGCTTTATGATCTTTTTATGGAAAACTCAAACATCTTTCAAAATCTTTCCTTGCTTCACCAACCAATCAGGCACAGTTGAGTGTGTGTTTGTGAGCGAGTTTCCCCTGAAAACCCATTTTGATCTACACACCTCTGTTCCTAATCGATGATCTTATTATTTTTTGATGCACTCCCCATACTGCCAGGAGCGATTTAGCCAATAAATACAAGTCCCTATATCAGTCACTCTCTCACTCAATCTTTGTTCTGCTATTTGGGCGAAACGCTTTAAATGTGAAAGTAATTTGGTTACATCAAAGAGACTCATAGGTGGAGGAAAATCTTTGTTCAAGTAGATCTGAGACAAAACAAAGTTTTCTTTTTTTAAATTGTTTTTAGATATATGTTTCCTTGCACACGTGTGTTGCCCGTTGTTAGTAGGCAGGGAAGATAAGTGTTCGCAATCTCTTTTTTTTTCAGTCATTTTTCCAAATATTGGACTGTCAGTGCAGTGTATCAACTTTATTAATGAGCAGTTTTCTCCTGGGTAAAAACAAGCAGTTTAACATGCCAACTCTGATTATGTCATCACTGAAGAATAAATACGATACAGACCTACAGAAATTCAAACTAACTAAACCAAACAAATGTAGTCCATTAAAGCTTGATTTTATTCTGTGGTGGCTTTTTCCATTTCCAAATTTGACTTCGCTAACAATCACCAACCCCTAGGTGACCTTTACACGTAATGTCTGTGAGGGCAATATCTTATTCCGGGAAGATTGGGTTTTAAAGTGGGTCTAACAGCACAAGAGACAACTCACACTGACGCATCTCATCAGAAATTCGAAGGCGTTGTTGTCCTCGGCTGGCGAGCTGGACTGCCAGCCATCTTGATGAGGACTAATCTCATTTTAGATGAATGTAAATATTTATTGAGCCTCTGATTTAATCACAGAGAAGCAAACTGAAAATGCAGCACTCACCCATTATCTTGTAAATCTTGCTGCACACTTCTCCGTTTTCTCTATTACTGCACACCGTAATGAGTTGAGGGCTGCCTGAAGGAATAATCACCCAGCATGCTGAGTGGCCACGTGCCTCCTCGAGCGTTTTTTTTTTTTTTTTTTAGCACTTGTTCGTGGCTGTCACATCTTATCCTGGATATAACATATCTAAGGAACAGAATTATTGGCTCAACAACTTTAAGTGTTAAGTGTCTTAAGAAGAGGAATGGTTTAAAGATGGTATGAATAAAATAAAATATTTATATATGGTAGGCAAGAGAGGTTTATAGAAATGGGCCAATTATAAAACCTAATAGTTTTTTTTTTTCCATTATTCATTAGAAACTTACCTCTAGAAAGGTCTACCCATTTCTGTTGATGACTCTGAGAAAGTTAAAGTTCAAAGGAAAATACACTTAATAAAGTCAATAAAGTTAGTAAAAAAACTGTGTCATCTGGGATTTAACCCGACATTTACTCTTTTACTAGACTTTCTTATTTGTGCAAGGTAACACTTTATTTCGATAGTCCACTTTAGACATTCTACTAACTATAAGTAACTTTTCAACTACATGTCAACTAACTGTCATTAGAGTATTAGTAGACTGTCAGCTTAATATCTGCTAACACTTTATTTTGTTGGTCCCCCAACAGACATTCAACTGACTAAGTAACTTGGCGACTACAAGTGAACTTATTCTTCTAACCCGAACCCTAACACCTAACCAGTCTACTGACAGTCTACATTATGCTAATACTCTAATGAGAGTTAGTTGACATGTAGTTGAAACATTACTTAGAATTAGTAGAACGTCTAAAGTGACTATCGAAATAAAGTGTAACCCAATGTACATGTATTTGGTCTTGGCGGGCTAGATCTGTTATTTGCCTCCACGTTGTGCATTACTGCATTTGATGCACAGTTATATATATATAATTCATGTTCACAAACCTGCAGGAGGAGTGTGCATGCTTTAGTTTGAACCCCTTTTTTTTTTATTTCTTTGAAATCCGTTTGTATTTTCAGTTCAGCTGGTCTGTTCCAAAGCAGTGTACCTTGAACTAAATGTGGATTGTGCAAATTTTGTTTATCTCTTCGGTACTGCGCAATACTGATTAGTTGCACCTCTTATAATGATCCCCTTATACTCTGTTTTGATATTAACTGGCATGTATCTGGACTCTGGAGCAAGATTTTTTACACATTTAAAAAACATTTTAATGAGAGACAAATTTATAACATTTTCCAAAATTAGGCAAACTATATTTTTGTAAAATATTACAATGATCTAATTGGTTTTTTGTCCAAAATGTTTAGTGTTTGTTTATATAGAGATCTAACAGGTTCATACTCAGTTGAGAAACCTGACTCCAGACAGTCACACAATAAGATAAATGTGAGAAGACCATTGCATGCATGTGTAACTTAGCTGCTTTTAGGGATATATACGGTCTAATCATAAACACAATTAAGGTTTGTTCTGATTGTTCTACTCAGCCTCTTTACATGCAAATCAAATTTCAATTGAGAATCTAAAATATCACCTAATCATTTAAAATCATCAACTGTCTCTTTTACCTTTTTATTGATCTTAATTATAAAACCATTTTCTTTTTTTTCTATTTAAAAAACACATTGACAATTCAAGGTCAAACAGTTGTTTTGCAGCCACTGTGACACAGTCATTTCATTTGTTAATATATCTGCAGCTAAGCGTGCAGTCTGTGCTAATACATAAATGACTGTCTCATCTAGCTGACATTTAGTTTTCCTTACAACAATTTGGTAAATCATTAACATATAAGGAAAATAACAGTGGACCTAATTTTGATCCTAGAGGGAGACCCATCTCATTGTTTCGTTAAGATGATGTTGAAGTATTTTTTTTAACACACTAATCTCGAGACTAAATATGATATTAACCAATCAATTGCCTGCTGAGAGAAACTAAACAGATTTAATTTATGCAGGAGTATTTCATGATTCACAGTATCAGATGCCTTGAGGTCCAAAAATTCTGCGCCTCACATTACCATTATCTAAAGCTCCATTAATAAATTCTGCGAGAAAGCAGTTAGGCTTTTCTATTCAATACAGTCTTAAAACCAAACTGTTCAGAGGGAAGTAGATCATTTTGTTTGGATAGTTGATTGTTCAGCTACCAACTTTTCCAGATGTAGATCCAGAGTATAGGAATTGGTCTATAATTCTGAACCTCATCAACTTGATTCTTAATACTGTGTCATTCACATCACGGAAACACAATGCATTAAAACCCAAGGTGAAAACTTCTTAACAGGATATGTACGTTTTTCTTTTCTTTTAAAAACAGAAAACAAATTCGTAATGACACACAGTATTAAGAATCAAGCAAACTTTTGAACGGGCCCATTTGTTAGAAATGTCTTCTCTTTCTTGTAAATGAAGCTCAAGAGTTCCAGAGTTCCAGAAATCAAAATAAGATTTTATTGAACAAAGCAACAAAGCCGAGAGGCCTGTAGAACATCTGAATTTTTCTTTGCCCAAGACGCTATTATTATACCTTTTTATTATCTGTTATTTCACAATAACCAAGTGTCATAACGTCTGGTAAGATTCACCCCTCCTGTTTTCCCACCATTAAGTTCTACATCTTTTGCCCTTCTCTCTAATTGTGGCATTTTTCCAATTGATGGTCCACTCTTTCTCATAGGCAAAATGTAACATACTCCAAGGCCAATCAACTCTTCCCAGAGGCAAGAAACCTATACGTAACACCTTTTAACAATGGTCTTATTTTTTCACATCGTCTGGTGTTTACCAGAAAATCTCTAACTATGCAAAAACCACGGTGGCCGAGAGAGCTCAACGCACTGCAATTGAAGAAAGCACATGCAAATAGAAAAACACCTGCAAATTAAGAAAAAAACATATTCATCAGTTTTACAACACGTGTGTTCCAAATACTCACAACAAAACCAAATACAGAAAACGCGCTGCAAAAGTTCACAACACAACCAAATACAGGAACACGCCGCAAAATACAGAATACAGAATACAGAAACGGAAATGTTTCCAGAGGACCCCAATAAGTGACGAAACCGTCTGGGACGTGCTTAAAGCTCAAAGTCTACTAAAATTGTTAGGTTGTTTGACCTCTTTTGAAGTGCTTTAAGCAGGTAAACAGTTTGAGTCTAAGGTTGACGTGCCTAATTCAGAAACTGACATATAGCATATCCAACCCTAGACAACTTTCCCTGTCAAACTTCAATCAAACTCCAGTCAGGTGAGATGACCTTTTAATGTCAATACTTGATCTTTTGTTGAATCACACTGACAAATTAGAAACGAAAAAGGGTTGATCAGGCCAGTGTTGAAATTAGGAGGAACTTGGAAGGCTGTTGTTTCGATTTTTTGTCAAAACTCAAGCAAACGTCTCAGGTCACGACTGTAACCTATGTTCCCTGAGAACATGGAATGAGACACTGCGTCAGAACGCTATGGGGAACACCTCCGCGTTAAACGGTGTCTGAAATGCTTATCTAATCACGGCAATCCTATTGGACGGCAACATCATCACTAGTGCGACCCAGAAGTATATAAGGGGAGCCAGGAGAACAACTTCTTGAAGTCTTGAAGGGACTGTTCAGCAGGCATACCCGAGGCATGTCAAAAAGACGCAGTGTCTCATTCCCTGTTCTCAGGGAACATAGGTTATAGACACCATGGGAAACGATCTGCCCACGCTGCCATGCTGAGGGGAGTGCATGCCAAATTATGGCTGTGACAAAACAAATGTCAAAAAACGTCAGTTTCACTGAAATGCCAAAACACTCCACCTTCGGGTTACACACAGGCTGTCAGTGACAGTATTCCTTACGGCCACTGCCCAAGCTATGAGCCTCAAAGAGGCCTCCGATACAATGAAGGCCTACCAAGGCTACTCAAATCCTACCGGATCATAGAGACTGGCATCCTTTTGAGTAGAACTCAGCATAGCTGAGCTTAGCTGGATAAACTAGCTACAAAACTCAGCTCTAAAGAGCGGAGGCCTGAGCATACTGCTTCTTACTTTCTAGAGAGAAAAGGCCTGACAACGCCCATGAGATATCTGCATGGGATGCTTTTTGAAGATAGCCTGCTACCCATGCTGCTATCTACCCTATAACACCACTAGCATTTTTACACCTAGTGCAAAAGGCGGGCCTTGGCTAGACAACTCTTGTAGTAAGAGGAGGCCAGTACTAGGAACAACTAGATTTACAGGAATAATTTATCCTGATGGGCTCTAGCTCTAAGGAACCTACACTTAGATACTGAGAGGCTAGAGGCAAGAATGCTTAGCAAACCGCCACCAATTTTCTAGTTACAAAGCCTAAGCCAGAAATCGAGGCGGCCCTCATGACATACGGATATAAAATGACTGAAGTTCAGAGCTATAATCTCAACGACTCTCTAAAGTGAGAGGAGAACTTCTGCTCTGGTATAAGTTGGCTATCAAGGTGGCCCAAAGAGGGCCAATGCTTGACTTTGTAGTTCTATCTGGAGCTTGACAGAGCGGTGGCCTCAGTAGAATAACTCCCGATAGGGAGCTTGGATGTTTGGTGGCCTCACTAGAGAATTTTCCATACAGCCATCCTGTTCACTACTACAGATTGGCACTACGCGTTATATGCGCCTGACGACTCTAACATAAGAGGAGGCCTATGGGAAGGGTTTGCATAGCCTACCTATATATGGGAACTTCAGGGCCCTAATTTCACCATCCTATGAGAACCATAATTAACTCCCCCTAATACTTCCTAACAGGGAACCATGGCTCACATGAAGGAAGAAGACCTACAGAGCTCAACCTGCTGCCTATAGAGTGATGGCCTAAACGACATTCACAAAATGGAGGCCTATCACCAAAAGAGCACGAAAGATCCCACTTACTATCAAACCCGACGCCAGACCTACATAAGGGTTCCAAATTGAAGTAATAACTCATAGTAGATCCAGCCTCAGGCTGATGCAAGAAGCGCTTGAGGTCAGAGGTTTAAATGCTTCAAATCTTTCAGCAGATCAGCCTGGTATGCTTGCAACACCGTCATTGTGTGCAAGGCATCACCAGCCAGACCCGCCACCGCATATGCCCTGCCATTTAAGCTTGCTGTCATATTTTAGTGGCTTAAGAGGCAGGGGCAGAGCACTCAGTGTCGATGCCTCTACAGCCGTGAGATAGGTTGTGAACACATCGTCAATTGGGGCATCGACACATACCTGTGTTCGCTCATCCCCTAAATATCAGCGTATTTCGCTGATGGCGATGAATGCGTACTGAATATGGGTTCTCCCATGCCTTTTCGATCTCATTGTGTAGATCCGGAAGGAATTGAAGGCTCACGAGAGCTGGAGCTTTATGGCTGGAAAGAAACCATTCGTCAAGTCTGTCACGAGCGGTCTT
This sequence comes from Semotilus atromaculatus, assembly GCA_031834385.1. Taxonomy (NCBI): domain Eukaryota; kingdom Metazoa; phylum Chordata; class Actinopteri; order Cypriniformes; family Leuciscidae; genus Semotilus; species Semotilus atromaculatus. Next base: position 8,131,270 of record JAULUF010000019.1, on the reverse strand, counting down.
TTCCCTCACGTGCTCCAACAACAGAAGACGCCTCGTTGAACCGCGTTCCATAACACTCAACAGCTTAACATACGCTGTGCAGGGTGGCTGTGAGGGTTTGGGTTGTATATCCTCTTCACCCTCATCAGCCATCTCCTGCTCTCTTGGGCTGGTTGTTTTTATACACAGCAGAGCACTCGCTGCTGGATCAGAGGATGTTAGTGACAACACATCCTCATCCTGCAGCTCACTCTCGCGAGTCTCAGAAGGGCGTGAGAGATTAACAACTCTCTCAACCTCCTCAGTGAGCTCCCTCTGCAAAAACCAACGATTCCAGTCTCTGCTCTGCCTCAGCGCGAGCAGGACCTGAATCGCCTGGTACAGATGTCTGTCCCTCTTCCCTTGAGAAGAAAGCAGACGAGAGTGGAGTTTTCTCAAGGAAAAAAACTCACAGTGGCACAAGCAGATCCCTCAGGAACTGATCGTGCATGCTCTGAGCCCAAACAATAAACACACAAGTTGTGTGTCATCAAGTATCAATATCTTAGACACAGATACACTTCCTGAAGTGTTTTTCACAAGCCATGATTACCTTTTTAAAGTTTTCAGGTTGAAGTGTACAAACAAAACAGTCCCTGAAGACGCAAAAGCTGTTGACATGGGCTGCGTCCCGATTCGCCTACTTATACTACCCCCTAAAAGTATGTACTCTTTTTGTGAAGAAAAAGTACATACTTTTGAGTGTGTAGCAAAAGAGTAGGCAAGCTTTGGGACATACTACTCCATCATCTTTAACGGACAGCTCTGTCGCGTGTGCCCTGTCACCGTAAACTGCCCTGTCAATCATCTTGTCACAGTTAAAATCCTCCATTCATTCTAATTTAATTTCCTACCATTTCTGAGAGAAGTGTAATAGCTCTTTCATCTGCCCGTCGTGGGTCTTTATGCGGAGACTCTCCTCATGTGTTTGCAATTTGAAAGTAATTATGCATTTAAAAGTAAATGGTTAAACGTATCTTTACAAAAGTTCACAATGCTGATGCAGATGCAATATAATGTAGTCAACATTGAATAAATACATTTTCGTCAGGTTAGATACTGGTAATTAATCACTCAAACCCCTTTATCTAAACCTCTCTACATAATGTCTGTAGTTTTTTAACACTTTTCACTCGTGTTCGTAGTTCTAATCGAATCCTCGTCCAACGCGCGATGGGTTGAGGGCAATATCAGCCGTTAGAGTGCGCATCGATCTACACTTCGGATTCTGACCGGATATAGTAGACCATCCGGGTATCTTTGGAACACTCATTTCAACATACTACGATTTGGGACGTACTAATTCTACTTTCGAATACTATTTAGGACGGATAGTATGCGAATTGGGACGCAGCAATGGTCTCCAGGCTTCCCTTTTATACTTCTGGGTCGCACTAATGATGATGTCATAGGCTGTCGCCAGCCAATAGGATTGCCGTGATTAGATGAGCGTTTCAGACACCGGTTCACGCGGAGGCGTTCCCCATAGCGTTCTTACGCAGTGTGAGTTCCCTTTCGAAAGGGAACTTCTATTTCTCTTCACATAAAGCAGGATGCATCAAACTACCACTCAGTAGCACAAATTGGTTACAGAATTTTGGGTAAGACCACGCTGCCTGAAGGTAAGCACAGGAAGTGCAAAATTATTAGTGAATTTCACTTTGAAGTTTGATAAGGTGCTTCAAGAAAAATTATTTCTACAGATCTGTAATTGCAAAATGTTTTTTAAAAAAAGTAAACTACCCTTGACTTAAAATACACCACAAAATGCCCTAAGCATTACTGACATTTTTTATTCATTTTTTTTGCTTTTCATTGCCACAACTAAACAATAGATTATCAATTCTAATAGCCGAACTAGAGTGGCAGTAAATTAGCTTATAGCTTTGGCACCTTCCAAACTTATTGACTCCCTGAGAAGCGTGATGTCTGAACAAGGGCTCCCCTAATTGAATGCGGCACCAAATTTACATTTACGACCTCAATCCGATACAAATCCTCATATTCCCGGATTAGATTGATATTATGTCAGGCCAGAGTGCAATAAAGAGTCGATCAGTGGGTCGGACAAGCGCCATCGAGATCTAATTGGGATTTATTCTAAAGACTGACATGGCTTTTGCTGAAGCCAATTTGGGGGTGATCAATTGGCACAACTCATTCATGTATCCAACTCCCCACAGAACATTAACTGACCACCTGGCCACCACACAGCCACTGAGGTGAAGCACGGATGTATATAAAGCAGCGATATTCTCAAAAACGCAGACCCCAAGGATGGATGTGCCCTAAAATTGACTCTACAAGAACCTAGTGGCTGATAAACTTTATGTTGTTGATGTAATACAGTTATAAATTAGGTAAGCCAGGTAATTTTCTTAGAAGAAGATTTCACAATAACAGCATATTGGTTCATTATGGAGGAAAGTATCAGGGGAGTGATACAGAGATGGGCTGAGAATATAATGTGTAAAAATCTATGCCAAAATCCACCCACGGCAAAATTGCAGTGAAAATTACCCTACTGTATACATAATGCTTTTTATAGAATCAACACAGTGTATGAGCAATTTACTTATTCTATGACCCACAGACAGAATGATGGCCATGTTATTGTTTGGGGGTTGGACAGCATTAAGAACTGATTTGAGAATACCATTCAAAATTCAATTCAAATCCAAATTAAAGGTGCACTAGAATGGTTTTTATTTTTATTGTATAATGTTTTCTGGATTGCCCTTATAATGTTAATGTTTTTTAGATAAAAAATAGTCATAATTTAGAAATAAAAGGCATTTTTCCTAGCCTGATTTTAGCATCTGATGTGAACGCTCTGTTTGAAGGGGCGTGTCTGCTGTGTGTAACCGGCCTCTGCTGTGATTGGCTGACATGGTTGCATATGAAATAGCTACGTATTACATGTGAAACTCTCTCGAATACTTTTACTACAGATATTATACGTTTTTACTATTACAGCTATCGAGATTAACGAATCGTGAGATGTTTTTAAAGTATTTAGATCTATTCCCATCACATAAAATGTTGCCGTGATGAGCATTGAGCAAACAGATGACAGTGTTGATCGCAAGAATAAAGATCTTATCATTGCAACGCAGTTTCTGCACTCTCTCTAATGCTTTCACCAATGCAAACACAATGATGTAAATACAGTATTGAATGATTTTGAGAGAAAGATTACCTGTCTGAACTTGAACAATTACACATCAGAAAGTGTTGCTTGGTAGCTCGATCGATTTATTTTCAGACGTTCATCGAGGCCAGCTCTGTATTGGCCCAAGTTGAGGAAACAGTCTCGTCCGTGAAATGTTTGGAAATTTCCAGAGAAAATAAAATGAACCCATTGTTTCTTCAGAGGCTCGGATGAAGGAACTAAATACCTTTGTGTTCATTTGTACATCCAAACACTGATCAACTGCCATGCTTCGGCTGCGTCATTGAACATGGGCTGGCATATGCAAATTTTTGGAGTCGTACATATTAATGATCTCGACTGTTGCATCACAGTCGGTGTTATGTGGAGATTCGCCTATTTTTCAGGGGTGTTTTTCAAAAAAGAGATTTAAGTAAGAAGGAGAAAACAATGGTGTTTGAGACTTACTGTATGTCATGTCCATGTACTGAACTCTTGTTATTTAACTATGCCAAAATAAATTCAATTTAAATTAAGGAGTTGAATTGAAATTTGAATGGTATTCTCAAATCAGGTAGCAAACAGCATGCCATTGCAATTTGAATGTTAGGAGGTAGAATGAAAATGCATTGAAATTCAAAGAAATTCGTGTGGATGTAATTTTGAACAGCAAAAGCAATGTTTTTTTGAAAAAAAAGGAAACATTTTGAATGTTGCATTGACAAAGTGTTGTTTGAAAGTTAGACAGACAGGCTGACAGATACATACACTGAACGATAGATAGATCTAATTCCAAATCAACTTCCTGTGGGGTGTGGCCAATTCTGCGCAACCCTGTGGAATTGTTGGGTGGCAGCGTTGTATACTCACTGTGTATCTGTAATCCTTAATGGTTTTGAAGGCCAAACTCTGTCAGGAATGATTCGTTGGGTTGGATAAGAAGGGGGGAGGGGGGGTTGATTTATGGCAATGTCAGGCAGATTGTAGCGCCCGCATGCTTGAGGTTGTGCCCTGTAATGGAGCATCATTAGCGAGTCGCGTGTTTGCAGCGGACGGGGGCCGAGGCCTGGGCACGGGGCTCAAGACCGCTGATTAGATATGCAGAAAGAGAACTGTGACTGCCTGAAGGGAGGCACTCGATGTGTGGTCAAACGAAAATGAATTTAACAGGATCTAATGGGGTTTGAGCCCTTTCTCTCCCTCCCGTGAAGCCAATAGCATAGTTAATATAGCGGGAAGATGGGCGGATCACTGAATGGAAGCTGAAGGGAGAGTGGAAAGGATTCTAGGAGCTCTGGGGTCAGCGCCACGTTGCATGTCGCTTCTGGAGCGAACACTCACAACGTGCTACTATCAGATCTGAGATCAGTGGAGTAAGGCTTTTGTCTGCATCGACGAAACCGCCGCATGAGTTGTCGCCTTGAGTTTAGCTGATGCCAGCGTCGTGCTGTTTAACGTGCAGGACATGACCAAGCAGCCGAGCTGCTCCGCATTACCGATTGCTGCCTCTACGAGACCTTGGTGAGACATTAACAGCATGGAAGAGGTATAATTGCCAACGTTGCATATGGACGAGCAGAATGGACTCACCTTGAAAATGTTTTACTGCCAAAAAGGGAACGGACTCTGGCAAGTGTACTTTAGTTCCCCAGTGAGGTGTTTAGCTTCTTTATGGAACACACATTTGGCGTAATGGTACAGTGTTTGGTTTAACTGGTCATTTATGAGGAGGTCGTCTCATTTGATGGTCGAGGTCCACGTCAGCACAATGTTATTGATTCATATGAGAGCTCTTCTGCTGTTGATAGTGTTTCACTGCCAAAGAGTTTACTGCTCCTGAAAAAAAAAAAAAAGACAGCATTAGGATGTTTTTTTTTTTTTTCTAAAAGGAGAATTGTTTGTGTGTTTGGCAGGGGCAGCAGTTTTCTACTGTAATCATGGCTGTTGCCATGCAATTTCAGAGCCATTACCTCTGGCCTGGATGGAGAGAGGTATCAACATTCCTATTGTGAATGGCACTCCCTAATGATCATCAACATTGTAGCTGTCCTATTCTTTCTCTCTCTCTCTCCCGTTATTTTTTTTTCCTTTGTACTATGGCACCTGTTTGCTGAGACTCTCTTGCACAGTGGTGTGTAGGTATAATTATAACTTTTATTATTATAATTATTAATTATATGTTTTATGGCCACAATGTTTGCAACCTCCATTGGTTTATATTGCCAATAACAATGATAAGAACAATTGTAATCGTTTTATGCCCGCAATGTTTGTTACCCTCTATGTGTTTTTTTTATTTACAATAAGTTTATTAATATTATTATTTACTAATATTATTTTACATTAAATATTTATTATTTATAGTGCCTTTCCAAAAGCTCAGGTTTGCTTTACAATCAAATGTACAATCAATCAACCAACATTAAAAAAAGGAAATATTCAAGAACCGTGCAGTCACATAAGGCTATGCAATATGCTCTACTGTGTGAAAAGCGGAGGAAATGATTATACATGGTATAGATAATTATATAGCACATACAAGCCTTTAAAGAACAATTAAAACAGCAGTAGTCCACATATTGTATACCAATTATGGTTACTAAGCATAATCACATTAACATAATCATAGTATTCTATGATCTCCAACTTAATTGTAGTACTGACACACCATTGACACACCCCTGACCAAAGCTTTGAGGACATTTAGCTTTTAGAGAAGCAAACGCCGGGATGCATGTTAATGTCCGTTGCGTCTGTTGAGTACTGTCAGGTGCGAGTGGTACATTGCTTCTATAATAAGCATAGCCAACACAGTGAGGCAAGATCTGGAAAAGTGTGTGTGTGCTCTGGGGAAGAATGAAAAAGGTCACCTTGTCTTGCGCCTCTTGCTCTCCTTAGCAAGGACTAGCAGTGAACTCATCAGAGATGGGAAGTCTGTCTTCCAGTGTTCTGTAAACTGTCCATGTGTGGAACTGCAACACACCAAAGAAATTTGCATGCACACAAATACGCACACACTGGCATGTTTATTTTTTCTGTAACAGTGCCATGTTTATATAGAGTGAAAAATCTGTGCATTCATGAATATGCAAAAGGCACATTGTGGGATCCTCTTCTGACTCCATCCACTTGACAGAGTCGAGATCATAAAAAGGTGTTGATGTCTCTCACTTAAAAGGTCAGTGTTAATATTCGAGGTCCGGGTCACTGAAACTGATGAATCACACCTTTATAAGTGCGAGCTCAGTTTTTTATTTTAATCACCATCATTAAATCAAATGAGAAATGTTAGATCTATTTCATTCGTTTGAATGCTTCAGGTTTGTGGGCAGACCTGTCATTGTTCAGATAAACAGCATAAATCAGACATTTTTATAGCATATCTGACTCAAATTTCTTTATCAAAATAAATGTATAGCGTAATATTTCTTGATCTTAAAGAAATGCATTTTGTATCAAACTGGAAAACTTTGATATCATCATTTAACTTGAATTGCGCCTCAAGTAGACAACGAGATGAGGTACCATATTTGTAATATTCAAAATTAATTTTGCGAGAATTCACAGAATAGAGGTCCACTCATTCTGTCATGTCTCGGTCCACTGTAAAAAGTAATCAGTTGACTTAACTTAAAAAAATGGAGGAAACCTGTTGCCTTAAAATTATTAAGATAAACTTCATGCTTAATCGAAAAAACTAAGTAATGTGAAATTGTCAAGTTCACAAACCTTAATTATTTTCAAAAAAGCATTAAGTTTATTTACTTTTTACTAATTTTAAGACAGTGGGTTTACAAAAAAAAATTATGTACATGACTGCAGCACCGGCCGCATTGTATTGTTGACAAGAAAAGATATGAGTGTTAATCCTGATCCACATATTGGTAAAATTTTGTTCTGACAACAAACTGCAATCTCAGCTTTAACACTTGCGGCGATCTGTTGTGGGATGAATATGCCAATTAAACAATCACAATTTATTAATATTTGCTGAGACAACCCACAAACTTAAGATAAAGATACTGTATTAAATTGAAGAGATATTACCAAAAAGCAGGATTAAATGTAAATATATTGTATATTTCAATCGTTGTGCATGCTAAATTTGAACAATACAAGTAAAAAAAAAAAAATTACACTAATTAAACACAAATTCCTTGAGCGTTTCATCCAACAATTGAACCAGCAACGTTAATTCTGCAACAACAGGCCCATCTGTGCTGAACACAGACAAATCACTGTCATTTATGAAGTATTCACAAACACACGCAAACACATAGACGGAAAAGGGATTTAATTCCCTTTGAACCCGGATGCTCCCTTAAGAGGGACTAGACCTGATTAACACTTCAAAGAACTTAAAATCACAAATACAATCCACACAAGTCAATAAACAATGCCACATACACACACCAATGTCCTCAGACACGCGCGCACACACACATTTTACTTCAACAAACAGCCTGTGGAAATGAGATTCTTTTCATGGCTTAAGCGCTTCTCCCAAATTTTGCACATTTAATCAGAGCAGGAGAAATGCTAGGCAGAACATCAGTGGACCGATTCAACAAAGCACAGCATATAATCGCTCTAAAAAAGTTCAGGGCCCGACCGAGAGAATAGTGCTTTGAGGCAATGACATTGACGTCCATCCCATTGAGAAATTGCCAGAGGACATTTACAGGCAGCCAAGTCTGGTAATTCTCAAACCATCACGAGCAATAAAAGCATGACTAGGGGCCTACTGCACATCTTCCTCATCCTCTTTTGTCAGAAACGCTGGCTTCTATAGTCTTTTATCCACTACGGGCATAGGATTTCAGACAATGCCAATGAGGTATTAGCTACACAACAGCCACGAGAAGACAGGATGAAATGATATCATGGAGAGAGTTGTCCATCTCACAGATTTGAAAAGACATTAGAAGCATTTAAGAGATGAAATCTTCTCCACATTTAGAATTGACCGTTTTGGCATTGCTTGCACTCTCGCTTACTCTGCATGATTGATCGAAAAAAAGAAGAAAATTAATTAAGCCAACACAATTAAACAGAAATTCTCTGGGCTGTATTCATCCCCTCTGATATTCAATCATGGAGTAAAATTGTTTCTGCCACTCACATATTGATTTAATTGTCTCATCTACTGTGTTAATTAACCAGACTTAACAGCCAAGACCGGTGCCCACCAGTAGAGGTTACCACCCTAAAACAAAGAGCTAAAAAGGAACAGCTGCACAAGTGCAAAACTATAACGACACATGGGATGCAGTGTAACACTGTGGGCATTCAAGCTTTGGTTAAACTTTGAATAAAGCTTGCTGCGACAAAATACAACAACTGGTTCCTTCCAAACCAGAGAATACTTCAAGAATTGAATGGTCTGGAGCTTCAGTTATAAAACTAGAATCATATAAATATAAAATCAATAATAAAAAACAAAATGATAATGAAGGCCATTATGTAAACACAATACACGCTTGGGTTACTTTTGCTCATCAAGGAGCCATTAAACTGATCAAAAGTGGCAGTAAAGATTTTTACATTGTTACAAAACAGTTATATTTCAAATCTAAAAACCGTAGTATCCGGAAAAAAATTTCTGAAGAATTATGTGACACTGAAGACTGGAGTAATGATGCTGAAAATTCAGCTTTGCCACCACAGGAATGCATACTTTTTAAAATATAATAAAATGGGAAAAAGTTGTTTTAAATTGTAATAATATTTCATTAAACTATAGGTTTTACTGTATTATTTTATTAAATAAATGCAGCCTTGGTGAGCATAAGATATATCTTTAAAAAATGTTTTAATTACTTTCTACTGGTACTGTACTATATACTGTATTATACTATATACTAAATACAGTATTTCACAAAAGTGAGTACACCCATCACAGCAACCATTTTAGTATATCTTCTCAAGGGACAATAGAAATGAAACTTGAATATATTTTAGAGTAGTCAATGTGCTGCTTGTAGCAGTATAGATTTACTGTCCTCTAATAACTTAACATACAACCATTATTGTCAAAATAGCTGGCAACAAAAGTGAGTACATCCTAAGTGAAAACAACAGTATGTCGTTTAACCATGCAAAGCCACATGTCCTATTCATCATGTTCATGTTTTTTGTCTGCTTGACAGAACCATACAAATGTGTGTATCTTGTATTAGAGTACTTAAACTTTGGTGCTTTGAGTACAATTCTCTCATACTGACCACTGGATGTTCATGCCAAATAATTCACTAAGGATTTGAGAATTAGAAGTGTTGCTCTTCACAAAGATGGCCTAGGCTATAAGAAGATTGGTAACACCCTGAAACTGAATTACAGTACAGTGGCCAGGTTCATACGGAGGTTTTCTCGAAACAACATAAGGGCAGATCCTTTGAGCGCTGCTGATGACGCTGTGGAGTGACACTCAAGTCAAGTATTGGAGTATTGGAGTGATCTTCATTCGATTCCTCCGTACTCATTTTCTTTCCTTGCAGCCTTCCCTCGCGTCCTTCATGGGGTGGAGCTGAGACGCGAGGAAAGGAAACGAGGATGCACAAATAAGAATTGAGAAGCACCCTAAGATGAACTTGTTTGGCTCAGATGGTGTCCAGCTGAAGAAAATTGGGTCTTGCTCAAGTATGGTGGTGGTAGCATCGTGGTCTGGGGCTGCATGAGTGCTGCTGGTACTGGGGAGCTGCGCTAAATTGAGGGAAACATGCTCCAACATGTACTGTGACATTCTGAAGCAGAACATTATGCCCTCCCTTCAGAAACTGGGCCTAACGCCAAGATGACAACTGCCTTGCTGAAGAACCTGAAGTTGAAGGTGATGGTCTCTCAAGTGTGTCTCCAAACCTGAACTCTATTGAGCACCTGTGGGGCATCCTCAAGCGGAAGGTGGAGAAGAACCATGTGTCTAACATCCAGCAGCTCCGTGATGTCATTATGGAGGAGTGAAAGAGGATCCCAGCAACAACCTGTGCATCTCTGGTGAATTCCATGCCTAGAAGGATTAAGGCAGTGCTAGATAACAATGGTGCTCACACAAAATATGGACACTTTGGACACAGTTTTGACATGTTCACTTAGGGTGTACTCACTTTTGTTGCCAGCTATTTTGACAATAATGGCTGTATGTTAAGTTATTTTCAGAGAACAGTAAATCTATACTGCTATCCAAGCAGCACATTGACTACTCTAAAATATATCCAAGTTTCATTTCTATAGTTTTGTCCCTTGAGAAGATAATGGTTGCTGAAATGTGTGGGCTGTACTCACTTATATATACTAATTACTTTTAAAACATGACACCTTTATGGTGCTTCTCCTGAATCTATTTTAAAGGTTTCTTTAACAAAGAAAGTCTTACAGACTTGGAACAACATAAAGATCAGTAAATAAGGACAAACTCTTCCTTCAACTGGTTTTGCTGTTCTTGTTTAGGACATTTCTCACACCACTAATCATTAAGTTTAGTGGGTCAGATTCCCAAATCTTTATTATGCATTCCACTTTATGCATCTCTTATCTATCTTTCCCAAACTTCTTCTGTATACTCTTTTTGACCCCATCAGAGAAACCAGGGCACAATGCACAGATGGCAAAGACGGGAGCACAGCATTTTTAAGTAGCTAGAATGAATCTGAGTCTGTTTGGACTATTCCGTTCCGCCTCCTGCCAGTTGTTTTTCTGGCTCCTTATATATGCCTGACATTTGCCGCCCCAACAGAAGGGCTGATGTGAAAGCTAATGGCTCTGTGACATACAGAGGTCAGGAGGTCACAAAATAAGTGGCTCGAGAATCCACCTGAGAATAACATGCACATCTGGAGTCCATCGGTACCTGTGTGTGCAGTGTGTGCGTGTCAGATGAAGAAAACATCTAAAAGATGTAGGAAGAATGGAAAATAGGAAAATTTGTATCATCTCTATCTTCTACTGTGATATATTTTGAGCCATTTGTGGCTCTCACCTTGAGAATTAATGTTGTTCCCGCCACACATGCACAGACACAAACGCAGACATCTGTTTTAATTACTCTTCCTTCTAACTGAGACCGTGGAGGAATTCAATTAGCCATATTCTGTGTGCTAAGTGCCTGTGCCGCTCCACAAAAGCAGAGGTTTCCAAACAGGCCTGGGCAGCAGATGGGCTTCATTCACCACAAATGGACCCTCCTATTGAGGTAAGGCTGATGGCATATCACTGCTAACAGGTTCACACCAGCTCGCCACGCATCATTCAAATGCTAATTAAAAGCGGGTTGCTTGAGGACTTTTTCCACCCCACCTGTTAATACCCACGTCCATTCGGCTACCGCTCTAAATCTTTCATTGACTGAAGTGCCAATTACAGCTCACAATGTATCATGCTCTGCTCTTACAGACACGCCACAGCCGAATTCAGATATCAGAACAGATGATAATACGCAGAAGACTTGTTATATATGGAGTGTAAATGCACTTTTGATGTTACCCGAAGTGACGCAAGTTAAAATCTGATGAAATATTTATTCAACAGAGCGCATAACATCTTTGACCTCTCTCGGCTGGCAAACCCAGACCACTCTGTGTAAAAGTTATTGTATCTTATTCTATTTTTCGTCATAAAGTTTTTATAGGTGTAACGAAATTAAAAACAAGCCGTAATGACTGCGTATCTCAGCATGATTGAACCTCCATGAAAATTTAATGTTGCTTCTTGGCATGCTACAGTAACCCACTTCCAAATAACTTCCTCCTCCAAAACACACAAACCGGTGCTCACACATAGAGAAATGTTCCGAAGTGACTAAAAGTGCAAACAAAAGTAAATTTATTAGCAATAGCACTGGGAAGTTTGATTCATTCCTATCATTTTATTAATTTTGTACTCATGTAAATTGTTTTCTATGTCCTCCACCAATTTTCACTATTAACTATTAACTATGACTTTTGCCTCAATAAACTCCTAATTACTGCTTATTAATAGTTAGTAAGGTAGTTGTTAAGTTTATGGGTAGGATTATGGGATGTAGAATATGGTCATGCAGAATAAGGCATTAAAATGTGCTTCATGAGAACTAATAAAAACCCAATATCCTTGTAATATGCAAGCTAATAAGCAATTTTAATAGTGAGAATTGGATCGTTAATAAGTGTTAAATTCATTTGTAATTCATTTGTTCCCTGGTTTTAGCTAAATAATAGCCATGTTATACTAATTCATTCTTGGGTTTTAGTTAAAGAGGTCATGAACTGCATTTTTTTTTTAAATACTTAGAAGTCACGTCTTGTGTGTTGCGACGTTACGGTCGGATGCAATGTAGTTGGCAGTGCATCATCTTTTATTTTCAGTCTCTCTTAAAAGCCTGTATAGAACTGTCTTGTTGAAACAAATCTGCAGTAAAATTAATTTGCCAAACGAACCGTGTCTTACTGACTGCATTCTGGAAATGTGGATGTTTGTCCATGTTTTCTTAATGTTGGGATCACAAAGAAAATGTAAAGACTGTGTTTTCCCACAACTTGGCGCTGCAAAACGTCTTGTAATCCTTCTTCAGAGGCATCTCTTTTTGCAGCTCGAGTAATCCTGTTTGCATTGCATGTCTCTCGTATTTACTACATGATGTGAATCAGTGGTCGGGCTAAAGAGACAGTGATGTAGATGTAGGCATTGCTCTTCTTCTGCAGAGGTGGTCTTTCGTCGCACTATGGCGTCATAAGTAAAAATCTGAAACAAGTCTTTTTGTTGCTTGGCTGTTTTTGGATGGGATATTTTTAAAGTACAATGGCCTCTTAAATGTAAAATAATATCAAGGAAAATTTGTTTTCTCAATTCATGACCCATTTAAATCGTGGCCACTTTATATTTAAAAATTACCTCATTTTAATTTAGATAAATTAGGGAAAAATTAGAAGTCGGATATTCGGCGTTACAGAGATAATTGAGATTTTTCATCATTTGTAAGCTGCTTTGGATAAAAAATAGCCTGGGAAAACCCAGACAACTTCCGGCAAATTTAGATTTGCTCAAAGAGCTCATTCAAGCCCATTTCCAGTCCGCAGAAATCGCGGCACCAATCAGAAACGTTGGGGCGGGCTTTACACGATGACGACAGCGCAGCCAGCAACTGTGAAGCAGATTTTGTATTTTGTAGATCAACAGATGGATGCCGCCGTGGAACATCACTCGTTCGAATCAGATATATAGCGTCTGTTTTAAGCAATTTAAAATATCCTTTTCGTTATAAACCCGAGCAAAGAACAACACTCAAAGCCTTCATGTCTAAAAAATATGTTATCGCTATCTTACCGACTGGATTCGGCAAAAGTCTGATATACCAGTGTGGCGAGCAGGACGATCGAGCCGAGAGACGTGAGAGAACGGCGTGAGTGAGGCCGGTCTCGCATCTCTCACGGAGGAGCGGAAGCATAAAAGGAGGAGCGACGACGGTGAAGATCCAGAGAGGACAGGCCTGAATTTTATTTGATGTTTTGTTTTATTATGTGTGGTGGAGTCAGTCGACCGTGAGGGACTTTGTATTTGTTTTATTATTAAAATGTGTGAATTTTCGCCGGTTTCCGCCTCCTCTTTCCCATAACAACGAGCCCCGTTGGTCAATACTAAACGAATGGGTGGGTCTTAGCCATAGACTGTCTTAGCGAGAGCCCTCTGCATACGTCATCTCCTTCATCGCTCTGATTGGTTTTTAGGTCTATCCAATTGCGCAAAGAGGCATTTGAGGGACGTCAGTTGGTGACGCCCCTTTGGAAATGATTTGTCTATGGAGCTTTGCCAGACCCTAACTCAGTTTCAACTGAGAAGGGTCTGGTTTTAACCAGGCTAGATAAAAAAAAGGATTCTGGCAAATTACACAATTTGAATCTAAGTGAGCTAATAATTTTTTTAAAAGAGTATTTTTGATTAACTTTATGAGAAGCTAGCAGCTTGAAAATCTACCTACAAACTGTAACCAAAAAAGTTCATAAATCTTTCACACTAACCGTCCCGTTGCTGGTTTCTTGTTTTGGTCTTCTTCATGCGCATGTTAGCCAGGTCACATCCGAGACACAACGGTGTCACAAGGGCAACTCAAGAGAGAAACACATACAGCTCTCACTCCTGTTTCCACACTGCAGACCAGCATGCAGAGCACATGTTTACTTATAAACGGTCCTGCTGTATAGTGTTTCTTTGTATGACAGAAATTATGTGTGATAGCAAATATTGGTAAGGAAATCGCTCTCACTTTATTAGATGCTCAGGTTTTTGTGTTTTGTGTTTTTGTGTCTCTTTAGGTTTTTAGATTTATGAGGTGACTGTAAGCGGTTCAAGCTATTTTGCAGCTTGTTCTGTCCACAAAGGATGTAGTAAACAATTGTAGAAGTTGTAGTAAACTATTATTTTTTTTTTTTATTATTTTTTTTATTGAGCTTGCAGTCTGTGCAGAGATTCCAGATTGAAATACTGTGTTATTGTTGATTTATAGCTTACACTGCCATTCTGAAGTTTGGGAACTCTTGATAAACAAGAACATTTGGAATGTTGTCATTTGGAAGGAGCATTTAGTAAATGAATAAATAAATAAATAAATAAATACATTTATTTAGCGAAGTTGCATTAAATTGATCAAAAGAGACAGTAAAGTTTTTTATCTACGATAAAATGTCATGGTTCCACAAAAATATTAGGCAGCACAACTTTTTCAAATATCATAACAATAAGAAATATTTCTTGTTATTATGATATTAGCATAATTTCTGAAGGATCATGTACAACTGGAGCAATGCTTGCTTAAAAAATAGTTTTTAGTTTTAAAGGTGTCCTTTATACTTTTTCACATTTTCAACTTTAGCTAGTGTGTAATGTTTAGCTCTTTCATGCATGAATTATGATAACCTCAGTCAGCATGTTTTTTCCTTAGGTTTTTTTATTGCTCCTAGGACATTTATTTTTGTTTATTTTTTATATACATTTATACACATTATTTTTCAAAGAGATTTTCAGATGTCCACTTGAGTGGACAGCATGTGTTTATGGTTTAAACTGAAGAGATTAAACATAATACAATAATCAAACAGATATTGTGTGTGTATTTAACAAGCCAATTAATACAAAAAAATCATGTGAAAACTATAAAATATATACAAAAAATAAAAAATGCGAAATGTTGCAAAGGCAATTGAACATCATACAAGTTGGACTTCGCGTATCTTTGATATCAGAACATGAGGACGTGCTTCCATCAGAAATTTCTGCAGCCTGTCGAGGTACAACAGTGGAAACCACTCAGATGCTCCCTCCAGTGTGCCAGAGTATGTCAATTTGCCCTTATTAGCTGATAATTCTGATTATGTTCAAGATGGACACATTTCTAGCATAGCTCTCCTCTGAGAAAACCTAGCGAATAGGTGTTTTCAATCTCATCTGAAATGAGCAGAGTTGGGTAACGCATTACACGTAACATGCACAACGCAAATCAGCGAGTACAGTAATGCGTTACAAGTAACATGCATTACGTAATCAGATTTTTTTTAATGTTACGAGTAAAGTAATGTATTACAAGTAACATGCATTACGTAATTAGATTACTTTTTGATCTAACAAGTAAAGTAATTAATTACAAGTAATGTGCATTATGTAATCAGATTAATTTTAGATCTAACAAGTAAAGTACCGGTAATGCATTACAAGCAACATACATTACGTAATCAGATTACTTTTTAATCTAACAAGTAAAGTAATTACAAGTAATGTGCATTACGTAATCAGATTACTTTTTGATGTTACGAGTAAAGAAATGCATTACAAGCAACATGCATTACATAAACAGATTAATTTTTTTGATGAAATGAGTAAAGTAATGCATTACATTGATGTCAATGAAAATTACATTCTAATAATACAAATACATTAATTTACAGTCAAAATATGCTGTTTATTTTCAATAAATAAACAGCATTCACAGTATAAGTATGAATTGTAGCTGAAATATAGCCATTGATGCATGAGGTCCACTATAGATGATTAATCAGAATTTTCTCCCAATCTAAAATCAAAACATGGAAAATGTAACTGTGATATGATATTTCTTGATGCTACAGTATTTTTTTTTACCTGCAAGAGTCTCCTAGGATAGAAGGAAGGGTTGGCTATTCCGGAGCAAATTGGCATTTCTGACTGACCATTGCTATCTTGGTTTGGAGGGGGAAAAACATCGACACACAGTGGCTTGCAACTTGGTTGCAATGTATAGGATGATGCACCAGGGTCCACTGTAGAGATTGATGTGCAACTATGCCATCAAAACCCGTGCAAATTCAAGAAAATGCTTTTTTTAATAGCTGTCCACTGTAGTGACCACTATGCATGAAAGGGTTAGTTAAAGATCTGCAAGGTTACAAAGCTCAAAGTCCACTCAAAAGTGAGGTATTCTCTTTAACAGAAAACACTTTTCAAGAGCTACAACAAACGGCTCGTTGGGACTACAACATGCTTTTTCCGGATCTTGTGAAGTCACCGTGTTTACATGCAACCAACTAATCTGTTAGTATTGACGGCTCAATAATTGAGCTCGATCCGTATGAAATTTCGATCGGATTGAAAGGGGTGGTTTATTCCTTTTCTAATCCAATCGAGAGGATATGTAAAAACTTGATCGGATTGAAAACCGAACCCGAAAGGACTGCGCATGTGCAATGACGTTGAAATAGTGTAATGACGTGCGGAACGTGCTGTTCTTCCTATTGAATAAAATGTCATATAACTGAGTGTCCTGTCATTAAAAAAAATTCATTTCACTGTGTCTGTGAAGTGGAGCAGGACAACGTCCCACCAGTCCTTGTTTAGGATTTTCATCCACAGACGGAGGGGCATTTTTACTGCGTGATAAATATAAACAGCACAGCACAATGGTTCATATGCTCATTGTCTCCAAATTATGACCAGAAAGGGATAAATATTAAGTCTGCTGTTTAAAACAAATAAATAACCAATGTAGGAGAATGGTTATTATGCGCAAATATCGGTAAACCAATTCGTGCAGTGTGCGCATGTCAAAAACTATATTCCGATTTTAATCTTGTGACAAATAGACACGCATCAACCCGATCACATTTCTGTCAGAACCACTATCGTCAAATACGATTGACAATTAGCATACAGTTTGGATTGGCGGTATGGTTCCGTTCTGGGCAAGAACTCCCTGCGCATCCATGCAGCCTAGCATATATAAGAGCAGGGAGAACAGCAATAACCCTCCTTAGGGTAAACAGAACAGAATCAACATGAATGTTTGCAGATATCATTATTTCAAGATTTTAAAGTACAACGTAATTCGAGAATTTATTCTGATTCTAAGGGAATCAGAATGTCAAATCCTGTCTGATGAGAGGAGGAACTGGGGATGGAGGAGGGTAATTATCTCCTGAGAAACGCGATTGCTGCTGATAATACTGAAGGAGCTTACATATGTACACGGTGATAGGCGTCGTATTCCTATAGGTAGACGTGGATCAGCTGAGAGTCAGCTGATGCGAGCTTGACTAACGTGACCTGCCAGAACTAATGCTACGCTTGATATTGAGCGTTCATGTAAACACTGCATTCAGATTCATCAATTGGAATGAATTCAGTACGATTGAAACAAAAGGTGTGCATGTAAACATAATGTCACTTATTTGAATAATCCCCACCTACGGAATACGCAAAAAAAAAAAGGGAGCGAGGCATGGTTGAGCTGCACTAGAGTTGACAATCAGTTGTTCATGGATGTTTGACTATTTGTGGCTCCACTAGCCTGCTAGCTAACATTACAGTGTTAATGAAGTGTTTACGGGGCTCTCACTTTTGAAAGACTGTTCACCGATCTTTAGGAACTTAAAATCTATCAAATCTGTGCTTCCAAAGGTTCTGCACGATCGATCATATGTCAAAATTGATAGTGTCGTTAATTTACACCTGAGCAGATGAAACTAATGGTTATGGTAAAAGGTGTAACATTTTCAAAACACGCTCTAAGCGATTCGCCAATCACAACACACTTGGCCAACTAACTAATCTGAGCACATTTCGTATTTTGGAAGGAGGGGCTTCATCAGGAACTGAAAAGTGCGTTTGAGACAAACTTGGAAGAGAGGTACTGCAATAATGTAAATTATGCATTAAAATCCTCTTTAAAATACATTAAAATAGAACACAATTATTTTCAATTGTAATGATATTTCATAATATTCTTGTTTTTACTCTATTTTTTAACACATTTACTGTATATCAAATTACAACCACATCAAAGTCAACATGATCATCAAAGACCCTATCAGATTCACCCATTCACCGACTGTGCCTGTGTGTGTGTGTGTGTGTGTGTGTGTGTGTGTGTGTGTGTGTGTGTGTGTGTGTGTGTGTGTGTGTGTGTGTGTGTGGGTTTGTTTATGTGATTTATGAGGACACAAATTTGTATAATGACATGTGTATTACACTGGTATTACAACTTATGGGTGGTTTATGAGGACATGTCAAAAGTCCTCATAAATCAAATGGCTTAAAAAACATAAAAAACAATGTTTTATTAAAAAATTAAAAATGCAGCATGTCTCCTGTGATGGGTAGGTGTAGGGATAGGGGCAGTGTAGGGGTATAGAATATATAGTTTGTACAGTATAAAAACCATTACGCCTATGGAGAGTCCTCATAATGCTGTTGCACCAACGTGTGTGTGTGTGCGTGTGTGTGTGTGTGTGTGTGTGCACATCTGTATCAATGCATGTGTGTCTGATTAGATGAGAGGAGTGTATTGCCCCTAATGAGGGTTAATTGTTACTGTTGTGTCAGAACGTATTTCTTGATTAGCTATGTGCTCCATGCTGTGAGGGGTTCAACCCCACCCCACTGGAACGGATCTCATCTCATCATTGAGTCTATTCCTCAACACATCCTGACGCTGTCCACTGCAAACCAGCATCATACAGACAGCGGGCACGAGAGAGAAAGACAGATAGACAGCCAGCACTGTGGGGATGTTAATTGCAAGTTAGAGAGCTTTGGCCCCCTTGAAATCCACAGTTTTACTTCAGGAGAAGCATGTAACAAAGACATAAGGTAGGAAAGCCCCTCCCACATCTTAACTCATCTTTGTGTATGCTTGCACAACTTGATTTACACAAGTATGACATGCTCTTTGATCAACATAATTTGTTGTTTCTACAACAACATGTCTGTCAACCAGTCATAGATCGAATATGGCCATGGAAATTTTACATTTAATATTTGCACACAGGTTCTCTAACCTGCATTTTTAGCACTGGGCGAATGGAATCCATTCCTGATTTTAACTAAGACAGGAAAACATCAGTCACATTCTCACCTAGTGTATAAATGGCACAAAAAGACTGAAATACAGCACAATGTCGCAATGTAACCATTTCATGTTTTCTATTGTTATAGGATGTCATATATTTTGTTCAATTCATTCATATAGTTACAGTAACAATGCATCATACACTGGGACCAAAAACAATTCAATAGGCTTTACAATCTTGTCACCGCAGTCTCCTTGTAGCTTTTTTTATTTAAAGGAATACAGTAGTTCACCAATATAAAATAATAACAGGAGAAAAGCAGCAATTTGTGATAATTTTGTTTTGTGTGTGTTTGTGTCCATGCGTGCATGTGTTTTAACACTTAAAATAAAGGGGGGAAAAACACAATTTTACAGATTCCATTCCTAATTTCTCTTCAGTTTACATTGTCTACATTGTATGTCACTTCTACTCGGTAATTCTCTCTCCCTCTCTCATTCCCGTATACAAATACAAGCTTATGAGCTAAAAGAGCCTCGTAGAGTGGCTACCTCAGTAATTTCTCCTTGTCCGCCCACAGCACTCTGATTATGCCTGCACATGGAAGATGCATGTTTGGATTAGGGTTTGTCTTTCGCACACAAAAGCAAGGACGCCCTCCACAACACCATCCATCCACTAATAGAACAGCCCAACCTGGGCTAAAACAACCACTACAGCTTCTGTGCATGACTCTGTCAGAGCGCTCCAGCTTCAAGTTTCAACAGCATCTGAAACACAATGCATCTTCTTAAACATTTAATGATCCAAACTAAGACATCTTATTGGACCTCCACTACGGTGTTGGTGCACAGAGGGAGTACATTAACCTCTGGTGCCTTCATTTTTGAGTAATGTGGAAATTAAAGGATCATAAATGTATGAATACGGAGGAAGTAAGGAACACAGAGGAATGAAACAGTAATATGGAGTGACGCACCCACGGTGGGCACAGAGAGATGTGGCGTGCCATCGTGGGGTGGGGTGGGGGGCAGGATAAAATATTCAAACGCTCCTCTGTTTGTGCCCTCTGAATGAGGCAGGAGCAAAAACAGCCACTCATCATTCTGGAAATTGAAATGCCCGCGGCCAAACTCGAGCATCGAGCATGAGCGATAATCACAGCATCTGCTTCCTGTCTCCTTCATACACGATATCAGCCGTGAAGAAACCCATTCTGACGACGAGCGGCTTCTCAGAGCCCCTTCTGGAAATTAGGCTTACATAGTTTTTCTAGTATGGATATTTATGAGGGTTTTACTTTAATAACAATAACTCTAAGTAAAAAGATTCTAGGAAATCAAGCTAAGTCCTCAACAATGTTGGTTCTCAACTGGTTTACTTCAGGACTATAGGATTTTGCAGTTGACATCAAATTGCAGCTCAACATAGTACCAAAATTGTTTAATTGTATAAGATGTCTTTTAAAATCATTCACTGTAATGCATTACCAGGGACTGCTTGTTCTATGCTCCAAAAGTTTTCAGGACAGAAATTGACCAAATAATCATTTTATTTTTAACAATTAAATTAAAAGCTTTCATATAGTGCAAACCTGTAGCACATATTGCTAGTAACAACAAGGCCATGGATTCAATCTCTAGGGAATGTTTGAATCGCTAGAACACATACTTTGATTCCATTCATGCAAATGGCTTTATCTAAAGAGATTTACTTTGCAATGTAGCATGTGTGTATAAGGGAAAACAAATTGTAAACGCAATATCCATTTAAAGAATTGCAATGTGATTATTTTTTCCATATTGCACAGCCTTATTTTTCATTCAAATACCCCTTAATTTTTATGACTCTCTATTTTTTGTATGACAAATATGTAGATTGCTTCTTAGAAACCAGCTATAAACATGATGATAAGTCATGTTTTGTTTGTTGAGGTCACTTTGGTCGTATCACGCACAAACGCCACAGTTATGTTAAGTATAGCTACTGTACTTTGCAGAATTGATGGTTTCATGAGTGTAGTGATGATTTAATTACTATTTAAGCAATGAAAATGCTTTCATTCAAATTACCATGTTTTTTTTTAAAGTCACACCAAGAACGATTGTGATGAGCAACATTTTTGTGATCTTTGGCAGTAGAGTGGCTTTGTAGAGGAGAAATCTGTAATCATCCATATGGGTGTTGCCAGTCACAAAAGATGTGTTTGCTACAATGGTAAGCGCTTCCCTTTATCTACCAAAAGAACATGGTGTCTGATCTGATGCCAGAGTTGTGGGGTGCACAGGGAGAGAGCAAGAGAGAGAGAAAGCAAGATACAATTTCCCTTTATCCGCTAATTTTTATCTAAAAGCCTGTCTCTCCCCACATTCTTGTTAACAGTGGTCGTTTCGCGCACGGAGGTTTCAGGAGCAGTCGATAAATGTGGCTACTTTAACACTGGTCATTAAAAGAACGAGGGAGAAAACACTGAAAACATAAAAGCTACCCATTCATTTATGAACACAAAAGATAAATCACTCCACAGTTTCTACGTGCGTGTTTGTGTTTTGTGTGCATGCATGCTTTGTGAGAGAAACCAGCAGGGTCGCCACCTCCGAGTGTCGAATCTCTTTAAAGCATGCAACTAAATTTGCTGGCCATACAACCAACGTTTGCTGCACAATAGAGATGTTTAGACAAAGATGAATGGAGGGTAGCTAATTTCAGCCATTTGTTGTTTTTGATTACCAGCACCCATCGGTGCTAATTGGTTTCTTTCTTTCATTTTTGCCACTAATACGAAGGCATTTTTCTCCTCAGGAAGCCAGCAGCACTCCAGAGACCATTGTTGTTATTTTCACTTTAGATTTCCAATCTTCCCTGCTGAAACCGTGATTTAAGCCCTTAGCTGTGACTTCCTATTTTCAGCGTTCACTGGAAAACTTTTTGATACCAAGCACCCCCCCTGTAAAGCACTAAATATAAAATCAATTATTTTAAATGCTACAAGTGAATTTAGTTATCACCAAAAAAAAAATACAATAGGAAAAATGGATAATTACTTTGAGATTTGCTATAAGATTACATTTAACAGTGTTGTTAAATTAACTTTAAACTTTAGAGGATGGCAAAGTTAATCTAAATTTAAAAATAGGGGAACTTAGCATGCAAGATTAAATATCCAATATTGACCAATACCAGTAAATAAAAATGTCTAATGTTCACAGATATTGGCAACATCATCATGTGAAAACTAATCATGTTCACAGCAGTTGAAAGTGAGATGTGAAAGAGATATAAACCATATGGGTTTCATTTCTTTCTGTTATAGGGACAGAAATAAAATAAAATAGACTAATTAGTCTTACAATGTCAAACTAGTCTTTAGAAAATAATAGGTTACACTTTATTTTGACAGTCCTCTTTGGACATTCTATAAGTAACTTTACAAATTCATGTCAACTAACTAATTAGAGTTTGACTTTAGAACAAGTGTAGAATAAATTCAGTTGCAAAGTTAACTGTAGAATATCTGTTGGTGGACCATCATAAAGTGTTAGCAGATATGAAGCAGACAGTCTACTAATAATACTCTAATGAGAGTTAGTTGACATGTAGTTGCCAAGTTACTTATAGTTAGTAGAATGTCTAAAGTAGACTAAAATGGTACCAAACAATAATATATCAATTGATGAAATGTGTTAAGATATTAATTAAACGTTTAACAATAGAACAACATGCAAAATGTCCCTCTAGAACTCCAAGGAGCCCAGTTTAAAAAACCCTTGGTCTAGATAAATGGATGATGGGATTGTTAGTGCTTCGGTCCTGACCTCTCAACTCTACCTGGTTCATATCAAACCCATTTAGTCGTACCTGATAGTATCTCTCACTTGTCCAGACAGCACATGACGATTTTGCTGGAATGAGCGGCAGGCCTTTGGGGACCTTTTGCACTGCTGTCCGCAGCCCCAACCACTAAGGGACCACTGCCGATTAATCAGGTGCATCCAGCACAATAAAAATCAATGCGGAAGAAGAAGAAGGTGAGGCATTTACGGGGCCACTCCCTCTCTGCAAAAGCTCATCATTTTTATTGACTCGGCTTTTAACTGCCTCGAAACCGGCTTGCAGTGTCTGCATTTCTTTATTGGTTTCAATCTATCTATTAAAGCAGTGGGGCCAAAGCAGCTGCATATCTGCTGAATAAATCATGCATGCATACAGCACACACACTCATTCCGCCAACACACACGCACACAATGGGAAACGCACTTAAGCGCCAAGGGCAAAAAGTAAACCGACTGTCGCAGAGAGTGTCGGAGGAGGTATGTGCCCAAAGGTATGACAGACTGGTATCATTTATCTAAATCAGTTGTGGGATTAGTGGTAGAAATATAATTTTATCTTTTCAGTGGGCCAAGCTCGGAGTGATTACATCGTTGTGATGTTGAACATCCATCAAGTTATGTCCAACAGGCAGTGAGATACAGAAACATATGCGATATCCTACAGCACAATCTGACAGAAATGGGCACGGACAGAGATATGTGTACACACACATACAGGCTGCTGACCCGGGGTCATGAGTCCAACACTGTGAGTGAGTGATATCGCTGTTATCCAGAGAGTACAGACGAAGCTCCTGAGACAATGGGTGGCTCTTATGTCCTCTGGGATTAGGTGTGAAGCTCACATAACAAACACAATGGCCTCTTATTGATCCTAGCATTTCTCAGAAAGGTTTGTGACCCACCGAAGCATCATTTGCAGGGGTGATACAGGAAGTCTTGGACCAAAATGGTCACAGATACTATCAGTGACCATATCTTTTTACTTGGCTCTCCCTCCTCCTTTGTGGGAATTGATTGCATGGTTCATTAACCGAATGAGTGGTGCTTCAGGATGTCGAATAAGGCAGAAGCTTGAGTAATGTGCTCATGAAATATGAGTGAAAATGCGGTTGAGGGTACAGTTGAGCAGACATTAAATACAAACTGGTGTAGCAGTGGACCAATGATAATAGGAGGCGCCTGTCTGTTTGGATAGAGATATAATAAAGAATCATGATGAGAGAGATAAAGGTCTGGGATTGTGTTTGACTTATTCAAGTTCAGGCCGCTGTGTGCGTGGGTCTGTCCTTGTGGGAGCTGAATAGTGACCAAATATCCCATAAAGACCGTCCCATACTACCTACTTTGTGAGGACCTATCTTATGGCTAACACCATAAAGAGACTAAATAATGTCTTATACATCATGCAAAAGGTTGTCTGTAGTATGAATAGTTATAATAAGCTTAGTGTAGGAGCAATTCAATAGTCAATAGTAGGGTTTTGCCAGGATATGAAATATGATATGTGTGTGGTCATGGTGGCTAGTGACGGGGACATCACTGAGGGTCAATCTTGGTGCAATGTTTGTCCTTTAAAGAAAGGGCAAGGAGAAAAACCACTGAAATTGCTGACCATATCTTCTGTGTGTGTCAGGTTAAATGCCAGCAAATCCTTACAATCAGACAACTAATAAAGTCACTCGCAGGTGTCGAACTAAATGGAAAAACATATTGAGTTGCCTGTGATTCAGCTCCAAATGTGTGATGCATGCTGAAATATAACACACTATTAAGTATAATAGAGCGGGCCCGCCTACCTATTTGATATGTTTTGGAATAATTGCTTTCAATCTTTTTCTCCATTGTAAAAAAAAATATTTAACAAAGTTCTATGCAATGAACTAAACAAACCAGCATCAAAATGAATCACGCATGCCAAACAAAAATAATATTTTGCTATTCTGTTCAAAAACATAATACGTAAAACGTATTGTTACAATTTAAAATAACTATATATTATACAGTATATCTATTATAATATATTTTAAAATGTAATTTATTCCTGTGATGGCAAATCTGAATTTTCAGCATCATTACTCCAGTCTTCAGTGTCACATGAGTCTTCAGAAATCATTTCAATATACTGATTTGCTGCTCAAGAAACAAACAAATATGTGGTGCTTTATATGTTTGTGGAAATAGTCATTTTGGTATCACTAGTTTAGGGTCCAATTCACACTGTTAACTAGTTGCTTATACTACTTGGATTTTGGCTGTTTATTAGAACTTATAAAGCACATATTAATGCCTTATTCTGGATGACCATATTCTACATCCCTTAAATCCTACCTAAACTTACTACTTTACTAAATATTAATAAGCAGTAATTTGGAGTTTATTGAGGCAAAAGTCATAGTTAATAGTTGTTTAATAGTGAGAATTGGACCCTAAACTAAAGCGTGACCGTACATTTTTAATAATAAATAATTACAGACTGAGTTATATTATTACAATTGAATAAAAGAATGAACTATATGAATATCTTCATGAATAATCTTCATGAGTAATGTACTGTAGTTCTTCTAATATAGAACTTGGGTTATACATTTTATTTTTTTATTTTTAAAGAATTTGAAATTACACTAACTGATTGCTTGTAGCATTGATTGATAAACTCTGTTAGTCTGTCTTGAAAGGTTTATACACAATCATTAACCATGGAGAAATTGAATAGATTTTTTTACTTACAGAACCACATATTTGCACAGCACAGCAACACAAACTCCCTCTCTCCAAAACACACATATTTGTCAATACATAACTTGAACACTAAAACAGAGCAGGATCGTTCAGCGACGTAGTTGATTAGCCATTAAGAGTGCATGAGAGAGAGTGTGAAAAACATGAGAGACACTGAATGGCAGTCAGGGCAATTTAGCAGTGACCTCTTTCCCACAAGGAGACCAAAGCCTAGCGCTAATGAGCTAGTCAAGTCAAACTTACATAGGCTACATTCATACTGTCAAAGCACAAACCGGCAGGAAGTCACCCTCAGAATGAAGTTGAATTCTTGCCATCAAACCCAGGAAAGGAACCTTGTTGAGCCACGTCTTTATTTAAAATGCTTTGAATGACAAAAGAGAGAGTTTAGTTCATTCAAGCACACAATGCATTAAAGACTGGATTACTCCAACTTCCTGCTTGCAAAAAAAAAGACAAAAACACAGGTTTTCTTTGAGAACTGCTTTGCTGAGGCTCATTGTGTATTTCAAACAAAACACTGAGATACTACTATGTCTTGACATTTCATTAAATGGGCTCCTCCGCTCTCTACAGCCTTTCTGAGCTGACAATATTGGCGGCACAGTGCCATCTATTGGTGAGAGGAAGCTGAAAGTTGAAGAGGGTGGACATCTCTTTTCTTCTCTAACTCTCTCTATCATAGTATTTATTTTTAAAAAAACAAGTCTACAAGTCTAACGCTTAAAGGGATAGTTCAAACAAAAAAATCATGTTTCGTGAAAAAAGATGGCCTCTATTGAATGAACCCCCAAAAACAGCATTTTTCAAAAGATCTTTTTTGTTTGTTCCACAGAGGAAAGAAAGTCATACAGGTTTGGAACAACGTCAGAATGTTTTTTTTTTTTTTTTTGATCAATATGTTAAGAAGAAAGAAACATTATTTAAGAACAAGTGAATCAGACCTGAAGTACAGTAGCATGGTTAAAGCTCCTCAATGGAAACCAGAAGGTTGCTATGTTTGATTCCTACAAGATCCATCACAATTGGACTTTTAAACCAGACTCTTAACCTCATTTTGCTCTAGAAAGATTGTTCCTTAAGGGTACTGTAATTTGCTTTGCATAAAACAGTCTGAGAAGTGACTACTTAACAAGGCAATAACGCACAGTTTGAATCTGACTGCATAGTAGAGAGACCACGGTATCTTTTAGCTTTGCTTTTGAAGATAGATCATTTTGGGAGGTCACTGAAAATCGATGTTGACTGCACAGTGTAATCATCGCTGGGAATGCCATTAGCATATCTTAGCATGGATTGAGTTGTCTGGCTGGCGGGCAGAGGGAGGGAGGAGTGATTAGGGATTGATTGTTCTGGCTGGAGAGGCTCTGAGATTGGAGGACGGTATGGGAGAATGTTAATGAAGGCTGAGTCGGAGCCTGCGGCCCCCCGCTCCTTTAATTACCTGAGCATATCTACATGTCCAGGGGGCCCAAGCCTGCTCACGGCGTGTCCGATAAACATGAGCGAGTGTGTGTGCGTCTGACTCAGGCTCTGATTAGAGGGTTAAGACTTCTACTTTCTAGATGCTGTCCCCTCCCACACTTCCTAAATGCAGAGTACCTATACACTCTCTTTCTTTAATGACTTGTTGGTCCGTAGAGTTCTGATGCAAGGCCTCTGGCTGCATTAAGTAACTGGCAAACGAGAACTGTTTGTGTCTCTCCCTTTATTCATGAAATCTGCTGTACAAACAGACAGTGTCTCCATCTGCTTTGGAGCACCCGCACTTCCCCATGATGCTTCGGTTTGGAATTGGCATTAGGTGTGGGCTGCAGACGTTTATTAATATTCATCGGATCTCATTCTGCCTGTTATCATCGCTGACGGAGCCGAAGACAACATCCTACCGTGCTCTCAGCATTCAGAAGTCTGGAAGTGAGAGGTGGGCCAATGACGTGATGCTTATTTTTCTGTCCTACCTATTAATGTATAGGAAATTAGATAAAGAGAGCAGCCTTGCAGACCTGCACAACGGTGCCATGAACAATTTGCCTCTTTTAAAATTTTTAATAATTTGGCAAGGGAATGATAGTTAAAGTTTTATGTCATGTGGTGAAACTTCCCAAAGACTTAATATTTGCATAGATCATTATATAAATAAATTTTAAAAAATTAAAAAAAATTCCCCATTATTTAATATACTTAAAGTATACTTGCTTTTAATAAATAGAATGTTACAGATTTTGTGTAAAAATATAAATGTATTGTAAATGTATTGTAAATGTATATTATATTAAAGTACCGTAAGTTAGTAAGTCACTAGTAATACTTTAATAATTTTTTAAGTAATTTTTTTAATAATCATAATTGTGCTCAAATGGACATTTTGAGTCATTAAATTTCAAATGTCCTTGAAAATTATACAAACATTTTTCAAACATGAACATGAATACAAATTTAAGAATTTAAGAATTCTAGGCACAACTATATTTTAAAAAACAATTTTCCTTTAATTTATCATAGACACACTTATGCTTATGACCAAGGTAATTAATGCAGCTGACAGACTCTGAACAACTTCATGACATCTTCCATTTGGAGATGCGTTGTGGGGGTAGTTTGAGACAACCCTCCTAATGGCATGCTTTAATGGCTGTCTTCTACCTTCTGCACACACGCTCTTGTCAAATGCATTTTTATTTAGGTCATATCATGTGTGACTGACATATATCATATGTGATTATCTCAAGCCATGTGGTTGACAGGTGCTGTGTCCATCATTGTACACACCTGTAGTGATTCAAAACACAGAGCATGAAATGCAACAGACATCCCCAAAGAACATAAGCTACTTGCTAATGCTAATATCCTCTTATAAGCACAGCTGGACATTTGGATTTGGCCCTGTATACCGAGAGTTCACTCAGCCAAGTTATCAAAGCAAGGACAGCCAGCATACCACCACCGATTAAGGGCAGCCTGCCCATAATTAGAGGAGGTCCCAATAGACATCCTCAATCCAAATGCACTGCCCTTTGAACACAGAGACATCAGCCATTCAGAGACCAGTGCCTCTTGTTGTCTGGGAGGGTGGTTTGATGTCACCATATTCTCATTGGATGGTGCCAAATGAGGTGGTTGATAGTAATTAGCAAGCTCCATGTCCTTGAGATGTGAACATTGCTTTCCAATAGTCAAGCCCCCAACAAATCAAATGCACTGTACTACTCATAAACACCGGCCAAAAATCTAGCGCCATCTTGCATGGGTTCCATAGGCTACCAATTGCCTGGTGTTTTATTTTCGTCCCCCAGGCTGTGGCAGATCTACTTAAACCAATCTGTCCAATTTCTCTCTCCTATTTCTCAAATAGCATCTCGCACCATCCCACACGGATTGGTATCTTTGAAAGAGGTGTTGAAATAGAAAATATAAATTTGGGAAAGAATCTGTTTCCTGAGCATTCACACACTAGGGTATGTTTTTTCTACCTGGTGTTCTGCCAAGGCCTGTGATACTGCTGTGATAGAGGCAATGTTTCTGTCTGTGTGATGATCTCCTACTCCCTGCTGTACAAGGCTCTAAGGGATTCAGGTTGTACTCATAGTGGCACTCAAGTTGATGGTGCAAACGTAAGTAGTTTCAACCCAAAAGTACAATGTGAAAAGAGATCATCAAGGCGAGAGTGAATTGAAGTGAATTGATCATGCTTTTTAAATTTCGATTCAGTTACTAAATTTTAATGGGCAAAGCAAATGGGACGCAAACATGCATATTAACTCTTTTACCATCAGCGTAAAAAAACAAAAAAACAATTGCAAGTCACAGCCAGCATTTTTGATCATTTTCACAAAACTTTCATGGCCCCCAGAATATTTTGTTATTTGAGTATCTGAACATGCAATAGGCCTATATCAAATGAAAGAACAGGGCCTCTTCTTTTATAGCCTGGTAAATAACTTCGCTTTGCTTCGTAGACAGAGTCTGGAGTGGCATCATTGAAAAGTGTTTTCTTTATCGCTAGGGGGCGCTTGTCTGAAGTATAAAATCATTGGTTACCCGTAAGCCAATCACATAACGTTTGGTTGAGCGCCAGCTCAGCCGCATCGAACTAAACCTGTAACACATAACGTTATATGATGCGAAAACGAAACCATCGAGCGAAATACCGGAGTGCACATGGCTGTGAACGACTTTTGTAGATTATGTGAAGTAAATCTACGCATCCACGGCACAATCGGGGCCTCTAAACTAATATTTGACAGTAGAGAGAAACAGGAAAATATTTGCAGCCAACTGTCAAAGTTAGGATTAGTTCTGTTAAACACAGCTCTTTGTTCATCTCGAGTCTGTCGGAAATGCTGCAACTTAATTGCAAGATTAAAGCATGACATGGCAATATTTAAGAACTGGAAAAGAAAGGAGACACTGACCTGTCAAAAGGATGCTAGTTCGGGTACAGATAAAAGAGACCGAGATACTCCCTGTGTTTTGATCCAGAGATTCTGTACTCTTTCAGAATATGCATAATAGCGCCCCCTATCGTATAACAGTGAAAACATGGATTCCCGGCAAATTCCGTCAATGGTGGAGAAAGAGTAAATAAAAATGGATAGTTGTAAAGTTTTAATAAAAAAGCAAACTTGTCAAGACAAACTTTGAATATTGGCTTGACAAAGTTATATTAGTTTTAAAAAGCCTTGAAGTTTTAAAAGTTTATAGCCTAGATAGATAGATCAATCAATTAATTTATTCTTGACTAAATTTCAACCAATTTAAACAAGTCAAACTTTGAATGTTGGCTTACAAAGACTTAATCGTAAAGTTGAAGTTGTTTAAAATGTTTTAAAATTTGACTGATGCACAGACACACACACACACGCACACACACACACACACACACACTCACACTGAGGCACTTTTTGCCTTTGACTGATGAAAATCAAGATGTTCAAGAGGTTAGGATATAATAAGATTATAATAAGAGGTTAAAGGATATAATAAAATTAGCCATCACACTTACATTTAAAGTGACCAAACACATATTTTTATTTTTATTTTTTTACATTTAGGAGAATCTAAAATCAATGCTACATCTATCATTAATCAGTGACACTTGTGCACTTTTAGCAATATGCAACAGACTACCTGTAAACTGTCCATTGGCAGTTTGTGAGTCATCAGAGTCATCTATCTGAGACTAGTTATTGGCAGCTGGTTAATGGATGTGTTTTGTGTTTAGAGCAATTAATCTTCTTGAATAAATCTATTTTATCTTTAAGGATGAAGGAACTTCTGATCTGTAAAAATACACATGCCAAGAACCAAATGTGAGCAGAAACTGGCTTTGGTGAGTAAATAAAACAGTTTCTATGCAGTTGAAGCTTAGGACAGATCAGTTTCTCTGAAAGATGGAGGTCGGGTCAAACCAAAATACCATGAAATATCAAATCTAATTCCATCTATATTTTTTTTAAAAAACAAAAAACATAACAATTAAAACATTTTAAAAATCTGTCAAATAGAGTTTCATGGCAGGTAAGATATATTACATTTGTCAGTTTACTCACCATTGGTAGGTGAAGCAAAAAAAAAGAAGAAGTTAATTTTGGTCCCTGGATACAAGCCGTTGTTACATATATATGCACTTTGGTCAATAATTGATAACATTTCTAAGAAGAGCAACTGTTCACGTTCTTGACTAAGATACAACACTGACATCTGAACTACAGTAACCTCTTTTAAGCATGTGGCTAATCAGGCTATCAATTCAACCAATAACCGAGGCTGTGGACAGTAATAAAGAGGTGGTGCTCCTAAAGCAACGGTGAAACGCGCATTTCTCTCAGTCAGATTATCCGGTGCATAACTCAAAGCGACGACCAAAACCAGCTCCAGAAATCAAAGTCTTCATTCAGCTTTCCAATCCTCTGACTGAAACTGTTTGAGTGGCTCTGCGAAACTTCAAAGCGGGAGGAAAAGGGAGGGTTTTTTTAATTTCAGATAAGGCCCCCTGAGCTGAATGTGAACTGCTGGAACTCTAAAAGTTCACATCTTAATCGACGTGACCAGCTGAATTGTGGAGTGAAGAACTCATCTCCAGAGCCCTCATCTCCTGGCCTCTTTTTTTCTCTATAATCTGTATAATCGAAACAGGACGGAAAGCCTAAAGCAGAAAGAGAAGAAGAAAAACACAGCTAGTCTCACTGAAGACCATGGGCTGCTGAGAGACTTAAGCATTCTTAAGTAAGGACAAACACATTTGTTTTGTTGAGCGGGAGTCGCATCAGGTTTATTGATTTACTGTAATGCTGCAATCATTATCGTGCTTTGATAAATCTCTTCTAAAGCAACCAATCTTTTCTGGTTTGTTTTCTATTTTCTTTGTTTTTTTTGTAAGGCTCATATCTTAGATTATTGAATTTCAATTACAGAGAACAGCCAGTGAGAGTGAACATTTAAAAAGAAATTTGCATTATTACTTTTTAAAAATCAATTACATGAAGGTATTATTACAATGATAGAGTGAAGAAGTGAGAATCATTTGAGTATTCATTCACCGTAAGTGCACATTAATTGTATGCCCACAGTTCTTGGTCGCATTGAAACAACTTGATGCAATATCAGTTGACAGAGCATAATATGATCCATTAGGCCTTTACAGGTGCTCAATGATGTTATCCAGTGAAAGTGTTACCCCCACTTATCCTCCAAATGTTGAAGGATTATGTTTTCTGCATTTAAAATATATCCAAATTATACGTTTCTTAGGATTCTCGCCAAATTAAAACAGTTAAACCTTCTGCTTTATAAATATATTTATAAAGTACTGCATTATAATCATTTCAACCAAAGATCTATTAAAAAAAAAGGAAGTGTTTAAAACTCTTTTCCAGGTTCATCCCGCACCATATCAAAACCATGTTGCTAGCATTGCCAGTGCTCTGTTTAAACTATGAGAACAACAATATAAAAAAAAAGCAAAAACATCACAGGACGTTATCATTAGAACCATGTTTCACTGCCAAAATACTAAGCTCTTTTACACTTCATAATCGAAACTCATAAAGATTTGTTCCCATTACCTTGATTTCACTGTAGTTAAATGCTTGTACCACAGTTTGTTTGCATTTTGATGTCAAAAGCAGAGAAATGTTTAAAATAACAGCAGCTCAGATTGAGTCTTAAACAGAGTGCATAGTGAGCAGATCAGATAAGGGGTTTTCTGCGCAGAATAAAACAAATCCTCCTCCTTGAGGCATTGTTCGAGAGTGAAAGGAAGGAATGACTCTGGACAGATTCGACTAGGTTTGTGGTGCTGGGAGTAAAACAGGGGACAGTGATTATCTGAAACAGTAATCTCTATGCATGTAAATCAGAAGGCAGCCATATCCAATTTGTGTGGTGTTTGCCAAAACTGGACTAGAGCATGAAGGAAATGTAATTGATCAAAAGAAAAAAGGTATATTTGATCAAAATGATATATTCATATGATAAAATTAAATTAAACAAAAAAATAAAATGTATTTATTGAGTGTCACATGCTCATTCTAATATGCTGATTTGGTGCTTAAGATCCATTTATCATCAATATTGAAAACAGTTGTGCTGATTAATATTTTTGTGCAAACCTCTTTTTTTTCAGGATCCTTTGATAAATCAAAAGTTAAAAAGAACAGCATTTATATTAAAGGGGTCATGACATGAGAAACCAAATTTGCCTTGATCTTTTGGTATATAAGAGATCTATGTACTATTAAAACTTCCTGCAAGTTTCATAGCTTAAAGGTGCAGTGTGTAAAAATTGTGAGTATCTATTAACAGAAATACAATATGACATCCATAACTATGTGTTCAGTTGTGTATAAAGAACTTACTTAATAAACCGTAATGTTTTTATTACCTTAGAATGAGGCATTTATATCTACATAGGCGTGGGAATCCCCTTCTATGAAGGTCGACATATTGTGACGTCATGTTTCTACCGTAGCCGACAGCGAACAAACAGCGTTACATAGCGCGTTTCGTCACTACCTTGAAAGAGAAGCCGCAGAAAGCTAAAGAAGATAGCCATAAACACCGTGAGTAGTGACTTTTCCCTTGTCAGTGGTGTAGATATGTAGTTGGATTGTTTCATGTAGCCTAACTTAATTCTTCTCCCTCGCTGTGTTATGGCTTTGCTATGTGGGGATAAATGTGCTGGTTACGTTCGTGAGACAGCTGATTAGTAGGCTACTCTTGTCATTGACCGTAAAACAGTTACAGGAATCACCAACCCGTCGATCTTGGAAGCATTTTAAGTCGATCGAGTTTCCAAAATTAGAGAAAAAAAGCCTATTGTGTGTAGTAAGTGGTGTCTAGGGGATGGGGAGGCGCGCGCACTGTTACAATCACGTCATTTTTGCCACACGCACCTTTGGGCTCATGCGGACGCGTCGAGTATAAACAAGGCTTTATGCTTTAACCAGCTCAGCCACAGTAACAGCTCATATTAGCCAGCTAAACTTTTACTACCCTGTTAGAAAAAAATATATAGTTGCATAGTTTCATGTGGTTCTTCTCCCTCTCTGTATTATGGGTTTGCTATGTGGGGAGAAATGTGCTGGTTACGTTCGTGAGATAATCAGCTGATTACTATTATTATATTATGTATTAAGACCCTTGATCCTCACCTGACTATGGCTTTGTAAACTTTATCCATGATGTGGTTTATAATGGACTGTGGTACAGAAACTTGGTTTACTCTGGCTATTCTCTGCTGTCTCAGATGACGATGTTTGTCCCGTTTTAGCCACCGTAGCTTCTTCGAAAGGGAGGGGTGAGCAGTGAGCTGAGCCCTTAGTGCAAGCTCGCAACCGAACCGCTAGATGTCGCTAAAAATCACACACTGCACCTTTAAGACGTCCTCCCCATTATAAACGAAGCATTTATTTAATCAAGCTCTAAATACAGCTCGTTCTGGATCCATGGTATTAAGTGACGGCACGGTAAGAAGTGACGTACCAGTCGTTTGCATATGACATGACCGCCTCCAGCGCAAGACAACTACGCCTCATCATCCAGCGCCTTCAAACTGTCTTGCTCTCTCTCTCTCTCTCCCTCGCGCATATGAATCAAAATCAATTGAGAATTGACACGATGGTAAAAGATTTGAAGACCGAAGTTTCACGTGGTGGAGCATTGTGTAGTCTACATGTGCTACAAAATGATTAACGTTAATAATTTATGCATAAGCAGCACTGATGTTAGCCAATCATAACAGTAGGCGTTAACACTGAAGTTCTTAAAGGGGAAACACCCCAAAACAGACTGTTTGAATCAGAGGTGAGAAACAGGGTGGGAAAATTTCATAAATCACTACATTTTTTTTTTTTTTTTACAAAAAACTATAGTAATACTATAATTCCACCTAAGGGAACATAATAAAACAAAACAAAAAACCATGTCATGACCCCTTTAAATCTTTTGTAACACTATACATGTCTTGATAAATATATTTTTAAAAATTACATATAAATGTGTATATATATATATATATATATATATATATATATATATATAGTGTGTGTGTGTGCTCATGTTTATATTACATTGTGGGGACCAAATGTCCCCACAAGTATAGTAAAACCTGAGATCACCTACATTGTGGGGACCAGCCAGCGGTCCCCATGAGGAGAACAGCGTATAAATCACACTAAGTAATGTTTTTTTAAAATGTAAAAATGCAGAATGTCTCCTGTGATGGGTAGGTTTAGGGATAGGGTTAGTGTAAGGGGACAGAATATATAGTTTGTACAGTATAAAAACCATTACGCCTATGGAGAGTCCCCACAAAGATAGCGAACCAGACATGTGTGCATGTGTGTGTGTGTGTGTGTGTGTGTGTGTGTGTGTGTGGACCTCTTTAAGTAAAACAACTCATATATATAAAATTATAAATGCAACAGCAAAACAAACGTTCAGCCCTAACAGAAGGGCGAAACAGACCCTGTGAGTGACACAGACCTGACATTTTGAATTAGAGGACAAAACCTCTATAATAACATCTCTGTATTTACCATTTTCACTCTGTTAGCCGTGCTTATCTTTAACAATAAAGCACATCAACCTAGTGTGTAACTACTTCTCATCTCCGTCAATGAATTGCAGATGCTGTGTCCTTGCCTGCCTGGAAATCTCAGACATCATTCATTGGAAAGATAAACAATTGAAAAAATGAGTTTACAAAAGAACAAAAATGCTGCTCATTTAAATAGCTGCTCAAGGTTGAACGCAAGTTTTTTTGATCATCCATGCTCAGGAGCGTGCCGCATCGAATTCAAATTCAAATGTGCCACATTTTGAGCTGAGTGGATTTTAAATGCAACTTAAAATCTTTGATAATTAGGTAACAAGAGGTTTTCTGAACTGCAGTGGCACAATTCATCTAATATACATGTCTAAAGTCCGTCCAATTGAGTTAAAACTTGTGTCACCGTCTACTTTCCAACATGTCACTTTAAATTCTCGCAACATTTTGCAGTTGAACACAAAGGAGTTATCAAACGAGTTATATATTTATCACTGGGCTGGATGTCAATTTCTGGTTGATTTATTAAACTAATATATATAAATAAACAATTAGGATTTGATCCTATTTAGCCTTTTTTTAAAATATGTGAAGTAAAACACAGGTTCTCCCCTCTGTGCACTTGGTTTATGAGTTTTTCTGCTCTCTCTTTCTCTTGCTGAAGGCCTCGGAGTTTGTTTTTTGCAGTAACAAAGTGTGGTAAAGTAGGCCCACAGCTATCATAATCCAGCGGTCTGTGGCCCTTTCCATGGCGGAAATTCATGCCTCATCTTTCAAAAGCGGTAGTTCACACTTCAGAGGAGTCAGACAAGCTGCTGGAGGCTCTAGGATGCCGCAGAATTCACAAGCATGAATATAACAGTACATGCAGACGAGCTGAACGGTTATGAACAGAAGGGCAGTGGCACGAGAAAAAAAATGTCATTTTGAGCTGATCTGGTTTTTGTTTATTTCACGCGTGGCGGTGTTCATCATGACCTCTGCAATCTATTCGATCTCAGTGGAGAGTCTGTTGCAGTTTTACTGTGTAGCAAGAATACATTTACATATATTTAGTTCTCAGGATTGCTCAAATTCAATGAATGTTACATCAATGTTTATTTATAGTCCATGAGTGTTAGCTTTAAAGGTGCCATATGTAAAAATTGAGGTATAAATATCCCAAAAATTAGCTACACGCATCAAAAGAATGAGAAGAAATAAGTGCAATGATGTCATTAAAAAAATGACAAGTTATACTGCTGCCGAGATATAAACCTGAATTAGCATGCTAAATTACTAGCCCCTGCCCGGCCGGTGTCGTAATACCAGTTTCGGCCATGGGAGGCGGTATGCGGGCAACATTACCACCATTCAAACTGTAATACACGAATAACTCGCACGGCTTGTGGGCATACTTGAACCTGATGTCTATCATGTGGAAAGTACAGCCCATTACTACATTTCAGTTCAGGGAATAGACGATAGCGGAAAAATGGCTGAAGCCCTTGGCAAGAGAGCCTTAGCCACACCACAACCACCCGCTGCAGGGAAAAAACCGCGCTCAGATGCAAAACAAAATTCGGATAAAAAAAGGAGCAGAACCAGAGTCAACATAGGCACTGCTTTCCATCGCTGGAGACTATTAATGGACGAGAAAAAAATGAAGTTCGACTCCGAACTTGCAACATTTCTTTTGGATCGGTAAGTAAGATGCTGTTAGTATTTCACTAGAAGTTTGTGTAGTTTTTTCGGGAAGTTATAACATAGAAATGTATCGAAGGATGTTTGATTAAAGTGCTAATGTGATGGCTAACTTAACTGTTAACGTATCTAACTTAACGTTATCTGTTAGCGTTTGATAGTTAGCTCTAACGTTACCCACAGATCCGATGGTGTTTTACCTGTAATCTACCAGAGGCCGTCTCTAACAAACTGATGATAAAATGTAACATAAGCTAAGAAGCTTGAAATGTCTTCGATGATAATGAACCTCAAATGGACGCACGATACGTAATGAGACCGAATGTTTTTTGGGGACTAATGAAGAGGTATTGATAATGAAATCAAACTTGACAGAATCTGACAGCTGAGATTTTTTTTTTTTATCATAACTAACCTGCTCTGTCTAGTCTGTCGGTCTCCGTGTCCTCTTTGCTTTGCGATTTTTCTGTGCGTGAGAAAATTAATGTGTGGCGTGAGAACATGTGAAAAGTGTCAATTTCGTGTGTCTCACGGTGAATTCGTGAGAGTTCGCAGCTCTGAATGGCGCAAGCTTGGTCAAAAGCAGCGAATGCTGTCTGTCAAATCAATGTAATTCAAGCAATAAATATGTAATATGAACAAAACTAATATGAACATATTCACTGGTAAAGGTGAAGGGGAGTAGCTTGAAGATGTCATTTAATCACTTGACATCAACCAACGTTCCTCTGGAGTCAAATCGTCCTCTATTAGGAGTTGGCTCGGCTTCGGCTATGGCGCTAGGGTCGTTATGAAGGGAGGGGCGGAGCCATAGACTGTAAGGGCGGAGCATAGAGACTGTCGTTTCTCGTTTGTTACTTTAGAGTAGACCAACTCACTTTCTGGAGGTATACTGCCCCCATCTGGTATGGAATGTGGAGTATGAATTTATTTTTTGGCAGACATTCCACTTGGCACCTTTAAGGTCATTTATGGTATACTCCTAAACATGAAGCTTTTGGCTTTTAGTATTAATAGTATGTTAGCTTTTCTGTTATCTAAGCTAGTGTGCCCCAAAACAATGACAAAATTTGCATTTAGAAGATATAAGCATTCAAAACTTACAGTCTCTCACTTCTGCCAATATGGATCAATGATTTTGATGACATCACTCTGCACTTCAGCTTCTCATCAGGTTTTCTGTCCAATCAAATGCTTTCTAGAATCTGAAGCGTAATGCAGAATGCTTTATTTTAAAGCAATGTGAAGTAGATTAGGAGGAAACTGCAGCTTTACCAAGCTCAACAGCTCTGGCCGAGCTATGATAAACTAAACGCTATTGGCTATTTTAAAAAAGGGGAGGAGCTGTTCGATATGTCCCAACCTTTCTTCCTGTTTCAGTGGGAATTACGTCAACACATTGAATAATGCTGTGCATTTCAAGGCACTTCAGTGGGCCTTTAAGCATATATGCACAAATGTACAGTCTCTTTAATATTTATTAAACACAGATCAAATATTGATGCTCTCTACAATGAGAATGTCCCTTCCTCTAAAACCACCTGACAAGCAAGTAGCAAATATCATAGCTCATGACTATGAAATATGGAGCCCCATGATGAAAGAAATAAGAGATATCTTGGCCACAATATTTTCATGATCACGTTGTATTTGTCTGTTTCCTAATTTTAGTTAAATTGTGGCCTCATTGTACTAATTCATTCTCTCATTTCAGTGGCCCCATGCACATGACATGAAATGCATTTTAATTCACAAATAAGTACCATGTGGCCATTACTGAACTAAAATTCTTAATTTGTGGGCACAGTATATTTTTTTAAAAGGAACAAGCAATTCAATTTGTCCCACCAAAACTTCTTTCACTATAGGTAATATGTTGTCACATAAAAGAAAAAAATTTTTTTTAAAGTAATGAAAATTAGGGATGCTCGATATATCGGCAACCATATCGGTATCACCCGATAAGAAGACGATAAATAATTGATTATTTCCTTCAGCTGAGACACTTTAGATGGGCACTGGTCGCCATGGTGGTTTTGAATTGCTTGAAATATGATTGGAATTACTTCCTAAGTGCAATTTGAAGTGCAAGTCTGTCATAGAGGCTACATAAAATTACAATGAGAACATTATAATCGTGTGCTTGGGACACGGCTTTTAATAGTGAGACTTTTGTTTTTGTAATCAGGCTCTCAAAAAGTATTAAGAAAAATATTTTGATTTATCTGCAAATATAGCAGTTATCGGCTTTCAAATAAAAAGAATTATCGGTACTGGCCAAAATGTTCCTATATTCAAAATGTATAAATACTCAAAAGTGTGAAAGCAATATGCATTGTGCAGATATGAGACCTATAACATCATTAGGTGCTTCAGTGGAACAATTTATTAATAATCAGACCCCGTGAAACTAAATTGGATCATGTCTACTAGCTTAGAGATCATGAAAGTCAACTGTAATGAGTTCCTAAAAGCTGACATTCTCACTTTGACAAACATACAATTAAAATTGACAGTCTTTCTCCACTGGGAAAAATTTTAAATATATAAACAACAAATTCTGTCTCCATTCCATGTCACTTAATAATCTGGTCTGGAAAACACAAACATAGATAAGTTGATGGATACAAACTGTGGAAAGTCCCAGTTCCCTATCGAGGAACTCGAACTGCGTAGATGACGACACTAGGGGAAAGCCCTTCAGCGTAGCGCGTCTGAATTCATGAATGAAACCGAATCCAATCCTATTGCCGTTGCGTGATGACGTAGCGTGTGACGGCATTCGCGGATGTGTATAAGAGCACGCCGGCACAAGCAGAGTCAGCTTTTTGCTATTCTGCAAGCGCTCTGTGTATGTGTGAACGATATGTCCTATTTGGTGTTGTATGTCCTGTTAACTGCATTGCAATCTAGGGTGCGAGGCATGAACAGTCAGCTCCTGAGGGTGCTGGCTGTGTTCATAAAAAATAAAATAAAAATAAAAAACGCCGCACACGTGCGTTTCGAGTGTCTCAGCCTCGCGCCTGTTGACTTTCTCCTCGAGAGATGAAAGCCAATATATTGTGTATGACTCGGATCTCACGTTTGCCGAGGTAGCGCTTAGATTTCGAGTGTACTTTGCAATAAGATTCTGTGGCTGGGATCTCGCGTTTGCCAAGGCAGCGCAGGTTTACACTTTGCCTTGCAATACAGAATCTAGTAGCTCGGATTTCGTGTTTGCCGAGGCAGCATGTAGGTTATGAGACTACTTTGCAGTTTGCTGTGTGGGTACGAGGCTTGAACAGTCAGCTCCCGAGGGTGCTGGCTGTGTTCATTGAAAAACTCGCCGCACAGTACGTGCGTTTCGGGTGTCTAAGCCTCGCGCGGCGCCTGTTGACTTTCTTCTCGAGAGATGAAAGGATATAAATAAAAGGAATATGCAACAAAAGGACACACGCGATCTGACTTATAATACTGTTTAGGTGCGAGACATTCAGAGTCAGCTCCTGAGGGTGCTAGCTGTTCATTGAGAAATATCTTGACGCCTACAGCCGTGCGCTGTCAGGTGTTTCAGTCTCGCGCAAGTTGACTTTCTTCTCGAGGGATGAAAGCAAAATTTTAACGGCTCGAATCTCGTGTTTGCCGAGGCAGCGTGTAGGTTCCGAGAAAAAATAAAACAGTATTCTGGTGTTTATGGCTGCATTTATTTCCTACAGCCTACCATTCAGATCGTGTTTTCACTTATCCAGTGTTATGGCTGCATTTAATTCCGAAAGGGGTTAAAGTAATTTAAAATTGTGTCTGACTTTAAAACTTGGTTATATATTTTAATTCAGCCTACCATCTGAAGGAGAGTATCACTCTAGAGGTCCCCCTTAGAAAAAAATAATAATATCTGAGCTTGGGACTCTAGCACTCTCGCCCAGAGCCTCCTGAGAAGGCGGATCTGAGGAC
Source organism: Semotilus atromaculatus (assembly GCA_031834385.1). Lineage (NCBI taxonomy): Eukaryota > Metazoa > Chordata > Actinopteri > Cypriniformes > Leuciscidae > Semotilus > Semotilus atromaculatus. Next base: position 8,089,576 of record JAULUF010000019.1, on the reverse strand, counting down.
TGTCCTTCAGACCAGGAAGGCGTCGGGAGAAAGGTCCTAACTTGTGTGAGACCTTGGAGGGCTGTCCCCCCCAAAAGAGAGTGATCAAGATCCCCTCTCTCACCGGGCCCTCAGGAAACTGGTGTCATCATCCTGCCGCTAGTTGCGCTTCGGGACATATCAGTTTCCAGCGAACGTCTTCACAGCAAAAGCTTGTGGCCAGGCAGCGTTGGCGTCCGCACACCGAGAGTCGTTTTCGATTATTCCCTGCCGGCATTCTGCTTCAGGGTATCGTGAAGGGCTCTCACAAGACACTTGACACCAGCCCTGAGGGGCTGGTTCCCTTGCTGAATTTTGTTGAGGCATGGCAACGTCTCCCCAATATTTCTCCATGGGTCCTGCACGCATTGAGTCCATATCAACCACAATATCCAGGGTGAAGCTAGGCCACACCATCACAGTGAAACACTTCCACAGAGTGTTGGGTCTCATGACTACAGCGTCCAGCATATTACCTTCTGGCCTGCTGCACATGAGAGCCTTGCAGTGGTGGTTGAAGACCAAGGGGTTTTCCCCGAGGGGAAATCCATTCCACTTGATAAGGGTTATGCGCAGATGCCTTCGTTCCCTATCAATATGGAAGAAGCCTTGGTTTCTGTCCCAAGGTCCCAAGTTGGGAGTGTCATGTCGCCGAATAATTATTTCGACAGACGCCTCCCTCACGGGCTGGGGCGCGGTCATGGACGGCCACTTCACGAGAGGTCTCTGGCAGGACCATCATTCCTCCTGGCACATAAATTGCCTGGAAATGTTGGCGGTGTTCCAAGCTCTGAGGAGTTTCCTACCAGAACTCCATGATCGCCATGTTCTTGTGAGAACCGACAATATGTCAGTGGTGTCCTATTTTAATCGGGGGTCTGAGGTCACGCCCTCAGACTGGCGCATCAGATCCTCCTGTGGGCCCAGCGGAGACTGTCGTCTCTCAGGGTGATGTATGTCCCGGGGGACCAGAACCAGGGAGCAGACGTACTGTCGAGGCAGGGGCTGAGGCCCGGGGAATGGAGACTCCACCCCGAGACGGTGGAGTTGATATGCGAGAGGTTCGGCCCAGTGGACGTGACCTGTTTGCGTCTCGAGAGACGACACACTGTCCACTGTGGTTCTCCCTCGCGCAGTAGCCCCGTTGTGGCCGGCCCGAGGATGGTTCTCGGACATCATTTCACTCCTGGCAGGTCTGCCATGGCAGATCCTTCTGAGGAGGGAGCTGCTGTCCCAGGCGGAAGGCTTAGTTCTCCACCCTCGGCCCGAGCTGTGGAAACTTTGGGTCTGGCCTTTGAGGGGGCTCAGTACCTGGAAGCTGGCCTGTCAGGTGGAGGATGAGACCTGAGACTCGCTCCAGTGTTCTCTCATGGGAACTGGCAGTGGTTCTCGAATGGCTGGCCGAGGCCCCCTTTGAACCATTGGAGTCGGCTGAGGCCAAGAACCTTATGTTGAAGGTGGTCTTTTTGTTGGCCATTACTTCTCTGAGGAGGGTAGGAGATCTCCAGGCGCTCTCTATTTCCAATGGGTGCTTGGAGTTTGCTCCAGGCAACATTAAGGCCATCTTACATCCCAGGCCTGGCTATTTGCCCAAGGTGCCATCCAATATGGCACGGCCTGTGGTTCTGCAGGTTTTTCATCCTCCACCTCATGTGACGGCAGATGAAGAGAGACTTCATCTGCTCTGCCCTGTCAGAGCTCTTAAGTGTTAATAATCCTTCTCATGGCGAAGTCGGACCAACTGGATTGTTCAGACTATATCCCTGGCCTATCAGGTGCGCAATTTGCCTTCACCTGTGGCCGTGAGGGCTCACTCTGCCAGAGGCATGGCGTCCTCTAGAGCCCTCCTTTCAGGGGTTTCTAATCATGACATGTGTGAGGCAGCTGGCTGGGCCACTCCGCACACATTCATGAGGTTTTGAAGTCTGGACCTTCCCTCTACACCCGGTGCACGAGTGCTTTCGTCCTAAGTTGTGCCTGAAGTCAGCTTCACACTGGGATAGGCGGGTTCGTTGTGGTATAGTGGGTATCTCGTTCCCCTAGTGTCGTCATCGACGCTGTTCGAGTTCCTCGATAGGGAACGTCTCGGGTTACGTATGTAACCCTTGTTCCCTGAGAAGGGAACGAGACACTGCGTCGATTCGCCACGCCTCACCCCGCCTGGAGCACCTTCATAGCAAAGAGCTGACTCTGCTTGTGCCGGAGTGCTCTTATACACATTCGCGAATGCCGTCACACGCTACGTCATCACGCAACGCCAATAGGATTGGATTCGGTTTCATTCATGAATTCAGATGCACTACGCTGAAGGGCTTTCCCCTAGTGTCGTCATCGACGCAGTGTCTCGTTCCCTTCTCATGGAACAAGGGTTACATACGAAACCCGAGGCGTTTTTTTTTTTGGGGGGGGTTATCATCGTTAACTAAAACTATAGTATTAAAGGCATTTTTGTTAACAGAAATAAATCTGAAATGTAGAAAATATAAATAATAGTTCAGTTACTAATATTACTAATTCCAAATATTAATAAAAACGATAATAACATAAACAACATTAAGTTAACACTGGTGCTGTTTAACTGTTTATCAAGACTCCGCTCAGCCAACTGTTGTAAAAGTAGGCTAAGTAAAAAAGAAAGCTTCACTGTATTACAATGAATTGCAACATTATGTGTAAAAACTGTTCTTCAACCAGTGTTCTGCTCTCTCTCTCTCTCTCTCTCTCTCCCCCTGTCACTGTTACTTTTGATTTTACACACGCACATTTTTCTTGATTCATGTCAGCCTCCAACTCTTATTCACATCTGATACTTCAAATAAGAGCATTTTGACATCCCCACGGTCTCTCCGATACCTTCACTCCTTCGCAGTACCATTCCCATTCCTCTATCCTCCTCTTTTAAAGTCTCTGCCATTTTTCTTCATTTGGTCTCAGGCTCTTTACATTCATGTCAGTCCGATCTTGATGGCTAAAGTGTCATTTTGCAAATAAATGTTGACGTTCCTTCAAGCAACTAAGTTACTCATAATAGGGGGGAAACAGGAAAACAAATCACAACACACGTGTAATTTTTAAAGGCCAGTTTCAACTGTGAAATACAATGGTGCGAGATAGCATCTTTTTTCACACACCTAACACATGAGTATTATATTTCTCAACCTTACAATCATAACATTATGTTACCTAATTGTCTATCAATGAGCAAGGCACAGCAGTACCCCAGAGGTCCCTACAGAGACCACTTTGATTTGATTTCAAGATGTGTTGGCTGGATTCAGTGGACCACTGAAGGAGGATTAGAGAGGTTATTTCAGGATTAAAACAGGCTTGTCATTTAATTTGCTCGGAGGCAAATGAGATCAAGCAACATTGCCCAGGAAGGTCTATCTCTTACATATTAAGGATGCATTTAGTCTATTTGCATGGGTGAGCGGCACTATATAGGCAGCACGGTTACACTTTATTTTGATAGTCCACTTTAGATATTCTACTAACTATAAGTAACTTTTCAACTACATGTCAATCTCTCATTAGAGTATTAGTAGACTGTAGTAGACTGTCAGACTGTTAGGTTGTGGTTAGGTGTTAGGGTTCAGGTTAGGAGAATAAGTTGACTTGTACTTGCCAAGTTACTTATAGTCAGTAAAATGTCTGTTGGGGAGAATCAAAATAAAGTGTTAGCAGATATTAAGCAGACAGTCTACTAATACTCTAATGACAGTTAGTTGACATGTAGCTGCAAAGGAAATTATGGAAATTATCCCATAATTTACTCACCCTCAGGCCATAGGTGTATATTACTTTCTTCTTTCAGCCAAACACAATCAGAGTTATATTAAATAATTTTCTGGCTCTTTCCAGCTTTATAATGGGATTGAATGTGTCCCAGAGTTTTTGAAGCTTCATCCTTTGTAAAAGTAATCCATACGACTCCAATGGGTTAAAAAAGTCCTTCTGAAGCGAAGCGATGGGTATTTGTAAGACAAATATCCATATTTAAAACTTTATAACCATAATTACTGGCTTCCGGCAAGTGAGATTAATCGTTGCCCTGCACAAACATGTAAATATATATATATATATATAAATGCCCAACAATTTGTTGAATCTTTTCAGGCTCAGGTCAGGTAAGAGATGCCTATACCAAATGAAACTACTGCATCTTTGTTGTCACTTTCAAATCCTATGATAGCTTTGATCAGGAACAGTTCTGTATCGTCTGCATTTGTCATTGTCAGTTGAGACAGTGCATATTTGGCTTGGCCAGTCAGCTGTGAATATCTTGTGCCTTTCCTCAAAAGCTGAAAATGGCTCTGAGAATGAGGAGGCTGCTGTGATTGATGACTACACTCGCCTCAAATATAAATTAAAAAGGAGAATGATTAGTCCTTAAAAGAGATTCGAATGAAAGACGAAGCTCCCATCCACAACACCGAGTGATCTGGCAATCAGTTCCACTGACAGACAGACAGCAGGGTCTCTTAATGGGACACTCCCTACTGGAAGATATTCATATTTATTTGCATTTATTCTCTTGGCAGACGCTTCTTACCAAACCGAAGCTGATGACATTACTGTGGCAGGTGGATCAGGAAAAAATAGAAACAACATGGCAAATGGCAATAAAAATATTAACAGGAGGGTTAAGCGAAAGCTTATTACATACAAACAAATAATAAACAATAAATCTCCACAGAGAACAGCATCTGTAAGAGAAAACATTTTGCCATTACTCCTGTGAATCTATCAAATGGTTTATTCAGACAGACCCTCTTTTTCTTTCCAGTTGCTCACAGCATTAAAATTCCCGATAGTCGACATGACAAAATTCAGAATCCCAAAGTTTTATCCTGTCAGCATGTCTGGAGCAACAGAGACTTGCAACACATTTGTGTCTCCTATCTGTCAAACCACAATAAAAAAAATAGATTCTTTCCATGACAAAATTGTTTATTGTTCAGGATCAGAGAAATGGATTCTGATCACTTGTCAGTCCCAACAACATTGTTTGCTTTTGCATCACCATTTGAACCTCTAAAATAGTTTGGACAGCTCAACAGTCTCCGTCTCTCTACAAAAACTGTATGTTGTTCAATTGGTTGGCACCAGTCCAGCCAACTGAGCCATCTGTCCTCTTTCAGTTCTTGACAATGCTATGTTGGACTTCATGTCCAAAACTGTTGTCCAATGGTGTACAACAGGGTTAAAAAATAAGAAAATGTGTGTTATCTAAAATAAATTCGGTTTCTAATATAAATCATACTGTGACGTAAAAAAAAAACTGGGATTAGAGCAAACGACCCTGACACCAGCATTTTTTTAGAAGCAAGATAATTATAATAAAAAATAGTGGTCAAACTTTAGTTTGGGGAACACATAATCACTATTAACTACAACTTTTGCCTCAATAAACTCCTAATTTACTGCTTATTATTAGTGAGTAAGGTAGTTGTTATAGTGGTTATGTTGAAGATTAAGGGATGTAGATTATTATCATGCAGAATAAGGCATAAGGTAATGTGCTTTATACATATGTACTAGTAATATGCAAGCTAATAAGCAACTAGTTAATAGTGATAGTTGGTCCATAAAATGTTACCAAAATAGCAATATAAAATTGCAACATTTAAAAAAAACAAAAAACATATATATATATATATATATATATATATATATATATATATATATATATATATATATATATATATATACACTCACCGGCCACTTTATTAGGTACACCTGTCCAACTGCTCCTTAACACTTAATTTCTAAGCAGCCAATCACATGGCGGCAACTCAGTGCATTTAGGCATGTAGACATGGTCAAGACAATCTCCTGCAGTTCAAACCGAGCATCAGTATGGGGAAGAAAGGTGATTTGAGTGACTTTGAACGTGGCATGATTGTTGGTGCCAGAAGGGCTGGTCTGAGTATTTCAGAAACTGCTAATCTACTGGGATTTTCACGCACAACCATCTCTAGGGTTTACAGAGAATGGTCAGAAAAAGAAAAAACATCCAGTGAGCGGCAGTTCTGTGGGCGGAAATGCCTTGTTGATGCCAGAGGTCAGAGGAGAATGGCCAGACTGGTTCGAGCTGATAGAAGGGCAACAGTGACTCAAATAACCACCCGTTACAACCAAGGTGGGCAGAAGAGCATCTCTGAACGCACAGTACGTCGAACTTTGAGGCAGATGGGCTACAGCAGCAGAAGACCACACCGGGTGCCACTCCTTTCAGCTAAGAACAGGAAACTGAGGCTACAATTTGCACAAGCTCATCGAAATTGGACAATAGAAGATTGGAAAAACGTTGCCTGGTCTGATGAGTCTCGATTTCTGCTGCGACATTCGGATGGTAGGGTCAGAATTTGGCGTCTACAACATGAAAGCATGGATCCATCCTGCCTTGTATCAACGGTTCAGGCTGGTGGTGGTGGTGTCATGGTGTGGGGAATATTTTATTGGCACTCTTTGGGCCCCTTGGTACCAATTGAGCATCGTTGCAACGCCACAGCCTACCTGAGTATTGTTGCTGACCATGTCCATCCCTTTATGACCACAATGTACCCAACTTCTGATGGCTACTTTCAGCAGGATAATGCGCCATGTCATAAAGCTGGAATCATCTCAGACTGGTTTCTTGAACATGACAATGAGTTCGCTGTACTCAAATGGCCTCCACAGTCACCAGATCTCAATCCAATAGAGCATCTTTGGGATGTGGTGGAACGGGAGATTCGCATCATGGATGTGCAGCCGACAAATCTGCGGCAACTGTGTGATGCCATCATGTCAATATGGACCAAACTCCCTGAGGAATGCTTCCAGCACCTTGTTGAATCTATGCCACGAAGAATTGAGGCAGTTCTGAAGGCAAAAGGGGGTCCAACCCGTTACTAGCATGGGGTACCTAATAAAGTGGCCGGTGAGTGTACAGTATATAGGCCTATTTGGATATGTGTCAATTAACTGAACATGGATTCTTCAAACTCGCTTTCAGTGGATAACTTCAGTGATAATTCACTTCTTGAATTATAACAATTTTAACACACAAGTGTTTAGGAAAGTGTTTCATCCTGTGTTGGTTTTTGGAGACAAAAAAACTAAAGGGCCTTTTAACAATGTTGTATTTTACAGAAAGTAGCCATTTAGCGTTACTGCATATTTGTGACCCTACATGACTTCTTTGATAAGTGGCAGGCTGTTGATTAATTTTACAGTAATTTTAGGTCATATTTCTTAGAGGTTTTGAGATGTCAGAGATGTATGAGGAAGGGGATTATATAATTACCGGATGAATCAGAGGTCTTTAAAAGAGACTTGACCTAGTACTTACAACCCTTCAGCTCCGCCCATGCGCACTGATTGCACTTGTTAAGTGCGCTCCTTTTCTTATTAATAAGCAGATTAGTATGACCGTAAGTGATAAACCAACAGAACAGCCAAGACCTGCAACAAAAACAGCTTCCTTCCCTCTCCAAAGCACCATAGAAACAGAGCAAATCTATCATTACTGTGACATCACTGCATCCTGCTTGCATTCAAACTGATGATGGCCTTCATGGAGAGCTCAGATGGAAGTTTTATTCAAATTATTCGCCGTGCGCAGAGGGGAATCAGCCATGAGAAGAAATTTGCCATCGTTGAAATGTGGACCTTATAGCTTATGAAAAATAATTGAATGAAGCTGCTCTTTATAAATGAGTTTCAGAACACAGTCTCACATTGTACACCCATATACTTACAGTGGGGTTCAAAAGTCTAAGACCACATAAAAAAAATGTCAGGATTAAAAATCTCATTTCAACCTACTAGCATGTAGTAAAAAAATATATGATTATTATTTGATTTATATTTAAATTAATGTATTTTTTTAAGCTTACGTATATGGACCAATTTAAGAACAAAGAAAGTTTAAAATGGAAAACAAAAAACCTCCCACTAAATTTGCATGGATCTCAATTCTCTCCTAATTGTGACTGATAAGTGGTGCATCGCGGTGGTCCACTTTCAGCACAAACACATTTATAATGGCCGTCACTGCCAACAGCCCTGCTGTGATGACTGTGAATAAGTGAGGTTACTTAAGTTTCTTAGTGCATAGAAAAGTCAATTAATCTCCTCTTATTCAGCTCATCGATTACATCAAGTGATAAGTCTGAAAAGGCAATTTCAGAAAAACTAATGCTGACAGTTGCTGTTGGCTCATCACAACTTAAAACTGCTTAATGGTGTTTCGGTGTATCACTAAATACATACTGAACAATATCTGTCTTGATTGTCTGTCATGGATGAATCGATAAATCCTTGGAGATTCTATTCTAGCTCTCGGCTCCAATTTTCATGTGTACTTGTATATTACATATGGTAAGGGAGAGGTTTATTGCCCATCTAAATCAGTCTCACCATTTAACAAAGTTACACTGGGAAACAGTTTAGACACCACTCATCAAAAACATAAAATATGCTCAGTTTAAGATTACTTCATAACACAGAGCAATATTGGACTTGTGAAGCCTGCAGCCCCTTCACTGTTACCCACATACAAATGTACGTTTTACAATTTATGAATATTAAAGGTGCCCTAGAATGTGAAATTGAATTTATTTTGGCATAGTTAAATAACAAGAGTTTAGTACATGGACATGACATACAGTAAGTCTCAAACACCATTGTTTTCTCCTTCTTACTTAAATCTCGTTTTTGAAAAACACCCCTGAAAAATAGGCGAATCTCCACATAACACCGACTGTGACGCAACAGTCGGGATCATTAATATGTACGACTCCAAAAATTTGCATATGCCAGCCCATGTTCAATGACAGGCGGAACTGCGCAGCCGAAGCATGGCAGTTGATCAGTGTTTGGATGTACAAATGAACACAAAGGTATTTAGTTCCTTCATCCGAGCCTCTGAAGAAACAATGGGTTCACTTTATTTTCTCTGGAAATTTCCAAACATTTCACCGACGAGACGGTTTCCTCAACTTGGGGCAATTGAGCTGGCCTCGATGTCTGAAAATAAATCGATTGAGCTACCAAACAACACTTTCTGATGTGTAATTGTTCAAGTTCAGACAGGTAATCTTTCTCTCAAAATCGTTCAATACTGTATTTACATCATCGTGTTTGCATTGGTGAAAGCATTAGAGAGAGTGCAGAAACTGCGTTGCAATGATAAGATCTTTATTCTCGCGATCAACACACTGTCATCTGTTTGCTCAATGCTCATCACGGCAACATTTTATGTGATGGGAATAGATCTAAATACTTTAAAAACATCTCATGCAATTTGGACCTTCAACCCATTCAAGTCCACAGAAAAATCCTGGAATGGTTTCCTCAAAAACCTTAATTTCTTTTCGCCTGAAAAAAGAAAGACATGAATATTTTGGATGATGTGGAGGTGAGTAAATTATCAGGAAATTGAACTAATCCTTTAAATCTTGTTTTCTTGATTTCCAGTGAGTATCATGTTTTCATGTCTCACTTATTATAGTAGCCGCCAAGGGAATGCACAGAGTAGCATTATAACTTTCAACACACTCAAATGTATCTAATATGATAAAACACAGCTGCGTTACCCCACATACACATGACCGGAAGACGCTGAAGCGGTCTATAGCATAATAAAAGCACCATTGCTCTCGAGCTTTGTGTCATGCTTTTCTCTCAATAGGCAATTGCCTCGTTCCGCTCCAACGACTTTCGTAACATTAATAAATATTTAATACATTACTGGTCATCCATGAATATGATTTCTGCCAGTCGTATTCTCCACCAGCTGTAGAGGTGAAGACAACAACTCCCATGATTCCTCGAAATCAAGCCTTTGTTTTGAATAAACGACCTCTAGTAGTGAAAAATGACATAGTGTGCCTTTAAAGCAGAAAGGATTCTGTCAATATTTTTATCATTCATCAGCTAAAAAAAAAAAGTTCTATAAATGATTCCAATTATATAGTTTTTCTGTGACGTTATCGTTATACATGTGGTGTGGACTATTGTGTGGTGCTATTCTTTTATATTTAGAATGATGTTTTTTTATAGTTATCGTCCTTGGTGTGAATGGCCCTAAAGTCTGGAATTACTGTCAACTCATTTCAGAATTGGTTCTTTTGGGAGAAAATAACTCAATTTTGAAAATTTGCGTTTGCGTGGGTAGAAAGACAGACAGACTCTGTAATATCTTGGCTGTCCCTTAAGCAGAACTCGATTATTTGCCTGCTGTTCGGTGGGTTTGCTGGGTCCCTCGGATGAAGCTGCTGAGACTGTCTGCTCTGCAAGTCTGTGCTCTCTAATGATGGCAGGTTAGCATGCGAGTTTGACAGGCACACCTGCGCCACACTCACACGATGCCAGTTCTGTCTCTTTATCAGCTGAGGATACATTTGTGATTGAGGGTACCTCAGATTGTTAAAAATGTTCAAGCATAAATTCCCACCAAACTCCAGCTCCATTCATTGCATTTTCCAATGGTTTTTTTTTCCTCTGCCCCCGAAGTCAGGCTGCAAACACCTGGCCTTGTTAACTTCACAGCAAAGAACATTCCCATTTAACTTCTTAAAAATGAGCAACTATTTGAATTTATCATTGTGGTTCTTGAGTTGGAATACATCCAGAACCTCTTATATCTGCACCCTTTCATTGAGTCTTTTCTTCTTGCACACTTTTTTCCGCTACTCATTCATTCCATTGAAGCTTTAATAACATGTTTCGTTTTACCAGGTGTGCATCATGATAAATGTGAATGTTTCTCATATAGCTTGCACCCGTTAATTCTTTCCACTAATTATTGTACTGCGGCTTTGCGGAAAGAAAAATTGCTACTTTCCTTCATGTCTTTGACTTTGTGTGCTCTCGCTTCCCTTACACAGAAGGGACCAGAACTTGTGAATAGTTTTCAAATTATCATGAGAAATTTTGCTTTGCCTTTTGCTTTGCATGACTCAAAATCCACTCAAAATCATATTTTCCTCTTTCCAGCACAACAGTCCAGTATTGTCAAGCATAAATATCCCTTTAATCTGTATTCATCTGTATTATTGGAGCAATTTTTCAGGCTATAAAGTACTATTCTCCAAAAAACAAAAAGTCCTGAGAAGTGACATCATAAGCCACTGAAACAACCAATTTCAATAAGTCCAATTACAGAATACCATTATTAATTATTTATACAATAAAACTGAAATTACATCATATGAACAATCAGCAAGTCAATAAACTGTTGTCTCACAAACCTAAAATACACATCACAATAATCGGTTCCCGATTTGTTTTTGTCGTAATCTGGAGCCCTTTTGCTGGAAATCAAACGTCTGAGAAGGTAAGACTAGATTCAGCACCACTTTACCATATTTCTTCAACTTTATCAGACACTTCCACGGAGTGCTGTTAAATGTACTTTCTTGGAGATATTTGCATACACAGTTTGTTGACATCTACTAAAGTTGTATTTTAATTTAGCTATATTACCTCTGAGAGATATCCTGTCATGTGAGGTTAAACTAGCCATAATGAAGTCTACAGGCAGGCAATTTGGCAAGCCATGGGGTACACTGCTCCTAACAGGAGGATGTGAGACAAATCAAACTTTATAGACATTAAGAGAATCAGAGCTGTTCTCCACAAGTCAAACTGTGCTGAGTAGCTTTTAATCAAAAGAAAGAAGTACAACTAAATTGAATAAAATGTTATCCCAGAGTCAGAAAATGAAAGTGGAATTTATGGTACATTATGTTGCCCTGATAAACAGACTTGATCTGAAATTTAGCCCGCACAAGCCATTCCATCACCCACTGCTCAAACTCTTCTCTCCTAACACTCACCCAAAACCAGCTCGGAACATTGGCCAAATTGATTTTGTGCAAACTCCTACAATACACTGGAGACATTCAGAGCGATGAGAAGCACTTTTCATTCATCAGGCATTTCATTTTTACTTTTCATTCTTCAAGCACAAATACAAAAACATTAGTGTCCTTATATACTGAAGCATGAGGTCTAGCAACAGGGTTTTGTTCTGTATTACATAAGATGCTTCAATTACGGTTCTCTATGAAGTATTTTATTATTTCTGCTCTGTTGGAATTTTATTATTATAATATTAGTAAAAGTTTTTATTCCCAGTAATACATTTTCACATTCTGCATGCAAATAATGAAAATGACAGTTCCTGCATTTATATGTGTTTCTAATTCTTAATTTATGTATTTTAAATAAATGTATGAATTTATGATTTTCAAAGTCATGTATCAGATTGAATTTGGCATCTAATGGCAGATAAACAAAGGTTGCCCATATTTGAGCCTATACATTCTGATATTTGCACTTTAAAAAAATAAAATAAAAAAAAGACAATTTCTGCATTGTTCATTTGCATGTATTCAGTTAATCTCCCCCAAAGATCTCAGACCCAAAACTGGCCATGGCTGGGAGACGAGAACAAAGTTAGCAATGGCGCTTTTCCACTACACAGTACCAGCTCGCCTCGGCTCGGCTCGGCTCGACTCGACTCGCCTTTGTTTGGTTTTCCACTGTGTAAAAGTTGTACCTGTACCTGCTTTCGGGTACTTTTTTTCGTACCACCTCCGGCGAGGTTCTAAGCGAGCTGAGGCGATACTAAAATGTGACGTGTAAACACAGCAGACTGCTGATTGGTCAGAGAGAATCATCACTATTCACTGCGTCATCATTGCACGCGCCAGACGGAGTATCCTGAATAACCCAGCTATTTTTAAATAGTTTGGCCAGATTGCGTGAGATCCCCACTACTACTATTTTTATGGCAACTCGGAAGAATACGCCGTGGTCAAACGAGGAGTGTGTGTCGCGGTTGTGTCGCGACTCGCGGCTCGCGCAGAAGATTACTTCACGGCAGTTTCCTGCAGCGTCGCTATGACGACCAGGTACTATTCTGGAGGTACTATCTGCAATGGAAAACGGAGCGAAAAGCGAGCCGAGTCGAGCCGAGCCGAGTTGAGCTGGTACTGGTAATGGAAAAGCGCCAAAACAGTCTAGCACTGGTCATAAACTAGAACTGATCCATTTCTCACCTCGCCCTATTCGGACGGTAACTGTTTCTCATGGGGACGCAAGGTATTTACAGGGGCTAGTAGGTGATTTTATTGCCGTCCGAATCCAGAATGTCAGTGTTTTTCTCCCACCACCCACGTAAAATTCCCCAGCCAAATTTCCTACTGTTTTTTGACAAACACCAAGGTCGTGTGGTCATTTAATTGCCGCCTGAACCCAGCAAGCAATTTTGTGTTTAAAAGACGTCTAATAGCTGTCCAAACACAGCCCAGACGTCTAGGCTAAAACAGGGCAAAATTTGGGCTGTCAGTAAAAGTTTAATAGATGTCTAAAGCATAGCCCAAAATACACTAGTAATCAGATAACAAAGAAATGAAATGAGTGAAGAAATGAAACCAAGCACCTTGTAATCACGGTTTACTTTGCTTACGTGGTTATAACTCTCGCAAGTTATTTTGGCCAAATTATGTAACCAAATTCAAGGTTATTTTGACTTATTATTCAAAGTATATGATGTTTTATTTAAGCAGAGCAGACAATCATGCAATTGACCACGTGAGCAGCGCGTTCCCGGGTTCGGCAAAACTCGCTCCTCCACAGTGGTTCACGTTTATGTTTTACGTTAAGTATTTTATTTTGTAATTTGGCTTATACACCACACACCGTTCGACATCGGCTGGATGTAACCGATCGGCGAGAGTTGCCGTGTGCAGGCGGGGAGGAGCTGCAAACGGAGACTGGAAGTCTGACATTTTCTGCTTCCCATAGCCGACACTCGCGCTGTGTTTGCATACTTTACCACAGCTGAAGTGAAATAAATTCAATATTTGTCTAATACACAGACGTTTCAGATACATTTCTATTTAATACTTTATGTACTGCCTAATAGATGGGTTTCCGTTTCTCTAATTACCCATTATCCTCTGCGGCGCGCCGCCATGTTGTGTGTCAAACCTGTCATCAAAGCCAGTCTGTCATGCTCATGTTTACCTGATGTTTACCGCCTTTTCATTTACCCAAGTATTTTTTACTCTTTTCTGTTGAGGTAATTTTTTTGTACGTGTTTTAAATCGGTGTGTTATTTGTTCAATCAAATTTTTTATTTCTTATTTGATCGGTGAATAATGTACATGAACTGCTGCGCTTGTGACAGGACCTATTTTTTACAGTCTATGTACGGACGCATGCTGAAAGAACGAGCAGAAAGAGAGAGAGAGCCGGTCGCGCGCGCGCACTCCCTCTCTCTTCGGAGCTAGGCGAAAGTGTAAACAAGACTTCACCGTCTCCAAACTAAGCGCTGTCTTGCTCTCACTCCCTCGTGGAAAAGTTAAGTCTGGAGCCCTGCATTGACGGTTCACATCGCTGTAGCCAGGCGGCTGATATCTGCTCAGCCCTAGTTATATGGTACATTTAGACTCAGTGTCAAGACAACACCATCTGGGTAAAAAAAACAACACCACAACGCTCCGAACTAATTTAGTGTAGGAGAGAGATGGAGAGCAGAAGCACGGAGCGATGTGCTCCAGGTGTAAGTTAGCCTCTGCCTCTGGCTCGACCAGCTGATGTGGCCACAGAGAAAGTGATGAAGGTGGACAATCGTCAGAGTGTTGTTTTGCCCAGCCAACACCTCTCAAGGGCTGTGTCGATAGTAGCCGCCTGGGTACAGCGATTTGACAGCCGATGAGAGCTAACGTTAGCGCATTTAGCTAGCCCATCTTGGAAATGATTAGATAAAGTGTCACATCTCCAGAGCACAAAACCTCTAAATGTTCACAAGAGCAGCACTGAACATTAACTCAAGCCAAACGGAGAATAATCGCATGATTTTCATGTTCAGAATAATGCCCAGTTTAATTATTATCATGCTCCGTAACACAAACGCTTGACACACTTGACACACAAGATGGCGCCGTAAGGAGTTGCGGGAGAAATGTGACGTCATCGGAAACCCATCAGCGTCTGTTTGTTGGCTACAAGAATAAGTTCAACGTAAGTCTATACTATACTTTATATACTGTAAAAATGTATATACTATAAATACATTATATTAAATATAATGTAGTGGGGTCTAATATTTTTTTTAATCAGTTTTATTTTGATAAACATGACACAATATAACATCACGACTACATGAAAATAGCTTTTACTGTTACAAAAAAAAACTGATTTGTGAACATTAGTGGAACTGAGGGTGAGAATAAACACAAAACACACGTGATAGTTGTCATGCAGTGGCCAATCGTGGAACAGCTGTGTTGTCATCAAAGCTCGTGCAGCCGCTCTTGAGAAACTGCGCTGGCTTAGTCCTATGTCTACGTTCGAATCACACTCGCGGTACTTTGATGGCATACGTCACAGTCACGTGGCGTCGGCACTGCCTCAAGTCGGACACAATAGGTGTGTTCGACATCGGCTGCGGCTGGATGTAAGCGATCGGCGAGAGTAGCCGCGTGCAGCCGGGGAGGAGCTGCAAACGGAGACGTGAAGTCGGACACTTCTGGTTTCCGTAGTGACCGCTCACGTGGTGTTTGCATACTTTATCACAGCTGAAGTGAAATAAATGCAATATTTGCTAAATACACAGATGTTTCAGAGGCATTTTCATTCAATACTTTATGTACTGCTTCATACAGCGTCTGTTTGAACAAGAATAAAGTTCACCATAAGCCTACAGCTAGCCTACTATCAATGAAGTGGAATCGACGTTTTTTAATCAGTTTTATTTGGATAAACATGACACAATATAACATTGCGACTACATGAAAAGAGTGGTTAATGTTATAAAAATGATTTGTGAGCTGTAGAGGAACTAAAGGTGGTCGAATAAACACGAAACACACGTGATCGTTGTCATGCGGTGAATCCGGCCAATCGTGGAACTGCCGTGTCGTCATCAGCGCTCGTGCAGCCCAGAGCAGCCGCTCTTCAGAAGCTGCGCTGGCTGAGTTCTCCGGCTACTCTCGAATCGCTCTCGCGTTACTTTGATGGCATACATCACAGTCACGTGGCGTCGGCGCTGTATCAAGTCGGACAAAATTTCTAACCGGCATACACTGCTTCAAGTCAGCCGCCGATCGTTCTGCGCAGAGCTGCATGAAGTCGAACAAGCCTAATTTCTATCCGGCATGCACTGCTTCAAGTCAGCTGACGATCGGTCTGCGCAGCGCTGTATGAAGTCCAACAAGCCTAATGTCTAGGTCCCAGGTTTTTGATTAATTTCCCATCATGTGATCATGTCATGTGCTTCCGCAGTCTCATGTGTCACGTGACACGTCCTATTGGTTTATTGGTTCATTGTGTTCAGGTGTGTCTTAAGTCATTAGTCCTCATAGATAGATAGATAGATAGATAGATAGATAGATAGATAAATGCATGCCTGCCTATATATATATATATATAGCTAATAGCCCTCATGTTTCCATTGTGTCTTATTTAGCTTTGTTTGTGTAACAACTTTGGTTCCTTTTCTATTTGGATCATATTTTGGTTTCAATAAACTGCACTTGTGTTCAGCTGCAACTTGCCTCAGTGGACTTTCATTTTGTTTTATTAATCCAATCATAACCATGTTTGGTTCTCTCTGAAAATGTCATTTTAAAACTTAAGGTCACTTGTTCCCAGAGGTCAGGGGACGTCAGAGTCCAAACTGTAATTGATGGTCCAGAAGCAAGAGATAAAGATGAAGTTCAAATGTTCATTACTCCAGATAGGTTTTCCTGGCGGCAAAACACCCCCTCCCCTCACAATTCACACATTTCCTTTCCTTATCTTCATTTAACCTTGAATCAGAAGATAGAAGCCCTCATCTCTGGTCTCAGCCCCGTTGATAGACACAATTTATTATCTTGTCGCTTGTTCATGCACTTTCATATTTTCCACCACCATCAGTTATTTTCTTCTCTCCAAAAATAAATTCATCTCAAAGCCCAGGCTCAGCGACAGGAACAAATCAATGTGTTTCCCATTTTGGACAGTAAATTCAGACTTTGTTCGGAAAGCTATCGCTTAATCTAATGTTAAAATGTGTGTGGAATGTGTTGAAAGAGCAGGCGATGGATGTGGCCATTTAGTTTTGATGGGATTCTTAGATCATTAAGCTGTGCTAGATTTCATTGGGCGAGAGGGACTGAACTCATCTCCTTTTCGTCTGCCTTTGATATTCACCACGACATGAGTCTAAAATAGACTGTTGTGATTTAGCTGGAAACTCTGGAAATTCCATTTTATTTAAGTCAAACTTGGGGCGGTGTAAATAATTATTCTGAGTTTCTCCTATTTTAGTGCAGTGGTTCTCACTTAAATTTGCTTTAGGGCCCAATTTTACATTGGACATCAACAAGCGACCCAACACCAACATCATACAAAAGTAAGCAAAAATGTCCTTAAAATCAAACGTATGATGTTTTATTAACAAGGTTCAGGAGGAGAAGGTTAACATAACCTTTACCGTAATAATTATATGTAGATGTGAACTCATGAATGAAATGTATTAACTAAATATGCCCAACAATACGCTATATAATTAAAATGACAGTCCTGGATTTTAAATGTCTTATGGACAGATTTACTAAACAGTGCAAAATAGCGAGAGACTGCAATCCAATAAAATCGCAGATGGGAGTGGAAAGTTCTGCAGCTGATCTGCTGACAATGTGCAAATTAAAGAACACAGACGCAGCCAGCTCATTTCCATAATGACCAAGGCAATCTACCATGAGCAACGAAAATTAGCGTAGGGTCGCAGCAAATTAAAAAATAACGTGGCTTGGTAATCGATATGTTCGGATAACGTCTTCCTCTGGCATTCCAAGTAAATTAACAAGAGTGGAGAAAATTCCCTCCTCTCTATTCTCAGCGATGCCTCCTCCTAGCAGCAACTATCACAGCCATGTCAAGCGCAAAATGGGTTAAGACATTTCTGGGGCATTAAATCATGGCACAAATTCTAGTAAATTGACTACATTAAGGCACCCACACAACACAAGAAATCGGGTCAATCTTGGGCCCAATCCGACAATAGGTAAAGTCCAGATTATCTTGATGGTTCTACAGATTATTTGATCAGATTTTCCTGTGATGTAACGTGTGTTAAGAGTGAGCCGATCTCAAATCGTAAATATTCAAATATGTTGCAAATTTTCTGTAAAAGCAGTCCAAACACTGTTATCGCCATTTCTTTTTGCCATGTTTGTTTACTCTAAAGTTATGTTTGACCATGAGGGATTGTTGCGAGATTTCCCATGTTCATAGACTTGTTTGTTCATAAAATCTGTTTGTGTGTGGTGTTCAGTCTTGGTCACATCACAGCATTCCATAGGAACAAAAACTGTTAAATCTATGATTTTTTTTTTTTATCATCATGTTTGTGGTCTCTCCCATTTTGAAAATCGTAAAAAATATATATTAAAACACTTTTAGTGGGGGCCAGCCTTTAGTAAATCACGTGGCATGATTTATTTGAATACTCTCTTCCCTTCAATTTTGCATCTGAGAGTGAACAAATTCATATGCAATAAGGTCAGGCCGAAAAATAACTGTGTCCACACCTTTTCATTTCTAATTTCTCACTATGTGTCTTTAGTAATTCCTGACAGTAGTTTTTGGGTCAAAAGAGGGTTTGCACTGTGCAAGCTGTGGGTAAATCTTGCCCTTAAAGTCACACATTTATTTGCTAATTATATAATAAGGAAATAACATTATATATAACTACTAATGGAATGGACCCCAGCCACAATATTTCACTGATCTTCTCAAGTTTGCATGAAAATGTCCAGGCTGTAAAATCACCATTGTAAACCTTGCTATTACAGACCTCAAGTCTCACCAGTTTTATTAATGTTGATGGGTGACTACGGCATTAATTAATGCATCAGATTTCATTTTCATCTGACAACTGGGCAGGTCCATAATGAATTTTGAGTCTTAGTGTATAAATATATAATATCACAATAAGTATACTTAAGAGCTCATGAATATCACAAAAAAAGTTTGAGGGAAAAAATTTATGGAGAAATGGCACTTGAATGGGCACTCGAGTTCTTATGGTTGACCCCTTAATCCACTGTAATAAATTTCCTCTTTAAAAAATATTAAAATACCATGCAACTGTACTCAAGCCATCATAACAAAGAGCTCGGAAAAGCCCCAGCATTCAAACAGTCATTAAAAATGCCCCCACGGTTTAGATGACCCTTGAGTGGAAATGAATTGGAATGGGTATGGGAAAATGATTGAATGTAACTGCCATGAAATTCTAAATTTAGCAATACGCCATCTCACATATAACAAATACTGCCTAATCTATGGCAGCCGTTTTGACTTTTACTCATTCCCAGGATATGAATTCTTGATATCATACATTCAATTTGTTGAAATGCTAATTCTTGATATCAGGAATTGGATTTTTACTAGTAACAATGTAAAGTCAATAATTTTTATTTCCACTAGTAAAAATATTCATTCTTGAAATCAACAATGACGTCACTCGCAGAAATACAAATTCTTGATGTCAATGTCACGTTTTGATGTGTTCTGTTTAGTTTTGTGATCTCGTTTCCCCCTGTCTATTGTGTTTTTGGTTTAGTCCTGTTAGTTTTCCCGCTTCTCGTTTGTGTTCAGTTTCATCACCTGTGTTTAGTTAATTATCTTGTTAGCCTCAGTTCTTTTAAGCCCTATGTTTTCCCTCAGTGTTTGTTGGTCGTCGTCATTTTATGGTTGTGTCATTTGAGTTCCCTGAAGTCCTGGCATTTGTTGTTTTGGTTCCTGTATGTTTAAAGAAATCTACTTTGTTAATAAATCTACTATATTTAAGCTCCACTCGTCCTCGTCTTCAGCTACTTGCACCCAACAAACCTGACAGTCAAGCCCTGACCCAAGCATTTCATTTTAAAAAGTTGTGGAGACACATCCTAGATTCAAATCCTCATAACATTGTTCTCAGGTCGGCTCAGCATCTTTCCAGGTAGGTGAGCCAAAAACCAAGTCCCACAGGGTTTCTTATTCTTATCCTAAAACACCTTGTTATTCAAGCTCCCACGGCCAAATCAGAGTCAAAATGTGTAGTGTTTTTACACTGACCTCTACAAAGGCAGGGCTGTAGCATTTTTTATGGGATCACTCGTCATCCCTGCCCTGTCCTCATGCCCTTCCATTTGTGTCCCATCTTCTGTGCCAATCATCTTTCCATTAGTATTCATTTATATCTTTATAGCTTACTCCCTCTTGGCCTCAGGGAGGTCTCGCTCCCTATTTTTCTCCCATTGTTTTTTATCTGCCCACATCGACATGCTTGGCAACCTGCCACTCCGCCACATCCCTCTCTCACTAACACACACACACACAAAAAGCCTATCAATTAATGGTCTGATGGTACACGGACGCACAAACACGGACAGATACACTCCCACCATATAAAGGAATTGAATTGGCATGTGTCATCCATATACTTTATTTATTTATTTAGCTGTGACTTCATTTTGCTAACTCGTGTTCACCAGCTTGATTCACTTTAATTGTTATTTTCCAAATTGCACAAATTATAGTATTCCTTTGATTACACAGACAACGAGATTGTTCTTCAAATGATAGGGTTTTTTTGTGGTGGCACCGTTGCCTGTTGCAAAGCACGGTTTGATGAATAGAAATAACATGCCGATTGAACCCTCATTTGAATTAAATGATTGCAAAACATACTTTTCGTCCCTAAAAATGCTGCATTGTGAAGATGCTTTCGATCATTATTCTTTGATTCTCTAAAAGTTTCTAGATGATTGTGTTTAGGCAGTGCACCTGGTTTCACTCAAACAGCCCCCTGTTGCTGAAGTTCATTTTCTGTCTTTGTGTTTCAATTGGGTGTGAAACTAGCCATCAAAAGGACACACTTTTTTCCAATCTGCAAGTGAAAGCTGTATTTCCGATTGTTGGCTTCTGCTCAAGAAGAAAAAAAAAAGTGAAGAAGAAGAATAGAAGGACAATTAAACGGATCAGATTGAGTATACTTTACTAAAGTTGTTGTCTTGCTGCTTAATAGGTGAAAGTTTGTACAAGAAATTATGAGCCACTTGATATTCACAGGTGACAACTCACTTCACATAAATAGATTGTTTTATGCAAAATTAGGAATACGTGTGGTATGGCTGTGTATACCATTTCTTTAACATTAAACTAATATAAGATATTAGCCACACCACTCACCCCTAATTTGACAGGTAGACAATATTTCCTGTCTCAATTGGCAACTAGAGGCAGTCATAATGTACTTTCAATTTGTTAGCAAAATATTGTCAATTGGAACATATATGGCTTGTTTAGTTATGATGTTAGGGGTTATACACAAAAGACACTTTCTTGGGTTTATCAAACATAATCTCATGGCAATTCATTTACATTTTGGTGAATAGGCTAAATGCCGTGCACTTCCGTTCTGATGCTTCCGGACTCTTCAACCAGCCTCAGTACTTCCAGTTCACGTTAATGTATGCTGAAGCTATGTCGTTTTTTAAACACCAACATCAAAAAAGGACAAAGGTTTTAAATTGTATGTGTCCAGCTATATAAACAACTACGAAGGTAAATTAACAAGCATATGTTTTGAGTTTACCGAAAACAATACATGGTAGCTCATTGGCTCTTAGCCAAAGTTAGCACTGTGAGGAAGCAACGTTAATAATGTTAGCAGAGTGATAGGTTAACGTCATAAATATTTTGTGTTTCTGAAATGCAATACCTTAACCTCTATGTTAATCACAGTTTCAAACAGAGTCAGGAGAGGTCACGGTTAGGTCTGAGTGCTACAGATCTATGAGGAAAAGCCAGAAGCCTCACTCTCTGAGTGTATGGCAAAGTCATCCTGCAGGTTCAGTGCAGGTTCAGTTCAGGTTCAGAAGAAACAGGTTCCTTTTTTGACAAAATGAAGTTCTGTTGGCGTCGATCTGTTGGCGTAACAGGCGATTTTCCTCCCGGAGAGACGTATTTTCCTCCAAAATTAAATCAACGACTGCAGCCTCAGGTTTCAATTCGTAGTTGTGTTGCATGAGGACGCCGAATGTTACGTTGTCCGGTGTATCCTCCCTGTCATCCTCTGGCCGCGGTGGTCTTTCCCTTCTCTCCCAAATGCCCGGTCTTTTAGGTGGAAGGGAGAAGTTGTTCCACTCAAATAAAACCGGAACAACAGCCTTTTTTAACAGCCAACGACCTGTTTCTGATGCTGGTTCACGGATGTCTTCAGTTCTGAAGTGCCAGCTAAACACCCGGGTGTGAGGCGTCACCGTGAATTTGTCCCTGCGTATATTGACGATCCACTTACACCTCAGCTCCTCATCAGCAGGAAAAGTAAAAAAACTAAGTACAGAATTGTACTTTCTGGATGCCTGGCACTGTGGCACACAGCAGTGTTCTGCAGTAGGACCAGACACCCTCTGGTATTTCAACTTTGATGACTTCATGTCAACTAAGCAGCTACCAAAACAAGTGGACCGCTAACCGGAAGTATTTGTGGTGGCTGACATTTCAGCGGAAGTACGTCACAACAGCCGTTGGCATTTAGCCCATTGGTGGCTACTGGCTAATTCATTTAAATTTGTACAATCTCATTTGTATCTTTTCACATGATCTACTTACTCCCCACCAAAGTTTTGGTTTAGGGGTGGACATTTATGCTTGCTTGTTTTTCTAAAAAATAAGTTTTCGTACTTTGAAAATTGAAATCGACACCTGGCGAAATAGTTATGTTTTCTCATGAGATTGGGTTGGTTTATCTTTTTCCAATTTTGATCCATGTAAACATGCTAGACAGACTTTTGCCCTTCTGGCATGTTTCTCTGTCTTTTCAGATGCTTAGATTATAAAATCACACATCCGCTCTTCACAGTCACTGTATGGAAAAAAAATCCTTCAGGTCTATTGTTTGTCAGAAGCAAAAGGGGCATTAGATAGAACCTGACCAAAATCTGAAAATACTCCAGTCACTTTTTTTGTCCATGTTCTATTTTATCTACAGTATTTTACCAATAAGTATCAACCTGCACCCAAGCAAACCTGAAGTTATACTAACACAAAACCTGACCTAAAACCAAAGTAGATTATGGACACTTCATTCGACCAGTTGAATCGAGTTCGCCTTCAAATCAGAATATCAGAATGATTTCAGAAGTATAATGTGACTCTGAAGACAAGAGTAATGGCTAAATAAATGGGATTGCTAACATATTTATCTTCAAAAAATATAGACCTTCTTGACCTGAACCCAAGCTGAAACTCAACAAGTTTCTCCCCTACACTTACATGTAATATGTCTTGTATGTATAATCAGAACCACCTAAAACCACTCTCCCTCTGCAAAAGCAAGCACACATCAGACATGTGATCACAATCACAATATGATTATGCACTCCAGATTCCTTATATGTGACTACATGTAAGAGTGATTACACTTGGCTTCTGCTGTGGGTTTGATGAAGACCTGTTTCATTGGGGAGAAACAGTGTAAATCGAGTGTGCAGAGCAATTTAAAAAGTGCCTTCTCGTGCAGGCTGACACTGCAGTGAGGGGATAAAATATAAAGCAGACCCTGGAGCGCTTGGCAGCACTGCGATAGAAGTGTCAAACACGCTTATGAGAGAGTTTTTACTGCCTCTCTAGCCCCCGCAGTCAATGCAGACAGACACTAAAGGATCCACCAGCTTGTGTTCCTATTGTGCCTCAGTGGGACTCGGCTGTCAATTCATCAGAGATATAAATATATATATATATACGTTCATAAAAGTGCAACAAGAAGTGGCTTCTGCTCAGTCTTCAGTGGGTTCGTCAGATGAAGGCGTAGCTGGTTGGAAATACATTAGATGGCTGAGTGCACAACATACGTCTTCCTAATATCACTTCATTAGGGTTGCATCAAACTCTTCAACTCCATGGTGATCTAAACTAACTTTTATATTCTCTGCTAATGTTTCAAATAATAGAGAAGCACCCACACCTTTTTTTTTATTTGAGCCTAAAAATAACATATCAAAAGTAAAATTGTTGCAGTTCTTGATTAATTAGTTCAAATGAATAAAAGTACTGTACAATGAGTTCAAAAATGTTTTTAAAAAAGTATCATAATTATATTAGATAGTTGCAAGACCATTAAGCACGGTGAGTGTGTGTTAGAAATCAGGAATAGTGAGAGGATAATGTGCTTGGTACGTTTTTCGTCTTCAAATCGAACTTTGGTCTCCAGCCAACAAAGTTTAAATATCATATGGCCAGCGCGCTTCCCATAATATTTACGCATTAGGTCAAATGGGCAGAGAAAAGAGTCTTTTGTGGCTGTTTGAACGCATTCGACTACATGAGCAAAAAAAACACAACTCAGCAATGCGTCTTCAACTACCTCTGGAAGTGGACGAAAGCGGACAAGTCCAAAAAATGTAGACCCCATTTACACCTGTATTTAGCGTCGTCCACTTGTAAACCAATTGACCAAAACACATCTTAATACCAGGTGTGAACAGGGCCTAGGAGCTTTATACAGCGTTTGACAGGGGATGCCATTAAAAACACTGTTAGTCTATCCCTCACAGCCTTGCTTTCATACCTGTCATGGCGCTGCTCTGAATAAGGTATATTAAATGCATTTTGAAGAGCTAATTGAGTTGTGTCGATCGCATTGATAGACTGATGCTGTACAGTAGCAATAAAGTACACTAGATCACGCATCATCCACAACAAGCACAGCATGCAATGTTTTTTATCATTACTTTATTTTAATTATTTCATTAATAATTTGCATACTTAAACAATGCACACAAATAAACAACTTTGTTAGTGGGAACGGTTCTTTTTTTAGAAGAATTCGCACCAGAGTTTGTATTCCAGCAAGTCGTTTCAGTAGGGCTCAGCTGGTTAACTTCAGGTCACACCCGGCATGGAATGGAAGAAACTGATCTTTATACTCAGTGCAGCTCTGGATGGCTTATAGCACCCAGAGGCAGGGGGAACTAATACGGTGTGACCCTAAAGTCGTGTATACATACACCAGAGGAATTAAAGAAACTACCCAAGAGCAAGAATGGCCACGTTGCCAGGGAGATTAGCCCAGCAAGCTTTTATGCGCGCATCAATGTAAGCAGGAAGATGGCAAAATAAATAAATAAATGCTGCAAAATGGAACATTATTTGGTGTTAAATCTGTAGAAATGAAATGCTAATGCCTGCTCTCTCGCTCTCTCTTTGCTGTCTCTTTTTTATTCATACCTTTCTCTAAAAGCTAGGCTTGTTTGCCATGCTGGGATCATTTAAAAGTATAATCTATTTGTAATGAAGTTGGGAAGCTTTGATATGGCACTGTGAGTTGGAATGAGCGAACAGTGGAGAGAAAAGACACATTTCTGTTTTACATGAAATGTGTACAAGGAACTGTCACTTTCTCTGCCCACATCAAGGCATGTGCTAAACCAATTCATTTCTAGTAAAATATGGTGAAAGTGAAGGGAAAGAGTGGAAAAATATGCTATTTATATCATAAACATGGAATATATACTGCAAAATATTGTTGAAAATAACATTCTGCAATATAAAAGACACTGGTAACACTTTACAATACGGGTGCACTAATAAGCATTAATTCATGCTTAACTAATGCACAGATAATTATGTGTTAATGTATGACTCATGGAGAAATAAACAAATAATTAATGATTACTTCATCAGTAACTAATAAAGATTCTAAATGATTAATATATTAAGTAATATAATGAATTATTATTAATTAAATCTGTCATAATGTATTAATTCCTTCATAACATATTTTCTTAACCAATAGAGTAAATTAATGCGTTAATTACCACAATGGGTTGAAGTCATGTACTTCAACTTCGAATTGTCTGCTTTAATTAATCATTCGCTAAATATTTGCAAAAGTATCATTATGTTATGACTTTACTTGTTGAGGCACATGACTATTAACTAACCGTTAAGTAATATGTAACACTTAACAATTAGTTAATAGTCATGTGCCTCAACAAGTGAAGTCATAACATAATGATACCATAATGATTAATTAAAGCAGACAATTCAAAGTTGAAGTACATTGCTTTGACCAATTGTGGTAATTAACGCATTAATTTACACTTGTAGTTAATAAAATATGTTATTAAGGAATTAATACATTATTACACATTTAATTAATAACAATTCATATATTATTTAATATATTAACCATATAGAATCTTTATTAGTTGCTGATGCAGTAATCATTAATTAATGGTTTAGTTCTTCATGAGTTATACATTAACACATGATTATCTGTGCATTAGTTAAGCATGAATTAATGCATATTAGTGCACCCGTGTTGTAAAGTGTTACCAAGACACTCAACTTTGAATAGTTTACTTAATCAAAAATATAAAAAGTACATTATTGGACCTTCTTGAAAAAAACTGTGCTTTTGAGCTAAAAATTAGTATACCATTGTTGTCCGATTTTATAGCTAATTTGAAAAATGTTATTAAAATATTATCTTGACAAAGTTATGGACATCCCACTCTTTTAAACAGATTTCAACAGTTGTACTTACATGTCTATTACCTACACCGAAAATAGCTGCCTGAGAGGTGGTTTCTAGAACAGTCACGAGTGAACTGAATTGCCTTAAAGGGAGTTTAGACATAATCTGTGAACAGAAACTGGACTTTCCACCTTCAGATATTCTTTGAAAAAAATCTCAAAGCACAGATCCTGTAGGTTATCGCATGTCATATTTGCTTCTCTCTAGGGAAGAAGAAATGGACGTTTTTTCTCTTTTCAGTCACCACATTATGTGTTTTAATTTCACAGCTGTCATGTTTTGAATTGAATCAGAGCTGTTAGGATTAAGATGAATGCATTTTGATAATTCATAATCCGGAACTGAGACCGGGCAACAGGGCAGAACACATCTGTCATGTAGACTTTAACCACTTCCTCTTAGATTGGGCGAGAAAATAAGCCTGAAAAACGTAACTCTCAAACCAAGGGGCCACATACCCTGAAAAGATTCTATGCGGACACAGTTAGCCTCACAAAATATCCACAGCCTCCTCAAGAAACTCCAAACCCACGTTCTGCTGCATCATTCAGGTAAATTAACATGATGTCTTAATAGAGTGTACGATTTTTTGGTGTTATCCTTTGTTTAAGAAAGCTCTGCACAGGTTCCAAAAACTGTAAATGAGATGCAAGAAACACTCCGTGTCTGTTCCTGTTAATTTAAACAAGTTTATGTCTAGATATATAACAATACCAACAGGAAAAGCAGGTACAATATATTCTTTTCATGCCAACATGATAACAATATGTGATAGAATAGAAAGGGGAAAAATATTGTTGACAGTACTCTTACTCTTACTCAGATCAGTATCCTATGTATCAGTATTAATATTTATATAGGCTATAGAAAATCATTTTGAGGGAACCTTGCCAGAACGTTAGCCAAAGTTCTGAGAATGTTCCCTGTTGGGAAAGTAAATAAGGTGAATTGTGATTTCATGTTGACTCTAAGGCTTGTAGTCTTTTTTTCCAGCTGTGTTACTGTAAAAAATTATTTTGATGATTTGTTATCACAACTTTTTATATTTTGTCAAATCAATTTAGATAATTAATGTAGTTCAGATAACATATTGAGTTTCTATTTATTAAACCAATCTCCTTTGTTGTATTAACTCAAATTTTTTATTTCAATGAACTCAAAATTTTAAGGCAACCAGGTAACTTACTTTTTTAAGTTAATCCAACTTTTTTTTTTTACAGTGTGTTAAATTTATATCTCATTCTCCCTGCAAACTGCATACAGAAATGATAAAACATCTCAGTCTTTTGTTTACCATCTTGGTCATCGCCATTGAAACATTAAACACTGAAGAGGAGCTGAAGGAGACTGGGTTTGGAACTCCACCACCCCGACACGGACTTGCTCTAATTAAGTGGTATGTGAAAAATTGCATTGACAATAACATGATGGCTCTCTGCAATCCTATGGCTGGAGAGTTTGGGTTCCATAAGTTTCAAAACAGCGGGTCCCTGCTCCCTCCACTGAAGGACAACCAGACATATTCCTACTTCACCATAGGAAACCTTCACTACAAACACTCTGAGGATCTTCCCTATGAAGTAAGGAAGTACTATGATCCACATAATGAACTGAGCAACATGGACAGAGTCATTGTGAAACTCAACATGAACAAGAACAAAATCGAAGAGATCTACATATCAGAGCACTATAATCCTCCTAGAACTTTTAATTTAGGAACCTCTCTCATCGATGACTTACGATGGCAACGGAACTCAACGCAGAAGGTTTTCCCAATAATCTCTCAAAACATTTTTAGCTGAGATGTTCTATTACAAAATCACTGTATATTACCCCACTAGCTTCCACAGCAGATGCCTTTTGCACTTTCAGTTTACTAGAGATCTATTTAAACAACTTTCTCTTCTTCTTCTTTTTTCTTCCATACTGACCAATTTTATATCACTTCTCAATTTCCTTCTCTCCATCACATGCCATGAAAAAATTTAGTAACTTCCTCCATGAAGTTGAACGTGGACTTGAACCTGGGTGGGTTTACTGTTTAATAATAATTCATTACATTTATATAGCGCTTTTCTAGACACTCAAAGCGCTTTACATAGATGGGGGGAATCTCCTCAACCACCACCAATGTGCAGCATCCACCTGAATGATGCGACGGCAGCCATATTGCGCCAGAACGCCCACCACACACCAGCTTACTGGTGGAGAGGAGACAGAGTGATGAAGCCAATTAGTATATATATTGGGATGATTAGGAGGCCATGATAGACAGAGGCCACTAGGGCAAATTTGGCCAGGATGCCGGGGTTACACCCCTACTCTTTCGAAAGACATCCTGGGATTTTTTGTGACCACAGAGAGTCAGGACCTCGGTTTAACGTCTCATCCGAAGGACGGTGCTCTTTGACGGTATAGTGTCCCAATCACTATACTGGGGCGTTAGGACCCACACAGACCACAGGGAGAGCGCCCCCTGCTGGCCTCACTAACACCTCTTCCAGCAGCAACCTGGTTTTCTCATGAGGTCTCCCATCCAGGTACTAACCAGGCTCAGCCCTGCTTAGCTTCAGTGGGCAACCAGTCTTGGGCTACAGGGTGATATGGCTGCTGAGTTTACTGTAATGATTAACATTTGCCTAGCTTTGGTCATATATATTATAAATATAGGCTTTAAAGGTGAAATGTGCCTTCTGGGCAAATTTTCTTTGTTAAGTTTTCTACTATCCTAGCTTAATATGTATCTAGCTGATCTCATAGTGTTCATTGGTGTTCTTAGCACTTAAATGTTATTTTTTTGAATGAAATACTATACAAACAAATTGACAGTATCTTAAACATAAAAGTATTTACATTAACAACTTTAAAAAAAATTATGAATCTTTATTACTCCTTTACATTATGTATATAATATATGTGTATTATATATGGTTTGAATTTGGGGCAGGACTATCTATGACCAACCATCAGGAACAAAAAAAAATTAAAACATGTATAATTTCTGCAATTTTAGTTGATGATGTAATGGTGGAAAAATTATACGTTTCACCTTTAATTCTGATGTAATTCAAATGATTAAAATCACTGAAGAAGGGCTAATGGGTTGTATTCATTCATTCTGTTTATTAATGCAAATGCAAGACAAATTCCATTCTACAAATCAAAAAAAAGGAAGACCTCTGACAATAAAACATTGGCATTTTTGCAAAATGTAAACATCTGCCTATGTACAGTAACAGTGACAGATTACTGTAATGCTTACTAATGGACAAAAAACATGTTTATTGTGACGTATGTGGATAAACTGTATAAACCTCACATGATTCAAGAATTGCACTAAAGAGCTAGATAAGCTTTAAAATGTGAGTGGATAGTTAAAATCGTGGGACAGAAATGTGGACAAGAGTGGACATTACAATAGTTTGCAAATCAAAGATGTGGATATTTGAATGAAACAAATTATGTAAGAACATGAACAAATGCACCACCAAAAACCAGGAGTGCTTATGGACATATAGATATAAACGGAGCTGGTTTATGTCTGAAGTACTACTAGAGTAAATTAAATGTCCAGAAAACAATTAAACATGATCGCTCTGAGTCGGCTATGATTACACCGTGATTAATGTTCAATTTAATGCAGCATAGAAAACGCTGTCATTGTCCCCCCGTAATTTCTGAATTCCTCGAATTTTGAATTGCCTGCGTGGTTCCGTATTAAAGCTCTTTCACACGGAACACGGCAGTCGCAAGTGTCCAGTTAATTTTCAATAGAAGATATGTGGAAAGCAGTAAAATGTGGGCGGTTTTGCTGGTGGCGCAGAGGCAACACACGTGCGGTGCTCGTGCACACAAAATCCTGCCGCTTTTACAAACACAGTTCTAGCGGCAGACGCCACCAAAGATACAAATATTTAATATTTTTGTGAGTGGCAGTTGAATGTGAATTGAAATGTGAATTGAATGTGAATTGAAATGTGCATTGAAATGAGAATTGAATTTAATTGAATGTGAATTGAAATGAGAATTGAATTGAATTGAACTGATTATGAATTAAATGTGAATTTAATTGAATGTGAATCAAAATTACTTGAAACATTAATTTAAATATTGAATGTGAATTGAATTGAAATGAGAGTTTAATGTAAATTGAATGTGAATTGAATGTGAATCAAATTGAATGTGAATTGAATTGAATGTGAATCAAATTGAATGTGAATTTAATTGAATATGAATTCAATTGAATGTGAATTGAATGTGAATTGAATGTAAATTGAAATCTGAATTGACCTATAATATATAATATAATGTAATATAATATAATACTATTATAGACCTATCAATAACCAGATCGATTGTCAGTTAAAGCTGCCACTGTCGCTCACAAATAGATAAGAAATGTAATCTTCGTCGGCCAAAAAAGTCGTGCTTGTGAAAGCGGCAGCATCTGGGTGCACGAGAACCGCCCACGTTTTGCTGCTTTTCCATCTCTTATCTTTTCTAATGATCAGTTTACTGCATGGTGTGAGTGCAGAACAACCTGTCACTCACATGAGATCACAGCAATAACAAACCACAACGATCCAATCAATTCCTGATGGACAAAATCAAGTCCTGTCCTACATATTTTCTTGTTCGCAAAGCCGTTTTATCGGTATGGGTGTGTGTAATTTACATTGTAGAACAAAACGTTAAAGTATCGTCAAGTTATGTTTCCCACAGACTTTATTTTACTCATAAATTGAAAAACCCCAAAGAAAAATCTCAAGGAAATCAGAGGCGAATTGACGTAATCCCTGCACCACTCTATAGGGAAGAAAAGACTATTGCATACTTGCGTTTCATGCCAACTTTAAATGCCCACTATAGCCGCCTGTCAATGACTCAAGTAAAATGAATTGTAATTTAATGAGATGTGAAGATCATAGACTTAAATCTAATGTTTCACTCAGTCTGACCATGACAAAGAGATGAGAATTTTGGGCTTTTTCCACCAGTTCTCGTCTTTCTTTTTCTTTTCTTTTTTTTTTGTACCATTTTTCTGTTCGGCAATAGGGGGGAAGTCAGGAGCGCTTTGACAGAATTCTAAAGCAGCAGAAAGAACAGATGTCTTGGGATGATTAATGTGCCTCTCCTCCTCTCCACTGAAGAGCAGTGAGTCTGTGCCTCTCCAGAGTTACTGTGCAGAATCCCTCCCTCCCGTCCCCCAGAGTCAGGGCCACCCTCCAGCTCTGCGTCTCGCTGCCCATCTCCCTCTTAACCGAGGGATCATGAGAAGGTGAGCTGCAAAGAGCCAGTCAACTGAGAGACACAATATTGTGCCATCTGAAAATCCAACACCGTGAACGTTGAGGGCAGGATAGCTCACTGGAGACAGAGTTTTAGGTGAAGGGCCTCTGAGAGATGAAGTGATTCTGTGAAGATAATGAGCTATATTAAACAGCGCAGTTCTGTTTTCTCATGGTGGGTTATATTTTGACACCTTTGTAGTGGTCTTAAGACAGATGCACTTGGTGATCAATGGGCTTTGGTAGGTTAAGGAGGCGTTTGGAGGGCAGGTTTGTATGCTCAGGGGATTACACCTAAATCCCACAGATTGAGATGGGCAGCAAGATGAACAGAAGCCAAGTGTGACTGTTTCTAGCGGGTAGGGATGTTACAGCTAATAACGCATACATAGAGCAATCCTGCCCCCTTCTGGAAGATGGTGGATGTGCAATTTTCCCTCACTAGCGGACTAAACTTAAGCTGCATCCGATATGCATGCTTCTCTGGAATAGAAAAGAATGCGAAAACAATAATACGTCCAAATTCACAGTATCAATTAAAAAGAAGAATGATCTGGCAGAGCATCGCGCTAGCAACACCAAGGTGATTGGTTCGATTCCCAGCGAGTACACATATAACATTAAGATTTTTAAATGCAGTGTTAAATTGTTATTTTTCTAGAGCTGGGGATTTACATGTTTGAGGTGCCACGAACCCCCAAATATTATCATCATAATGCGAAGTAACTCCAAATCTGCCCTAAATCTGAACAGGCATCTAGTTTCTTGTATAAATTAATCAAATATGTCCAAAAAAATTTTTTTGTTTAGGGCTATTATATTGTTTTTCTACTCATAGTGCTGTACTGTTTTATTAATTTTATTAATATTATTTATTTATTTATTTGCTCTTGTATTTACTAATTTATATTTAATTTAAATCATATTTATTTATGAATCATTATTATTATTATTATTATGCTATGCTATGCTTACAGTTTTCTCTATACGCTTTTCCACTGACCCCATAGCACTTCCCTGGGGGTTCTCATGCAGTTTGAAAGCCTTTGCTCTAGAGAACTGCCTATTAAATTGTGATCACTTGACTATGGTATTAGGCTGGTATTAAATATTAATGCTCACATTTTGTATTTTACATCTAAAATTGTAAATAAATTCAATAGTAAGTGCTCTTAAACATGAATTCAGACTCTGGATATTAAAAGGTTCTCTCAGTCCAGCTCTCATAATCTTCCATTTATTCTATAATATATACCAGTTCATATATATCTCCCAAAACACTTGGTTTTCTTCAGCAGATGTTATGACAGGTCAACAAAACTGAACAAAAGGGCCTGAAACGTAGGTCATGAATCACAATTATAGATAATATGAGTCTGTTCAGGAAGAAATTACAGTGAAGAAGCTTTACGTGTGTGTGTGTGTGTGTGTGTGTGTGTGTGTGTGTGTGTGTGTGTGTGTGTGTGTGTGTGTGTGTGCGCGTGCGTGCGTGCGTGCGTGCGTGTGTGCGTGAGTGCGTGGCCTCAGTGTCATGTCAGGAGTGGACACGCACGTCTCAATAGCCAAAATCCCCACTAAAACCATCATAAACAGCTTCGTCTCCTCCTCTATATGGCAGAAATGGGCCTGGGGCAACGAGCCCAGAAAGCTGATGATGAAGCGAGCTGCCAGGCTTGAGTATCCCCCGCCAAAGTGTTTCAGGAGGCAGTAGTAATTGATCGGCCAGGAGAAGAGCACGAGTGAAGGAGATGATGTCTGGAGAGACTACCAGCCAGTGTCTAATGGGCCTCATCTCTTCTCACACGTGCAGGCTCATTTTTTTTCACCCCTTCTCAATCTATCTGAGCCACATTTAAAGAGGGATATACATTTGTATCCCTCTTTTCTTTAAATTCAAGACTGGAGAGTGGACTAGAAATGTATTATGAATTATTGTTTTTCAAAAAAAAAAAATATATATATATATAGGCTACATAAATGAATTAGGCTATATATTACATTTAAAATATTTATAAATTAAAATATATTAATGACTACTATTATATTCGCACTATGACTGAACAACAAAATAGACAGTGTTTGGTTGACTATCTGATAATTTCTCGTTGAAATAATCTCCCTAAAAACATTTAAATATATCAGTACGACAAAGCTCATGTACCTTGGAAGGACAACACTATCGCTATAGCATCTAAAGAACTGGTTATCAATCTGTTGGATTTATTCAAAGTTGTCTGACAAATTAAACTCAGAGCCATTGCAATCTCCAAAAAAGCTGAGCCTGATGAAATCCATTCCATGTGGCTTTTAAATATATAAGTTTGCTAAAGGACGGTCAATGTCAGTGTACTATTATGCTGAAATACAACTGAAGGTCAGTCCAATTATCTGTAATGGAGCCCCTCCCTTTCAAGATGCACACCCCACCAAAATATGAACAGGGCCTTACATGAATATGAATTACATTGAGGGTGGGGTGGACAGGGCGATCCTGTCCGGATCTTATCAGTGAGTACACCAGCATCCCAATGTCAAGGCGACGGGAGAGGACACTGCCTTCATTAAGGCATTGGGTGGGTTTGGTGGACGATGGGGGTGCATTTACATGAGAAACGAGGGACAAGGGAAGCATTCACATCCTAATCACTCATTCACTTATCTCATTCAGACAGAGTCAGATAGAGCTCTGATGACACAGGGTCACGATTAGAATGCATTAAGCATTCATTTAGAGAAATCGGAGACAAAGACTAGCGTGAACCACACTAGATGTTCTTGTTTCTGTATTCCCGGCAGTGATTTGTTTATTGTCCCATTCAGGCACCCTTCAGAGCTAATGCAACAGAAATGACAAGGCAAATGATGTGCAATGGATGGAGCTTTTAAAAAAAAAAAAGGTTTTTATGATCTCACTCACTTAAGGTTCAGATATTCATACTGCGCTTGCTTAATTCTGTTAGATTTCAGATTCAGATGGTAGCAGTAGCAGCAGCTGCAAGGTGTTGGGGAGACTGTTCTTATTTGTTATCTGCAAATGTTGTAATCTACATGCAGAGCCGACCTTATGTAGCCTCGCCCCTTTTCAGAGCTGCGCTCGTTGTCTTCTGACTTCCGGTCTGTATTTTCACAGCGATCTTGCGTAGAACTAGAGTTTCATTACTTTATGAATGAAAACGGCTCGTTTAAAATTTTTCCCGGTCGACATTTGTTAAGACATCTACTTTACAATGCTTATGATATAAACATTACAATGCTCCTGATAACTTTTGTTAACTCTACAATAAGTAAATCCACTTTACCAGCTAAATTACTCCTCGACAGCGATGCCATAGAAATATACAGAGCGACCGCAAAAACGGAAGTTCAAAGACAATATTCGAAAGATAGCTAACTAAGCGGCTGCTTACGGCCCCGCGGCCACTAGGGGGCCCCCAAACTATGGTCCGACCACAGACCCACCCCGGGACAATAACAGACAAGAGTGACTAATCTATGGAGCAATACTGCCCCTCGAGGTCACTCACAGTCAGTGCTGTACAATATCAGAAGAAGGCTTGAATAAGTAAAAGTGCATTTCTCGAACACTATTTTTTTGTCATACAAATATTACAGGAGATACATACATGTATCACACAAAAAAAATAGAAAAAGAATCTCAAGGTAAAGCGAGACCGTAAAGTGCGCATTTCTCGAGATAGGTCCAGCTGCAGAACCGCAGAACCATACGTCATAGCAGTGTGAGGCTGACAGCGCCAGCCTAACAGTCTGATGCCGGAAGTGGGCGTGGGAAGGCATTCCGCTACTTTTGTGTTTTAGAACGTTTCAAAGTTTAAAACAACATTATTATAAATAGTTTTTAAACGATTTCATTAAATATACATTTAAGATGTGTGTATAACAAGTGAAACTCGAAAAATTAGAATATTGTGCAAAAGTTCATGTATTTCAGTAATTCAAATTAAAAGGTGAAACTAATATATTTAGTAGCCTATATAACTACATATGCATGATTATACTTTTCAGAGGGCCAACATTTCTGTATTTAAAATCCTTTTTTTGTATTGATTTCAGGTAATATTCTAATTTTCTGAGATTTTAAATTTGGGGTTTTCATAATCTGTACACCATAGGCCTAATCATCAAAATTATAACTTTTGGACAATATTCAAATTTTTCGAGTTTCACCTATATATATATCAAATATTATAAAAGATAAGAATTATTTGTCCTATTAACAAAAGACAATATACTACTATTAAAAATGCTTTTCAATTCAATCAAATGTTCAAGCTTTGTTTTTATTGTATTATTTTTTTTGTTTAAAGCTTTTTTTATTTATTTATATTGTTAATCGTTTGACACAACAAATGGATAAAGTATAATTTTAACTTTTAAAAAACTATTAACGTTTGTTAAAACTCAGCCATTTCACAACTAACAATTTTTTAATTCATAGACCAACACAACATAATTCTATGGTGGACTGAAACAGAAATTATTAATAAAATAAAATAATTGTTTTCCTCTGAAATGGCAAAAGCATCACACACTAGATGTACCTGCTCTAAATAAATAATAGTAATTAAATAAAAATACAAAATTGAACTAAATAAAAGAAATTATAAAAAACAAAATCAAACCAAATAAAATAAATCTTATAAAAGCGAGTGTCATGACGAAAGGCGCCCCATGAATCGTCAGGATTAACTCCATGTGTATGGAATTTAGAATTATTTAGATTTTGTTTTATATAATTTATTTATTTAGATTTTGTATTTTTATTTAATTACTATTATTTATTTGGAGCAGGCAGGTTTTGCTATTTCAGAGGGTAAAAAACACATTTTATTTAAAAAATGCTTTTCAATTAAATCAAATGTTCAGGCTTTGTTTTCGTTTTATTATTTTGTATGTTTTAAGCTTTGTTCAATTTATATTGTTAATCATTTGACACAAAACAAATGGATAAAGTATAATTTTAACTTTTAAAAAACTATTAACATTTGTTAATAGTAGCCTACATTGTCTGTCTTTTGTTAATAGGACAAAACATAGTTATTATTATTATAATTATTATTGTTATTAACCCCAAATTTAAAATCTCAGAAAATTAGAATATTACCTGAAATCAATACAAAAAAAAGGATTTTAAATACAGAAATGTTGGCCCTCTGAAAAGTATAATCATGCATATGTAGTTATATAGGCTACTAAATATATTAGTTTCACCTTTTAATTTGAATTACTGAAATACATGAACTTTTGCACAATATTCTAATTTTTCGAGTTTCACTTGTTATACACACATCTTAAATGCATATTTAATGAAATCGTTTAAAAACTATTTATAATAATGTTGTTTTAAACTTTGAAACGTTCTAAAACACAAAAGTAGCGGAATGCCTTCCCACGCCCACTTCCGGCATCAGACTGTTAGGCTGGCGCTGTCAGCCTCACACTGCTATGACGTATGGTTCTGCGGTTCTGCAGTTGGTTACTATTGCATTTCTCCAACATGGCAACCCAAATAGACGGAACTGACCCGCCCAATCAAATCTCCGGACCTATGTGACGTCACATGGCCAATAAACTGTCAGTAATCCCCCGGTTATTGTAGCGGGAAACTTTATGATAAACTGTATCATTTCAAAAACAATGTGAACATTAAAGGATTTCCTGTATTCATATGCTATCTCATTCTGTATTGGTGAGTCTTTTGCCTCCCGTGTTTTCTTCAGTGTAACATGTTGTCCGTTTCTCTCGGTTACCATGCCCAAACGAGCGAGCTAGCGAGCTGTTTGTTTATAATGCATTCTCTCCCAGAATCTTTCTCTTCAGGTTTTTAATGTTTATAAGGTTGCACTTTGTTTATATGTTTTAAAGGAGGTATTCATAACACTTTTATATAAAACGTATAGGCATAATTCTGATATGAATTTGGATATGTTTGTCACACAGTTTGTCAGTGAATTATGGCTCATAGACTGACTAAAGAGGAGCTGGATCAACAGTTCGAGCAATTCATGAAAGAGGTACCTTTGATAGTCTTTCGTTTACTTCTTACAATTGTTTGTTTAATTAAGTTTGCTTTTATATGCTTCTTGCTGTATGACATGCTCTACTCCATGTAAAATTATTTTAAACATGTTTATTCTGCTAATTCTTTTATAGTTCTATAATATGCAGCCCAGTATTGCATGTAAACTTTATGTTGTTGTGTACATGTACTTGTGCTTTTTTTCAGTCTGTCTCTGATGACTCTGTTGATTTGGGCTCCAGCACCAAGCACTCTAGTGTCCTTGACAGCTTGGGAAAAGCACCTGTCAGGCCAGTGAAGAAGGCTTCCGTGTCTGTGCCGTGGTGGCAGGAGTATGATGACAGTGAAGAGGGAACAGGTGAGTGCTGGTGTTACCTGAATTAAACAGAGCTTGGCTGAAATCTCCAGCCTGGGTGAAAGTTTTAGCACAATCTGTGTTCTGGCTTTGAAAGACAATAGTTTTATCACATCCTGGAAAGTTTTTGAGATCCACAGAAATACACTTTATCTCGATTTCCATGGATGTGTGCTGTTCTTGTAATAAGTGTATTGTAAGTACTTTTGAGAAAAGAAGCTGTCAGTGCATATCGAAGGCCATGTTCAGACTGCCAGCAAAAAAATATCTAGATGGGTTTTTGAAAGTCTGGTCAGAGTCTCTGGTCAGCAACAAAAAAAAAATGAAATTGGGATTTTTGTTTTCTCCAAATCTGATCACATATGAAGGTGGTTTGAAATGTGATTCCAATCAGATTTTTACAGATGCGTCTCAGTCTTGATGCTCTGGCTGCTCAAATTGGATTTCAAACAGTCTTTTCCATCACTCTTAACGTGACATAACGATAATGTCAGAACTGGTGACGGAAATGCCGGAATTATTCATGCGGTGTTCAAAAAGATTTTGATTTTGCCATTTTCCTGTATGGCAGAGAAAGATTACACAGGGTGCTTATTTTCAATTCATTTCACATTTATTTGTATAGCGCTTTTG
This sequence comes from Semotilus atromaculatus, assembly GCA_031834385.1. Classification (NCBI taxonomy): domain Eukaryota; kingdom Metazoa; phylum Chordata; class Actinopteri; order Cypriniformes; family Leuciscidae; genus Semotilus; species Semotilus atromaculatus. The sequence goes on along the minus strand of JAULUF010000019.1, from coordinate 8,050,664 downwards.
ACAAATCGTTCCGAAGCAGTTTTACAGAAAATGCATGATTCCACATTGCAATATAGAGTGATCTGTTATCAGAGGTATCTGTCTTAGTTATGTATCACACAGTTAGCTAAAAATGTATTCATTTAAACAATGTAATAATTTAAGGCAGAAACAATGAGCTCATTGATTTGAAGTAATGAATACTTGTTTGTTAACAAATTATTATGACATAGGCCTATTGAAAATTGTAGCATTGGTGCCTATTGATTCAGAGTTTGCGTCATCTGAAGTCTTCACAGGTTTTGGGGCATCTGAAGTCTTCATAATAGGCTGGATCAAACTGGAGCTGACATACTCTACTCGGGCATCCCGAGATAAAACAGAGAAGCAAATATAAAATAATTAGCGTAGCTGCTGTTCATAACATTAAGCAAGAATAATCATGTGCATTTGATCTGATAGTATAAGGTTATGAGATGCTTTATATGAATGCTTGGCTAAAGAGATGCGTCTTTAATCTAGATTTAAAGGTTGTATCAGTGATTTCAGGCCCAAAAATAAATGTCTAATCTTTCCTAACGATCCGCTAGCTGCCCGCCCCATAAGCAGGCTGTCAAAAACCGCGTCTCTGAATGCAGCCTAGGCTCTGAGATCTGCACACAAAAACAAATGGGTACAACCACCACTCAAAACCAAAACAAACAGTGTTCCAACCAATCACCGACAGGGGCGGGTGTTGTGAGGTTTTGAGCTCGTGCATGGCTGGACGCGAAGTCGGAGCAACATCCGCCTGTCTCAGCGTGTCTGAGCCCCGAACATTATCAGGAAGGCTATTTTAGAGTTTAGGGGCCAAATGTGAAAACGCTCTCCCTCCTTTAGTGGACGTAGGTACTACCAAAAGCCAGAGTTTTGTGACCTTAAAGAGCGCGATGGATTGAAAGGCGATAGCAGATCAGTTAAATACACAGGAGCTAAACCATTTAGGGCCTTATAGGTCAGTTGCAATACTTTGTGATTGATACGAAACTTAATAGGTAACCAGTGTAGAGATGATAAAATTGGTGTTATATGATCCATATTTTCTTGACCTTGTAAGAACTCTAGCAGCTGCATTTTGGACTAATTGTTGCTTGTTTATCAAGGATGAAGGACAACCAGCTAGTAATGCTTTACAGTAATCTAGTCTAGAGGTCATGAATGCATTAACTAACTTTTCTGCTTTAGAAACAGAGATAGCATGTTCCATAGCTTTGCAATGTTTCTGAGGTGGAAGAAGGCTGCTTTTGTAACATATGAAATATGATTTTTAGAAAGATAGTTGGCTGTCTAATATAACGCCCAGGTCTTTAACTGTAGAGGATGAAGTTACAGTACATCCTTCTAAATGCAAATTGTATTCTAAAAGATTCTGTGTACAGGTTTTTGGTCCAATAAGTAATACCTCAGTCTTAGGTCATCCAATATTTTATATCTTTAACACACTCTGTCAACATAGATCATTTAGAGATTTCTTCTGGTTGTGATGAAATATATAACGGAGTATCATCAGCATAACAGTGGAAACTACTAATTCCATATTTTCTTATAATATTACCAAGTGGCAGCATTTTTCCACGTTTAAATAGACAAAATGGCAACGTTCTGATAGGTACGATCTAAACTAGCTCAATACCTCTCCCTGAATACCAGTGTAATTTTGTAGTTGATCTAAGAGTATTGTATGATCTACAGCCTTTGTCAGAAGCTAGAAGTAAGTCATTTGTAATTTTAACAAGCACAGTTTCTGTGCTATGATAAGGCCTGCCTGAATTCAGACTGAAAAATGTCATACCTATCATTATTTGGCACAATTGAGCAGTTGGTATTTTACACATGAATGGAAGATTTGAAATGGGTCTTTATTTTGCTAATTCATTTGGATCTAATTATCTGTAACTGCCTGCTTGAATGATCTTGGAACATGACCTAGAGATAAGGACAAGTTATTTGAAAATTGAGACGATGATGCACCTGCATTTTTCCTGCATCTGTTTTGATAGCCTCATCACATGCGAGCGCTTACATCATTACCAAATCAACCAATGCAAATAGGTTAGTTATGTTTGACACACAAATCTTATTTGGTCACTTGCAATTAATAGTGCAGACAGTCATAGACAGATCTGTTCTGAAAAGATCTGTTTTGAGATAAAAATCTGATTTGCTTGCAGTTTGAACATAGTCTAAGGGGTTTTTAAACAACAATATTGTAGTTTAGGTGTTTGTCCACTTGAGGGCAGCAAGCACAAAGCATTAGACAAAATAAATTATGCAAAGTCAGTTTAAGATTCAGATGTGTCATCAGGAATCCCCTAAATTTCAACTATGAATTGCACTTGCTTTGTTTCTAAATTGCTTGAATTATCCATATCTGTGACTTGAGTGATTTGTTGTTTTTTTTAGCAATTTGATCAACAAATTGTTTTCATTTTCTAAATAGAATAAATTTAATTGGATAGCTGATTAGAGTTGATGTTGTATTATGTTATTGGCTTGCACATTATAACAAACAAAGCTAGACTGGTGTTTTTTTGTTCAATACATAGCCTAACTTTGGATATGAACTGATGCATGTTTGATTTGATATGATTACACCCCATTTAGGTGATTCACCTGATGTTGTTTATCTAGACAGCCTAATTACTTTCTCTTCTGCGGTTGAGGAGTTGAGCATAAAGTCTACTTATTTTGTTTTGTTTTTATTTGGGTGTGCTTTTGCTCTTGCGTGCCTGTAAATTGACTTTGCATTTAGGCCTAGTCATTTAGCAGATTCTTTTATGTGACTTGGCAAATAACGTTTTCCACTTCAGGTTTCACCAAAGCTCGTTCTATTTTGCTGTAGATCATTAAACCATTATTCTGCCTCAGAAGTCTGTCCGAAATCATTTTCGTGAGATTCCTTGTGCACATTAGAGTTCAAATGCTGCCTGCAAAGTCATTGCCTGATAGGCTACAAGTGCTTTGCGAGCTAGAAGTCATTTGTTTCTAGAATGTTATATGTTTGGCAACAGTTTTACTTACCCTAATTGATGGAATGTCAGGGCTTAATGCTAAGGATTTTTTTTCTACTGGCCCGGTTGGGACAGTGGTTCAAATGACTACACCAAAAACTACTAGCTCAAAAACTCATATAAATTGTGAGCAATAGCACAAACAAATACAACAGAACAAACATATTGTTTAGGCTACAAATGAAATAAACAGCTCTTTTCAGGTTTTTCATGTAGGTCTAGGCTAGATTTTCAGGTAGTACAGAAATGGATATCAAATGTAATATATCACTGCATAGTCTTCTTCAACCCTTATTACAGTTATTCAGTCAGGAGCAGTGAGCGAGTCTTTTGTTTGATTAACAAACAGCAGCAGGAAAGTGGGCTGCACGGACCCAATATACTGTTACACATGCATCTTATCCTACATGTTAACATTGAATGTTTAATGTTTAACCAACTATGTTTACGATGCTCGATAAGACGGGAAATGTGACATGATTTTGCGTGAATGTCCAACCGTGCAAGCTCAGGAAGACGTGAAAGTGTATTCTGCAGCGTTCTGGGCGCACTTTGAATTTGTGTTGCTGCGTGCGCAAAAACTTATCACACAGCGTGCAAGTACCAAACTGAGAGACGATGAGGTACGTTCACGTCTACGTGCACTTAAATATTTAAATCGGCAAGGCTTAAAAATGCGCAAATTATCAACTTCCATGAAGATGAATGCACTGGCCCGATCGGGCAAGTGACAGTTTTGTCAACAATTTGAGTGTGTAGCTTTTCAATTTGAGTGTGTGGCTTTTCATTTCTTGGTCAAAAATGGAAATAAATGTTTTGATGTCATTTCCATCAAGAGGTGCATGCATTTCTGGTCAAGATCTTGTATTGACGAAGTAAGAGTCAAGCACTCTGTAAAGTCTACTCCAGCACATCAGACTTTCTGAGACTTTAAGAAAAAGTTTTTTTCATCTTCGCCAACTCTCTAAAGTGAAACCCTTTTTATCCCAGAGTAACTTTCAAACAGTGATTCATGCTTTTGTAACACCTGGTCTAGACTATTGTAATTCACATTATTTTGGTGTCTGTCAGTCTTTCCTCTCCCGTCTACAGCTAGTGCAAAACGCAGATGCTAGACTCCTCACTCCTCACCCCTATTTTATCCACACTGCACTGGCTTCTTGTCAAATTTAGAATTGATTTTAAAATTGTATTATTTGTTTATAAAGCTCTCAACAAATTGGCCTGTCTGTACACTTTAAAAAAATCTGCTCTGTCCGTACACTTTACTCTTAGAACTCTGACTCTACTCATTGTGCCTAGATCTAGCTTGTTTAAAGACCTATTTATTCTCTTTGGCTTTTAATACTCCTTGATTTAGGTACCATTATTGTTTATCTGTTGTTGTTTCGTCCTTTATTGTTTTGTTTTTTTTGTTTTTTTTTCTAGCACTTTGGTCAGCCTTGGTTGTTTTTAAATATGCTTTATATATAAATATTGTATTGTATATTGTATTGCAATGATGATCCAATCATAGACTGTAAAGCATTTACTCTTTAAGATTTGATTTACATCCAAAAAGCGACCTTTTTTGGCCGGGCAGTGTATATCTATAATGAATGTGTTTCTTTAATCAAAAAGAGCTTCATAGTGAGAACAATGGAAGATTTTTATTTTATATTTATAAATTCTATATGTCTAGTTTTCTATTCAACAAGTGTGTTGCTTACTACTGGTGGTAACAGAACATTGTGTGTATAAGTGTTGTGTCTGATAAATAGTAATAATTCCAAGAATGTTTTTTGGACGCTGTTCCTTGAACATCTGAAGTGCTGTTCACAGAGTGTCATTTAGCCTACTGTTATTACTGTTCAGCATTTCAGTGGATGGAAAAGTCTGCACCGCAGGCACCACTTATTATGTCATTTGTCCTAATTATGTCATTTGTCCAATTTCACATTTTATCCGTCAAGCTGTAGTGTTTCTGTTTTTCTTTGTATTTGACATAATCATCTTGTTTTTACTCTCTCTCTCTCTCTGCTTTACTCTTTGTCCATCAATTTTGCAGAAAAAAACACTAAACATCGTTTTGCTAAAATTCAAAAGTCCCAGGCTGTGGACCCTCAGGTGGGATCCAGACAGAGAGAAAGCCCCGCTCTGGGTACAGCTCACTCATTATTCAATGAAGTGTGTAATTTCTGCAACAGAGAATTGCCAAAAAAAAATTTTCAAACAAGTTTCCTGAAAGCACTGTAACATTGCAAAACTACACACTTCATTCCACAGTATTACTAGGTTATTCCCTTATATTTTTTAATGTGTGTTTGACTTAGTTTCTAGATCCATCTTGTTTTGGTTTTGTTTTCGTTTCCTTAATTGAAAAAATAATCTAGTTTAGTTGTCTAAACTTCAAGGATCATCTTTCGTATTGCTGAGCACTGTATGACTTTTTAGCCTCTTTAGCGTGTCTACCTGTTTAACTTTTTCGTGTTTCTTCTTTGTCTGTCGCCCTTATACACTGTAGTCCCTATTAAGCCCACCCCTAAACCTCGTAGCATAGCTCTTGATAGGGTGAGCCAGCTGTCCAATCAGAGGGCATCCCACTACGCAAGCCATCAGAAGAGTCCTGAATATGATGCAGTAGAGAAGATGCCATCACCTGAACATAGTTACTGTTTAGAGGAGCAGAGAGTCTCAGAGGAAGAGTCTTGCTGTGTTCCAAGTCCAGCACCTGATAACTCCTCCAGTACATCAGGACAGAAGAGTACCATTCACTCTGATTCTAATGAGTTTTCTGTGGAAAGCAATGCTAGTGATTCAGTCGAGAGAGAAGATGGTAAAGTTAAACACATGAAGACTAAGTAGATCGTGTAATTTAGATTTTTAATATGATGTTTTGTGTATTTTTACTCCCCGTTATTGACCTTGTATCTATCTAGTTTTTGAGAGTGAACACTCTCGGTGGGATTTTAGTTGGGAACAAATCTTTTTGCTTTTTTCCCTTATAATTTACTTAAATATATAATTATATGCAATAATTAAACACAACAGACCAGAGCTGTTGTTTTGGCTATATGTAATTGCAGTTGCAGTGTTTTTAGCTCCAGTTTTTGCTGTAAACAAATTTCCGGGAATAGTGCATGTTGAAGAAGTAATTTCTCTAATGTCTACCTAATTGAATATGTGCAGCTCAGAATGATAATGTGCCACACAGAGGGCCAATACATCAAACAGTGGATTTAAGGCCTTTTCACACCAAGAACGCTAACTATCTTAGCGTCCACACCAATGGATAATGACGTTTTTTTTTACCACAAGCATTCACTGCAGTTAAGCCATTTGGCTTATTAAATGCTCAGCCTCTTTGAACTCGGGTGGATTTTTATTGCCTGTCAATGGTTTTTAATTAGCTGTAAAATATAGTTATTATATTCTGAATTGCTTCTATCCAGTGGCTAGTGAAATGAAAAATCTGTTCTAGATACTTTGCTTTATTTGAAGTGTAAAAAACAGGCAATAACTTTGTACATGTATATTGTACTTTTAAAAAAAGGTGTGGTGTAGGAAAATGACTTGTTTAATACTTACAACATATTTGCTTTGCAGGGATGTCGTCAACCGGAAAGTCCTTCCTGAAGTCAATGAGAAAGACTCCGTCCATTAAGGAGGTGGATGAAGAGCAGTCGAATGATCTATTCTTGGAGGATGAAAGGAGTCGAGATCTAGTAATCTTTAGCAGAGACAGTCTTGAGCCTGAAGGTCAGTCTAACCCATTTTCCTTCAATCCAGCCTACATCTGAATCCATAAAATCCACCACTGCTCTGTTTGTTTGACCAGCAGCATCTGTCTTTGCTTCTTTACAAATGATGTGATGGTCTCTGTATCAACTGCAGGTGCTCTTCAGTTGGACCTGTTGGATGAGGATGACAATACCAGGTTTTTATCCAATCTGAAGAAAGAGTCATCATCCTCCATTGACTATTCCAGACTGAATCAAGAACAGGAGTCATCCACCCCCACCAGCCCACAAAGGTGTCTGAAAAAAACATTGTGACTCAAAAGCATAATGAATTCTAAGAATGCAGTTTGTTAAGGAGCATTTGCTTATTGTCCTTCTTTAAAGGTCCCATATTGTACACCTTTCTGAAGTTTTATTTTAGGTTTTAATGTCCTTAAGAATATATATTTGCAGTATAAGTACCGAAAACCATCCCAATATATTTTTACAGCTCCTTTCTCAGGAGCTCTGCTAAGAACAGGTCGATTTTGGCCTTTGTAATTAATACTCACGAGCCTCTCTTCTGATTGGCCTGTTTTTTTCTGAGTGACCCACGGCCAGGCCAACCACAAGTAACTAGGGTCATGTATGCTGTAGCCTGATGTGGCTTGGTGATGCTCACGAGTAAAGTAAATAAAACACCTGTAATGATAGACATTGCTGAGGGAAATGTCATCCCGCCTTATATGTTCGAGCCGGACTCTGTGACGACAGGAGACAAACATCCACCTCCTTACTTTCGGTGTTATTGTAAGAGTATTATAATTACCATTATATCAATGCTGCACGCAGATTTAACATTAACTAAACTGTCTGTAAACAAACAAACTCAGACTTTTTTTTGTCAAATTCGATTTAAATCTCCAAAATATGTACGTTATTAATAGCTAGTTATACACTGATTTTGAAACACTTAACTGCTTTATAATGTAACATTAGGACACAGACACCGAATGCAGTAAGCTATGTAACTATTTCTTTACTACTGATACAGTAAGTTGATGTGCTATGATTTCTTTTACAATGCTACTTTTTTCTGTAAAAGGTGTACTTGTGGTAAAATTGCAAAGATGCCCACAGAATGCAAGAACATATGCTGCAATTGACACCCAAGGTAAACTTGTAAAACTACGAACTGTAGGGACTGCAGCATCTTTGAGGAGTAGCTTCTTTGAAAAAACGGCATTTAACTGTGCCTGATTGACGAAGCAGTCACTTGTGAAATATGCAGAACAGACGGTTAAGGTCGAACTAAATTGCTGTGGCGTATCTGAATTAATAAACATTAGCCACTGTTCTCTTATAATATTAATAATAATAATTCATTACATTTATATAGTGTTTTTCTGGGACCTCAAAGTGCTTTACATGGAAGGGGGAATCTCCTCAACCACCACCAATGTGCAGCATCCACCTGGATGATGCGACGGCAGCCATATTGCGCCAGAACGCCCACCACACACCAGCTTACTGGTGGAGAGGAGACGGTGATGAAGCCAATCAGTATATAGGGATGATTAGGAGGCCATGGGGTTATACCCCTACTTTCGAAGGACATCCTGGTATTTTTTATGACCACAGAGAGACCTCGTGAAAAGGCACAGCTACTTTATGCAGGCTGTGTGCATTTGTCTGCGGATTGACTGTTTTGAAACTCATATGGTAGTTTCATAGCCCCTAGACCTCTGATATCACGAAAAAAGCCAGGAAATTTCAGTTTTGACAATAATGGGACCTTTAAATTTAGTTTCACTGTGTTCCTTTCAGGAGAGAAGTAGTTGGTTCAACAAATGAAGAAGAACAGAGGGAAAATAAAGACACTGCTGGTAAGAGCAGACCAGAGAGAATAAGAATTTGAAATGGATGTGTTTTGTTATTACTTCCTGAAGCAATAAAACACTTGTATATTGCTTCTCTGTCAGCTTCTCCTGCATATAGTGAAGATTTTGAGGAAGAGGCAAGTGAGAAAAGTGACAAGGGGCTTCAAGAGAGGGTGAATATAAATGTTTAATGCACTTTAAGCTTATCTGATCCCTGTTATAAACTGGAGAATTGAGTAGTGAGTTATGTAGTTATGCATGGAAAGAAAAGAACGTTGCGCTTGTCCTTGTCCATTTAATGGCAGTAAAAAGCGAACAGCTTCAAGCTTTTAACATAAAATAAACAAAAGTATCACAAAAAGATCCCTTGCGACTCATGTCGTATATTCCAGGTGTTCTTGGGGTATATGATAGGGTTTGGTAAAACATAATATATTATTTCATGACAATTTTAAAGCCCTTGCACACTGAGTCAGAAATTTTCGAATGCATTTTTTCGTATTCGTGATTCGGTGTCTCTGAATTGTCAAAACACCATTCAAACTGCTTGCTACGGATGCGAAAAACGCAGAAAATCTAACCCGATCCGATTTTTTTTATGACAGACGAAAGAGTCAGAGGCATAGTGCAAGCATGCGAATTTCAGACTCAGTGTGCAAGGGCCTTTAGGGAGAGATTATTGGCCAAAAAAAAAAAAAAAAGAAGATTATAGCACATGCTAATTTGCATCGCAGGTCCCTAGGTATCTAGAGTCAAAATTTCTCTAAATGTTGCCTTTGCTGTTTTTTGCACACCCTATACCTCAATTGCAATATGTGTCAAAATAAATATAACTTGATTTTATGGCAAAATCTCAAATTTTAATCATTCCTTGATCCTCTTTGTTTCAGAAACCTGAAATACATGGGATGCTGGCCAAAGGTAAACAGCATCTCAATTTACAGTGTAGATGTTGTAAATGTTCAGATCAGGAGGTGACATGCTCTTCTTATGTCCCAGTGTCACTACACGACTCTCTAAATTCTACGGATGGAGCATTGCCTCCTGCAGTTCCCAGTTTGGCACCTGGAAAAGAAGAATGTCCAGACAACAAACCAGCAGTGAGGACAGCACTGGAACCTGCAGGTTTGAAAACCAGTTTATTTTCTTAAAGCTTTTATTGTTTAAGTAAACTTCCAACAGGTGATGTGACACACTCTCTCCTGCATATCTTTGCAGTCCAATCATACGGTCAGAGTGGAGGGAGTGAGATAGAGGCGCTGCAGGAGGCGTACAGGCAGATCAACAGCTCAGCGGGGGAGTGTGAGGACGGACGAGCTGAGGCCGGCAGGACTCCCCTCTCTCTCTCTTCACTCCAACCTGTCTCCACGGTGGAGTCAGGTCAGACTCAGCACCTAGCTCATTTTTGCCAGTCACTGTGTGCATGCCTGCGCTTTAAACCTTTTGATTTGCAGCTTTCCCCCCACAAATGCTTCCAGTTATGCTTTAAACCAAATACGTGAGGTTTTTACCAGCCTCTTTGTTTGCGTCATCAGTTTAGGTAAAGTTCTGCTAGCTGACTCTAAACAGCTCGATTTTGCATGGTGGTGTCACACCAACTGTTTTTCCTGAAATCTTGCTGTCTTCTGTTGGAGGTCTGTCACCCTGACTGAATAAGAATGGTAGGGGATGATGGACTTAAACAGCGGTCGCATATATTGCAGTGCCTCGTTTTGGCAAATCAGTTGAATATTGGATATTTATCAGATAATTATTAATTGTTGACTCTTGTTTCCCGCTATTTTAAGATTTATATGACTTTTATAAGTGTCAAATAAATTATGACAGATCTACCCCCTTTACTAAGCAAATATCAGAGCTCTGTTCATTTGAGCATTAAATGAGCTCCTTTCCTGTAAGTACAACCTTTATTAATGTTACTTCTTAAACTATTTACTACAGTTTTTTTAATGCTTTTATTCTGGATTTAATTGATCAAAAGTGACAATAAAGATATTTACTATATTACAAAAAAGCTATTTAAAATAAATATTCTTTTTAACTTTCTATTCATCAAAGAATCCTGATAAAAGGTATCACAGTTTCCACAAAAATATCAAGCATTTTCAACATTGGTACCGGTAATAATACGAAATGTAATGGCTGATCAAATTTAGCTTTGATCACAGGAATAAATGACATTTTAAAATGTAAAAACAGTTATTTTAAATTGTGATAATATTTCACTATACTGCAGTTTGTTTGTTTGTTTGTTTGTTTGTTTGTTTTTTCATCCACGCTGTCTTCTGTTGGTCAGATTTTTGATCAAATAATGCAACCTTGCTGAGCATAAGACGATTTTCAAAAACATTGAAAATCTTTCTTCTTTTTTTTTTTTTACTTTTTAACGGAAGTATATATGATCGAATTTATTTATCATACTATACATTTATAATGCTGTAATATCTGAAAGCACTTTTTTTCAGCATACAAAACTGTTTATTTGAGTTTTTCATGTGTTTTTAATTTCCTTTTTTGACACAGTAGGATGGATTTATAATATCATCCAATTAATGATTATGGGACAGAATCAGTTCATCCCAACAGTGACTCTTGCTCGTTTTGTTAGTTATTTAAGTTTAAGTGAATCACAAACAAAAGCTTGGTTTCAAATTGACAAAAAGACTGTAAATCGACTAGTGTGACTCCTGTCATAGTGAAATTTTTGTCACCCAGGGTCTCATTTATGTACCGTAGATTTACCCACTGCTGAGGAACTGATGCGGCCAATTGGACCAGACTCTGTTTTCACGCGTGGCTTCTCTCTTCAGCCTATAAGGTGAGTTCACTATTCGCCTTCACACACCGTGAGTCATATATTCTCAGTACAGCAGCTTTAGAAGAAGTATTTGTCTTACAGTGAGGCTGTGCCTCGAGGCAGCAAAAATCATAGTCCATTAAGGATATCTTCAGATGACATCCCTTTCAGTTCCACTAATGAGGGCTGTGGAGGGGGTAATGAAGCTAGTCTTACAGGAGAGGAATATCCAGCCTCCCTTCAGTACACTCAGAAGAGCATCGCTGAGGAGATCAAACGGCTGATAGAGGAACAGGACAGCTCCTCTGTGGAACCTCCTCCTGTTAAACCCAAGAAAAGCCAGGTCAGAGACTCTGCTATTATGAGTCATTTGCCTCATGAATTTTCTCCGTAAATTAGTTCCTGTGATTTCTGGGGTTTAGAGAAATGAAAATTCAAAGATAGAGGCACATATTCTGCGAAGTAAATTAGGTATAATAATTTTTGTGGGTAACTACGTGCCTTCTTCATTCACATGGTGATGATAGTCACATTTATGAAGATAATGATGGAATATTTACTTCTCTCTCTCTCTCTCTCTCTCTCTCTCTCTCTCTCTCTCTCTCTCTCTCTCTCTCTCTCTCTCAGGTTCCTGCCAGAACCAATGCATTTGCATCTACATCCTCTAGAAAAACTCCTGTTCCATCAACAAGGGCCAAAAAACCTGAGAGCAGGCTGTTACCCAGAGGACCTGCAACCAGCAGAACCGGCCAAGCTGCTAAACCTCTGTCTCCACTAACACAGAGAAAAGCTCAGAACCAGACCCCCAAAAAAACTCCCAACCTCAGTCAAACACAAACAGTCAAAGGTACCTGTACCTGGGTTAACCTCTCCCAAACTGTGTGGATCAAATAAACAAAACTATATTTTGCATAAAGAAAATAATTTAGCTGATTTTTTAAAATTAATTTTATATCATTTATTGATACATTTTCATTATTTTCATGAAATTGTAACATTTTCATGACAGTTGACATAAATATGGTCTACTGTAATGCAAAAAACTTTAAAAAATATATTTTAATTGTATTAAATGTAGATTAGCCATTTGATTACAATTAATCACAAATATCAATATTTACCAAAATGAAGAAGATAATTATTGGAGTTTTGTGATGTAATTAGAAATTAGGGGGAACATAATTATCTTAAATAGTCTTAATTGTTATGCAAATAATGTCACAATGCACAAAAAAAAAAAAATAATAATAGTGGTCCTACAAATATGCAAAATCTGACTATTCTTTGTAAATTCACAGCCATATTTGCTTGCTTGATCTGTCTTTTTTTATTTTTTGCATCTCTTAAAGGTTTAGACACGAGTTTAAGGCTAAGCAGTGAACTGGTGACATCCGTGCAGTCCTTTGCTACATTTCTACATCATCAGGTTGAAGCCAGCAGGATCACACCAGAAGCAGTGACAGGAGTGAGTTAACTGGGACTGAATCAGAGCATTGGATCAAATCCTCCAGCTCATTAACCACCTGTTCTGTGTGTCTGTCAGCGTGAGGTGACGCAAGAGAATGTGGATGGTGGTTTGCCCTTTCAGCAGGAGCGCTCATCACTGGAGCGTGTCCGTCTTCAGCTCGCCCAAAAAGAGAGAGAGCTCCATCTGAGGGAAACCCAGTTACAAGAGGAGCACAAGCAAGAGCTGGCAGCACTCAGACAGGAGAACTTTACGTTACAGAGCAAGGTAAGCTCTTGTGTAGTTGTAAAGCTTAGATTATGTTTTTAGAATATTTTAGAATATAAGGAAATTTAGTTTTTGGGTGGATAGTTTTGCCATGGCTCTACATTATCAGTGGGTAATTTTGTGTGTTCTGTCTGTTCTACCTCTTCATAATTGTGACTGGGGACTTAAAGGGATAGTCCACCCAAAAATTATAATTCTGTCATCAATTACTCACCCTTGTGTTGTTCCAAACCTACAAGACTTTCGTTCATCTTCGGAACACAAATGAAGATATTTGTAGTAAAATCAATGGAAGGACAGAATTCTCTCAGAAAGGCTGTGAAACTTCAAAACGCTCATAAAGAGATCGTAAAATAAATCCATATGAATTGAGCGGTTTAATCCGAGAAACACGATCGCTTTATATGATGAACAGATTTCATTTATGTTTTTATTCACATATAAACATTGCTAAGCGAATGCACATGGAGCACTCAAATTTGGTAAACAGAAGCTCAAGCATGCTCGCTTTGTGCACAAGAGCAAAGCTCATTGGTTTAAGGATTTATTTATAAGGATTTATTTATTTACTCTTTAAAAACCGTTTGAACTGTCAGAACTTTGGGTGAATAGACTTCAATACTTCAAAGAAATATCTTCATTTGCGTTTCAAAGATGAATGAAAGTCTAATGGGTTTGGAACAACATAAGAGTAATTGATGACAGGATTTAAATTTTTGGGTGAACTATCCCTTTAAAATGTACTCAAGTTCATCTATTTTCATGGTCTATTTAACCAGCCTTAAAGCACATAGGAGCTTCTTGTTGAAGATCAATAGAAAACCTTCTGCTGTCTGGCAGCTCTCCTCAAGTATGAATGAAGTTTAAATTGTATGTTTTGTAACATGCTGTATAAGTGCGTTTGGTAAAAAGGACAGTCTGTACTTGCAGGTGAATGTTTTGGTAATGCAATTATAACTTCTATGGCAATATATTTCAGTGGCTGCTCTGCCAACAGTATGAACATAGATTTCACTTGTATGCTGTTTCAAGTAGCTGGTCAATACTCTCTTAGTGATGATGAATTTGTGCTTTTAGCACAAGTACATTATGTAAGGTTTATTCTAGTTATTTGTTTCAATACCCTCAGATTTATGGAAAAAAATATATTTTATCATGCATTACCTTGCTGTGGTTCAGTTTGGAAGTGCTTTTTGTTGTTCTGGCAAATGATGAGTCTCATTTTTAAAACGTAACTTTTCAACAGTAAATTAACATAAAACAGGGCACATGGGGGCACGCAGCGTTTTATCCACCCTGACCCTTCTGGTGAAGTATAAAGGGAGAAGAATGAATTACATTTGAACAAATTACCATAGAAAATGACCAAGGCTGAATTTGTTTTCATGATTTATACACAATAGCACCATATATGTATTCCAGGGACAATTGACCTGGAGCAACCTGGAGTTAAGTGTGCAATGGAGATGACTCACTCACAGCTCACTCCTTACAGGGTGCCCTGAGCCATTAAACCACACCATTAGACCTTTAAAAAAATTTAAATAATCACCTAATCTTAATTATTTGATATAGTCTGGCCTCATGATCAGTATGCACTTTAATTTCCAATTACATAATTATAATTAAAAATAAACTAACTTTGCAAATGTACAAAGACCATTTTTATGGCTTTCCATTTATATTTATGTATTTGGCAAATGCTTTTATGGAAAGCGTCTTACATTTTCAGTAGATACATTTTCTTAGTTCATACATTATCAGATACATTTTCACACAACCTGGCTTTGCTAATGCAGTAGTGTGTTATGTGAATGCCCCAAGCCTTGGATTTTTCAAATACGATCCGAGAGCACAACAAGTTCTGTGTTCAGTGTAAATGTCTTTGCCAGGTTACCAACTTGAAATTGTTTTTCCACATTTGGAATAAGGGGAACATTAAACAACTTTTCCAACTTTCTTTCTTTGTGTGAAATAAGCCTTACATTCTAACTGACATGAAGAAAAAATACTATTAAATCAATAATCACAATTACCTGCCATAGTGAAATCATTGTGATTAAACAGCCATATTAACCTGTAAGTAACTAAAGATTTGATTTGCTACACAAATACATTATGGATTCATTATGATTCAAGTAAATTTGTTTTGTTTTGTAACCAGTTCATTCATGTGAACCTGTCTAAATGAACCGACTTAAGCTGTTTGAGATTGACTGAGAGGAAGACAGTATATCTCTGCCCACTCTGTTGAAAGGCTTATGCAATTGTTACAAAAAAAATAAATAAAAAAAAGTAGCAAAGTTACAAAAAGAAAAGCTTTAAATGTAAAAGCTACACTATTATAAAAAAAAACATAACATCTGCTTCTATTTACATACTCCTGAAAATGCATTTAAGTTAGCAGCATCAATATTTTTTTACTTTAATAAACTGAACAGCCTCAGCCTAAAGTCTGAGCAAACAATTCCCTGTCATTTCTCAAGCTTAGGTTCTAAGCTGTTACATTTATTATTCCATAGCTACACCTTGCCGAAGAGGCAAGTAACAGACGAAAGTGGAGTTTTGGCGAAGCTTCAGACCCTGTGACTGAAGAGAAACTCAAGCTCATAGAGAAAGAGATGAAGGAACAGGAGACTCTGATTCAGGGTTACCATCAGGTGAGTCTCTCTCTGTCTCCAACTCTGCTCATTTTCAGGCATATATTAGAATAAGCCATGCTGAAACATGGCTTGCATGAACTTGCATTTATTATAATTAGGCTTTATTTTTTTATCCCTTGTCCTAGATCTCTTTTTATGGTGAGATCTTACAACTGTCAATGAATGATACAACACAAGACTCTGTAGCCTCTCATTTTTAGATCATTATACACAATTTCAGCATAATGGGGTGCATAATTAAACACAGTTATTTAAAATGACACTGTTACTACTCAGAATTTAGAATAACGTTGGTAATTACTTCTCACATTTCCTATAATTACAGAAGAACTTGTGGCCTTTCCAGAAACCAAATCCAATTAATTCTTATCTGGAACTATATTCAATGTAATGCATGCACTGAATATATATGCATTTTGGTCATTAGTATTCATATGCTACAAATAGGTTCAGAATATGTGAAACTTCTTTCCGATGGTTTTAACAGGAGAATGAAAAGCTATATCTGCAAATGAAAGCACTCCAAGCTCAAAGCAAACAAAACGAGGAGGCTTTGTTCATGGAAAACCAGAGACTTCTCACTGAGCTTGGCCTCACCAGGTCAGTGCTCTAAAAGTGCGCTAGTAGTGTTATAATACATATCACAGCAGGTTTTTACTATTCATACTGTTCTGTGCAGCAGCTGATATAAAAGCAAAGCATTTTAATTCCCCAGAGACCGGTTGAACATAAACAGCTTTCAAAGAACCGTCGGAGGGAGAAGCATTGCTGACCAAAGCTTCAGCATTGCAGAGTTGACAAGTCAGGTACAAGCTGCACAGGTAAGAGAACTACATAATATCAACAGATCTGTTCCAAAACCTAGTGAGCTGCCTACCTAGACTGCATTTTACGTGCGCTTCTGATGCAAAGTCTTTCTGTTTAGAAAAAGGAGGAACGACTGCAAGATGATATCCACAGGTTAAAACAGGAGAAACAAGCCCTGCATGTAGATTTGGAGATGATGAGGAAAGAACGAGACCTTGCCAGAGTTCAGGCTGTCTGTACTTCAGGTAAGAGCCTCAGATATGGAAGTGTTATGGCAGCAGTCTTTTTTTGGCAATGTATTTGTCATATTGACAGAAATAAGCTTCTGGCAGGTGATAAAGGTTTCGAGCTAAAGATGCTCCAGGAAAAGCACCGGGAGGAGGTCGCAGAGATGAAGAAAAGACTGCAGTGGTATGCTGAGAACCAGGAGCTACTGGACAAAGATGCATCCAGACTCCGAGCCGCCACCGCTGAGACTCAAAAGCTCACTGAGCAGGTGGAAAAGCTAAAGATGGAGGTCAGCAAGAGGGCCAATGAGCAACAGAGAAAGACAAAGGAAAGGGCGGGTGAAGCTAAAAGAATCCAGGACCTTGAACGACAGGTCAGAAACAGCTTTCTCCCTCTCCAAATATTCTTGTTGCCTTGTTCTGCAGGTACATCTCATTCAGGGCACGTTCTTCTTTGTGCTCTATTTCATAAAAGCTGGAATTATTCAACCGTGTCTGTGAGTAGCAGACCATCCGGATAGTCAGTTTTCCAACCACCTTCTCCTTAAGACCTCCTCTTTATGTTAAACTCCTTTCTTTGACTGATATGCTTCTGCAACTAAATTAACAACTTTGTATTGAATTGCCTCAGTGGTTAGTTAACTTTTACTATTCAGTTTGAGCCGTGTTGCTCATGTAGGTTTGAGTTTGGCTTGCAACATTTCACAAACCCTTTAATAGTTTCCTGTCTCTGCTTCTGTATCTATCTAAAAATAAAGCAACAAAAATAATGCCAAAAAAAGTCATGAATAAATGTCGATTTCTGCCTCCTGAGTGTCTTGTAATATGTATTAAAGGAGTGGTATAATGCCCTTTTCACAAGATGTAAAATAAGAGTGTGTATGTGAAGTTTTACCTCAAAATACCCCACATATATTTTTATATAGAGCATGTTAAAGTTGTCACCTTTAGAGGGTGAGCAAAAACGCACCGTTTTTGTGTCTGTCCCTTTAAATGCAAATGAGCTGCTGCTCACTTTCAAGAAGAGGGTGGAGCTACAACATCTTGTGTCCTTTTACCTCACACACACATGCACTGAAAATTTTATGTTCAAACCGAAGTCAGAAAGATGGAGAGACTCAAGAAGAAGTGACAACGTTGAAAACATTTCTTAATGATTAGTTGGTGAATTTATATAGCTTATGTGTAGTTATCTTCTAGTCATTGATTAGAATATTCTGTCTTGATAATCTATAAATCGTGTCCGGGGGCGGGGTTTATGTAAATTGTAGGGTTCATGATGTCACTAACCCGGGAGGAATAGATCATGATGTAGTCCGTACCAGCTGTTTGATGTAGTCCTTAAAAAGCTATTTCTTTCAAAGAAAATATCTCCCTATGTTTTGAACTTTGAGCGTTGTAACTTTCCAGATGTTGTTTATGTTCAAACAGCAACATTACACACTAACTAAAGTTAGAAAAGTGAAATCATATTCAACCACCCCTTTAATGGCTGCATCAGTAATAGACCTTCTTAGATTCTGTTCCATTTTTCACTCATGTTGCCATTTCCTCTCTCAGCTCAAACAGATGGAAGAGCTTTTGAAACGGAGGCATCCAAACTCCCTGCCAGCCCTGATCTTAGCCGCTGCGTCTGCCGGTGCAGAAGTTGGCGGATTGGACGTTCATCCCCCAACTGCCCCTCAGTCCTCCCAGACAGCGGCTCTTTTGGAGAGACGTGTACATCGACTGGAGGCGGAGCTAGAGGGCCGCGATGAAGCAGCCAAACGCAGTCTCAGAGCAATGGAACAACAGTATCACAGAATCAAGGTACTCATATCAGATTTAGATTCAGTACTGAAGGTCACACGGAATTTTGTGTCAAAGCATTAAACGTTAAATCTATAGAATCTGAAATTGAGACCACGTACGAAACGTTTGAACTATTGGAATTAGGTGGCCTTGAACTCACTGACTGAAGTGCTGTGTGTCCTTAATGGGAAAAAGCAACTCAAATACTTTTCCAAGCATGTTATTTACCAGAGCCCACAGCTGGATTGATCGATTTCCAAAAAAACAAGTTTGCCAAGAAAATTAGGTTTCTATTTTAAGTCTTAAGTGCACAGGGCCTTTAATATGCTTTCAGCGTGGCAGCATTTCTCTCGTTTCTAAACCCTGCTGTGTGTCCTCATGACTAGAATGTTAGAAAAAGAAATAGAAACCCTTGGTGATATATTGAAAATTCACTATATTTGCTTTGATACATAACCGTTCAAAAGTTCAGGGTCAGTAAGATTTTTTTATATATATTTTGAAAGGATCCTCTTATTCTCACCAAGGCTGCATTTATTTGATACAGTACTAATACTGTAAAAATACAGTACTCCAGTCTTGAGTGTCACATGAACCTTCAGAAATCATTCCTATATGCTGATTTGCTGCTCAAGAAACATATCATATTATTATCAATGCTGAAAACAGGTGTGCTGCTTAATATTTTTTGTGGAAACTTTGATACATTTTTTCAGGATTCCTTGATTGAATATAGTTCAAAAAACAACTTTTATTTGAAATAGAAATCTTTTTTAACAATGTAAAAGTCTTTACTGTCGCTTTATATAACTTTAATGTATCCTTGCTGATTAAAATTATACATTTCCATAAACTTTCGAACAGTACCGTAATGTAAAGTAAGCAATATTGTGAAATGCGAAAATCCCAATTGTTTTAATGCATCTTTACTTAGTCCATTAAGTTTGCTAAAGAGTGTCATTAAGATTCTATATTTTTATAATTATAATAAAATTAATAAAATATAACAAATAAATATAAAAATAATAAATTTATTCATTAAATATAATTTGCTTCTTTCTTTTTTTTTTACCGATATAACCCAGCCCTGATGCAATTAGACTTTAAGGACTGATATATTGAAATGCTATTTTATGCCAGCTCAAAAATGTTTGCACTTTAATATGTATTCTTCTCTTCTTTTTCAGCTCCAATATGAACAGCAGATCACAGACCTGGAGCAGCGTTTGGCTGAAAAGAACCAAAACAATCATGCCATCTCATCAGAATTGTCTGAATCACAAACTCAGAGGTTAAAGGCAGAGCTGGAGGAAGTGAAGATGGCCCATCAGAAGCAAGAGAGCACCCTCCAGGCAGAGGTGACCTCTCTGCAAGAACAGCTCCGCCAGGCCCAAGCTTTGACCCAAACAGACAAGCCTGCCCGCAGCCCCTCACGCCACCAACTCAATGCAGAGGCGGCACAAGCAACCCGCATCGAGAGACTAACCCAAGAGCTGAGCTCCAAGAGCCGCACCATTCAGGAGCTGAGTCGAACTGTAGAGCGTCTGCAGAGGGAGAGGAAAACCATGCTGACGGGTCCTGGCTTCGATCGTGATGAGCCCAAGCGACATGTGGGTTCAGTCAAAGAGCCCAAAAAAAATACAGCCGAGACTTTCCCCCCTACCCAAGATGAGAAAGACTACCATCCCGGAGCGTTCTCGGGATCTCACATCTCAGAGGTGCAATTGGAGAATGATAGTTTGAGGATGAGATTGGAACAACTAGAGATACATAGAGATCAGGAGAAGGTTTCTTTGCAGGCTGCAGTCACACATGCACAGAATCAGCTCCTCAGGTAAAGTCTTTTGGTATGGTTCATGTTTTTATAAACCATTTGAAGCAGCCTTGGCATTTTCTGAACAACAGATGAAAAACAACAGTCATACTACATGAAGTGAAACCTTAAACAAGTCCCATAATTCTCTTCACAGGATTTGAGCTTGTTAAACCGAAGAAGGACCTGGCTGCAGTCTGCAAAAAGGGGCGGGGCTACATGTGTCGCTCTGCCCCATACTTATTCTGATTGGCTTGGTCTTCTTTCACCATGATAGGAAATGTGTTTGGAGTTGTCTTCACTATCATACACAGACAATACAGCATTAGCCTACATCCCGCAGAAGAAGATCTTGATTTCTTCACTTTAAAATAATGAGGAACAGCATGTTTTCCTGAAATGAAGTGGAGGAAAAAGTCTGATATTGTGCTTTGCCGTGTAGTGAAGAAAAAGAAAGTTTCATAAAATCTAAATGAACTAGGCAGACACATTAGCCTATTACAGTGTCATTTAGTTTACATACAACTGCACCAAAAATGGCTTATAAAAACCAATAACACATTCTGTAAAATTAAGTGTCTTACCATGTTATTTAAATTAAACCGATACATCTTTTTTTAAATTTCCTTTCTCATACTATGGATAAATCATTTCATTCCTGTATCTGAAGACCTGACCCTCCTGCTGTGGAGAATCAACAAATACATTTTTGTATAAATGTTGTGAGGTTGTTCGTGGGTTAGTCCAGCTTAATTTGGCAAAACAATTTCAGGGACATTTCTGTGCATTATAATGAAGGCTTTGTGAAACTGCACAGCTTTTCCACAGATTCATCCTACACTGACTAAGAACACATTACCTACCATGTATGTCTATGAAAGACGATCGAGCCAATCAAGAGTAGGCATGGGGTGGAGCGACACGTGCAACCCCCTGCCTGTTCTGCAGGCTGCAGCCAGGTGTACTTGGTCAAACCCACAATCAAACAAATAAATGAGAAATTATATTTTAAACCCTTTTATTCTAACTAAATGCATTCTTTTTTATCAACACTTGAATGTGGGCAAGTTTCATAAAAAAAAAAACATTTTGAACAAAAAGCTGAGAAAATCGCGTTTTTGTCAAAGACTACGTCCGGATCGGATTCAGAATGATGATCAGAACATGGAGTAGATCGAATTAATCAACACGCTCAAAGTTTCACAGTCCTGTACCTTTATTCGACGTTTCATTCGGTACCGTTAGCCAGTTATGATTTATTTGCCGTTTAATGTTTGATGATCGCATTATTTTACATGTGCATATCATAGCCTGTAAAAAAAGATGGTGAGCGCAACTCCGCTTCATTCCACTGTAGAAATATGAAACCAAAATATCCCTGGAAACTTCTTGAGGAGTCATGAGCGAGGATACCAAGGGTGCTTCTCTGCGCTTGTTTCTGTTTCCTCTCTGCCTGTGTTTTGATCTAGAGATTCTGTACTCTTTCAGAAAATTCATAATAGCGCCCCCTACCATATAACAGTGAAAACATGGATTTGATGGACAGTTCTGTCAATGGCGGGGAAAGAGTTAACATGATGATTCAGTGTTATCGAGTAACAATATTAAAATATAACTTTTTCAGGATTCAGGAGCAGAATTCTGAGCAACTTGCCTCGGTCAAGGCTGAGCATCAAAGAGAGATTGAACGCCTTCTAGCTTGCCATGCCCTTGAGCATTCCTCCTCCAAAGTGGCTGAACTCAGCAATCAAGTGAACACACAGGAGGTTGGTTCTTGAATGAATTTGACTTTTTATATGACTGTGTGCATTTATTTGCCACTAAATGTTCCCTTGGCACTAGAAACACTGAGGCCATGGGTAAAGAAAATGAAATACTTTGCTTGGATACCGAAACGCGGTGCCAATAGGGAACCGGTTTCGACATAAACGGTAGTAATGAGACCGAATAAGAATGAAAATTTTGGTGCCTGATTTCGGTGCCAGACTTTTTTTTTACCGCCCCCTGTAAAACATCTCGCGGCACGAATGATCCAATACATATAAATAAAACATCTCCAGTTAACCAGCAGAGCATTCATTTTGTTCGTTTGTTAAATAAGAGACGATCTAGCGCTGAAATGTGTTTTTTAAATCAAGTGATCAAAGTGCTCTTTGCCGCTGTGATCAGTGGCGCGGATACAGTGTTTTCTCTTGTGGCTCGCACACACCGCACTGTCTTCACTCGGATGCGCGCTTCAATCCGTTGCGGAGACTCTCTATTCGTTCTGGGTGAAATCACAAAATATAATGCACACAAACGTGTCCCTGCTTGATATACAATCACTGATGAGCATAATCGGTTTGGATGAGAGGGAAAAAAACTGTACGAATGCGGATTAGAACCCAGAACCTCTGACACGCTTGACGAAAGTTCAAGTTCAGCAGGCTGCCAGTGTCTCTATAGCACTGTAGATGAGATTCAAAATACATTTCTCAGAGGTTACTGCCTGTACTTTGTTTATCGTGCAATTTATATGCGAAAATGAGTTTTTACGTGCTTTGATACAAAGTTTTCGTATGCATTTGATACTCACTTCATTGCGTGTAATACACGCGCATCCCACACCACTAATTCTACCCAAACGTATAATACACACGCACCCCACAACACTAGTAAACCTTCCCTAACCAACCCATGTGTATCCTATGCACGTAAAAACAAATTACACGATAAACACACTGGGTGCTATAGAGACGCATTTAGTGTGATCGGGTTGCGACATCACAGATGATAACAGCAGCCGTTCCTCTTCGGGTAAGTCTAGTAGGCCTATTTTAATGCCAACTGCAAATCTTGCATATCAAGTAGGCTAGCAAACACTGTTGCCATTCAACAGCGAGTGTGACAATGTGTGCAAAATGTTTTAACAAAGTTCCAACACTTCTTTATACAAGGCTATACTGTGTGTGTTAAATATTTCTGCTCAGTGTCAGATATTTCTCTGCTTAAAGTAAAAGTCATTGTGTGAAGACAAAATGTTGATCTAAACTTAAGTGTTTTACATTAGTAGCCTATTCAACGGCGCAATTTTTCATTTAATCAGAAATTAGAAAATATTTAAATATTTAAGTTAACATTGTGTCCAGTTTGGCCCTGTTAATAAAAGTTTTTTTTTTTTTTTGGACAAAGTGTGTGCGGTTTCGTTTTCTTAAGTACCGGTTCAAGAACCGTTTAAGCACCGGAACTGTTTAAAAAATACAGAGTAGGTACTGGTATCGGATAAAACCCAACCAATACCCAACCCTAATTGTAAGTCGCTTTGGATAAAAGCTTTATGTATTTTGAATTCTGAATTCATGTAACTTTTCTATTCAGATCATAGTGCAGCATTTACAGGGCCAAGTAAAGGAGCTCAAGGGAACTAAAGATGCTCTGGCGGTGTCTAAAATCAGAGAGGAAACCCTGCAGAATCAGGTAGTTACTCAGTCATTTAATTTCCATTCTTCTTTTAAACTGCATTTAGAATATTCTCTCCATATTTCCTGTTATGTGTATGTAAAAAGCTGTCTAAGCTTCTGGAAGAGCTGAAACAGGCCAAAGAAGCCCACAGTCCTCAACTAAGACACTTCACTATTCTGGAGCAGAAGATTCAGTCCATGGAGCTCCGCTACCATCAGCGTGAGAAGCAGCTTCAGCAGGTAACACACCCACACACACTCTACTGTTCAAAGGTTTTAAGCTTTCACCAGCACACACATTATGAGTAGCGAGTAGTGAACACGCATTGCAAACTGTAGACACACACACTCGGAGCAGTGGGCAGCACAGGGAGAGATTAGGGGTTAGGTCCCTTGCTCAAAGGTGAATCGAACCCTCAACCTTCAGGTTACCAGTTTGACTCTCTAACCATAAGACCACAACTGCCCCTATGTTGTGATTGAGGACACTGATGTTAGTTGTGTTGCAGGTGATTGCAGACACACGGCGGGTGGTGGAACAGGAGCAGCAGGGTGAGGTGGAGCGCTGGAGGAGACTCGCTCACGGCAGGGCTAAAGAGCTGGATGCCTTCAGACTGGAGCTGGACTCTATACTGGATGTGCTTCGAGAACTCCAGAGACAGGGTGTAGTCATCCCCATCCCCGAACACACCTCCACCATTACCCACACATACCTGCCCCTCCGATCCTGAGCTGCCTTTGCACCACTCAAAACGTTTGTACTACTTTGTAACGATTATTTATTGTCAACGAACATGTTGGGTATGTAACATCAAATACAAGATATTTGGTGTTAGTAATTGTAGCATAAATCCAAATGTTATTTTGCATTAAAGTTAATTATTATGTGCACAATTATTTGTCCTGTTTTGCTGCTCTGTTGTTTTTACAACATTTAGCAGAATCCAAAACCCCTGAACAAACAGCAGTAAAATGTTTGTTGATACACCGCCAACATAGGAGTTATAAAAATGTCTCATCTCAAAAGCTTAACCTAAAAGTACGTTTACACAATATAAAATACTGTAGACGTCATGATTTATTACTCGCCTTAGAGCTGGCCTCAGAGGACACAGTCTGAATGCTAATGAACTACTAAAAGAACATAAATTGCATAAGTGACTGTGGATGGAGCTGCTGCATTGTGTGATGATTATTGAGAGCTGATCACCATGCAGAACTGTTTATAAACACCAAGGGTCCTGAGAAAATATAATTGAATTGGGTACATAGGATACATTTGTGGAGAGAGGTCATGAAGTGTTAAGAAATTTGAATGGGAAATTTACTTGATGAAAGCAAAATCATTGCCTTTCAAAATTGACATTTGCATAAGCGCAAAATGACAAAGTCTAGTGATTGAGTCAAAATAAGTTCTGATAACCTGCTAAGGTTCAGCTAGTGTCAAATTTGATCTCTGTTCAAAGCTGTACTTGGCTGTCACCTGTCTAAACTATGAATTATTTGTCGGCAAGTTTGAATGTGTAATGTTGCTCAGTAGATTGCGAGTCATTTCATTTAGAATTTTTCCTCAGGCAAAGTTTTCATCAGTGCTCGGTTTTATCTTAGCTATTGATAGATACTGTAATAATAATCATATTTTTAAAGGTTAAAACATTGCATGTTATCCCATAATTCTACACTATAAACTACAACAGTATTTCCACCTGAGTGTTCTCAGTGGTTGCCTGGACATTGCTGTATGGTTGCTATGGTTTTCTGAGTGGTTGCTAGGTAGCAACTTGCCAAAAAAGTTTTTATGATATTCTGGCCTCTATATATGGCTGAATGATTAGAGGTTTCATTAATGTGTGGCCTTATGTTAGGGATTTGTTTGCGTCAGCCAATATCACCACAGGAAACTACGCACTGAATTTTATTGGCATATAGGTGTTCAATAAAACAAGAGACAGAACTGAAGCATTGAATTGCTCAGGCAGCTGTATTCAAACAATTACAGAGAGTTAGTATGCAAGTATACTGCAGAAAGCCACTGATTCAGCTAAAACTATTTTCTACTCAGGCATTTGCTCACACGACAAGCCCAGAGAACCAGGCAGTGCGATGCCAAATTGCTGCAATTTTGTCAATTAGCTACACAAGTACAATGATGCATCGACATCTTCCTACTGCACATTAAGAGATTTTTTTGAATAATGCTGATAATAGGAATGAAGTATGAACCAATAAGGCATTGCAATCTGCTGGAATGTCTTCCTACGAATATCACTTTCTAACCGCAGGCTTCCCAATATTCTTTTAACATGCTGTCAAGTGCATATTCTCAAAATCTCCTTTGTGCCATCCAATCTTTTTCATCTTTGACGCTGCTGCCATTTCTTACTGTAGACCCCCGATGTTAGAAAATAGCTCCACTTTTGAAGCGAAACACATCACTCTCCGCTTTTAGAGATAATAGACTGAGTTGAGGACAGTGATGGAGCCGTAATTAGTAAATAAAGGCATCTGACCGTCTTTAAAGCGGTGGTTTAGTCAATTATGTGATGGGTACAGCGCGGACGGGCCTCCTCCATTATGATCGGTGGATCGCCCAGTAGTAAATCTTCGTCTCCAAGAGCGGAGCTCAGTTCTGAGTTCACAAAGTTGGGAATGTTGAAATGTGCCAGGAGCGCTGCCTCTCGTTCCGCCCTGGTCTCCATTCCCATGCTTTGGACGACAAGGCCGACCGCTTCCACCTGCCCTCTGGAGTGACCGCTGCCCGTACGTCCAGCGTCACTCGTCGCCCTGCCTCCATCTCGCTCTTCTTCATTAATATAACAGTGAAACAGAGACCGGGACTCTTCCAGCAATGGGCGGGAGAGACCCGTTCGGGTGTCCGCCTCACAGTGGCGTCCCAGACCCTCTGCGCAGCTGGTGAGACGCATCCTTTTCTCGTACGGCTCCGCGGCCCTGTGGGATTCAGAGAGGAAAATTGAACTCAAAGCTTCATCGGCAAAGTTTAAAGAGCTTTATTTCCCTTTTCTAATATAGAGGTGATATAAGCGCCGGTGCTTTTGAAGAGTGGGAGTACACTCGTCTTATATTTTATCCTCCATCTGTGTGTGCGCGTGAGCACATTTTCCTCTTTTCAATGATTTGGAGTGTAAGAGGTTTCTGCCGGGCTGTGTTAATGGATGACTCACATCTATAGAGCAGTTTAATTAAAAGAGCTCTAAACAGATTCTCAGCCTGACCCCTGGGCTTCCTCACTGCTCCATTAGACCAGAGGATGGGGACTAATAGTGCTTTACTATTATAACTGAGTGTAATTATATGCAATAAACAATAAACGCCTTTAAAATTATTTGGCCAATATATTTGAGTGTAAAAGGGGCTTTAGTGGACATTAATTTGCTTTTAAATGAATTCTGGATAGCTATCAGAACACTGACATAGATAATTATTGTTTGTGTATGTGCATGCATAATATGAGTGCATTTGTTCACATTAATAAACATGAGAATGCACCACTAGAAGAATAGATTTAAAACGGCATGAAATAAAATGGATGAATGTTTGAGTTTAGGATAAAGACTTTATGCTAATTGGGCCGAGATTGTAGACCGTTGTTGGTTTAATCAAAGTTTTCTGAAAATATTGTTTGTTGGCCTAAAGGAATGCAACATTGGAGACACTGACCTAGCAGAGAGTTAATGAGAGTGAGGAGGCCGCACACACACACGCAGCTCTCTGAAGCAAAGGATAATGAGGCAGCTCGGTGGCCGGAGCGCAGGCATTGGGAAACAGAAAAACTGTGCTGAAACGCTGACTCGGTCTAGTACACCGTGCTTGTGGTGCAGATGTGAGAGAGATGCGTCCATTGGGAATTTATACTGCCTGTACTTTTGTTTTGTTCAGTTATGTCCTTGTTTTTACCAAAGCTTGTATTTCACAGTTTACTGTATAAAAATACTTACTCGGGGTGTGGGGCTCCTGTTTTGGTCAGAAGAGTCAAAACAAAAAACATAAATATGACAAAAACTGCAAGACCCACCCAGAAGCCGATCACAATGGAATCTGGAGGAAGAAACAAAGCTGAGTGATGTGAAAATGCAACTGAAATGCTCAAATGTTTCATTCAAATGTATCTAGCCTACTTATATTACCCTAAATTATTTTTTTAAATGGACTTTAATAAAAATGTTACTACAAATAATTTTATAATAAATTATAACAATATAATAATAAACAGAAAATTATGTAATTATATTATGGATATATTCCTGTTTTCATCATTTTTAACAGACAAGGATACTAAATGGTGCACATAGAGATGACAATGCTTATATATACACTGTATGTGCATGCGTGCGCGAGAGTGTGTATATATTTATATACACTATAAAATGTATAAATATATATATGGTTGATTGTATAAGATTTGCATTATTTTCATGTCTTACTGTATACAGGATAAACTTTTATTTTATTCAATACACATTTAAAAAGGTATTTTTATACCTATGAATATATTTGATCCTTGTTTCATAGTTAACAAAAAGATGACAAAAACAGGATCAAGCAAATGGACTTAATGCTGCAGAGAAACAGACTTACATCGATGTGCTTTGAGTCCTTCAAAAGACACGGGCTCTTCGTCGTCGTAGTATTCGTAGCTCCATTCATAATTGTGATTTGGCATAGTAGTGCTGTTTAAAAACTGGAACCTCGGCATCTTAAATCACAGATCAAAACTGATAATAACAGCTCTTACGGGAAAGAAGCATCCCAGCTCCTCATAGCAGTCAGTGTGCGGTCCACGCGAGCGCCTCAATCATCAACTGCATCCAGAGAACAAAACCAGCTCTTTAACACCGACGCTGACGGAGATTTCATCCTTATCCTGCGAACATCTCACGTCTACGTGCTCCAAAACAAAATTGGGGTATAGGTGGGCGTTCTGTGAGTATCATCTATACTCGTGAGGTCTCATGTGGTCTCGAGAGAATGTACTGAATATATGATGAGATCACGCATCTCTCTCATCCATGAGCTCGCGTGCGTTGTGAATGGAGAGATTTCACGCGCCTCAGGGGGCATCCGAGAGCGATCTTTTAATTTATTTTAATTTATTTATTTAATTAATTTTTAACAATAAAAATCTATTAAAATGTCTACCATTATTGTCCAGAAGAAAGAAAAACAGTTAATTAAACACACTTTGATAATTTGGTACAACCCATTCCCATTGTGTTACATTATATGGGGTAAGCTGACACAATTACACAAGCTATTTTGGGTGCTTCGACAACATTTTAATTTTTATAATTTTATAATATAAATCATTTTTAATATTTATATTAAACAAATCTGAGCAAACATTTTTAATCTGATTTATCAAATCTGTTTTGGCAACATAAACTACAGATTAATTATTAAACTATAAAACTACTTAACATTTTTTAAATCAGCTTGGTCCATCAACCATAACTCCTTCCACGAGAGCGAGGAGCGAGCGTTGTGATTGATGATCAGTTAAACTTCACAGATCACATTTCTAGACTTTACCAGGTCCTGCCTTGTACAACATTAGGAAGATCTGGCCCTTCCTATCAGAGCATGCTACACATGCTCATTGTCTAAGCTCTTGTTCTATCCAGTCTGGACTATACTCTCTTGGCAGGCCTTCCAGCATGTAATTTCTCGTGCCATAATACGCTAAAAAAAGTTTTTGCGTGTATATGATACGTAGTTTTCGCGTGCATATGATACGCACTTTATGGCGTGTCTCCACACCCCTAATCCAACCCAAGGGGTTTACAGTGCGTAGCATATGCACGCAAAAAAAAAAAAAAAAAAAAAATAATAATAAGGCGTATAAATGGTGCGAGAAATTAAATTCGTTGTTTACGCACTTTTGTGAGACGTGATGCTGCCTGCAACTGATCCAGAATGCAGCGAGAGTGGTCTTTAACAAGTCCAAGAGAGCGCACGTCACAGTCACACCAATCTTCCAATTGGTCTTCCAATCTTCCACCAATTGGTTGCCAATAGCTGCTCACAATGACCGCCAACAACCACTGGCTCTGCACCCCCATACCTAAACTCATGTGCCCTTCAGAAGCTTGCGTTCTGCAAGTAAACATTCTAGGCCAATTTCAAGAAAAGGCTAAAGTAAGACTCAACTTTTTCATCAACACTTGACCCAATACTACCACTTACTAGTATATTATATTTTCTATTCTATCTATTTTTTAAACCTTGCTACATGTTGTGTACGGAGCTAGACATGGATGTCACAGCACTTGCATAGCGTTGCCCTATTGTTGGTTTCATTACTTCTATTGTTCTCATTTGTAATTCGCTTTGGGTAAAGCGTCTGCTAAATGATTTAAAGTAAATAATAACAGCATCTCTTATCCAGTTCTCAGTGATTTTAGCCTGCATATT
Source organism: Semotilus atromaculatus (assembly GCA_031834385.1). Taxonomy (NCBI): domain Eukaryota; kingdom Metazoa; phylum Chordata; class Actinopteri; order Cypriniformes; family Leuciscidae; genus Semotilus; species Semotilus atromaculatus. The sequence continues at coordinate 8,020,358 of JAULUF010000019.1, read as the reverse complement.
TTTGTTCTTAAATTATTATTTTAGTACCTCATTAAGAATTTGTGAAATACACTCACCTAAAGGATTATTAGGAACACCATACTAATACTGTGTTTGACCCCCTTTCGCCTTCAGAACTGCCTTAATTCTACGTGGCATTGATTCAACAAGTTGCTGAAAGCATTCTTTAGAAATGTTGGCCCATTTTGATAGAATAGCATCTTGCAGTTGATGGAGATTTGTGGGACGCACATCCAGGGCACGAAGCTCCCGTTCCACCACATCCCAAAGATGCTCTATTGGGTTGAGATCTGGTACAGTGTACTCATTGTCATGTTCAAGAACCAATTTGAAATGATTCGAGCTTTGTGACATGGTGCATTATCCTGCTGGAAGTAGCCATCAGAGGATGGGTCCATGGTGGCCATAAAGGGATGGACATGGTCAGAAACGATGCTCAGGTGGGCCGTGGCATTTAAACAATACCCAATTGGCACTAAGGGGCCTAAAATGTGCCAAGAAAACATCCCCCACACCATTACACCACCACCACCAGCCTGCACATTGGTAACAAGGCATGATGGATCTCAGGTTCTCATTCTGTTTACGCCAAATTCTGACTCTACCATCTGAATGTCTCAACAGAAATCGAGACTCATCAGACCAGGCAACATTTTCCCAGTCTTCAACTGTCCAATTTTGGTGAGCTCTAGCAAATTGTAGCCTCTTTTTCCTATTTGTAGTGGAGATGAGTGGTGATGGCGCAGTGGATAAGACACATGCCTGTGGTGTGAGAGACCCGGGTTCGAATCCACTGTGAGACCCCTAGTTGCTCCAGAGGCGTCTTCTGCTGTTGTAGCCCATCCGCCTCAAGGTTGTGCGTGTTGTGACTTCACAAATGCTTTGCTGCATACCTCGGTTGTAACGACGAGTGGTTATTTCAGTCAAAGTTGTGCGTGAAAATCCCAGTAACTGAGTAGATTGTGAAATACTCAGACCGGCCCGTCTGGCACCAACAATCCTCCCATGCTCAAAATTGCTTAAATCACCTTTCTTTCCTATTCTGACACAGTTTGGAGTTCAGGAGATTGTCTTGACCAGGACCGCACCCCTAAATGCATTGAAGCAACTGCCATTGGTATTGGTTGATTAGATAATTGCATGAATGAGAACTTGAACAGGTGTTCCTAATAATCCTTTAGGTGAGTGTATATAAATATAGTTCACACTTTAGTTGCAGACATGTAAATCAGACCATAATAAATTACAAATTATTTATTTCCAAAAAATGTGCAAAAGTGTGAGAATAAAAGTTACATTTGTTAGAAAAGCTCCTCAGATAATGATAGACCCAATAAAGCATGTATGACAAAACAGTATGCAATGTGATCATTTCACGTTTGATATAAAAGCTTCAACCACACAGTTTAGTATAAGGAATTTTTTATTATTTTTTTTCAAAGCCAATCTTCTTAAAATTCAGTGAAAATGTCAGTATTGATGCCACAGTGTGCAGACGGTGATGCTCCGGTCCTTCCTCTTAGATGACATCAGCTGCATAATATCTTTGAAATATAAAACAAAACATGTTATTGTGACACTGACGTGTAGCACGATCATAAATGATCACACTCCTGTGCCTCTCTAGACTATTATACTAACAGTGAAGAACGGTGCAATCAATAGAGATTTCCTAAATCCTAGCTTTGACTAAATATAGACTTTGCGCATTTCTTACTCCAGGCTGTGAATGCTCTGTAAAACATCATAAAGGAGAGATGAATAATAGCCAATGAAACGAATTACTTTTACAGTGACCTTGCGATTGGCTTTTTCAACTCACATGTTTGGTCCGTTGTCAACAGTCTTTTTCATGTTTGCTGGCAGATCTGCAGCACCAGCAATCCTACTAATATTCCATAGTGTCTATACACTGACACTGAATCCTGAAAAAAATAGCAAGAGTTCATTAAGGACTCAGTATACGAATATTTTCTCCCAGTCAAGACAGTTTGCTCTTTGATTTCCTATCTGGCCAGCAGCATTTGGCCAGAAATAAATTTTCTAAAGTTTCTACCTCATCCTCTCATCCTTCCTTTGATGTGTCTTAATTATTAAAGTGCCCCTATTATGAAATTTTAAAGTTTCCTAATGTTGTTTTGGAGTCTCCTATAACAGGTTTGCATGCATCAAACGTCAAAAAACTGTTTCATTTTCTCATAATATACATTTGCACATCACCAGATTTTCGATGATTCTCAAACGACTCGCCAAATGAATCAATCTCTCTAAATCCCTCCTTTCCGCAAGCTACTCTGCTCTGATTGGCCAGACAGCTCAGTCTGTTGTGATTTGTTTACCACGTACAGCACGCGCCGAAAACAAAAATTCCCATTGCCATAACACCGACAGCTGCGTGTCCTTAGGCTTTCTTCACAGTAAACTAAAAACAGTAACGAACAATGACGTCGATTTTACCAAATCAATCCGAGCGCGAGTCCGATGATGAAACACTAGAAGAACCATTCATTCAACCCGAACCTCCATCGCAAGGACGACTCGAGCAGGACGTTTCAGTGATTCACTACTCAGTTTGAGGTAACTATGATATGTCGCTATTCCTCACCATCAGCATTAACAAGTGCATGTCCATCAACCGATTATTTTACTTGTACTAATTTATTTACAGAATATGTTTCTAATATATTGCGGTGAAGACGTGGAAACTGTATTAATAACAGTGCATGTAGGCTATGCAATGTATACATTAGCTGAGCTCTAGCGTGAATGACTGATGTAACATAAAGATTGGTAAAACAAATCTTGTTTCATGCTTAATCTTTCCTCAAAGTAGTGAGAACGACAGACAATCTCCATTTATAGACAGTTTTATGTAATAGTGGCCCACAGCTGATTAGCTGACTCTGATATTTGAGAAGTAGTTGTCAATAAAATAAAGGTAACACGAAAAGTTTAGGATTATACTGCTGTAGTATCATGGTAAAGATTCATTTTAACCACAGATTCTTCACATGCTCGTCCTTGGGCAGTGTAAAAAAAAAATGTCTTTACCGTTACATTGTGTCACACAGCATCTCCTCAACATGATGCTCTCCAGTATCCACAGGACAGGAGCTGCCGCCTGCCGGTCTGAGGTTTAAGTTTCCCTGGTGCGCCCGCAATAAGTGGACGGGCTAATGTTTTGTCTTGACGTCACGACGGCTTATGACTCGTTTGAAAAACAATTCTCAGAGTCGATTCTTGCTACATGAGCTATATTACACACTACATGAAAGGTCATTTTCAAAAATCCATGATAGGGGCCCTTTAATTCCTTAACTTTATGCAGTGCCAGTAATAGCCAAATTAGTCACCTGTCGGTGATTGGTAGAAACACTGTTTGTTTTGGTTTTGAGTGGTGGTGTACCCATTTGATTTTGTGTGCAGATCTCAGAGCCTAGGCTGCCTACAGAGACGCGTTTTTTTTTTTGACAGCCTGCTTATGGGGTGGGCAGCTAGCGGATCGTTAGGAAAGATTAGACATTTATTTCTGGGCCTGAAATCACTGATACAACCTTTAATTTCAATTGTCACAAGTAGCAGGTTAATTAGACTTTTAGAAATGTGATGCCTACATAACATTAATAGAGAGTTTATGCCACTTTACCGTATTCCCTTGATTTTGAGTATCGGGTAGAATTTCAAATTCATCTGAAATGGAAACAAGCCATAAAAAACAGTTACATTTACGTCAATACACATATTTGCGATTATTTTATTATTATTTTTTGCAACCTTTGATAACATTACACATTTTCTAGGAATTTATATATTTTTTTTTCCATTGGGAATTGTACGAGTTGTACAACTGGACCATGAAAATGTTAGGCTACATGCCAGAATCGAGCTAGATCAAATGAGTTCGCTAAAACAGCGTCTAAATATTGGTTAACAACATTATCCATCATTTTTTATTACACATAGCCTACCTCTGGAATGCTCAGATAGCCTATTTCATAATATTTTCCATCTTCAATGGCAAGTTGTTTTTCGTCCCATACTTTGTATCTCGAATCACACCGTGCTCTCTCTCTCAGATGGTATTGAAAATGACCTCAGAAGACCTCAGGACTGCTGTTGGCTGAATGCACTGACCAGTAGTCAGGAATATAAGGGTAACTTACTGTAGTACATAGAGTAGTCGAGGGTAGAGTTATAGTCGTAGTCTGGTGTTGGTGTCATGTCTTCATCCTCTTCATTGCCAAATGCAGTACCTGAGAGGATTTTATAAAATCATTTCTCTTTCTTTTGGATGTCTATCAGAAGAGCCTTAATTCTTTCTAATGCCTTTTCTGATTCTTTTGAATGAATCATATACAACAATAAGCATGTAGCCTTATAAGGGATAATGTGTTAACTGGCCATTATAGCAAAATAATGTTGTCGCAGTAGATTGTTTGAATGGGGGCAGTTATTTTAGTATCATGAGATACTATTATAGTTTGTATTATTTTTTTATTAAAAAAATATTTTAATATTGATGTTTTTTTTTCATCCGTTTTAGTGTTTTTAGTACATCAAGTTAAACTAATTGAAAATGAGAAATGTTGCATTGTCAGCTAGCAAACATAAAATAGATTTAAGGTTTTATATATTATTTCAAGTGTTTTAAGTGTTTTATGGTTTTAGTTTTCTATAATAACCCTGAATGCGGCAAAAATAAATTATAAAGTTTAGAATCATTATATAAAAATTATATATTCTTAGAAATGTTATATTTATATATTATTTAATTTTACTCTCTTAGAAATCTTAATTCAGCTTTAAATGAAGAATGACCAGATTTATCAATCCAAATCAAGTATTCAGAGAACCATGGAATTAAAATAATAAAAACATCTTTGAATTTGAATGATGTTATTGCCATTGTAACTTTCTTAATTAAAACTATTTGAGTGTTGAGTATCTATTATTCATTGTGTTGATAATATCATCTTTAACTTCCTCATATCAACTTCAGCAGCCAAGAATGGGACATTTATGATTTGTCTGGGCCTGTGTTCAAGTGGTGCAATTATTCATTCCAAAGTATGATATGTTCACTGCTGACAGAATAAGAGTCAGATAACAAAGCACCAAGACAGATGATCCAAACCTGTTTTAGCCTCAGATGAAGATCAAATTGACCTTTCTATTTGTATGGACTTTTCTGTGCTAATGATCATTTGTGTCTTTCATTCTTTGAACATTCGTTCTTTAATTTATTAATGATATTCCATTTTATTTTATTAATCTCTTAAGCATGACATTACAAGTCCATTTGGTCAGATTCCATCACTTTTCAACCATGCTCAATGATTCAATCAAAAATAACATTGTTGGCTGTCAAGGATTCAAAATTTGAATTGCATGATGTGCTGATTAATTAATCAAATTATTGAACATCCAATTTGGCTGAGAAATTAAATTGTTAAAGTCATTGTGTTAAATGAGAAAAGCATCAAATATACATTACAAAAAGTAATATAATTTACGAAATTAAATTATATAAAACATAATTTAATTTTTCAGCCAAATTGGATGTTCAATTAATTAATGTTCAATTTCTGAGATCATCTACTCTTTCCCTGTGGATGACCTATGACCTACTTTCTGTAAGATCAGAATTTTTGAGTTTTAATTTTTTAGATTGAATTTTAGAAAACTGAATTTGAAGTTCCGAATTTCTTCATCTTGAAAACTTGAATCTGTATTTTTTTAAACTGAATATTTGCAGTATAAGAATTCAGAACAAAAAAACTAGCTGTTTGAAAATACATGTCTATACAATTCAGCCATAAAAACATTTCAATTTGTTAAATTTCACATCTTCAATATTTGTTTTTAAAAAATCTAATTCAGAACTATTTAAACTACCACCTAAAATTCAATTTTGTTAGATTACACTTGCAAATAATTCAAATTGACACAATTCAAATCATTTTGTCATATTATTAGCTCCATAGGTCATCCACAGGGAAGAGTAGATGATCTCAGAAAAATTGATTAGAACGCAACCTTGTCTACTACACAGACAGTACGCGAGCGGCGCGACGCAACACAGTGCTTGAAGCGACTGTTGCAAAGTATGGCGTTCCGTATGAGGTGGGATTTGTGCACTTTTGGGCGATCGCAAAGCAAACTGAGAGGTGAACTAACATGGAGTAAATTATGTGCCTTAATTAAACAAACAAATCCAGCATTTTGCAAACAAACTCGATCTGCTTTGCAAAGGAAAACTCGACTCGCAAACAAACAGAAAGCAACGTGCAAGTAAAGGTCAATTTGAGCGAAAATGCTGTGGAGTAACAAATGAAGAGTTCAGATCCAAAAGCCTCTAAGTGCCATTTGAAATTTTCTTCTAGAATGATCATTTCATTTCATTTCATTTTCATTTAATTTTATTAGAGGATAACCCCTTGTAGTGGAGCGGCTAAGTGATATAATCGTTCAGTTTATGATACAAGCGTGAAAAATGGCATGAGCAGTCTCCATGGGTCACTTGACAAGAAAATTGTCAGAGCCATTTGAAATTTCAAGATGGCGGACATTTTTCAAGATGGCCGACACCTTGGAGAAGTTAAGTGATATAGTGGTTTATTTGGTGATACAAGCATGAAAATTGGTATAAGCAGTCTCTGATGGTCACGAGACAATAAGCCACCCACAGCTACTTGAAATTTCAAGATGGCGGCCATTTGTCAAGTTGGCCACCACCTTAGTGGAGCAATTAGACTTAAGAAATCATTTAGTTGGTGATACAAGTATGAAAATTGACATGAGCTGTCTCAAAGGGTCATTTGACAAGAAACCGCCCACAGCCACTTGGAATTTCAAGATGGCTGCCTTTTTTTTCAAGATTACCACCACCTAAATGGAGCAGTTAAGCGATATAATTGTTTAGTTAGTGACATAAGCATGCAAATTGGTTTGAGCAGTCTCTAAGGGTTGCTAGACAAGAAAACACTCTCAGCCACTTGAAATTTCTATTTTCAAGATGCCCGACCCCTGGATCCTCAAATCAATTTTCCGATAGAAATATATATATATTTTTTTCATTTGGTGTCATTTTATTTTATATGTTTTAGATTATTCTAAAGAACAACTTTTAACGCATCAAAATACAGTTGTGTTGATTTGTTGATTATAGATAGATTAGACAAGAGTGAATATCTGCACTACCAGGGCACACTGGTTATATGTAACTGCTGTTAAACTCAGAGTGGGGTTCAATGTCAGCTAATTTTAAAGTTAGTATCGCAAATGCTGTCTAATCTACCCCAAAACAGTTAGATAGCCGCACCTGAATTGACAGGTTGTGCCAGCGAGCCAAGGTTAATGGGGTTTTAGTTAAAAATGTCATGACATGAGAAACCAAATTTGCCTTGATCTTTCGGTATTTAAGAGGTCTTTGTACCATTAAAACTCCCCATTATAAACGAAGCATTTATTTAATCAAGCTCTAAATACAGCTCGTTGTGGATCCATGGTATGAAGTGACGTCACGGTACGAAGTGACGTAGCCTACCAGTCGTTTGCATATGACCGCCTCCAGCGCAGGACAACTACGCCTCATTTCGCATTATCGCATCGTTGTCATGCCCACAAGTGTTCAGTCGACGTTAGGGATGGGACGATACACTTAAACTCACGATACGATGCACCTCGATATGCCAGGGTCACGATACGATACGTCACGATACGATATCAAAAAAGAAAAAAAAAGAAAAAAATATTACTGTATAACAACAACTACCTAGTCTAGAGCAAGGACTTTTTTAGTTCCCTTTCCCTAGGTCTAATGTCGCTTTCCAGGCAACCTGTAACCCGTGTTTTTCCAACCTTAAACCCGTGAAAGTGCACTGGAACGGCGGTCAAACCCGTGACTCCCACCCGTGAACTCGTACTAGATCGATGTACTCCCAGTTACGAGCTCTGACGTCACGGGTATAAGGTTGGAAAAACACAGGTTACAGGTTGACTGGAACGCGGCATAAGTTCAATTTATAAGTCACGCCCACTGTCAACACATTTTATTCACTGTCTGTTGCAATTTGCCTATGTAGGCTATGCTAACTCATACCTTAAGACAAACATAACGCATTCAACCAGCTTGCTAATGCTTGCTAAACTTACCCGTCGTTTTGTTTGCCTCCTGCGCTCTGCTCTTCTTCTTCCATCATATTACTTAAGATCATATTACGCTGGAGCCTTCGTCTTCTGTGTTTCTCTGTACAGAACTCAAGAATAGTCTTTAAACGCTGCCGCTCGTACTCCGTTATTAAGGTCCCGGCAAGGCAGTACAGGAACATTGCGATAGCCTCCTCCATGCTGGTTTGTTGTTGTTGTGGCGCCGCCGCCGCCACGCTTGCGTCACTCCCTTAGCCCTCCTACCAGTTCCTATGGCCACTTGGCCAGTGCGAACGCAAACAGCAAAACCGAGTTTGGGGGAGAGTAGTTCTTAGAACTGTTTAGAAGTGGACAGTTCCTGTAACTACTTTATTTCGCGATCCATTTTTTTCGACCTCGATGCGTTTCGTCACGTTTTGTATCGCGATATTTTGTCAAACGATATTTCGTCCCATCCCTAGTCGACGTGCAGCGGGTGGGTCTGTTTACAAGAAGACGCATATGTGCTGTTCCTGGCTGTGGACAAACAACATGTTTGAATACGCTGCCGAACGATCCAGACGTCAGGGAAAGCAGTTGGATGCAGTTTATTTGCAGCATATGCAGCCAAAAGCCTGATCTGATAGGTGAGTGATGTAGATGAGTGTGACAGGGCTCATGTTACTGAAAGAACGAGCAGAGAGCCCCGGCCGCGCGCGCCTTCAAACTGTGAATATGAATCAAAAGCATCTGAATCAAAATCAATTGAGAATTGACACAATGGTAAAAGATCGGAAGACCGAAGTTTCATGTAGCGGAGCATTGTGCGGAGCAATTAACATTTTTGCCATATCAATGCTGCATCTTCAAATATGGCCTGTGCATGCATTTTGTCCGTGGTACACCCTGTAATCTCATTGAAATTAGTTAAATAGTGTTCAACTGTTAGCAAATTATAGGATAATTACGCAACAGTAACCCGTTTTCAAGTGTCTCGGCCCTCGGGTTACAAATTACAATAAATTCAAAATAGTTTCACACTTTACATGTGGACACGGACTGATCCATTCTTAGTTGTCGTGATGGTTCATTTTCTTCTGATTCCTCATCTGATTCTGGCTCAAACATATAGGGTTGTATAATTTCAAGAGGCATCGCCTCGCTCGCACCAATCGGCAGCACCCGCTACTATAAACAGTTCCACGGAACCTGCACATGTTCTGACTAGGGGGCGATAATAATTTATGCATAAGCACTGAGGTTAGCCAATCATAACAGTGGGCATTAACACTGAACTCTTAAAGGGGAAACCACTCCAAAACAGACTGTTTGAATCAGAGGATGATAAATAGGGTGGGAAAAGGTGATAAATCACTAAGTTTTTAAAGTTTTTTTGTCCAAAAACTATAGTAATACTGTAATTGCACCTAAGGGAACATAATAAAACAAAACAAAAAACAATGTCATGACCCCTTTAACCGGATGGTGTATAGATCACACGGGATATAAATGGCATTGGATGAACGATTGGACTAAGTGTAGGGTTAAGGCATGAACTTAGTTGTATCCCATACATCAAAGTGCTTGGTAAAAGGTGGTAAAAGGATAAACCCTCGGCCTCTGCCTATACATTTGCTGCAGACATGGCAGAAGTCATCATTACAGTTGAGAAAACTAACAGGGACAGATGTTTCATTTGTCAGCAGGACACCAAGGAAAAACTAATTAATCCGAGTTTATTCAACAGAGAGCACGATCGTACTGGTTATGATACCATTGCAAGAAATGTTCCATTATTTCATAAGATCAATGCTCTGCCTATCTTACTTAGTCCAACCCGACTAGATGAAGGTGATGGCATAGAAAACACATTGACGCAGTGATATATCACCAGTGTGCCCTGGTAGTGCAGATATTCACTCTTGTCTAATCTATCTATAATCAACAAATCAACACAACTGTATTTTGATGCGTTAAAAGTTGTTCTTTAGAATAATCTAAAACATATAAAATGGCACCAAATCATCCTTGATGAAAAGAAAAAAACACATTTCTATCAGAAAATTTATTTTTTGAGGATCCAGGGGTCGGCCATCTTGAAAATAGAAATTTCAAGTGGCTGAGTGTTTTCTTGTCAAGCAACCCTTAGAGACTGCTCAAACCAATTTATATGCTTATGTCACTAACTAAACAATTATATCGCTTAACTGCTCCATTTAGGTGGTGGTAATCTTGAAAAAAAAAGGCCGCCATCTTGAAATTTCAAGTGGCTGTGGGCGGTTTCTTTTCAAATGACCCTTTGAGACAGCTCATGGCAATTTTCATGCTTGTATCACCAACTAAATGATTTCTTAAGTCTAATTGCTCCACTAAGGTGGTGGCCATCGTGAAAAATGGCCGCCATCTTGAAATTTCAAGTAGCTGTGGGTGGCTTATTGTCTAGTGACCATCAGAGACTGCTTATACCAATTTTCATGCTTGTATCACCAAATAAACCACTATATCACTTAACTGCTCCAAGGTGTCGGCCATCTTGAAAAATGGCCGCCATCTTGAAATTTCAAGAGGCTCGGACAATTTTCTTGTCAAGTGACCCATGGAGACTGCTCATGCCAATTTTCACGCTTGTATCATAAACTGAACAATTCTGCCAAACATAAGCACTTATAGCCGCTCCACTATTGAGATGAAACATCTCATTTTCGAGGGGGTCCTCAAGATAACACCAAAAACTTACACCTTACACACACATACATACTAAAGCTCTTCCTTTTTATCAAGCTTGTATATTTAAGTTCAGTAATTTCACTTAAATGACAATTAATAGGTCATCTTCATTGCTATTTAAGTGAAATTACTGAACTTAAATATACAAGCTTGATAAAAATCATCATTCTAGAAGAAAATTTCAAATGGCACTTAGAGGCTTTTGCATCTGAACTCTTCAAATATGTATTGTGTTTTGCAAATATAAATAAATGAGCCTAAATAATATTTCACATATAAATACAAACCATCCTACAAATTACATGTAACCTTTGAACAAAAACCAAATCTAGTGCATACAAACGCATTTCTGTTATGATTGTGTGGCTTTTTATGAGATCTCTCAAATCGATTTTCTCACAAATGCAGTTGAGCAACTTCATCTTAGATGTTCATGATACTGTGAGAAAATCGATCTGAGAGATCTCATAAAAAGCCACACAATCATAACAGAAATGCGTTTGTATGCACTAGATGTGGTATTTGTTCAAAGGTTACATGTAATTTGTAGGATGGTTTGTATTTATATGTGAAATATTATTTAGGCTCATTTATTTATTCTCAGATGGTATTGAAAATGACCTCAGAAGACCTCAGGACTGCTGTTGGCTGAATGCACTGACCAGTAGTCAGGAATATAAGGGTAACTTACTGTAGTACATAGAGTAGTCGAGGGTAGAGTTATAGTCGTAGTCTGGTGTTGGTGTCATGTCTTCATCCTCTTCATTGCCAAATGCAGTACCTGAGAGGATTTTATAAAATCATTTCTCTTTCTTTTGGATGTCTATCAGAAGAGCTTTAATTCTTTCTAATGCCTTTTCTGATTCTTTTGAATGAATCATATACAACAATAAGCATGTAGCCTTATAAGGGATAATGTGTTAACTGGCCATTATAGCAAAATAATGTTGTCGCAGTATAGATTGTTTGAATGGGGGCAGTTATTTTAGTATCATGAGATACTATTATAGTTTGTATTATTTTTTTATTAAAAAAAATATTTTAAATTGTTTTTGTTTTCATTGATGTTTTTTTTTTCATCCGTTTTAGTGTTTTTAGTACATCAAGTTAAACTAATTGAAAATGAGAAATGTTGCATTGTCAGTTAGCAGACATAAAATAGATTTAAGGTTTTATATATTATTTCAAGTGTTTTAAGTGTTTTATGGTTTTAGTTTTCTATAATAACCCTGAATGCAGCAAAATTAAATTATAAAGTTTAGAATCATTATATAAAAATGATATATTCTTAGAAATGTCAAGAATGGGACATTTATGATTTGTCTGGGCCTGTGTTCAAGTGGTGCAATTATTCATTCCAAAGTATGATATGTTCACTGCTGACAGAATAAGAGTCAGATAACAAAGCACCAAGACAGATGATTCAAACCTGTTTTAGCCTCAGATGAAGATCAAATTGACCTTTCTATTTGTATGGACTTTTATGTGCTAATGATCATTTGTGTCTTTCATTCTTTGAACATTCTTTTTTTCATTTATTAATGATTTTCCATTTTATTAATCTCTTAAGCATGACATTACAAGTCCATTTGGTCAGATTCCATCACTTTTCAACCATGCTCAATGATTCAATCAAAAATAACATTGTTGGCTGTCAAGGATTCAAAATTTAAATTGCATGATGTGCTGATTAATTAATCAAATTATTGAACATCCAATTTGGCTGAGAAATTACATTATGTTAAAGTCATTATTGTGTTAAATGAGAAAATCATCAAATATACATTACAAAAAGTAATATAATTTACGAAATTAAACTATATAAAACATAATTTAATTTCTCAGCCAAATTGGATGTTCAATTAATTAATGTTCAATTTCTGAGATCATCTACTCTTTCCCTGTGGATGACCTAAGACCTACTTTCTGTAAGATCAGAATTTTTGAGTTTGAATTTTTTAGATTTAATTTTAGAAAACTTCCAAATTTGAAGTTCCGAATTTCTTCATCTTGAAAACTTGAATCTGTATTTTTTTAACTGAATATTTGCAGTAGGCTATAAGAATTCAGAACAAAAAAACTAGCTGTTTGAAAATACATGTCTATACAATTCAGCCATAAAAACATTTTAATTTGTTAAATTTCAAATCTTCAATATTTGTTTAAAAAAAAATCTAATTCAGAACTATTTAAACTACCACCTAAAATTCAATTTTGTCAGGTTACACTAGCAAATAATTCAAATTGACACAATTCAAATCATTTTGTCATATTATTAGCTCCATAGGTCATCCACAGGGAAGAGTAGATGATCTCAGAAATTGATTGGAACGCCACCGTGTGTAGGCTACACAGACGGGTACACAGTGCTTGAAGCGACTGTTGCAAAGTAGGCTATGGCGTTCCGTATGAGGTGGGATTTGTGCACAACAAAGATGGATGCCGCCGTCGAACATCACTCGTTCGAATCAGCTATCGCGTCTGTTTTAAGCGATTTAAAAATTTCCTTTTCGTTATAACCCGAGCAAAGAACAACACTCAAAGCCTTCATGTCTCAAAAATCGGACGATCGAGCCGAGGGACGTGAGAGAATGGCGTGAGTGAGGCCGGTCTCGCATCTCTCACGGAGGAGCGAAAGCATAAAAGGAGGAGCGACGATGGTGAAGATCGAGAGAGGACAGGCCTGAATTTTATTTTATGTTTTGTTTTATTGGCAGTCGACCGTGAGGGACTTTGTATTTGTTTTATTTTGTCATTAAAATGTGTGAATGTTCGCCGGTTTCCGCCTCCTCCTTCCCATAACAACGAGCCCCGTTGGTCAATACTAAACGAATGGGTGGGTCTTAGCCATAGACTGTCTCAGCGAGAGCCCTCTGCATACGTCATCTCCTTCATCGCTCTGATTGGTTTTAGGTCTATCCAATTGCGCCAAGAGGCATTTGAGGGACGTCCGTTGGTGATGATTTGTCTATGGAGCTTTGCCAGACCCTTACTCAGTTTCAACTGAGAATGGTCTGGTTTTAACCAATTTGGTTTTAACCAAGGGTCTGGTTTTTTCAATTTGTGGCTCAGTGTATCATGTAGATTGTCTATAAACCGGAAGGTTGGTGGTTCAATCGCCAGTTCCAAGTTTCGAGGTGTCCATGAGCATGACACCTAACCCCAGCTGCTCCTGACGAGCTGGATGGCGGCTTGCCTGGCTGAAACCGCCGTCGGTGTGTGAATGTGAGGCAATGTAAAGCGCTTTGGTGGCCATTGGGTCTGTGAAAGCGCTATATAAATTTAAACTACCACCTAAAATTCTATTTTGTTAGATTACACTTGCAAATAATTCAAATTTACACAATTCAAATTCAAATCATTTTGTCATATTATTAGCTTCATACTGAACTAGGTCTGGGACAGGCGAGTTGAATTATTTTAAAACGTTACTTTTCCATAACTAATAAATGCATTAAAACGACAGCCCTAATTTCAAGCTATAGCCATTCTTTGCTATCTAACAATCTGTCTGTAATTTAATTTTAAAAAAAGACTGCATTATTAAATGCCACCAAACTTGAATGGGTTTTGTTATAGTGACATTAGTGGAACTGGCCTTTACAGAATAGAGCTCTTCATAACATGTCAAAAAACTAATGAGATTGGCCTTGGCAAACTTTATCGATTTGGCAGGCTCATTTTTGCCTACATTTTACAACATGCAGAAACACGATATAGAAGTGCTCTAACCTTAAAGAAGATTAAACAACATTCCCCCCCCCCCTTTTGTCTCTTTTGTTATTGAAACACACTACCTGCTGTGGTTTGTTGAGTGTAAGATGAACCCAGTGGATATGTTTCTTCATGTTTTCTTGGTTAAATCAGAGGCCATGCAGTTTACTTAAAAGAACTGTCTACCTTTATAACATAATTAAAAGGAATAGTTAAAAAGAATTCGGTCATCATTTACTCACCCTCATCTCTCTCTAAATTCACCATTCACATTACTTCATTAATTTTATTTTATTTACAAAACTTCTTTCAGAAAGTCATACAGGTTTGGAATATTGCGCTGGAAATTCCCAGCAAATGCCATCTATGTAAACCATGCCAGGCACGCCCCCCACCACAGATAAGGCCCGATGCTGGCTCGTTTGTGATGGCATCTGATGGGCATCAACGCAAACTAAATTTACGATACATTTTTTGATCACATCAGTAGCAACTGTAGCATATAATTGCTCTCATAAATAAAAATATTTAGCCTATATAAAAATATTAAAAAATAAGTTTTGGGTAAGTAAGATTTCAGAAAACAATTTTTTTGTTGGAAATGTGACACTTTTTTTCAAATTAAAATTCTGTCATCATTTACTCACCCTCCTGTATGAATTTCTTTCTTCTGCTGAACACAAATGAAGATATTTTGAAGAATGTGGGTAACCAAACAATTTATGTTTTTACAGGCCCTATTGACTTCCGTAGTATTTTTTTCCTGCTATGGAAGTCAGTGGGGCCCATCAACTGTCTGGGTACCCACATTCTTCATCTTCTTTCGTGTTCAGCAGAAGAAAGAAATTCATACAGGTTTGAAACAACTTGAGGGTGAGTAAATGACAGAATTTTCATTGAACTGAACTATTCCTTTAAATAGCAACAGCATTTATTATATGCATTTTTTTATAAAGTAAAAGTCTTTACTGTCACTTTTGATCAAGGATAGGCTAGTATCAATTTTAGTTTCAGACCATTTCCAGACCAACAGAACATTTCTCAGTCACATATTGTTCCTCAAATTTCCAAGAGAACAGTAAAACACCATAAAAGCCTTCTGACATTTCTTCGGTGGCCTACTTTTCTGCTAAATAAACCCAAGTAGGCTTAAGGCAAATAAAAACAAATTAAGTTTAAAGTGTAAAGAGCTACAAAGGGAAAGACACATTTTACTGTGCAGAAGAAATGACACAATGGCATCTTATAATATGCATGAATGTCTGTGACAGGTTGAGGGGGTTCAGTTTTTTACTTACCCCAGTTCAGAGTTAGCAGCAAAGCCCCAGTCGCCCAGAGAAAGAGCAACCGTGTGAACATACTGAAGGAGACAGGAGAACTGAGTGCTTTGTCTCTTACTATCTATCTATACAAGTGTGTGCTGAAGTGAAAGAGTGGGAGACAAGACTGGGGAGGGGTTAAGCAGTTACAGGATAACTTCTGAATGACAGCTCACACTGTAAAAAATAATCCTGTAAAAAAATGGTAAACTACTGGCAGCTGTGGTTGCCAGAATCATACCGTAATTTTTTGGGGGGGAAATTAATAGCTAAATGCATATTGTCAGCTACAGTATAAAACTTTAATTTAACAGCAATATGCTGTAACACAAAAACAGTATCACACCGTATTGTTACGGTATGACGCTGACAACCACAGCTGCCAGTAGTTTACCGTTATTTTACAGGAGTATTTTTTACAGTGATTGCTACATGGGTCATTCACTTTCAGTTGCACAACATTTCAGGCCAAAAGTGTTAAACCATTTCATTTATTCTACTTGTTATTTTCCCTTTCAAGTATGAGGAGTATAGTCCCTATTTGAAAATTCTTTATAAATGATTAAAACAGGTTAAAATAGTGTCCATTGATTAGTTTTTATGTTCTTTATTGTTAAGGACTTTTGAAGATAGCTACCAATAAAAGAATATGATGCTGAGTTTCGCACACTGACAAATCCAGACATGCTCTAGACATGTTTCGCTTCATTAAAATGAGCTTTCACACTATTATGGACTGAACGTTACAGTTTTAACACAAACATTAGATTCATCCATTGGAATGAAAACAAATGATTCTGGCAAGATACGATGGCTTACTCAGGTGGCTTTTTAGCAAATGCATTACTTTGTAAGGATTGTTTTTACAATCTCACAAAAGATAAACACTTCTAAGCCAATTTCTGTTTTACTCATTTTATTTTATATTCTATTTTTAAAAGGATTGTTCAATTTTTAATGTAAGAAGATTTTTTCTTGTTCCTGTTTTATCATCGTCTCTTTCCCAAATAGGCCTACAACTGTATGTGTTCAAATGTTTGTATTTTCAAATAGGCTTTGCAAGTTTCATAGCTGTGAGCAGTTACAAGGTGAACCTGTTAGCCAACATCATCCGAGGAATTATTACGGAATAAGTTCTGACAAGTATCTGGAAGTCACCACTTTCCCTTGCCAGCCACGACTTCAGGTGGTGATCGGTTACATTTAAATATATGGAAAACAACCAAGACTATATCTGACTGAACGGGTTTCATATGGTGAGTCCACTTTGTTCCAAGTAGCCTCCTTTAGCCCCAAGGACAGGACTATGTTATGCAAGGTGTAAAAACAATGTTCAAATGTGCTAATCAAAAATAATCAAGGTATGAGTTAAAACTTGAACTTTGAGTTGATTTACCCTGAGATGAGAAACTGTTTTTCGTTTCAGAACAGCTGAATTGAGTTAGTTCAATCAACTCTGAGTAGGTTTACATGTGCACCATGACTATGAAAAGCCATGATCAATGGAGCTCCTTAAAGTGCCTAATTTCCTAATGTCGTTTTGGAGTCTCCTACAACAGGTTTGCATGCATCAAACGTCAAAAAATATACATTTCTCATAATATACATTTGCACATCACCAAATTTTCAATGATTCTCAAACGACTCGCAAAATGAATCAATCTCTCTAAATCCCTCCTTTCCACAAGCTACTCTGCTCTGATTGGCCAGACAGCTCAGTCTGTTGTGATTGGTTTACAGCATAATTCCCATTGCCATAACACAGACAACTCTGCGTGTCCTGAGGCTTCCTACACCGTAAACTAAACACAGTATCGAACAATGTCGATTTTACCATATCAATCTGAGCGCAAGTCCGATGATGAAACCATTCATTCAACCCGAACCTCCATCGCAAGGACGACTCGAGCAGGACGTTTCAGTGATTCACTACTCAGATTAAGGAAACTTGCATTATGAGATGTTGCTATTCCTCACAATCAGCATTAACAAGTGCAACCGATTATTTTACTTGTACTAATTTATTTACTGAGTATGTTTCTAATATATTGCGGTGAACAGAACACGTGGAAACGTAGGCTATGCAATATATACATTAGCCAAGCTCTAGCGTGAATGACTGATGTAACATAAACATTGGTAAAACAAATCTTGCTCCATGCTTAATCTTTCCTCAAAGTTGTGAAAACGACTAGCCTGGCTAACGTCAGACCTAGTCTCATTGAGGCCTTCTATAAGAAGTGAGGAGCATTTATGGGTACAAGTCGGGAACCGGCCTACCTTACATATTTCAAGGGTGCTGAATCAAAAAAAAACTGGTACCCAAGCGAAATTTTTAGTTTTTTACCTTCTAATTTGCATATCAAAATGGCCGCCAAATTGCCTATCTTGCTCAGTCATTGGACCATTTTCCCCTAGTTTTTTTGTAAGTAGGCAATCAAGATGAGGGAATTAAGTTTCTAGATCGATAGTCAAGGGTCAGAGCAAAGATATAATGGAGGCCACTCGTGATTGGCCACTCCCTAGCAACCAAACAGAGTACCCTAGCAACCATTTTGCAAAACCTATATCTCTGCATCAGAACATCGTATAGAGATGGGGGTTGGTTTATATCATTCACACTGACAAGCAGCCTTTGGTGTTTCATGATTGGCAGCTGTTAAGCCACTCCCTAGCAACCAAACAGAGTACCATAGCAACCATTTTGCAAGACCTATATCTCTGCATCAGAACATCATATAGAGATAGGGGTTGGGTTATATCATTCATGCTGACAAGCAGCCTTTGGTGTTTCATGATTAGCCACTCCCTAGCAACCAAACAGAGTAACCTAGCAACCATTTTGCATGACCTATATCTCTGCATCAGAACATCGTATAGAGTTGGGGGTTGGTTTATATCATTCACACTGACAAGCAGCCTTTGGAGATTCATCATTGGCAGCTGCCAAACCACTCCCTAGCAACCAAACAGAGTACCCTAGCAACCATTTTGCAAGACCTATATCTCTGCATCAGAACATCATATAGAGATAGGGGTTGGTTTATATCATTCAAACTGACATGCAGCCTTTGGCATTTCATGATTATCCACTCCCTAGCAACCAAACAGAGTACCCTAGCAACCATTTTGCAAGACCTACACTCACCTAAAGGATTATTAGGAACACCATACTAATACTGTGTTTGACCCCCTTTCACCTTCAGAACTGCCTTAATTCTAAGCGAGGTGCTGAAAGCATTCTTTAGGAATGTTGGCCCATATTGATAGGATAGCATCTTGCAGTTGATGGAGATTTGTGGGATGCACATCCAGGGCACAAAGCTCCTGTTCCACCACATCCCAAAGATGCTCTATTGGGTTGAGATCTGGTGACTGTGGGGGCCATTTTAGTACAGTGAACTCATTGTCATGTTCAAGAAACCCATTTGAAATTATTCAAGCTTTGTGACATGGTGCATTATCCTGCTGGAAGTAGCCATCAGAGGATGGGTACATGCTGGCCATAAAGGGATGAACATGGTCAGAAACAATGCTCAGGTAGGCTGTGGCATTTAAACGATGCCCAATTGGCACTAAGGGGCCTAAAGTGTGGCCAAAAAAACAACCCCCACACCATTACACCACCACCACCAGCCTACACAGTGGTAACAAGGCATGATGGATCCATGTTCTCATTCTGTTTACGCCAAATTCTGACTCTACCATTTGAATGTCTCAACAGAAATCGAGACTCATCAGACCAGGCAACATTTTTCCAGTCTTCAACTGTCCAATTTTGGTGAGCTCTTGCAAATTGTAGCCTCTTTTTCCTGTTTGTAGTGGAGATGAGTGGTACCCGGTGGGGTCTTCTGCTGTTGTAGCCCATCCGCCTCAAGGTTGTGCGTGTTGTGGCTTCACAAATGCTTTGCTGCATACCTCGGTTGTAACGAGGGGTTATTTCAGTCAAAGTTACTCTTCTATCAGCTTGAATCAGTCGGCCCATTCTCCTCTGACCTCTAGCATCAACAAGGCATTTTCGCCCACAGGACTGCCGCATACTGGATGTTTTTCCCTGTTCACACCATTCTTTGTAAACCCATAGAAATGGTTGTGCGTGAAAATCCCAATAACTGAGCAGATTGTGAAATATTCAGACCGGCCCGTCTGGCACCAACAACCATGCCACGCTCAAAATTGCTTAAATCACCTTTCTTTCCCATTCTGACATTCAGTTTGGAGTTCAGGAGATTGTCTTGACCAGGACCACACTCCTGCATGCATTGAAGCAACTGCCATGTGATTGGTTGATTAGATAATTGCATTAAAGGGGACATATCATGCTAAATCCACTTTTTTAGCCCGTAAATGCATTTTGTTGTATATTTGGAGTGTTTATAAGTACAGAAAAGTTTAAATTAATCTCTTCAGGTGCTTCGTTGATATCTTTATATTCTATTTTGGTCATATTTTGCAACCTGTTCCGATTTTTCTATTCTCTATGACGTTTTTTGAACTATTACATCACAGTATTTGCAGCGGAACTGCCAAATAAGGACATCGACTCCTGGCCCAACACTTCGAGCAATCCGCCATGTTTATTTCTCGCTGTGATTTTGTAGTCCAAGCTCAAGGATGCAGAAGTTACGAGAGGGTAAGTCAAAATGTTCGGTTGTTGGATGTAGTAACCCACACACCGTCTCCCAGCATCAGAACCTCTTCGAAGTGCCTGGTTGAGTTTTATTTCTCACGGAAATGTACCCACAATCCCACATCTGTGGGTAAAGTCATTTTTGTGTGCGCGAAGCACTTCAATGATAACTACTTAAGCAACCTCCGCCAGTATAAAGAAGGATTTGCCGATAGACTTCGTCTGATTGAGGGGTCAATTCCTTCTATCTTTGGAGACGACGAACAGAGCACTTCGGTAAGCTGTAACGTTAATAAGCTGTAAATAATGTTGGCATAGTTGCACAGTTACCACAAGAACACCTGAACACATGATTGGAATAAAGATAAATACAAAACTGTTAACAGATTGTGTTCAGCATGTTCAGAACAAACAGGAAAAAATGCATTTAAAATTTTATCCCTGGACTATAAACTTTAGACGATAAATTAAAACAAAAAGTTCACTATTACTTTAGTGCTTTTCTTTAATTGTTTATAATATAACTTATATTTTGTTTTGTGAGTGTTAAATAGTCGTTGTAAAACATGCAGTATTGTAGTAGTGAGCATGGATGGAGAAGTTACTGTAAATACAGTAACACACCATTGCGATACATCCATATGAAGACGTTGTTCTGCTGGTTCGTCGTCTTCATTTTCATCTCGCTCCGGGCTTGATGGACAAGGCTTGATGGACAAGTCTTCCGTTGTTGACATTTTGTTAATAACGTGTGAATAAAAAGTTTCTGTGCCGCTAGATAATCGTATCTCTGCTATCAAACTACAAAAATGTCCGAACGGGTTGGAGTTGAACCGAGTGTCACCTCTGCAACTTAAGTAGCCGGGGTATGAAGTGTCTCAATTGCATTTAAAGAGACCGCACCAAAACGAGTTGCTCTCAGACGCACATCAGAAAAGGGGTAGAAAAGGAGCATGTGGAGCTATAATAATGAGGAATTCAGACCCAAGCATTGCAGTTCCGCTTTATATAGACAGCAAATGTATGATTTATATGTAAAAAGGAACAATTTAAAAGCATGATATGTACCCTTTAATGAGAAATTGAACAGGTGTTCTTAATAATCCTTTAGGTGAGTGTATATCTCTGCATCAGAACATCATAGAGAAATGGGGGTTGGCTCTTTTGACTCATGCTAGCAAAGAGGACGTCCAACATGCTACACATGCTAGCTGTGAATAGCTACATGCTAATAGTGATTAGGTAAGTGCTAAATCATGCCTAGAACATGCAAAGAACTCTATAAAAACTCCATAGTAACCATCTGTGACAACTACAGTACCAACCACCTGGTAACACCATAGCAACCACCCTGAACACCCTAGCAACCACCCAGAATACCTTAGCAACCACCTAGCAACACCTTAGCAACCACCCAGAACACCCTGGCAACACCATAGCAACCATCCAGAACACCCTAGCAACATGCTAGCAACCACCCAGAATACCCTAGCAACTGCCTATCAACACCATAGCAACCACCTAGAACACCCTAGCAACTGCCTAGTAACGCCCTAGCAACCACCCAGAATACCCTAGAAACCGCCTAGCAACACCATAGCAACCACCCAGAACACCCTAGCAACCGCAGCAACCACCTGAACAACATGAATAAGCCATATCTCAGCACCAGAACATCGTACAGACATGTTTGTTGGCTCGTATGCAATCATGTACCACACTCGAGTGGCGAGTTTTGTCACTGCAAGCACCACTTCACATTTTCTTCAGGAAATGTACATTCTAGGGAATGCTTTGTTTGCATAAAGAAATTAAATCTCAGACAACTTGCAATGGTGTTTTTCTTAGTTATTATGTAATATGGAATACATCACATATCATATATACACTGGGAACATTTAAGAGTGATATTGATTAAATATTTATTTCAGCCTTAAAAAATGACACAAATAATGTTTAATTTCACCCTCAAAGTTGGTATTTATACATAAAAAAGACAGTGAGCCTCCATTATATCTTTGCTCTGACCCTTGACTATCGATCTAGAAACTTAATTTCCTCATCTTGATTGCCTACTTACAAAAAAACTAGTGGAAAATGGTCCAACGACTGAGCAAGATAGGCAATTTGGCGGCCATTTTGATATGTAAATTAGAAGGTCAAAAACTCACAATTTCGCTTGGGTACCAGTTTTTTTGGATTCAGCACCCTTGAAATATGCAAAGTAGGCCAGTTCCCGACTTGTACCCATAAATGCTCCTCACTTTCACTTTTTGGGAACATCCCATCTAGACTAAAAGAACAACAGACAATCTCCATTAATAGACAGAGTTTTATGTAATAGTGGCCCACAGCTGATTAGCTGACTTCGATATTTGAGAAGTAGTTGTCAGTAAAATAAAGGTAACAGGAAAAGTTTAGGATTATACTGCTGTAGTATCATGGTAAAGATTAATTTTAACCACAGATTCTTCACATGCTTGTCCTTGGGCAGTGTAAAAAAATGTCTTTACCTTCACAATGTAGAGCACAGCGTCTCCTTGACATGATGCTATCCAGTAGCCTATCCACAGGACTCAGGACTTAAACTCAGTTTAATGGTGCGTTCAAGTCCTCCTGGGGCAGTTCGTACGTATGAGGTGGAAAGTCGTGTTTACAACGGCAGTGCGTTCAAGTCACTTTTGTCGGAGTAAGATGACGGAGTACTTTCTCTTAATTAATTACACAAAAAGGTTCTTAAACTCTTGTTCTAGAAAATGAAGAACAAAGAAATGTGAATCGGATGTACTTTTTTTTTTTTTTAATGTTTTTAATTAATTTATGAAGCCACTGCCAACTTTATCCTTACATGTTGCATTGTCATATTATAATGCCATCATATTCTGTGCAGCAATTCGCTTAACTGCGCTGTAAATTGAAAACCTTGACAATATCACTGCATAATATTTAAGTATTGTGGTATTCCGCCATGTTTCTCAGTGACACGCCTAGCCTGGGAAAACCCAGACAACTTCCGGCAAATTTAGATTTGCTCTGCAAGTTAGTCTGGCAAAGAGCTCATTCAAACCCATTTCCAATCCGCCGAAATCGCGGCACCAGTCAGAAACGTTGGGGTGGGCTTTACACGATGACGACAGCGCTGCAACTGTGAAGCAGATTTGTACATTACAAAGATGGATGCCGCCGTGGAACATCACTCGTTCTAATCAGCTATCGCGTCTGTTTTAAGTGATTTGAATGTTTCCTTTTTGTTAAAGGAACACTCCACCGTTTTTCATAATTATTAAACTATGTTATTCCCTTAACTAAGGGTTGATACTATACCTCTCGTCTCAGCGCGTGCACTCAATCGCTCTGGCGCTCCACAACACTTTTGATACTAATAGCCCAGCTCGTTCATTAGAATCCAAACAGAGATGAAGTTAGAAGCGATCAAACACCTCCTGTTTGATCGCTTCTAACTTCATCTCCGTTTTGGATTCTAATGAATGAACTGGGCTATCAGTATCAAAGTGTCGTGGCGCGCCAGAGCGATTGAGTGCACGCACTGAGACGAGAGAGGTATGTATCAATTCGTCTTAGTTAAGGGAATAACATAGTTTAATAATTATGAAAAAATTATGGAGTGTTCCATTAAAACCGGAGCAAAGAACAACACTCGGGAGATGTTTCTCCGTTGCTCTGCATATGTCATCTCCTTCATCGCTCTGATTGGTTTTAGGTCTATCCATAAGCATTTGAGCGACGTCCGTTGGTGACGCCCCTCTGGAAAAGGGTTCTCTATGAAGCTTTGCCAGACCCTTACTACTCGGTTATAACTGAGAATGGTCTGGTTTTAACCAGACTATGAGACGCCCACAACTCGGAAAGATCGGGGCTTAGAGAAAATCCTGAGCTCCCCACTGGTATTTACGACATTGTGGTGGCGTTCAAGTGCATTCAACTCGTAAATACGATCTATACGAGATGACTTGAACGCACCATAAGTTTCCCTGGTCCGCGCGCAATAAGTGGGCGGGCTAATGTTTCGCCTTGACGTCACGACGAAACGGCTTATGATGACTCATTTGAAAAACGATTCATTTCATTGACTCAGAGTCGACTCTTGCTTTTGTAAGATGTTATCAAGTGAACATCATTTAACAGATTACCCTCATTTAAACCGATTTCTCCACCACTGTGTAGTTGGCGTGCTGACCGGAGGGAGGGCTCTGCGAGCTCGGAATTGTTGCCCGAACCCAGTGGCAACGTGCTCCTCCCGAACTTTATTAATAAAACATAATGTCCAGTAAGAACAACACAAAAACTCTCAGAAAGAGCGTGAGAGCGATCGAGGCACACTTTCCTTCCTGCTCTGATACAGTGGTCTTAGGCCTACTAATGTGCTCTGCATCTCCGATGTTTTCTATAATATAGAAAAAACTGTCAAAATATCTAAACATTCTTAATTAAATCAAGATGCAATTTACTACATAAGAAAAACAATGGGTTTATCTAAGAAAACCTGCTCCCGGATTAGGTTCACAGAAAAAGTTACCATGGTAAGCTCTGACTCTGAGTAGGCCTAGCCTATGAGTTACCTCTCTTTCAGAAACAGGCTTGACTTACTGCTTTCTCGAGTTTTACATACATCGGCATTCTGAAACGGATAACCCAGAATTTGCCTCATATTCAGAGTTTTCACTTAACATCCTTTCTGAATGTGACCCAAGGTGAATTCAAATTATAAAGTGTCTAAACCCATATCTAAAAACATGTTGGCTTGTCAAGGAAGAATCTTTCCACAAGATGGCGCTAAATACTACAATTTCATGCAGAAGAGAACCAGCTAAAACAGTCTAGTAGTTTCCTCAAGCTCCCCCAGATGTTTTAATGAGACAACAAAATAAGAAAATAGTATATATAAGAAAATGTTTAAGGTCTTTCCTTTGTTAAATAATGATTCAATGAATAGTTTTAGGTTTCTGCTAGTTATAAAACTTGAAAGTGCGGGGCAAGACTAGATTACTAAAGTGTTAAACTAGCTATATTTGAGAAATGCGTTAAATATTCAAAACACAGGTCAGTATTGGGCAGGATGATACTACTACAAATATGTTGGTAGACTGTTCAGTAGCAGAACTAGCTACGCCAGATTTATTGAATGAATCACTCTTACGACTCGATTGCATTCAATGAGTCGTTCGTACGTTATCAAAGCGGTCTGAATCGATTCGTGAATGATTCACTTTTGCGAGTCAATTGCATCAATGAATCAGTCACCGGTTATCAAAATAATCTGAATCGATTCGAGAATGATTTATTCTTATGAGTCGATTGCTTTAAAAGATTTTGTTTCACGCACGGGTAATCAAAACGTTCTGATTCATTTCGGACTTCAGGTTCTGACAAATTACCCCAAAAGATCCTACAACAGCTGCAAGCACGTGCAGTCTGAAGAAGGCTACTGCAGGTAAAACATTTCCCAGCCAGAAGAGAATTAAAACACTAACAGTAGGCCTACTAGGCCTACATGTCGTGCTATTGAAGCAGGCAACGCAATCATTCAGTGCACACACAGCATCGTTAACTTAATGTTGTTAGTTGTCCGGTTTTCATTTTATTGGCGATGTTTAAAACATGAATTTGGCTATTTTTAATATTCTATATTTTTACAATTATGAAGTGTTTTCAGAAGTAGCACGGCTTTGAAGTAGGCTACTTAAACTGTATGAATAATAATGCTTTTGCATGAATACAATAACATAGTAAACCACCAGTTGTTGTCAACAAGGCATAACTTAAACTAAACTCATTGAGAGGCCAGTAAACTGTCAGATTTGGCTGTCGAATGCTGGCCTTTCTCATTTACAGACTATATCTTACTGTTTTATATAATATAATAATAAGGGATGTTTAGGGCTGGCTGTTAAGCAGTCAATGAATTTCTAACATCTTTCAAAAGCATATGATGGTCCATTATACAAAGATATACAAAAAGACTGTATATGAAAAAGTATGAATACCGCCCAGTATACATGAACCAGGTCCTAGTGTCACCACCAGTGTTGGGAAAAGTTAGGCTACTTTTGAAAGCAATTTGTTACAATATGTGTTACTCCCTTAAAAAGTAACTAATTGTATTACTTGGTGACTTTTTATGGAAATGTTTAACATTACTTTTTCTCACCAAGGATTGGCTCGCTTGTTTGTTTTTTACTAACAGAAAAAAACAAAAGTTCTTAAGGCCCTTTGACATCAAAGGTGAAATTAATAATCCTCAGACTGAGGGAAATGCAAATTCACGCTTTTACAGTAGAGGTTAATACATGAGAAAACAAAGTAACTTACATTAAGTAACAAATTTTTTTGTACATTTAAAAGTAATGCATTTCTCGTTACTTTAAAAAAAAAAGATTGCTTAACTTAGGTTACTTGTAATGCATTACCCTCAACACTGGTCATCACCACCATCAGGTCATTAGTGCAAGTGGTGCTCACTGTAACAGAGCCAAATGTCATCCAGCTCCCCCTCTCTGGACATCATCTTAATGGGTGGAGCTTGATCTAATTAGGTTTAGATGCTGCATCCCAATTCACCTACTTATATAGTGAAGAAAGAGTACATAGTCATGTACTCTTTTTGTGAAGAAAGTGTACACTTTTGAATGTGCAGTAGAATAGTAGACAAGCTATGGGGCATATATCACGTCATAAAATTGCGTCTTTAACCACTGCTCTGTCACATAGTCATGTGCATCCTGTCATCGTAAACTGGCCTGTCAATCATTCTCCACCACATTTTTTTATTTATTTAAATTATTTTCCAGCCGTATTGGAGAGAAAAGAAGTAGCACATTGATCTGGCAGTTGTGGGTCTTTCATGCGGAGAACTTTCCTCATATTTTGCATAATGATGGATTTAAAAGTTAGTGGCCGAACGGATCTTTATAAAAGTTCACATTGTTGAGGATGAATTATAACACGGATAAGATTAAATCAATATTTTATCAGGTTAAATGTTGATTATTAAGTCAAGTCAAGTCAAGTCACCTTTATTTATATAGCGCTTTTTACAATTCAAATTGTTTCAAAGCAGCTTTACAGAGATAACAGAAAAACAATGTTGTAATAGTATTGTTAAATTCAAAATTAAATGTTAAATGTCCCCAACTAAGCAAGCCAAAAGCCAATGGCAACAAAGGCGAAGAGAGGCGAAAAAGGCAACAGTGGCAAGGAACCAAAACTCCATCAGGTGACAGAATGGAGAAAAAAACCTTGGGAGAACCCAGGCTCAGTCAGGGGGCCAGTCCTCCTTTGGCCAACAAACGAACAGTGTATGATTATGAGTTAGGCAGCATAACGTCAGGAGTCAGATGTGATCAGAACTTTCATGATATTTATCCAGTTCATCTGGTTGGGTTGGGTCATCCGGCCGGTGAGGAGATGAGTGTTGAGGTGTTCATGGGCCTTCACAGTGTTGATGGGCTGGCTCATCAGGGATGCGTTGTCATCGTGTCCATGTGATGGTCCTTCCTCAGATCTGGATATGGCCTGGATCCGGCGGTTCGCGGTAAACCTCGGGATAAACAGAGACTAATATTAGCGTAGACGCCATCCTTCTTATGATGTACAAAGTACATCAGGAATTATGGGAAGTGTTCCCGGTTCCGGCTGATCTAAACTATGCAGCCTAACATTGAATTATAGAAATCTATAATGTGTTATGTGTATGCTAAGCCAAAGAGATGTGTTTTTAGTCTAGATTTAAACTGACAGACTGTATCTGCTTCCCGGACTGTGTTAGGAAGATTGTTCCAAAGTTTTGGTGCTAAATAGGAAAAGGATCTACCGCCAGCAGTCGATTTTGA
This sequence comes from Semotilus atromaculatus, assembly GCA_031834385.1. NCBI lineage: Eukaryota > Metazoa > Chordata > Actinopteri > Cypriniformes > Leuciscidae > Semotilus > Semotilus atromaculatus. The sequence continues at coordinate 7,991,991 of JAULUF010000019.1, read as the reverse complement.
TATTCTAGGTATTATCAACTGGCCAGAATTTTGAGATCGCAATAGACGTGAAGGACTATAATGCGTTAAGAGCTCGCTCAAGTACTGGGGAGCTAAACCATTTAGTGCTTTGTAAGTAATCAGCAATATTTTAAAATTTATACGATGTTTAATAGGCAGCCAATGCAGTGTTGACAGAACCGGGCTAATATGGTCATACTTCCTGGTTCTATTAGTTACCCAAACCCCTTAGCCGTTAGAGTGTGAACGGATCCACACTTGGAAAATCTACCGGAATAGTGTTCTTTTGGCAAACTCTTTTCAACATACTCTCCTTTTTTGGACACAATTACTCTAATCTCACATATTATTTGGATGGTATGCACATTGGGATGCAGGGAGAGGTAGGGTCACAAATCATCTCGAATGTGGACAAAAAAGCATTAAAACTTACTTTGACGTTATCTCCTCTTTCTGTGTGTTGATGTCCTCCTCCAACAGCCCCCTGTAGTGTAAGGGAACATATGGACAAGCTCAACAGCTGTGGGGTTCAGCCCTACTGGACCCTTGAGATTAATTATTGCTTGGTACCACCAGTGTATCCCTTCCCATGGAAGTCGCCATGGAAACCCTTCTTGCCAGATTCAGAGTGCTTTTTTGCATTGCTTGATAGCTGTGTTTTAGAACGTGTTCGCTGTTTTCTAGCTGGTCTGAGAAGGTCATTAGCAGGTCCAAGCTGATTTTTGGAACATGTTCGATGGTCAGCAAGCTATTGGAGCAACTAATAACCAGCTAACTACCAGTTTAGACCCGCTAGAAACCAGCTACCATAAAAAAAAAAAAACTACTAGTTTAAGCTGAATTTTAGATCTAAACTGCTTTCACAAACCTATAACAGGAGCAGTTTGGAATCAATATTAGATATATTATTATAGGTTTAAATTAGGTTTTTGTATTGTCTATTTTCGTTTTAATTTAATTTTTTTTTAGAAATTTAGTTTTGTCGGTTTCATTAGTTATCAACTTAATTTCCGTTTTAGTTTTTTTTTTTTTTTTTTTACTATTCATCGAATTAAACTAAATGGAATAGAGAAATCTTGTTTTGACAACTATAGTTGAAATAAAATAACTAGTTAACTAAGCTTTTTCAGTTAACGTTTATTTTGTATGGTTTTAGTCAATAACCCTGGGGCTCATCCTTCAGCTTCAGACAGGCTGATTTCTGTTGGGGGTGTGAGGAATGCATTGACACCTCTTGACACAGTCCTAACCAGGTGAAACGTTTCTATACTGCCATGGCAACACACCGTACTTGGCTCATAGCCAATCAGTGGCTTCTCCCGTCTCCTATCAGTCAGACTGCTTCCGTTTCAGGCCACATGCGGTTTGGCACACGCAGCACCTGCTGAGTTTCGTTGTGTTCTTACAGCTCCCTCAGTAGTGTATTTGCACCAATTGATTTATTTCAGTGTAAATGTGTAAACCACACATGAACTGTGGTAGAAATGAAATATTTATGCTTAATTTGACAATAGTATTTAATTATTAATTTAATCAATAATAAATTAATATTCAATTAAAGTTTAATTTAATATATTATTCATTCAAAATGTTTAGGTCATTTCTAGGTTGGCTTGAATACAATAATAGTCTATTGAGAACATATTTATGGATTAAAAATATGCATTTGGAGTGAATTTATTGCTTATAGTATAGGGCCAATTAATTGATATTTGGCCATTTTGAGATAATCAGTATGATTAGCTGAAAACTGCCCATTTTTGATGAATAATTCTTGCTGATTTAATGATGGCAAATGAGAATAAAAGTCGACCAATAGTGAATTTTACCGATAACTAGGTTGGTCTGATAACTGATTAATCAACAAATAGTTTTTAAACTGGATACTGAATGAAACCAAACATAAGACGTAAAATAGTGCCGAACTTTATTACAAAAATTGAAAAACAGCTATACCTTGATCATTAATGGTAGTTCATATATAGTGCATTCATTAATATAAAGAAATACAGCCTTAAAATGTAAAAATGTATTAGTAAATGTTAAAATTAACAAACGATACTTTTAACAACATTAGGTAATGTTATAAATGGACTCTAATTGTAAAGTGTTACCATTTCATATAAATCCAAAAAGTCATGCTTAAAGACGGCCACCTTTAAATATCTACACAAAGGCCACAGCATTGAAATTAGACACATATGTATATCATATGTGTATGTGTTTTATGTTTCTGTCGTCTGCATGAGCGAGGATACAATTTGCTTACTCGTGTCACTAGTCTCATGTGTCAAGTCAGTGATAGTTTTTATTTCGTCTCTAGAGGCTGCTCTCGTACTATATAATGACTCTTTTCAGCCGTCCAGCAATGGACGCAGTTTGAGACAAAAAAAAAAAAGTCTAAATTTTGTTATGATATGAACACTCAGAATTCAGGGACGTTACATGAGGATCACTTTAATTGCACAAGTGGTTGTGTCTCAAGTACATCAGAGATTCGCCGGTCCTGAGCTTACAAACACCCACAGGGTTCTGCTCTCTCTTCACACTGCAAACTGACCCCCATTTACAATTAGCTACAGAAATGTGAAATAATGTACACAGAGATTTACAGGTTTCCATATAAATGTGATTAGCTAGAGCAGAAAAGACAAATGAGTATCTGAGTTGTTTACCAGCAGCTTGTAATGAATTGTCCATCTGAGAGATTGTGTGTTTGTGAGGATGATGGAATTGAAGAATTCCAAAAACATTCAGATTTTCTTCTGTATAAATGTGCATTTCAAACCTTAAAATAGCCAGAGTCTGTCATTTGAAGTAGGTAAAATCGATTGTCCGATCCTTTCTGATTGCATAAGTCCTTTTTCCAGTGGCGGTCTAGCACTGACGCACTAGCTTACACAAATTCAACATCCCTATGCAAAATTACCAGTCTGACCACAATAACACAGTCAAGAACCAAATGAGAGGTTTTCCTCTTCATTCACATTTTATCAAAGGTCAGCAGTAGTTCAGAAAAATAGAGACAACAGATGAACAATGTTATGGCATACATAAATAGTTCAAAAAAGCATGAAGGAAACATCAGCTCTAGGCAGTCACATGGTTTATGATGTCGACATAAAGTAAACGTGTCATAAATGAGATTTAACGTATGACTATCAAAGTACAGGAGCAATTTGGCTGGGTTTCTGTTATCCTTTGCGCTAGAATCTATGGGATATAGGAAAGATGTCAGAATTGGTTTTGATGTAATCTAATATGAGCCCTGCTGATCCTGGCTACCTGACAGATGCTCTGTTTATTAGATTCACCTTCCGCTGGCACTGTCAGAAAAATCAGATCATAACACAGCCAGCTGACCAAACAAAACCAGTTCATCTGATTAAACCTGAAATGATCACTCAATATAGCTCTGTTTGAGATACGAGTGTATGAGGTACAGAAAACCTTTGGCATCTGTGTGGCAATAATATTATAAGAATAGAACTTCAAATGTGAGGGGTAGTGAATAAAACCTTTGAGTCAATCACCTGTACTTTTTAAAAAAGCTAAGGACTGCCGTAGGCTTTGTGCTTTATTACCTTTGGAAATTTACAGTTGTTGTTTTTTTATGACAAGATTCGAGAAGCCAGGAATGTCCGGTCGAGTTGCGTTTCCAGGAAAGTGGTTTTCTAAATCAAGCGTTTTAAAAGCAAAAACTCTCCACGAAGTATTTCTCTACAAAAAAAGCACTTTACAATAAAATGTACAAAAAAATATAACACTGTTTATAATCAAGTCTTCCTAACAGAACAGGTTGACCTGTACCCATAGAATTGTGCAAACACATTTATTTAGCTACTAACTGTAAAACAAGGTGTTTTATACTGGCAAGACATACCCTTTGGTCGTTTAACGCAATACCGTACTGCACACTGCCAGTGAATCCTGATACCAGTGGATTTTTTCAAGCTTATATGTAGGGGAATCTCATGAAACATGCCCAAGTCACATTTTAAGCCAAAAAGAAATTATATTTTGCATAAATAAAATGAATCTAAGACCATTATTTTTTTTAATGAATTTTTGTCTTTATGTCAATTAAATAGTTTTATAGTATAACAATAAAGTTCAACATTTTTTTATCAGCATAAATGGATGCATTATTATGTTTGATGGGATAGTTCACCCCAAAATTATAATTGTGTCATTAATTTCACACCCTCATGTTGTCAACACTTTCATTCATCTTCGGGACACAAATTAAGATATTTTTTATGAAATCTGAAAGTTTTCTGTTCCTCCGTTGAAAGTCTGTTCACCGGAAACTCTTGATGATTCAAATTGTTCATAAAAAAATTCTGAATGAAATCCATATGAATTTGGCTTCATCCAAGTCTTCTAAAGAGACTCAATCGCTTTATATGATGAACAGATTTCATTTAAGCTTTTATTCACATATAAACATTGATCAGTTAACATGCACAGAGCACTCAAATATGGCAAAAGGAAGCTCAATCGTACTTGCTTGACAATTTGTTGCATTACAGTAATGAGACATGGGTGGGGATATGCGCACATATTGGGGGCTTAATTGTCATAAAAATAAAGTAACAATACAAAAAATAAGCTTAATTTTCCTTTAAGCATAATATAATTTCTTGTTTCTTTCAAAGACATTTTGGAGAGAAATATGACACGTTCATGTTCTTGACTGGTTTCGTGAGATTCACCCATGCAACCTTGCATAGTTCCCCAAAGACACAAATCAAAGCAAAGCAAAATAAAATCATGCTTCAAAAGCTTCTCATGAGGTGCAGGCAACTTGTTGGCGAACTTTTCGAAAATTAAAATATACAAGCGTTCAGAGTCTTTGAAATGCTGTTTGCATGTGCCCTTATGAAAATACGCTAAGGCAGCTTTTGATTTTGAAAGATACCAACATTTTTGGAAATACCACTTAGGTGTAAAGACTTGGAGCTGCACGACCCATATTTCCCTGCCTACAGTAGATTGTCTGTTCTGCCTCTTAGGTTTGAAAAAGATAGCTTGCCAGTGTCACTCTCGTTTTACAGCATTCTCCATAGTGCAAATGTGTAATTATTATTAATAGTTTCCTTTACTGCATGGAGTCTCGTCTTTTAATGGCAGCTGTTTCTTCCTCCACTTTCCGCAGCAACTCTGGCACCAGACGTCATCTGTGTTCATGTTCATGGCTTTGTTCACAATTGGAGCCCATCTGATGGGATACAGAGCACCGCCGGACACAGCACATGTTCCACTATCCATGAGCTTTCCACCAATCGCCTTTGGCTGCACCCTGATTGCATCTTATTATGAGCATGGTTTGTGTTAACAGCAGAGCAAGTATGCTGGGAATTATTATTATTATTATTATTATTATTACGTACAAAAATGACCCAGGGAGTAAAATGGAGGTCTGTGACCATTTAGAAACAAAGCTCCTCCAGTGTAACATTCACATTGTGATAGGCTAGTGATTCCAACAACATCACCGCCATCTGGTGCTTCTTCACCCTGTCTCGAGACCGCTTGGTGACTCCGTGGTTTTACTATCCCTGTTGACATCACTGTGAAAAATGATGCTGCAGGGTATAGCGCAACAGCTTGTGTTTGGTAAAACCACCGGTCCCTCGTACTTTTGCTCTGACGCTGATATTAGGGAGTGGAAGCTCTTTAACAATTCATACATAGACGTATAGCTCATGTTATTTGATTCCAGCGATACTAAAGCAGTCAACAGGAAGAGTCCATTGAAAGACGACGCCGTTAAACCGACTTTCTGTGTCCTCACATCATGCTTTTCCGGTGGTTTGCTTGTTGAGGGCTGTTTAGTTTGCCGTTCTGTGAAGGACTGAGTGGGGCGGAGTCAAGCTGCTTGTATAAAGCTCTGAGTTCTTTCACTTCTTCCAGTACGTCACGAGCCTGACCCCAAGTGGACGCTGCTTCCTCCAGAAGCCGCTCCGCCTCTATCCGTTGAACCTCTGGGCTGGTGCTCTTTCCAGCCGGCGATCCCTTCCCCTTGCCCTGTCCCCGCACCTCTGTCAGCAGTTCTTGAGTTCTCTCCAGCTTCTGGGTGATGAGGTCCTGGAGCTGGCTGATGGGCTGCACTGGCGCTGAAGTCGAGCAGTGTGGAAGGGCCCGCGTCTCGCAGTGCGTGAGGATCTCGTCCATGGAAGCACAGCGGTTCTTCTCGGATGTAGGCGTTTTTTTGCGGAGTTGCGGCGTCCGATGGTTATCCGACCAGTCAAAGGCGCTCTCGCTTTTCCGCGGCAGACTCTGGGACTTTCCGGGGGTCTCGTTACATGTTGAGAGCTTCAAGGTGTCTGGGTTGGAGCGCTGGGAATCTAGGGTATGCTGAGAAGCGGCTTTATCGAGGGTATCCTCAAGAGAGTCCTGACTGTGCTCTGGAAGGACATCTTCTTCCTGGATGAGGTCAAGTGTCAGCATGCCATCCGAGTTTGTGGTAGAAGCCTAAAAAGGGTGGGGAGATTTTAGACAAAAGTCTTTGGGGAGATTAAATGCAAAAAAATGCTTAATTCATTGTGATTCCATTTGAAATTCCATTTTTAAGGTGAAGAAGTACTTCCATGCTGCTTGTGTTCTCCGAACAAGAAGGATGTAAAATGATCTATCTGACTGACATAGACTATGTATTATCAAAAATTCCACAATGTATTGTAATAGTATTGGTTACATCAGTAAAAATGGGTTTAAAATTACAAAACGATGGCAAATTATGTATAATTTTCATCTATTATTAAAAAAATTCTTTGTAAAGAAAGTTTAACATTGGATGGAATTTTTTTTTTTTTAAATAGTTTATAATATATATCATTATAATAAATGTAAAATATAAGCATTTTGAATTATAATTGCAATGTATATTTTATAAAAATCTGATTTTCCAAAAGAAAAATGTATTGGGGCTAGTGAAAATGTTGGCAGGGCAAGTATAAATCTGAACCACTGGCCTGACCTGAAAGCAGAAACAATTCTGTACTGTTGGGCTCTAAATTGTCTTAAAACTGATATTTTTAAGTATAAAGAAGAAAGTATTTTATCACTGAAAAAAAGGTATATACTATTTTATATATATAAATATCATTTTAGCCTTTTCCCAACCGTTTAATGAGGTGACATTCAAAGCGAAAGGACTTCTTACCACAGCCATGAGGTGCCCGCGGGTGGGCAGACGGCGTGTGTGAGGTATCTTAGCTCTGTCACGCGTCGGATGGGCCAACAAGCTGTCCTCTTCCACCGTCACCTAAAGAGGTCAGACAAAAAGAACTGCAATAAAGCCCAACTGAATAAATCAGTCACATGGAAACTATCAGCAGCTACATATTTTATGCCACCCTGCAGGAGGAGGGGCAGTATATTGACCATTACAATGTAGAAATAATGACACAAGACCAATTGGAAAGAGTGGATTAATATTTGAGTTCTGAGCAAAACAAGCTAGAGGGAAACATCTGAGAATTTGTTACACAGAAAAATAACAACATGCATCAAACGTGTCAACACAAGTCTGTTGTTTACGAGAAAGCTTAAGCTGTAAATGTTAACAACCAAGACGTTGTGTTCTGAGATGGCTTTTGTGTGTTGGCCAATGGAGTGTATGTCTAATCTCACTGTGTTTGGTCAGGGTTTATGGAACACAATGAAAGGGTAGTACACAACGAAACAAAATATTTGTTTAGAAGATTACCTTTGTTTCTTAGCATCTAGCATCTTGTTTCTTCATCTAGCAACAGCATGGTGACTGCTTCATGTACCCAACCCCAACCGTACTTGTGGTGGTGAGTTTCGCAAAGTTAAGATCAGGAATATATAAAATCTAGTATATATTTGTGCATGGTGTTGTTTGTGGCTAGTGAAAGCATATTCTCATTGTCTAGTAGGCACTAAACCTGCCTACACATTTCCCACACTTGCAGCTTGCAGCAGTGCTTGGCAACGGATAAGCAGTGCATTGATTTACTGAAATTAGAAAAACCAAACCATCCAGATCAGAAAAAGAATACGTCTGATGTTGAGAGAACAACTATCAGTGACGCATCCAGCTGTGGAACCTGCTTCTTTCAGTCCCACGACCACAAATAATCGATGTATGCCTGTTGACATTATGAGTGAAATCATCCCAAATGAATTATTATCGAAACACATAAAAATCAAATAGGAATCGAATTGACTGAATAGATACCCAGCCTTGGGAAAAAATAGAAAGTGCAAAATACCTTTTTTGTTGTTTTTTGTTCTGTTTTTTATCAGAACAAAAACTATTTTAAAGGGATAGTTCACTCAATAATTAAAGTTCTGTCGTTACTCAACCTCATGTCGCCCATACCCCTAAGAATTTGTTCATCTTCGGAACACAAATGAAGATATTTTTCATGGAATCTGAGACTTTTCTGTCACTCTGTTGACAGATACGCAACTACCACTTTGATGCTTCAAAAAGTTCATAAAGGGATCATAAAGCTAATCCGTATCAATTGAGCGTTTAGTCCAATTTTCGATCGTTTGAGCTTCTGCAAAAAACAAATTTGTGATTGTGCGTCAAGCAGTTTCGTTTGAGCTTCTGTTTATGTTCAAAGTCAAAGTGGTAGGTTGGTTGCGTTGCTGCCAACTGAGGGACAGAAAGCTCTTAGATTTCATCAAAAAGATCTTCATTTGTGTTTCGAAAATGAACAAAAGTCTTACTGGTTTGGAATGACGCGGTTGAGTAATTAATGACAGAATTTTTGGGTAAACTATCCCTTTAATTAATTTATGTTGGTATTGTGACTGACAACCGTAAAAAGAACAATGTGAAACAATACCATTCTGTCATTTTAAACTGGCACTGAATGGCTATAAGAACAGTCTAGTTATGAGTAAGGTTCAACAGAAGCACGCTCAACATAACCGGCTGTTATCGTGTGCTGACTCAGTCTGTTTGCTCTCCTGTTGAGTGCTATGGGAGACCTTGCCTGTTTAACTCAACTAGATGTAGAGTATGAATCACACCACAGTCGCATGTGAAAGGGAAAGCACACACTCTCTCTGATTTTTTTTTTTTATGAATCTCCAGTACATTGACTGTGTCACAGTCAGGTGTCCTCAACTGCCTGTGTGTATGTTTATGGTCCTAAGCAATGACCTGGTCCCCACAACATGTCAAGTGTTGATCTGGACAAAGCAGACGGCATGCATCTCGTTCATTAACGGAAGCTGAAGGGGAAGATAGGCACTGATATGGCTGCTTTATCTCTGAAAGTCGTGACTGCGTCTATTTTTGGTGGAGTGATTCATTTTCTCCCACTGTGTGTCGAGCATGATTATAGACCTGCTTTTAAATTGAGCAAATCCCTTTCGCAAACAAACTGTGAAAAGATCAGGGAATGAGAGGGCAGGAAACTTTGCGATTTAGAAGTTTTTATTAAAGTGGCTTCTCCAAGGACCTGTGAATGACAATCTGTATTCAGGTTTTTTAATTTTTTGAAGAAAATTTTAAAGCAGTACTTGCCCATGCTAATCACTGCCAGGGTGTTGTGGATGGTTGCCTGGCATTATTTGGGTTGCTAGGGTGTTTTGGGTGGTTGCTAGGTAAATGCTCACTGACCCAAGTCCTTGCAACCACCATTCTGGGGTGGTTTCAGTAGTTGCCTGAGCATTGCTATGTGTTTACAATGGTGTTCAGAATGTTATTAAAAGGCCCCTATCATGGATTTTTGAAAATTACCTTTCATGTAGAGTGTAATATAGCTCTAAGTGAATGAAAACATCCTGCAAAGTTTTAAATTTGATAGTGCACCGTAAATAAAGTTATTTTCTTTCAAAAGTAAGAGTCGACTCTGAGTCAATTAAATGAATTGTTTTTCAAACGAGTCAAAAGCTGTTTCGTGTGACGTCAAGACGAAACATTAGCCCGCCCACTTATTGCGCGCGCACCAGGGAAACTTAAACCTCAAACCGGCAGCTGATCCTGTGGATACTGGAGAGCATCATGTTGAGGAGACGCTGTGCTCTACAATGTAACGGTAAAGACATTTTTTCCCACTGCCCAAGGACGAGCATGTGAAGAATCTGTGTTTAAAATGAATCTTTACCATGATACTACAGCAGTATAATCCTAAACTTTTCGTGTTACCTTTATTTTACTGACAACTACTTCAGCTAATCCATCCATCCAGTCAGCTAATCAGCTGTGGGCCACTATTACATAAAACTCTGTCTTTTGCAGATTGTCTGTCGTTCTCATAGCCAACATGCACTGTTATTGATACAGTTTCCACGTGTTCACCGCAATATATTAGAAGCATACTCTGTAAATAAATTAGTACAAGTAAAATAATCAGTTGATGGACATGCACTTGTTAATGGTGATGGTGAGGAATAGCAACATCTCATAACTGAACTACTACACTCCTATAGCCCGTCCCGAGACCTAAGATCTGGTTACCTAAGTCTACTTACTGTCCCTTGCACTAGGCTAAAACACAAAGGAGTTTTTTTAGGGGTGAGGCCTGGAACAGCTTGCCAGTACAACTTAGAGTTGCTCTTTCTATATCAAAAGAACTGAACTGCATACTTAATTATATTGCCAATGCCACCCCTATTGGCAATCAACTTCTTCAAAAACCATAAGTCCAACAGCACACCTTTCTTCAACAAACCACATGATTGGAGGTGTCATTGATATCTGTAGCACAAACGATGTTGGACAAATGTATTACTTGTGTTTAGGGACTTATTCACATCCCTAATCCTACGTCAAGAAACATAATTAATGGAAGTATGCAGTTACATGGTCAATGCATTACTAACTTGCGCTCTGGTTGAAAATGCTTAACTCTTTACCCGCCATTGATGGAATTTTCTGGCTTTACGTGTTTTCACTGTTATACGGTAGGGGGGCGCTATTACACAACTTTTGAAATAGTAAAGAATCTCCAGATCAAAACATATGCGAAAAAGCTGAGACAAACGATAAAAGCATTGCTTATGGATGCTGTAGTCTTAGAATTTTTTCTTTCCCCCCCAAAATGTTTGCTTTTTTTATGAAACCCACAATCAACTGTTGATAAAGATTAGATGAAGATAGAATAAAAGTGTTTTGATTATATTGCATGCTCAGATATTCATTCAACTAAATATTCTGGGGGATTGCAGCGGATTGCATGAGAATGTCTAGCTTACCTCATCCAATATGCGATTCTTGGCCCTGGTGATCGCTGCATTTAAAGCATTGATCCATGACTCCTTCTCTTCTGGACTGACGGCCAAAAACACCAGATTTGAAACCTGCATTTTGAGGATGAAAAATACTTTAAAACATGTCTTTTTTTTATTTTGTTGAGAAGATAATTTATCCAAATACAAACATACAGGCCAGGGCAGTTTATAGAGTAACTGTACAGTTTGATGTATGACCAGTGTTGCCCTGAACCCTGCTTGCTTTTCATTTTACACCTACAAACATGGTGAGAATTTCTTCAGTCTTGTGCAAGGTGGACACAAACATGTAGTGAGCCAAGCATAAATGAGCAGGTACAGCCATATGGCTCTGTCTATGGACAGCTGATGCAGCAACAGTGTGAGCCAGAAACCACCATATTAGGCAACAACACTGCAAGTCTTCCCAACACAGTCTGCTGGAGCCGTGACAGACAGGCGGCCCTTCTGTTGATGCTGCAGCTGTGTAGATAAGACTCTGCTATAATGCACCCCATGCTACGTATTTGTGCTGTTGTTGACAAAACACTGACTATTAAAAAAGACGTATCATTTGAAATCATCGCGGATTTAAAAAACATATAAACTAGTGCACTGCAGCCTTAGTGAGCATAAGAGACTTCTGTTACACTTTATTTTGATGATCCCCTTTAGACATTCTGTTTTCTATAAGAAGTAACATTGCACCTACATGTCAACTAACTCTCATTAGAGTTTTAGTTCAGTATTAATAGACTGTGAGTAGATTAAGGGGTTCAGGTTAGTGGAACAAGTTGACCTGCAAAGTTACTTATAGTCAGTAGAATGTCTGTTGGTGGAGCAGAACATTAAGTGTTAGCAGATATTTAGAAGACAGTCTACTAATACTCTACTACTGTAATACTTTAATAAGAGTGAATAAATGTTACTTGTAGTCAACAGAATGTCTAAAGGGGACCGTCAAATTAAAGTGTTAAAGAGACTTCTTTTAAAAACACCTAAAATAATCAAGATTTGTTTACATTGGTGGTACTTTTCCAGTGCAAAACTTGCTAGATGGTTGGTTGCTCAGGCATTATGTGATTCTTAAGGTGTTCAAAATATTATAGTCTGTTGTTAACTGGTTTCATGGGTGTTTTGGATGGTTGCTAGGTGAATGCTTACAGCAGCAAAACCAACTTTAATTCAGCTTGGTGTCAGGGAGGGTGCAAACATGACATTTTAAATTATTGTAACTATGACTAGCTATATATAATAGAATGCTACATGTGCTATGTGCATTATACTACAAAAGTACACAAAGAATACTGTTCCTGTAAGGCTTTTTAATTATTTGGTAATAATTAAAATTAGGTGCTGAATCTTACTTGTGGAAGCAAGTTGTTAAGGGTGGAAAAAAAGAGGCAGGCGAGAGAAAAAAGCAGAAAGATGATGATTTTCATGAGGTCATGTAGTAGGGTGTCTCCCCTGTTGAGCTGCATATGGAACAGCTGTTGTATGTGGGGCAGAAGGACTTATTAACCATGTAGTGATGTGGATCTGTGTGTGAAGCTCCCAAACACACCCGTGTTTGGGAGGTTGGGTGCTGCTGGATTTTCCTAAGACCCTCCATGTTTTTTCCTAGGGATTAACCCCTTGTCTCTGTGCTGGATTTTAAAGGATTGGTCAGATGTAACCACTTACAGTATGTTTCTCCTAAATGTCAGAAATCCTGCAAATGTGCTGCAGAGTCTAGACTGGCAGAAAATCAACAATCAATAACTAAAGCAGACTTTAAAAGGAAACTTCGATTACTGATAAAATGTATTTCAGAAGAGGTCAAATTAAAGGGTAGATGGATGGATAGATGGATGGATGGATGAATAAAGACACACTTCACCTTTAAGAAACTTGGAGCTTTAATTCAATTGGTAAGATGTACTATTTGTGTTGGTCTAAAGGATAAAGGATATTTGTGGTGGCCTGTGGTTTGCTAGTGAAAGCAATAAGCTGAGCCGTTCTTACTGAAAGCCAATTACACCGGATAGGATGACTACAGAGGTCGGTCCAAGTTTGTGCTTGAAGACCAACATGCTGGAGTATGATTTATTCTTAGACAAACATCAACATCTCTTAGACTCGAGTCTGAATGGCCGCATTAACAAAAGTCAGTGTTTGGTACTTGTAACCGCATTTACAAACAGGGTGACTCTTGAATTGTCCTATTCATAGATTACAGAAGCAGTTTGAATACTATCTGTTTGGCTGAATAACCAGTTAAGAGCACCTATTTTAGTCTGTTATTCTCCTTTTGCTCATATGTGTGAATGTATGTAGAGACACATATCTGAGTTGTGCAACAGGTGATTGCTTTTCATGACAGCAAACTGACTAATAAACCAGCCCTGATTGGGGCATAAACCCATTAGCTATTATCCTCGACTGACAAATCCGACTTCCTGTAGTGACTGACCGTGTTGCCTGGCTGCCGTGAACGCAGAAGCGTGAACTTGCTGTGGTTCTTTTTGCTCCTGCTTTTGGCCTTGCGAAGTTCCTCAGACCTCTCGTAGTCGGTGAGATCCACCACCTCTTGGATTTTCTTCTCATCTTTGACCTGTGGGATAAAGTACAGATTTAGTGTCAATATTGTGCTTTAAATGTAGATATGATAAAAAAATATCTCAATATTTAAGTATTTGTTCTGAAATAAATAAAAATATATATATAATTCTCCCCAGAAGAACCATCATTATGATAGCCATTTTAGTAGTTTTAATGTAGCCTATTTCATGTTTAATTTTTAATAATAACACTATATTATTTAAAAATAAATGTTTAATTTTAAAATAATAATAATAGCATTGTAATTATTATAGTGCACAGTGCATATATATATATATATATATATATAAAAATTTTCATTACATTTTATTTTAAGTGACAAATCAGTCACTAATTCAAAATTATGAATGGCTCATGGATGATAAATTGACATGGTTGTGCTTACAGTTGACAGTTTCTCAGTTTCATACTTTCTCTGCATGTGCAGTGGTGCCCTTTCCATAAATAATTGAAATATAAATATAATTTGCTTACAAAGGCAAATTTAAAACTACCATTTTACTTTTGGTTTCGGCACTGGATGTCCAGATGTCTTGTTTCAAAAAAGAATTGTCATTTTGGTGCATAATTACTCAAAATGTACTGATTAAATTGTCAATCCCTGCAGTATTTACAGCTTAAGTTACTTTAAAAAAAAAATGCCACAGCATTTTAAAAGTGTACAATGATTGAGCTCAGTTTTTCAGTTTAGTTGGTGCAGCCACAAAAGTTAAGGACATCTGGATGACCAATCTGACTTGTAAATGGGACAGACGTCAAAACGTTGCTCGAAAACATCATTAGGCGTGGAAGACCTTTTTACCCAGATTCACAGTGAACACCATGGTCTGATTTGGATTCACCTGCCAAACGATCTCATTAAGTCACAATCAATTTCCATTAGTGCTCTTCTAAAGACAAATAAAGCTCTGTCCACGCAAGGCCACATCTGGTAGTGTGCTGTACTACAGAGCCGCTCTACAGTGCAGTACTTAAGAGTATTGGCATCACACCCAGTGCACTATGGGGTGTCACGACAGGGAATGGCTGTACAAATAGTACATCTACTGTTCCAGCAGTACAAAGGCGGCAATTAACTAGCAATCTGATCCAATCCTTTTTTCCAGGAGAGGACAGTCGGGGCACAGTACATTTGCACTCAATACCGGACATTGAAAACTTTTAAATACAACTAGATTCAAGATTATTCTGCAGTTTGCTCTATAGTGACTTCTGATGCACTATATAGTGAATTAAAAGGTGGAAAATATGTATTTGGAGAAAAAAAAAAAAAGAAAAAAAAAAAGTGTGATATCACATTAAAGGACATTTATTTCACAAAGATTGCATGTAAAATGACCCTGATATATCTGACAACACATCTGGCTCAGTAAAAGTCTGTAATCCGAGATCCTACTGAAACAAAAAACTCCAGTAGTCAAATTCATTGAATGAATGTGAACTAGAATACTACTTTTGTTGTTTTGCTCTTTTCTCCTTTATACTGAATAGGCACAGCTCTCCTGAGTGTAATTGAGTGATTGTATATGAATCTAACACCATGTCTTTATGCCCTATTTGGATTTCATGGCATTTGAAACCACCACTTTAAAAAGGAACTGGCAGATGCACCAGCAACAAGACAATTTTCGTATTAGTGACCGTTTTAACTGTAAATAAAGAGCGTCATCTATATTTAATACTGTGTGCATTACACTTTTTAAAAACATGCATCCCTTTGCAGAGGAGTGTGAATAGCCAAAAATGGCATCTTTAACCAAAAGACAGAGGAATTCTGTTGACCAATACCCAACAGAGAACGAAGGGAGGAAAAAGAAGTAGTCTTGCCAGGCTTTCTGAAATGTAGTCTGTAATCAAGGTACTTTCTGTTGTGTAACTAAAGCTGTCTCGAGCTGTAAACAATATTTTTGTTGTGTTTGATGTTAGAGAAATGTTCCGGGCTCAAAAAAATTGTAAGCTATACAAAAACAGGGCTCCAGACTAACTTTTCCACTGGTTGCACTGGTGCTACCAACTTTCACAGTTGGTCGCACCAACACATGATTTGGTCGCACTTTTTTACTTTTTTTTTTACGCAAAAGCGTGATCTTTAGCACGCGCAGCTCAAACGGCAATATTACGTAACATTATAAAGAGAACAATATTGTAATAAAACATTGTGAATTATTTGGGTTTTGCCGCGTCGCGTTGTTCCAGGAAGAGCGCGTCCACAACATGAGTCATTCTGAAGGAATGGCAGTATGGCACATTAGTTCAAGTTCACTTGTGCATTCACGTCATTTTGTGCGGATATGATTTGTAATATTAAGATTTGTGATATAATTTTGTTTATTTTGTCTGATTCATCTCAAATAGGATGCGTTTCTTTGAGTTAAATAACACGCTAGCAAAGTGCTCAACGGTTTCATTCAGCGTGCGCCGCTCAAGCAGAAATGCACGACTAATAACGATGATTAATTTGGGACTGTCATATTACATAACATGAGAACACTATTTTAATAAATCGTTGTTAATTCATTGTGTTTAGTTGCCGTTTTCAGTGCGTTGTTCCAGGAAGAGCACGACCACAACAGTCACACATTCTGACAAGCACACATCTGAGGCGGCGTTGGTGACACTTTCTATTAGTCGTTATATTTGATTATTAAATAATTAATTTAATTTAAATTATCAATCACATCGAAACATTTTACAATCCTACTAGCCACTTCTCTCCGTTAATGTCTATGGCGAGTCACGCAGTCACAACTCCGCAGCCGAGCCGACCCCGGGATAAAATAGTCAGAATATAAACACTTATTATATAGGCGTACCGTAGTGATTTAGGATAAGTCAAAAACACGGTTTGGAAAATGGATTCATGATGTTCTCGTTAATTTTTAACATAAGTTACGGACTGCAGCAGCTGCTGATACAACGGCGTTCTGTTGCGCATGCGTAAATTTAACTGAGTAGCCTAGTACATGACCATGCACTCGCACAAATGCGACCACAGAAAATTTTAACTCACACATTCTCAAAAAATGGTCGCAGTCTGGAATCCAGCAAAAAGCATCTGTGGCATGCTGTTGAATACTACAGAAAATCATTTTGACGCATTTGTGTTTACACTGATGCATGATAGGGAATGGTAGCCTATAGCTACAAATGTTTCAGAGAGAAACCAGAAATTTTATGAAAACAATGTAGGAAGGAAATTGATTATCAAGAAAAAAAGGATAATTAACAACTTTACATTTCATATAATACATTTTTTAAACTGAAATAAAATGATCCTTTGACCATAGAATGTCATTATGGTACATTTTAAAATAATATATATACACACACTATACCAATCAAAAGTTTGGGGTCAGCACCCATAACTCCGGTCTTCAGTGTCACATGATCCTCAAGAAATCACTCTATTTGGTGTTCAAGAAATATTTATTGTTATTATCAGTGTTGACAACCATTGTCTTGCTTAATATTGTTGTGTAAACTGTAACTTTTTCCAGGATTCTTTGATAAATTGAAAGTTAGAATAGAATAAATAAAATGTTTTAACAATATAAAAGTATTTACCATCACTTTTGATCAATTTAATACATCCTTTCTGAACAAAATGTTTTTTGTTTTTTTTTTGGGATGAGTTAAAATTATTTTCTGTTTATCGACAACATGGCAGAAAGTTAGAACTTAACTTGTATCAAACCTGGAAAAAATCTTGAAAAAATTTGTTATGTTAAAAATTTGCTCACCAGCATTGTTTCGAGAATGTATTCATAGTCATGTATTCAACAAATAAACTGTATTATGGAGCATTTCCTGTTCAGGTGTACTTTCGTTTCGATTATGAGGACATGGACAATTCAGAGACAAACAGTTATCATCTCATATTTCATGTCATTCAAAGGACTGTCTGAATTGAATTTAGCCATTTACTTTCTCCATTAACCGGTCTAACCTTTCATAAACGTCCATTAGGGTCACAAAACATTGCAGCTGAGAGGGTGTATAAGAGAAGCCAAATACCCTGAAGAGGAATTTGAAATTAATACTCCCTGGCAATGTGTCCCATCGGCCCACACATGAAAAATTCATTGCAAAGTGTTTAAGTGGAACTATGTGAATGATACAGCCAATCTTGCTTTATATGATATAAAAGCTGCTGGAGAGATCTCAAAGGGTTAAATCCAGCATGTCAGCTGAGAGAAGGGGAAGCTTCTTGACAAGTTGACGTCAGCAACTGCAAACAAACTAAAGATAGCTTGAAGATTTTTCTTCTAGTTGTTTTCAACTGGTTTTGCTTCACAGGTGGCGACCAGCACAAAATTGCCAAAATTGTTTACACAAAAATAATGGTTCTTTATTGGCGTAGATGGTTCCATGAAGAACCTTTAACATCCATGGAACATTTCCAATGCACAAAAGGTTATTAGGGAAAAGGGTTAGATTATTCAAATGTTCTTAATACTAAGAAAAACATGGTTCTTTATGGGGAACCTTTCTATGCAAAACACCCCTTTTGAAACCTTTATTTTTAACAGTACAATAATGTATTTTACCACATACAAAAGTAAACAAAACATTAACATTTATTCATATCACCATTACACCAAACAAAATTGCAAGGCCTTTAACATTAACAACAAAATATATGGAAACCATTTCCCCCTCCCTTTAAAAAGCCTATTTATGTTTTCTGTATCATCCACCTTTTTCCTGAGCATATGATGGAATTCTAACTTCTGTTTTTATGCTGTCCTGTTCTGGTCTCCATAGGAACCCATTGTTAAAATGGGGTAAAAAGAGAAAATGAATTAAATCAACAGACACTTTATGAACATACTAAAAAAAATTAAATAAGTGGAGGCTTTGCTGTTGTTGGCTGCCACAAAAAAAAACAGTAATAACCTGAAGAAATTCCTGGGAAGTACTTGTTTTGAGCACCTGCAAATCTGAAAAGAATGTCCGTATACGGTGCCGTATGCCTTGCATTTTATTCCAAAGACTGGCAAGAGAAAATGAGCATGGCTTGCAGCACTTAAGTTAAAAAACTCCCCATAAAAGTATACATCCTTTTTTTTTTTATTGATTTAATTTTATTTTATTTTGAATTTGAGAATTTGAATAATCATCAAAATTAACATTTTTGAACGACATTCAAATTTTTCGAGTTTCACCTGTATGTGCGCTCTTATCATTTTGAGGACAAAACCCCCTGAACAGGAGCTGTATGTAGGATATGAGCGCTCATCTGTTTTCAGTGTAGTTCATTTTGGGCAGCTATAATCATCTAGTCATTAAACGTTGATGGGTGAGGCACTGACAAAAGTCAAAAGTCATGACACTATGGAGCCAATGTGGTTTTAAAAACCATATTCATAGGTTTAACGTTGCATTATCAGCTTGGAAAATACTCTAATTTGACTAGAAACAACAAAGACATAATCTAAAAAGGATAATCCCGCTATGAGGAAAAAGTTTGTGTTTACTTTTTCCTAAACATTTTTATTCTGTTCACTACAGATTTTGGGGACATGACCCATCAGTTGTAGAGTTTATAATTTCAGTCCAACAAGCTTCTGATTTTGAACGTCCTGATGCTATTTAGCACACTGTTGTCCCAGGGTAAAACCAGCCTGCAACAGGAATTTCTCCCTGACGCCCATTCAAATTCTTTGCAACAACTTGCAATTGCAGTGATAATCATCTGACACCATGTGACCAAGATCCCTTAAAGAAACCAGACGGAGAAGAAATGCTTTGATGACTATACAGGGCATGACAACCTCCAGCGATCTCACTTTCCAGTAAGTGAGTCAGAGATGTGCCAGGCCCTGACGTGTGAAATGATTCATCCTTCGATTTCATTTGCGACTCCACTTGTGTTAATGTAGCTGAACGACTGCACCCCATTACCTTAGAGAACATTGACTGACCGCAATTGTACAAGGAAAACTTCACACATCTTTCCTTGAGTATTTACACACGTATGACATACGTGTTGTCACTTTTACTATTGCACTGCATGATCTCAACATTTCATGATGTTTTCTATTTACATCAATTCACAGCGCTAGAATAATGCAGCCCATCTGCAGATCTCTTTATCAGGAAGAGCCATACATATGTACAAATATGACAAGTAAACTGAATTTAGATGGAAATTCAAGCACTAGATTAAGTAAAGTGCTTGAATCAAACTGTAAATGCAATATAACATGATCTGTTTCTTTTTAGGGTGGATACTGATTGTGAATCACCTAAATGATTCTATTATTTCAATGCCGTTTAAGTGACGTCTTTTAAGGACAGCAAAGGGGAAAATAACTTTGTGAAAGAGGAAATCTCAAGTCTGGAGCAGGTTGTGACCACTTCCCACTTCTGTCATCTATACATATGACTCCAAAAAGCAGAAGAGCAATATGTCAAAGATCACAACTTCCTTATTTGGTCTTGAGTGGGCAAACAGAAGACACAGCCAGCTCTTATCTTTTTCTTTTTTTGTGTTGAAGCTCTGGTTGATGCCATTTAGGGTAATCGGAAGAAACATTATTACATGAGACATGAAATTTTGCAAATTGAAACTTTATTGAAACTGCAAAATCAGAGTTTGTGTTGATTGGCTGTCTTAAGTAATCGTGAAGAGAGAAATGTACCAGGATAAGTGTGAATGAGTAGACAGTTCAGGGTGAGTGGGACAAATCTCTCCTAGAATCTGTGCACTCGCTCTACATCTGCCACATCGATGCCAAGGAATCCGACCCCAAACAACACTCGCATGGACATCTGTTCGAGGTTTGCAGGACACATTCTCAGCTTACTGACACCCTTTAGTCTACTATCATCTTACTGAAATATGTCAATTTGATTTAAGCAGAATCCCTTACAATGAATGGCCAGGGGTGCTTGCTATTTCAAGTTCTCATATAGGTTTAAGGATTTCAACAAACCCTCTAACTCTGCAGATACCTCAAATTGTGCAGTTTGTTAAGGAGAGGTGTGCTTGTACTTTTCAAAGCAATTTGATGAGCTTATATATATACCGCCCACATATTGAAAACACACACTCCCACCTCTGTAATAAACACTGCTGTTAATCCTGTCAGAATTGGTACATGAAATCTCAGATTTAAAATAAGAATTGTTACTCAAACGTAATTTGGAAAACAAGTCCTATCCAAACAGGGCTTTACAGTCAGCCAATCTCCCTCCATCCAATCAATAACCAATTGAAAGAACCAAGTTCCGCCGTATATTTTTTTCTGATTGTTTGTTCACTCGGGTGTGTCACAATATGGAAAACAAGATGTGCCGCTGCTTCTGTTTCAGTGCGACTTTAAAGGGATAGTTCGAAAAATGAAAATTCTGTCAGTCATTACTCACCCTCATGTTGTTCCAACCCCGTAAAACTTTCGTTCATCTTCGGAACACGAATTAAGATATTTTTGATTAAATCTGAGAGCTGGATCACTCCTCCATAGGCTTCTAAGGGACTGAAACTTGTTCCCCCGAAAAGTTATTGGCTCAATCTTCAGTTTATTAAGCAACGAGAATACATTTTGTGCGCAGTTTTACTACGAGAACTCACTCGAGGCCGACCGAGAAGGAAATGAATAGTTGAATAAAGTACTATACGCACAAAAAGTATTCTCGTCGCTTGATAAATTTAAGATTGAGCCACTGTATACTTGGACTATTTTAACAATGTCTTTAATAACTTTTCGGGGAAACAGGTTTCAGTCCCTCAGAAGCCTATGGAGGAGTGATCCAGCTCTCAGATTTAATCAAAAATATCTTAATTCGTGTTCAGAAGATGAACGAAAGTCTTACGGGGTTGGAACAACATGAGGGTGAGTAATTACAGACAGAATTTTCATTTTTGGGTGAACTAACCCTTTAAATAACCTCCAAGCAACCACACATCAATGCAGTAAAAACAATACAGAAAAAAAACGGTTTACACAACAGTGTTTTCAAATCTTTATGCATTTGGCCGTTCATTTTAACAAACAACAGCGTTTTGGGTGCCTGAAACATTTGAAAACGGGTTTTAAAGTGCAGGTTTTTGAAAAAAACTCGAAGGAAAAAATTCTCAGTTTTAAGCATAATTGTTGTTGTGTAAACGTACCCTAAATTTAAGATGGTAACTTTAGTTTCTAAAGTTACTGTCACCGCTGTAAAACTATATTATATTAATAGGGGCACTTTCAGAATGTTTCTGTAAGTTTAATTTATTTTTTTGCTGAGGAAAGTAGTATTATTAAGTTACCACAACTTTGTTGTAGCTAACTGGTATTTTGGCAAACACTAGTTTCCATAATACAATTTTCATAATACCATTAATCCTTTTCTGATATTTGTATGGTACTTTTGAAGTCTTAATTCCTCCTATTCACTGACAAAATACAAAGTTCAATCATAAAACTCTAGATGGCGCAATCTGCTTCCAATCACATTATTCTCTATAGGGCACAGCTGATTGGTTCCTGCTGTATCAGTAACCAATGAGCTTGCTGATCAACTTTCAAACACTTGGTCATCATTTGCTGTAGCAGTTTGTAGTGTGCTTCCAAAAACCCTCCACCTTCCCCAGCTCCACCTGTATAAATCTGCTACGGGTAATTCATGTATGTTATATTGTACAGCTAAATGTCAGTTGAATGCAAAATGTCTTACTTGCTCACATGCATGTATTGGCAGTAGCAAGTCCTGTACTTGCTCTGCAGCAGCAGCAATGACCAACAGCAGCAGCGTAGCAGATCTATTCCACCAAGACCAAACATATCAACAATGTCATATCCATTACCATGCCAAACACTCAGAGAGTTGTCATGACAGAACTATTGTTATTGAAACTATTCATTACAATTTCTTCAAATATTCTCCTAATGTGTTCTGCAGAAGAAAAAGTCATATACTTTTGGAATGAAATGAAGGTGAGTAAATGAAGACAGCATTTTCATTTTTGGGGGAACTGTGCGTTTAACACCTTGGAGACAGTATAGAAAAAAATCTAAAGTAATGTTTTGTATAGTATAAGCCCAGATACCAGATGGTATATGTTTTAGAAACATATTTAACTCCTCAAGCTGGGATATTCAGATCATTTTGGCATTTATCTTTTAGGAAACATGATACCAAAAACAACAGCATCAGATCATTAAAATCTGTTGTCTGTCTAGACAGCTGGAGAGAAACATCTAGACGACAGCATGATGAAACCTCAGTCTGTTAAGCACTAAAAGGGTCAATCCTCCCTCTGAGCTGTGAGCCACAGCCCATATGCTGCCTCGGCATTGTTTGATCTGATGCTGAGCACAGCAAACAGTCTTCTGCGTGACCATGACTCAACCTCAATCCTGCTTTCCTTCCCTTCGTCCTCCCACACTGCAGTAAATCAGCCTCGCTCCAGAATAAAGGCCTTTTATTTTCCTGTTCCTTCATGCTTACTGAACTTGTTAAACCTCTAACACGCTGACATGCACATGCTGACAGTATGTGTTGCACGTAACTTGGAAATGGCAGTCTGCTAATTGAATGTTAACATGTTTATATTGTCATGCTTGGCCTTTCATCACAACCGGCTCTAATTCCAGAACAATGTCTGCAATTGGATGTAGCCTGACCTGAATAGAGCAGGATAGTAAAGGATAGTTCACCCAAAAATCACAATTCTATCATTTACTCCCCTTCCAAATCTGTGTGACTTTTTCCTTCCGTGGAACACAAAATTCGTTTTTTTATAGTGTAGGAAGTTCAAACTGCTGCTATTCCTACACTGAAATATTGTTGGGACTAAGAGTTGTATGGACTAATTTCATAATCTTTTATGGTGCTTTTTGGAGCTTGACAGCCCCTGGTTGCCATCTACTTTCATTCTGCTAAACTTCTTATTTCCAATGAAGAAAGTCATACGGGTGTCGAAAGACATAAGCAAATGATGACAGAACTTTTAAATAGACAGAATCTATTTATTTCTGTGCAGCTCATGTGAGGAACAACCGGAGGAACTCATGTGATTTCATTACTAGAACTAGGGGCATTTAACTTCCTGTATGTCACAACATACCATCACCAGAACATTCATCATTATAAGGGGAATCAATATGATTTTTTACTTCTGCATATGTTATGCTAAAGATAGTAGATAAACCTCATGCGGTTTGACTTGGATCACACACTAGATATTTGGAAATAATTTGTTAACATTAAATACATGCATTTGAATATCCTGACTCCCTAGTTTTAAAAATGAATGATCACAGACCCATTATACACATGAACTCAAAGTTATGTAATCTGCCTATTCTTCTTCATTAATCGGAAAACAATAACATTTATTATTATTATTATTACCATGGTGTACCATGAGTGTGCCATTGAGTGATGGGTTTCTTCTTCGTCTCCTGAATTTTAATACATTGTGGTCAGTACAAACCATGTTTATCTGCATTGGAAGTATACCCTTATATTGTAGTCTGGATCATATTTTCTTTTACGTTGTGTAGTTTTGTTCATGGTTTTCGAGGATGAGGGCATGTCATGTAACTCGTCCATGCCTCCAAGCAACTGGAACACATTTTACACACTTTCTCACACACACTATACTGAAAGCAGTACTGAATATCATTATAAGAATGTTACACAAGTAGCATCTCATCAGTCAAATGCTGATGATGTGGAGAAAAGCATGAACGGGAAAAAAGTTTTGTCCAAAACTTACCTCTTTTTCAGAAATGTAGAGTTGGTCCCCTTTCAGTAAAACAAATCTGTTTTTCCAAATTTCCCTGAAAATTCCTTTGCCACAGAACTTGCGAATCCAGCCAGTTTTGTCAGGCTGCACGGGCTGTTGATTGGCTTCCTGAGGGCCCTGCATTTACAGAGAGAACACAGAAGCATGCCAGTGAGACTTAAGGTTCCCAGTGAGTTATTGTCTAATTGTCTGTTTAAAAGCATTTTTGGGCCTTCATAAATCTATGATGCACATTATGCCGTCTAGAAAGGCAGCTCACAAGTTTTTGAGACCGCCGTAATCTCTACCAAGGGGGAGACATTGTCTTTGTCATGTAGATCATATCACATTCCTGACGCTTACTCACTTTTCTCACACAGCACAAGCACATACACACACCAGTGTTTCCTCGATATTTTGCCTGAGTGGGGATCTTGCCATCTGAACTGAGTATGATGAGATTAAAGTCCAAAAACAAACATAACATCTATAATCTGGTTGCCTTTATTCTGAAAAATATGTTTACATGCTCCTCAGCTGTATGCTATCAGCATATTACCACAATGTATTTAAAATACATGTATTACATAGTTACAAATCCATTAACATATTTACTGACACATCACTTGAGACTTACTGATATACATATTATAATTAAACTTTATTTGGAGTAGGCTACTTCTTTATTGCACAATGCACTTTAAATTAAGCCTAACATGTGTTTTAATCTCATTATTAGTAAGGATATGATCACTGTAGCTACTTCAGATGAAACATGCCCACTCTTTGCCTGCTATTCTAGTCTGGTAATATTGGAGGCGCCATTTATTATGCTTTTTAGTCGTTTTGGACAGTAATTTAATCGACTCATTAATAGGTCATGTTAAGTGTTCAGTTTGTAGATCTAAAACCCAGAGGAGAATTAGCATTTTAAAGCCATGCTTCCCTTGGGAATTTCCTTTCGGTTTTTTAGAATGGAGGATTGTAATATAGGCTATATATATTAGGCTATAACCTATTTTATAGCCTATTGATATTCCGAATAATTAAAAAAAAATAAACTTAGGCTACTCCTTTAACATAAGCCTGGTCAACAACTTCCAAAAAGGGCGTGCAGAAGAATACCATGTCGACTTTAAAATTTACAACCAGAATAAAATAATTATAGTGCATGTGCTACTTTGGAAAATGATTTTAAACGTTGTGTTTTAGTAAACTGAAGTGTTCGTGCTGCAGTGTTTCACACTAGTGCACAAAGGCTCACGGCGCTCCTCACTGACAATAGAGTGGACTCGATGTCTTACCCGCTTTGTTGAACTGTTCTTCTTCATGGCTCAATAAAACAGAGCTTTCCGACTCTCCCTCCGCTAAATCCAGATCCTTCCGTGCACAATGTGCTGTCTACAATGAAACAGAATCCTGGTGTGGACTTAGAAACGTTACACTCAAAGAAAAGCACGGTGCTGCTGAATGAGTCGCTCCCCGGTTTGTTTCTTACGCCTCTTGTCTATTTACTCCCATTCAGTGTCCTCCAGATCCGCGCAGATTATCATCCAATGGCTTTTTTCAGTGGTCACGAAGACAGATCTGAGAAATGTGCTTTCTAGAGCAGCATATAAGTCTGTGATGGTGGCATCAACATCATGATCGTTTTGTATGGGTTGATCTCCTGCCGTCAATGTGTGTCTTTCGTGGAGTTGTGTGAGTGAGCTGGAGAACTTGAGGCTGTGTGGTCCCTCTCTTTGTCCTCGACAGCTCCACCTATGGACACCACAGTGATGTCACTGGAAAGCCAGAGAGGGGGACTTACTGTACTGAAAGGAATGTGCAATATTTTGCTATAATTGTACATTGTGTAACAGTATTATATTGAAGGCTAGCTAAAATATTATGCATAGGCTATAGAATTTATATTATTAGTAAGCTATTCTTAATATATTAGTAATGATGTGTTAAATAATGATAATTATTAAATAAATACATTAATTTATCAATAAATACATTGATAACATGTCAGGTATTAAAAAAAAAGTGGTAAAATTAGATTTTTTTAAAGCTTTTACAAGTCATAAATATTATTTAATATGACTGAAGCAACTTTACTGCATTAGGTTTCAATTCACAGAAGTCATTTTAAGGGTTAGATTGAAATTGTGCACCTAACCCTAACCTACCCCTACCTTCAGAGGCTATTTCAGTTTTTACAATTTTAGGATACACTTAATTTTAAGGTGACATAGTTACATTGTACTTAAATGAGTAATATTAAAGCTACATGTATTTAAAGAGAAAGGGTTAAGGTTTGGGTTAGGGTTAGTTGCTTGTTATAATGCATTATTTATGTTATTGCTTTTGTAAGTACATGTGTAATATGTCACCTTAAAATAGCGTTATCCAATTTTAATATGTATATGTAAAAAATAAATGTAATGATTTCATATAATTATATTTTTAATTTCTTTAATCCCCTTTAATAAAATAAACAGTAAATTATTCATTCTTTCACAACATTTTGCAGATGCAACGGCAAGCATCCCGCGAGGTGTTGGGATAAGTCTCCCATATAAGTGATGTAACTCAGCAGCAATATAAACATGTTCACCTGTCATCTGAAAACCATCATATTCCTCCTTAAGAGTTTAAAAATAGCACTGCTTTGATAAGCTTGGGTCTGAAATGCCCCTATCCTTATATATTATTTTCTTCATGACTTCAACAGTAAGGAATTCACTGCTAAATGTTTTTGTCGTTAAGCCAGGAGAGATAATTAGGTTACCTGAAAAGGTAATAACTGGATTAACGTTCTATATATAATCTCAAATGCATTCACAAACATGTTATACAGCCTTATATGACTGAGATATTATGATCCAAAATTTAAGTCAAGCTGAGAACATGGTTATCATATCACGGATTACAGTTTAGTGCATTTAAGGGGTCAAAATGGGGTCAGAGCGTCTGTTTGTCAGGCGTATGTCACAGGGTGAACGGCTGTTAAACAAAGCCTGACACATTTATGTTAGTCCCTTAATAAAAAAATCCATATATTAAGTGAGAAATGAGAGCATTTAAAAGCTGTATCAAAACAGTAAGCTGAGGCAGCTTGTATACCAGGCCATGTTCATCTATTTATTGGCTGATGAGACTTGTAAGTGTAAAGATAATTAGTCTGTGCTCATTTCTAAATGCTGTCATTTGCCATTTAGTAAATGAATGTCCTTTTTGTGAGCATTGCTGTAAGAGTTCATTCCTTAAGATCAGTATTCACCACACAATCCTTCTGCTTGGCCAAAACAAGAGGCTTTCAGCAAATCCATCAAGGAATGGGCTGAAAACAACAAAATGGTGCAGTCTTTCTTTCTTTCTTTCGAGTGTCTAGGCCTAATGCTTTTAACACAATCAACTATCTTTCTGCATTTCGCCATTTTATGTGAAATACTTTTCTAATCCTTGCATGTAGCCTACAGTATAAATGCCCATTTTTTAGTTAATGCTGGTCTTCATAAACCCAGGTAATCTTACAGTGGCATCATTGTAATGACACACGCTAATCCAGCACTGAAGTAGAATTAAGCAGCGCCGCTGTCCCACTTTAAACAGAGCTCTTGCACAACCGCAGCGGAAATCAGCTTACACAGTTGCCTCTCGTAAGGCTTTCAACTGCTGCCGAAAATAAGAGGAAACATAAACAGCAAGACTTGTGGTCACTTTTCTCATCAGGCTAAATTGTCCATGTGAAGAACTAAACATTTTGTACTGCTACGTCCTAAAATGAATGTCACTTTATTTTATCATACTTGATCAGTTCAAGTGTTCTGTTCTGACACACACTCAGACTTTGTCCCTCTATATTGTGATTGAACACATTCACTTGTTTTGTTTTTTAATCCAGAGGCTTGTGTTTCAGAAAAGCATTCTCATTTGCAATCGAGTGCTAAAAGCTATATTGTTTACAAGGTTAAGTTTGTGTAATTGGCTTGTTTTTATATTGATCTTTATAGGACAGCAGTGGATTGACCATCAGATGTGAAGAGACAGCATGGGCACTATTGCTCCGCTGGATATTCTTGGGTGGAGATGAACAGTCGTTTATACAGTAGATTATGGGGCGCAGCTGGCCTTGGTTTATCCACCAAAATATAGGCCACAATACAGACATCATTTATCAGTGGTGGAGTGTCTTTTAAACAGCTAATATTTAAAGGTTATGGTCTTCATTGGTGTAGAAAGCAACAACAAAAATCTATAGAGAGCAGAAGAAGAATCCAACCTGTCTCCAGATTTGAGAAGAAATGGATGAGTGTAATGTGGAATCTCATGGCAGATGTTGATAAGAAATTGATCTAAGTGACCAACTGTGTAATGACCAGATGTTGCTATGCTGCTTGAAGTAGAGATAATGTTTCTGTTTGACCTCAGCAACGAGATACCAATTAAATAGCACAAAATACCATTAAAGACAATGGAATGACATGAGACAGAGTTAAAAAAAAAAAATCTGTCAAATTTGGTCTTAACCGTTATATACAAATTATATATTCAACAATGTTCATTGACCTTATGAAAAAAAACAATTTCAATTTCATTTAACATAAACTGTTAATTTGCCTTTCTTTCCTGCATTTCTTTTCATGTTGTTGTACTTTGTTTGCCCATGTTCTTGTTTTTAATAAATAGTCATTCTGACCAAGATTTTGATCATTTCATGGTTAATTTTTAGTAATTTTAAAACATGCTGGTCAAAACGTTTCACCCAAAACAACCCAGCACTGGGTACGTTCCTTTTTGACCCAGCGCTGGGTTGTCAAAAAATGACCCAAATTGGGTTGTTTTTAACCCTGCATTTTTTTTTTTTTTTTTTTAGGTGAACTATCCCTTTAATTCGTTTATTGCATGTGCTTGAATTATAATTGCAATGTTAGCTGTGTTGCTTATGAGGAGACAATGGGCTCCTCTCCTGTGTTTATTGTTCTCATACGTTATCTTCATCCAAATGAAGCTAAATGTTTGGTAACTCTAACCACGTCTCATTGGCCATTTGCAAACATATACTTAAGTTTGAAGGCATGAGTTTTTGGGATGGTTTTCGGAGGTTTATTGTGAATGTGGAATGTGAAATAAAAGGCTTAAAATTTGAAGTGGTGTTTACTGTGCTGACACAATCAGACAATCAAGACACACCATCCCACATCCTCATACCACGGGGGCTGATTCGACAGAAAAGTAGCCGCAATAATAAAAGCTGTTCCAACCTAATTATCTTGTTGTTTCAGTCTGGACAGGACAACATGCATTCTTTGCTTTTGAAAAGTAAAAGCACACCACTCCGCAACAGTTATGGCCGGAAGATTCATTTTTAGACTTTTAGACTCATTTTTAACAAACATAGGTTTGTTCCAATTCCTATAAGTGCAAAGTCTTCGTTTGTTTTTAAATAATACAAACTTTCCGTTTTATTAATTTACTTTAATTATATTCCTTGATTTGCATATTCGTTTGAGAAGATGCGAAGCCGCCATAGCAAACATAACCATCAGTTCACTGTTGGCTCTCTGTCGTTTGTATTGTTACCTTACACTAGTCAATAAAACATTCAGTGAAACCTCATCTCCTTCACACTGATGAATCTACTCGTCAACCTTTGAGTGACCAAGTAGTAAAATGTTAGTGTAGAGTGAGTTGTGGAACTGTATCCGTTCTCAGACGTGTTGTCCCACTAACATTTTCAGGAAATATCAGGCACAGAGGATTTGATTTCACCACTTTAAAATGCTCCGCAACACAGGAGCACTTTATTATCGAAAACATAACCAGGGTCAGGGTTAAGTCCATTTCATATTCTCTTTTCCGACAGGCTCTTGAATTGATGGATTGAATTGATTCCAAATTGCGCAGAGAAGGAACAATATGAATGATGTTGCATACAAAAGAGCAGCTGCTTCTACATTTAGTTCCAGAATGTACCACAACAGCATGTTGTTTCACTCCATTCATTACATCACCGGGTCATGCAATGCTAATCTCATGGAGAATGGACTCTTGAGCAAATGTCCCAGCTTCATTGGGATTATAAATGAAAACAGGTGGATTTGGGAGGGCATAAGAGTCTACTGTGCTATAAAAGCTGATGCTCTCTTTCAGAGGTACAGAGCATTCTTTCTGTATTTGGCTTTCCAGTGTTGGGCAAAGTTACTTTTAAAAGTAATGCATTACATATACGTTACTCCTTAAAAAAGTAACTAATTGTGTTACTTACATGGGCAGGGCTTGCTTGTTTGTTTTTAATAACAATAAAAACAATCTTCAGAAATAAAAAAATATGAAACAAATATGATGTTTATATAGGCCTAAATCAGCTTATTTGTATGGTTCAATTGGATCTTCGAAGTTCAGCAGCTGAGACATTGGTTATTAAAGTGAGATTAAATATGTGTTATTTAACATATTTGCAGTTTGCATTTCATTGTTTTTCTAATTTTATTCCTTTTGAGGAATATTGAATCTGTTTTAGTGCAAGTGAGATGCCTGCTCACATTTAGAACTACAATAACCATCATGTTTTACCCAGCGCACACAACGCCTCTGCACTTACTCCAGATTTCTCTCAGCATGGGGACAGGAGAGGTGTCAGTCAATAAAAGGCAAAACAGTAAGTTGTGTTACTTGTTTGAAAAAGTAATTAAGATATTTTGTTGTAAGTTTAAAAGTAATGCGTTACTTTACTTGTTACTTGAAAAAAGTAATCTGATTACATAACTTGTGTTACTTGTAATGCGTTACCCCCAACACTGTTGACTTCATATCAAGCCAGTAATGCAACCATTTACTGCTCTGTGTGCCCTGAAACCGCACTGGTACTCTTTTTAACTTGTTTTTAAGATGTAAAGAAAATTAAAAATTAATTGTGGGATTTTAAACTATTTAAAATATATATATATAAAAAAAAAATTTAACCTAGTTGTTAATCGGTGAAGTGAGCTTTAAGTAAAAGTGTAATATTCATATTTTAAATTGTGTCATGTAGCTACTTGTTGCTCAATCCACCCGCTGCAGGAGCTTTTTCTATTCCATAATCTTATTTGTAAAAAAAAAAAAAATTACAACACTTAAGATAATAGTTGGATCTCACTACAAACTAAACCACCTGGATCCTGAGGTCCTAAAACCGCAGAGGCCGCTATATCATCCCGTTCTGTAGGTGGCGCTGTCACAAACACTAGAGTCCTGAAACTGCGGTCCTAGAACTGGGGTCCTGAAACTGCAGCCTCCGGTTGTGCAGGAACATACTACTGGACTGATAACGTTTCACAAGTCCACAAGAACACAAGTACAGACAAGAACGCATATTGAGAAACAGCCCACATCTGAGATGTGTGTATAAGGCTCGCAATATCATTAAAGAAGAGTAAAGTTAGTTTCAGATGCTTGTCTTTATAATATATGCATACATTATTTCAGGAGTCTTTGATTCGATTTGGAACTAACAGTGGCCCTCCCGGACCATTGCCCATCCCTGTTCTAAAGTGTTACCACAAATGCTATTATTTTATTTTGTTTTTAAGTAACTAAAACTTTTTGCACAATCTGTTAGTCTCAGGAAAAGAAACGTTACTGTAATACCTAATTCCAGGTAAAAAGAAAACCTGCAAAGAGCACTTCTGAGGACAAAGTGTCATTAGCAATGTAAAGTGTCACATTTCGAGATTTACGACAGACAGATATATCAGAATGTTCAAAAACAAGCCCAATCTCTTGTTAATTCATTTTTCGAATGATAAATGTTCTAGGTATTAAATTTTGGTGCAAGAGAAGCTTCTAATATTTTTTAGAGAGAATGTTTTGGACAAAAGATGGATTGGTCTGACAATAGCTGAAGGAGATAAAACCGGGTCTTGTAATGCTAGCTGTGAAATTCAACTCTGGAGACCTATCAATTATAAAGCACATCAACGTCAGGGACCTTTAGACATGACACTCTCTCTCGCCTGCTATCTTTCTTTAAAATATTTCTGCGCCATTCAGAACAACAGAAGAATAGCTGCAGTTTCATTTTCCAAGTCTCATGGTTTCAGGAAATAGCGGAAATGCACACAGGTGTGTTGATTCTCTCTCTTAACCATCCAGATTTCTGCATGCTTTGGATCACTGAACAGTGCGTACTATCAAGGAATTATTGAACCTTTGAAAGATCATGTGGTATTCTAGAAATAATATCTCATTTCCTGCATACAAGCACATTTCAAAGTTAGAAAGGACTGCTTTCTTGTAAAAGGTTTATCAATACTTTATGACATCGGCATCAGATTTGTTTTTAGAAACAGAATCATTTCCTCGTTATTTTTTATTTTTTGTAAAATATCTATCAACATTTTATGACATCAGCATCCGATTTATTTATGTTTATGGTTCTATGTTTATTATATTTTCTTCAGGCTTTAATGAGGATGTGGAGTCAAAATCAAAATTCACAGTGTATCCTTTGCAACAGAGTGTCATTTTAGGACTGTATTTTAGCATTACGGGTTGGTCTGAGGTTTATGTGTGATCTGAGTGCCCTCATTCATTATTTAAGCATCTTTTATTGGGTTGCACATTATTTATAAGCTTTAAAAAGGGAGCGGTGTCCTCTCACTCATCCTTTAGACATCCCGTATTGTCATTAGACCAATCCATCATAGACCAGAAATAAAATATAGCATTTAGAGCAGGGGGTTTCAACCTTTACAGATCCATGGACCCCCCACACAGACTCTGAACAAGTCAAATATCAGCAAGACACTCTATGATCAATTTCAGATCATTCATTTATTTACAAGTCAAATACTTAAAGGGATAGTTCACCCAAAAATGTAAATTTTGTCATAATTTACTCACCTTCAAGTTTTCTTTCTTCTGTTGAACATAAAAAGAAGATATTTTGAAGAATGTTGTTAATCAAACAGTTGAAAATAGCCATTGACCTAATAGTAGGAAAAAATACTATGGAAGTCAGTGGCTACCATCAACTAGTGGTTACCAACATTCTTCAAAATATGTATTCAACAGAAGGTTTGGAACTACTTGAGGGTGAGTAAATGAAGACTACATTTTAATCTTTGGGTGAACTATCCCTTTAATGTTATGAAAATGTAAGAATATGTTGATTATCTTCACAGACCAGAGTAATGCTGGATTTAGCCAGGCATCTGTTTTACAATGGGCTAAAGGTAATGAAAATCTGTTTCATTTACTCAACATGCAATGTTTTGTATATCCAAACACAAAACATAACTTGACTCTGCAAGTTATGCAATATTATTAGACACCACCATGTCCAGTCAGTTCAAACCAGGTCACTGGGTTTTAGATATTGACCTCCTCCACTGCAGCACAGCGCTGTTGTGTGCCATATGATCTTTCTCCATCACAGACAGACACTGTTTTGTGTTTTTCCATTTAGAGCACAGTGTGGTCACTTGAAAATGTCTGCCGGCTACATTAGGTTAGATAACGCAATCGAAGCTCTCGAGATCAATACAGCCTTCTCTCTCACACATTACAAGGCCTGTGATCATGCATCAATGTCACAGTGACTTTCAGTGAACATCTGATGTTGTAATGAAACATAAAATGTAACATTCCAGATCGTTTTTTTTTTATGATTCTGGAAAAATATGGATGAGAAAGCATTATTTTGATTCAGTTTGTAATTATAAATGCACACTGTAAAAAATATATTCTTGGTTTAACTTAAAAAATTAAGTAACATGGTTGCCTTAAAATTTTGAGTTCATTGAAATTGAAAAATTGAGTTAATACAATGAATGAGATTGATTTAATCATCAGAAACTCAACATATTATGCTATCTGAACCACAGATAGATTATCTAAGTTGGTTTGACAAAATAAATAATGTTGTGATTACAAATCATGAAAATAATTTAAATGTCTATGTTGATTGACCATTCGTTTAAAAATGTGTATGTACTAATCCTTATTTTAAAAATATGTTAAAATGTTAATAAATTAATGAGAGTTAATCTCATTGCAATTAGATCTTTCTTCCTCAGTTTTTAAATGAAAAGGTGAAAGAAAACTGAATGGCATTTTAGATGATCTGAAGTAAATGTGTTTGCCCGTGTCAGCTGACAGGGAACATTGTTTGGCTAACGTTCTGGAAAGTTCGATCTCTCAAAGTTATGAACAAACATTATTCCATTCATGTTAAAAGAACATTTGTTCAAAGTCTTTTGGTCTTTAATAATGTTCTCTTTAGACCAAAAACATTATTTATGAATAAAGGTTTTAAGAACATGTTAGCTGGGTGGTTGTTAATGTGTTTTGAGTCTGTTAGCATGTTGCTGGTTGCTAGCAATGCTCTAGTCGGTCACTAGTTCTGGTCCCTATGCTCAGTCTACAAGATTTTTTACCTGTTTTACACACCACAAGGTGAAATTCATAAATCTGATAACTTATGGCATTCCTCCCCTGATGATCCACGTGGTTGAAGGTATCATTAATTTAAACAGTGGGAAAACTTGCACTTAAGTTTTATAATTAGGGCTAGTCTAAACTATGATGATTAAACATCGGTGCAGCTCTAATACAGCTCTAATTGAGCAATCTGCACTACTTAAAAAGCCACAGCACTGATTTTAATAGTTAAAGTGGTTACAATATTATTGTCAGGATTGGTCTCCTTATTATCACAATAAACAAATGTAGATTAATGGCAGGAGGGTTTCTTCCTGTACCATTTGAAAGATGTCCGTGGGGTTCTTTAGGTCTAAATGGATAGGATTAAAAATGCATCAGTATTGATCATAATGCCGGGAAAAATAAAGCTCTGTATACCGGGCCGGTATAAATGAAGATCACTTATCCAAAACCACAATAGTCAGCATACAGTAATCTCAAAAACACAAAGGTGAATTTCACAAAAAAATATGAAATGCCAAAAAATCATTAACACAATTGAAAAAATTATATTAAATTATTTTTATTGTAAAGGACCTTTGTTAAGTACAATCTTCTAAAATTATGCTATAATAGAATTCGCTGTATGATGTTTTTTTATTAAAAAAATATTTTATTTTACAGATTGAGAATTTGAATGGAAAATGTACTTAATTGTCATGAAAATGTCACAGTGCAAATATAATTATTATAGAAAAACTGTTTCACCGTTTCCACAATTGTTTTCAACATAATAAGAAGAAATGTTTCTTGAGCAGCAAATCAGCATATTACAATGATTTCTGAAGTATCTTGTGACCCTGAAGACTTCACAGGAATAAATTACATTTGATAATACCGGTAAATAAATATTAACACTAACATACTGTTTTTTACTTTAATTTGATTGCACCTCAAACTTATATATATATACAGGTGAAACTTGAAAAAGTTAGAATATCATTTTGATGATTATGGCTTACAGCTTATGAAACCCCCCATATAGAATTAGAATATTACATGAAATCAATAAAAAAAAGGATTTTAAATACAGAAATGTCGGCCCTCTGAAAATATACTAAACATATTAGTTTCACCTTTTAATTTGAATTACTGAAATACATGAACTTTTGCACGATATTCAAATTTTTCGAGTTTCACCTGTATATATATATGTGTGTGTGTATATATAATAACTGAATAGTAAAAGTGATTATTTCTTTTAAAAACAGAGTATTCTGTGTCTTCTGAGTCCAGTGTGCCTTACACACTTGCCATGTGTCTGAGACAGCTGGTTGTGGGACATCAGTTAGTTTCATCAAGGAAAGTCTTAAAGTTCAACAGCGCAAAGATACCATGAAAGCTTATGTGTATGTGTGTCAAGGCTTACTGACCTGCATTTATAAAAGCAGCCAGCTGTTTCTTTATCACTCACACTATATTATTGAGCATGTCCACACGTATCTGTAACAGAAAGCAGTCTGCAGCGATTACTGTACCCAAGCAGCTGCAAGCTTCCATTAGAGATCAGCATTAATTACACAGCAGCCCTGATGTGCCGTCTTCCTCTAAAGAGCCCAGCTTCAACTCCCATCAGACCACTGCAGATTCAGGGCATGTGAGAAGCTGCTGGAGTGATGGTATGCTAACACTCTTTTTCTGTGTAACCGATCCTCACAAGGAACAGCAAAGAAGATCGAAGGACGTTTGAGGAAGATCTGGAAGTTTTCAGTTTTATCAGCTTATATAGCATACCATAGTAGTATTTCAAATATTTGACCATAATGTTTTTTTAAATTCAGTCGAGCATGGTCCACTTTAAGACAATTCTACTAAGTAACTTTGCAAATACATGTCAACTAACTCTTATAGTATTAGTTGACTATCTGCTTAATATCTGCTCTCAATTTAATTTGATGGTCCATCAACAGACATTCTACTGACTATAAGTAACTTTGCAACTTCATGTAAACTTAACCTGAACCCTAAAATCAAACCCTAACCCTAACAGTCTACAAATACTCTAATGATAGTTAGTTGACATGCAGTTTTATAGCTAGAAGAATGTCGAAAGTGGACCATTGAAATAAAGTGTAACCAAAAGTATCAGTTGAAACAGCTGGTGTTTTTTTACCTATAAACAAATCATCAAATTTGCATGTTCAAATGCAACTGAAAACCAAAGTGACATATTTCAGAGAAAATAATAATCAAAACTTGGAATGACGTTCTGATATTTTTTTCTTTGTTTCGTTTTTTACATTAAAAAAAAAACTTGTTTTAACAGGGGCGTAGACTCTTCATATCCACTGTATATGCAGACACACAATCAAGCTTGTTTGCATATTGAGAACCTCCTACAGATATTTATTTATTAAACTTTGTTTTATGCATTTGGCATTTTATCCAAAGCAACGTACATTGCATTCATTTTGAAAGTTTATAAAATGCCACATTCGTCAATTTTAAGATGTGTAGTTTTTGTGTAGAGGACATTTCCAGAGATTTTGGCCCTGACAACTATAGCAAAACAAGTACAAACACACACCCACACACACACATCAGTATCCTCACAAGACTTAAAAATCCCTACATGTGTTTGCAGGGGGTGTCGTGCTGAATAAGCAGACTGGGAACGACTGTGGTATCCCATCAGCTGTTGATGATAACTGGTGGCCTCAGATTTCACTCTCCCTCACCTGTTCTCGCCCCTGGCCCACTGCCCCGCCACATCCTCCTCCTTCTCTCACAGTTGCAGCATGTTTACTGCGGTCGAATCCAAGATCAGGGAGATGAGCTCTCAGGTTTCAATGGACTGTTATGCATGGCAGTTCTCGCTGAACTGATTATCTCTTGAGATAAAACCAGTTAATCTGTGAGTAAAAGAGTGATATTCTTCATGCCTCCCTCTTGTCCCTAGGCTATTTCTGTTAGTAGTTCCCTTTGTGCCGGCAACCCATGATTCAAATAGCTGGAGAGGTAACATGTGTGCGTGTGTGTGTGTGTGTATGTACTGGGAGACAATAACCCCTAAGGGACTGCAAATCAGACCAGCTTGCCCGGAATGGAGTCCTGTACACTAGTCCATTCTTTCAAATGAAAGACCTCTTCATGTACGATTATTATTGGGTCTGCTGCATTCCAGCACTAAGTTGGCCAGAAAACCACGGCAGTTAAGCTGAATCAAATTCCCTCAGAGCTAGTGAAGGGCCCCTAACAGTCGAGTCAAGCGAACGGGTCAGCAGTTGCCGTGACCCCTAAGCTCTTGGGCCAAGCACACTGACTCTGGAAGATGAAGCTTTTATGATCTTTTCAGAGCTCAGCTGGTCTCCAATGAGGTTTTACTACGGCCCTCCCATTTCCCACAAATCCTCCCAAAAGCCTCATCAAGGCACAATGGATAGGGGGTTGAGCACAACATTAACCCCCGGGGCAAAACAAATAGAGATGGTCACGATGACGTACTTTTAAAAGAACAACCATTTTGACTTATAGACTCACTCACGTCTGTGTTGTTGTTGAAGTGCATCACAATTTTGACTTACTTAAAAAGGGATAGTCATACAGGTTTGTCATACTTTTTCACACAATTTCAACTTTTTCTCAGAATTGCAAGTTTATATTGCAGTTCTGACTTTTTTTTCTCAGAATTCTGCATGTGGTCACTCTAGTGAAAAAAAAAAAACGTGACCAAAATGTATTTAAAATACAATTATTTCATACTAAGCATATACAAACCCATTAACATATTTACTGACATATCGCTTGAGACTTACTGATATAATGTTATAATTAAAATTTATTTGGAGTACCTCTTTATTGCAAAATGCACATTTCTTTATATTAAGCCTAAAATATGTTAGGTAAGGATTAGTAAGGATAGTATGAGAACTGTATAATATCAGTCTTTAAATGCAAGATAATTAAAGTGT
Source organism: Semotilus atromaculatus (assembly GCA_031834385.1). Taxonomy (NCBI): domain Eukaryota; kingdom Metazoa; phylum Chordata; class Actinopteri; order Cypriniformes; family Leuciscidae; genus Semotilus; species Semotilus atromaculatus. Next base: position 7,953,102 of record JAULUF010000019.1, on the reverse strand, counting down.
AATTGCAATAGTTCCACTTTAGCGCAATCAAATATACTTAAGTATATCTTTAGTTGCACCTCGGATAACTAAAGACTTTAAGTATAACAAATGTATATACTATACATGTTTATGTATACTAAATGTATATACTAAATGTATATACATACAAATGTAACAAATTTATTACACCAAATGTACAACTGTAGGATATTCATATTAAGTAGGATATTCAACATAAATATTTAAATGTATTTGTAGTAGTTAGCATAAAATAAATGTATTTGACATACATTTTGGTATATTTATTTTTCACAAGGGCATGTATAAAGAATTGCACGATATAACCTCAGAATTTTGATTATTTTTTTTACCTTTATTTAACCAGGAGAATCTCTCTGAGATTAAAAATCTCTTTCACAGGAGTGTCCTGGCCAAGAATGGACGGCAGTTACAGTCACAGAATTATAAATCAAAACAACAAATATAAAATCACAACACTTAAAAACAGTTGCACATCATTGAGTCTTCTTCCAGTGACCGGATAATAGTTTTAAAATGTACCATAGGCACCAGATTTGGTCATTTGGAGACGATTCTATTCGAATGGAGCTGCATACATAAAAGCCCTTTTTCCCAGTTCAGTTCTTACAAGTGGAACAGAAACTGTAAAACAATTTTCGGACCGGAGGAAATATTTTGAAATGCTTTTCTCATTAATTAGACAATCTAGATATGAAGGCAACAACCCCAGAATAGCCTTATAAATAAATAGGTAGTAGTGCATTTTCCTTCTAATGGACAGAGAGGGCCAGGATACCCTGTTATACAATACACAACGATGTGTAAAAGGTTTACAATCTGTTATAAACCTTAAAGCACTATGATAGACGGCATCCAGAGAGGAGAGAAGACGAGAATGAGCAAATTGATACAACACATCACCATAATCAAGTACAGGCAAAAAAAGTGGTAGAAACTAACCTCTTTCTTACATTAAATGAAAATAATGTTTCTGAAATAAACATAAATAACTTTTTCTTTAGTTGAGTTATGTGAGAGCCAAAAGATAAAGTATCATCAATAATGATGCTAAGATATTCATACTCTTTTACTAACTCAATCACATTTCCTTGTAAAGTCTAGAGAGGAATAGTATTGTCTACCACCTTTTTTGAGCTTGAAAATAACATAATTTTGGTTTTGTCAACATTCAGAGCAAGTTTTAATGTATGCCGTCGTGACTGAATGACATCAAAAGCCACCTGAAGCTTAAGCAAGGCTTGCTGTTTAGAAGGAGCACCACAATACATAACAGTATCATCTGCATAAAAATGAAAATTAGTATCTTGAATATCATAATCCAGACTGTTTATGTAGATGGTAAATAAAAGAGGCCCCAACACAGATCCTTGAGGGACACCTTTTCCAATATCTGCTATATATGAACTAGCAATTCAATCGGAATTTCATGATTAAAAAGTCACAATTACCTTTTTTATATTTTTATTCCATGGCAAAAAAATATGCTTCCATACAATATATCTACAGATACAAGAGCCGTTGAAAAAATTCCCCTAAAAATAAGCTCAACGACAGACCACATCATATTTGAATACAAAATTAATATTGGTTACATGTAAATTATACTCAGTGCGACCTGCAGGAATGACACGCTGTAATACATCCGCATCTGATGATAACAGCACATTGTGTTTATTTAAGTCTAAAAGATGATGCAGATTTGTGACACGAGTTATTTTGTTCATGTGAACAATAGGTTTTAGTTTAATGCTGCTTTTGCATTTCATAATGTAAAAGAGAACCAGCACATCTCTGTTTAATGCTCTTCCTCTTGTATATGAGACGAGCAGGCGCTAGGCATTGCCCACAGGTGCCACACATGCAGAACGCTCACTGATTGGGTTCAGCTCTTGACAAGCATTATGGTGCTGGATATGATGAAATGAGTTTAATGAATTATGCTCTGTGTCGACCATAAATGATGTGCTAATGCTACAAGCTAAATTGCGCTGGGAGTTGGATGGTTTGAATGGCCCGGCAATAGGTTTTTAATTGGATTTTATCATTATTCTCTGTTGCAAGGCACTCAGAAATGACGGAAGGTTTCGTGCATTGCCATGCCTTGATTCATCTTTTTTTTGTGGAATAATTATGTTTACATGAAACATCTTTGTCCTGTCGAGGTGCAAAAGGGGTTCTGTGTGCCACTGTCAGGCACACTGCACACATTATTCACTTGTTTTCAGTAAAAAGCATACAAAGAATTGAATACAGGAAAATGACTCAGCTGTTTGGAAGCCAATTTCACACAGGGAACTTTCTCAGGGACAGAGGTTCAAAGAGGAAGATTATTATTTGTTGCCAGGGAACTCAGCAATTTTTTTGTTTTCAATCTCAATCAGACAATTATTTCCACATTGTTTGGCTTTATGCAGCAGCTTTTTTACACATGCATTGTTATTTAAAAGGTTTGGGTTTGCGGTCATTCATTTGAACAAAAATACAATAACGGAAACATAATATTGTGATATATTATTGTGATTTAAAATAACTGTTTTTATATTTTAATATATATTTCCACATTTAGAACTTTCAGCAGCCATTACTTTAGTCTTCAGTGCAGTGGAGTGACATTGTATGAAATCATGATATATATATAAATATATATACATACATGCGTATATTTCCTTTAGTTTTCAATTGACCTGCAGTGTTTCATTGTGGAAGGATGCAGGCTTGTTGTATCATAATTCAAGTAGGCTATGCGAAATGCATAGCATGCCATGTTTCCAAAAACACATATTTACCGCCATCTAGTGGTTAAATGATATATAGATTATAATAAACATAATAATGTATATAATAAACTGTAGTGTATTTGCTGAAGAGCCTGATGGGCAGATACCCGAGGTACCAAGGTTGGACGTTCAACAAACAGAACATCTTGAAATAACAGTTGAAGATACAAAATGGCTTTTACAGAAAAGTAATGTATATAAATCCCCTGGACCGGATTTGATACATCCTAGGATTTTGAAGGAACTGGCGACTGAGTTTGCTGAACCGCTAACAGTACTATTTAACAAATCATTAGAGGATTCAGTTTTACCAAATGATTGGAAAGAGGCTCAAATAAGTGCAATTTTTAAAAAAGGAAATAAATGTCTAGCTGGAAACTATCGACCAGTTAGTTTGACGTCAGTTGTTAGCAAAACAATGGAAAAATTGATAAGGACATATATAGTCAATCATATGAAAAGTAATAAATTATTTAGTAGTAAACAATATGGCTTCATATCTGGGCGGTCAACTTCTCTTCAGTTACTCACAGTTTTTGATAAATGGTCACAAGCTTTGGATAGAGGACAAACAGTGGATTGTATTTATCTGGACTTTCAAAAAGCCTTTGATACTGTCCCTCATAAAAGACTACTATCAAAGTTAAAATCCTATTGTTTAGACAACAGAGTTATTTATTGGATACAGGATTTTTTGCACAATAGAAAACAACAGGTGGTAGTGAATGGTGCTGCCTCAGATTGGAAACTGGTGACATCTGGGGTCCCACAGGGGTCAGTCTTGGGCCCTGTTTTATTTGTAATATATATAAACGATCTGCCAGATATGATGCAATCTGATGTTTACCTTTTTGCAGATGATACTAAAATTTTCAGAATAATAACAAGTGACACAGACCGAGCCCATCTTCAGAAAGATCTATGTAGCATGAGCAAATGGTGTGATCAGTAGCTATTAAAGATGAATCCCGAAAAATTTTAACATTTACATATTGGGAGAAAAAATTACACTGTAGCCAACTATGTAGTTGGGGATATAGTGGTTAATCCTGTATATGAGGAGAGGGACGTAGGTGTTGTGGTGGATGGATCACTTGAATTCCACACACATATTTCTGAAAAAGTTAAAAAAGCAACATCTATGATTGCAATAATAAGAAGAACTTTTCAAAATTTAGGTAAGGATATATTTTTACCATTGTATAAATCCCTGGTAAGATCACATCTTGAATATGCAAGCTCAGTCTGGTGTCCATATAAATTAAAATATGTAGAAAAAATTGAAAGGGTTCAGAGAATAGCCACTAAATTAATTCCAGGAATGAAAATTATGTCGTATGAAGATAGATTGAGGGAATTAAGTTTACCAACTCTCAAATTTAGGAGGTATAGAGGAGATATGATTCAGGTATATAAGCTTGTACAGGGAATATACGATGTAACAGTTGAACCTATCTTTCAGTTTTGGAACAATATGTACGAGACAAGAGGGAATTCGTTAAAACTCTACCCGAGAACATGTCTGTCTGAAAAGAGAAAGAACTTTTTTACACTCCGTGCGGTAAAATCATGGAATGACCTTCATGAAGAAGTGGTGTGTTCCCCTTCTATTAATTCCTTTAAGAACAGGTTGGATGCATTTTGCCTGTCAAAAGATGTTATGTATAATTATAAAGCTTGTCAGTAACTAATGTAATTAATTTTATGTAATTTATTTATGATTGTTAGAAAAACTTCAATTATGAAATTAATGTGTTTTTTATAAAATGTTAAAATGTGAATTTATATGTAAATATATATTTGTTGTGTTTTTTAGAGTCTGGAATAGAGGATAGTATATCCTGTACCAGAAATCTTTTCAATAAATTTCAATAAATTTCAATAAATATACATAATTAGGTATGCACATACTGGACACAATGTACCTCACGTTTCTTTTTAAAGAATATTACAGGAGTTTGTTCTGATAAAATGTGCTAGAATGTGCTGGGCACCATCATGTCATCAAGAATCAATCAAACAAACAAAGATTTTTTTTTTAAAAAGAAAAAAGCACAACTCATTGTTGGATGGTTAACAAACAGAGCACGATTTGCTTCTTGTTCTTTCTCTAAAGCGGTCCACTTTTAATGAATGAGAATGTGATCAATTTCATAGAAAACACAGCCACACACCTGTGCTTTTTTTCTTGAAAATTCTGTTCCAAAAATTAAAGAAGAAGAAGAAAAAAAACAACGCTGCCAAATATGCATCTCTCGATGAAAATCATGTATTTTGCCTTGGTACTGGCTCTCCCATGACATTCAATCTGTGGTTGTGCTACCTCACTGGTTTTTGGGTCACAGGTATCACCACTAGGGGGAGCCCTTGCAATCAGGAAAAGTGTCAGTGCTGGTTGTTTACTCCGACCAGTAGAGCACTTTTCTCCCACAACCTTCTTGCCACTGCATCATCTTTTCCTTCTGGAGCAGGGTCTTTTTCAGCGCAATCACTGCACAAAACACAGATGCACAGAAACAAGTCTGAGTTTATCTAGTTGTCTTGCCCACTCTTTGAAGGTCAGCATGAAACAGAAGTTGCGATCGTCTTTTCTTTCTTCCCTATTGTGATGTATATCAGAGTGAAACTTCTTTGCTCGCAGTCCTTTAGCAATGGACAAATTATTGCATTTACCTGAAGTAGCAGCCAGACTTCCTCTCTAAGCCTTCAGTGACAGCGCAGTAGATTGAGGTCTGTGCGCCCTGCCAGGGAGTTTTCATCAGCAGCATACTGGGCAGAGACAGTATAGACCTCAGTATTGGGTACCATAACAGAATATGACGATTCAGCTCAGTTCGAATCACTCCTGGATGCAGGCAGTATGAGGAAACTCCTGTACCTATGGACGCATCCATTTATATAAAGCAACTGGTTGCAAACACGGCCATTGAAACAGTATGTGACAAAATCAACAACGACGTAACAATAAAACCTAGAATATTAAAATAAAAGTCCTTAAAATAAACAAACAGCTTTTTTTAGTTTGTTTGTAAGGTTTCAAACTTCTTTGCTATACCAAAAACTGTAGTAGTATCTTACCTTTCATTCTTTGTGCAAGTTCTTTGGAGAAAAGCACATTGGCCAGCTTACTCTGTTTATAGCTGGCCAGAGGACTGTAAGGCCTTTTGTCAAAGAAAAGGTCATCAAATTCAATCTTACCTATAGGAAAACAGTGACAAATAAGGATATTTATTGGACTAAAAATGTTCTATTGTTTTGTTGTATTTTACTTTCACATCTACACTACTGGTCAAAAGATTTTAATTTGTAAAATAAATAAAAAATTTTCAGCAAGAACGCATTCAATTGAACTTTCTATTAATCAAAGAATATTGATTAAAGAAGGTTTCCACAAAAATACCAATCGGCACGATTTTTTTCAACATTGATAATAATAAGAAATGTTCCTTGTGCACCAAATCAGTATATTAGAATGATTTCTGAAGGATCATGTGACACTGAAGACTGAAAAAATTCAGCTTTGCCATCACAGCAATAAATTAAAATATCAAAATAGAAAACAGAAATATAAGTGATATATAAATATTTCACAATACTACTGTGTTTGCCTTATTATTTTTAATCAAATCAATGCAGCCTTGGTGAGCATAAAATAACTTTTGAAAATTAGTGCATTTTTGAAAATTACCACCAACATGTACAACACTGGACACATTCACTACGCGGCTGGGGGAGGATCTCTTTAACACTCCTAATAGTAGATTGGTCAGAAGAAAATGCCCCAAGTGATTGACAGCCAGCTGTGTCTCAAAGCCATCCTCTGTGATCAACTTTGGACACATCATCACACCTGTCAGAAAAAAAAAACTTTACAGTGGATCTATTATGCAAAATTCACCTTTACATGGTGTTTGAATATAAATGTGTGTCAGCAGTGAGTGTACAACTACCCTACTAACTATAACTATAATAAAAACCATAAATCATAAGCAGTGTCTCAGAACATGCAGTTTGCAGAGTCTAGCATTTGTGACGTCACATATGCTTAGGCCCCGCCCACGATTGCTGACGGACTCTGCCTTATTAGCATAGACCCCGCCCTGAGTGACCTGTACACAGTCCGCCATGTTTATGCCCTCGCCAGAGCATTTAACAGCAGCATTCAAGTCAAGCTACTAAAGTTATTCAATCAAGAGCAGTGAGTGATTTCCTGTTTTTCTTTTGTTGTCTGATTCATATTAACAGCATATATAACAGTAGGTACTGTATATTACGGTGCTTTCACTTTAATACTAATATACACATGCAATTTCTTTACTTGCTGTTTACGTTCACAGGACATAACCTTGTGTGTATTTGACAGTTTAAGCACAATAACATGGAAAAAAAAAGGCTTGATGATGAAGAACTGCAATGTCACGTGAGTGTAACCGCAATAGAGATGATAATCAAAACCAAACAGTTTTTGGCAAAGTTTTTGGCAGAGTATTACGAGGCAAGAGCTGTAAAGGCTTCACCCTCTTCTAGAAGGCTGGGTGGGGAGCAGCAGCTCATTTGTATTTTAAGATATGCATGAAAACAGGGGCATGTAAAAAAAAAAAGGGCCTAATAGGTCCCCTTTAAAATCTGTCTCTGTATTGCTTGCTTCATTCTTGTGAAATCTTACTCACCTGCATTGTTGATGAGTATATCCAGTCGTTCTTCTGTGGATATGAACTCTTTGGAAAATTCTCGGACAGAATAGAGAGAGGCTAGATTTAAGTGTCTGATGACTACATTGCCATTTCCTGTGGAGCGGCGAATATATTCTGCAGCTTTTTCAGCACGTGTCAAATCCCGGCAGGCCATAATTACCCGAGCCCCTATGCACACACATACAAACTTATACACTGGACGTGAGGGAATAATAGATGAGGACGTAGGTAATGTGTCATACCTCTACGAGCCATATCTTTTGCAGTTTCCTTGCCAATCCCAGTGTTGGCACCAGTGATCACAACTGTCTTTCCATCCAAACGAGCAACGCTTTTGCAGACACCACCAGCTATCCATTTTCGCAGCAGCATAAAGCCTGTATGGGAGATATTACATACACAGTGTTTAATGACTCCAAGTCTCTTATGTTCATCAAGTCTGCATTTATTTGATCAAGTATACAGTAAAAACTGTATTCTGTAATATTATTACAATTGTTTTTCTATTTATATATTTTAACATGTAATTTATTCCTGTGATAGCCATTTTCAGCAGCCATTACTCCAATCGTCTGTCACATGATCCTTCAGACATCATTCTAATATGCTGATTTGGCATGCAACATTTCTTATTATTATTAAATTAAACAGTTGTGTTGCTTAAAATTTCTGAGCAAACCACGATAACAAAATTTTCAGGATTCTTTCTTTGATAAATAAAAGTTCAAAAATATCTTATCAGAGAGAGAGAGAGAGAGAGAGAGAGAGAGAGAGAGAATTTTAATTCTTAAAGGTTCTAAAGATGTAAAATAATGCACGTAACTCACTGATCGACGTCAGCGTGAGGACGATGCCATATTTCACTCGATCGGATGATGTGACTCGGTCCATATATCTCATGTAGGCTAGCATGTGTAAGTTACAAAATGAAGAATAACCCTGGGACGTTACTTTGTGTCCTGTGCAGAATGCTATATATAGGTTACAGCTTAGTGACCTACCTGCTGTCCGTTTCGCCAACTGGCTGATTACGCGCGTCTCATCATTTAGCAGCAGATTTCATTGTGTTATGAAATGTTTATCTCAGCATCAGTTTCTTGTATGATGAATAGCCTAATAGTAACTTATATAGTCACTAGTCATAGTAGTTTTAATAATATTCAGCGCTGAGAGTACAGACCTGGGACATTTTGCGGTGGGTATTTGACATGTAGGCTATTTATGTTCAAATAAAGTAGGCTACAATAATAAACAAGAAAGTTATTGGTTCAGTCAGACTGAGTCATAATATTTTTGATTCACTAAAAATAATCGGTTCAGAAGAGTCATTTCATCCGACTACACGTGTCGCACTGTTTGATGAACTAAAAAGATTCGACTCTTAAGAGTCGTTTGTTCTTGAATCGGACATCACCACCCTTTTTTCCGTGCTGAATTATTTAGTAGCGACTTTGCAGTGAATTTGAATAGTAGTTAAGTTAACACTGCAATGTGATGTTCCATCCACATTGGCGGAAGGACGCACGTTTGAGAACCGAATCTCATCAATATATTCCCAGTAGCCTATCTTGAAACCGGTTGGAACCGGTTCTAAAAAATACTGTTTTTTTGCTTTTTGGTTCCTATAAGTACCTATTTATCAGTACTTGTAAGGGGAGTATAAATTAATATTTTTAGCCAATATTTTCATATGGGAGATGTTTTAAGTGATCATCAATAATTCAAAATCATGAATTGAGTTCAGAAAACACCAGACTATGATGGTCTTGGCAGTTTATCTGCAAAACACCAGCAACATGTTGAATAAAATCCAACCACTATCTGCTTGCCACTATTAAGCCAGCAGTTGGTTAGATAGTGTAAAATGTTGTCGTTGCAAGGAAGGAAGCCATTTTCTTGTTCCAGTAACCACTCCTCCTTATTTCAGAGATTACAGCCAATCAGAGGTCCGAATCTAAAACAGGAAGTGGCGTTTTGCACGCATCAACCAATCGCTGCCGCAGAAAGAGCAGAACCTCTGCCCATTTAGCGCATTTATTCGTCTCGTCTGTGACGTACCGGCTGGCTTTGTGTCTTTTCAATATATCACATTGAACATATTTTCATATAGACTATAATCCGGTAAGTATTATTTATGAATTCAACAATATTCGATATATTCGCGCATTAATCCGCAGATTAGATGATCGTCGTTCATTATGTGCGCAGGGGACAGTATGCGGAGTGCGCACTTAGAGCGCGAGGTGGTTGCTGCATAATTTGTGACCGAGTAATAGTAATAAACATCGCGCTGTCACTCGTTCCAACCTACTTTAGATTTCAATCCGCATTTAATGTTATTGTACACATACCTAAGGTGCATGCTTTTATTTAGGTCTGTCAAATCATCTAGTCTCACGCATTGGATGAAAGGGCACAGGAACTACTTTTCTCTTCGCCTCTTTCAGTTGGATGAAATCACGCGTACTAAATTTATTGAAGGATTTCCTGAAGTGATACGGCAGCACACTGCATATCTAACCCATTTTATTACAGATGTTTTATATATAATATATGTGAACACAGAATGTAGTTTACTCACTATTTTATTTATTTATGTAATTTGCAGGATGAGGCGGTTTTGTAAACGCCACCCTTGACGTTGAAACTGGTCGGAACTGAATGCTGTCAGAGCCCGGTGAATATTGTGAGGGTCTTCACTTCAGACGTCATTCACCTGTCAAATCTATAATGAAACCCTAAAATTTCCTGACTTAATACTCTAAATATCATAGGCAGCAAAAATATTACTGTTTTCTTTTCATGTAGATTGTAAAGGCACGTTAACCGTTTAGCTCAATAAACATTTTGTTTCAGAAACATGGACGCGGATTTGTTTATGGAGTGTGAGGAGGAGGAGCTGGAACCATGGCAACAGCAAAATTCAATGGATGATTCTGAAAGTAGTACTCCCACTGGTGTGTAATTTTTATTCCTTTTGTATTATTTATAGTTAAATGTATGTTTAGATCACACATGTTCCAGAGATTCTTTGTGTAATTAAGAAATATTTGTATTTTAATAATTCTTTTAATATGGTTATGCTATCTAAAACCTGTCCTTCTTCACTGTTGTTTAGTGTCTTCCACTCCTGCCATGACGGTGGTTGATATTCCAGCTAAGTCTAAGACTGTGATGATCCCAAACCTGCCACCCGTAGTAAATACGGCAAACGCGGTTCCGCTGATCACAAATACATGTGAGTATCCTCTTCCATATTATCAGTTATTTTGCCTATTAAAGGAATATTGTGTCATTATTTACTTTAATCATCCTCATGTTGTTCCAAACCCGTATAACATGCCCTGTTCTGTTAAACACAAACTTATCATAAATACCATCTTTTCTGCTCTTTTTCCAATTTAAAAAATGATAAAAAAATCAATTATTATAAAAGTGGTTTGTATTATGTGTGAGCACAAATCTTGTATAAACTACAAAAATGGTACACCAGGGTCATCGCCACTATCTTGATGACAGCATTTTAGCTGCACTACTTCTTTACTCAGTTATTTATTCTTTCAGTGACTCAACGCATGGTTCCTGCTGCTGTGCCGGCGGACATTCCTAAAGCAATGCAAGGGCAGCAGGTCTTTTTAGCATCAGGAGGAGGAGGGCTGGGCACTGTGGCTCTGTCGCAGGTTCTCCTGCCTGGCACATCTTCTATTGCCAATGCCACCAACAGCCAGCAGTTTTACTTTACCACACAGGTGCTGCCATCCCACCTCATAGATCCCAGCTCATTTCTGGTTATCTCAAAATTTGTTAATCAAAATGTTTTCTATTGTGTCCAGGGTCTTCCTATGCAGAATATCCATCCTGGCCAGCCTGGCCAGGGCCCAATGAGTTTGGTGCTGAATGTCCAACAAGGCCAGACTGTTCGACCGATTACTTTAGTCCAAGGTATGTCAAAGTGCGACTTAAACTTTTACAGGGTTTAATTTTCTCATTGATTTAACTATGTTTCATTTTCATGTCTTTCAGCACCTGGGACACAAATATTTAAACCAGCTGTTGGTGGAACCCAAATAATTACCCAGCCAGCTCAGATAAGGGCCGGAGCGCCGGTCGCAAACAGGGCCCAAACGCCTAGCACTTTTAGCACAATGCAAATCCCTGCTACTCTCACTATTCGTACCACAACAGCCGTCGCCCCACCTGCAGTCAATTCTCTGGCCACCATGTCCTCCACAACCATTACTCAGCCCTCCACAGCACGAACCACAACTAAAATTGGTAAGAGGCTCCCATTGAGAACTAAACTATATTTATGTTTTTTAGACAAAGATTTTAGCTTTTTTAAGAAACAGTGAAGGTATGAAAAAATAATTGAAAAATTAGGGACAAATTTTGATTTCAAAAATAACTACCCAAATTAATTAAGCACCATCATCTGCTACAAGATAAATTCACGTAAATTAGTATTTATTACAGATGGTAGTATTTATTTTATTACTCTGTATTGGCCAATCAGCATCCAGGACTGCAATGATCTGTTTTAATATTGGGTTTATTCCTATTTATAGTGACAATAAAGCCAGGAAATGGACCCTTGGACATGCAAAACATAATGAGCCTTGTGAAATCTGTTAACCTTCCCGGGGGGGCTCAAGCACAGACATTTGTTGTCATGAGCAATCAAAAAACCAATAATGGCCCTATTGTTTCCTCTGCTGTTCCTGTCATGACACATAATGTTGTCCAAAGTAAGTTTTGCTGTTCTCTTCTTTGTTAATGCATCAGTTTCATATTAGAGTAAAGCAACGCTGATAAATTCAAAACACTTTTCCTTCTTTGTAGCAATCCCTGTTACCCATACAACACCATCAACGATCACTCATTTGTGTCCTCGTTGTGGAGCTCAGTTCAAAATGATCGAGGCTCTACGGAGTCATATGTGTGTAAGTATACACTTTTTGCAGATACTATATATATGTCTGGTCACCTAAAAAGTGGTCAATTAATTAGTATTCCCCCTTTAGTTCTGCTGCCCAGCTCTTGTCCAGACGGCCGACACAAGCAGTACAGCAACTGCTGTGAACACACCAGCCACACCAGCCACACCACCTCCACCTAAGAGCCTCTCTGTTGTGCCTAGTGTCAAGCTGGATAGCCCACCTACAAAGGCTGGAGGTACTCCGCCCAGACTAGTCATGCTGGTGGATGATTTCTACTACGGCACATTTGAGGGGAATCGAGTCTATGTACCAATGGACAACTCAAAGGAACCATTATCGTTCAAATGCCTTTCCTGTAACAAGAGACTGAAAAATAATGTTAGGTATGTTGATGGACAGTCAAGTCAGGGTAGGAATTATGGAAATATCTGTCTACTTGCAGATGACATTTTTCATTTTTAGAAAATGTCCCAGTGCTTCTTCTAAACTTGGACAGAGGATGTTTTCTTACTAGAATGGTGCATTTAGTAAGTGCTTATTCTCATTGCAGGCTTATGAACCATATGAGGTACCATGTTGAGTTGGAGCAGCAAAATGGGGAGATGGACACGCACACGTCCTGCCAGCACTGTTTCCGCCGCTTTCCCACACCATTTCGTCTTCAATGCCACCTGGAGAGCGTCCACACTTCCATTGAGTCATCTAGTAAGAACTTTTTCCAGTTTAATAAAGTTAGGGCCCTATATGATTTAAAAAAAGAAAAGTTTTTTAAAAGGAAACTTATGCTCACAAGGCTGAATTTATTTGATCAAAACAATAAAAACAGTAATATTGTGAAATATTATTACAATTTAAAATATTGTGAAATATTATAATATATATTCAAAATGTATTTTATTTCTGTGATGGTAAAGTTAAATTTTCAGCATCATTACTCCAGGCTCCAGTGTCACACAATATGCTGATATGATGGTCAAGAAACATTTATTATTATTACAATCACAGTATTGTTGTCGTGGAATATTTTCAGGATTCTTTGAAGAATAGCATGCTTGCTGAATATATAATTTCTTTCACACAAAAAAAATCGCACTAACCCGGTAGTGTACATTAATGTTTAGATACAACTGTATTTGCTTGTTTTCCGGAATTATTTAATGATGTTCACATCATTCAGTCTGTAATATGTTATTCCAGTTAAACATGTAGATGGGCTGTGATGTTGTGTTTTCATCAATGGAATTTATGCAAATGTCCTCCTCACAAAGTTGGATTTCACATTTGTGTCTCCCACCACCTAGTTGCCACTTGTCCCAAATTATTCAGTATTTAGTTGGGAACCTGTTGGAGTCAGTTTTTTTTTTTTTAAACGAGCTTGCAAGACTGGTTATGCTGGTTAGAGCCTATGCAGATAAAAAAAAGAAAATCAACAGACACAGTCTTGCCATGTGCACTAGTATATTTGACTAAATTCAAACATGAAGACTGAAGAGGTGACTGGGGAAACAAATGTACTTGTAAAGTTAACACATTTAACTCTAACACGTATTGTATTCAGATGCTGCATGTTTGGCTGATTTATTTATTTATTTATTTTTTTGCTGGTTTGCTACAGTGACTGTAAACTGCAGTAAGTTCAGTTTATTAGCTGATTTAGTGATTGTTGTGCTTTCTGTTCAGCCAAGTGTAAGATATGTGAGTGGTCCTTTGAGAGTGAGCCAGTGTTCCTGCAGCACATGAAGAACACCCACAAACCTGGAGAGATGCCTTATGTGTGCCAGGTAAATTAAGTGAAACTGACCTGCATAAACCTTATTACCCGTCTTTATAATATGAGGAGTGTCTCAGAGTCTATAATACCTTGACACTTTCAGGTGTGTGAATATCGCTCCTCCCTCTACTCGGATGTGTTTAACCACTTTCGTACCTGGCATGAGGATACCCGCCACCTTCTGTGCCAGTACTGCCTCAAAGTTTTCAAGCATTCCACCAGTTACCAGCAGCACTATATTCGTCATCAGGTGAGCATAAGTTATAAAAATAAATTATAATATAATAAAAATAAATAATAATTGCATGTATACATATTTTCAACACATTCTCCTTTGCAGACTATTTGCTGCTTTTGCAAAGTCTTACTAGTTAATTAAATAGTGAAGGGGTCTACCCTTACGGAACGAAAATATATTTCCCATACATGAATGATCAATATATTAATTTGGTTTAAATATGGCTTAACCGTATGTTTGAAAATATATAGAATAATATATTGTGTTAATATATTACAATATATTGAATAATACATAAGGAATTGCCACTTTTCATATACTGAAAAATATGTGACAATATATCATAATGTATGCCATTTTTATTCAGTAATACACTTCATAATATATAGATGTATATGTGATCAGATTTGGTAATGCATGTGTAATATATTGCAGATATATTTACTCATACAAAATAAATATATGGAAATATATAATGTAATATTTCTTATATTTATTAATTATTTACATTATAAATGTTTCATATTTTCAAGCTAGTTGTCAAAAGCACCTGCATATACTAAAGAGATTGTGTGTATGTGTGTGTGTGTGTGTGTGAATATACATTCACATTTATATGGGAACAAGTATGTGCAATATATGTACACAATAAAGGATAAAACTTTGTGAATATTACATGTAATGCTATTTTTGTCTTCACCTATAAATACTTAAAGGTGCTCTATGTAACTTTTCTACTAAAATGAATCCTTTTTTTATTGCCTGTGTGTGAAGGGGTTGTAATCACACATTACAATGATCCACTTGTCAGGTTTTGCTATTACCTCTGAAGGCCAGTATTCCTATTTCTATGTGAAGGCTCCGGGTCGGATTTCCTGCAAAATCCATCGGATGTGACGTGCATGCGTGCGCCCGAACCTCTCTCCTTTATATACAGTCTATTGTAGACGGTCAGGGAGTTACGTCCGGTCAAAGGCGCACGTGTTTCGGCTTATCTCGGTCAATCTTTGATCAATATTCCCAAGACTCAAATCGTTCGTAGTGCTGGATGGGGCCTTTCGAACGAGCCCACCCCTGAGGTCCAACTCGCCCAGGTCCCCGAGTTATAGCCGTTCGAAATCGGAGGTCCCAGCGAACGGCGATCGGGTAGGGGGCGTCCCCGAGGCTCGCCACTCTGGCGTTCGGGCAAGGCTCCCCCTGGGACCTCCTCCCCCGAATTTGAGCTCTCTGGGTCTTCACGTTCCAGAGATACGAGCAGTTCTCTTCTGAGATCGTGGCGTCACTGGCGTCCGCCATTTTGCAGAGCTCCCGATGGTTTTCGGTTAATATCTCCGCGAAAACACCACCAAAAATTATGAAACTTATATGGTTCGTTTCAGCTCGACTAGACGGTTCCAGTGAGCTACGTGCTCGCCGAATCCGTCGAGTATTCGCAGAGATATTTGTGTAATAGACGGTATTGTTTATGAGTTCGAGCACGAGCGCTCTTGTAAAAAATTACTGCAATCTGAAACTTCACCGCTAGAGGCCGCTAAAAGTTCCATAGAGCCCCTTTAATATAAATCAATAGATAGTCATACATGGTCAATGCATATATTGAATTATATTGAAAAATATAAGCACTAGTTTCCCATATATGGAAATGTATTATATCGTATACTATGTAATATATCGCATAATATTTTTCAATATATTCCCATATATTTTTGTTCCGTAAGGGTATAAGGATCCATTGTTTGAATATTTTGCAAAGAAAGATGCGCATGTGCTCCTATGTCTATTATTGCCTGACTCCACAGACATTTTGAACCATCATGTGACTATTTTTTTTTTTTTGTTCTTTCCAGAAATCTACAGTATACCACTGTAACAAATGCCGTCTCCAGTTCTTGTTCACAAAAGACAAGGTTGAGCATAAAATCAATCACCATAGGACTTTTCGAAAGCCTTGTGAATTGGAAGGACTCCAGCCTGGGACAAAAGTAAAATTTGTTTGTTTGTATGTTTGAGAGCAAGTTCAACTATTGCACAAATATATTGCTTGATGTCATCTGTTTATTTCTAGGTGACCATAAGGGCATATGTTGGGACGAAGAAGTCACCAGGTCAGGCATCAAAAGCATCCACTAACGCTCAGAAGAATAGTGTTAGCACTTCACAAACATCAACTTGTAGTGGTGACCAGCAATCACGACATGGACCTGTGAAGAAACAGGTCAGCAAGACGTTTGACTTCTTGTCCAAGTTCCAAGAGCAGAGGTAAGCGTATGTATAATTTTAACGGATTCATCGAACCATTTCGACTGGATATCAGAATTTTGAATTATGTACTTTTTGTCTTCCTCTCTCCAGGGCACTACTGGGCAGACATAAGTGTGTGGAGTGCACTTTTGACATTCCAGACTTTGCAAATCACTACCCTACTTATGTTCACTGCTCACTCTGCTTCTACAGCACATGCTGTTCTCGTGCTTATGCAAACCACATGATCAAGTAAATCAAGTCATATATCTTTCTTTACATCCTCTTGCACCTCTGTAAATTAAAAAACTGTGCCACTTGAAATTGGAGTTTGAAGTTTAGTTTGGTATGCTAGGCAGTCAATGTGACAATATACTGATTGCAATAAATTTTTTTGTTTCAGCAATCACGTTCCTGGAAGAGTCCCAAAAGCTTCTAAAAAGGGGCCGCCGAGGTAATATATTAATGTTTCGATTTTAAGTTCTATTTTACAAAATCTGAAACAGTACAGGTAATTTGGTGCTCTTTTGTAGCGGCGTGAAGCTGAGCTGTGCGGGTTGTGAATACTCCACTGCTCTGGGGAATATGATGGCCAAACATCTCATTAAGTTCTCTAATCACTCCCATTGCAACTTCACTCATAAAGGTGGGTGTACTCCAACTCAATAGAACATTAATACATGTTTTTCCTGAGTCTTTGGAAAATGTTGTGTCTTACTGCATGTTACTGTTTTTCTTTCTCTGCTTTCTTCTGTAAGGCATCCAACTCTATTGTAGGTGTCATTAATTGCATGATTATAGTACTAATACAGTGTAGACACAAAAGTATAAATATCTTGGAAGTAAATTAATAATATTATGACATACATTGCTACTTGAATCTTGTTAGTACAACTTATAACTGTAAATTACATATACTAAACAACAGGGTCCAAAATTAATGCATGTGTAAACTTTTTTGGGAATAAATAAAAGTTTTTTTCCTGGATCTGTAAAATTCTTTTGTAATATCAATGTAATACAAGTTTTATTCACAAGATAAGACCCGTTAAATTGCTATACAACTGCCGGAATAGTTTTTTCAGTACATGTACGACATCTGCTATTTACACATGCAACACTTTTTTGTCTTATCCATATCTACAGGCTTAATTAAACAGTGTGTGGTAATTAAATCAGTTAATTCAGAACTTTGTAATTGGATCAAACTCTCTCACAGCTGATTTCTTACATCAGAGAATCTTAACATTGTACATATGAAAACTGTTAAACTTGCATTTGATTGATTGGGCCTGCATAGCACTGTATATACTTTCACAGGCTGAATGTTATTTATCCAGTTGATAGACACCTACAATTAAGAAGGATAATTTTTCCATATATACTTAGCTAAACTCAAACATTACAGATATGCTTTAAAACTTTTGCAAAGTCTTGAGTAATTGCCACGCGTAAATCAAACGTGTGGAGTATGAGCTCAAGCTGTCCATTGTCAAAATGGACAAACGTGGGCCTTTTGTACTTGGTGTGACTTTGCAGGACTTACTGGCAAGCCTTTGCAAGAGCACTCTGGATGAGTAAATGAGTATTTACACAAAACCTGCACACCACCTGAACTGGAGAATATCAGGAAGAGTACAAAAAAAACCTAAAATGGGTTAATTTAGAAACATGACAAGGACTATCCATCGGGAAATTATCTGCTGCTTCTGAGCTGCTTATTGTTTTCTTTTCTCAAAAGCTAACTGACCTATCAGAACCACATGTACATTGAGCATGGTGTTATAAAATGGATTATTGGTGATGGTAGAGACTCCAAGGAGAAGACTAACTCTGTGTTCCTATAATCCCTCCCCTCCCCTACAGAGTGTTTGGAGACAGATATTGAGTTCTGCCAGGTTGAGGAGGAGGTGGAGGGTCCACAAGGGGATGAAGCTAGTGATGTTGGGACACAGCCTGACTGGTTGTCCATGAAGCAGTGGATTGTGCCCAAAGAGGAAGGAACTGTGCCAGAATTCGTGGACAGTTGTGGCCCACAGCATATAATGGCCAGAAATAACGATGTCCTCGACTACTTCCAGCTTCTTTTTCCCGACATCCTTTTTGAGCAGATCGTTTTTGAGACCAATTCTTATGCTACTTATTGTTGCTCTTTGGGGCAGGGGGATCCTTCCTGGAACTCTGTGTCCATTGAGGAAGTCAAAGGCTTCTTTGGTCTCTCTATCCTCATGGGGCTTCAAGGCCAGGTTGAGCCAGAGTTGTACTGGTCCTGGGACCATCACCATGGCCGCTATGGCTCCAGAATATGTGAGCTCTTTTACAGGACCATGTCAGTCAAACGCTTCAACCAGATCAGAACTCACATCCGAATGAGCAGCATGCTTGTGGAGAACGACAACCAGAGTGCTGACAAGTTGTCCTTTTTTCAGCCAATGCTAAGCATCCTGCAGACAAGTATGCGGGAGGCCTACAGGCCAAAGAAGTGTCTGACAGTTGATCAAGCTTTTCTACCAAGCCATGACAAAGGAATCACTCAGGAGAAGAATAGAAATTCCCAGCCGAGGATATGGCTACTGTGTGACTCAAAGTCAGGCTACTGCCATAAACTGCTGGTTTTAACACAACAGGAGAAAAACAAAGACTTGGGAAAATTAGTTGTACCTCAACTCATAGAGGGCTTTGAGGGTAAACATCACCACATTTTCTTGTCCAGCTCACTTGTGTCTGTGCCACTCATGCGGGAGCTTTATGACATTGGTATATACTGCTCTAGCTCCGTCCTGCCCCAAAGTCCAATTTTGCCCAAGGAGTTTTGGGATCAACCTCCACTGAACAATCCAGGTGATTTCCAACAGAATGAACTCACCCCACTCCTTGCCACCAGATGGAAAGATAACAAGCAGCTGGTATGTCTCTCCACTAATGCTAATGCAGGCCAGCCAGACGTGGTGTGGAGGAGATCTCCCACTAAGATTGGTGAGCTTTGCGCCATTGAAAGACCCCAAGCCTTTAAGTTGCTCCAGGACAACATGCGTGGTGTAGACATCTGTAACCAGCTGCTGACGTGCAACCAACTCGGCGGGCTGGTTCTTGACACCAATTGGCGGCGTCTCTTCTGGTTTCTTGTCAACTTGAGCATCATCAACTCTTTCATTGTCCTACGAGAGACCCGCAAAGACAACCCACCAGGGTGGTTTCCGGGGGGTCACTTTTCCCAAGCCATCTACCGTAAACGTCTGGGGTACCAGCTGGCCAAGTGTGCCGAAAGATATGCTCGCCAGAACCAAGTCCACGATAGCATGCTTGAGCAACAGATTGTTAAAAAAGAAAATCTGGAGACTCCAGAAGGGGTCAGACATCGATTAGCCAAAATTACTCGTAGGACAAGGAGATGTAAAGTTTGCAACCTGAAAAACGAGCGTCATGAGAGTGTATATGGCTGCACAGCATGCCTTGTGAATCTGTGCAAACGTTCTTGCTGCTTCTGGGACTACCATGGTTTCTCACCTAATTACCAAGGTTATAAAGCTCAAATTCTGACACTAAATATCAGTGTATTTCTGAATGTTTGTTTTCTATTCAAATGTTGCACAAAATTAAAGAATACCTTTTTCAACCAGCTTTTTAACTGACATTCATTAAAGTGATAATGCATTGTATTTTTAACATGGAAGATAGCCTAAACACACATTGTTTACATTTATTGTCTTAGATTATTATAATTCATGTTAATTTTTTTCCTGTACAGGTAACGCTAAAGTTGGATTTATTGATTCTAAGAGGTACGTATACTGGAAACCAAAGTTGTTTTCTGACAAACTAAAATAATTGTTGGATTCAAAATTGCAACCTGCAATAGATAAATTCCTTGAAATTTTAAATGTAAATGTAATGTGCAAAAGCTTCTTTATTTTTAATTCGCAAACTTTAAGTTTCAACATTTTTCATGTTATACAGACCCTGGAAAGTGACGCACTATTTCCCTTCTAGGGAAGGCACGGAGCCTGGACTTAAATATCGAACTGAAATGTTGGAAAGAGGCCGGCACAGAGCTTCAGTTGATGTCAAAACTTTTTCACGTGTTACCAATGCTAGTCTAGATGAAGACGTGGACCAGGAAATGGCCCCTCTAGAAGAGGAAGACACTGACTCAGTCTCTGAGACGACTGAAAGCGATGAGGACATGCCACATCAAACAGTGACAAAACATAAAGTAGAGGGAACGGTAACAAATACGCTTTCACAACCTGTGAAAAACAGAGAGGAGACTCTGTCTATTCATCAGCGTCGAATACTACTCCTTGCGCTGTGCTCCGGGATCCAGAAAGCAGCTAAAGAAATGGACACAAAACCTCACCTCATTAAGACCTGGCTTCAAGCCAAAGAGAATCAATTAAATGAATGCTGCAGCAGGAGCTGTGGAGAGGCCGTTGATCATCTAGTGGAGTGGGTTCTGACCCAACGGGAACAGCAGCGTCCTATCAGTGAGGCGAAACTGTTTGAAAAAGCTTCAGAGCTCCAAAGCCAAACCAATGAGGGCAGTTCTTTCCGTATTTCTTACGAGTGGGCCGTGAGCTTCATGATGCAGCACAAATTGGGCTTGGATACCTCTTTCACAGTACATCGGGAACTCCCTAATGCCATGGAGGAAAACTGTCGTCACTTCACAGAGTTGGTCCACAGTCAAATAAAGACAAACAACGTCCCACAGTGTGTCATTGGTGCTATGGACCAGCTTTCTGTTTTTGTGGACTTCAACATGCTGAAGGAGAATACCAGAATAAGCAGAGAGACTGCTTTTCAGTTTACTGGTTCTGGGAAGCCTTTTGTAAAGATTTACATTACAATGCTTGCAAACGGTACAATGCTACCTGCAGCTCTCTTCACAAGGCATGCCACAAGCATGCTGAGCAGAAGCCCACCAGACTCAATCCTACTAATGGCCAAAGAGGAAGGTTTCAGCGCAATGGAAGAGCTGGACCTTTGGGCCATCAAAGTGTGGAAGACGCATCTGGACTCGCAGAATAAGAACGAAGCCCTGCTGGTTATGGATAGCCATCATAGCCAAACATCTGAGAACGTCATATCCACAATCAGTAGCACCAAAGCATTCCTCGCCACCGTTCCGGCTGGGTGTACGGGCCGACATCAACCTCTAGAGATGTGCGTACGCCCTGTGCTTCAAAGGTTATTTATTGCTCGTTGGGCACAACAACCTAGTGATGGTGCATCTGGGGTTAAGTCTGAAGACCTTGTGCAGCTTCTCGTATCTTGGTTGGAAGAGGCCATGTCTTGCTTCTCTGGTAGGCCTGAATTTATTCAGCACTCGTTCTGCTTGGCCCGTCTGCTTCCTGATCAGGAAGCACATACACATTTGCCTGGTACTCCATTGGAGCTGTTAAATATGCTGTCGGAGGCCATGCTTGAACCTGAAGTAGTAGATCTGGAGTCAGAAGTAGTAGATCTGGAGTCAGAAGTAGTAGATCTCGAGTCAGAAGAAGAGCAAATGGACACACATACTGTAGACCAAGTGAACCAGGTAACTGAGAAAATTGATCTGACACTGGACCAAGACGATGCAGAAAATGAAGTCGATCAAATGAAGGATGAAGACGCAACGCCAGTTGAGATAAAAAAGACAGAACAACAAAAGGAAAAAACTGATGAATGTTTGGAAATTACAAGTGAGTCCACAGATTTTTCACATTCATCCCCTGTATCTGAGACCCCTTCACACAACTCTGAACAAGATAATTTCTCAGAATCCGCTCTGGATCCCAGTGCTTGCCAAACAGACTCTGCAAACAGGTGATATCTGCTCTACTAAGAGACGTTGTGAAGGTGAATAGAAGGATTGGGGTCAGACATACTTATTTGGGCTGAATGTAACTGGATATTTAATTTACAACTTATTATGTGGTGGAGTGAAAATGTAAAAACATTTGAATTTTTATTTTATTTTATTTTTTACCCTAAATAATGTATAGATTTACAGATTAAACATTGCATGATTGACTTTAAGTGTTCTGCTGTTGGTTCTTTTTGTTTATTCACTTGTATAAAACAATCTAATATCTTCCACAGTGTTAGGCTTTTTATTGTCTATGGACAGATATTACATGTTTAGATTCTACAACCTCTGTAAATAATTCAGTGTTTTTACATCTGCTTATGTTTGTCATTTTGAAACTGTAAGGAGAGAAATTTGTATTCATGAAGCCAGATTGAGGCCCCAGTGGCGGGCGATTAAATTTAATATTTACACTTAAAAATTTAAAATCAAGCAAATATTATTTAAAACAGGACTAATTAATATACTTACAGTACTAATTAATATTCTCTAATTTAGGATCATTTATTATTATTATTTAGCTCTTGCATTTGGATAGGCCATTACTGAACAATACAACTTTTATTCCATAGCTTTACAGTATCTGTTCGAGATGCAACACGATACTAAAGTCCAGATTGTTATGTTGGTTGGCAACAGACTCATAAGTTCTTCCATTTTAGTTATTTATCTACTTACAGACCGCATAAACCATGATACATGCTGAAGAGTCTTAGTATTGCTATTGCAGCAGCAGTGAATGGAGTAGTATCAGTGAATGTATATTCAGTATTACTTTCAGCATCTGAATTTATCCTAGCACCCACAGGATGGTGTAAGTACACTCCAGGTGACATCCATTGACATTCAATTCAAATATGTTCTGTAGCACTTTGGTGCCCTTCCATGTTTGTAAAGATGCTTTGATTTAATCTCTGTTTGCTGCAACAATTTTGTATGTAATATACATGTGATGTACTGAATGGTGAGACTCCATGTAAACATAGTCTGATTACGAAGGTAAGTGGGAGTTTATATGACGGGGTTATATAACATGGATAATTTAAGAGAAAAATATGTGACTTGACATTCTTTGACAATTCCTCATGAATAAACTCAGCCTGTGCATAAAGCCCACTCTTTTCCCCCCTTTTTTTCTTCACATTTTGTGGGATACAGCACCACACATTTTCTACCAAATTGTTTTCAGAGAAATTCTACATTTAAGATAAATTTAACCATTCTGGGAAATGTCTGTAATGTCATCCACTGGCCCGTTAAATAATTGAATGTTATAGTAGTTGAAATGCTTTGACATTTGAATTACAGGTATGCACCCTTAATTCAATTTCAGAAACCAATTTGCAATGTAAGAGGCAGTAGATTTAACATTCACTACAAAAAACTCATCTCTAACAAACATTAATAGTCTTGTGATTTGTTTTCGGTCGTGGAAAATATTGTAGCAGTTGCAGAATTGCTTTGCTCACGTGCTAACTCTAACGTTAGAAAGTTAGGGCAAATACACAAGAAAGGGTGCGAATTTCCTGTTTGCGTGCAGATTTTAAGGGACAGAGGTGGCAAACGATATTTGATCTTTTTAATCTTTAACTGAATATACGGGTGTGGTTTTTCAGGATCATCTCACAGTCCCAGTGGTGTTATCGCTGAAGGAGGTACCGTCCAACAGTTATAAAATCTTTCTGCACGTCCGAGGCGCTTTGTCGAGTGAGTTTCCGCCTGTGCAAGCAGCAGCATGGGTAAGTTAATTCACTTCTAATGCACGTTTTATCATAGCAGAATTGTTGATTAAACTTATTTCAAGCATTCGACATTTTTATTCTCATGTTTAGTACGCAAGTTTGGAGGAGTTATTGCTTCAGATTCTTTTCAATTCTATAGGCCTAGACAGCCTAGGACTACCTGTCAAAGACATTGAGGTAGAATTCGTGCAATATTTAAACTGCGTTTTAACATTTTTACCGAGGCATGTTGAAGACTTTAAAGCCCATGTAATCAAAATCTAAGTTGTCGTTGTTGTTGTTGTTGTTGTTGTTGTTGTTGTTGTTTTTAACTGACAGTATCTGTTCGATACTGTGGTGCGCAAGTGTGTTTCAGTGTTAACAGCAAACGCTGCTATTGCAGTTCTTACTCAGTTTTATTAATTTATTAATTGATCTCGTGCAGTAGTGTAGTGCAGTGCAGAAGTTATTATGTTAATACAAATAATAATAAATAATAATAAAAAAAATTCTTATTGATGCCAGACTCACTCCACAAGGAATTTACATAATTTAAGACATAAATGTGCTTTATTTCCACAACACTTTTCAGAGATAGTTGTTCAGTGAGGAGGCTGACCTTACTAACCCATAAACATTTGTCTGGCTATCAAGGGAAGGATGTTGAACAATTCTTGGCAAGACACGTTGTCTCCTAGATCGTGACATTGTCCATCTGTTGTAACTTTGTTTTTTAAGTACGTGTATTTTTTTAAACGTCTACAGAACAGTAAAATGTATTTCAATAGTTCACTTGGCTAGGCATCATTCATGCCTTTTAAGAATGTAGACAGTAAGGACTCATAAGGACATATGATGGTGCGTTACGCAGACAAATAGATCTTCACAAATCCCACTTTGAAATAATATGTTTTTAAACTTCATGCTTTTATTCAATCTCTCAGATTTGTATTACGGATGAAATGCTATTAGGTGTATACTTCCCAGATTGCATTGAGTTGAGTCTGGCCTGCATTAAATTTTGATAGTTTGAGTGTAACTCACATTGTGATATTAATTTTGAGATCTGACATTTGTTGTCTGCTTACAGCTTCAACTTGTTCAGGATGTGGACCAGGATATAAAACCCCTCTGGATGCTATGAAAGGTGAGTTGGTTTAAATGCATAAGGTGTGAATGAATAGGTTGGTAGAGTATATTAGCATTAGTAGGCCTACTTCATAGTTTCAAGGTAGCGTGACCTTTGCACTACTAGAGATTTACTGTCATCATCTGATCTGGCAGCTCCTCCTCCCTACCACCAGAGGCCCCCCTTACTTGTAGATTGACATTGTTCTGCATTGTTTGGTTTGCCTTCTGTTTTACCTCACATTTGCCTTGTCAAAATACGGGACTCATAGATTTTGGGGCATCTCGCCCAGGGGGCGGGGTTACGTCCTGCGTCACATCTCTCATGCGGGTTCTCGTTGACCAGGGTCAGCGCGCACAATAGCGCACACAGGCAGGCACGGAACTAGCTAGCGAACCTAGGTCTAAACTTAGGTCTAAACCTAACCCTAACCTAACCCTAATCTAACCCTACCCGTCCCCCGGGCAAGATGCCCCAAAATTTACGAATCTCGTCAAAATACCCCCACTGGTGGTGTTTGCACTTGTTCAATGTCCACTTGTCTACTTACATGACGTATGTCCTGTATTTGGCCCAAGTGTTCAAGTAGGCGTGAAGACTGCAAGTGTGTATAGAACTTTTGATTCCCCGATTGGTCACATATATAGTCTTGGAAAAAATGCAAGTGATCACAGAGCTTTTTTTTTTATTACTATTATTTTCAATTCTTTGCATTTTAAAATAAACGTATAAATGTCTGTTCTGTATTCGCTATGTAATTAACAGAAGACGCTTCTGAATTGGCCTTCTTCAAATTGAATAAAATCCCTTGCCATACATCATAAACCAAAGTCATTATGTATAGATCACTGCGCCAAAAGAAAGTTACTTTGAATAAAAACAGTTTATAGTCAAACTATAAAATGGGTGGGGGTTTGAAAAGGTAATAATACATTTCTATATGATTTTAAACATTTTATCAGACAAAAATGCTTTTAAGCAGATAAATTGCATTGTCACTTACATAGGTTATTATAACTAATATATAATTAAATGTAATTTATTATATTAATTTATTTAATTTAATATATAAATGTGATCAATCTATTGTGAATGGGAAAACCAGTACACATTTTGTCTTTGCAAAATGTAGGTTTTAATACAGATTTTTTTTATATAGGACTATTTAAAATAAAATTCCAGTTCAACTGGCTATATGCACTGAATGTAAATATCAAATGTAAATATAAATGTATATATGCATATGCATATATATAAAACATAATCACATTCATTTTTAAAATTGAATAAATATATTATTTTTAATTTATGTATTCAAGCTTGCAAAACTCTTAAAAGCACATGATAAGTGCAATTCATCAACTGTTTTAGACACAAATAGTACACCCTTTAGGAAATTAATAAATTATAGGAAACAAAGATCAATAAATGTTTAAACTTAAAAATGAATTCTTCCAACAGGTCCTCGAGAAGAGATCGTCTACCTGCCATGCATTTATCGCAACACAGACATCCAGAAACCCGATTATCTTGCAACTGTTGATATCAATCCACAATCTCCCAATTTTTGCAAGGTAAAAGCAAATATGATTCAAAACTAAAACTTTTTTATATCAGAGTGTGGCTGCAACACGTTTATTACTTTACTTTACTTTCTCCATTTTGTGATGGTCTAGGTGATTCATAGGTTGCCCATGCCCAATCTGAAGGATGAATTACATCATTCTGGTTGGAATGCCTGCAGCAGTTGTTATGATGATTCCTCCAAAAGGCGCAATCGTCTCATTCTACCTTCCCTGATTTCCTCCCGTATCTACGTCGTTGATGTAGGGACGGATCCTCGGGCTCCACGGCTTCACAAGGTTCACAAGAGTCTGTCTATATAGGAATACACATATTTGGATGGTGTTAACTTAGTAAACATCTGGGTTAGTAACTTGAGATAGTAAAAACTCAGAAGTAGCTATTCATGAGAGTTACTTAAATGACTGTTTCACTCTTGTGCCCCTAAACGAGAATTGTTCCAGAAGGGCTATTCTTACTTTTATGCATACTCTTGAGATTTTGATCTTTTACTGCTTGCAAAAATTTGGTAAACTCAGACCAGCTAATTTGTATCATGAAAAAAAGTTTGACCAATGGATGTCACAATCTAAAAGATGAACCACTTGGATGTACATCAAACAAAACATTTTAAGCGAATTTGTATCATCTTGATTTAAAAGCTCTATTTAAGGAATAGTTCAGCCAAAAATGAAAATTATCTCATAATTGACTAATCCTTAGGCCATCTTAGGTGTATATGACTTTCTTCAGAGTTATTTTAAATAATATCCTGGCTCATCCCAGCCTTGTAATGACATTGATAGTGCCAGAGTTTTTGTAGCTCCAAAAAGCGCATCCATCCTTCAAGTAATCCATACGACTCCAGTGGGTTAATAAATGCCTTCTGAAGCAAAGCTATGGGTTTTTGTAAGGAAAAACATCCATATTTAAAACTTTATAATCTATAATCACTGGCTTCAAATGCTTTCATGACAGAGTCGAGTTCCGGCTGAAGGGTGACCTCTGACCCGATTTAACGTAAGCTTATAACTATAACTTTATAGTTTATAAAGTTTTAATATGGATATTTTTCACTTCAGCAGCCATTTATTAACCCACTGGAGTCGTGTGGATTACTTTTATGATGGATGGATCTTCTTTTTGGGGCTTCAAAAAAGTGTGACCGCCCCTTAATACATGACTTTTTTTGCTCTTGCCAAACCCGTGAATTCTTTCCATCTCTCTCTCTCCATCTCCAGACAGTCGAGCCCACAGATCTGTTCTGGAAATGTGGCCTTGCCAACCCCCACACTTCTCACTGCTTAGGCAGTGGCCAAATCATGATCAGTACCATGGGGGATCCCTCTGGAAATGGCAAGGGTAAGATGCTGTGTTTACCTCATTGTGTTCACAATACACACTAGGCTTACTTTTTGTTTGTGTTTATTGTAAGGTGGTTTTGTGTTGCTGGATGGCGAGACTTTTGAAGTCATTGGCAACTGGGAGCAGCCAGGTGAAGCAGCACCGTTTGGTTATGACTTCTGGTACCAGCCTCGCCACAATGTCATGATCAGCACTGAGTGGGGAGCACCTAAAGCTTTGGGAAATGGCTTCAACCCTGCAGATGTCAAAGCTGGTATGTGTACGTTCAACAGTACGTTTGATGCATTGCAGCCGACTGGGAGTGATGATCGGATCTGTTTGCAGGTCACTATGGGCAGCGCCTCCATGTGTGGGACTGGACCACACACAAGCGGATTCAGACTCTGGATCTGGGGGAAGAGGGTGCTATTC
Organism: Semotilus atromaculatus; assembly: GCA_031834385.1. Classification (NCBI taxonomy): domain Eukaryota; kingdom Metazoa; phylum Chordata; class Actinopteri; order Cypriniformes; family Leuciscidae; genus Semotilus; species Semotilus atromaculatus. The sequence continues at coordinate 7,924,380 of JAULUF010000019.1, read as the reverse complement.
CTCTAGAGATCCGGTTCCTGCACGACCCTGCTGCGGCTGAAGGATTCGTGGGCTGTGCGCTTCAGAGCACCGTCTACCGCTTCTACAAGACTCCGGCAAGTACAAGTGCAAAAAAACCTTTCACAGTTAAAATCGTATCTAGCCTTTTTATAAAGGCTAAACCATGAGCGTTACAGGCCTTCTTTGTTCAGGTTTTTAGGCAATTAATATTTTTAGCTTCAAATTTTGTTTTACAGAAAGGGGACTGGGCTGCAGAGAAAGTCATCAAAGTTCCTAGTAAAAAAGTGGAAGGTTGGGCTCTTTCTGAAATGCCAGGTAAGTGCTTTTTTTTTATTTTTTTTTTTCGTTTTTTTTTTATTAAAGGTAGGGCTGGGTATCGTAACAAAATTTTCGATACCGATACCGATACCTTGACTTCGATACCGGTTCCTGAACGATACCTTTTTTGGTACCAATTTTAGGAAATACGTTTTAACAATATTATATTACCTTTCTTTTTTTCAGTTTGTTGACTTTTTTACACTCATATTTTGAGTCTGTAAAAAAAAACAAATGCTAAAGTTTTCTATGTTTCCTAATAATTTAACAACATGTAGGCCTATTCTTTACTTCAATGAGCTCATTGTTTCTGCCTTAATGCTTTGTTTAACAATGAAACAATGAAAATTCATTGAAATGCATTACACACAGTCACTCGATCACCTCTAACAGATCACAAATTGTAATTTAGACACATGCATTTTCTGTAAAGCTGCTTTGAAACGATATGTTTTGTGAAAAATTATATACAAATAAATGTGAATTGAATTAAATATACCGTAAAACTTCAAATAATAGCCGAGTCCCAAATAGACGCCTGTCTCTTTTACACGCCTGGTGTGGCGACAGGTTTGGGTAAATAAAGGCCGGCCTCAAATAGAGGCCGAGTCTGTTTTTTTGTTTCGGGTTGTATTTAATCCTCTAAAACCCGTCGCATCGTCCGCTTTTTGGCGGCCGGGTCGGTGAATGATGTAGAATAGAATAACTGCTGCTCTTGACAGGGCGCAAACGAGCAGAGAGAGCGCGCGCGAGAGAGAGAGCGCGCCCTCTCACGTCTTCAAACAACACGAGCGTTGTCTTGATCTCTCTCCCTCGCGCATATTAATCAAAATCTATTGACACGATAGTAAAAGGTCGGAAGACCGCAGTTTCACGTGGAGCATTTGGAGATTTTTAGAGATTAGAGACTCTAGGAACAACATCTCAATGAACAACATCTCAACACTAAATTATAAAGGCCTGTCTCATATAGACGCCTGTCTCAAATACAAGCCGGTGCAGTTCGGCGATTTGGGAAAATAAAAGCCCGGGCTATTATTTGAAGTTTTACGGTAGGCTACTGGGGTGCGAAGTATACCTCGCGCTAAAAAACAACAACAACAAAAAAACAACAACAACGCATAAAGCTTTTCGCAAGCAGTGGCGAAAGTAGCCTAATGATTATGGATGTGTCGGGAAAAAACAGCAAGGAAATATTTAAAATATATATTAAGATGAATATGGCGATGTTGACTCGATCGTCATTCCTGCAGTAGTGAACACGGACGCGCGCCTATGGATTATAATCAAACTCTTTATTTCTAATTGTTTCGTTTAAAAGTAGACATATTTTAACCTATATTTAAGGCTATATGCCTATTTCTCGTGTCTGTGAGTCAAGTATCCTATACGCTTAGTTTCGGTTCGTTTGTGACGCGCTCCAGTTCTTGCAGTCGAAGATGGAAAAACGCTCTCAAGTGTTGCCAGTCTTGGCAGCGATTATCTTGTTGAAAATATTGGATCGCGTGCTTCTGACATCGAGTGTGGTACATAGGTAGGTACACTGTTGATCTTTTCCACATATTTTCTATCTATCTGGGTTGGGACACACACACACACACACACACACTACAGCCTCACGTGCGACGAGCCACGTCTCTCTGGGCAACCGCGTAAACTAACGTTAGTGTTTTTCCGCCACAGCCAATCATGCTGCATGCTTATTCATTGTTTCACTGACGTTGACTAGATTAACCCCTTAGGTATCGAAATGTGGTACCGAAAATCAAGACATGTTTCGATACTCGGTAGTATCGAGACAATTCGGTCGGTACCTAAAAAGTATCGAACTCGATACCCAGCCCTAATTAAAGGTGCCATAGAATGGTTTTTATTTTTATTGTATAATGTTTTCTGGGTTGCCCTTATAACGTAAGTATGTTTTTTAGATCAAAAATAGTCATAATTTAGAAATAAAAGGCATTTTTCCTAGCCTGATTTTAGCCTCTGATGTGAATGCTCTGTTTGAACGGGCGTGTCTGCTGTGTGTAACCGGCCTCTGCTGTGATTGGCTGACATGCTTGCATATGAAATAGCTACGTATTACATGTGAAACTCTCTCGAATGCTTTTACTACAGATATTATACGTTTTTACTATTACAGCTATCGAGATTAACGAATTGTGAGATGTTTTTAAAGTATTTAGATCTATTCCCATCACATAAAATGTTGCCGTGATGAGCATTGGGCAAACAGATGACAGTGTGTTGATCGCAAGAATAAAGATCTTATCATTGCAACGCAGTTTCTGCACTCTCTCTAATGCTTTCACCAATGCAAACACGATGTAAATACAGTATTGAACGATTTTGAGAGAAAGATTACCTGTCTGAACTTGAACAATTACACATCAGAAAGTGTTGCTTGGTAGCTCGATCTATATATTTTCAGACGTTCGAGGCCAGCTCTGTATTGGCCCAAGTTGAGGAAACAGTCTCGTTGGTGAAATGTTTGGAAATTTCCAGAGAAAATAAAATTAACCCATTGTTTCTTCAGAGGCTCGGATGAAGGAACTAAATACTTTTGTGTTCATTTGTACATCCAAACACTGATCAACTGCCATGCTTCAGCTGCGCAGTTCCGCCTGTCATTGAACTTGGGCTGGTATATGCAAATTTTTGGAGTCGTACATATTAATGATCCCGACTGTTGCGTCACAGTCGGTGTTATGTGGAGATTCGCCTATTTTTCAGAGGTGTTTTTCAAAAACGAGATTTAAGTAAGGAGGAGAAAACAATGTGTTTGAGACTCACTGTATTTCATGTCCATGTTCTGAACTCTTGTTATTTAACTATGCCAAAATAAATTCAATTTCACATTCTAGGGCACCTTTAATGGAAATACTCACGGAAGGAACAAATTCTTATGCACAATGTGATTTCCAAAAAAAAAAAACAGCTGAACAGAGAAAAGAAAAAGAAACTATTGTTTTGTATTGTATTGTTAATGTGATGTAAGATTTATCAACCTTTATATCTGACTGTTAAAAACTTGGCCTGTCAATAAAATAGTTATTATTATAGTTATTAATTTCTTATTTTAACTAGTTTTTAAAAGAATGAAACTGTAATATTAAATGTTTATAAATATAATGACTATATTTTTATAATGACTAAAAGTGAAAATATACAAATATTGTCTGGAGAATATATTTTGTGTTCTATTTTTATTTTTTTTGTGTGTAATGTAGGTTGTATAATACTTTTTTATATATTTTATGGTATTTATTTCTCAATTTTGGACTCGTTTTTAAAAGAGTTAAAATGTAATAAAATTAAATTTAGTAAATGTTTAAAACATGTTGTAATAAATATTTAGTAAAACTTTTTTCTTTCTCTCAATGTTTTCCCCCTTTTGGATTTTCCCTGGATCCCAGTTTGACAACCTGCTATCATGTAAAAAAAATATAAAAAAATAAGACACCGTTACTCATGGATTCTTTTTTTTGCCATAGGTCTCATTACTGATATCTTGATTTCATTGGATGATCGCTTCCTCTACTTCAGTAACTGGTTGCATGGAGACATTCGACAGTATGATGTCACCGACAGGAGAAATCCACGTATGGTTGGTCAGGTAAGACAACTTCGATTAGCAGGCTCAAGGTTTGTCTCCATTTATAGAATCATGTGAATGACGAATAAAGTGTCAAAACAGCAAAACTTGCATTTTTAATTCATGAAATGCTTTTTTGAGGTCTTCCTTGGCGGCAGTATTTTGAAAGATGGACCAGTGAAAGTATTGGAGGACAAAGAACTGGACAGCCAGCCAACCCCACGGATACTGAAGGTACCTTTTCATTTCCAAGTATGCTTCATGTGAGTTCTGTGTGTACATTTGAGTTAGACATTTATGCAGAGGAAAGCAGCCTAAAGCTGTTGGCAACTGACTAATTGACAGATGACCCAGCTTAATGTCCTCCAAATCAGTAGGTCATACAGAGCTAAACAGAGCAATTAGAGCACACAATTTGCTGGAGGTTAAAATGTTCTTTTCCTCATCAGGGAAAGCGAGTACAGGGAGGTCCTCAGATGCTTCAGCTGAGCTTGGATGGAAAACGACTGTATGTCACCACTTCTTTATACAGTGCCTGGGACAAGCAGTTCTACCCTGACCTTGTCAAGTGAGACAAAAAAAATCTTTTTTAGAAATTTTACTTCAATTTTACTCCTATAATTTTGTGTAAGTAATAACAATGTAGGTATGAAAGCTTGTTTTTGCCACGGAATAAAACTATTTAAAAGATAATTGCTACTTTTTATCTCACAATTCTGAGAAATAATGTCAGATTTACGAGATATAAATGTGCAATTCTAACTTTATAACTCACAATTGTGAGTTTACATCTCACAATTCTGACTTTATAACTCAATTGAAGTTCTGTATATCTCACAATTCTGGGGGGGGGAAATCTGAATTGCGAGGTATAAATTCTGACTTTATTTCTCAGAATTGTGATTGAAAAGTTGCAATTACCTTTTCAAGTTTTTTGATTCTGTAATTGACTTGATTTTTTATTATTTTTTTCTGAGAATTAATTGAGAGAGATAAACTCGCAATTCTGACTTTTTAAAGACTTTTTCAAATAAAGTCGTAATTCTGAGAGATAAAATATAAATATATGTATGAAAGCTTGTTTTTTCCATGGAATTAAATAGGTAATTGCAAGTTTTTATCTCACATTTCTGAGAAATAGTCACAATTCTGAGATAAAAAAGTAATTTAAACAATTCCTTTTTTTTTCTGTGGCAGAAACAAGCTTCCATAGTATAGGTCAAGCATTATAGGCTTTTAAAGGCTGTTTACATTGTTTCAGAAATAACCTCTGATTTGTTTATTATGCTCTTATTTCACTTTAGGGAGGGGTCAGTCATGATGCAGATTGATGTGGACACAGATAAAGGCGGCCTGAAGCTCAACGAGAATTTCCTTGTGGATTTCGGAGCAGAGCCAGAAGGTCCTGCTCTTGCTCATGAGCTCAGATATCCTGGTGGAGACTGCACTTCTGATATCTGGTTATGAAATTAGGACCAATCCATTATGTTCCTAGGAGCAGAATTATTATTCCCATATTCTCACAATTGAATGGAGATAGATATATCATCATTTTACAATCATGTTTAGTCTTTGTATGGACCAAATCCTTAATCATATCATGTGTCAATTAGCGACTCCAAGAGTGAATTATGTTGTAAATGACATCTCAACTACAAAAACTTATTTTGAATCTGCTATTGTTTTAAATACACATTATGTATCCCGATGAACTCAAAGGTTTTGTGATTTGTTGATGTAAGGGCTTTCCAAATCAGAATTGCAAAGCAGATTTTAAACTCGTGATGCAGGTGCACAGAGAGAGGACACACTCACCATTACTATAATATCCGGTTTTGAATATGTTCTAACATAAAGCAATCAATTATGTTGTATTTTTGTTTTCTGTCTTTAGAAACTCTATATGGACATATAACAACTGTAATAACAATGTTAATTTTTTTACATCTTATTTTTCATCAATGTGCAGAGAAAGAATAAATACAACAGCGCAAACCATTTTCAATGAGTTCTGTTAGTACTTGGGCTAGTTAAGATTTAGGTTTATTGCCTTTCATACAATACAAGTATGTTTTCAAGTCCGCAGATAAGGACAAATATTATTTTGTAAACACAAGCTTTTTTAACAAAGTACTGTAACATAAATAAGTACAATACAAAAATAAAAAGCATCAAGTGAAATTTCATCCACTGACACAACCAGATGAAATCTGCAGTAGTAATGATTGTGCTAGTGTAAATGTTTTTACATTTTACTTGTAAAAATGATATTACTTTATATGTGTGTGTGTGTTTATAGAAATAATATATTACTTTTCAATTAATTTATTATCCTTATTAGTATTAATGTTTTTTTCTTCTTGTTCTTAAATGTTGAGCAAAACGTTTCAGCATACGTTTTTAATGCATTAACATCCTATAAAAAAGCATGCACAAAATAAAATATCACACACGCTCTATGCCTGTGTTTCATAGCCTGGAGAACTTTCAACCTAGATAACATTTGTGGACATTGCATTAACGGCCGGGAATGCTGTCTTGTGTTTTGAGGGATGTAAGTGTGTATGCTAGAGTCAGGCAGTTGATGTGGGCAGCCTCTGCGTGTGTCATCTCCCCACTCACTTTCTTAGCGAACAACACCGGCTATTCAGCAACAGGAGCAACAGCAACCGCACCTCCCAAATGGGGCAGTTAAAACACAGATAAATCGATTATTTATAACTTCACCCGGATTATTTTGAGGTAAGTCATATGAAAGCATGATCGTTTGGGTCGGTTCAAAAGTAGAAGAACGTTATAAAGTAGATACGTTGCGTTAGCTGCTTTGCTAAGTGTAACGTTAGCATCCGTTTGTGTTTTTATGAGGCTGATCTATTCAGGCCTTAATAACAGTTGAACTATGTAATAATGTAATTGTTAAGTTATTCTCAAGTCCAGCCCACTTACTATTACACTGTTTTTCATTAAAAAAAATAGCTTGAGCCCTACAAGAGAGAAAAGTAGTTGACGTGTCTTTTAAAGGTCTCAGCTAAACATGCTCAGATGCTAACTTGAGTTTTGACTTTTGCATCTGAATGATAGACTGCTTACTTTTTAGCGTCTGAATTAAGAAAAAATCAGGCAATTTTCTGATTATAAAACGTATCAGAGTGTAAATATGGGCGTTATTACGAGGTTTGGCACCCACAACTGAACACATTTAGCTTGATGTGCTTGTGCTCCCAATTGGCTTTAGACTTTTAACTACGAAAGGAAGTGCCATTGATAATGTTTTTTTTTTTTTTTTTTGGCAAGTTGATTAACCAGTTCACCATTATAATTGTCGTTTATCTAGATCTATATCTGCTGTTTGGGACAACTGATGCAGTAACGTTACTTCTGTCCAAATTGTAGCTACCTATTGCCTTTATTGGCTTGGCTAAGTTTGTTGATTTTGTTTCAGTGTGCTTGATCTGAAGAATGTTAGATTTCATGGTTTATTTATGTTGTTACAGTCGTGTTATCTAGTTACTCAAGTGTTTCATCAAATAGTTTGATAATGGCTTTGGATTGTGGAAAGTGTTGTGGGTGTTGGCAGAAGGAGACTCTTGAGACTGATCATTCATGATCTACATGTGATGTGTTCCTGTAGATCACTGTTTCACACTGTCCTGCTCTCACATTTCAGGGCAAAGGCTGATTGAATTTACTTTTTCCATTGCAATCTGAGAGGTTCGGTGAAACGTTTTGATACCAAGAAATAAAAATAGTCCTGTGCTTGTGTGAATTAGTGTTTCAACTGTTACCACTTTATGCTTGTAGTGATTTTGTTTTCAGTTGTGCAGAATTTAATTTGGAGAAAGAGTTGGCAAGCTAGGACAACACACAAACTGTCAGTTCAGAGTAAACTATCCGAGTTGGATTCAACATGTGATATGTGAGAGGAGAGCTGGCATCTCTGTCAAAGATGACTCAGTCTCCACCAGTCGACATGTGCTTTAATCTCATCACTTTCAGAATCAGTTTTCATTTCTTCTGTTATAGTTTCTGTTCTTACATTTCAGTGATCTAAGAACAACCACTTTTGCTCATGCTGATTTCTCTTTCATCAAGCTAAACTAATCAAACTCATCTGAATTTCCATTGTTAACTTAAGGGCTTTTCTATCATTACCACTAACAACATGAAAGTGGAACCAGGGGTAGCCTACATCTTCATTAAATTCATGACCTTTTCTGGTGATCTGCGTCTTTCTGACAGAATGGTATGTTTTAAAGCACAATGGGTTTTATAATGTAGCAGCTTTGTGGAATCTGAGACTGATGCTTCACTTTATCTGATATTGGCCTGCTGGTAATGGTGAAGTAATCTGCTGGAGGCGGATTATGGCACTGTCCTCCGTAGCTGTGGATCAGTGGGAATCCATGACCCTGAGGAAGTGGCTGCAAAGCCTGTTCCTCTGAGTTATTGTGAATTTTATTTTTGAATGTCTGTATACAGGATTTATGGTAATAAATTAGCCAAAACAATACCATAAAAAAGTTTGGGGTTGTGAAAGAAGCCTTTTATGCTCATCTAGGCTGCATTTATTTAATCAAAAATACAGTAGAACAGAGTGGAGTGGACTCAGCAATCAATGATATGAGGTACATAGACCCAGCAATCTCACTTCAAATCCATTGATAGTTTAGCAGCATCCCTCCACCACCCCTTCTCCACGCTTCTTCTGGTCCTAACCACTTACGGGGGGGGGGGGGTTAATGCTGATTTGGTGCTCAAGAAACATTTCTTATTATTATCAATGCTGAAAACGCTCATATTTTTGTGGAAACTGAGTTTTTTTTTTTTTTATAACAGCATTTCTTTGAAATACAAGTCTGTTATGTTTTGTTACAAATGTTCCTTTTCATATAACTTTTCTGCTGACATAACTAAGGGACAAATGCAGTCTGGGAAAATAGTAATCATAATATAACGTTTCACATGATCCCATCAAATCTTGATGTCCTGCCCCACATTGTTATACTAAATTTCCTATTTCACTCATAAACGTCACATTACAGCAGTTTAAATGCATTGAACGTCCTCATTTTTTGCTGCTTTGTCAAGCTTGCTGATTGATTGTGTGCCCTTTTGTGTTTTGCAGTGGCCATGGGTGACACAGAGCTGGAGCTCTCTCCCGCCCGGCTTGAGGAACTACAGAAGAGTCCATCCACCTCCTCCACCTCCAGTACCTCCTCACTGTCCCTGCCCTCGTCTCCCTCTTCTGGCCCTCGTGCCCTCACCAGCTCCAGCCCGAGCACCAGCGAAGGCCTGCCCACTTCCAGTCCCACTCTAGATGTCATATCAGAGGGAGTGGGCGAACTCAGCCTGGTCATTGATACCGAGGTGGCCAAAAAAGCCTGCCAGGAGGTCCTTCAAAAAGTCAAGTTCCTGAAGCCTGATGGAGAAGTATCTTCAGCCACTTCAGAGCCAGTTTTGGTGAACGGTACAGCGCACCCCGAGTCCACCGATGGAGGAAAACCTCCTAAGATCACCGCGGAGGAAGCGGAGCCTGTGAAGAGCGTGCGTCGTCGTCAGAAGAACAACTCCTCCAAGCAGTCCTGGCTCCTGCGGCTCTTCGAGTCCAAGCTGTTCGACATCTCCATGGCCATCTCCTATCTTTACAATTCCAAGGAGCCCGGCGTGCAAGCCTACATCGGCAATCGGCTCTTCAGCTTCCGGAATGAAGAAGTAGACTTCTACTTGCCCCAGTTGCTCAATATGTACATCCACATGGACGAGGATGTGGGCGATGCCATCAAGCCCTATGTGGTGCACCGCTGCCGGCAGAGCATAAATTTCTCCCTGCAGTGCGCCTGGCTGCTGGGGGCCTACTCCTCTGACATGCACATTTCCACGCAGCGCTACTCCCGTGGCACCAAACTGCGCAAACTCATCCTGTCAGACGAGCTCAAGCCCTCCAGCCAGCGCATCCGCAGGGAGGTGCCGCAGCCTCCCCCCTCCTGCCCCCCATCCCTCCACCACGCCCAGGGCATGAGCGAACACAGCCTCTCGCCCTCCAAACGCACCCACCAACGCTCCAAATCTGACGCCACGGTCAGCATCAGCCTCAGCAGCAACCTGAAGAGAACCGCCAGCAACCCCAAAGTAGAGACCAGCCAGGATGAGGTGAGACACCTGTGATGTCACATGCTTGCTTGCTTACCTAGTTAGTTACACGTAATAAGCTGGTTTTAGTTGATCAGCCTCTGGCCGTCGCTTCCACCTCCCACAGATGGTGTTTCTCAGCTGTTTCATGTAAACGAGGAAGGCAAACAGCCCAGATTTGTGTGGTTTCTATGGTTGCGCTGGAAAAGGCGTGTCGATGTAAAGCTGACACTCAGACAAGCTCTGTAAAAATAAATAAAATTGCATGTAGTTACTTTAATTACAGGTGGATGAGCTACTATTTTTAACACAATGCGAGCCGTCTTCCTAGTTGGCGTCATAACTTAAGTTGAACCTAAAAAATGACTGATTTGGCACAATCTTCGACAAACAACACAAACTTATCAAATCAAACTTTGACAAACAACACTCTTCATGTAAAAGCATGGGAGAGTCAGCTTACAATGGATTCTCATAAACGTTTATGTTAGCATCTAATAAGCTTAATACAGATTTTTTTTTAATTCGTTTTTTTTTTAACATGAAAAATATATTGTCAATGTTTCTCTTGATATCATCTGACTTTTTGTATTGAACTTTTTTACTGATAGTGTTGTGATGGTGACTTACAATTTGGCCAAAACAAGTTATAAGGCAGCCTTTTCAGAACAGACTTGGTGTCAAGAGTACGCCTGTAATGCCTTAAAGTTGGCATGAAATGAAAATTCCCTATTTCTAAATGCATGTTATTGATCTAATTGTGAACGATTCATCCATGCAATATGTTTAATTTTTTTATCAAAATGTCATAACTTGTCATAAATTTAGTCTGCTCAATCCCTGCCCCTTTCTTACAATCAACTGCAAGCTCACATTCAGAGCTGCTTTTATCCAATCATCAACCCACGGATTGAAACAAATCTCCAGCCTACTTTTTTTCGATTTATCCTTTTTAATCGGATGTACGTCACAATATTGAAGAAAAGATCTGTCCCTACTTCTGTTTTATCAAGACTTTAAAATGTTGTCTACATAGTTCACTAGGTTTTGGAACAGAGATGTGTCGTCTGTGCTTGAGTTGGTCTGTCACGTGGCAGCTACGAATATTTATCATTTTTCAGTGCTAATCCTAGTAAAGGCTGAAGCCAACTGGGAGATGAATAGATTTTTGTTTTTGCTATCAGAAAATAATGAACTAACACTACTGCCTGATTTCCAGAAGAATGATGACATCTCGTCAGCTCTTCTGTTAAGACGTCCCCTCTCTCATGATAATAGTCCTCAGGGCTAAATGTCATGCTACTAACAAATCACTTCTCACACTGTTAATAATTGCCACGTTACGAATCACAGCTCAGGATTAGAGCCGAGGTCAGTGTGGCAGACAGATCAGATCAGTTTGTACCACATGCATCGGATTATTGTTGTATTATGGAAGATTCCAGGTGGCTGACAGTAAATTTTAACAATAGAATATGAGACATACACAAAAAAATTGCTGAAACAGTATTTTCTCCAAGCTTGTGAAAAAAATCTTCATTGAGAGCTGCAAGTAGATTTTGGAACTGCTAGACAAGTGAAGTACTGTTAAACAAATATAGACTAAAAAATGCACCTTTCAAAATGACAAATTTCAAAGTCTCTTATGCTTACCAAGGTTGCATTGATTTGATTAAATAAAAAACAGTAGTATTATGAAATATTATTGACATTTACAATAACTTTTATTTTTATACGTTTTAAAATGTAATTTATCCCTGTGATGCAAAGTTGAATTTTCAACAGACATTATTACTCCAGTCTTCAGTTTCACATGATCCTTTAGAAATCATTCTAATATGCTGCTCAAGAAACATTTCTTATTATCAATGTTGAAAATGGTTATTTTTTCAGGATACTTTGATGAATAGAAAGTTCAACAGAAAACCATTTCTTTGAAATAGAAATCTTTATAAGATTATAAATGTCTGACTTTTGATGAAATTAATGCACCCGAGCTGAATAAAAGTATTAATTTCTTTATAAAAAAAACGTAGTAACCCCAAATGGTAGTGTATCGATCACTAGTATTAGTAGTGTATGGTTTTTACCCTAATGCACTATTATATGAAGTAGGTTTTCTGTCAAACAGGAAGACTTGTGATGACTTTGAACTTCAGATTGGGCATTAATCTTTTCCCCCATTATTAGTAGGCTAATCGGTGTTGTTAAAGGGAGTGGAGAGTAATTACAATGTAGCAATGCGCCATACAGGCTTTCATTATTTTCTGAAAAGGGTAGGTTTCATATGTAGACTATGAAATTAATTCACTGCTGTGTATCAGTGTGATTTTGCACCTGTATACTGAAATCCCTTAGCTTGTCCTTGCCCACTATATTAACCCATTTAACAAAAGTATTACCTAATGCTATTAATGTCAAAATGACTTTAGTTGGTCTTGCCAATATGTGTCAAAGCTTAAGTAGCAGCTTTTCACCTTCTAGATGGAAACTGTTTTTTAGTAGTCTTGCCCATTGCCATTTGCATTTCCTGACCATTATATTGTGTCAGTGAAACTGTATGGCAGAACGTTATGTAATAACCCGCCTTGGATCAAGTTCTATTCTGAAGTGTAACTTTAGAGGCCCCTTCAGATTTCAACCTTGTCGTACAGCACGCCTCTGTTCTGACGTTCAGTGATATGCACATGATCACTCGCCTTCCTCTTTTATCTTCCTGCAGCATAGTTTCTTCCCTTCCTCCTTCCTCGAATGTGATCTTGGTGAAGCATTTGCTGCTATGGCAACGGCGATGTTGCCATTCACATGGCTGTGAGCCGCTGCACTGGTAAATGGAGTAAAGATCAGCGATTATGAAATGCGTTGCTCCACAACTCCTCCACACTGTTTACACACTTCAGCGAACTTCTTTTGAGAGCAGAAGGTGTTAACGTAGGAATGCTACTGCATGTTTGCTTTTATCTCCACCATGTGAAGTGTAGTGTAGGTGTCTAATGTGAATTGCTTTAAGCCTGAATAAATACTGGGGGGGGGGGAAACATCATAGATGACCTGGCGTATGACGTATTGACAAACCCAAAAGCTCAAATGATAGAGAAAAACAAAACATGATCATGAATTAGTCTAAAATGTGAATTTTTAAAGAGAAATGTTAGAGGATTTTGATATAAGAGAAGAGGAGCTTGAGTTAGTTGCCCAGCCCTATTTGTCTGAACCGCTAGAGCCGTCAAAGCTTACGCTACTCCTACGTCATACATCACATCAGGGGTTACTCTTTTGGCGCAAAAGTCGACTTGCGTAGTCCGTCTGCCGGAAGCTACTTATTTTAGTTTATATAGTTTTATATGGATATTTTTCTTACAAATCGCTTCTCTTCAGAAGGCTTTTCTTTAACCCCCTTGAGTCGTATGGATTACTTTTATGATGGATGGATGGATCCATCTTAAGTCCACTTTTTTGGACTTAAAGGTGCCCTAGAATGGTTTTTATTTTTATTGTATAATGTTTTCTGGGTTGCCCTTATAATGTTAGTATGGTTTTTAGATCAAAAACATATTAATACGTACATATTAATGATCCCGACTGTTGCGTCACGGTCGGTGTTATGTGGAGATTCGGCTATTTTTCAGAGGTGTTTTTCAAAAACGAGATTTAAGAAAGAAGGAGAAAACAATGGTGTTTGAGACTCACTGTATGTCATGTCCATGTACTGAACTCTTCTTATTTAACTATGCCAAAATAAATTCAATTTCACATTCTAGGGCACCTTTAAAATTCAGGACCGCCATTCACTACCTTTATAAAGTTTGGAAGAGCAACGATATTTTTTCAATATTTTTTTAACTCTGAAAAAAGATAGTCATATGCACCTAGGGATGGCTTGAGGGGGAGTAAATCATGGGATAATTTTCTTTCATTTTTGGGTGAACTATTATATAATTTAAGTTTAGTTTAAACACAGATAGCAACGTGTGCTGTTCGGGTCTCAAGTTAATCATAAGTTAATCAGATCCACTGTGATTTATTTGCACATTTAAGCTGCAGTTTTTCAACCTAATCATGTAAATATTTCAGTCTGCTGGATTTCTCCAAACAGTGAAGATTTAATCTAGAAAGATAAAACAAGTCTTATCTCCCTCTTTTTTGAAAGCTTTTCAGGAGAGAGGTTTTCCATTAGAGAAAGTCCAGTGTGTGTCATCATGTGGAATTTGGACCCCCGTTTGGCCAGACAACTCTTTCACCATGTCAATTCAACCAGTACACAGAGCAGAAACCTGAGTTACAGTGAGGACAATAGAAGTGAATAGGGACAAATTGTAAATATTACAATTCTCACTGTTTCAATAACATAGCCACAAGTTATTTCCATTTTTATAACTTTGTTGCCATGACAATGTAATGCCTAAAACATTACAGTTACCATAAAAATAACAAGAACAACTTTACAGATCAAATAATTTACAAGAAGTAAATTCAATAAATCAAGTGCTGAAATTATAGGGTTATAATTATATAAAATGAGTTATAACCTTAAAATGTCTGCTTTTTACTCCTCAAAAAAGGCACCATTTAATTCCATTGTAAGTTTCACTCTGTAACCTTGATTCTTGTCTTTACGTTATCTAAGTGGTGCTTGCCTGTGCAAGAGTTGCCTACACAGGATGCTTGAGCACATCTTGTAAGCAAGACTGAAATGTAAATTGGATGTGGTACAACTAAACATGACAGCTGCTTGATACTCCATGAGAGTTGAAGCAAGGCCGCTGTTTGGCACTCCCTGTTAACTGTGACACGGCAGTTGTTCGACAGCTGTTACACAACCCTGGAGAACAGAGTTCGGTCAAGGCAAGTTAAATGCAAAGTATGTTTATTGGTGTCCAACGCAGGTTTGTGATTACGAGTGCAGATCCGTTGAGTTTCAGGTGGGCGGCAAGCAGATTAGGTGTCCAGTGGTCATACGATGTGGGGGAAGAAGCCTGGCCGATCTGGCTCAGATGCTCTGGTATCTTTTTCAGATGGCAGAGAGGAAGGGGAGAGTCATGCTTTCCTCAGCTGCAGGATGTTCTGCTTTAGGGGCTAGTCAGGCTCCAGTGCTCACTGTGCTTACACTGTTAGTGCACCCAGCTGAGTAGTGTGGATCTGTTTATTTACATTTCCTGCTAGTGCAGCATAGACCAGAGCTCAACAATCGATGTTTCCTGCTGACCTGGGGCATTTTTTTTCTTTCTTTTTTTATCAATACTCAGGAAGGTCAGGAAGATTTTTGGGTGGGAGAGAATATTTTAAAATAAATGCTGTTTTTTTTTTTTTTTTTTACTTTCTATTTTTCAAAGAATCCTGAAAAATTCATTTGTTTCCACAAATGATTCACATGTTGAGCAGCTGTTTTCAACATGATGATGATGATTTTTTTTTTTAAAGTGTTTCTTTAGCACCAAATCAGCATATTAGAATGATTTCTGAAGGATCATGTGACACTGAAGACTGGAGTAAAGATGCTGAAAAATTTGCTTTGCCATTATAGGAATATATTATTTTAAAATAAAGAACAGTTATTTCAAATTGTAATATTATCTTTTACTGCATTTTTGATTAAATACAAAATTGCACTGATCCCAAACATTTGAACAGTAGTGTATCATGTTAAAATATTTGGTTAGATTATATTTATAAATGCTACTATGAATTGAACGTTTGAATCATATTTGACATTGTTCTTGTCAACACACCTTAACATTGGCCAAATCACTGTAACTCACAGACTTTTGTGGTCTAGGCTACTGCTTTAGTATCCAGGAGGAAGTAATCCATTTTTGTTTGGGGCTCTTGTGTGTTAGTGAGCATGATCACGGCCTGTGTCATGTGAGTAAAAGCATGATTAATTTATGCAGTCTGGAGGTTAATGCAATAATGAATAGTGCCATAGGCACAACGTGTTTATCTGTGTATCATGAGGTAGACTCTAGTCTACCACTCATTTTTGTCAGCATGTAGTAAGTAATAATCTAGTAGTACTATTTTAATTTGGATAATTAATAATAGGGTAATAGTAGTTTAAATGTTTAGTATATTAGTAAAAGTTTCATGCTTAGCTCTGCATTTTAACCAGGCATGGTGTGATACATTAACGTGATTTAACGCTCTCTTTCATGTTCATGTCCATGTCCGAACCAGCCATGAATAGTGACAGTTATTCCTGTGGCCTTACCGCACCCACCGTAAAAACTGCAGATTCTCATTACAGTACATTAAACATTACGTATCTCCTGATTGGCTGTGATCAACAGCTTTTTTGCGAAATAGTAATCGGTATGATCAAAGATCATGGGGAGTGTTCGCTTGGCAATACACCATGATGATAATGCTTTATGGTTGGTCTTCTAAATCATGCAAGTTTTATGTTAATATGTAGATGATAAAACTAATCCAGCTGTAAGCCCTGGCCTTGTCAGAGGAGTGTGTGTGTGTGTGTGTGTGTGTGAGCGCCTCTTGTAATCCTTCAGCTTGTCCTCACCACCAATCGTGGTGCTTTACATGGGTTTAATCAGAGCGGCTCTGTCACATCAGCAGCAAGAGATAAATATGACAGTATATTTTTCAGGCCTGCGGAGTCATGGGCAGGCCCTGCTGCTCAAACAGATGGGATGAGTGTAACCTTGAGATGTGTTTTTGTCTTGTTCTGACCCCGCTCCACTCTCCCCTGCTCTTGCACTGTAACTCCCCCCTCCCTCCCTCTTCCTTTTCCCAGGATCTGAGCTCCAGCTCCGACAGTCTCGAGCTAGAGGCTGGTACAGTAAGTCTCTCACCGTCTAATAACGCTCCTCTGTGCGTAGTGGGATGATGGCTGTGTCTGTTTGCAGGCGGGGTTGACTCCACAGATTCCTTCAAATGTGTGCCTTCAAGATTTGCAATCATGCCATCAAACATCACAAACTGGGCATAATATTGGCACTTTACATGAAAATAGGGATATTTTTCCCCTTTTTTCAATAAGGTTCTTTACCTTCAAAATATTTTGTAAACCTCTGAGCCAAAACTAAATATATGCGATATGTTGTTTTCTTTTTATTTAACTTGTTTTATTTTATTGTAGTGCCAGTTTTTTTTTTTTTTTTTTTGCAACCCTATTACCTAAATTTGGGACATTTGGTGTCAGAATAA
Organism: Semotilus atromaculatus; assembly: GCA_031834385.1. Taxonomy (NCBI): domain Eukaryota; kingdom Metazoa; phylum Chordata; class Actinopteri; order Cypriniformes; family Leuciscidae; genus Semotilus; species Semotilus atromaculatus. The sequence goes on along the minus strand of JAULUF010000019.1, from coordinate 7,907,177 downwards.
TTTAAAACCAGATTTTTCTTTATTTTGTTTAAAATATATATATATTTTTTATTACATTACCATTTGGGAATGCTGTTAAATGATAGGTTAATTGCAGTAATGACTACAATTTAAAACTGAAAGGTAGTTACTTTTGATTTGTTTTATGTTTGATATTGTATGTAACATAAGTGGATGTAGGATTCGGGCCTTTATTTCTCAAATAAAAAGTAATGAGACACCAATTTGTACCTATTTGGGGAAATGCATATTGCATGTTGTATATTAATATGAACAATTCATCTTCATCGGTGACCTGATGGCATGCTTGCAAACACTTGTTCTTTTGTGTGGTTGTTCTTTTCCGTTTTAGCTTTTAATTAATTTGGATGTGACATTCTCTTATTAAATCAATCAATGTATAAGTGTATACTTTTTTGACTAATAAAGTCAATAAAGATGGAACAATTCAGTTTGTTTTGGGTTCTGTGATCAACTGCAAGACCTGTGGTTTCTTACAGAGACTTGTAAGACTGTAAACCTGGGCAAAGGAGAATTCTCTGTAAAGTGTTTTAATTTGGTGGATTGAATTCTTTCCATGGGTGTTTTGGGTTTTCTTTTGCATATTTGCAAAGGATTAAATGGTACTCTTAGTTTTGTGAAAAATCATTTTATGACCTTGTCATTTGTTTCTGTAACCCCTTCTGCATGGATTACAGATATCCATGTATTATTTTGACATCTATAAACTATAGGTTGCACATGTGGAGGAGTTTGATGAGTCTTTCTCCACAATTTCCTGTCCTTTGATGTTATGTATTTGTGTTAATAATTTTTCCTCATTTCAGGTGATGCTATTCATTCATGACTCACTTGCTCTACCCTGTGGTCAGCTGTTGCTAAAACACTACTTTCTCTTACCATTTCTGATTTTATTTTTACGCCCATGCTTCACTTTTGAGTTTAGAATGCTGTACCGATCATGCATGCAGATATTTCGCAGTTTTGAGCACTTCTCCACACACTCCTCTGCTGAATAATAAAATGCAATAACTCATACATCCGTAGAAATTCAGTGATTGGTTTTATTTGGTTGTACTGTCGGCTCCAAACCAAATGTTAGGCTTTGGTACGATACCAGCTCTTATACTAAAATATTGATACTAAATCAGACTGTGATAGATTTACATATTTGCATAATGTGAACATTAATAATTGAAATATTTACATAATATGCCATTTAGCTGGGATAGAAGTATTTTGAAATGGGATAAAAGGACACATCGCATTTAACTTTGTTTTTTGTTTCCTGTCTGAATAGACAAACTGTGCTGGAAATCAGTACTTAAACAAAAATTGTGATATATTGGTATCAGACCATTGTAAATCAGTGGTACGTTTTTAAACCATTTTATTTTTTGTACCCAGTATATTGTGCAACCCTTTTTGGTAGAATAATTCCTTTGCAAATGGCCAAATATGTTTGCATACATTTAATTTTGTGTGGTACAGTAATGTTTCTCTCCTCTCCCCACATCTTTTTTTTCCTTCTCTCAATCTTCTTAGCCGGTGCGTCTGACCCCTCAGAGGGAGTTTATTAAGTCTCTGATGGGGATCGGGAAGAGACTGGCCACTCTGCCCACTAAAGAACAGAAGACCCAGAGGCTCATCTCAGAACTGTCCCTTCTTAACCACAAGCTGCCTGCCCGGGTCTGGTTGCCCACGGCTGCGTTTGACCACCATGTGGTGCGTGTGCCTCACACGCAGGCCGTCGTGCTCAACTCAAAGGACAAGGTGAGGTTGTGCTTAGATTAATGTGGATATGAATCCAGACTTTTTAAAGGGGCTGTATGTAGTTTTTAGCGGCCTCTAGCTGTGAAGTTTCAGATTGCAACCAATTTTTACAAGAGCGCTCGTGCTCGAACTCATAAACCAGCACTTCTCAAACTCCGGACTCCGGTCCGGACCCGGACCCGGAGAGAAATCAATCCGGACCCGCCTCAATTTCGTATTTCAAGAGCACTAATTGTGTGTAAGGGATTAAAAGTGTGGATTTCCTACTTTGATAAACGCTTGTTAAAATCATTTGTTTCTGTTTTTTTTATTTTATTTTTATGGTCTGAAATGAAAGCGAAAGCGAGATATTTAAAGTTTTCCTCCGTGATATTGTTGTCATGACATCCAGTGAGCGTATGAATTTTGACGTAATCGGGCGACAGCTTCACCGCAGTGAGCGTTTAGTTTAGTCAGTTTAAGGGGAAAAATAAATTGACGAAGAAAATAGAGTTTTCAAATATTGGAGCGGACAGAGATTCAGCACAAATCCATTCTGTTTGATTTGTAACACGACATTTGGAGTGCAACTGGCCACTTCATGCGTTTTCTGTGATATGATATCTGATCGTGAAAAGACCTATGGAAAAGACCAGGTGTAATGCCCTCTGAAACGCATTCGAAACGGATTTAAATCCAATCGCTCAAAAACCACTTCAGGAGGAGGTCTGGGCCGCATTCCAGACGAAACTGGACAAGTGTAAATGCATCTGGTTGATGAAAACCACATATGTAAATTTTACTCCTTACAAAAATGCTAAAAAATAAACGTGTGAGAGGCTAAATTACATGTTATAGCCAGATATGACGACGCTACTGCAACAAGCATTACCGCAGATGAGCATCTATCAAGCCAACCAGCGAACTATCGCAAATCAAAATAAAAGTAAGTCGCAGACGCTTAACACACAATCAGCTTCATTAAAAGTAAAGAACCGAAATGATCTTACCAGGGCTCTCTTATTGCGGTCTTTGATTTTGAAAAAAATCTAAATAAAATGCTGATCCTTAAACAAAGTGTTTTGCCACTTTTGTACTTTTTTAAATGCAAAGGGCACTTTATTTATTTTTTTAATTCGTTGATTTGTTATGCATGTTTATTAAAAACAAGTTTTGTAATAACCAATTATTTCCGGACCTTTGACATTGTTGAAAATTCAGATTTGGACCTTTGAATGTAGACTTTGAGAACCCCTGTCATAGACAATACTGTCTATTACGCAAATATCTCTGCGAGTACTTGACGGATTCGGCGAGCACTGAGCTTATTGGAACCGTCTAGTCGAGCTGAAAAGAACCATATAAGTTTCATAATTTTTGGTGGTGTTTTCGCTGAGATATTGGCCGAAAACCATCAGGCGCGCTGCAAAATTGTGGACACCGGTGACGTCACGATCTCAGAAGAAAATCGCTCGTATCTCTGGAACACGAAGACCCACTGAGCTCAAATTCGGGGGAGGAGGTCCCAGGGGGACCCTTGCCCGAACGCTAGAGTGGCGGGCCTCTGGGACGCCGTCTACCTGATCGCCGTTCGCAGGGACCCCCGATTTCGAACGGCTAGAACTCGGGGACCTGGGCGAGTTGGACCTCAGGGGTGGGCTCGTTCGAAAGGCCCCGTCCAGCACTATTAACGATTTGAGTCTTGGAATATTGATCAAAGAGTGACCTAGATATAAGCCGAAAAACGTGCATGTTTGACCGGACGTAACTCCCTGACCATCTACAATAGACTGTATATAAAAAGAGAGAGGCTCGGGAGCACGCATGCACGTCACATCCGATGGATTTTGCGGTAAATCCGACCCGGAGCCTTCACATAGAAATAGGAATACTGGCCTTCAGAGGTAATAGCATAACCTGACAAGTGGATCATTGTAATGTGTGATTACAACCCCTTCACACACAGGCAATAAAAAAAGGATTCATTTTAGTAGAAAAGTTACATATTGCACCTTTAAATGGAAGAAATATTGAGTTTCTTTGTTTTGTTCTATTGGGTTTTGAAAGACACTTTCTTTCCTAATTTCAGTGCTAACTGCCTTTTTGTGCTTCTTCAGGCACCTTACTTAATCTATGTAGAAGTTTTGGAATGTGAGAACTTTGAGACGTCGACTGTGCCCGTGAGGATCCCGGAAACACGGATCCGCAGCACGCGATCCGTAGAGAATCTTCCGGATTGTGGCATTACACCCGACCAGCGTGCCAGCAGCTTCTCCACGGTTCCCAATTACGATAATGATGATGAGGCATGGTCAGTAGATGACATTGGAGAGTTGCAAGTGGAGGTACTCGGAAAGTGTGACTATCAAAACATCCTTTACAAATTTGTGGTTGTCTTGATCCTTAAAGAGCTGACTGTTCTTTTTTTTTCTTAAGCTTCCAGAGATCCACACCAACAGTTGTGACAACATCTCCCAGTTCTCAGTAGATAGCATCACCAGTCAGGAGAGCAAGGAACCTATTTTTATTGCCGCTGGAGATATCAGGTACACTTGGAGCTGGTGTATGTGTGTTCGAATACAGTAAAGGCCAATTCACACTGCTCCGACAGACGACAATAGACACTTCGTTGGGTTTTGGCGGAACATTGTGTTACCCCTGTTGGCGTCTGTCAGAGCTTGTGTTTGTCTATTGAACATGTTGAATCTGTGTTTATTGGGTTGTGGAATGTCTGAAAAGTGACGTACTGTAATCTGGTGATTGTCTGCGTCTATCAACGTTGGTTGGTTGGTGCAGTGTGAATTCGCATTAAGAAAGACAAATTCAAATTTAACTGAAATGTTTTGGTTATTTCAGACGACGCCTATCCGAGCAACTCGCCCACACCCCCACCACATTTAGGAAGGACCCCGAGGATCCCTCAGCTGTAGCCTTAAAGGAACCGTGGGAGGAGAAAGTGAGGTATGTGTACAACATTCTCCATCAGGGTAGATTGTTTTCTTCATTTGTAGAGTCTGAATTTGTGTTTCCTGTGCTGTTGAATAGACGGATCAGGGAGGGCTCCCCCTATGGCCACCTGCCCAACTGGCGTCTACTTTCTGTTATTGTGAAATGTGGCGATGACCTGAGACAAGAGCTTCTCGCCTATCAAGTTCTGAAACAACTGCAGGTTGCTATCATCATATTTTTTCTTTCAAAATGGGGTTAGATCTAGGGATGCACAATGTATATGTAGCTTATTGGTTATTGGCCAATATTGTTTATGTAATTGTGCTTGCTCATATCCCCTATCTTTACATTTAAAATACATTTTCATTAAAATTGTATGATGTCTAAATTCACTTACCACTAATTTTATGATGCCTAAATTTATGTAGCATTTAAAACAATTTATTTTAGTTTTTAGTGTTTTTTAATTTAAACAAAATTGGTTTGCAGCCATAGCCATTTTCAAAAAGTGTGTATATATATATATATATATATATATATATATATATATATATATACATATGTATATGTTTGTTTTTTAAAGAAGATACTTATGCTTACCAAAGCAGCACTTATGTGATAAAAAATACAGTATAAATAGTAGGGCTGGGCATTGACACAAATTTCACAATTCGATTCGATTTCGATTCACAAGCTTGCAATTCGATTCGATTTCGATTACGATTCGATTCAATATTGATTATTTTGGATATCAGTTACAATAAATGGCAAATTTTCTCAAGGAAATCAAATCTCTTAACTAATTCTGTAAACTATCGGGAGTCTAGTTGTAGCCTACTAGGCTTCATTAGCCTAATATGAAGGTAATAATGAACTGTTTTGTAGCTATACAAACAGTACTTCACAGTTCAGTCTTTGTAATATGTTTTAGCAATACATTTCTAACATTTATAATGTGTTTAGAATTTTTTTTTTAATTGCCTTTACAGGGACTTTAAATTACACCTTTATTTATTTTTATAATAAGAAAATTATATGAAATATAAACATTTAAATGGTGGCTGTCATAAAAACTTGCCAGATTTATTCAAATATGCATTAAATATTGAAGAACATTAAGATTGTAATGCATATGTAATAAGGTGCATATATTTAGCAAAATGCACCTCTCTTGAGTACATTTTTCTGGCTGACTAACGAGTTTATGGTCACATGTTGTTTTTCAGAGGTAAATATGACGATACATGACATACAAGCTGTTTAACTGACGTCTTTCCACGGTTGAAACACTGATTGAGCGAATCAATGTGACATGATACGGATTTCGATAAGTTGTACTCTATCTTTTAACACACTTTCAGATGCTCATTCATGTTTATTTCGCGCTGTAACTGGTATTAAGCGGAAGAGAGATCATGTGCTTCTCTTGAGCTGCGCGAGAGCGATCTCGCCACAGCGCCAAAACGGTATTTATGTTTTTGAATTTCGAAAGAAAATGGACGTAATTTGAAAATTAGACTGTTTCATATCAATAGTGACAAAGATTATTGCGATGTTTTGGATGCGCGCTACAATGTTCCATTCATTCAAATGAAACAGGATGACTAATCGATTCTTGAGATTTAAGAATCGATATCGGTTCGTAAAAATGAGAATTGATTAATATCGAGAAATCGATATGTATTACCCAGCCCTAATAAATAGGATTATTGTGAAATACTATTGCAATTTAATCTAACTGTTTTATAAACCGTTATGAATAGTATAAATTGTATAAATTCAGTGTATAAACTGAATAAAATGTATTTATTTCTGATGGCAAAGCTGAATTTTCAGCAAACATCATTCAGAAATCATGTCACATGATCCTTCAGAACTTATTCTAATATGCACATTTTGTCCTCAAGAAACATTTTCTTATCTATTTTAGAAAATGTGCTGCTTAATATTTTTGTGGGAACTGATAAAAAAATTAAGCCTTTTTTTATTAATAATAAAGAACAGCATTTATTTGGAGTAGAAATCTTTTGTAACATTGTAAATGTCTTTACTGACACTTTAAATAAATGTAATGCCTCCTTGCTGAATAAAATTGATACTTTTCCACAATTTACAAAAGTGTTTATTAAATTGAGGTTTGCTGAGGCAGTTGCTATACTGAATCTTCTCACCATCTTTGTGGTCTTTCAGATTATCTGGGAGCAAGAACGGGTTCCCTTGTGGATAAAGCCCTACAAGATCCTGGTCATCTCTTCAGACAGTGGCATGATTGAGCCAGTGGTCAACGCTGTGTCCATTCACCAGGTGAAGAAACAGAGTCAGCTTTTATTGCTCGACTACTTCCGGCAAGAGCACGGCAACTACACTACAGAGGAATTCCTTACTGCTCAGCGCAACTTTGTTCAGAGCTGCGCTGGCTACTGTCTCATCTGCTATCTGCTGCAGGTCAAGGACAGGTGAGAGACACTGTGAATGGTAAAATCATTGCTGAATCCATTGCTGGAAACTAAATAATGTAGATAACTTGTAACCACTCCTGTTTTTCAGGCACAATGGAAATATCCTGCTGGACTCGGAGGGCCACATCATTCACATCGACTTTGGCTTCATCCTTTCCAGCTCTCCACGAAACCTAGGCTTCGAGACGTCTGCCTTCAAACTAACCAGTGAATTTGTTGATGTAAGTAGCTATGTTTATATAGGATATAGTTATCATTGGTTGAGTACTCTTGTCCTAATTTTGGAGAAGGATGATGACTGTGCTCTAGGTTTTATGGCTAAGTTTGCATAAATCAAATCAGTACCATATTGCCTGTCTAATAGAAGTGTAACAATTCACTCGTTTTCAAGATGCATCTATAATATCATTCCATCAACTATCATTCCATATTTAAACATTTCTAAACCATAATTTACTTTTTTATATTTTTGAAGACATAGTGTTGCTTCACAGCTCTCCATCACGCCTTTCACTTGATCGTGCTCTCTTAGGGCTGTAGCGGTGAAGCAATTTCCCTTGCGGTGATTTTGAGTGGCTCAATATTGCATTTTTTATTTATTTTTTGCTATATACATAAGTGTTACAATGTGGTCAGCAGGCAAAAAGACGAAACAGGAACTAAAGGAAACGGAACACAAGGTCAAAAATATAGCCTGGTTAAAACCAGACCATTCTCAGTTATAACTGAGTTAGGGTCTGGCAAAGCTTCATAGAGAAGAACCCATTTCCAGAGGGGCGTCACCAACGGACGTCGCTCAAATGCCTCTGGATAGACCTAAAACCAATCAGAGCGATGAAGGAGATGACGTATGCAGAGCAACGGAGAAACATCTCCCGAGTGTTGTTCTTTGCTCCGGTTTTAATGTAACACTCCATCATTTTTTCATAACTATTAAACTATGTTATTCCCTTAACTAAGACGAGTTGATAGGAGTGGAGGAGTTTGATCGCTTCTAACTTCATCTCTGTTTGGATTCTAATGAACGAGCTGGGCTATCAGTATCAAAAGTGTTGCGGCGTGCCAGAGCGATTGAGTGCACGCGCTGAGACGAGAGGTATAGTATCAACTAGTCTTAGTTAAGGGAATAACATAGTTTAATAATTATGAAAAAACGGTGGAGTGTTCCTTTAACAAAAAGGAAACGTTCAAATCACTTAAAACAGACGCGATAGCTGATTAGAACGAGTGATGTTCCACGGCGGCATCCATCTTTGTAATGTACAAATCTGCTTCACAGTTGCAGCGCTGTCGTCATCGTGTAAAGCCCGCCCCAACGTTTCTGACTGGTGCCGCGATTTCGGCGGATTGGAAATGGGTTTGAATTAGCTCTTTGCCAGACTAACTTGCAGAGCAAATCTAAATTTGCCGGAAGTTGTCTGGGTTTTCCCAGGCTAACAAAAATAGGGTCCACATAACAGAACATAAACCTGACGTTCATTGGGCTATTGTTATATGCATAACAGTTAGTTCCGATGCTTGAATCTGACTGGACGAGAGGCTTTCTAAGACAGCGGATATTTCACCAGTATCAGCAGCACTGCTTGTTTCTCCACGTTATAACAGGCTGTCAGTCAGTGCAGGTTACATTGTTACGCCACTAGGTGGCGGCAAGGGAGTGCGCCATTAAACCGTTCATTCAACTAATACGTTCAAAAACGCTGATTTATTCATTAATGAAACAAGGTGTTGAAATTTTTTTTAACTTGAAGCTGATGCCTCACGTCCTAGGCCGCGTACAAACTGCATATTTTAGTGCTTAATCTAGTCATTTACAGGAGTGACAACCGCATTCTACATTCAAATTAACCCCCCGAAAAATGCAGGTAGTGACAACCGCATTTACAAAACCTCTATGCAGTGTGTACAGAACCGAACTGACCAACTAGTTTTGAATGGCGTACGATGAGAGGTAACATTTTAATGTGCATCAGAGTTGTCTAGTCTGTATGTGAAAAAAATTAGCAAACAAGCCCATAAAAAAACTAAATAAATGGTCATGTTTTATGCTGAAAATAAGTTTGAAATACCTGCTCACTTAAATAATTCCATAAACTCGATCACTCTATAAGCAACAACCCCAAAACGCTTATAAGTGGACATGGCAAAACTGCAATAGTGCGCTCTGTGACGCAGCCTTACAAACGTAAACAAAACTCCTCCATCGACTACATTGCTGATCATAAGGAGTCTTTTGTCGCTGTAATATTTCTTTGGTCAAATAGTGGATACCACCAGAACGTTGCTATAGTTACCACGGTGTCAATCATCACAGTTTCAGGGCTGATTCGTGTTTCGTACACACATGGAACAATAATTTAGGGGACTCACTCCTGCATTTCAGTGCTGTTGCCACTCCTGAAACTTTACAGTGTGTACAGGGCCATAGAGACCATAGATCTTTTGCATGAAGCTAGTTGAAGAAACCAAACTATTGAGTTTCAGAGTAGAGTTGAAAAATCCATATAAATCCAACCTGGTTTAGATCAGGTTCACCGGGCTCACAATGCTCAGTATAAACGTTCTCTGTCACCTCAGGTTTAAACTGTCATGTGCAGCAAACAGCCAATCACACGGAACACTGAGAGCGTCAGTTTGATTCACTTCTCGCAAGAGTCGCGCAATTCACTTTTCTGCTGAAGATTAAGAGAGCATTATGAAAAAATATCATGAAATTAAATGAATTTACAAGGCAGGAATAAACACTGCTGCTGTAGTGAAAGTTTGATAAGGCAGCTGAAAGAAAATATCTGATTATATCAAGTGTATCAAACAAATAGGCCTTATGAAATAGTTTCAAAAAGAGCTTAAAAGAATACACATAAGCTTAATCTGTTTAAAGCATATATATACAGGTCCTTCTAAAAAAATTAGCATATTGTGATAAAGTTCATTATTTTCCATAATGTAATGATAAAAATTAAACTTTCATATATTTTAGATTCATTGCACACCAACTGAAATATTTCAGGTCTTTTATTGTTTTAATACTGATGATTTTGGCATACAGCTCATGAAAACCCCAAATTCCTGTCTCAAAAAATTAGCATATCATGAAAAGGTTCTCTAAACGAGCTATTAACCTAATCATCTGAATCAACTAATTAACTCTAAACACCTGCAAAAGATTCCTGAGGCTTTTAAAAACTCCCAGCCTGTTTCATTACTCAAAACCGCAATCATGGGTAAGACTGCCGACCTGACTGCTGTCCAGAAGGCCATCATTGACACCCTCAAGCAAGAGGGTAAGACACAGAAAGTGGGAAGTCTGTGGGAAGGAAAAAGTGTGGCAAAAAACGCTGCACAACGAGAAGAGGTGACCGGATCCTGAGGAAGATTGTGGAGAAGGACCGATTCCAGACCTTGGGGGACCTGCGGAAGCAGTGGACTGAGTCTGGAGTAGAAACATCCAGAGCCACCGTGCACAGGCGTGTGCAGGAAATGGGCTACAGGTGCCGCATTCCTCAGGTCAAGCCACTTTTGAACCAGAAACAGCGGCAGAAGCGCCTGACCTGGGCTACAGAGAAGCAGCACTGGACTGTTGCTCAGTGGTCCAAAGTACTTTTTTCGGATGAAAGCAAATTTTGCATGTCATTCGGAAATCAAGGTGCTAGAGTCTGGAGGAAGACTGGGGAGAAGGAAATGCCAAAATGCCTGAAGTCCAGTGTCAAGTACCCACAGTCAGTGATGGTCTGGGGTGCCATGTCAGCTGCTGGTGTTGGTCCACTGTGTTTTATCAAGGGCAGGGTCAATGCAGCTAGCTATCAGGAGATTTTGGAGCACTTCATGCTTCCATCTGCTGAAAAGCTTTATGGAGATGAAGATTTCATTTTTCAGCACGACCTGGCACCTGCTCACAGTGCCAAAACCACTGGTAAATGGTTTACTATGCTCAATTGGCCTGCCAACTCTCCTGACCTGAACCCCATAGAGAATCTGTGGGATATTGTGAAGAGAAAGTTGAGAGACGCAAGACCCAACACTCTGGATGAGCTTAAGGCCGCTATCGAAGCATCCTGGGCCTCCATAACACCTCAGCAGTGCCACAGGCTGATTGCCTCCATGCCACACCGCATTGAAGCAGTCATTTCTGCAAAAGGATTCCCGACCAAGTATTGAGTGCATAACTGAACATAATTATTTGAAGGTTGACTTTTTTTGTATTAAAAACACTTCTTTTATTTGTTCGGATGAAATATGCTAATTTTTTTAGATAGGGATTTTGGGTTTTCATGAGCTGTATGCCAAAATCATCAGTATTAAAACAATAAAAGACCTGAAATATTTCAGTTGGTGTGAAATGAATCTAAAATATATGAAAGTTAAATTTTTATCATTACATTATGGAAAATAATTAACTTTATCACAATATGCTAATTTTTTTAGAAGGATATACATATACACTTTTTTTTTAAAAATTAATTTCAAAACAAATGCTAATATTAATTGTAAATGAATATATTAGTTATAATTATATGAATTATACAGTTTTGTATAAGGGCACTTTTGTCTCAAATTCTTTCACTTTAAACTGCTCTAAACAGATACGTCACTTAACTCACAGCCGATTCGTCCAGTTTTGGTCTGTGATCTCTAACCCAGAATAAAACCTGCTCCGGAGCAGGTCAGCCATGTAGCGTAAATTACCATTGCAATGAAACCCGTTAAAAACCATTCCACCTTCTTAAGCCAGAAAAACCAGAGTTTGTTCTTAGACGTACCTGTGTTGCAACTGAAACCGGCTTCATGCAACAGGCCACGTCATTGATGGTAATCACACGCGCTTATTTGTTCTCTCTCATTCGCTGTCTGTTAGGCTTATTTAGAGCAAATCACAATGGTAAAAAAAAAAAAAGAGCCAGTTGGTGGAAAAGAAATGACATTCTCCACTCTTGTTATCATTATTTATCAATCAATACACGTGCATGAAGTGTAAAACAAGAAGGGCATAGCCTACACTCAATTGCCCAAATTTTATATCTCTGCATCTCTTGTTTTAGGTTATGGGAGGTCTGGATGGAGACATGTTCAACTATTACAAGATGCTTATGCTCCAAGGCCTCATCGCTGCACGCAAGCACATGGAGAAGGTCATCCAGATTGTAGAAATCATGCAGCAAGGTACTGTTAGTCTGAAGCTTCAGGGAATGGAGCATTTTTTACTTTTCTTTAATCATCCGAGGACACTTTATCATTCAGCTTTTGTTACAGAACTGTTTGTATGTTCTGCAGGTTCTCAGCTTCCCTGCTTCCACGGCTCCAGCACCATCCGTAACCTGAAGGAGCGTTTCCACATGAACCTGACGGAGGAGCAGCTGCAGGTGTTGGTGGAGCAGATGGTGGACGCCTCCATGCGCTCCATCACTACCAAGCTCTACGACGGCTTCCAGTATCTCACCAATGGCATCATGTGAGCGGCCAGCGGGGTGCATACAGACTAGAGAGCTAAAACTGGGGAAAAAAGGCTGCACCACTTTAAAAACCACTCCCAATGCCCGCTTCCCATAACCACCCCTGTGTTTCTGCACCCTTCAGACTGATTGTCTTTAAAGATGGACTTTTTTGTTAGTTTTTTTTTTATCCTGACTGAAGAGGTCTTGAGCTGTGAAGTAACCATGTCGTCTATTTTTCAACAGTCTGTCCTTTTGTTTAAACTCTTCCTTTTTGTCCTGTCACCTTGCAGTACTCTGGATGCCCAGAGTAGAATTTGATCCAGCTTTCCAGTGCCTCATTTAAACACTAAGCTGCTGTGACTTCTGGTTTTACTCTCACCTGTGTACTGACTGACTTCAACACCCAATATCATCATCATCATCAGCTTTTTTTGTCGCATTACCACTTTTGCTGTATACATTGAATGAATAACATTCAAAATTTCAACATACACATACAATGGGATGGGAAACAGGAGAATGTTGTATCTACGCCTGTAAATTGCATTGTGAATATGGGGAATCAGGTGGTAAACATTGCTGCATTGTTCAGCTTTGTGAAGTCAGTGTTACATTAACTGTTTAAGAGATCTTCAGCTCAGTGCTGCTCAAAGAGCCGTTAAGCCATGAAACATTTGCTTAAAGGGCTCTCATTTGATCCTGAAGAGCACTTTGCCCATAATAGGGTTAATGAAGCTTTTTTATTCAATATGGATTTATTAAACATCAAAACACCAAAGACACAGACCAGTGGCTTTGCCAATCATATGAGAGTATTAATCTTTGATTGATACAAAAGCTAATATAAAATAATTAGGACTTAATTCAAATATCCTGGTTGGTTTTCTAGGTCAAAATAAATGTATAAAGAAACTATTTTGAGTTTCCAAAAGTCTAGACTGAAATATGGTGGACTGAGATATGAACACTATTTATTGCCCTTTTACAAATATTTCATGTACTTACATGACATGTATGAAATAACACTCTCTCAACATGTTCTCTGTGGATTTCATTTCATTTTTGTTTGGCACAGGTTACAATGCAAGCTAGTTTGTACAGCTAACCTGAATTTATAATGTGCATTCTTATCGCTGACCTCATTCTGAGGTGGGCAGTCGTGTTTAAATGTGTGACCGTAAGCCACTGGAGTTTTGTTTTTAACAGAGAGAAGTTCAGATCTGTTGCACAGGAGAAATGGAAAGGGCTATAAAAAAATTGAGAGAAATCAACACATTAATTATTTGTTTTTATTTCCTACACATGTACAGGTATAAAAATTCCCTGCGTAAAATTGCTAGGTTTTTTAAAAAACATTTGTATTATTCTTGTTCTTTAATTTCATAGAATTTGGGGCGTGTGTTGAGCCTCGTCTTCTTTTCCTGTGACATCAGTGCTTCTCTTAATAATTTTAATTCATCCTTTCAGCAGAAGCCACAGTTTCCTTTCATTTGTTTGCCTGTGCGAGGGCAATTTAGACGATGTATATGTTTTCAACAGCTTATCTTTTCTCTTTACTATTTTATACTTCTATTGTTTCAACGTCAAACTTTCCTTTGAAACTTGTAAAACGGACCAGCTATTAAGATCATGTGAATAACCTTCCTTGTGAATGTTCCTTTGTATAATAAATTAATGTTCCCGTTCCTCAAATTGTATATTTTCGAAAAGTCTTTTGAGACCCAGTAATTTATATTATTTATTTTTAATAATTTATTTATTGGTGCATGACACAATTTTTAATTCTAGTGTTGTAGTGTATGTCTACGTGGATCCTTTACAAAAAAATATTGTATAAATGATAAAATACTAGCAGATAGTGTTTATAAAATTGCCAAAATTTGAGTGATTTTGGTGGAAACTATGGTTAACTGAAAAGCTTTTAAGGGGTGCGTAAAACGATAAATAAATTAAAAACATGTCTGATGGGTTTCAGCAGGCTAAAGGATACTCGTAGTTAGACATTTTGACCATTTACCTTTTTATAAATAACATTTTGAAAGTGTTGTGAGCCACTAAAATCGTTTCACCTCACAGCTACATCCCTGGCCCAGAGGCTCATTTTCCTGTGCTTGTAGTGTGCTGTGATTACCTGTGGCGCAGGTAAATCTGTACAGGATCGTGGGGTGGCGCCGTTATGTGTCAGTATCTGCGATTCCTTCCGCAACCGAGAGAAGGAAAAACTCTCCGATTACCTGCCTACACTTGCCGCTGCATGGACAACACCCGTGGAACCAATTATTTAATCGTTTTACATTGTTTCCGATACATGCAACACTATATCCAGAGTAGTTTACGCTTTTATATATAATTAAGAAATTGTATCGGAGGTTATAGATGGAATATCAAATGGACGACTAGTTAAATCCTGGAGTTTCACCTGAAGCTTGCAAGAGTTCCTCGAGGAGTCCAACGCGGGACTGGAAGTTTATCAAGGGTGTGATACAGGAAGTAGGCTACCTTTAATTCGTAATGGTAAGAGCTTTTAAAAAACTTTACATTACTTATTAAAATCGTTATTTAGAGTTAGTCAATTAAGAGTTGCAGCTGGCTCTAAATGTTGAGTTAATAAATGAAGAGCTGCCGTTGGCTCTAAATCTTGTTCACAAAGTGGTGATTGTTCGATAGGGCTATAACATAGAAGTTGCATTTTTAATTGTCGACTAAACAAATTATTATTTATGAAGATTCATAAGACTTGAAGACATTTGCGCTATTATTGTTCCTGCCAGAGTGAATCCCAACTATATGGCCTAAAGAAATGGTCCAGGAACAACTTGTGAAAAACATGAGGATATTAGGTGGAAAATGTTTTGCTCGTCAAACTCTATATCAAACTCGAATTTGGAACATAGCCTACATAAAGAAGAAATCTGTTAAGAAAACCTAAAGCACATAAATCATAATAACTTAAGAGTATGAGTTCAAAATCAATTCAAGCATGAAAATAAAACATTTGTGGAATTTTATTTTTCTTCTCGGAGGGGAGCTCAAATATTCTCAGATTACTGGTTTTGATTTATGAAAGCTCTTGTTATATTTATCACAGATTTTAATTGTCACACTTAGTCACGTGACTAATATTTTACCTAAAGTTTATTGCCTGGGGATTAGTAGAAATATGGCTTATGTCACGTTTCTTTGTTTTGTTGTAGACCTAGACCATGCCTGACTTAAAGGGATAGTTCACCCAAAAATGAAAATTCTGTCATCATTTACTCACCCTCAAGTTGTTCCAAACCAGTATGAGTTTCTTTGTTCTGTCGAACATAAAAGATATTTTAAAGAATGTTGGTAACCAAACAGTTGACGGTAGCCATTGACTTCTGTAGAATTTTATAGAATAGTTCATTTTTGGGTGAATTATCCCATAATAATGCTTGTGAATCTAATTTATACAGGAGCTCAAAGGCTCAGTAGTAGTTTTGTTTTTGTCATAGTCCAGTCTTGTCAAAGTGTCAGATGCTTTAACATTTAACGTAATTTAACAGAAAGTATTTTATAAATGTAATTTCCTCCTATGTGCATGGTTACCACCGGCTCTCAGTTAATCAGTATATTCGTACACTCATTAACTCTTTAAATAACTTATTAATTCTGCTGAACACCAGCCCATCTGTCTAATGCAGTGCCGGCAAATGTTTGAAGTTGTAAGATGCATTTGAAGCTTTATTTACCCAACAGTGTGTCCGCATTTGATCCCAGGTGACCATAGAGATGTTTGAATAAATAACCTGTCGTCTTTCTCTCTCGCACAGGGGAGCAAAGAGAAATATCACTGGCAGACCCAGAATGTGAAGGTCAGTGGTGTGGACGACATGGTCCTCCTCTCCAAGATCAGTGAAGAAGCCATCACAGATAACCTCAAGAAAAGATACATGGATGACTACATTTTTGTATCCTTGTGTCTATAATGTACAATAATTATTTGGTTATCCGGCATACTTGCATATATATTACCTTACTAAAGTTCAGTAAGGGATTTTTTGTTGGTGTATATATACTAAGTATATTAGTATAATACTTTATTTAGGGAGTCAGGTATATCATATCTGAATATTACAGAGATTTGGGGTGGGCTAAATTGTCTTACACCAAAAAGTGAACAGCAACAGCAAGTTTTATTAATATTTTGAATGTTTCATGGTTTTAATTTTTAGATATTTATTTGTTTGTCATTTTTATACGTTTTTTTTATGTCTACATTTTTATTTCTGTTTTTGTTATTTTAGTTCATTAAGTTAAACTAAATGAAAATGAGAGATGTCTCAGCAATAAAAAAGCAAATAAAATAATATTTATGTTTGTTTACATTTTATTTCAGTTAACATTTATTTTATTTCAAGCAACAAAGTATTAAAACATTTTTTATGGTTTTAGTTTTGGCTTTTGTTAACTATAATAGCCCTAGTAAATATCTGGTTAGTGATTGATCTTGAATTTAGTCTTATGTCAATACTGCTTCTAGAGATCGGTGATCGAAGGGTGATGATCATCTTTTTTTTCAACCTACCAGCTTTTGGTTTTGCCATAACCACAACTCCTCAGACATACATTGGTGCTGTGCTGATATCAGTGAACCCCTTTAAACAGCTGCCATATTTCACAGACCGTGAGATTGAACTGTATCAGGGAGCCGTAAGTACAGCACACCTAAATACACGAATACGAAATGGTATTAAAGATCAGATGAATAATCATTCCTGCCAGATAAGACATGTAAACATGGCCAGACGGAGCAGAGCAATGCCATTGCATGTCCAGTCTTGCCACTGTGCTTCCAGAGACTGCCTACAGATCTGTATTTGTTAACATCTTCCCCTGGATGGCCAAATCATAGAAAGTACAAATGCAAATCAGAAGGTGTTAGTGGTTACGGAATAATGCCACTGCCTCAATTTCATGCAAATGTGACTTTTAATTTTCCAAGACAGCCGTATTAAACTGCACATGTATTCTGTCATTCCCAGGCACAGTATGAGAATCCCCCCCACATCTACGCTCTTGCCGACAATGTGTACCGCAACATGATGATTGACTCAGAGAACCAGTGTGTCATTATCAGGTCAGGGATCAAGGATCTGAAGCCCTCACCATGAGGCACATTTAAAGTATTCGTGTGGCATCAAATGTTTGCATTATATGTGATCTAAGTGTGTCTGTGATACAGCGGAGAGAGTGGAGCAGGAAAGACAGTGGCAGCCAAGTACATTATGAGCTACATCTCGAAAGTCTCAGGAGGTGGGCCTAAAGTTCAGGTGAGTTTATCATCTGCTAGATCTGGGTTTCCCAAACTGGGAGAAACCTCAGGGGGGTTGATGAAAAGCTGATAATTCATTAAATATGATTAAAAAAAAGTATATTAAATTGAATTATTATTATTATAATTATTAATAAAACATTTAAAATAAAATGAAAACAGTTTCAAATAAATATATAAAATGCTTAGTAAAAAAAGATTAAGTGTTTTATTTGTTGACTTGCATGTCATGTCACAATTTACCGACATCATGTAAATGGGTTGCTAAATTAACTTAAAACCTCAGGGAGGTACTTCAAGTAAGTATTTTAGGTCAAACAGGTGTGGCTGACAAAAAAGTTTGTGAATCTCTGGGCTAGATGGCCATTTGCTTAAAAAAGAGCCAGACTGAACTCAACCCAAAATCTATGTGAACTCATGGGTGTGGTTGTTTCTTTTGTTAATATTGCCCTCATTTTGTGCTCATTGTATGTGATGTATGTGTATTGTGTGTTGCCCCCTTGAAATCACCCAGACTGTTATCTGAGATCAGAAACAGTGATCTATTTGTTCATCTGTGACATTGAACAGATCGATACCAGATATGACTATGTATATGGAACGAAATTATAATTTAAACTGCTTTTCCTAGTTAAAAAAAAAAGAACAGTGCTTAGTAAATATCATACATGTCATACTTTAACTGTCTGTTACGTCATGTGGTTTCCTCTTTCCTCGTTTAGCATGTTAAAGACATCATTCTCCAGTCTAACCCCCTCCTGGAGGCATTTGGGAATGCCAAAACCGTTCGCAACAACAACTCCAGTCGCTTTGTAAGTCTTGCCGCAATGATTAGTCTATCTATCTATCTATCTATTTATCTATCTCTATCTATCTACCTATATATATATTCACTCAGACTATATACTATATATACATACATACACGTGCATGTAAATGTGTGTGTATATTTTTTTGTGAATATATTGTGTGTATAATTTCATATACAGGAAAATATAAATCTAATTTAAAAAAAGTTAAATGTATTAATCTTTCATTTTAAAAGTACATATAATTATTTTAAATGATATTGAATATATAATTATGAAATTCATAAAATAATATTGATTATTTTAATAAAATAAAATAAATATTATAATATAAATATAAATATATATAGAAGGAGCATATTAGCCTCTCTGCTGTTCATTCTCTTGAATCGGTGTGCTGTCGAGTTTTAAGAATGTCATTTGGAGCATGCTGGTTCTCGACATGTCATAGCTTGTTTGCAGGAGTGCAGTTTGTGTGTGTGTAGACTGTGAAGTTGTAGTTCATTAGGCTTTACTGTTCATTCCCTTTTCTGCAGTGGGTACTGTATGTCATCACTCGTAAGATGTAATAATGTCAGTGCACAAGCTTTTGAGTTCACTGCATGATATGTTTATTTCATACCTCAGGGAAAATACTTTGAAATACAGTTCAGCCGAGGAGGAGAACCTGATGGTGGAAAAATCTCCAACTTCCTCCTGGAAAAATCCAGAGTAGTGTCTCAAAACCATGGGGAAAGGAATTTCCATATATACTACCAGGTAAAGCTATGAACTCATTAAAACACGTCCAAGAAAAGGTCATTGCAGGGAACGGTGTGTAATGCAAGTTGGCAAACTGTTGAGTGTCATGTTAGGACAGTATGATTTCAAGGCCGATTGTGGATTGGTTGTGTCTAGTAGCTTATGCTACTTAATCAGGGAGTATTGAAGATTAGAGTTTTTAAATTGCATAAAAGTCCTGTATGTTGTTGACACCACTGGTTTATTTCTGATGTTTCCGTGTCAGCTCTTGCAAGGAGCCACCAAGGAACAGAGAGAGAATTTAGGCGTCACAACCCCCGATTACTACTTCTACTTAAACCAGTCCAGCACCTACACCGTGGAGGAAGTCAATGACAAGAAGGAGTTTGAAGACACAATGGTGGGTGTAAAGCATTGTATCCTAATCCTTCCATTCAAATGAAACAATCTAATAATGATCAATTATAAATATAAAATTTTTAGGCTGCCATGTCTGTGGTCGGCCTGTCTGTGGATGCACAGGATACTGTGCTGCAGATTGTGGCGTCGATCCTCCATCTTGGAAACATCACTTTTAGAGAGGAGGGCAACTATGCTGTGGTGGAGAGTGAAGACTGTGAGTTTATGCTTGCATGTATTCATTTCACTGGTCTGTGTATCTGATTCCATTTAGTACAAAACAAGAAATTATTGTACATGGATAAATATATTTCCTAATCCAATGAGTTCACTTTCACTCTGCTGCAGTCCTGGCATTCCCGTCTTACCTTTTGGGAATCAATCAGGATGGTCTAAAGAGCAAACTAACAAGCCGCATCATGGACAGCAAGTGGGGTGGCAAGACGGAGACTATTTCGGTCACCTTGAACACGGAGCAGGCCTCATTCACTCGAGACGCCCTGTCTAAAGCACTGTATTCTAGGCTCTTTGATTACTTGGTTGATGTAAGTCAATCTGCTAGATTCAAATGACCAAATTGTTTTGTGGTCCTATGTATGGCATATACAACTGGTCGAAAGTTTGGGGTTAGTAAGATTTTTTTGTTGAAAGAAATTAATACTTTTATTCAGCAGGGAAGGCTGCATTAATTTGATATTGAAATAATAAGTGACAGTTACAACATTAATAATGTTACAGTAGAATTCTATTTTAAATAAATCCAGTTTTTTTTTTTTTTTTTTACTTTCTATTCATCAAAGAATCCCGAGACAAAATACACCACAGTTTTCCACAAAATATTAAGCAGTGCAATTATTTTCAACATTGATGAAAATAAGAAATATTTCATGAGCACTAAATCAACAAATTATAATTATTTCTGAAGGATCATGCGACACTAAATGAAGATTCAGCTTTCAGAGGAATAAATAAATTTTTAAAATATATTAAAATAGAAAAGAGGTTTTATTTTTAATTGTAATATTTTTCAGTATTTCTGTTTTACTGTATGTTTGATCAAATAAATGCAGCCTTGGTAAGTGTAAAATACTTCTTTTAAAAACATTAAAATGTTATACTGACCTCAAACTTTTTAATAGTGTATATGTCTCAAAAAGAAAAGAAAATTCATTTAAGTTTCTGCTTTCATTCGCAGGTCATAAACAAGGCAATGCAGAAAGACCGGGAGGATTTAAACATTGGAGTTCTGGACATCTATGGCTTTGAAATCTTTCAGGTGAATTTAGTTGTATTTTCTAAATGATTCTCTTTTTTATATATTTTTTTTACTCCTATAATAAATAACATCATCATGCCTTTTTCTCCAGAAAAATGGATTTGAACAATTCTGCATTAACTTTGTGAATGAAAAACTGCAGCAGATTTTTATTGAGCTCACACTAAAAGCGGAGCAGGTGAGAATAATGGTTTTTAATAAGCCAATACTAAAAGGCCTCTATGGAAGTGTTTGCTGAAGTTTTCCGCTATCTCTTTTGCAGGAAGAGTATGTGCAGGAGGGAATCAAATGGACCCCCATTGAGTACTTTAACAACAAAGTCGTATGTGATTTAATTGAGTCCAAAGTGGTGAGTTTACACTTTCAGGGTTTTCTGCATCAAAATGGTTGTCATGCATAACATCCATTCGACTAATGGCATCTAATGGGCACCTTAATAACCCAGAATCCTCTTGGCATCATGAGCATCTTGGATGATGTGTGTGCCACCATGCATGCAAAAGGAGAAGGTGCAGACCAGACTCTGCTGCAAAAACTGCAGTCACAAATTGGCACCCATGAGCATTTCAACAGCTGGAACAAAGGTTTCATAGTGCACCACTATGCAGGCAAGGTAAGAGACACTTTTCAAATGTTCCAATAGAGCTATATAAATTAGTAAATGTCTATTTAGCAAACATCTTTAGCAAAATAAAGTTTCAAACTCAGGAATAAATGGTAAACATAATCAGGCTGTATAAAATGCATATTTTTGATGGTTGGAAGTAGTGTGGTTTAGTGGCCTTTTCGGGTCCTAAGATATGTACCCGACCAGAATTAACCCCAATCACTTACCCTAACCCGACAGGCAAAAAATATTTAAAAGAAAAAGACAAACCCGACCCGAAAATGAGACCAGTCGAGACCCGATGGCAATATGTAGATGAAATTCGTTATCCAGTACTTTATTTTAGCTATGTTGATAAGCCAAGTTGCCTCATAATGTAGCCAATTCTTTGTGCATGTTAAAAATGTGGGAGAATGTTTTCTTTTCACAAATTGTTTTGTTTGAGGAAAAACACGAAACTATACAATTATGGTTTAATTATAGTTAGTGTGGAATCAACTGCATTTAGAGTACATTCTTTTTCCACTTGGGCGTGCAATTCCAAGTAGATACAATGCTCACAAACTTTGTTGCACTTCAAATGACAAGGAAATTTATATTAAAGTTAATATTAATAAGCAAATCCCCTCACTTACTCTCTCTCGAATGGAGGGTTTAGTAATTTGCACATAGAAAGTAGGCATATTTTTTAATAATTTGAGTATTCTCGGGTCCATTAGGAAAATAATTGATTAAAAATTACTCAAGACTACTGACAACAGAGCCGTGTCCGAGGGACATCAGTTTTTTGGATAGAGAAGTGGACTCGTGTAGAACTCTAGTGTGGCTACAACACTGCCCCCTGTGGATGCAGTGTGTGCATCTTATAGCTTTGACCGTTTTACTAATTAAACGTACTGATTGAATCTCTTATTTAAATTTGTTTGTCTTGATGATTTCCATAAAAGAGTAATAATTTATTAAGTTCTTTGGCCCAGCACATTAACAGAGGACACACAGTTTGGAGAATGGATGGATTGAAATATAACTGAATATAGATGTGTTTTAGAGTCACACTGATATTGATTCTCTTCTTGGTGAGAGTAATAAGAGCCCTTATTTCCAGGTGTCTTATGATGTGAGCGGCTTCTGTGAGAGGAACAGGGATGTGCTGTTCAATGACATCATCGAGCTCATGCAGAGCAGTGAGTTGTAAGTGGTTATTTGGCTTCTTTTAGCCCATGTCAGCTGAAGCTTTTTAAAAGCCCCTAATGCACTCATGCACCGATGCAGAACATCTGCAGTTCAGCTGTAATTCTTTAATGAAATAAGAAGTCACATTAATAAATCATAAAATCAATATGGTGTAGCATTTTTATGGAGGACGATGAGTTCATTTTGTGAGAGATTTTCTGTGGTGTATTACTTCACTAGAGTCAGCTCTGGTTATGCATTTCATGTGCTTGTAAAAAAAGATGTTTGAAATGGTTAATCCCTTTTTCTGGTCATCTCCATAGCGCCTTCATCAAAGATCTGTTCCCAGAGAACCTTGAGGCTGAGAAAAGGGGCCGTCCCACCACGGCAGGTTCAAAGATTAAGGTGAAATAACTGATTTACGAAATAAAGAAATGCTCGCTTAAACTGAACTTGAAACATTCCTACGATTTGATTTAAACCAGGTATTATGTTTCAGTTCCTAACAAAGTTACTGGCCAAGTTTACATGCAATTTGCATCTGGCGAGTGTTTGGGGCCTGTGTATATTTAGTTTTGTGCTATATATGAATGTGTATACATTTTTGTAATGCTATTGTTCATTTTCTGTCTGATTTTGCTCTCTTCCCCCCCTTACAGAAACAAGCAAATAATCTTGTCCAGACGTTAATGAAATGCACCCCTCACTATATTCGATGCATCAAGCCCAACGAGACAAAAAAGGCTCGCGACTGGGAGGAAAACCGCGTCAAACACCAGGTGGAATATCTTGGACTGCGAGAGAATATCCGTGTGCGCAGGGCCGGCTACGCCTTCCGACGTGTCTTCAAGAAATTCCTGCATAGGTAAAATCACCACTTAATAATGCCTGTTAAGATGCCAAATGCTGTATATAGGAATTTTGATAAGTTGCACTTATAAAATGTAATGTATTATAATGAACTGTTCTATTATGTTTGCTCAGATATGCAATCTTGACCAAAGAATCATGGCCCCAGTGGCGTGGAGATGAGAAACAGGGTGTCCTACACCTTTTAAAATCTGTCAACATGGACTCTGACCAGTACCAGCTGGGCAAGACAAAAATCTTCATCAAGGCCCCAGAATCTGTATGTATTATACCACGGTCACACTATAATTTGAGCATGCAAATGGTTGCAATGGTTGCAAAATGACATCACACTCGGCGGCGCATTTTTTTTAAAAGCAAAATTTAACAAATGATACATCATTAATATGTTCCATTTTACTCCAATCCTGCAAATTAAAATTTCGTTCTTTTAATTAAGCTAAAATGTCACTCGGTTTCATATCAATCTGCTATTGGTCACACGTCTTCATGTGATGCATATTTACAGAGTTACAGTTCATCAAACCTGAAATTTGGAACACAGCGAAATGCAAAACTACTTCTCTTGAGTGTGCGTTTCCTGTCTCCCACATTTGCATGCTTATGAATGCAAGTCAATGGCACGAAAAGTGTAGTGTGACCACCCGTTTAGTTGATAACTTGAAGGTATTAATGTGAACATATAATTTCACAGTTGTGATTTGATGTGATGTTTTCTGAAATGTTTTCAATAATCTAATTCATTAAATGAACATTTGAGGCCATGTTATCTTCCTGTGTTGCCAGTGTTACAAATATTTTCACAGAGGTGGGCCTGTTTATTTTCGTCATGGACAAATTAAATTACTTCTCAGTTTGGCTCCTTAAATGCATTCCTCTGGCGTTGTGCAAAAGATTAAATGTGATTCAGTCATATTAGGTCAATAGTCTTCAGATTTTCTTCAAATGGCTTCTTGTGTGGCTATTTTTCCAAAACATTGTTTACATAGGATAAACTCTGTATGCTCACACACACACACACACACACACACACTTCTCAACGTTTTTTTGGTCATTTCGTGGTTGTCTTTGCATTTTATGGATATTCTGAAATCACAGTGATGACTATGAAGAATAAGTACGACATGTTGATCTACAGTTGTTCCTGCTGGAGGAAATGAGGGAAAGAAAATACAACGGATATGCTCGGGTAATCCAACAAGCCTGGCGCAAACACATCGCTGTGCGCAAGTATGTCCGCATGCGAGAGGAAGGTGAGCGCAAACTCAGATTCTTTACCTTGATACCTGCATAATAATAATTGTGACATTTTTTTATATATAAAGACGACTAAGTTTGTGTCCGGATCTCATTGTTCCTCTGTAACAATCAATAGGCCTTGGGAATACAATCAGATGAAATTGATATTAAATCACATTGCTTCTTTACTGATTCCAGCCTCTGACCTCCTGTTGAACAAGAAGGAGAGACGAAAGAACAGTCTGAACCGTAATTTCATGGGAGACTACATCGGCACGGACAACCACCCGGAGATTCGACAGTTCGTGGGTCGCAGGGAGAGGATTGACTTTGCTGACGTGGTGGTCAAATACGACCGCAGATTTAAGGTATGACTCAAAGTCCCATTTAACACACTGAAACTCATGGATCACTTCCTCCAGTAACTGTCAAGAAGTGTTTTGTGTTAGTTTACTGAAGTTGCTCAGCAACAGATGTTTCGTTCTGCACATTGTGGTTCATCTGGGACATGTTTCATGTGATCACATACTCACATGCTGTTTCAACACCCACAGACTGTCAAGCGTGACCTCGTTCTCACCCCGAAGTTCCTCTATCTGATTGGACGTGAGAAGGTGAAACAGGGTCCTGAGAAAGGCCAGATCCAGGAGGTCTTGAAGAGGAAGATTGAGGTGGAGAAGATCCAGTCTGTCTCTCTTAGGTACTTTATCATGCCCTTTTGGATTTGAGTTTTTTCCCTACATTACAGCTTCAATATGCCTAATAAACTATACAATTACAGCAGAATGTAGGGTGACCATACGTCCTCTTTTGTACACACTTAAAAAAATGTGTCCGGCCGGGATTTCTAGATCACCCAAAATGTCCGGGATTCGGCTTTTGCTTTCTGCAGTCACCATTCATTATGTTACATGCACACCTTTTGTTTCAATCGGACTGAATTCATTCAGATTGATTAATCTAAATGGACTGTTTACATGAGCGATAAACAAGTGATCGGGTTGATGTGCGTTTTTGCATTGCTTTAGGTCCCGCCAAATGTAAATTCACTGATGATTTACACATTTCAACCCCCCGCCCATCCTCCCATCCTCTTTTCTGAAGACTCCAATATGGTCACCCTACATTATGAAAAATATGAATGTTTTCAAACAATAAAGTACTTGAGCAAGCATTTAAGCAAGTTTTTATTTTATTTATTTTATTTTTTTATTGCATGATGATGGGTTTCCTCTTTCCTCAGCACACTACAGGATGACCTCTTCATACTGCATGAGGATCAATATGACAGTGTGTTGCAGTCTGTCTTTAAAACGGAGTTCCTCAGTCTGCTGTACAAGCGCTACGAGGAAAAAATGCGAAAAAAGTTGCCACTGAAGTTCAACAACCTGTGAGCAATGTTTCCCTCACTGTGAAATTTACCCTGTGCTGTATTACATCATACTCAGAAAAAGTATCATGTGCATATGTTTAACATTCAACATATTTCTCACTCAGACTTGAATTTAAGGTGAAGAAAGGAGGATGGGGTCCGTTTGGATCTGCTGGCTCTCGACAGATCCAGTTTCAGACGGGTCAGGGGGACGATGCCGTTCTGAAGCCGAGCAGCAAGGCCTTGATTGTCAGTATTGGTCCCGGTCTGCCTAAAAACGCAAGTGAGTCTGTGTTGAAATTTCGAATTTTAGTTGAACTAGTTTGGTGGTTCTTACAGTACCACTCAAGTAAATGAGTAAATTATGACAGAATTTTCATTTTTGGGTGAACTATCCCTTTAACCTCTAGATTGTGTACTCTCGTTTAGTCATGTTTACAAAATGTTTTGTAATAGGTTTATGGACCATATAATCACTATCTAGTGGTCTTACACCATTGACAATCATTTTGCAGACCATTTTGAGATTTTAAAGAAATATTGTTTAAAAATATATATTTGGGTTGGTATGATTTTGTAATGTTTGTGAAATAAGTCTCTTATGCTCACCAAGTAAAACAGTGATATTGTGAAATATTATTACAATTTAAAGTAACTGTTTTCTTTTAATATATTTTACAAATATTTTTAACAATACTACAGGACCAACTCGGCGTGACAACCGAAAGAGCAGGCACATGGGGAACCAGAATCGCAATGTAGGCCAGTATTCACGTGGTAAGACCACAGTTTTACATATTTCACTCAAATTGCTTCTAAACTGTTTTAGAAATGGTTTTCAAATGTTTTAATGGCTTGTAATTTCAGAGGCTCCCAAGTCTGTTGGTCGAGGAAGAGGAACTCAAGCGCAGCCCGCCATTAGGAACTCTCTGCTCCGTCAGCAGTCCAGTATGGATCAGCCCACCCTTCCCCGACTCCAGGGATCTCGCCGCAGTCAGGTCGAGAGTCAGATCTACTCTGATATGGGCTTCATGAAAGTTCCTGATCAAGGCGTGGCAGGGTGAGATGATGGCTCATATGACAGCGGGAAGCTCAAATAAAAGCAATCATCGGTATTTGATCCTCCAAGCCAGACTAACTGAAAACTTAACAATCGGAAAACCTATTCAGATGGAACTAGTTTTCGCAGATCAGTACATGACAGGCAATTATGTACATGACACAATTAAGTTAATAATAGTAACTCAAACATTTTTGGGGGAAATAAATTCTGTCACAGGTTAATTATATTTTTTTTTTAAATTTTTTTTTAGTTTTGTCAGATATACCTTAAACTAAAAATAATGTTTAGATTTTTTTTTAATCAATTTAAAATATATATATATATATATATATATATATATATATATATATATATATATATATATATATATATAATATTTTTTATATTATTTTAGTTAGTTTTGGACTCATAGAAATGTATTATTTCAGAAAATAATCGCTCTTTTCTCTCAGGATGCAACGCAGACGTTCGAAAGAGTACAAGCCTCTCCCAGGGTCAGGGCTACCCAAACCCAAACCCAAACCCAAACCCCGCACCCCACAATGCAGAGCACTTTACGCTTATGATGCTCAAGACACTGATGAGCTCAGCTTTCAAGCAGAGGACATCGTAGAGATCCTACATGAAGGTAATCTATTTTATACCATTTAAACGTGAACTTTATACAGGTTATATTGGGTAAGTGAATTCTGCTCTAACTCAAAATATGCTGTCGTTCCAGACCCCTCAGGTTGGTGGAGTGGTCGTCTTCGAGGAAAGGAAGGCATGTTTCCTGGCAACTATGTTGAGAAGATTTAAACTGGCATGCTGTTGGACAAAATGTTATTCATTGCAGAAATTAGATCAAGAGGAACAAAGCATCAGCAGCTTTAAATCAAAGCAGCTTGGTGCCAAGTCATATCCCCAAGTGCATAGATGTTTACTGCAAAAGGTGCCACTCTAACAATGTGTTAATATTCAGTAGGATCCTTCTTTATACCCCGATGAACTTTTATGTGATTAATTTTTTATAGAAGGTAATATTAGACATAAATGTAGAAGAAAAACTATAATTTTGTTTCACTAAAGGTTTTGAAATGTGTTTTTGGAGAATAGAATGGATAAATCAATATTTTAATGTACTGTATTTTACTGAAGTTGTATTTTTAAAGATCCAAATGCTACTTTTTTACAGATATTGTGCAATTGTATAAAATCAGAAAAGCTGGTTTCAGATACACCTAGAACGAAAATAAAATGGAACACTTTTTTGTTTAATTTTTCCATTATAAGCATCATGAAAATAGTTTTAAAGGCCTGTTAGTTTTTTTTGGACAAATTTCTAATGAAGCAGAAATATTGCCTTTTTATTTTATTATGTATTTTGCTTTTTAGTTACATCACAGCTGCGAGCCATTATGTACTTTGTGTCAGTTGCAACTTGCAGATGTAATAAGAGCGAGGGACTTACAAGGATGCTTAATCCTTTAGTAAGCATTTGATTGGACAAAAATCTGTTTTGTGCAGGATGAATCCTCAATGATAAATATTTTTGGTTGTCAAAAGTGATCAAAACAATTGTCAACTTTTAAGTAGTACACTAGGTGATCTCCCAAAGGTAACACACATGGACTACAAACTCGCTCATCTTTCGTAACTCCGCAGAACTACATTTTTCAGCACATAATGTGACGTCAGGACGTAACTCGAGGAGACATACAGCGGCAGCCCCTTGCTCTCGCAAACCTCTGAATACCGAGTGGCAACTTGCACACAGTCTACGGCCGAGACACTTCACATTTCAGAGGCACTGAAGAGCAATCTATACTCCTTTAGGATTTTTCGTTACATAAAAACCTTCGGGCTCCGTGTAACAATGGAGGCATATTTACGGAGCTGTCGTGATGTGGTTAAGGTAAGATTATGGTAGCAGCTACTGTACGCTTAAAGAGAGAGGGTTGCTCGTGGTATGGCTACTACCATTTTACCCACTTAAAATATGGTTAGTGGCCAGTTCTTGCACTTTCTCTGTGTTGAGAGACATTCGTAAACATGCGTGTGTGCTGTATATGATAGCTTAGTGTGAAAAATAATGTATGCTTGCTTTGTTTGATACACTTGATATTGACTTAAATCATATGGTATGACGCGCGTGCACAGACCCTGGCCGCATGCGCCAATGACAGAAACGACCACATCACATGCATTGAGAGAAAGCACGTACGTTTGTTTGTTTACATGTGTTACACAATATTAATAACACGTTTTATTATAATAATTTTTATACAAAAAGAGTTACCTGTCGTGTTTTTATATCACCATTTCATACACACACACATAAACATACACACACAGCTTTGCCATGCTTAGCAGTTTATAAAGGTCAGTTTGTTCAGCTGTTTGATGCAAATCCATCTAGAATATGTTTATTATTTTCTGGCAGTGTGTTTAGTCAATAAGAACAATTCCCACTTTTCTAGTTTTCAACTTAATGTGCTCAGTTTCAAGACTGAAGGTGGCCCTATTTGCAGAGACAATAACAGCTGCTGTGACTGTCCATTGCATATGATCCTGACAGCATATGTCCTACAGCAGTGCGGCTCTATACCCTAAACACTGTTGTTTTAAACCCAAACACCCTGACACCTGCGCTCACCAACTGCTGGGCAGATATTATGAAGTCCTGTGTGTTTACTTTTGAGACTCTCAGCTCAAGGAAGCAAGCAGAAATGGGTTCTTTAACTAATTTAGTCAATGATTGAAAAAATGATACGGTTACACTTGTGGTTAAAGTGCTTTTTGTCTGCATTGAAGCATGAGGTTGTAAATAGAGAGTGTACACTAGAGTTCTTTCCACACTGACCCAAGACCCACCGGTTCTGTACTGTTTACTCATCATCCCGTGGTCCATTTCACATTGCGGTGACTAACTTCCTGCGCTGTCCCACCGGCCATGCACATATGGGCATGAATAAGCCTTTTTTTTCCCTGCACTTCCCCATCTAACAAGGTTTTTGGTGATGATTGTCACATGAGAAGAGAGGGAGCTTGCCAAAAGCTCACCCTAAACAAGCCTCACCCCTGGTCTGGGCCAGCTGTGAGCTCAGTCAGTCTGTGTTGACAGTCCATCATTCAGTATTTAAAACAAACCTCAGCTGGTTGCCCAGATCAGAGTACATCATTTAATGCTGACGTCACAGATGCCTTCTGTATTCGGCTGGAGTAATGGAGAAGGCCAAGTGCTAATTAACGCTGGGCGAGGGAGTCATCATGGGGAGATATAAAAGGCTTTGTTGAATCCATGATGCATTCAGTGTTATTCTATTAAAAGTGCTCTAAATCTCACAAGTGGTGCAGCAAATGGCTTTGATATAGAGTTGTGGGTTCTCAAGCTCCAAAAAAGAAAGCATATTTTAAAGGATTTGTTCACTTAAAAAAAAACTTTTGCTGATAATTTACTCACCCCCATGTCATCCAAGATGTCCATGTCTGTCTTTCTTCAGTCGAAAAGAAATAAAGGTTTTTGATGAAAACATTCCAGGATTTTTCTCCATGTAATGGACTTCAATGGGACCCAAACGGTTCAATGTCCAAATGACAGTTTCAGTGCATGGGGGTGAGTAAATTATCAGCAAACATTTTTTTTAAAGTGAACTAATCCTAAATCTAAAGTAACACAAATCTAGTCCATAACTACACTATTGTACAAAATTGTGGGGTCAGTATTTTTTTTTATTTTAGAAAGTAATCCTTTTGTTTAGCAAGGATGCAAAAATGCTTATTTTTTTACTTTCTATTCCTCAAAAAATCTTGAAAAAGGAGTATTACAAAGTTTGGTTTCCCTAAAAATATTAAGCAGCACAACTTTTTTCAACATTGATTACAATTAAATTTTTTTTTTTTTGAGCACGAAATCAGCATTGTATCTGAAGGATCATGGGACATTGAAGACTGGAGTAATGATGCTGAAAATACAGCTTTGCATCACAAAAATTAATTTTATTTTAAAATATATTAATTAGCAAACACCATCGCACACCTGCAGGTGAGGTGCGTGGGGAAAAAGACCATATTATAGGTAAAGTAGGTGTTTTTTGTAGATTTTAAAATATATTAAAATACAAAGCCGTTATTTTGAATTATAGTAATATTTCACGATTTTACAGTTTCTTTTTCTCTGTATTTTCATATAAATATATAGTATAGTATAATAAATAAATAAATGCAGCCTTAGTGAGAATAAGAAACTTCTTTCAAAAACATTAAATCTAACAGACCCCAAACTTTTATTTTGTTTTATTTCAACTTCAACTTTTATTTGAATTTAAAATGTAATTAATACATTTAATTTAATTAATAACATAGACACGCGGTTGTGCAGTGCAGAGCGGCCTTCTCGCGCTGAATGATGTGGCAGACAACTAGCTGTCCAGTCCGGTTGCTTTCAATTTGACAAGACATGCAAAATTTAAAGCCATTTGACATTGTTGACATTAAAATGTCTTCGCATGGCAAGTTTAAAAATGTGGATGTGCAAATGAGATTTGACTTGGAAGAAAGACATCCTCACACAAATATACCATTTGACTTTATAGTACGTAGGTTGTACGCACTTTATATAGAGCTTCTTTTTGTCTTTTCTTGATAACCCTTGATCTCTAAATGGTTTTATTGTGTGTAAAAAAAAGCAGTCAACATCTCCTTTTATGTTCCATGGATACAAGAAAGCCATACAGGTTTTGAACACAAGAAGTTGAGTATATTATGATAGAATTGTCATTTTTGGGTGTACTATAAGAACAACTTTAAGAACAATTATTAAATATAAAAGAAATCTGTTTTGTTGTCATCCATGTTATCATCTGTTAAGGAATACACTGCTTTGACACATTGCACCACTCCTCACACTGACTGTCAGTGATATAGAGTGACTGGTTGATTATAAGTTAAACATTGTTTGTCAGATGAAGGCCTATTGGATAGATTTTCAGCTTGTCATGTAGTTTACTTGCTGTAAATATTAATAGTCACAAAAACCATAGACATTTTAGTTTTGTATTTCAGCCTGCAGTTTAATAGAGGCCATCAAAGCCTTGTTATGAAGAACTAGGCTTGCAGTTATACGTAATGAATTCTTGTCCTATATTAGTCCAATAGCCTGTGACATTATTCTTCTTCATTCTCAGGGTTGTAGCAAGAACAGCCCAGGGCTGCATGTCGTAATGGGAAATGAGGCTTGTGATATGGACTCCATGGTATCAGCCCTGACCTTCGCCTACTTTCTTTCAAAGGTATGCAATGTCCAACCTAATAAACCAACCATATATGCTGTGTTGTTCTTGGAAAGCTTTGAATTGTGGTGGAAAAAATAGACGTGATAATTCTGTACTAGTGGTTGAGGATTATTGTTTTGTTCATCTTTATTGTTGACCTGTTGTAGAGTCTTGATTGTAAGAGGGTACCGGTGCCTGTACTCAACATCCCACGGGCTGAGTTTCCCTTGCGCTCTGACAGCATCTTTCTGCTGAGAGAAACCGGTCTGTCGCAGGACTACCTGCTTTTCAGGGACGAGGTGGACCTCCACGGCCTGCACAAGAACAAACAGCTAACGCTGACCCTGGTTGACCATAATGTTCTGCCCAGGTCAGTGTTCTGGCACCATGTTTCATCTTCCATCTTCACAATCACATAAAAAAGGAATGATAACTAGTCAAATTGATGACCTTGAACTATATAGTGAATTTTCATTTTAATATATATATATATATACAGTTCAAAAGTTTGTGGTCAGTAAGATTTTTGATAAAAATATATAACTATCACAATATAACTATTTTACTGTATTAGTTATCTAACAAATGCAGCCTTGGTGAGCATAAGAGACATCTTTCAAAACCATTGAAAAATCGTATATATGGATAAATATGTACTATAATAATAATAACCACAAATATATGGCTAATTGTATATATACAAATATATTAGGGCTGAGCAATGATTAATCACATCCAAAATAAAAGTTTGTTTACACATAATATATGTGTGTAGCGTGTATAATTATTTTGTATATAAAAATTCACACACATACATGTATATTTAAGAAAAATATTTTATTAATATATATATAAATATTTATATATAATATAAATATATATAATATACAGGCATCTATAATATATATATATACAGTATATACATGCAAATATTTCTTAAATATATACATGCATATGTGTGTATTTATATATACAAAATAATTATACATGCTATACACACATATACTATGTGTAAACCAAATTTTATTTTGGATGCGATTAATCGTTGCCCAGCCCTAATATATATATATATAAATGGCAACAAAAAATAAAAATCAGAATATTTTTACAACAATGGTTATTTATATCTAGTTCTGAAATGATTTAGGTCCGTCTGTTCTTTTATAATAAATCTGTTTTATTCTGTAGTGCTGACAGTGAGCTGGAGGATGCAGTTGTAGAAGTGATTGACCATCATCTCCCACAGAGGCCCTCATCTCCCTCCTGCCCCGTCACCGTGGAGACTGTGGGCTCCTGTGCCACCTTGGTGACAGAACTCATTGCCCAAAAAGCACCTGAGGTACTCGACCAACAAGTGGCTCAGCTTTTATACGGTGAGTGTCATGCCGACATGATAAACACAGCGAGGAATGTCAGCATGACTGTTGTTCAATCTGCTAGACACTGTTAGACCTCAGATGGGCTCAGCATGGTCTTCAGTGGCATTTAGCTGGAGCAGATAGATTTGACTTGTACATGCAATAATGATAGAGATGTGAGATGTCAGCAGAAAGATAAAATCTTGTTAACTTGCAGAATGTTTTTCTGCCTTGTGTTGGCAGGCAGCATTATCCTAGACTGTGTTAACATGGCACCTGAGGCAGGTAAAGTCACCCCTAAGGACAGCCAGTACGCCATCTTTTTGGAGAAGCGTTTCCCAAAGCTGCCTCCGAGGGGCGCTCTGTTTCAGTCGCTACAGAATGCCAAGTTTGACGTGTCAGGTGAGAGAATCTTTTTATTGTGTTGGTTAATAAATCAAACTGCTTGTAGACTCGTTAACACTTTAAAGCATGTGTTCATCAAAATAAATTTTGCAATACTGCTCTGTACTTCAGGCCTCTCCACGGAGCAGATGCTGTTGAAAGACATGAAAGCTGCATCCTTTGGGGATCTGAACTTGGCTGTCAGTGTCATTTACATGACACTAGAGGTCAGTACTGTTATGACACTGTTATTTCACTTCTGATATTTTGCCACTTTCTTTGCATATTTCTTGAAAATATGTCATCAAATAGCGATTTTGTATTTGAATGATGTGTTATAGGATTTAATTACACCCCTAAAAAGTAGTTATGATGGAACATTACAAATTACTCACAGGAAGCTTAGTCTATTTTATTTTATTTTAAATTAGATTTGTTGTTGTTGGAGTTCAAACTTCTTCTGATTTGTCACATTAAGTACATGCTTTCGAAGGTGTGTCCTAGAATAACGCTAATAACGCAGGTCTCCCTTGTGATGTTCTAATGAAAGTATATTTGACTTTTATATGGCGGGTTCTTGAGTACGCTAGCCCATGGGGTGGACTAACTAAAGGTCTCTGAGTTAGAGAGGGTCCAAAAACATTGCTGTCGTATAATAGGTGTTCCAACTTCCACTCTCCCATCACTGAGAGAGATGCGACGAGGCCACAAGTACATACTTTTACTAAACTACTCGAGGACAGTTCACTTCATCACCACTGCATTGTTTCCTGTCTGTGGCTCCAACACCTCCTTATCTACTATGGCAGCGCAGGGGATTTGTGTTGCCCAGGAGTAAAACAAAAAGACATGAACTTTCTTTTATTACACATGCTCTTAAATTGTTTTATAAATAACTTATAGGTTTTATTGTATGAAGCCTGATGTATTTCAGGTTTTCTGTTTTTTTTTTAAAAACATTTGTTTTAAATTAGGTACATAAGGTTGTCTTGTATGTGTAATGTTTGATACATTTCATGGTTTTGTTTTTCAATATCCTGCCTTGTCTAAAAAAAATAATTGTTCGCTGCACCTGCAGGATGTATTCTTGTGTTCTTAAAAATATCTTTGGATTTCATCTTGATATTTAATAATACTTATAGCGCAAGTAAACAGTGACATTTGATTCATGGCCAAAAACAAAAGATCTGCTGTTTCATGCTTGTGGCTAATTGCAATAGCTTATATTTTGATCAATAATTAAATATTGGTGATTGTATTGATGCATCTCTATAATCTCTGTAACCTTAACCTTTAAGATATGTATGGAATCTCATTGCATAATTGCAGCAGTTCTGAAACACTTTAAATTTAGAAGGTCTCATGCAAATTACTTGTTTCCTCTTGAATTAAGTGAATCTTGTGTTTGTGGTATGCATTTATCCTCAGTACTTGGTTCCACAAAGAGGAACTGTAGATTCGGAAAAGTAAGAAGCCTTGTTGTAGGCACAAAATGTGCTCATGTGCCTATCCTCATGACTCATGACATGAATTCCTCATTAATACTGAAGCACAACCGAATCCAATTCAGACACACCCAGACTCACCGCAGGGCTGGGCGGCCCGTCTTGCACACACCCACTGATTACACCAGACGTTAACCTCTGTGACAGACTCTCCTGTCCTCTTGTTAGTACATATACAATAATAAGACAGAATGTTGCTGAAGACAGAATGAGTCAGATGTGTATCAAAACTTTGTTTATAGTACAGGAGACTGGGGACCATTGTAGATTTTTATTTTTTTAACATGGCATAAGAAAGTTATAGATTCAAAATCGGCCCCAGTATGTAAATTATGACACTTAAAATAAACATTACCCACAGAATCTCACTTTACTACTTCAGGGTAATAATTCAATCAATTTAACATTTAATGCATTACTTTATTATTTTAACTTTCAGGAATAATGTGAGTGGGCATCATTAAAGCATAGAAACATTTGTCCAATTGATTGACAAGAATCAAAGATTTGTTATAAGAAGAAATTATGTTTGACATGCATATTTAAAAAATTATATTTTTCAGGCATAAGTTATTTCTTTATAATTCCATTCAGTCATAATGAACTTTTACTAACAGCAGAAAAAAGGAATATTTCAAATTCAAAGGAATCAAAACAGTAAACAGCAGAAAAACAATACTGGGCGTTGAAAATGTGTATCTCCAGATCAGTTTGTGAATGTAATGCTCATATGTTCTGTCTTTAGGATTTTCTTCAGAGGCATGGCCTACAGCAGGACCTCTGTGAGTTCTGCCACAAACACAGCTACAACCTGCTGGTCGCAATGACAATCTCTTTCAACGACAACAAGGAGCCCTTCCGACAGCTAGCCGTCTACAGCTCCAGCACTGTCTACAGAGAAGAGGTACTCCGTACACTGTACACTTATTACGGTGTCTTTGATAAATAGAAAGACTTTGAACCCTGAAAAAAAGGATGTTTTCCACAACAACAAAAAAGAAAATTAAGCAGCACAACTGTCTTCAACATTGATAATAAGGACAAACGTTTCTTGAGCACCAAATCAGCACATTAGAATGATTTCTGAAGAATCATGTGACACTGTAGACTGGCATCAGTAATGCCTGTGATGCCTGTAAGCTTTACCATCACAGGAATAAATTACATTTTAAAATATATTAAAATAGAAAACAGTTATTTTAAATTGCAGCCTTCCTTCAAAAACATTACAAAATCTTTCTGACCCAAAACTTTTGAAATGTAGTGTATAAAATAAGTTGAGAATCTGTTCTAGTTGACATCTATATATATTGTTTTTCATAGATGAGTAAAGCACTAGAAAAAGCCAAAACCGCCAGTCTGGACCTTAAGCCAATGAGCAGTCCATATCCGGATGTGAAGGCCTACATACAAGGTAACACACTGGCGTCCCGTAAGAAGGTAATGCCCATAATCACAGACTTCCTGAAGGAGAGGGAAAGGAAAGTGGCTCACAGTGGGAACATCGAAGACCTAGATCTGGATGATTATTCTTATCAGGACCAGAGTGACTCACAGCAATGTCCTGAGGACGCTGGGATTGAGGACGATACTCAATTTCCTCCAACGCCAATGAACAGTCTGGTTGAGGGTTGTCCACTGGACAATGGCCTACCAAAAATCAGCCCTGAGGTTTTGGTGGAGAAAGTTAGTAAGATGGCCAGCATGGAGGACTCGTCTCCTGAGGGACAATGATGAAGACCTGTTGTCCAAGAGAGTCTTGGATAAGAGCCGGAGAAGTGAAGTCCCTCTGCGTCTTCAAGAGGATGCGGTGGATATACAACAGTGCATCAGGGCAGGAGTTGATCTGGTTAACTCACAAAGGTACGATACGGTCTGAAGAGACTTTCTAAGGACTGGTACAGGATGATTCAAATGGAGCATTACATAAATGCATCGTATATAAGATGTTTAAAGTTTGGGTGTCAATTTCAGGTTTAGCCTATTTATTTATTGGTCTCAGTAATATTCATATTTGATCTTCTAAATTGCTCTTTGATTGAGTCATTTGTGACTGACTCCCCCACACCTTTTTCTTTTTTTTGGTGTGTGGTCCAATCTATTTCTAGGTAAACGTGAACTTATTCAGATCTAACATTGACAATATGCACCCAGTGCAAGCTAGCGACTGACAATTGATAGAATTAACTAATTCTGAATTCATTTGCGTTATTATACAACAAGTCATTTTAAGGTGGTATTTATCATAGCTTTTGGTGCCAATAACATTCTTTTTAGCTTGTGTGCAGACCACATGCATGGCATTGATACCCGCATTACAATTATTTTGACTTGTTCCTTGACTTTTAAAAGTTAGTGAAAAAGGCATTTACAGTACTCGTACAGTGTTAGCCTAGCAGGCAAGAGAAGTTTTAATCTCATCTGGATACTGATATGCTCTGGTTTACTTTTTTTTTTTTTTTTAGCTGGCCTTAATTTGTGTTAAACTTTGAAAGTCAGTTGCATATACACATGCATGTATAATAAATACATATTTTCACAGTGCTGCCTGCTTGTCTGCTAGGCTTTCAGTGTGCGTATATAAGCATATACAAGCAGTTCCTGTTAAGATGAGTCGAAATGATAGATCTTAAATTGATGGCATTGGCAACACTTTTCATTTGATCTCACACAGCAGCGGATTAGTACATCTTGTCATGATTCCCCATTAATATCGTAAAAGAGTGTTTGTTGGTAAATGAAAAGTGAGTGTAACCCCTCTGTGGCCTTTTGCATGTTATAGGTGTTACTGACCTGCTCCTGTTTAGAATCAGGCCACCTGCATTTTACTCTATTCAATTTTACCATTAACTACCAAAGACCTCAGTTGTATTTGTGTGTGAGGCATGTTATGCATTTGATCACTTGGGTTTTAAAATGTATAAGTTCAGTATTTTGTTGATTTCTATTATGCTATATTATATAATTTATTTGATTTCGGTTTTAAAAGTAGGGTTAAAAAAAGGGTTGTTATCATGAACTGTCATTTTGATTTGTTATATGGCCTTCAGCTTATTAACAGTTACTAGAGATCAGTCACCATCTGGCATTCATTATCAGAATCTAAATATCGCTTTATACTGGACTATCATTATAATGCTACAAAAGCTCAATCTAATGTACTTCAAAGGCCTAATTGGATAATTCTTATGACACGTTTTATTGGACAGTTATATAAAGATGTTTTTTATTCATAGAAGTAAAACTAGTTTAGTCATGATGTCACACACACACACAAAATAAAACCGTTAAACAAAATACTCAGTTAATATAGGACATATTAGATGGTTTGTTAGTATTTTGAGGTGTCGTGTATCCCGTGTGAATTAACCCCGACTGTTAGTTTGGTGAGATTTGACATGGTGACAGCAGAAGATTGCTGCATGCTGCCTCAGGAGAATTGAGCACCCTGAATAATCCCAATATCATAATAATGTTGTATTAAATGTTGATTCAGTGTCAATTTATTAATGTGATATTGTTGTGAGGAAGGATATTCAAGAGCGCATCCTCTGTTAAGTATTTTATTGCCACGGCCTTTTTTATTTCAAGTATTCCTTGACTTCATATCAATAAAACATTTTCCTATTGTTCCATATTTGATTTGTGAGGTTTATCTATACAAAGGTACAGTTACATTACAATCTTATTTTTTATTGTCACCAAGGCTGCATTCATTTGATCAAAAATATTGTAAAAAAAAAAAACAAAGTACTGAATATTGATTACAATGTAATTTTAAAATGTAATTTATTAATGTGATGGAAAAGCTGAATTTTCAGCAGCTATTACTCCAATCTTCAGTCACATGATCCTTCAGAGTAACATTTATCTTTATTATCAATGTTTAAAACAGTTGTGCTGTGTTATATTTTTGTGGAAACCGTGATACTTTTTTTTCAGGATTCTTTGATGATCAGAAAGCTCTGAAGAACATAATTTATTTTAAACGGAATGTTTTTGTAACAATGTAATTGTCTTTACTTTCACTTTTGGTTGATTTAATCCACCCTTACTGAATAAAAGTCTTCATTTATTTTCAAAAACAAAGATCTCACTGACCCCAAAATTTTGAAAAGTAATGTATGTACCTAATAATATAATAATCAAATGATATGTAGACAGTTTTCTTTTGGCCTGTAACTTCAAGGGTATTAGGACCATGAAGTGATGCCTTTTTGTGGCTTCTTCCTCCCCCTTCCCAGCCTTCCCTGTGGGGGAGCAGAAGTGCTCAACGCAGCTGAACCAATGGGAGACAGACAATTCAGTCAGCAGAAGTCAGAAATGTTGAAAAACCTGTACTGACAGTCAGGTTGAGTTCCCTAACACAAGACACAAGATACAGTCACTGAACTGGCTGCCATTGTGGCGAAGCTCATAACCCCCTCAGATCATGGTCATCAACTGAGTTCACTGAATACATTTATAATCTAGACACTTTCTTTTAAAGATTTTAGACATGGGGACTTACTCAGACCAGAAGGAAGGATACCTCCAAAATGGGTAAGTCAAAATTTAGATTGCCTGTTGTCAAATCTGTCCCTAAATACTGAATTAACATTATTGAAGTAATGGATTCCAACACAATATGATTGCATGGCCTCTGTTTTCAAAGGTTTCAGTTACATGGTCAAACACATTTATATGATCAAAACAAGTATCCGAAGAGGTCATAAGCACAGAGATGAATTTACGAGTTGTTGGTTGTTCTGTTGCGCTGTGAAGTGGACAGTACTAAGACACGAGAGAAATGCTTGTACAACTTCTCGATCTGTTTATTTAGAAAAGAGGATTTTAGAAAAAGGAAGTTGCAGTTGAACTGATTTCCGGCACTTTTGCCAAACTTCTTGACTAATATTTGAGATCTAATAACCACACAAAGACATCACCTCTCATATCCTGTCACCTGACGGATCATCAGATTTTCTGACATTTACACTCGACATAATAACAAGGACTTATAAGAACAATGCAAATATAAATGGAAAAACGTAAAAACAAAATGTAGTTTAGTAAAGTATTTTAACACAAAGTACTTTTACTACAATCTATAATAATTGATTTTCACTGGCACCACTTCAAAAAAACTCATTTTTAGAGTGTAAAATGGAGATGATATGAAAGCTTTTATGAAATAATAATGCTTCTGTAATTCACAGAATAGCTCTTTTGACTTGTTAATTTCCATACTGAATTCCATGTTCATGTCCGGACAAGACGAGAATGCATAAAACTTAAGTGTCATAAAAGCCCTCAGTGTTTATGTGATATGACAAATAATGCCTGTTAATACAGTAAGTTCCAGAATGAGTTGCTAAAGCATCTTACAAGCCAGGACAAAAAGGTTTTCACAACAGGCAATTACTAAATCTTGTAAGAGTTACAATTATTGCTGAAACCGTAGTCATGCTTCACATTGGAGGTATCACGTTGTCTGCCACAGTGTTGTCATACATTGTCATTGTCTTAAAAATACATATTTCTTCAAATGTATTATGCCATCTGATAATGCCTCAGTTAGGACAACACTGGACTTGAGATTACACACAACACACTGAGGCATTGTTTGAAATACTGAGCAATCTTGCTGGACAATAGTGTGTGTATAAAGATTACAGGTTTGACAAGACAATATCAAGATCTGAATGAATTTGGTGTTGGTGGCTATCAGAAACCGGTTCAGTTACAGCAGAAGCTCTTATGTTGCTGACAACAGGAGCACACCGGCTCATTGACTGCCTGGAATCAGCTGAAAACAAAACTAGATTTTCTGGTCATTAATGCCACGTGTAATTTGTGTGACGTAAAGAAATACTCGATGGTAAAAACAGGAACAAATTTTATATTTCAGCTCAAATCTGATAAGGTTCTGCCATTTTCAGAATATATAAGCCTTGTATTTGGATAGTGTATGTAGAACCAGAAAAAAATATATGAATATAAAATATTTAAATATGAAGATATAGTAAATTTTTGGGATGAATCTGATCAGTTTAGAGCAGGCGCATCTCCTTTTGCTCCATATATTTTCACGGATAACCTCTAAATAATACTGTCAGACTATTGAATGTCAAATATTTATTTTAAATAGAGAGAAATCCAGCATTCACTTTAGTAAATAAAGACTACATGATGGTCTCAAACCATCATCAGCATCACATTTTTCAGTGTTTTCAGTGTTCAGTCACATCTTTAGTGACAAAATAACCAAATTTTGTACATCACATATGTATTAAATGCAGCCATTTATGCAAGCTCCTAACTAAGTGAAATATAAAAAGAAGACTTTCAGGATGAGGACTGATTTTGCCACAATTTTATAAATGTTGCTTTAAAAAACTACTAGGGCAAAGTTTTGTTTCAAGCTTTTAATTCTATTATATTTAGTCCTATTTATTTATTAACAGAAGCTTGTTGTCGTGCAATTTATTTATTTATTTTTTACCTTAGGTAGGCTACTGTGGATCTTATTACGTGCTATCGGAAATGGCCTACTTCCCACTTCTGAAGTCGTGATTACGAGCTCATCGCTTTCAAATTTTGACTTGAGAGGGCGTTCATGTAGGCTACATTTTTTAACTAGTAAAATAGTATTTTAGCCTACAATAATTCCGCTAGAACGTGAAGGCAGCATAAATCTCAACAGCTACATGATGTCTTGGTGTACAGCTGTAGATTTGTGGGCGGGGCGTTTAGCAGCTCTCTCAGGTGTGGAGGCTTCGTCATCAGGTGTGACGCGCTCTGATTGGCTGAATTCTGAGTTCGGCATGAAGGTGCTTGCTTTAGTTGGATAGAGAATCGCCCTTGTCGTTGTAAAGGAAAGGTAAATAGCGAAGTTTTACATCAGTATCCTATAATACATCCTATACATATAGCATAATGTTTTTAGGCAATAGCCTAGGCCTACTTGTTTTTTTTGTTAAATGAAGAAGGGATTTGTTTTTGATACGCATCTACGTGGTTGTTGAAAAGGTGAGTTTAGCATGTTTACATTGTCATTATTTACATAATCCATAAAGAGCGATGTGATGGGCGTTGACGAGGTTTCAAGTGTAGGTTACTGTCCTGTTATTACGTGCTGTTTTGATCCAACACGATTTAATGCTCACTTACAGTTTTACATATGTCTGTCTTTCCGTCCGTCTGTCTGTCCAAAATTGTTTCCAAAAAAAATCGTCATTTCTACTCTTAAAGGGATAGTTCAGTCACCGCCATACTCGCACTCAAGTTGTTCCAATGTGTTCTTTCTGTGTTCTGTTCTTGCTGAACACAAAAGAAGATATTTTGAAGAATGTCTGTAACTAAACAGTTGAAAGGACCCATTGACTTCCTCCATAAAACAAGTCAATGGGGCCCATCAACTCTAACCCATATTCTTCAAAATATCTTTTGTGCTCAGCAGAAGAAAGAAATTCATACAGGTTTGGAAAACCTTTAAGGGGTAAGTAAATAATGACATAATTTTTCAGACAATTTTGGGTGAACTATCAATTGATCATTGACAACAATCAGATCAGATGTCAATGTTATTCAAAGACAGGACAAAATAAGTCCAGATTAAAAAACTTCATGAACAGCTAGACTTTGGATATGAATACACTGAGGGGTTTTATCATTATTATTTTTAATATGCTGTATGCTGTTAAAAGGCAGGTTTTGCATTTCATTGAGTAGCAAAAAAGTAGTGAAATCTAGATATTGGGATTTAAAAATGGTTAGCCTATTTAAAGACCCATACTTTAAACTAAATAGCTTTAGAAACATAATTATTTTTATAACTTTAGAAAGGTTTATTTCATCAAAAGTTTAAAAAATAAAATGCTATATTTTAACATAAAGCGATTAGGGAATTGGGAGAGACAGATTTGGTGTTGAATATTTTGTTTTGCAGCTAAAATTATTGCATGAGATGCAAATATATGCAATTATATATCATCAGCGATTAAATTGGGTTCTGTGTCATTCACTGCAGGAATTCAATTCGAAACATTTCCAAGTGGCTGAATATTAAATAGGCCTACTTTATATACACTGATCTTGTGCTGACCTGTTCTGTAACTAAAACAAACAAACCTGGTATTTTATCTTGACAAAATTGAGTAAGTTGGTATGCTTAGAATTGAATGGTTAATAATTAATACAATTTTAGTATGCACCAAAAAGCCCCTGTGCCTTCCTTTACATTTTCAATTTATTCACGCAGACATTCGGAAAACGGCAAGACATCGGCCTTCATCCCCGACATGGAGCTCCGCGAGGAATGGCAGGATGAAGAGTTTCCCAG
This sequence comes from Semotilus atromaculatus, assembly GCA_031834385.1. Lineage (NCBI taxonomy): Eukaryota > Metazoa > Chordata > Actinopteri > Cypriniformes > Leuciscidae > Semotilus > Semotilus atromaculatus. The sequence goes on along the minus strand of JAULUF010000019.1, from coordinate 7,862,915 downwards.
GTAATCTGCACAACAGGTACATGCACCTTATCTATGTTCATATTGAGTGCAAATATGATTAAATAATGTGATCTTTGTAGGCCCCTTCCTGAGGACACACAGAGTCCTGATGATGAACAGGAAAGCCCTGGAGCTGAGGGAAACAGACCTGGTAACTTCATTTTTCCATTTAGTTACTGGCCAAAATACGTCTCTTAAATTATTTAGGACTTGTATGTTTACACACTACTGTTCAAAACTTTTTTTTTATTTTATTTACTGACTGACCTCAAACTTTTGAACAGTGATGTGTATATATAGTATTTGCCATTGCCAGGGCTGACCGCTCTTTTCCTTTCTTTCCACTAGTCCCACCGACCAGCCTGGCCCTGACAGGTAATACGGTGAGGAAGAAGCGACTGGTGGCCCCAGCGCTTAGTTTAACGCTGGACAAAACCTCTATGGACCGGAGCATGAAATCAGATGAGTTTGACGCTTCCGCCCTTTCCCCATCTGCTGAGGATGACCTAGAGATGGACATTAACCTAGAGGCCTTAGAGACCCCCTCAGACAGCGAGTCTTGCAACTTCCCAGACAGCATGCACGACTTGGAATGGGAAGGTATTCATTATTTTGGGTTGTTTATTGTTTCCTTTTGGGATCACTTGCTGAAGTATGGGACAGGCCAATCTTCAGAGAGCACTGGTTTACCATGAGTACTTTGGTCATTGCAGATGATCTTCCTCGGATGGGTAAAGCAGCGATCAGAAAAGCCAGTTTACTAGAGCACGCAGAGATGGGACACTTGGACTTGGATCAGGTGGACAGCGATGGGCGGCGATGGAGACGGTTCCATATTGGCGGCCAAGACTACCAAGTCAACATGAGCGTTCTGGAGCCGTATCTCCAAGTTCTCTCCCATGGAGGTGAGTTTTTTTGTGGGACAAGATGGGATGAACATGGTTAATTACAAACTAAATTGACCTTCTTTTATAGGGTATTATGGGGACGGATCGACAGCCATCATCATCTTTACTGCCTGCTACCTACCAGAAAATACAACACAACATTATGAGTATGTGATGGACAATCTGTTCAGGTAAAACTTGATGATGATTTGGTATGAATTTTCTACAAGCGATGATCATTTCATGGAACTTAAATGTTTATTCTGGGAAAATGCACATTTGATGATTTTTTTTTTTTGGCTTAAGGTACATTATTGGCACGTTGGACTTGATGGTGTCTGAGAATTACATATTGGTGTGTCTGTGTGGAATGGCCCCTCGCAATAAGATGCCTGGCATGAAGTGGCTCCGACAGTGTTACATGTCCATTGACAGAAGGTGAGCTAGTCACTGTGTAGTTACTGTGATTTATCATCAAGTTGAACAATTTTATACTTTAAGACAACAGGAAACGACATCGTAAGACATGCAATTTCCGCAAAGTGATGTATTTGCAAGAAATGCATAATACCAAAAAAGTTTGGTGGAGAACATTATTACGTTATAATTTTTTTGATTATGATTACGAAACGAAACCTTGTTTTTCTGATCAAGAAATGAACATGTTTGCTTTTGAGAAACAGGAAGTTGTGGCAGAACAGAGAGTCAGTAGATTTTAGTTTGAGACACAGCCGCGAAAAACAAAACAAAGCATCTTGATATTGCTATTGGTATTAGGGGAAAAGACATCTTCGTTCTAAAGATCATTTTATTGGATACAAATATGTATACTCTCCTGAACAGGAGATGATAATCAATATTTTTGTTTTGTTTTCCCAGAAGAGAAAGACTCATTTTTAAGCTTGTATTTGATTATACACATTCATATCACAGAAATCTTTGGTACCTTTATACATGCACAAAAATATAATAAGCAACACAAGTGTTTTCAACATTGTTGATAATAAGAAGTGTTTCTTTAACCCCAATTCAGCATGTTAGAAAGATTTCGGAACGGTCATGTGACACTGAAGACTGGATCAATGATGCTGACAATTCAGCTTTGCATCACAGGAATAAATAACATTGTAATCACAATATTCCTGTATTTTTGAAAGCCACCAAACTCCTACTGAAACTACAGTGTAAATGTCCATCAGCTCCAGAAGAGGGCGCCTGTGTCTTAGCTCTGGCTGTGGTCATCTTCCTTTAGTTTAGTTCCTGTTCAACATGAGATCCCACCTCTGCTCTCTCTTTCTTAATGCCCCTCGTATGAAATATGATAGGAATGCGGTGGACTCGTACATACAGGGCCATGTTATCAGAGTGTTTTCCAGACATTCCTAAGATAAACTTTGACCTGTTCTCAGCTGTCATGTTTTTTTTTTGCTGCTATATTTAGATATTTTTAGATTGCATACTTCATTTAGGATTAGTTACTTAAGGTTTATAACTCTTGTGTCGGCTCTCCATGGCAAGTGTAGCTGTTCTCAATGGACGTCACACAAATGGAAATGTTATTTTAAAAAAATCACTGTGTGGTTATGTAAGGGATATTGTACAGTCAGCCAGTCGCGTTATCCCAAAATAAACTCGACACGGGCGATCAGGATCGGGTCAAGATCCTAAAAGGGGTTGTTTTGTGATTATTGACCAGTCAAAGGTTCACTCTCCCAGGTGAAGGTCATCCTTTATAAATGTTTGATATGAGGAAATTGCATGCTCTGGAAATTCAGGGTCGTTATGGCTTATCATGTGAGATCAGTTTGGGAAACGAGGAACTAAGGAGTGTGGGATGCTCTTAAAAGCCCGATTTGTCATTCCTACTGGCTCCATTGCGTCATTGCATGAAGTTTCCTCTGAGATCACTCATACGCTGCTGTACAGACGGCAACAGCAAACAGCACAAACAAACACCAGCAATCATGACTTCACAGAATCAACGAGGGAAAAATATCTGAAAGAAATCATGGAAACTAAAGGGAAACCCCTGTGATACAGTTCTGTAATTTGAGCCACTCTGATTCTAGTTTCAGTGTAAACACTGAGCTTTTCAGAAAACATACAGTGGGGTCTAAAACTCTGAGACCGCATTCAAATTCTGACATTTAAAGCTAAAATGCCAATAAATAAGAATACAAAATATTTATAAAATATATATTTTCTCTAACTTTTATTTTATAAAATTATTTCATTATCCATTTTATAAATGTATATATCACACACACACATTATGTAAACAAAGACTTTTATGTGGGATGCGTTTAATCGTGATTAATCGATTTGACAGCACTAGAATAAAGTATTTTGTAGTATTCAGATTAATGTCTTACAAGTCCTAACACTTAGATAACATATGACACAACAAAAGTGGAACTGGTTATACTTGTGGGTGATTTCTTTGGCTAGTAGACCAGTGGAATAACAAATTGTCGTGTCCAAGTTTCTGCCTGTGTCCCATGATTCAACAGCCTGCCTCTCATGGTTTCACACGTGTCCGGGTCAGCGTTTCCTCCTTTGTGTCCTCATGTTCTGCGTGAATCCAGGGAATTTTACCAGCTCCTCTACTGGGAGAACCAAATCACATGTTGGAAACAAAATAGTTTTATGTGGTGACGCAAAGTATTTTTCTTCGCTTTTCTGAGTGAGGTCTTACATATATTTTTTTCTTCTGCAGGTTAAGGAAAGATTTGAAAGGGCTTTTCGTGGTTCACCCAGCCTGGTACGTGAGAGCGGTCATCACCGTCATCAAACCATTCATCAGGTGAGCACGGATGATCATTCGTTCGGCTAACAGGTCAAGATGTCATGATCATTATTAGACGTTTCGTATTATTATTATTATTATTATCTAAACCTCTCAGTCTTAACCGTTTCTCTCTCTTGCAGTGAGAAGTTTAGCAGGAAGATGCGCTTCATCCACAGCTTGCAGGAACTGGCAGAGTTTGTTCCTGTGGACCAGTTGCAAATCCCAGACTGCATCAGAGAGTGAGTGTCCACATCACACCACATTAGTGCACTGCCAGTGACAGCTAAAAGATATGAATACATTTTGGTATCACTTTACAATGTTTCATTTAACAATAGTTAACTGGATTAGTTATTAATAAATGATTAAATGCATTATTAAAATGGCATTAACTAGTGTTAACAAATACAACATTTGATTTTAATAATGCACCGTGAACTAACATGAACAAACAATGACCAACAAGGAATAGAGTCAACAGAACATACAAGTTTGACTTAAACATCACTTTTACTGGTTTCATTGATTCATAATGACATTTATTGATAAACGTATTCATAAAATTAATATTGATCACTTTTAATGAATATATTTGATGAATAAATGTAATTATTGTATTGGAGTAAATATCTATATCTATATTTTTTGTTTTATGAATAAATGTAATTATTACATTTAAATTGTATTTATAAAATAAATATTTATTTATAATATACGTTTATAATTTATTTAATTATTTATTGTTTCAACTAAATGAACAACACATTGTCATTCCCCCATCATATCTGGTAATTTCTCTCGAAATAATTTACATTTAAATTATCATTAAATGTTTATTGTATAAATACATTTTTATCAATTAAATGATTTATTGTTTCAAATACATTTATTTTATTATCTAATTTTTTCAAGTTGGATACATTTTCCTGAGCTGCAATCCCAGGCACTTTTTTTTCTCTCTAAATAATTTAGATAAATCCATACATTTAAAAAAAATATATATCTATTTTTATAAATTCTTTGTTTTAATTAAATTAAAAATATAGTGATGTTTTGTTCTGTAGGTATGATGAGCAGATGAACAGGTGAAGGTGTCTGATGGAAAGACAGCAGGGGTGGACATACTGTACATACTTCACTATGGGGACTCTCGGAACTGGCTGAGGTTAAAGGTCAAGCTTTAGGGGCAAAAGCCCTAATGACAGAAAACCACACAAAGACAGTGTTGTCCTTCAGAGGGACACAGCTGTGTCAAGCCACAAGGTGCGTTAGGAGAGATCCGCCAACAACATGAAAGCCTGCTTTATGTCATCGCATTTAAACTGTTACACAAAAACAAACACATGCAGTGTTTTCCCAGACTATACAAAATGACAATACACCTTTCATAAAAGCTTTTATATTTAAGCGTGAAAAGTTCAATTTACACAACCTTAGGAAATATTGTAATAAAAACATTTCCCTTTTTTGATTTGTGGTGAACACACAAATAAGGGTTAATATTAAGATTAAATAAAGTTGTTTAATGGCTCCATTTTAATATTTGCACTAAATGGTTACAAAATCTCATTGTATGTTATTTAAAACCGGAATGAACCATTATTCGTAAATGTACTTCAAACTACTGTCTGTTTTCATCTAAGTGTCCAGGTTTTGGTCTTTTCTGTAAAGTGGGGTTGATTCTGTTTTATTGAACTTATTTTTATTCTGTAAAATGTTCTCAGTGCAAATCTAGCAAACTTTTAATGCAAAATTAGAGAGCTTTTACAATACAAACCAAGTGTGTAATATTGCTGTAAGAATCACGTTGTTCAGTTTATACGCGTTACATGTATAATCCGTCTTGGTTTTCACTGAAATAAGGTAGGGACATGTTCTCTGATATTCTGCTGCTGCCTGTAAAGTGGCCCATTGAATGTGCTTTCATTTAATAGACTCCTATGTGCAAATATTTATACAAGGCCACCCTTGAACAACCTGCGCTTTCAAACTGCACACATATACTACATGCATGTCTTTTCTACGATATTTAAGGAAATAAAGGGTTACGTTAAATACCTGTTGTGAATCACTATTAATTGTAATGAGGAAATAGTGGTTTGGATTATTATTATTTTTTTTTAGTCGTTATGGAAAAGTTATTGCGCCTTTCAGGAAACCGGGACTGGCAGTGAGAGGAAGTGAGGTAGCCAAGAGGTGAAACGTTTTTCTTTATGCATTGAAATCACAAACAGGAACCGAGAGAGTGCTGGAAGGTTAAATAACAAGATTCCTGTTGTAACGCTTTGTGCCAGATGTTATAAACCAGTCAATAATGTTTAGTAGAATGTTCATGTTTTGAATTACTCTAAGCAAATAATTCACTTCAATGTATATGAACTATAGAAAAAGGTTTCAATCGATTTTTAGACCATATATTAAATTGTTGCCAAAAGAATTTAATTATAAAAAACTATGCAATACGTTACATGCAAATTCTTCTTTTCATATATATTTTAAAAGCCAAAAAAATATAATTTTTTTCCCATGTTGTGTGATAGAGCTGCAATCATGATTATGAAATATGTTGTTTTTTTAAAAATGACTTTACTTGAGTGCTATGAAACATATCAAATGAACTTCTCAGGATTTATTATTTGTCCCATCTCTCAAGAATCTGTGAAATCTATTTCAATATTGTATAATTTTGGTGAGAATGAGGCATGTTTAGCAAGGGAAATATCTCATCAATAAAACGGCAGCACCAATCATTCCATGACGGCCTATTTTACAGTTTTTCAAGCCATTGTTAGAAAAGGAAATTAAAATGCAATGTGGTCTGTACTTTGTGCCAAAGGTCCATTGTTTGATTTTTGTAAGCGTTTTGCGCAATCTTTCACACAGGCTGCTTTACTAATGAAAGTTACAATAGATGTTAAAACATGCTTTAGGGATCAGCTTTGATTTCTTCACCCATAAATGTAAGGCCGAAAACACTAAGTCAAGGAACAACCCTGTGTAGTATTAAGAAAATCCTGTTAAAATCAAATTTTATTGCGTTAGTTATAAACTGTAAGCGAGCATGTGTACCTTTTTGCAGCCATGGACATGTTTAAGGTGTACGGTTTAATAGAACAGATGCAACTTGTGATAAAGTATCTGAGCAAATGAACAAATGTGAAACAATGCAAAATTGAATTTTCTATTAATGTCATGCAGACACAAAGCAAAGATCAAAGTAAAATGATACAATTATTTACAGTAGTAAAAAATAAAAATCAGTTCTTGAATGTTAATCCACCTCTCTCAAGCTATCCAAAGCGCATTTTTAAAATACCCTTTAGACCGTAGAATTATCATTATTGTGTGTCAAAAAAAAAAAAAAACTCCCAACAGAACACTCTTTGTACAACTGTATTGTTACATATCAAAGCACAACAAAAGGATGCATTGACACCATACCATATAAACAGAACACTATTTCTGCTCCCGTTTGATCACAATCAATCAGCTGGACTAATAAACTAAAAGATATTTAAAAAAAATAAAAAAAGGAACAACAAAAGGAAAAGTATCAAGGACAATAGAGGCAGAATGAGAGCTTTGCACAAACATCATGGCTTTCAAACAGTCAAACAAAACCAAAAAGCGCGAAGGTCTGCAAGCAACATGCATAATTAAGTTAAGGGAGCTGTTGAGGTCTTTGGCTGAGATGCAAAAATCTGCATGTTTCTCTACACTTTCTAAGATTGAAATGCATTTCTTGAGCGCCACCGGGCAGCTCCACACTAAGAATACAGCAAAACATTGGGTTTCTAAAGTTTCCCCTACACACAGTTTTTACTAACAAATTGCAGCAAACACTAAAAGTAAATTACAGTCTGGGATCTTGCAAAGCAATGCATTTAAAATACAACATCACAAATTACAAGCAAAAACATCTTGTTTAACATTTCAGCCCAACATTGTGCTACACCGAGCGGTATTCAAAACAAAGTCGAGAGTAAAGTATTCAAAGTGTGTGTGTGTGTAAATCAGTGATTTATTCATGGTGCCGTGCGAGGACTGAAAACAGAGAGGGTGTGTTCAAGCTTGTGTGAGGTGGAGCTGGATGTGTGAAAGTGAGACTGCATGTGATGTTTAAATGACAAAGGGCAGTGGCTCTCTATTGGCAGGAAGCCTGAACATATCCGTTGTTCAAAGTCTCAACTCAGATAATCAGGTAATAGCCTTTTACTAATACATAGGGATCACAGGAATAATTCACCTTAAAATATATATATATTTACTCGCACTCCCATTGTTCCAACTCAAATCCCATTCAGAATCCCATTGATCCAACTCAAATGCTGCTTTTTTCTTTTTTTTTTTACAGTGGTGAATTTTAGAATTATCATCTTTTTTCCCTCCAAAAACAAATGGTGCACAAACCGAATGTTATACTCACTTTATATTCCAAGTCAATTGAAGCCATATGATGCCAAATTATTGGCTCAATATTCCTGAAAACAGTCATTATCAGGTTAAAGGGATAGTTTACCCAAAAGGGGTCTATAATTTACTCAGCCTCAAGTTGCTCCAAACCTGTATGACAAAAGATGATATTTTGAAGAATATAGGTAACCAAACAGTTGATGGGCACCATTGACTTCCTTAGTATGGGGGGGAAAAAATACTATGGAAGTCAATGGGGTAAATCAACTGTTTGGTTACCTATATTCTTCAAAATATATATTTTTTGTTCAACAAAAGAAAGAAACTCATATAGGTTTGTTGCAACTTGAGGGTATGTAAATAACAAATAGTTTTTTGGGGTGAACTATCCCTTTAAAAGCTCACTTGAGGTGACTTAGCGCATGACGACATAAATTTGGTCCGTTCATCTCATGAAGCAAATGTATAACTTCAGAAAACTCGTAATATAGGTCAAGCAGGCCTTTTTTCTCAACAGTCATGATGTCATTAGGTGTTGATGTTGTCGTGCATGAAGATTTATCACACACACACAAAAAATCTACAGCAAAAAAAAAAAGGGTGGGGGGTGGAGTTACCTTTTGTTACTCTAAGGTAACTTCCTTTAAAGTAACAACACAGTCATATCGGCCTTTGTAAATGCAATACCAGACTTGCTTATATATCCATCTACAATCTACTATACACATCCCAGAAGGGCTTTTTTTTTATCATACACTAATCAGCAACAATTTGTGCAACTGTTAATGACAAGCAGCTGGAGACACTGTAAAAGGTAGAGGTGCACATATATTCCCATTACAAAAGCAAACACACATTTGCGCACATTCTTATCAATGACAGACTATGACAAACATGCCAGTTATAACTTGGGAAGGCAGTCAAATAGTCCCCTGTGTCAAAGCGATAAGAGACTTTCCTCTTCCACTGCAAGCACAGGCAGTGTCTCAAATGCACACGTCACACATTCACACTCTTTGTCAGGCGCTCTCATTCAATCCGGTCCAAATTTAATAACAAATGTCTCTTCTGAAACATTCCAGAGGATCCAAAACATAAAAAACCTGCAGAGGTGGCGTCCATGTTTGTAATCAGCAATCGGAGTGATCAAAATCTGCGCTGGATCTCCTCCTAGTTGGTTCAGTGTTGCTAGCTGGACAGGTTCTGCTGAGGACACTTTAAGGAGCTTGGGGGTTTAAAAAAAAAAAAAAAAAAAAAAAAAAAAAAAAAAAACACACCTGGGGGACAGATGAGGAGCTATGGTTAAAATTGAGTGAACGCGAGAGTATGGAGAGGAAGAGGAAGGTGTGCGTGTTCATACTCACAGGTCAAAAGGCTATAACAAACTGTTTCGTCCATTAGCGTGAGGCACTTTGGATCTCATTTGTTGCTGCATCGGGCCAGACTGCAAGAGGAAGTGACACGATCAGGTTATAGGCATGGAAAACATGCAGAATTATTAACCAAGTCCACAAACAGAAGTTCACTTTAACAAACACAACTATACTTTTAGTAGTATAGTAATTTTTCATTGAATGTCTTCAAGTGGTCATAAATTATCATTTGATTCCTCATGATGTTGAGGTTTTTTTTTTTATGAAAATGAATGTCATGTTAGCATTGAGGCAATATACACATGGTAAACAAGGACAATATCACAATAAAATTTTAAATATTAAAAACAAAACATTTAAACTTGACATAAGATAGAAAATCTAAAATACATTCTGGTGATACATTCAGAAATTTTCCATGTAAACAGGTTTCTGAATAAAAGCGTTTTCTAGCAGCATCATGAAAAATTACAGTTCAACAGAATATTTTTAACTCTCTGGTGTTTTGAGATAAAAGAGTCTGATGTACTAGGAAAATACTGTAACATTCAGAATGCAAAACCTTCTTCTGTGTCAAATAAAAGAGTCCTTCCAGGATCCCAACATTAAAGTGCCATATTATGCTGTTTTAAAGGTAAATTGGAGGTCTCCTACAATATGCAATGCATCCAATGTAAAAAAAAATAAAATAATGTTTTTTCATAATATAGATTGTATATCACTCTCTCTAAACCCCGCATTTCCAAGAGCCTACTCTGCTCTGATTGGTCAGACGGCCCAGCACAGCATGTGTCAAACAAAATGCCCAAGTGCCCATATCTGAATTTCAGCTCCAGAGTCTTCCTCCGTGCTCGGTTTCTATGAAGGTAAAAGAGTAGCAAAACTCGAGAGCACGTAGATGTGAATTTGAGAACTTGTACAATACATATTCGTACTTGTACACGAACATTTACACTCACAGCTCCGATGTGAAAACCTGTAAAATAAAAATCTGAACTTGAATGCTGAGATTTGCACTCGCAGACAATAGTCACAAACCTGTATTCTGAATTTGAAGCTGCAGACAAGTAGTCAAATGTGTAAAATGCCATTCACAAAATACAACGACAGACAAACTTGTAACACAAATTTGCACTTCCTCTGACATTCAAATTCGCAGTACAACCTCAAATTGGCACTTGCAACTTCACAAATCTGTCACTGCAAGTGCAAATTTCACGCCTTGACTTTTGCTACTCTTTTCGCGATATATTAGAAGCAAAACTGACTTGTGCGCTTGCAACTCAGTAGAGGCGAGAGCAGGCGAGAGGGGGAGGTGTTGTGGTAATGGAGTCGTTTTATTGGTTGGCGCCTAGCCAATGAAATCGGACTTATATTGTACGCGATGATGTCACGAAACAACGCGTCCTCGGGGGCGCTCTGAAACGCTATCATGGCTTAATGCATTAGACTGATATTAAAATAAATCAATTATATTATCAAACTCAGTGATCCAAAATTCAGTAAACACCATACTAGTAATGCATACTATGTACAGGAAAGCAGATGAGCCCAGAATATGACAAAAGAAAGCAAATTTGTGTTCAGTGCAAATAAACCTGCTGCATGCGTTTTATTAATAATGTATAACGTATTGTATATGTTTACGTTACGTGTATGAGGACGCGGCTTTCGTGACATCATCGCGTACAATAGAAGTCCAATTTCATTGGCTAGGCGCCAACCAATAAAACGACTCCATTACCGCAACCTTTGTATCTTTGTGAATGGCATTTTACACATTTGACTACTTGTCTGCAGCTTCAAATTCAGAATACAGGTTTGTGACTATTGTCTGCGAGTGCAAATCTCAGCGTTCAAGTTCAGATTTTTATTTTACAGGTTTTCACATCAGAGCTGTGAGTGTAAACGTTCGCGTACAAGTACGAATATTTATTGTACAAGTTCTCAAATTCACATCTACGTGCTCTCGAGTTTAGCTACTAATTTACCTTCATAGGTTTCTCTGTATAATTCCAGCGCAAGTCTTCATCCTTCACAAGCCTTCTATGCTTCGCCAAAGTGTGTGAGACCAATGAAGACGGTTGACTTGGTTGGCTTTATGCAAATTTGTTACGTAGGTATGTAAAAGAAAGTTGACGACTTGTTTCAGCAGTTCAGAAGCGATTCTTTCTTTGAGGAGACAACAACTTATTTGTTGTGCATTTTGATCTTTAAACCTTTGCAGACCTTTTACATTCACAAACAGCTACATTAAACACTACATTAAAAAGGTAATATCTGAAAATATGATATTTAATAACAAAATATTATTATTATTATTATTATTATTATTATAATAACCCTGTGCCGTCTGAAGCTTTTGTTTATATGGCATACTATTCATAATAAATGCTGCATAAGCTAAAAGTTCACGCTTCTAAAGGTGGAGCTGAAGAAAAAAAAAAGAAACCTACATCCTTCATGCAACAACAAGCCTGTTTCACACAGAGCTCTTCACAGCGTCACACCCATTGTTACACCATGTGTCTCGGGAACACTGAATCTTACAGCAGAACGAAGAGGAAGTCCATTTTCACTGGGTCATTCTATACACAAGTTCCCAGCACAACACAAAAGAACAAACACAAGGGAAAACCCAGCGAGTCAATCACCTGTTCAACACTGTGCATCACATGGACTATGAAAGGCTGACATCAACTAATACCGCTTATCACTTAAAGATTCAGCTATCAGCACAGTATTGTTAACAGGTCCAGTCTTTCCTTTGATAAAACTATTAAAGTCGGCATTGAATAAACTGCTCATATCTTAAGAGGTGTGGAGTAAACTAAGAGCTGTACATTTTGCAAACCACACATGGAGCTACAGATCGCCACTTAAAAATCAATCAATGACCACTGCAAAGACCTTGACGAACATTTCCTCATTTAAAGAGCTCTTTTCTGGCTCCGACGGGCCGCCCGCCAACATTCCTCTGAGCAAGTTGCAGTCTGCTTGATTCTGCCCAGGTATTCACATTCAGTCCCTCTGTGAACTGCAGGATTAGGTAACTCCTCACCTTTCTTATTTGACAACACAACAGCCCAATGTACACAAGCTAAGATCTCACATGAGTCCCACTTGAGGTTCACATCTTACACATGCACCATGTCTACTTTTTTCAACCACACATGCGTTGTTAATTAGATTTATATGACAGAATAATAATTGTAAAATAAATTTACAAACTTAAACTAAATACAAATATATTACCCCCTAGCCTAGCTCATTAAATTTATGATGCCTTTACATACATAATTATTATTATTATAAAAGTTAACAAAAAATTACAACCTAAAAAAACTAAACAGAAAGAGTAGTGCTTCTAAGCTCATTACATTCATAAAGTCCTAATATTTAGGATGTATTTGCATAATCCAAATATTTGTCATGATTTTTTATCAACTAAAATAAACAAATTGGAAATATTATTGCTCCCATGCTTTTTAGACGTATTAATATTTATGATGTATTTACATAATAATAATAAATAATGATAATAAAAACTACCACTATTAATAATAATACTCTTCATCATTTTATTTTATTTTTATTATTATTATTATTATTATTATTATTACTACTATTCTAAAGAAAAACTGAAAGTCTTGACAGAATGACCACTTTATTGGGAAACGTCCAACATCCATGTCAAGCAGTTAAACATGACATGCTCAGACAACTGGCAGGTGCAGCGGCTGTGAGGGCAAAAGCGAAAGGGAAAGAGGGCAAAAGAAAAACCACAGGGATTTTCAAAGGGTCTGACAGTGGGTGTATTATAGCCATGTCATGAACATTAAATTGAGTGAGTCCCACTCTACCAACACAATAAAACATGTCTTACCGGCTGCATGCCATCTGCCATTTCACCAGAGCCTATGTGTGTAAGATGAACGAAATTTGTGGGCTCTCCGATCATGCTACGGTCAATTCTCCTCCGTTTCTTCTTCTGTGAACATAAAGGCTTATATTAAAGAAAGGACAGCATAAAGATACAAAGCACATGATTGGCAGAGGAATTAAGCCACAGGTGTTCAAAATATAAGTGTAGTGAGTCATCTCAATAAAGCCTGTCATGTGACCACACCAGTGGCTGGGTGATATTACACTAAATTTTCCCGATGGAATCTATTCCTGGATACATCCTGAAGATTCTAAAAATCCCCAAATGTGATACAGTTTACTCAACGGTTTCTCTTTCTTTTTTCTTTCTATCCCAGATCTCGCTTGTGGTAAAGTTAGTGAGAGATTATATATAAGTAAATCTAAAAAAAACAAAAAACTTGTATCAACAACCAGAATAATTATTTGATGAGCTCATGTGCCATAGTAGGGGTGTTGGCATACATGCCATTACTTGTCTGCCCACAGTGAAGAAAGTGCATTTAACAACACAAAGCACTGGATTTATATTGTCAAGCATCAAATATATCTTCTAGACTCATCTGAAAACTCACACTATAGTTTGAAACAGACCAGAGATAATTTGATGTCAGTGTTCAGTTCATTTGACTGATGTAAAAGTGTAGAAGTAAGCCTCACCAGAGTCTGTTTGAAAAGGTGGTCTGTGTATGGTTCATGTAAACTCTGGTACAATTCACAACTGGTATGATCTATCCTAACTCACAGAAGTGAGTCGCTATTGATTACATATTTATACATTTGTAATGCAGGTTAATAATAATAATGCATTAACATTTTTATTATTACTACATAAATAGTACATTCTAATTAAACCGTCATCTCTATGACAAATGTAATAAATACTTTTAGGTACAATTTAGACTAAAATGGGGCTATAAATAATTATTTTTAATTGATGTATGATGATTCAAATTATCATCATTTTATGATATAAATATATATTTCTAAATAGTAATTTAATAAAGGGTCATGACATGAGAAATCGAAATTGGCTTGATCTTCTGACATATGAGAGATCTTTGTACATTTGTACACAAAACGTCCTCCTCATTATAAACAGCATTTAATTAATCAACCTCTGAAAACGACTCGTAATGATACTGCAGGATCTGTGACATTACAAGAGCAAATACATTTGCAAATGACTGCCGCCAGACTTCAACGAATATTATATATATATATATATATATATATATATAAATAGCCACAACCACTGGCAGTCAGTTGCTTCATGGCTGACATTTGGCTACATTTGAAGTGAGCTTTGCGTCAAAATCAAATAGAACCCATTATAATCACTAACACTGTCTACAATGGATATAGTACACAGATGCATGTTCAGTTTCGGACATATTCACACACTTGAGTCTGTCGACAACAGGACAAATGAAAGCGCGAAGAATGTTCACTTTGACGTGTCCCATTTAAACAGCTCATTTGAGTCTCTGTACAGACTTAAAAAGGTTCCCAGCGTCAGGAACAAACGGATGGTTTATATTAATGCTGTCCCGGATCACAGAGAATTATATGTTTGTTCAGAGCATTTTGTTTTGTAAACTAGGGAGTGTAGAGCTCACAAATAAACTTTTGTTGAAAGTAGAGTTAATTTTGTTAATGAAAAATGTTTGTCGACAAGCTTTTTTCCCATGACGAGACGATGATGAGATGACAATAAGGTGCCACATCGTTGACGAAAGACTAAAATGTAAATAAAAAAATAAGAACTTTACCAAAATCTCTTTGTCAAAAAAAGAGACATAATATAACAGACTGCGGTACAAGCCTCTGATACGTCGTGTTCGCAGTTGCCAGATGTCAAGAGTTTAAATCCCCAAATCAGAGCGGTTATGATCAATTTTCTGCCCGATGTTTAGCGATCTCCATTTGAGATATTCTGCTTAAAAAAAAGTGACCTTCAGCCAGTCTGTGTTCTGTCATGAACCGCTTGTGCTCTATGCTAAATCTGCGATCAAAGCTTCTCAGTGATGAACTGTAATAAACCCAAACATGGATCTTGACTCTGGTTACTGAATCAATGCACTTACCCAACCTCTTTGTGACAATACAGTCTTTTTTGCTGTTGTTTTAACAGAGTATGTATATATGACAACAATCTTTGTGATTATAATTTTCAGCAAAACAATCATTATTATTTAACCATTATTTAGTTAAGTTTTCATTAACTAAAACTATAAAATGCCCAGACATTTAGAAGACTAAAACTTGACTAAACAAAAACAGGACAAGGTTGACTAAATACGATAAAAAAATAAATAAATTAAAAATTAAAATTTTTTTTAAAAAAAGTACATTTGACACAGGACTAAGACTAAATAAAATAAATAGCTGACAAAATTAACTCTAGTTGAAAGATGAAAAGGCCAAATGTATTGGATCTGACAGCAGCTGCATCACAATCCGTAAGTAAATGATTTCATAAGGATTTTTTATGGATGTTTTCAACACTTACGCTTCACTATATTGACTTCACTTACACACGTGCATTAGCGAATGGAGTGGATGTTGATACTGTTTCCTATGCAATGATGTTAGCCAATCATAACAGTGGCAGTTTACTGACAAGTCTTAAAAGGAGTCGCCCCTTAAAAACAGATCATTTCAGACGCGGTCAGAATGAGGGTTAAAAATAATCTTTTCCACATATTTTTTTTTTTTTTTTTGTTGTTGCTTTTGTGCAAAAACAAACTATTAATATTAAGAGTGAACCTCAAGAAAGAACATTAAAATAAAAATAAAAAATCCATGTCAATAAGACAAATTCAACAGGCACTTGAAGGAACTTTTGAATAAAACATGGCTATAGATATTTCCTTTTAGTTATTGTACAAACAATTATAATAAATAACAATAACAAATGCATTATTATTATTACTTTTAAACTATATACATTTTATAAAAATAAAAAAACTCAAAGTGCCAATTAGAGGCATATTGCTGTTAATTATGATTTAATAAGAAAGAATACAATTATTAGTATTATTAAGAAAGAACAAACCATACACTGTGAAAATAGTCTAAAGTTACAACTCCACAAATGCAAAACTCTTATGTAACTCCAGACATCCTTTCAAAGGTGTTTACTTTCATAATCTGTATATAGCCAATGGTCCAGCACATGCTTTAGTCCTTATCTGATGCAAGGAGACAGTTAAAGTAAGCATTTTTTTCTAAATCAGTTTAAGAAAATTGCTCTTGCACTGGGAAGTAGCATTGGTCTGTATTACAGATGCCCACTGATGTCTACCCCCCACCCACCCAACAATAGAACAAACAAGAACCTAAAAATAAAAAGAGGAAGGAGGGAGGAAAAGAATGAGCACTCCCAACTCAGAGGAGCCAGCTTCCCTTCAGAACCCCCTGTCATTGTTACAGGAGACCATGATAAACCTGGGTCACTCATCATTGGCTCAGAACCCCAATCCAGATAAAACAAACTGACTAACAAAGATTGAATGGAGACAAATAATTTGTCAAATGCATAGCTATTCTAGTAATAAAAACATGATTATTTTACTTACGGGAATGTTAAAGGGATAGTCCACCCAAAAATTGCCGCCATCATTTACTCACTTTTCCCAAACTCTTTACTTTGTTTTGTTCAAGCAACACAAAAGGAGAAGTTAAGCAGAATGTCTAAACTTTCTCTTTTTCCAATTAAATGAAAGTAGACAGCCAGGCACTGTCATGTGCCAAAAGGCTCATAAAAGCGTCATAAAAGAGATCCATATTGTATAACCCTTGATCTATTTTTAAAGTCATATGATTATTTTGTGTGAGGAACAGACTAATACTTCAGTCATTGTTCACAGCAATAACATTTGAGGTCACACGTGGTACAACACATTTTGTGGCACCACAATTGAATATGCACAAACACGAATGACATTTGAGAGCAAAAGTGGAAAATATTTTTTTTTAGATAAAAGTAACATATCAAACTCTATGGCTTTAGAAGACTTGGAATATAGTATGCGAGTCATGCAATACTTTTATGGTGCTTTTTGTTCATTTTGGAAACTGACAAAAATATAGCAGCATCAACATTATGTTAAACTTCCCCTTTTGTGTTTTACTGAAGTCAGTCATATGGGTTTAGAATGACTGACATTAGGGTGAGAGAATGACTAGTTTAGTTTTTAGGCGAACTTAACAAGAACATGACGAATTTAACAAAAAAATACATTGGATGCATCATACAATACCGTTCAAGATTTTGGGGTCGATAAGATTTTTAAAAAGATTTAAGCTCTTTTAAGCTCACCATGGCAGCATTAATTTAATCAAACAAAAAAACAGAGTTTAAAAAAAGTAATGTTGTGAAATATTACTACAATTTAAAATAGTTGTTTTGTACTTATACAATTAATAATAGGCTAATTCATTTCCGTGATGGCAAAGCTGAAATTTCAGCATCATTACTCCAGTCCAGTGTCACATGATCCTCCAGAAATCAATTCTCGTATGCTGATTTGCTTCTCAAGAAACATTTCTTAATACATTTTGAAATACATTGCTTAATATTTTTTGTGGAAACCTGTGATGCATTTGTTTTTTTTTAATGAACAAAATGTTCATTATGAAAGAACATAATGTATTTAAAATAGATGTCTTTAAAGTCACTTTTGATCAAATGAATACATAATTGCTAAATAAAAGTATTATTTCTTTTTTTTTTAAAGATTACTAACCCCAAACTCTTGGTCATTAATCCTAATAATAAATAGCCTATGCATGTATGGGCACATTTATCAGACTTCCTTCACATGCGAAGTGGTTCGGATCCATGACGCTACCTCTACACATCCACCCATCCAATGACAGAGCATTCTTTGTCCATCTAGGTTTCGCGTCTGGCTTCACTCTCCAAAACACATTTGCACTCCTGACAAACTCCTGAGACTATCTGGGTCACATTCACATCAGCTGAAAGGTTTCTTTTCTGTCCTAGACCAGCGTGAGTCATTCTCCGTGTGATTAGCGAACAGAAAACATGCATGAGCCACGGGGAATGCCAAATTAACGAAATTAGTCCAGATGTTGACCTCAAGTGGAGCCTGGAATCAATACCTGTGACTCATGTAGATTCTTGAAAACTAGGTTTTATTGTATTAGAATGGTTTATGATGAAAGTCTGGGGAAAAAAACTATAAATCTCTCCAAATGAGGCACTTACCGGAGGAGGTTTGGCTACCACGCAGCATCCGATCTTATGCCAGAACGCACTCATCTCCGGCTCGCACCAGTTGGATTCCCCCCTCTCACTCGCCACCCTGCAGGCCGTTTAGAGACGAGATAGAGAGAGAATCTAATCCTTAACACTCAGCGATATAAGCCGTGGCACGTCCAAAAACCTCTGTCCTGATCACTGACAGAATCCTTGTAGATGTCTGTGCTTTAAATATATAAGACCCCTTAATTCCCTCAGTTATTCTGGGCCCCTAATTTCCAGTTGATTCTGTAGGACTGTGGTATTTATGCCAGGCAGTGATGTTGTAAACAAATCTGTTGAAAGAAACAAAAACAAAAAAAACACCATAAATTTAGCATACCACATAAAAAAGACATTACAAATTAAGCAAATAAAACCAGTACAAAACCAGTAAAACCAATAAAACCAATACAAGATCTTGACCAAAAATGTATGCACCTATTGACGGCAATAAAGATTGTGATGTTAATATTTCCATCAAGAGGTGCATCAAGGTCTTGTATTGACAACGCAAGAGTCAAGCACTCTGTAAAGTCTACTCCAGCACATCCCAAAGACTTTCAATGATTTTAAGGTCTGGACTCAGAGGTGCCAATTCATGTGTGAAAATGATTCTTCATGCTCACTCCCAACCATTCTTTCACAATTTGAGCCTGGTGAATCTTGACATTGTCATCCTGGAATATGCCATGATGTGTCTTCCTACATGGTTGTTTAAGAAATGAAAAGCTAGCCTACTCTTTCTATCAATTAGGGTTAGGAGAACGGTTGCCAAACATATTTAACATGCTAGAAACATAAAAATCAGTAATCACAATGCAATAATGACCAAATCATAGATTAATAAGCTTTTTTTTTTTTTGGCCGGGCAGTGTTAGTACTCCAAGTAACTTTAAAAAAAAAAATCTAAATGGTCCGACTATTTGCGAAAAATAAAATTAAGTTGTATGGCAGTCCTGCCGAGGAACAACCGTTTACAAACGTTACAAACGCTACAAACCATTCAGCCGAAAGCAGAAAAAAACAAACAGCCCGGGGGAAGTTAAGGAAAACACTAACAAGTTTAGAAATGTTTTTTTTTTTACCCTACATCGACTAGTTTTACTCGCAGCACCTTGATGATTACGTTGTCAGAGAGTAATCCGACTAAAGTTAACTTCTCTATCTTTCTCGTCTTTATTACTCGAGCACACCAGCGCTGTTCTTATTCAAACTGCACTGTTACTGAAAGTTTGGCACAACAATCCAGCTCGACACCGGGCCATGATAGCGGCTCAAATGAATTAATAAAGTTCAACAGAGTCTTGGGAAAAGTTATTTTTCCTCGCACGATATAAAATATAAACAAATATGCTTACTTCCTTACATGTAAAAGAGTCCCAGTGAAGCGCCTCTTGTGTGGAGAGCCGAGGGTGGAAATGACTCTGTGTTTCCCAGATCGCTGAGGTGTGGTTGAAGTTTCCCCCATTAATATGAGGAAATACTTCAAAACAGAGACCATCAGCGCCACCAATGGGCTACTGATATAGACCCAGAAGACAAAAGTTGTTGAATTTAGTTTTTTCTTCTTCATGTCATTAAGATTAAAAAAAGAAGATATTTTATTATTATGCTTTGTCCTCTGTAGTAGGCCACCAGGACTCGTTTAAAATATAAAAAGGTGAATGTTCTTTCATTGACCAATCAATTTTTAGGTTTCAGGATTTTTTTAAACCAAACTTTGTATAAAGATGATTCTCAATTATGTAATGAAAGATTTGATTGATATACATTTTAGTTTGTGCAAAATGTGGGTAAACATGCGGATATATATGCTTTAAGTCCTGGTGTCCTCTAGACTGGACATGTAAAAAAATCAATGGCATGTTTTGTAACAGAAATACACATTTTGATTAGAAACCACATAACATTTTCCTGAGATGTTGATTTATGACAAATAATTAGAAAATTAGTCAGATTTAAATGATACAAAATATCATATTTCCATTAGAGTGCTAAATTTGACGTCAGTCATATTCAAAGACCAAGAAGTATATGTAATGGTGAAACCTCCAAACAATTGGTATCTCTGAAAAGCCCTGAATGTGCTCTTTACAGGAAAACTGTGACATGTAAGTTGTCAGAGGAGTTCGTTAAAATGTCCACCACAGAGGACAAAGGTATCTGTATATTCCAATATATCTGATTTATGTAAAATATTTAAGAAACACATAAACGTGTCTTTCTTTAATTAATAGATTTATTTTTTCATCTGATTTGTCGACTATCTTGTGAAATTTAAGATGTTTATTTAGATTAATTTCCTCCAACTTGTTACTTTACTGCGTTAAAATCTCACTGCTGAGATTCCCCAGTTTGCCAATTCTCACCATTTAAAAGCAGTAAATCAGTGTGCACTATTAAACATAATGTGTCACAGGCATTAGTGTTTATTGATGTAAAACAATAACATGTATTTTTAATGAAAAATATATTTAAAATATTTATTAAAAAAAATGAACAGCATGAGCTGTTTACCAATGCTACATTGGCAAAAAAATTTATAAATTTTCATAATGTGACTGCATTATGATTAATACACAATTTATTTCAATGCAAACGTGCACATGACCCCTAAATTAGTGCTTTTAAAACATAGCAATCTCAGAAGTCCAATCCTCAAGAGAGATTTAAGTAAAATAACAAGTTGGAGGAAATTAATTTGCATAAACCTCTTCACTTCCAAAAACTGAGAATACATTTTTCTACTGGTGTAAATATGCAGTAGGGTGCGCTACATACGTCTCAACTTTTAAATACTACCAAAGAAGAACCAATCAAATATTTCTACTTCCGGTACCGTTCGTGCGCCATCTTTGACGCTAAATAGTCCATCTATGTTCATTTTGTTTTCAAAAAGTAACGAAAAGTATGATAGAACACTAAATCGCATTAAATAACCGAAGCATACGACTGGTTTTTACCGTGTCTAACGTGTTATAATAAAGTAAAAGTCTTCGGGAAACATTTCGGCGAGGTGAGCAGCTGAAGTTTTGCTTTATTCTGCTTACTAAAAACTGACTGCAGGAGTTTGATGAATTGTCATTAAAATATATTTTAATTACATATTTTGCATGGTTTTGGTGATATAGTAACTGCAGAAGATCTCCTGTCAATACGGCTATTTTCTAACTTAAAAACTTTTAAGCGTAACTTAACTTACTCAACTTATTGAAGAGGATAAATGTGCACTTTCAATAATTTGTTCTTTATCGTTAACGTTACCTGTCAGATTATTAGCGTGCGCATAAAAACCATTTCTTAGGTTAATATCTCGGTAAATAGACTACATTATGTATAAGTTGAAGACAACCAATATGGCAACAATAGTCATTGTTGGACTTGTTTTGATAGAAATCAAACTTTTTGTTGTTGTAAATAATAACACTATATAATTGACGGTTAACCTGACTTTTTAAAGTGTGTGAAAATGTCCATCCAGCCACACACGGGTATTGTAAACAAAAGTGTCCAGCATGAAATCAACTTCCCCCGGAACTTGCCTTATTATAAAATGATGACTATTTCCCGTCCTGTCATTGATGATGAATTATGTCTAACTTTGATGTACACATTCGGTTCCTGGCACTGTGGAATAAAGTCGTGTGATTAATATAACCACAGTCTCATTCAGCACACAGTTTGTATATATGGAAAACTGTTTCATTAACATCTTTTGGACATTTTCTTGAAACAATACATCTGGTTAAACAGTAAACACCCCATGACTGTAAACAGGTGGTTGTCAAGATATAAAGCAACTTTTCAGTATCAACATTTGCATCATTAGATGTCGCTTGTGGATTTGGGAAAGCGTTTGTTGGAGGCAGCGCGGAAAGGACAAGATGATGAAGTGAGGTCACTTATGGCCAATGGAGCTCCTTTTACTACAGACTGGGTGAGTTGTATTTGCTGCTCAAGCATACTACAAATGCAAACCTATTGTCTTCTATTTATAATCTGCATTTCACTATAATAGTAATGACAATGGTAATATGTTTTAGCTGGGAACCTCGCCGCTTCATTTAGCAGCACAATATGGGCACTACTCCACCGCCGAGGTGCTTCTCCGTGCCGGCGTGAGTAGAGATGCCCGCACTAAAGTCGATCGGACCCCCCTCCACATGGCTGCGGCTGAGGGCCACTCGAGCATCGTTGAATTATTGGTCAAGGTAAGAACAGATAATCTCAGAATAGTATTGGATTGTTTGAATTTTAACATTCTGAATTTGTATTGTTGTTATATCTGATTTTGCTCTTACCTGGGACAGAGTGGAGCAGACATCAATGCCAAAGACATGCTGAAAATGACAGCCTTGCACTGGGCTACAGAACATGGGCACAGGGGAGTCGTGGAGCTGTTGGTCAAATACAGTGCTGATACTCACGCCCTCAGCAAGTTTGACAAGACGCCTTTTAACATTGCAGTGGACCGAGGAAACACTGAGCTGATGCTCTTGTTACAGGTGAAAATTTGCTTTTTAAGGATGTGTTGTGCTATTAGATCTAAAAGTCACCAGCTGCTGTGCATTTAACAATGGTCTTGGCTGAAATCAAGGTGCAGTATCTTAACTTGACTTTATTGTTTGTTATTCTAGGAGGGAATGCAGAACCAAGTGAACATGAATCCAGAGAGGACTATCCTAAGCAGCACGTCACCCGCCACCGCCAGCCCTCAGTTCATCATATCCTCCTCTGGAGTGGTCAATCTCTCCGATATTGTTCTCACCAGTTCTAAGGCTAACACAGGTATGAGTTCCATTACATATTGTTTTTACTGAAAATGTGCCTGCCATTAAACTGTTTTACATAATTTTTTTATTTTAAATCTTCCCTGTCAAAATCATTTGAATCACTAATTTTCTTCATAGTATATTCAGTTTGTTGGCTTAAATGTAAGGAGTTTTCCAAATACACTACCGTTAAAAAGTTTGGGGTCAATAAGATTTTAAAGACATTATACTTTTTTAAGCAATGACACATTACATTGATCAAAAGTGACAGCAAAGACAATTATAATGTTAAAAAGACTTCTATTTAAAATCAATGCTGTTCTTTTGAACTTTATATTCATTTAAGAATCCTAAAAAAAAAGTTTCCAGAAAAAGAGATTAAGCAAACTGTTTTCAACATTGATAATAATAAGAAATGTTTCTTATGCACCAAATCAGCATATTATAATGAGGAATTTATAAAAGGAATAAATTACATTTTTAAATATATTAAAATACAAAAAGTGTTCTTTCAGTCAGTGTTGGATAAGTTACTATAACAAAGTAATTAATTACTAGCTTACTAATTACATCTTTAACAGTATAATTAGATTACTGTATTAATCACTGTGTCTAAAAAGTATTGCATTACTTATTAATAATTACTTTCTAAATACCATATCAACCTCGACCAGTTGAACAATACAAGAATAGACATGAAACTGCTCTTTTAATTCTTTCAAATAAAAAATAATAATATAAAATTGCATAAATTGTTTTTGAATTGACCAAAGTATTTAAAGGGAGAAGGTTACATTAAAAACATACATTTTAACATTAGACATCACATTACATTTTGATGATAAATCAAATATTGTTTTATATCAAATTGTTCTATAGTCTATATACTGTATAATACAATTTCATCAGAACTAATTGAGTTACAGGAAAATTACACCTCAACACTGTTCACAATATTACTGTTGTTTCAAATAAATGCAACCTTGGTAAGCCTTATTAAAAACGTTATAACCATATGATGATTAATTTTCCCTTGAGGTACAACTTAGAAAATGCATTAGTTGTGACATGTTTCTTTAACAGGGTTCTACGGCTGATTTTGTTGCAGTTCATAAGAAAATCACCAGCCAACTGGCTTTTTATTTACTCACTAAAGCCCATTTTTCTTGCGTTTTGTGCTTGTTTAATGTTCATTTTAATATTGACGTTTGGGAACAAAGATAAGACAACAGTATTAAATTAACCTTTTAAAGTTTGAACCTATTTTTGAACTGTGCATCTAAAGAATGTTATAGTGTATTTCTGCCTTGCAAACAAACTGCTTCTATATATTTCTGCAGGAGCTTCAGAGAGTGTGATTGCGGCTGATTCAGTGGATTCTGCCATCCAGCATCTTGTAGGGGAAGATGGCCAGAGGGTCATCACCATAGTAACCGACCAACAGGGAAACCTGCAGTCTGGCAACTTGGGACAGAAATTCTTTGTCACAATGCAGGGGCAGCAAAGTGAGTAGATTGCTGCAGCATTAGTTTATAGTTCTTTTTGGACTTTGATGCAGTATTTGTATTCTGACATGCCTGTATATATTAGTGGTTGCAGTGCCAGCGGGCCAGATTTCAGAAGAAATCATAACAGAGGACACCAAACCAGTTCCAACACGGAAGCGGAAATTCGAATCAACCGTAAACCACACAGATGTCAAACATAAGGTGTGACCAGTAAAGATTCTTATTTAAATCGTACTTTTTGGAATGCAAAACTAATATCAGGGTTAAAGTCAGCATGAAACAGAAGTTGTGGTAATCTTTTCTTCACTATTGTGACATATATCTGAGTGAAACTGCTTCTCGAACAAGAAAAAAAAGTTGAAACATTTAGATATCTAACATTTTTATTGTCTTTTTGCAAAACATTCTGTTGAGGTTAAATGCTATGAAGTAAAATCAACAGCCTAAAGAACAACCGACTAATAAACTAGACTAACTAATCTACAATTCAAACATTATTAAAGACAAGTAAACAGTCAATACAATAAGAACAAATTAGCAAATTGGCACAAATAAATACACCTGAACAAAGTTCAGCAATTGAAATCAAATGTAAAATAACACTGCATAGTTTTCTTATATAAATAAAATATAGATTAGTGAGTTATTGTGCATTGATTAACAGTAATGAGTGACAGACTGCAGCAGGTTTATTAGGCTGCTGTCACTTTAAGACCGAATGCACACATTCAGTATACTGTTACACATGTTTTCTTTCTCAACTGTTTGTTCACTTAAGACATAACTGACTGTGTTTCCGAGGATGTTTTGCCATAATTTTGTGTGTATTTCTCAGTTCAAGCGCAAGAAGATGCAAAAGAGAATTCAATTCAGTATTCGCTTTTAGAATTTGCCTCATCTTTGGCTTGAATGGTTTGAAATCACATTAAAATGCTCACACAGGAATCGATAAGTGGAATCAAAAAAATTATTCCAGAATTAGAATCGATTTTTTGATTCCCAACCCTGATGGGAACTTTAATTGTTTGATGTTTTCTGCAGGAGTCCGATGAGAAGGACAGTAGGGAACTACTGGAACAGCAACTAAAAGAGGCAAACAGAAAAGCCCAGGAGTACCGACAGCAGTTACAAAGAAAGGAACAGGAAGCTGAGCAGTACAGGCTTAAACTAGAAGCCATTGCCAATGGCCAGACCAATGGCTCCAGCACAGAGCCCCAAGATGAAGTGGTGCTCCAGGAAGAGGAAGAGGAGGAGGAGGTGGTTGGTGAAGAGGAAGTTGTCATGTTGCCAGAAGGGGCCATCATCATTAAGGAGGAGCCCCTTGATTCAACAGCAGAAGAAACAGTGACGTTAGTAGAGGCGACAGATATCACAGCCACTTCTGAGGGCACGCCGTAGCAGTGAACCCAAAGACTCAGACACTCAGGAATTACATACACTCTTCTAGTCTGTGTACCTGGAGAGGCATGTTGTATTTATTTATTGTAAATCATAACCTTTTGTTTTTCCTTTTCATACTCTTAGCATTCAGTTTCTGTACAGACCTCTACAAAGACGTAGCGGGAATTATATTAAGGTGGTCACAATGATGCAGAGCTGCTCAGATTGGTAGAATAGGAAGATCAGGAAGATTGGCCCTGTCCCAAATGGAACCCTAAGCACTCGCGGTCTTCCTCTGAGTCCGCACTTACGCGACGTAACGCCGCTTTGAATGTCGGGAAGAAGTCTGCTGTGGAGTCCGCATCAGCGCGGGCTCGGCAAAAGTGCGCATCAAGGGCGCAAATCGACCGCAGAGGGGGCGCTCGCGAGCACCCTTCTGAGATCTAAAAATGACAAATGGGACACACTGCGGTCTCACGGACTTAACGGACACGCGCACGCGGCAGCCATTGTAAGTCCACAAGACCGAAAGTGCTCATGAAGTGTGCCATTTGGGATTGGGCCAGTGTGTTCTTTTAACATACAGCGGTCCAAGATGCTTTTCAATCAAGCCCTATTATGCAACTGATGTGCATACTATACTATTAGTACGCACAATAGTGTACTTAAAGGAATGTTCTGGGTTCAATTCAATCACTCTCTAGGATTGCAAGGCGTGGTTATAGTAATGCACTTTTAATAAAAATAAACTAGATAAAACACTTGCATTACTCATTCAGTAAAATGTACTGAGTTGCAAAGTCTATTATTTTTGTCCAAATCGTCCTTTTTGAAGATTTTCTAGGTCAGTGATAATGACTGGGTTTACCATTGTTGTGTTGTCATGACATCAAAGCTGAATGTTTATTGCCTGGCCTCATGTCGTGCCTTAATATAACCATGATTTTTGTTTATTTAAATAAAAAAAATGGAAGGACAAGACGCATTGCAAATGCTGTCGATATAGCTTAACTTGAACACGGAACATTCCTGAACAGTAAACAGTAAAAGGTTAACAGTATATCATTATAAGCAATACTAGGCATTATTGAGAGGTAAGATTATGTTATGGCTTTGTGTGACATTGACCTGCTCCTGCGGTGTGAGGCATGTCGCATTAATGCAGTCGGCATTAGGTGACGTGATAATCGAAGTAGCTACGTATTTACTTGAGCAAACTCTTTCATGTTTTATAACACTTTTAGCTGTTTTTAAAGATAACTTACTCTATTTAGAGTACACGAATGAGCAATGGTTGTTTAACTTTTTTATCTTTCATAATTTCCTTTGTTCTGTTAGACACTAAATCACAATTTGCATTTCAAAGTTTTGTGCTCTAAAAAGTATGCAACATGTCTGTGCTTGGATTCCATGGCGTGGTCCATGTGCCTATTTTGTATTTCTCTGTAAAATTGCCCAGTTAGCAGCTTTTACTGTCAGTCTTTCAGTGAAGTTATATCATCAGTTGTGCTCAATCTGTGTATGTCAGTTTTTAAAATGTGAATGAATGCCGTAAGAAATGTTATGGAACTAGACCTCAAATGCTTTATAGATTTCCTTCTCATAAAAAAGTTTTGCATTATCTTTTCTGTTTTTTTTATTATTTAAAAAAAAAATTTTTATGTAGGTACACAGCTGATGATTAACATTCCACGGATTGAATTTTAAGGGCTTGCATAACCATTATTGTGCACAACTTATTTTTACTCTGTACATATGAAAATATTTGTTTTCTTCCGTCTAAACCCATGATTAATAAGATTTTGAAGGACATTATACTATTTATTGAATGGGTGATTCATTTGGACAAGACCATGTTTTTCCCTTTTATTTTTCTTGCTTTTTATGCATTTAGAATATTTTGTATATGATGTCTTCAGCAGTGCTTTATAGGTAGAAAAAAAAACAGTCTTATGTGAACGTCGACTTTAGATAATCTCTGTTGAAATTAGTTTCAGACTTGTTTACACTTTTATTTTCTTATAAAATTTGTTTCACGGGCAGAATTACTCATTGTATTTCAGTTTGATGAAAGCAAATGCTTAGAGTTTTAGCTTAAAGCAGACACAAGCACATGATATATAACAGATCAACAGTTTTTCCCTAAGATTTCTTGTGTGTATATTTTTTACATATTATTTTTGTAAAGAAACACTATGTCTTAAGTGCATTTGCAGCTGCATTTTATTATCTTTGGCCAAAATAAATATTTCTGAGGTGTGGTATATCTTCTACAATTTTTTTTTTATTGGAGAAAATATTCTTTCACTTATTACAAAAACTTATTATTCACATTTTCCTCCGTAGTAAAATTCCTCGCTTTCGCTAGTCCTGATTTCAAACCACTCAAACGAAACGCGTTTTTCAGAATGATTGTCCTAATGCGATTTCCGTACCCACGTTACTAGCACAGCAGGCAAACGTGAGATAGTTCTTCATATTTATGTACATAATGTGAAAGCAATTGATGTAATTGCAGACACTTTAGGCACATTGTTATTATTTTCACGTTTTCTTCTCCTTTACGATACGATACTGAAGAAAATTAGAAGTAACGTTAGAGAAAAGACAGCAGCATATCCTACTCAACTGTTGTGTAATGTTAACTTAGTTAATCTCTCAGTCATGTTTCCAGAATTGAACAATATTCTCAATTCCACTCCAGACAGTTTCAAATCGGTAACTAATTATAGTAATTACATCCCTTTACACGCTTAATGTAACTCCCAAAATGTCATTGACTCGAACCGATGTCTTCTGTACTTGTAGAGTGACTTCATCCTGGTGTCTGACAGGCAAGCTGATGCATCATTCCTCATTCATCATTATCTGTCTTTCTATTTACGTGGTAAGTGACCTACTGTACACAGTGAGGAAATATTGTGTTAATGTAAGTTTATTTATAAACTTATATATTTCCAGCTGGCTGTAAGGTGTGTTTTCTGGGTCTTGTTCAGTCCTTCAGCCACTATAGTGCTGTCGGTCAGAGGCTGGTAAGTCTATTTGCTCTATTTTGACGTTTTGATTTTTACATTGATAAGACTTGTTCATAATGTTTCTGTGCAGGGAGTGAGTCTGGCCCAGGCAAGAGAGAAGGGCCAGCTAGTGTTTCTCGAAGGACTGAAGGACTCTATCGGAGCTATATTACAGGAGGAAAGCAATCAGGGGACACAACATTTGAGTTATCTCAGGCATGTATAGCATGAAAATCTAGTTTAAATACATTTCTCTCCATTTCCCTCTTCCTATATGTTTAAGTCAGATATATAAAGAAAAAAACACTAGTCTCGCCATTTTGTTTTTCTAGGTCCCCAGGTGCTGGATTGAAAGGTCTGTTTAGATTTGTGGAAAGTTCTGTGCGTCAGAATGGAGATTGTGATGATGGTGAATCATGGGGTCCTCCAGTGTTACTCATAGATGATCTCAGTGTGCTCCTGAGTTTAGGTGTTACTGTTGGAGCAATACTAGACTTTACCCTCTACTGCCAAGCCACTGTGTGCACTGAGTTACAGGTGAGTTAGTGTTTTTGGGTCAGTGCCTGAAATAATGCCAGACTATTGATTCAATGCTTCATTGTGCAAAGACATTATTTTTTGTCCCTTGATATCCAGGGTAATATGGTAATACTGGTGAGATGTGAGGAGGAGGAGGTAGATGATGATGAAGAGGGAGCAAACCTGCTCCAGAGGGGACTAGTTCATCAGTGTAACTTGGCATTACATGTGGAGGGGTTACCCACGGGTTACTGCAGGGACATACATGGACAGGTGCGGTTTATTGTTAAAACACCTCTAATACTCTGAAACAAATGGCACTGATTTGAGCTGACATTTTGATGTTTGCTTATGTTTTCAGATGCAGGTTTTGTGGCGACAGAGTGGAGAGACCATGTACAACCCACGAAAAATATTTCATTTTAAGGTCCATGATAAAGGAGCGTCATTTTTTGCTCGAGGGACTTCTAGTGCTGTTCTCTAAGTTTTCAAATGAAAGTCATACATAAAGTCATTATGTAGTTTGTTTCCTGTAAATAAATATATATATATATAATACATCATCAGTTGCTGTTGTTTTGTTCTTTTGTTGTTTGCGTTACTTGCCGAGTTAATTTTGTGTAGCAGTAAAATGGGTGCGAGCAAAAGCATCAACTAGGGATGGGAAAATGAAGCCTCGTGAAGCAATAAGGCTTTCCCCTGACTGTTCCGAGAAAAGATTCAAAGCTTCGAGAGTGTCGAGAATTATTTAAAATAAAGTAGCCAGAAGCCTGTAGAAGCTTTTGTCAGATGAAGCAACCACAACACACTCCATAATTTCAATGTTATGTGTACAAATAAAAACCTTACACGTTTGTGTTTGATTTGCCCATTAAATAGATTATTTTACCCATTAAAGCGTGACAATAAAATATAAAATTAGCTTATATGATTCAATAAGATCTAATGTAGGCCTACTAACTCTCTCTACACACAGACACACACATGGTGAATAAGGACATTGTGTGATAGGATCATCTGTTATTAAATGTGCCTATGACACTTGGCAGTGATAGTGCTTATGTAAATAGGAATGACAGAAAGGTGATAAAGATTTTAATTATTCTGTAATGCCAATGTATATAGTTGGGGGTAGACATGTTTCTGCATTCTCCAGTATTTAAGTGGATCTTCAGCTCTTTCTATGTTTGTCTCTGTAAGGTATTTATCCACTTCTAGGGTCGCATCAGAAGTGGCATTTGAGCTTTGTGCTGGTCTACAGCACTTTCCAACAGAAGCCAAAGGTTTCCACCTCAGAAGTGTGAGGAGAGGAAAATTGATTGGGAGTGACTGTACATGTACATTGACTGAATATAAGACACATCAACGGTCAACAATTATAAAATACAATAATAAAAAATTAAATAATAATAAATAAATAAATATTTACTTTTTTAGAAATGCATACATACATTGGAAGCTATAAGCTCAAAATATTCCCAGAAGTCTTCCTTTTTTTTTGGCTGTTGCCATTGCTGTAAATGCAAACCCTTCACCAAACACCAACACCCTATTCCCCAAGCCCACCCTAACCCCAAATACCAACACCAAATTACCTAAAAAACACCAAAAGTGCAAAGATTTTACAAAAACAAAAAGATACAACAACAACAAAAAAGAATAAGTAGTTTTGATTATTTAAATGTAATGTATTGATTAACTTTCAAAGTACAGCACTCTCCTCACAAACCCATCAACCAGACTGAACCAACAAGGACTCGTTAAGTAAGATCTGGGGTTTGAGCCTTCTGACATCTGAAACATTCTGGGAGATGAGTCTTGAGAACTGCAGTTGAGAAACACTACAGGGCCGCAGGGATACTGGAGCCTTTTCTAATGTCTCGGGCCACAGGCAGGGGACACCCTGCCTGGACACATCACAGGACTAACTTACAGGGTAAAGTGGTGGATGGATGATTCCTCACTAAAGGAGAAAGCAAATGTAGTTTCATCTTGTTTGAAGACCATTTTTATTTTCTCTTGAGGTGTCCACAAGAATAGGCCATGATATATATTTTTTAATTTACGTTATGAGATTTTCTGTAGTTTAAACGGCAAAGTCGCTTATGTAAAGTTGCCACAGAAGGCGCTGTTGAGCTTATGTTGATTGTGTTATGTGCCACGCAGATTCATTTCCGCGAATCGATTCCTTTGAACAGTTCAGTTCAAGGCTAATAATCTGGCATGTTATAGGCTACTATTCTATACAAAAATAATTCTATACAAAAATAACGACTTTTTTTAGTTGGACAGCTTTTAAATTCACAGGGCAGACTTTACAACTATTTAGATTTTTTACAGAAATATAAAATTCCTATAACTGCTAATGAATATGCTATTGTTTGCAATGCAATTCCCTCTGGAGTGTCTTTTCTGTTGCAAGGTTCTACATTTCCATGGCCAAACTGACACAATGATCGGAAAATTATGCTTTTCTGTAGAGCAACAAAAAAATAATTATAAAATCAGAGCTCTCTCCCAGAAAGAGATAGGCTAATGACAAATCCTTATGTAATACCATGGAATAATATTGTAGAGAATTTACCAATGGGAAAAAGTATGGTCTTTGTCTCATAAGTATCTGCTTACCAATAAAGTAAAAGAAATAACATTTAAATTAATTCACAAATGTTACCCAACCAAAGCCTTTCTTAGGAAATATGTCAGACATTGAAGTGAACTGCTGTTTTTGTCACTCTCCTGAGGAAGATGTCATTCACTTGTTTTGGCAATGTACCCACATAGAGAAATTTTGGTCAGATTTGTTAATTTGTATCCAATCTAAATGATTTATCCAATTGTAAGTGACTTTTCTTTCTGTTTTAAAGATGTTTTCTTTGGTTTGTTTGACTATTAAAAAGAGAAAACAGGACAAAATTACATAATTAATATGTGTTGTCTTCTAAATTTCACATAAGCTAAATGATCTAGACAAATGCATGGAAACTATCCAAAACTCTGTTAATCCCAAAGCACTGAACACTGTATCTCTATATTCATCCTTTTTGTCCTCTTAAGGTAAATGCATTGCATTGATCTTGTCTTTTTTGTTACTACCCTGGCAACTTATTTGTGTCTGTGTATCTTTTTCTTTTCTTTTTTGTTTGTTTATCTGTATTGCTTTAATGCTTTGTTTGTAATGTACAAGTAATGTAAAAAATGTAAATGTAAAAAATATTATAGGCTACTGTACATTACATTGTACATTAAAAAACATTAAATCAATGCAGATAAACGGATATTGGCTAAACATCTTATAGGCTACTGCGTGATCAATATAAATTATTTGGTGTGGTTTAACGGACTGATTCGTTTACGAATCATTTGGACCGGTTTTTTAACCGGTTCAACTGATTAATTATAAAGTTCCGACTCTTTCGTGAATCGGACGTCGCTAATGTCGCCTTCCTTCACTACCGTCTCTTGAACCCGATTGAATTTCCTGCTTTGCAGTGAGTGAAAAGCTGAGTGTATGCAACATGCAATCCAAACTGTCTTATAATTCAGTATTAATACTCCGACTTCATACTCGAGTATAAGCGGAAATTAACAAAGCTAAAAAAAAAATCAGCTAACGTTATACATATTATAAGAGTGTATTATGTAGAATTAAATAAGGAAATACTGTTACAAGCGCATAATCACGTGTTTTTCTTTTCTTTTTCGCTTTCATCCGTCTATAGATAAAAGCGACCGCCCTCTTAGACTGGATTGAGCTTGATATTAGACTTCTTGCACGCCTCAGCCTGCAGACAGACAGACAGACAAACTGAGACAAACTAGACCTGTTAGGTTTTAAAATGGGCAGTTTATATCTCTCAAGAGGTCGGTGTATTCTTCGGCAGGTGTTATCTGGCCTACCAAGAGTACCCATCATGCTGCAGCGGCCCTACAGCCTCGATGTGTCAGCGCAGCTCCTGCGGACTAAAGGCTTCATAGATGGGCGCTGGGTCTCCGCTGCATCCACCTTCCCCGTGTTAGATCCAGCCACTGGAGAAGAAATCGCGAAGGTGTCAAACTGCGGTACTAAGGAAGCTCAAGACGCTGTCAATGCTGCATACAAAGCGTTTCACCTGTGGAAGAGTCATACAGCTAAGGTGAAATTAATATGTGTGGGAATTCTGGGAAATTTTATTATTTTGCAGGATTGTCATTTGTAACTCTTTTGCATTAGACATTCTTTAAAAGAACGAACCGGTACGTTAACTATGTACTATAGTTTTTAAAAACGTACTGGGATGGTTAAATTGTAATATCATGGCGCCATTACACACACCGTGGTATTTACATGGTACTCAAAGGTACCTAAAGCTCTTTTCCACTGATTATTTAGAAAAATATTCACTTTAGTTTACAATAGTTTTCTCCCTTAAAAACAGGTCATATTTCTCCTGAAAATAAATAGAAATGTAACCTATATGTTGCATAATATATAAGGCTATTTTTACGTAGTGCCATAGTGTTGCATTAATACATTTATTCCGCAAGATGCATTAAATTGAACAAAAGTGACTAAATGCTTTTACATTGTTACAGAAATGTTCTATTTCAAATAAATACTGATCTTTTGAACTTTCTTAACCAAAGAATCCTAAAAAAAAATACCGGTTCCTTCAAAAATAGTAAGCAGAACTTTTTTTAACATCGATAATAAGAAATGTTTTTTGAGCAGCATATTAGAATTAGAAATTGTAATAATATTTCACAATATTACTGTTTTCGTATATATATATATATATATATATATATATATATATATATTTATTTATTTATTTATTTTTTAATAAACAAAGTTATAATTTTATTTGATATAAAAATCAGTTCTCCTCATATTGATCTCTCTTTACAGGAAAGAAGTGTTCTGTTGCGGAAATGGTTCGATCTCATCATTCAGCACAGGGACGATCTTGCCAAGCTGATCACAGCAGAGTGTGTAGGTGTACTGACCTATTACATACAGTGTACAGCTTCTTAACGTGTCCATTTAGAAGGACCCAGATATTAGGAGTTATAACACATGTGTGTACAGGGGAAGCCCATCAAGGAGTCTCTTGGAGAGGTGACATATTCTGCGTCCTTTCTGGAGTGGTTCTCTGAAGAGGCCAGACGTGTATATGGAGATATTGTTGCACCTTCAGCCAAGGACCGCAAGATCCTGTTACTCAAGCAGCCGGTGGGAGTAGCTTCCATCATCACACCTGTGAGGCTTCCTTCTTCGTTCTGATAACATAACACCGTCAGGATCAATGAGCTAAACTAAAACTGCCAGTTGTGATTTTCAACTTTCTCTCCCTACAGTGGAATTTCCCCAGTGCCATGATAACCAGGAAGGTGGGCGCAGCGCTTGCGGTGGGCTGTACTGTAGTGGTGAAGCCGGCTGAGGACACACCTCTCTCTGCTCTGGCCCTTGCTGAGGTCTGTAGGTTTGCATTAAAGTAACACTATGTAGCTTTTCAGCCTTCATAATACATTTCCAAGACCTTTGTAATGGTACATCGACTTACAATAGGTTAAATGACACGTCCGCCATAGCCTGACGTGGTCTGTATCGCTTTTACTGGCACTTTGTAACTTCGGGTTTCAGGTAGTAACCCGAGCACAAAAAGAACTAAAAAATTCGACTGCTTTACGTCAAGAGTTACAATAGTCATTATTTTGTTTTTCTTTGTTTCTGATGTCGCAATACATCATACTTTCATGAAATCATGCAACATACTCTACCTTGTCTGTGGACATCGCTCATTCCAAAGCCGGTGCTGGATAAACAGTGAGTGTGCGTGCAAAAGTAGGCTAAATTATTTAGGACAGCGGTAATGGACAATTCCGCTTCCAACCAGTAGGGCGACCGCAGAGGAAAAGTTACTTGGTGTTGCTTTCAAGCCTATTTAACTTGACATTAAACTAGTCTGCATTATAGATGCACTACGGTTCAAAAGTTTGGGGTCAGTAAGATTTTTTTTTTAGCACTTTTCAGCACTTGCCAGTGTGTGCCATATTCAGCTCTATGCCAAATCGCTTCACTCAGTCACTTACGGCCCAAGCGAACTCTCCACTCATGTACTGCTCACGCTCACCGTTTGAACGATGTTTGATCAAATCCTGCTCTGAAATGAAATTTCTATGTACTAAACGTCTTTCTGTTTGTAATACATTTCTTGAATAAATGTTTCAATTAGGCCTGTAGATAACATTACTAAACAACTATTTGTGGCTTTAAAGTCCCCCCGTAGTCCATAATTGTATCACTTAATGTAACTACACCCTTGCCTCATTTAGTATACGTTAAAAGCTTGATTTTCTACACAACAATAAAAAAACTTTAAAACAATATTGTATAAAGTGGTACAAATTAATGTGATGTGAGACGACTGAATAGTGCCGAATTTCAGAGCTGGTGCAAATATATCTATACCACTGTGATCAGATGTTTTCTTTACTGCTTTTTTTTCTTAGCGCTGTTATTTTTGTTGTACGTTTAATTTTTTATTGAGAGGAAAGCACACAGCGCATATTTACATATTCATCTAAAATACTTTTGAGCACGGTTTAGATTCTAAACCGTGCTCTCATCAGCGTTGAGAAGTTGAACAAGCTTCAACAGACTCCGTGGTAACAAACTGATCTGACAAAACCCGACGAAGTGTCTGTTGCTGTCTGTTGGTGTAGTGTGAAGTGGCCTTTTGAATGATTTCTGAAGGATCATGTGACACTGAAGACTGGAGTAATGATGCTGAAAATTCATCTTTGCCATTACAGCAATTAATCAAAATAGAAAATAATTATTTTAAATTGTAATAATATTTCACAAAATTGTAGTTTCACTGTATTCTTAATCAAATAAATGCAGCCTTGGTTGAGCATAAGAGACTTCTTTCAATAACATTAAAAAATCTTATCGACCCCAAACTTTTGAAAGGTAATGTATATGAAAGAATTTATAATCTATTGTATTCCTATCTAGTTGTCGGTTCAGGCTGGCATTCCTCCAGGGGTGTTTAATGTGGTGCCCTGCTCAAGAGAAAAGACCCCTGCTGTGGGAGAGCTGCTCTGCACGGACCCTCTAGTGGCCAAAATCTCATTTACCGGTTCCACGGCCACTGGCAAGGTTACCATCCACCTAACATCTCATTTATGTGTGCAGTCGACATTTAATGTTCGCTATAATTTAGTAATTACCTAAGTAAATGCTTTTGCAGATACTACTAAGACATGCTGCAGGAACGGTCAAAAAGGTCTCCATGGAGTTAGGAGGACACGCCCCCTTTATTGTATTTGACAGCGCAGATGTTGATAAAGCTGTTGCTGGAGCGATGGCCTCCAAATTCAGGAACTCAGGCCAGGTGAATGTTATTTCAATCTTATATCATGATATGACTATGAGACATTTTAAATTGCAATAATGTACTCAATAAAGTTATTGCTTAGTTATTTTTGTTGTAAATTCTGAAATAATCTGCTAGCATGATGAATGAATTCTTTTTAATTTAAATAATATATTTGTATAATATGTTAATAGTAACTTTATTTATTTAAATTATAATTACATTCATGAATTTTATATTAAATAATATTAAGCATTACAGTAATGGGAATTGTGCTTAATTCTCATGAAAAAATCTTAATAGTATTAATTAATTTATGCACAATATTGTTTCTTATTTTTTCCTGTTTATTTTAGGGAGAGATATGACCCATGCATTTCTTTTTGAGATTCACTTAAACTAGGGATGCACCGATATGAAAATTTGGACTGACACCGATAACTGATAATTCTTTATATTTGAAAGCTGATAACGAATTTATTGGCCGATAAATCTAAATCCAAATTTTTGCATAATTTTTGAGAGCCTGATAACAAAAACAAAAGTCTCACCATTAAAAGCCATGTCCCAAAGCACACGATTATAATGCTTTAATTATAATTGTATGTAGCCTCTATGACAGACTTGTGCTGCACTTCTTGCACTGAACTGTATTTTCCTTTTTGAAGTAATTCCAATCATATTTCAAGCAATTCAAAAACCATCATGTCGACCAGTGTGCATCTGAAGTGTCTCGGCTGAAGGAAATAATCCATAATTTATCGTCTTTAATATATCAGCCAAATTTTCTTCTCTCGGCCAATAACGATAAAATTAAAATGGACATATATCTGCCAATACCGATATGGTGGCCGATATATCGTGTATCCCTGACCTAAACAGTTTAGTGAATATTTTTCATAAACAATGAGTAATATAGTACTATAGGTACTCATCAGGATTCAGTACAATGATATTCTTTGAAGTGACAAAATGTTAATATCATGGTGTATATGACATTTTTGTAACCAGCTGTTCTCCTCACTCGTAACTCATCTCTGCTGTAGACCTGTGTGTGCTCCAACCGCTTTTTGGTGCAGAGTGGGATTCACGATGCTTTCATGGAAAAGCTGGCGAAGGCTATGGATGGCGAGCTGAAGATTGGCCACGGCTCAGAGCCCACCACCACACAGGGGCCGCTCATCAACACCCGCGCCGCAGAGAAGGTGCCTCGTGTCACTCAATCAGCACACACACCAGGGTTGCCAGGTCTGCATAACAAAACCAGTCCAATTGCTGATCCAAACTAGCCCAATCACAGGAAAAACTAGCCTAATTGGCGTTCCAGGGGGTAAAAAGCGAGGTTGTCACTTCAACCAGCAGACTAAAACAACAACCGCGGTAACAGTATAAAAGTAGCCTGACTTGGGAACACTGACACACACAGATAGATCATGTGAAGAAAATTTGGTTGAAATGAAAGGATTCAATGCTGTTGTTTCTCTCAGGTGGCGGGTCAGGTTGCAGATGCTGTGGCACAGGGAGCCGTCATAGTTCGAGGTGGGAAGAGGCTGGAGGGCTCCTTCATGCAGCCCACCCTGCTGTCCAATGTCACCACTGACATGCTCTGTATGCGGGAGGAGACCTTTGGACCCCTTATTCCTGTTGTTAAGTGAGTATTTACAGGTTGTTGTATTATGTAACTTGTTGTTAACCTCAAATGTAGCAATTTAAAACATTTAGTTTTTCATTACCGATGTATCTATCTACAGATTCCATTATGTTATCAACATAATTTGAGTGAAAAGTTATTTATTTTTATAAAAATATTTAGATTGATTCAAATTAAAATCACAACATGTTTTGTGAATAGTTTTTAATGAGCGACATGTTTCAGGTTGAATGATTTAACATTGCTGACTGTTTGCTTTTTTTCTTTTCCAGGTTCAACACAGAACAGGAGGCACTTGCTATTGCCAATGCTTCTCCTGTTGGTTTAGCAGGTTTGTCCATCTGTACAAATTAATCATGTTTTTTTTTTTTTTTAGTCTCTACATTTCAGAGTTTACAAATTTTATTTTATTTTTGGACAGTCTTGAGTTTGGCCACTTTTTCTCACATGCCTGTTTATTTACTATCAGACATGGCTGAAAATATGAGTGTTTCTTATTGGTTAAAAATAGGGGCGGCAGTGTCTCAGTGGTTCATGTAGGTTTTCTACTGTTCAATCCCTGGTTCCACTTGACCAAGTGTCGAGGTGTCCATGGTCAAGACTAACCCCCGCTGCTCCCGACGAGCTGGATAGCGCCTCGTATGGCTGACACTGCCGTCGGTGTGTAAATGGGTGAATGTGAGGCAAATGTAAAGCGCTTTGGTGGCCATTGGGTCTGTGAAAGTGCTATATAAATGCAGTCCATTTAAAAAGCATGTACAATAGACTACATTAGA
The DNA here is from genome assembly GCA_031834385.1 of Semotilus atromaculatus. Lineage (NCBI taxonomy): Eukaryota > Metazoa > Chordata > Actinopteri > Cypriniformes > Leuciscidae > Semotilus > Semotilus atromaculatus. The sequence continues at coordinate 7,823,277 of JAULUF010000019.1, read as the reverse complement.
ATTGTATATATATATATATATATATATATATATATATATATATATTAGGGGTGGTTAATCTGTCTGATTTCCCGATTCGATTCGATTACGATTATTGAAGTCCCGATTCGATTACAGTCGATTTTCGATTATTAACGATTCTCGATTAGCGATTATTGATTTTCCATTTCACAACAGTTAACGAAAATACACTACAAAGTGATTGCAGTATTAAAAAAAGTCAGCTCCTGAATTACTTAACTCTTTTATTGAGTAAAAACAACTCAAAGCACTTTCTGTGTCGTGTAGTTATAACTTCAGAATTATTTGTATGTAACTTATGTTCTGTAGAACACAGAAATGAATACATCACATTGTGTTGTGACTCATCAAGTTGAACTAAACAATAACAAATAAATGAAAGGCTTATTTCCTTTAGGAAGTAGGTCAGAACCAACATACTGTAGAAATTGGACAATTTTCTTCTAGAAAGACAAGGTGTTGTTCAGGTGGAGGAAGACTGCAGGTTGCAGTCGAAACATGTCAAGGTAAAGAAAACGTTTTTTCTCCACCTGAACACCTTGTCTTTCTAGAAGAAAATTGTCCAATTTAATCATTAAGATTACATTTTTGAACAACTTACTGTAGCTTCAGCTTATATACTGTACTGTAGAACACAGTGACAAAATGCAACACACTAACTTGTGAGTAATCAAGTTGTACTAAGTTGAGGCGATCGAACTGAGAGAGAGAGAGAGAGAGAGAGACGCGGGCGCGATCAAACTCTGTGTGTGTGTGAGAGAGAGAGAGAGAGAGAGAGAGAGAGAGAGAGAGAGAGAGAGAGCGAACCGCGGGCGCGATCAAACTCTGTGTGTGTGTGAGAGAGAGAGAGAGAGAGAGAGAGAGAGAGAGAGAGAGAGCGAGAGAGAGCGAGCCGCGATCAAACTCTGTGTGTGAGAGAGAGAGAGAGAGAGAGAGAGAGAGAGGGAGAGAGCGAGCCGCGGGCGCGATCAAACTGTATGTGTGTGTGTGTGTGTGTGTGTGTGTGAGAGAGGGAGAGAGCGAGCCGCGGGCGCCGTTTCTTTTACTGTCTATGGCCGTTACACGCGCTTGCTAACTGGGCGCGTTCGTGACGTTCAACTTCCGGTATAAAATTTTTTACAAAAGAAAATAATGCAACAAAAAAAAAAATCGATTTTTGAAAATTTAATAATCGATTCATATTCGTTCATAACATAATCGCGATTAATCGATAATCGATTTTTTTCACCACCCCTAATATATATAATATATTATGGAACCACAAAAATCCCATTTTCCCACATTGTACCCTAATGTATCTGGATGGTCAAGTGAGTGCACCCCATTACAAATAAAGGAAACAAGAACAGCTAGATCTTGTCTTTTTCAGTGGCATAGGATTCAAAACGGTTTTCTTTCAACAGGTTACTTTTACTCCAGAGACATCAGTCAGATCTGGCGAGTGGCCGAGCAGATTGAAGTGGGCATGGTCGGGGTCAACGAAGGTCTGATCTCCGCCACAGAAGCCTCTTTTGGTGGAATCAAACAGTCTGGACTGGGCAGAGAAGGATCCAAATATGGCATTGATGAGTATCTGGAAGTAAAGTACATGTGTTTGGGGGGACTCTCTCTTTGAAGACAATGGTTACTAGTGGTTAGAGCAAAAAATTTAATTGTAGTGTGCCATTATTTAAGCAAGACCATCATAAAAACATAATCTACAAAACACTGTGAACCATTCTCTCTTTTAGTCAGATGTAACTGAATATTGACTATAAGAATTGATGTTCTGAAAGAGCAGAGACATTTTGATGACTGGTATCTTAGATCTGGTATCTCTTTCATATTCTGTCCATCATAACTGACTGAAGTAACCTAGTTGCTCTGAAATAAGACTTAACATACACTGCAAAAAATATCTTAATTTTTATGTAAAAATAGCTAAACATCTTTAAAACAAGACAAACCTATTTTTGTGTAATTGTGTAAGATGAGATTTCTTTAATATCTAAAGGTTTTGTGAATTCATTTTTACTTAAATTTTTTTTTTTGCAGTGTAGCTGATTCATTTAGGCACAAAAAAATAAGCAAACCCAATTTATGATTAAGGATGTACAAATATAGGGATTTGGGGTTGATTCAGTGAGAAATAAAAGCACAACCTTTCTAAAAAAATGCTATTCCAGAGTGTAAATGTTAAACTTACTAAGTGTTCTATTTTTGTAAATCTAGAAATAGAGTAAGACTGCTAAACATGAAACATTGACGGTGAAAGTTTGTTTCTTTTTTGTAAGTCGCTTTGGATAAAAGCTGCAAAATGTAGAAATCTAAATGATGGGATATATTTGGATATATTTTGCGTAAACTGTTCTGATTTGAGGTATAGAGATTTGTCTAGCAAGTTTACAAAGTTGTCATTGTTGCCAAATGTTGTGCCAATGGAATTTTTTTTAATGAAACTGTCCTCAATTTTAGTGTTTTTTTTTTGTTTGGTTTTTTTTTGTTTTGTAAATATTAATTCTCAAATGATATACCTAATTGTATTGTAAACTGTTTATGTTTAGAAGTATATTAATTTTCGTACTTAGGATTCAAATGTTTGCAGATAAGTGCATGAAGATGTAAAGACTAATAAATACAGCTGAAACTTTAACTCTGAAAATTTCAACTTCTGGCTATTGATGAAATGGCTCAACTAAACTAAGTAAATGCACACTGTTTCATGACATTTCTGACACTGCTGCAATAAATATTAAATAAAACTCAAAACTGCAATAAAACTCTTATTTGAGTTATAAAACAGTCTTAACCTCTGTAAAGGGCCACGTCTTTATTTATTTTCATCTCCAGCTGTATTAAAACAAAAAAGAAAATTTAAGTAATGCATCTCCTCGTCACAATATGCCTGGTACAAATGGCTTCTATTGCAATTCCAACTCGAGCAGAAAATATAAAAGCTTGTAAAACCAGACCGTTAAAAAGATACAGTACAGTATCAGAGACAAGACTGAAATACCAAAAAATCATAACAAAAAGAGCGCATTTTAATCAGGCACATTAACATTCAAAAAGTTCAGTACAGTTTAAATGTTCTTGCATAAAGAAGATTGATATTTGCTTTCTTTTTTAATTTTGTTTTTTTGATCAGTTATTTGCAGCTTCTCCCTAAAATTGATCATTGAAGCATCATGTAAATAGCAAAATAACCAATCAGTTGCTTGCACTGATCATACAAGCATTATTAAGCACATACAGTACTGAGGAAAACTGCGATTGTGTGAGTTGAATGCACATGTCTTTTTATATTCAGATTGTATATGCTATTGGTAACTGAAAATCGAAATGTACTGAATCATTTAGCAACCCATGATTATTCATTGTAAGACAAACTGCATTCAGTAGTCATTAAGTTTAGTAGCTCATTCATTCAGCCAGTCTTTATCTACATTTGAGGAATATTCAAGAATACCCTTGCATTGTAAATATCCACCATGAAGAAATGTCTATTTGTCCATGTGAGACTCAACCCTCCACAGGACAAAGGCTGAGAGTGTCTTCATTTCTGACCACTCCATTGGCTCTGTTCCGAGCTTTATCGGCTCTCCCATAGTTGAAAATGTGTTCCTGCTCACTGTCCAGCTCTGATTCTGACATCATCAGACTCGAGTTGTGCTCTGTGCTCCTGTGTTTAATATCTAAAATGACAAACGAAGAAAAGTGAATGCAGAACGAACTATGGTCTGCCTCTGAAACAATGGCACAAACCACTTACAAGCCTCCAATGAGTGCAAGAGTGTCTGTCTTCATTCCTCCCTGCAATATTGCAGCATGAAATAAGTTAATCAAGAAGTCAGGTCTGAAACTTACTATACTTAGGCTGAAGTTCCATCCTCTCCTGTTCATCCATGTTGTCCAGTATTGTGTACTTGGTTTTCTTTCTCACTTTGGTGCGTCTTCCTCTAAAACTAAAGCGCAAAACAAAGGGTAGAGTATAGAGAATAGATACTCCTACCACAAGTCACCAAAATCACCATTATGTCATTGTTTCTCATGGAACATGCCCACTAAATATAAATATAATGAAAGTGAATGAGTAAAAATGCACAAAAAATATAAACGCAGCCCATAGAGAGCAACATGTGCATTACATTCAAAGTCGTCTGAAGACAATAGCTTTGACAAAATTTCAGTTTAAAAGTGGCAAATTTTAGTGAAAAAAATGCTTTTTTATTGTTCCTGAAGTTTAAAAAGTGTTCCACAAAATAAGTTATATGGGTTCGAAACAACATGAGGGTAAGTAAATAACAAACTAGCTGAACTATCACTTATTACTGGACAGGAAAATATATGACAACACATGTATGACCACACATTTCAATAGGCCATTTGTTTACATGCAGTAATAGAATCTTTTATCACCTTTTACAGCAGCAGATGCAAATCCAGCTGATTGACAAGAGGAAAATAATTGTCACCAAGCAAGAGATTGTGACATACAACACACTCCAGTCTGCAGGGAGGAGACAGAAGATCAGCCCTCAGCCTTTCCACTGCTGTCAATCATTCTAGACTTTTCATGACAGCCCATCAGAAATATCACTATATAATTTAGCAGAGCAAAAAGCGGTGGTCACGTTAGCAACATTTTGTAGGAATAAAACGTGCATTGTCAGTAGTATAGCACTGCATGAATGATCACTTTCCAACCAAACAGCTTTCTGTTGTCAATTTGCGGGCCCAACTTGAACCCAATTCAAAATCTACATCAGGAAACTCCCACTTGGGCAGATTCCTACTTAAATAAATTGATTTTGAAAACAAAATTTCGCAGATGACAACACCTTAGGTCTGAATTTGCTTATATCTTATTTAAAATGTCTCATTGACATATTTGTCTTATTTGGAGATAGAATAGAGAGGTCACACTAACCGCAATTGCTCTCGCCATCTTCAAGGAAACGGCGAATGGGGTTTTCCATCCAAAGAGGGTCACAGGAACAGCTCTTTGTAACGGGGTCACACTGACCACGCCCAGAACACAGCAGCAAACACACTGAAATATTCAAAACAAGAAAGTCTGCATTAAACTTCATTTATTATATAAATTACTTTTACCATTTGTTGTTAGGGAAATTAAGTTGAAAAATGTCTTTAAAGAAAACAAATCAAGTCACTCACTGACTGTGTCCACTCTTAAGACCTTAAAGAGCAAGAAGTCGGTTTTCTCTCGCAACAGCTGGTTTCTCAGCAGACGAGTGAGCTTTGGGCCTGGGATCGTACCATCAGGACCCTGCACTGAGAACCTAAATACTGTGCTAAACATAAAAAACTTTAACTAAACTAGGGTTAGTTTCTAGTAATTATAATTATGCTTAATTTAAGAACAACACGAGTCCAAATGGAGTTGTCCTATAGGTTAGTTTGGTTAATGCATGTGTAGTACCTGATGTCTGACTGGTCGTGCAGGCCCTTCAGTGCAATGTCTGAGTCCAGAACGTGCAGTAGGGCGGCCAGCTGTCTCACTACAGTGTCCTTCTGCAGCTGGCTGACCTGAGCCACATACACCTGCAGCTCAAGCTCCACCTCCTCTCGCTCACGTGGATCTGCACACAAATATCAATGGCATCAAACAAGGCATGGCTTTTTTAGGTTTTTATTCACATACATATTCATCAACTCACACATCAGTTGTGGTAAGCGGAAACTCAAGCACGTTTGCTTGATGCGCAAGAACCAATGGGGTTCATTCTCGTGTGTTGAGCAGCAGTTTGAGCTTCAGCAAGAGGTTTGTTCTCACGTGTCGGTCAGGTTCGGTTGAGCTTCTGTTTATGTCTGCTGGTCAGTGTTTATGTGAATAAAAGCCTAAATTCAATCTGTTCATCATATAAAGTGATCGAGTCTCTTCAGAAAGTTTGGACTAAACCGCTCGATTCACATGGATTAGATCTAAAAATCTCTTTATGAACTTTTTGAAGCGTCAAAGTGGTAGTTGCGTAGCAGTCAATGGAGGGACAGAAAGCTCTCAAATTAATGATAGAAATGTATTATTTTATTCAGCAAGAATGCATTAAATTGATCAAAAGTCACAAAAAAGACATTTACAATGTTTACATTTACATTTATTAATTTACCAGATGCTTTTATTTTCCTTTTTATTTTTCATAAATAGATATAGAGTAGAAGAGAAAGTGTTAGTTGCCAAAAAAGATGCGTCTTCAGCCGTTTCTTGAAAATGGCTACGGACTCAGCAGCTCTGGTTGAGTTAGGGAGATCATTCCACCAGCAGGGGAGTCATGCTAAAGGTCCGGGAAAGAGATTTTGTGCCTCTTTGAGATGGCACCACAAGTCGACATTCACTTGCAGAGCGCTAGTTTCTGGATGGCACATAAGTCTGAACTAATGGGTTTAGGTAATAGGGGGCAGAGCCAGTGGTTGTTCTGTAGGCAAACGTCAGTGACTTGAATTTGATGCGAGTGGCAACTGGCAACCAGTGCAATTTTGTGAGGAGAGGAGTGACGTGTGCTCTCTTCAGTGATGATGCATTTTTCAAAATGTTACAAAATATGCCATTCTTTTCAACTTTATATTCATCAAAGAATCCTGAAAAAAGAGAGGCTGCTCACTGCAAAGCCATGGGTGGAGCGTGAAGTCTAGCTCCCCCTCTCTTGATGTAATTTGGGTGTAATGGGAGGAGCTAGAAACTCCAAACACACCCTAATCCTACCCATAACTCGATGCCTCCACCCATCAGATCCACAGAGGTGAAACTGGACTGGGTCAAGGTCAAGCTCAACCCCATGACGTCCAGAGAAGGGAGCTGGATGTCATTTGGCTCTGCAGTGAACACCACTAGGGGAAAACATTATCATGGTTTCTACAAATATATTAAGCAGCACAACCGCCCCCAAACTTTTGAACAGCAGTGTATTAGCCTATACGACATGCCAAATAAATGATGCATTTTAAATATCTAGCAACAGTTTTCTGCAATGAATGAGTAATATCTTACCAGGGCGTACTTCCACAGTGGCCGTAGCCATGTTCGAGCGGCCCTGGGCATCAGTGACCCGGAGTTGGAATAGGTACGTTCCTTCTACCAGATTGGCGAGGTAAAGGAAGGCCTCGTGATCTGAGCCATATAAAACATCCTACTCTCAAAAGATATGAAAACAAGAGAGAGAGAGAGCGATAGAGATTGTCAGGTAAAACACTGAGCCACAGCAAATGGTGTACATATAACTCACTCACCCCAGCAGCAGGACTCTGTTCATCTCGGACCCAAAGAAAGGACACGTTTGCTGTTCCGCTGTTGGACACCGAGCCCCTGAGCACCAGAGAGTTGTTGGGAAGAGTGAGTGTGTGGCTGCCGCTGGCATGGGCGACTAGTGGAAGGCTTTTGGCTGTGAATTTAACAACACACTGAATTGCTGAAAACGTCCTAGAACTCTTTTTGTCAGAATATCTATTGCATTGTCATTTAAAGTCAGTCAACCTTCATTTTTGTGAAATATTTCACTTCAAAGGTGTACTTGTGATGTCTTTCTTTAACCCTTTCATGCTCCTCTGTCATTTTTTTGATTGAAGATTTTTATTTGATTTTTTTATTATTTTTTTACTTCATCAGAATGGTACGAAACTTGGAAAAGGTTTTGCCACTTGCAATGTGAACAGAAAAAAATATATAATTTACATTATTCAAAAAGGTTAAATGGTCCTGTACTCCTCGTAGTCAAAAATGACTGAATTTCATATAGTGAAACGTTTGGTAGTGCGCTGTTATGGGAATTTTTTATTTTACATTGATCAGTAATGGAGTGTTTCTATTTGAACCTTCAATGTGTTATGTTTGCATTTGCATTTTCTTTCAGTAGACACTGCAAAGAAATGTCATATGGTTTAGCTATTTCCAGAGAGATAAGAGAGGGGGGACTCTTCTGAAATTGATGTATGTTTATAATACCTGGGGAGGCCGGAGCGTGACATTAGAAAACAGACCAGGTCAGAGGTCATCTAGGCAAGGGGGGCTAAAGAGGTTCGTAAGTAATAAATCTGAACTAGCAATATGGGTCCTTTGTCTGTGGAAAAATACAGAGAGGCCTATAGCAAATAGCCTTGGAAAGAACAGTATAAAAATTGCTCTGGTCTGTGTTCTGGGTGTCACTCCCGTACATATGGGTTACTTCTGTGTACTGGACTGAACCTATTCTTGCAAGAATAAATTCTTCGTATTTATGTAGTGTAGTGATTTGTGTAGTGATGTTGTTTGATAAGAATTTTTACCACAACAGCGCCCACACAAAATCTTACTGAAAACAAATTTTTTGAGATATCATCAACCTTAAATTTGGAACACATCTTGTTTAGATTTATGGCTTTAATTTTCTAGCAGGTTTAAAGTAAAACATCTTTTGGAAAAAATATATTTCATATAAAAAAAATGTAATAATATTTTTGTGCATTTTTCATAATAAACGTTAAAAAAAAAATCTATAACTTTTTAAAACTTTTTTTCACTTCAGCAATAATCTGTCAAGAGTGACGTCATTCTTTAAACCAAACTTAAGTCTGTGCTCCAAAACATTCAAGATTTATGACAGTTTAAGTTGGATATTTCATTTTTAGGACTATGCTCAAAAAGCTCAAAAAGTGCTCAAAAAGTGTATAAATGGATTACAACTACTACATAAATATAATTTAGTACCATAAAATCCCCTAAAAATACAAAATAAAAAACATAGAACTCAAATATAGTACATTTATTTCATGGAAATTAAACAAAATAATAAATCATTCATTTTTGACATGCGAAGAGCTCCTATACGTTAAAATAAATTCCAATTGGTTTTCTATTTTCTGTAATGCAATGACATTCATGCATTTTAAATGTCAGTGTTTAAATTATAGAAATGTATATTTATACTTTTACATAATTCTGCTCACCTTCTTTAATGCTAACGGTCAGGACTGCGCTGTCTGTTTCTCCCTGCTGATCTGTCACAGTCAGTTTGATCTTGTAATTCCCAGATCTCAGGCCAGTTGCTATGGCAACTGCTTTACTGGCATCTTTTATCTTCAAGCCTGGAGGGCCACTTCACCGTTACATAGGAGAGTGGTGATGGCACATCAATACAATTTTCACCAAAATCCTTTACTATTCATGCAACACTAAGGGTGATTGAAAATGTAGAAATGTGTTTAGAAATATGAGACAGGGTTAAGCAAGAGCAGATCCTTCTGAAGCAACATGCCACAAAATGCCACATTTGTCCAGTTACTTAAGGAGTTTTATTTTCATGAATAAATAAAATACAGAACTGGTTGAACTGGTTTGTTAAATATGATTTAATGGTTCTTTAACATTTCAATGCTTTCCAGATGTCCTGTGACATTTTGTGCTTTAAATTTATTTTTTAAAATATATTTTAATAAAAATGCCTATCGGTTCAAACAATTAAATAAATGCAGCCTTGGTGCACATAAGAGAGATTCAAAAACATAAAAAAAAAACTGTAACAGAGCCCAAACTTTTGAACAGTAAATAAGTAGGTGTAGGTAAATAAATGTTTGTATAAAATATAATATATAATGATATATGATATAATTTAAATGAGTTACACTTTATTTTAAGGTGATGTAGTTTTAAGGATACTCAAATAAGTACTATTAATTAACTACATGTACTTACTATAGAGTAACAGTTACTAGTTATACATAACTAATACATAATAACTAATTACTATGTAAGTACATGTAGTAACGTGCAACTACTCCACCTTAAAATAAAGTGTTACCTTTAAACGTACTTACAAACAAATAATTTGGTTCATGAACCAGTTCATCCAGTTAATTGTAAAGAAGCAATGTTAAAAGAATGATACTGGTACCTGATCATGTCCCATTGGTAGCTGCTGATGCCCTGATCATCCGTGCTGTCGCTGCCATTCAACGTGATGCTGTCGACTGGGAGGAAGAGTTGCCTGTCTGGCCCTGTTATAGCGACTGGTGCTTTGTTTGCTACCACACAGCAACATTTAAATTACAGACAATGTACAGTTTTTTTTTTTACACACTGAATCTGATTGGTGGTGTAGTGGGTTTGTTTTACCAGGTAGCACAGTGACTGAGATGGTGTCTGAATCCTGTTGACCTCTGGAGTCAGTGACTGTCAGTTGAAACGTGTACAGACCCTCCTGGAGATCAGAGAGCTGCAGGAAAGGTGATCTCACATCCTGAAAACACATAGCATATGAAAACATCAACTGCTCTGCAATTATGTCTATCTATCTATAACCCCCCTCCCCATTACACGACTTGGGACTCACACACACCCGACCATTTAGCATCTCCAAATCACCAATACTGCATGTTTTGGGATATATATAAACCTTTATTTAAACAGGAAATATCCCATTGAGACATAGTCTCTTTTACAAGGGAGTCCTGTATAGCACAAATATAATACAATTTTTCAACCACATTGTGAGCACCCAAGGGAAACCTTTGCATACATAAGGAGAACATGCAAACTCCACGACTCCTAGTTCAGCTGGGACTCGAACCGGGACCTTCTGTGAATTATGAATTATGTCAATTGTTCAATAATCAATTGTTTCTCAAAGGTAGCAATGAGATTAAATGGAGAGAAAATTAAGACTTTGGCTTTATTTTCCTGATTGTTTTGATTTTCAGAAGAGACTACATGCGTCATGTTATAATTTATAAAATGAAACATTGAATCATATAAAATGAAAAATGTAATGATTCATATCCAGTATTTGACAACAATCTATTCTAAACATATAGTTGACATTAAGTTTTACAACTCTTTGCTCTCACAGCAATTGTCTAATTTATTTATATTTTCTATTGAACTTTAAAGTACATTGCATGTACTTACAGTGTACTTATCTGAGAAAATACTGGGTAATATAAGGTAATACATGGGTTAAGGTTAGGTTTAGGGGTAGGTTCAGGGTTAGTACCTAGTTATTACCCAGTTATTGTAATTTCTGTAATAAGTACATGAACATGGGGAACCGGACTGTAAAATAAAGTTCGGTTACACTTTGTTAAGGTGTCATTGTTACAGTGTAAGTATTTAAGTACTGAGTAATATTAAGTAACTACATGTACTTACTATGGCTGTCACTTTACGTTCGAAAATCGATTGCACAATCGATCGGACGTCCAATTAACCTACACAAGTGTCGAAAACGAAAACAGGGAATCGATTTTTTTTCTTTCTTTTTTTACCAAAAATGTGTAGGTGGACAGATCAACACAGTACACAGAACATGTAGGATGTTGGAAAATAACTGTCTTTTTTGTTAAGAAAATTATTTTTAATATTCGCTATTACTTCAATGCAAGTGAACAAGCGCGACGTTATTTGTTGCTTAGTGACGTGTGTGTTCAAGCAAGCCAGAAATGCGCGGATTCTGCGCAATACGCTGTATTTAATATATCATGAGGACTCACGAGTTGGCTTTGGCTACACAAACTTCCCCAGCAAAGTGAGTAAACATAGAAACACGGCAAATTGGCTTGTGATTTGACAGCGTTTCCCGCCAAAGTTTATTTTTACCCGCATTTGGCGGGTGTTAATATCAATCCCTGAATGTTGCACTCCTGTTTGTCATTGTGCACGAAACTTCACGCCAATAAATCATCAGAAATATTGATGACTTGTGCGTCTCGGGCGCCCTCTTTACGCTCATCCGCCAGTTAGTTGTCCGTGGATTTGCCTATATTTGGCGTTGAAAATGGAAACGTCTTTACACATGGAAAATCGATTTTACAATCGATTCAATGAACACTTATGTCTCAAAAATCGAACAGGATTTTTCACAAAAGTGACAGCCCTAGTACTTACTATAGGGTTAGGGTAGGATTAGGATTTAGTTGAGGGTTAGTTGCATGTAATTATGCATAATTTACTGTTATTACTATGGTAAGTACATGTAACATACGTAACAAGGACACTATAAAATAAAGTGTTACCTAAAGTTCTACCCTATTTTCCAATTTCTATTGGTCTCATTTATTTCTATCTTTTATTCCTTCTTAGGAATTTTAGGATAAACATCTAAGACATTATTGACAAACTCCAGTAAGTGTTCTTCACTTCAGTGCAGCACATTTATCCACTGGGTAAAATAAAGATCTAATTACCTGCATAGTGACTTTCTGGGTCAGGCTTCTGGGATGGAGACTCCAGAGGTAACTGGTAATGGCATGGTCATCAGTGCTGTTGTTACCCGACAAGGTGAGGTGGTTGAGCGGCAGGGTGATGACCTGGTCACTGCCTGGTCTGGCCCAAGGAGGGTCATCTTTTGTGCTGCTGACCCTTACAGTGGCAGTGCTGGAGTCAGTCAGTCCATCAGAATCAGACACTGTCAGCCTAATGTAGAACAAGCAAAAAAAACAGGTCAGGATCGAGTTAATGAGGTCAAGCCAAATTAAAAAAGCCCCAGAGGAATCGCCCACCAAAGATTTCAACATCAAATTGTAGATGAAGAATGGAAATTATACAATACATAGGCCTATTGTTACAGTAAACTTAGCTAAGTCCTTATGTAATGTGCAGACGTAGGTAGGCCAGTAAGAGCTGTGTGTGTAAAGTGGTCTTTAGTGTCCTTGTTACCCCGGTTCGAATCCTGCTTGGAGCAAGTCGAGTATGACATGTTAAACTTACTTGAAGGTATATTCTCCTGGTGAAAGATTATGTAGCTGTAGTACAGGTGTGTCAACAGGCCCCTCAGGTTTCCAAAAAGGGCCGTCCACCTTTTCCCACAGGTAACTGACAACTCCAACATCATCCACACTCTCTGGGAAGCATCAGGATGCACATTTGGTTAAAAACTCATGAATGATCTAAAGATAAAAATGAGAGAAATGGACAAAACAAGCTACATACGACTGCCATTAATAATGAAGATGGAACCTTCTTGGAGAAGCACATCTTGGCTGCTGGGCAGAGTGACGGCTTTAGGAGACTTATTTATATCCAATGCTGCAGAATGAAAAGTAAGCCTGTTCATATATAAAGCACATGCACATACTCTATGCTTGGAAAATAATATCAAATTATGATCTAAAGGGGGTGAAGTTATACCAGGATGTACTGTGAAGTTCACAGCATTTTCTCCATACGCTTGCTGTGCTTTCACACTCACTCGGACAGCATAGACACCAATGGAAAGCTGGAATAAAGGAAACAAAGATGTTTTTAGAAAAAGAGCATAGTCTCATCTTCTATAGAGTGCCGAAGTGATGACGTCACTTTGTAGGACAACTCGGCTGCTAGCGGCGCATGGGTTCCCTCGATCGAAAAGCTATGCATTTTCCCCATAGACTTTTGGAAAATCGCAAAAAATAAGATCTGTATTTAACAAAGAGTTGTGACCCTTACACGTTTTGTCTATCAAGATAATCTTTACAAGTTAATCCAAAATGTATACATTTTGAAGCCTATATAAAGTTTTTAAAAAACACAAGCAGACACAATAAAGTTTAAAAAACCACAAACAGGTTATAACTGTGTGTTCTATGTCATAGATCAAAACGTGAAAATATTTAGAGGATTTGTTCACCACAGACCTTATTTCAGGCGATTTAGCAAAAACCCATTCAAAAATCCCATAGACTTTAGAGCGAGGGAACCCGCAGTGCTAACATGCTAACTCACTTCCGCGTTTTGGCCTACAAAGTGACGTCGTAACTTCGGCACTCTATATGATCACTTGGCAGTCATACGGAAAGTGGCCAGGAGTTGAGTCTCACTTCTGAAATTTTAACAGACTTGTTGTGGTGCCCCTCCATCACCCCGTGGTGTCCATCAGGAGACGTTACCAAAGTCCACTCATATGCGTAAGGAGCGTCTGAGGAAAAAGCCACTGTCAAAATAATATTATTAAATGCTTAATTACGATTCAGGAATGCAGAAGGCCATACAGTACCTGAAGTGTCATCTGGATTAACAGTAGCATTAAGTTCAACTGTATTTTGAGGCAGTGTTGCTTCCACGGGACCTTTAATGGACACAGACAGGGCTCTTTCTGAACAAAGAGACAAACGGGAAAATAACGTTAATCTGAGTAATAATAATAGTGATGCTTGTTTGCTTTATTAAGCACCACTAATAATTATAAATAATGCAAAAACACATCTGTAGTACCTGGCTCTTCTGTGATCATCTGCGATGTGGCTTCAGTGCTGAGTGAAGTACTTAAGAAACTACTGACTGCGCTGAACCTCGAGGGCTCTGTGCTGATGTCTTGCAGGACATTAGGTGAAATAGTTGCAGACGAAATGTTGTGTGGGTCTTCTTCAACCTTTAATAAAAGTAACATTGTTTTCCAAACTCTACTGTTGTCACCCATGATGATCAGAGTCTGTGGACTAGTACAGGACACCAGAACAAGGCAATAAAATGTGAATGACATGACTCTAACAGGATAATGATGAAGTGTTATTTGCAGATTTCAAAAGATTTGACACAGCAGATGAGACATGAAAGACTGATTAAGCACTTGGCCAGAGTGAGAGTACATTTGAGACACCATGTTTCCCAATGACACCACAATATTAAAATAGAATCATGACATTTCAAGTCATGATAATGAATTGGCATCTAATACCATCTATAAGAGAAAAAACAGTTCCTTTCATTGCTGATTGCTGCCAACAGCCTTGTCAATTTTATATATATATATATATATATATATATTAGTATTATATAATTACTGTATATTACTCTATATACTGCAGGCCTATATTATACGTACAAATAGTCCACAGTTGAGAACAGTTGTCTGTCCAATATTTTTGTGGAAACCATAATACGACCCCCCCTTTATTTTAGAACTCTTTTGTAACAATGTATAAGTTGTTACTGTCACTTATACATTTAATGTGTCTAATGTGTAAAAATTTATATTAATTTCTTTCAAAAATAGTCTGACCCAAACCTATTGAACAGTAGTGTATATAATATTTATATACCTGTCCGTTTCCAATGTCTTTAGGGTGTCTGGAAATAATATGCATTAATCTGTAACCAACACTCACCGTTATGTTAAGTGCAGTGGTTGTTTGGGACGTAACATCGGATTCTGCTTCTATAAGAGATGATCTGCTTTCATTTCTCATTTCTGGGAAGTGACTTGGGGGAAAGGAGCTACTTTCAAGAGAGCCCTGCACTGTCATCGGTCTTTCACCAACTCTCTCCGTTTCTGATTGGTTGAATTCTTCTTTTCCTTGAACAAGTGGCCAAGCAAATAGCCCAGGGCTTTCTTCTTGTTCTACAGTTGTGCCATCCCTGTCTTCAGCTCTTTTGTCTTCATCCAAACTTCGAAAGCTCTCAGCATACTCAGCATCAGTGTTGTCCAAATCTTGAATGCCTTCCAACAAGGCAAGGTCCTTCATAGGGTCCTCAGAGCCCTTGTGCCTGGGCAGAGGATGCCAGTGGTTTGGGAAAGGCTCTCCTCGGACCAAGGATTGGAGAACCAGTGTCTGCGGGGGCCCACGTTGCAAAAAGGCCAGGAGAGAGTCAGTACCAGGTCTTTGCTTTGGCTGGCAATTTTCTTTTCGCTGACAACTGAGCACATAGCAGCGGTGCTCAAAAAACCAGGCCAGGTCACAGCCCGGGAGACCACAGCAGGCGCCCGCACACTGGGTCATAGACGATACATCCGGAACTCGTAAAATACTGCTGCTCCTCAGATCCGGAGACACCACGCTCTCCGTGTAGGTTGCAGCCTGCCAGCACTGTCCCGATACTGCATCAAAAACAAACAACAAATGCCTGATGAAATAAATGTTAGGGTTTGTCATTTTTGATTCAGTAGTTCAAAAAGACGTTACACAGCCAAGCCCCTACAGAGTACTGCAGCATCTCAAAAAAAAGAAAATCTGAAAGAACAAGAAGGAAAGTAAAATATATGTGTATGGAAAAAATGATGTGCATTTATCACCTAGTTTTTCTCTCAGTGTCTTTCATGTCCTCAAATTATGTTTAAATGGCAGCTGAATTTGCATTTACTGGACTGAAGCAACTTAGGTTTCCTTGGTTAAATAAAAAAATATGTTTTAAATCATAAATCTTTTTTTTTTTTTTTTACATTCTCCTTGACTGTGAGCTCCATACTCTCACTATATCTGAGAACATTTATTTTAATTTTGTCTAAAGCTTCAATAAATCGCTTCAGTAAATCTATATGATACAGATATGATTTGGTGGTGGTGATGCATGTAATGCAGAAATATATACATGCCTCTGATACAGAAGAGCAGCACAAGTGAGAGAACTGGTGAGACATTCATGATGACACTGCTGCCTTTTCACAGCAATGGATCTTGACCGTCATTACCTCTTCAAACTTTCTATAAAGAGGAGACAAAACACGCTAGGCTATCACAAACAGACAGATCAAAAATAACATTACAGCAACATTAATAAATTAATAGTAATTTGCCATTTGTTGCATGGTCTTTTTTATTTGACTTCTATCCCTCACAGCAACCGGCCCTGGGGACTTAGATACCGCTGGAGAAATGTCATGTGACACTAAAATAGCCTACATTAGCCTATATTATCCGCAATGTTATATTTTATTATTTACCAAAATTGACACAATTTGTTACAAAAAACAAGCAAACCACTAAAAACAATGGGACTAAATAGAAAGTCAACAGCAAAAATGTGCGCTGCTATTGTGAGTTGTAGCTGTACCCGTGGGATGTGACGCTCTTTTTCAAGCATCTGTTTCCATGACATCGAGAATCAGCTTCCGTTCTGCTGCTCCATAGCGAACCTGCGCTGGATACTGGGGTAATGCTGGGATGAAGATCTGATATTGTGGCAGTGATGCTGAGATGAAGGTCTGATTATGATATTGCTAGAGATATGTTGAGGTGTATGTCTGCGAGAGGGAGTGTCAGCACTCAGCAGAGCAGACAGAGACGCGCAGGGCGGAGGGAGACACGTGACGTGATCTCTGTGATGTTGCAGAAACACACCACACCACATCATCACATTTTTACGTTCTATTATTATTATTATATTTTATAAAATAGCCTACGTTATTGTATTAGAATTAATTATACTACATTAATAATGTCGACCACACCTCAAACGTGGTAACAGAAATAACAACAACAACATTATATTATTGTATTATTTAAAAATACGTAATTATATTATCATTATTAATTATAATATATTGGTAAGCCTATTATGTTGTTGACCACACTCCAAAACATGTGGTTAGAGAAAACAACAACCAACAATCATCAGCATTAGCCTATACACAATTTTCTTTGAAAAACACCTTAAAAATTCTCCAACAATTGCACATATCATACCAAAGATTTTTAAAGGGACATTGAATGATCATACTTGGAACCATGCTTGGAACCGCTTAGAGAAACAGAGCTAAAAGGGGCGGGGTTTAGCAGCTGGCTGAAATACTCGTCTCATTTTAACGCTTCCCTGCGTTTTTAATTAAATGTACATATCTTATTGTAAGCATTTAACTATTTATACCATAACGTACGAGAAAGCCTTCTGAGATTTTAATTTGTTGCTATTGCCGCTCAGTTTTTCATAGACCAACCTCACACTGACGTGGGAAATCGAAACTAACTGCTGCTGCCCTACAAAAAGGCAAGAGAGAGTGATGCTTTACTCGAGACTTGGGAGACAATAACTAGCCTACTGTTGTCTGTAAGTATGAAATGTTATGCTATCTCGTAATTGGAACTTATATCTCGCAGCTGTTAAGGTTAGTTTAAGTTAAAGGCCTAATTCTGACTATTCATCCATCCTACTTACGACACTGTTTGACAGTATTCCGTGTTTATTTCATCTATGGGAGCCTATCGCCAAAGGTTATATAATACAGGTTAATGTAGGTTATATAGTAGCACTTACACATAGCAGTTAAATTTTAGATTGATAAAGATTTTTTTTTAGATTGATATTTAGCCTAATATTCATATTGTTGGCATTTTTGACACATTGCATGTAGTAGTGACTAATGAGCTAACCATGCTTTTCATAGGCATAGGCTGAATAAACTTGTTCATGTCAGGTTTAACTTGACTGTATTTCACTGTCAGTACCAAACCCTGAACAGAAATAGAATCTGAAAGCTCCAAGAAGCACAAACCTATCCTCCCTGTTAAAATGGATAACCCACCTTGTTCACCAAGGTAAGTACACAATTCAGTATTATCAAGAAGCATTGAAAGCATTTGTATTTTCTGTAGTTAATCAATGTCTGTTATACTGTATACAAAACTTTTAGCTTTGGTTACGGTTTAATTTTTAGTTAGATTATCCAATTTCAAAATGTCAAGCTGCTTTAGTCTTGATAGATAATTGTAAGGGATCCAACTGGAGGAGAGTTGTAGAGAACTCAAGTGCAGTTTATTTAACCAAAACAAGATTAAACATAAAACAAAGGTGTGGCATGTCAAGAAACAAGACAGTGGACATAAACATGAACAGACACACTTGACAAAAAAGACGAATGGCAAACACAAGAACTTAAATACAGACTGATGACAATACAAGGGACACCTGTGAACAATGAATAGACGATTAACCAATGACAAGACACGTGGCAGGATCACATGACAAGCAGGTAATCACATGACAAGACGTTAGGCTTGTTCGACTTCATGCAGCTCTGCAAAATCAAAACGAAAATAACACGGGCCCCTTTCATTCACTGTTCATTGTGGTTTGGATTTTTCAAGGAATTTGTCAATCATTTCATGAGGAACATGGTCTGTTGTGACTGGTGTTGTAAAATTGTGCTCTGTATGAAAACGGGAGTTATCCCCAAGTTATTGGGGTAAATAAATAGCCCATTTGACAGATAAGCTCTATGACGAAATTGTTTAAATTATAAACCGAACCATAAGCATTATTTTGTTGTACATTATTCAACACGCCGTTTTAGTTTAGGCTATAAAGATATTAAAAACTAGAAACTAACTATTTAGTTCCCTTAACCGCTTTTGAATTGGATGAAACTGCATTCAATTCTATGACAGCTGTGCTGCGTTCAGTCCAAGATGGCGGCGCTGCAGCTCTGCGCATGGGTGCGTTTGTTGCAATGGAACGTTCTATTGAGTTTCAAGAGAGTAATCTCTTTTTGACCGCTCTTCAGAAGCTGCGCTGGCTGAGTTCTCCGGCTACTCTCGAATCGCTCTCGTGTTACTTTGATGGCATATGTCACAGTCACGTGGCGTCGGCGCTGTATCAAGTCGGACAAAATTTCTAACCAGCATGCACTGCTTCAAGTCAGCCGCCGATCGTTCTGCGCAGAGCTGCATGAAGTCGAACAAGCCTAACGACATGAAACATGACCAAAACAAAACCAAATCGTGACATATCCCCCCCCTAAACAAAACCAAAACGAAACATAATTCCTATAAATTCCTAATTCCCATAACTTGTCCTGGGGGAGGGATGGTGGGCCAGGCCTGTGCAGGGGGCGGACCTGGGCCGTGGCATGGCGTGGGCGGACCTGGACCGTGGCATGGCGTGGGCGGACCTGGGCTGTGGCATGGCATGGGTGGCGCCGGCAGTGCAAGAAGCCAGGGCGGCACAGCACGACCACCATGGCCCCATCAAGGGAATGTCAAGAAACAAGACCGTGGACATAAACATGAACATAGACTCCCACAACAGTGGACTACAGCAAACAATACTTGACAAAGACACATGGCAAACACGAAGACTTAAATACACAGATTAAAGACAAGGGACACCTGTGAACAATGAACAGATGATTAACCAATGACAAGACACATGGCCGGGTCACATGACAAGCAGGGAATCACATGACAAGACACAGAAACATGACAATGACATGAAACATGACCAAAACAAAACCAAATCGTGACAATAATATACGCTGTTTTATTTTTTAATGGATTAATATGTATAAGCTCGCAACACAGTTGACTTTTTGACATTCTGTATTTTATTCTGATATAGTGATACCTGCTCAGGAGAGCCCCGTGTGGGCTGTAATGACAGTGCTCCATGTCTTGTGGACTCCAAAGTTGAGGGGAAAACTGGGAAGAATAAAAAGCATAAAAAGAGACGCAGTGCTGCATGCCAAACGAAAACAGGTGGTGATTGTACTAAGGTCACCGTTGAAGAGCTGTCGCCACCCTCACAACACCCGGCTGAGCGCCATGAAAAAAGGTCTGCAGGATCAAAGCAAGAAAAGAATACTCGCAAAACAAGAAATCCATCCATTTCACCTGAAACTTCTCCTGCACTCTCCTCTCATCGACAAAAAGCCCAAAGTGCACAGAAAACATCAGCTCGGTCTACCTGTGACCAGTCAACTCAGACGGACTCACCCCAACACCAATCTCTCCAAACTCAGTCAACACAAACCCCTCCGATCCAGGGAGAACACACACCATCAACAGAATCCAAGTCCACCCAGACAAAACAGTCTAGTTTTCCCTTAAAACAGGCATACTGGGGGAATTCATTCACAGATCAGTCAGCTGATCATCAGCAGAAACCCCAATTCAGCTCCAGAAACAGCTCTCTGACAGTCATAACCTGGAATATAGATGGTCTGGATTCGGATAATGTCTTTGACCGGGTCAAAGGTCTGCTGTCACTCTTAGGAAAGTAAGTGTTACTCGAAATTGTAATTTTTTTTATATGTTCAGTATGCTTACACCTTCAGACCAAACATTAATATGAATAGATGTATCATGCACAGATGATTAAATAGTGAATCAAATTTTTAAATGATCAGGTTTAGAGAGTTTACAGTTGCACAGTAGTGTTTCTGAGGTTGCTTAATAATATCATTCACATTAAAGGTAAAGTGTGTCATTTCTGTTCTACTGGTGGCACCAAGTTGAATTTTGAAACATATGATTGTTTTCCAACAATCAGTTTCCATGAACACTCTCCTGTCTGTCGTAGGTTAAACGGATAGTCTTGCCATAAACTCACCATTTGTTGAGCTGATGTTACAAACTATTACAGATGCTCAAAGAAACAGATCAATCTTTTGAATCTACAAATTAGTTATTTACTGTATTGTTTTCTTTGCATATTAATCTGAAAAAGTATTTGAACATTAATAGCATTGCACACATCATATATATAGCATTTAGCAGTCTCAATTAAAGGTCCCGTTCTTCACGATTCAATTTTTCAAACTTTAGTTAGTGTGTAATGTTGCTGTTAGAGCATAAATAATACCTGTAAAATTATAAAGCTCAAAGGTCAATGCCTAGCGAGATATTTTATTTAACAGAAGTCCCCTTTCAAAGCCTAGAGTGAACGTCCGGTTTGGACTACATCCCTGTACTTCCTTTTTTAATGACGTAACTAGAACAGTTTTTTGACTAATCTCCGCCCACAGGAATACACATAAAAGGGGGCGTGGTCTTGTTGCGCTCCCACGGAGAAGAGGAAGAGTTTCGTTTGTAGAGTGTGTTTGTCGCCATGTTGTCGAGACGCTGTTATTTTCATGCCGGAGTCAATTCATATTTTTAAAATAACAATCAGCGCATGCATCTCCAATTTATGGTAAGAGGCGTGACCTTTCCGGGCAACGTGCGATAAGCTGCTGTCAAATCACAACACAGGAACTGCTGGCACAATCAGAACTCTTTACGTATTTCTGAAGGAGGGACTTCATAGAACAATAAGTCATCGGCCCGTTTTTTGGACAGTGTAAACAGCGGTATACAGATAAGTAAATTGTGTGAAAAATACTGTTTTTTTACACGCGAAACATGAACACGTTATATTGCACACTGTAAACACAATCAAAGCTTAAAAAAAACATGAATAACAGGACCTTTAACAAAAAAATATATATATCTAATGTATGACAAACCCACTTATAAAAAGACTTGAATGATTTGATCACTAAATTAGGATTTTAATGCAGGTACCGTGCAGATGTTGTACTGTTACAAGAGCTGATTCCTACTACTTTGAAGATTTTACAGAACATTATGACAGATTATCAGTTTCTGCAAGGTATGTTAATGGTTGCATACAAGCTCAATAAATAAATACAATTTCTGGTATGAATATTAGATGATTTTGTGTTTCAGCCAGTGAAGAGGGCTATTTCACTGGCATTTTGCTCAGAAAGGAAAGAGTACAATTCCTCCAGAGCAGCATTGTGAAGTACCCAACCACAGAGATGGGCAGGAACCTGCTTGTTGCATATGTAGGTCCAATTAATGCTAGCCGTTGGATAGTTGTTGTTTTGATATGCCTGATTGCGTGAAAAAATTCACTTTTTCTTGACCGCGTTGACCATATTTATAATGATACAAGTCATAATGTAAATTTTGACCATTCAAAACATTCAGCGTCCCGTTTTGTGTTTGCATGTTTGTTTAGGTGAGCTTTTTAGGCCATCCACTGTGCATTATGACATCTCATCTGGAGAGCTGCAAGACAGGTTCTCAAGAACGCCTGAATCAGCTGCGGAGAGTCCGGAAATGGATGAAAGAGGCTCCAGAGGACCACTCAGTTATATTTGGAGGAGATACTAACCTCAGGGATTGGGAGGTTGTGTGTGATACAAACATGTGTTTGCTCTAAATCAAAACCCACATTTTACTCTGTCAAAATGTGACGTGTGAATTTGTTTGTCTGTGTTTATTGTGACAGGTGAAGAAGCTCACGGGGCTACCGGACAGTATTTCTGATGTGTGGGAGATGCTAGGGAAACCAGAGGAAAGCAGATACACCTGGGACACATCCATCAATGATAACAATGAAATCCCTAATTCTATACGCCTGCGATTTGATCGAATTTTCCTCCGACCAGCCGCAGAGGGTGCCCAGCTACGGCCAGAAAGCATGACCCTGATTGGTCTGGAGAAGCTGAAGTGTGACTATTTCATCAGCGATCACTGGGGCATTCTTTGTACTTTCACATTTGAGGCATCAGAAGAGTAGTGTGTTGCTGACTGATATTCGTTTTTATGGCCTGCGCATGATTATAAACTAAATGGGTCATGCTTTGTAAAAAAAATCATTATTGAAAAACTTCTGGTAGATTAACTTACTAACCTAAAGGCTAGTTGTCACACGTTTTACTCCAGTGATTCAGTGAATATTTCTCAGTTTCTATGTAACCACATGCAACCATCTTAGCAAACAAAACAAAAAAAAGCCTCCACAAAAATGTCCAGTTATTGCACAGGAAAAAAATATAAAAATATTTCATTGAACTCGCACTGACCATTTGTGACAACATATCACAATAGATATGGAACCTGCCAATAAACAGCCTATTATTGGGTTTTACGCAAAATTTGAACCATAATACAGTGATGAAACAAATTCAGACCATTGTTTTGGACAACAAATATTTAAAATATAAAACATTACATTGTGTAACATTAAAAACACATATGACAACTTCATCCTGACTTATGAAATGTCCTACGAACATAGTTTCCCCCCTTATTTTTCCACTAGAGGGAGCTCAAAGGACAGCCTGATTCATATGTATGCTGTGACTGAGAACATCAACCACACAAATATCCAAAAAGCGGTATTAATTTTGTTAATTTATTTTATTTCATTATATACAGGGTTTAGAACAGAGTAATGTTACTACATAGCATATATGAATACTTCTAATGGTTTATGTTTTATAGATTCAATTTAAGATTGCAGATTTAAGAATGCTAACTATTTTTTATTTCATTATAATTATTAAGCATCATTGACACATTTGAATAGGAAGCACACAGCAGTACAAAATAAAATGTGGACTATGTGTATGCGTTTTTATTCAATACGCATATGCTGAAAGTGTGGACTAAATCTTTTGGATGCCCATGAGTAATTATATTTAAATGGATGGATAGGAATATTCTTTTGGTGAGGAACTGGCAAACATGGCCTTGTTTTCAGTTGGAGAAATCATTTACAGCACATTCTCTCTCCTAAGCTAAAAAGAATTGAAATGTGGCTGTACAGTTAGAGAGGTGACAGGCTGACAACAAAAATTATTTTTTGTCATTGGCATGGTGTCAGGAATTGGATTAACAAAGAGCCATTTACCAGGACAATCCTCATCATGGACAGCTAGATTTAGGAATTTACTGTAATGTGCCACAAATCTTCCACACTGATTCTGTTTCCTACATTTATTTTGTACTTGTGTTTGTCTTAACTCCTTGTTATTATCTAGAGAGTCTAACAGAGATTCTGCCAGCATTACCTGTCACATAACTGAACACATAATTGTAAACAGAACTTTGTCCGAATTTTATGCTTAAGGAAAAAAATGTCCTTTAAAATGAATGACAATATCATTAATCAAATGTTTAACGCAATAAATGGATCAATGTTCTGTCATGCTAATCTGTTTCCTTCATAATACATCACAGAAAAAGAAGAATTAATTGCCATATCATTTCCATAAAGTATTTAATCACATGTTGAATGTTGAAGTATTCTATCAGCCTAACTAGAAGGCATTATTTAATAAAGACCATCATGAAGGTTGTGAAAGATCATTAGCTCCCACTGTTATAGGAAACCCTTAGTCATTTTACTACAACGAACTAAAAATATACTCGCATTAATCATTTTAGAACATTTTATGTTGTTATTAAATTGGGTCAAACCAAGAGTCTATTTGAATATAGTTTGTGTGGAGCCATGAAAATCCATGCATTTTTATAAAATATTATATGAACATTTGGTTTCATAACAAAGAGTCAAGAATCCCTCAGAATAGTTCCTATATATCAGAATCTGAATCAGAAAGAGTTTTATTGCCAAGTATGTTTGCACGCGCACACACACACACACACACAAGGAATCTGTTTTGGTCCCAGAAGACGCTTCCAGTACACAGAGACAACAATAAAAATAGACAACAAAATATATCACCTTATATAGGCTAGATGCTTGGTCATGATTATAACCAGCCAGATCAAATATAACATGTGGTGGTTTATAGTGATTGCAGTAGATCAAATATTATCAAATAGTTACTGAAAATAACATTTTAGAGGTTTAGCGTATCCAGAATCAGAGCCGTCTTGGCTTCTTTAATAGTGTTTTTCCACTTTTTGTCACATCATGTTGTGCAGAATTAATTTAAATAAAGGCCTTTTAAGCAGTTTTTCCCCAATGACACATCAGCAGGGGTCAAATAACAGTGAGCCTGACATCAATGGACATATCAGCATATATTTATTATAAAACACTTGCAAAGACAGTGAATATATTACAAATAATTTTAGAGAAGTCACAGTTTGTGAAGTGTCATTATTGCAAAACACAGCGTGTAACCAGAGAACATGCCGTGCCAATTTTTACCTTAAAGGGGCAATTCAAAAATAAAAACTGTCATCATTTACACAACCTTGTGTTTTTCCAAAACTGTTTGGCTTTCTTAAATTATTTGTATATATATATATATATATATATATGTTTAACTGCATCAATATCATAAAAAAGCACCAAAAACCTAATTAAAGTGCCCCATCATGGTATTTTAAAGTTTCCTAATGTTGTTGTAGAGTCTCCTACAACATGTTTACACGCATCAAAAGTAAAAAAAAAACTGTTTAATTTCCTCACAATATACATTTGCACATCATCACATTTTCCATGATTCTCAAAAAGACTCGTCAAATTAATCAATCTCTCTAAATCCCTCCTTTCCGCGAGTTTATCTGCTCTGATTGGCCAGACAGCTCAGTCTGTTGTGATTGGCCTACCCGTGTACTGCGCGTCTCCAAAGCCTAATATAGAGTGCCGAAGTGATGACGTCACTTTGTAGGACAACTCGGATTCGGAAGCTAGCGGCGCATGGGTTCCCTCGATCGAAAAGCTATGCATTTTCCCCATAGACTTTTGGAAAATCGCAAAAAATACGATCTGTGTTTAACAAAGAGTTGTGACCCTTACACGTTTTGTCTATCAAGATTATCTTCACAAGTTAATCCAAAATTTATATATTTTGAAGCCTATATAAAGTTTTTAAAAAACACAAGCAGACACAATAAAGTTTAAAAAAACCACAAGTAGGTTATAACTGTGTGTTCTATGTCATAGACCAAAACGTGAAAATATTTAGAGGCTTTGTTCACCACAGACCTTATTTCAGGCGATTTAGCAAAAACCCATTCAAAAATCCCATAGACTTTAAAGCGAGGGAACCGGTAGTGCTCAAATGCTAACTCACTTCCGCGTTTTGGCCTACAGAGTGACGTCGTAACTTCGGCACAAGCGCCTCGAGAACAAAAAAGCCCATTGCATAACATCGACGGCTCTGCGTTTCCTGAGGCTTCCTACACCGTAAACTAAACACAGTAACGAACAATGACGTCGATTTTACCATATTAATGCGAGCGCGAGTCCGGTGATGAATATTAGAAGAACTAGTTATTCAACCTCCATCGCAAGGACGACTCGATAATAGTGGCCCACAGCTGATCAGCAGAAGTATTTCAGTTAGACAGTGATAATGAGAGTAGCCAGTTAGCAGGAGATCTACACAATCTAAAACTCAAAACTAAGTATTTTGAACACCATCTTTCAAGAGCAAGCGGTTATGTGAATCCTGCACTGAACTCCCGAGATTTGAGAAGCAGTCGTCTATACTATAAAATAAAGAGAACACAGAAATAGTTTAGGATTATACTGCTCTGATATCTTGGTAAAGATGAATTTTAACCACTGATTCTTCACATGGTCATCCTTGGGGAGTGAAAAATAACTGCCTTTACCTTCACATCATGCACAGCGCCGTCTTCTCGACATGATGCTGTCCGGTTCAGAAATCAGCTCCGTTTTGAGGTTTAAGTTTCACTGAGTGCGTGCGCAATAACTGGGCGCGGCCAATATGCTAATGTTTCGTATCTACATCACTACGAAACGGCTAATGACTCGTTTAAAAAACTATTCATTTCATAGACTCAGAGTCGACTCTCACTTTTGAAAGACAGTAACTTTATATATGGTGCACTTTCAGATATAAAACTTTGCAGGATGTTTTCATTCACTTAGAGCTTTATTACACACTACACGAACAGTCATTTTCAAAAATCCATGATAGGGGCCCTTTAAGTAAGTGAAAGATGTGGTTTTATGTTTCTTTGTTGTTAGTGTGACATAAAAATTCCAGGACTTTATTAGCAGAGCATATTTGAACCAAAATGCCCCCTTATGGATCCATTGGTTTAAGGTTACATACTAAACTTGACTTCTGACTTGCTCTTGAGGTGACAGCTATAACCTTATCATTCATACAGTTTTGGAAATAACATAATATTAGAAGTGATTTGAGTGTTTAATTAAGATAAGATCACATTATCCTGTCCCGTTCTTCATCCCACAAGAATACTAACTGGAGCTGCTTATGATTTTCCTTATGTTAACAAATGTTGTTCAGTACAAACCGGACAATAGCATCTCACCTCACAGGATTGCCCGTTATTTATATTTTACACATACTGTAAAAGCTTTCTTTCATTTGACCCTTTTGGTTAAACGTTCTAACTAATAATAATATTTATGTTATTATTGTGATAAATACTCTAATAGTTCATCATCATCCTCTTACAAACAAGATGATAATGCACATGCCAGTTTCCATCATCTATATCAGGCAAATGATGATGGCCTTAAGATCATAATTCACAGTTCAAACTGAAATGTGACAAATGACATGGGTACCCTGCACACCCCCTATTAAAGCGGGCGACATTTCAAGTGACTTGACAGCAAGGAGATCATCCGATGCCATGGCGGTCCAAAGCCCACCTGTGCATGCTCAGATTAGCAGAGGAAATAATTACATTAGAAGGCTTCCTCCACTGTACACTGGATATATTTCAGACATGATAAAACCTGAGCTGTCAATAAGGATATGCACAAGGCAGATAATACAGAGAAAATGAAGAACAGGCTTACAGACAGATCACTGATTTAAAAGATAAATCAGGGGGGGAAGATGTTTGTATTTATTTATTTAGAACAGAACAGATTAATTAACATCACACGGATATATCAATGCTCCAGATTCAACCATAATGCCTCATTTTGATCTGCTTTCCCTGATATTTGAAAGAAAATCATACACAGTAAAACATATTCTGTTAAATAAAACTTGCTGTGTTTGCCAGAAATTCACTGTTTGGTGACAGTGTTTTACTTATATAAAAATCAAAAACATAATTTTAACAATAATTGACTGCAAAAGCACATAAAATCAAGTAGCACACCTAAAAGATGCTCATATGGCACATATTTGTGTGCCAATTTTCCATTACTTTTCAATAACTTTACTTTAAAGGTGCATTGCGCAACTTTTCATGTTAAAAATACCTGTTTTTCTATCCTATACATGCTGAAAGAACTGCCTGATGGGCTGAATGAGCCCTTCTCTGCTCACTGAGATTGCCTCTATAATCCTGTACAGTAAAATATATAAGAGGGATTCGGGCTCGAATTTGAGACTGGGCGTGACGTCATGCGCGTTCACGCTCACCAGGCTATGTCTCGCAGGTTTGTGTATAAGCCGCCATTCTCCGCATCAGCGAAGACAACTCGTGCGTCAAAGGTAGAAGATGGATTCAAAGAGACCGGCTTGTAGTCCATTCCAAACCCCAACGCAAACTCCACGTAAAGTAAAGAAAAGAAAAATTTTGTCTAGTGCATGCCACCACTCTGGTTGCAGTTTCGCTTGTCGCCAGAGGAGGCGTAGTTCTGCAAAAACTCAGAGACTTGCATTTTGCACCTTTAAAGTAAACAAACTGTTTTACATATTACAGTTTAATTCACTATGACAGAGCTAGTAGGCTACACCGGTCTATTCATAGAGATTTATTGTGGACTGCCTAATCCAGAGCAGGTGGCAACAAATGTAGGCTACTATATGTAATTACTTAAATGAATGGCTATTCCTGGATTCTCATATTATATGAAATTAATTTGCATATGAGAAAAGAGCTCACCAGATTATGAGTTTCGGCACCCTGTTGGTGGTGGAAATTCTAATATGTCAATTGTACAGTAAGACCGGTATTATGCATTGATAATGCGTGCCAAACTTTACCGTGTTAAGAAGAACATTGACCGTCTCTGAGCAAATTTTCACACGCAAAATACAGTTATTTCAGAAGGAATCCACGCAATTGTAAATTTCGCACAAGGAAAGATTTCCCTTCACTGATTTTGCGACGGATTCGGCGTGTTGACTTAAATCTGAAAAAAAATGAATCTGATTGGAATAAAAAGAGTTCTGGGGCAGCTTCATACATTTACAACACAATGGATTGTTTGCCGCAAATCTGCATGACCAACTTGAACCCGTTTTGAAACATGTGAGTGGAAACATTTAGCCCTAACGAAATAGTAAGTTAGGCCTAGCCTACCTGAACATTAGATGAACAACAATAATCGCAACTGATTTAAAGGAGGTCGACTTTTAAAATCTGTCAGTATTTTGTCCGTTTCAACATTAAAGGGATAGTTCACTTTGAAATACATTTTGGGTATGTTTTAGCTTACCTCAAGGGCATCCATGATGTAAGTGTCTTTGTTTCCGCAGTAGTTTCAATTTTGATATTTTGGTCAAACCGTTCTTGTCTGTCAGTCATATAATGCAGGTATGGTCACCACCTCAAAGAACATGCACAGAGAAGTCCAAATTAAACATGATTTAATGACTCGTAAATGTAAGTACACATTGATGGCGAACAGTATTTACGTTTTTACCTCTTGAAACCACAGCCACGTCCAAGTGATCTGTGAGGGCGCGGGCGCTTCGGTCTGCGCAAGCGCCGGAAGTGATCTCTCGCGCGTGTACGTCACTCATTGTTTACACAGAATTAAAAATTCAACGTTGTCTGTTGATATATCGAAATCGTCTTCCATTGCGATTTCCTGTATATCCAAATATGTTTAGATCTTCACAGTGAAAGGTAACACTTCCGAAATCTCAGTGTAAACAATGAGTGACGTATACGCTCGAGAGATCACTTCCGGCGCTTGCGCAGACCAAAAGGCCTGCGCCCTCAGATCACTTGGACGTGGCTGTGGTTACAAGAGGTAAAAACGATATAAATAGGCTACTGTTCATTTTCTTACACAAACCACTCATTTCGTGTCTAAGGCCATCTATCGTACTTACATTTACGAGTCATTAAATCATGTTTAATTTGGACTTCTCTGTGCATGCTCTTTGAGGTGGTGACCATACCTGCATTATATGACTGACAGACAAGAACGGTTTGACCTAAAAATATAAAAATTGAAACTACTGCGGAAACAAAGACACTTACATCTTGGATGCCCTTGAGGTAAGCTAAAACATTCCAAAATTAATTTCAAAGTGAACTATCCCTTTAAACTGAATGTGCTTGAGCATCGTACCTGTTGCCACTGCCTCAGGCCGGCGATAACGTGAGTTCTTTTTACGAGCATGTTTAGCTGATTTGAGAGTTGTTGTTCCACCCATGATTGTATTATTATTACAACTATTCCCTCACCTCTGTCCCTAATCAAGAATGGATTTGAGGCATGCTCCCTGTGGTATGGCATAAACAATTAACCATGATGTGCTCACTCACAAACAGCTGAATTTTGATGGCTGATGATGCACCAATAAACAGCCATTTTCGAACACAATCATCGTAATAATAATCTCACAGTCCTCTTCTAACTTTATTCATCCTGGAACCAGGAGAATGTGAATGAGACAATTTATACAATGTATCATTAGTAGCTACCAATAACAGGCTGGTGATTAAAGAGGATCTTGATGAGGTGTGACAGCTCAATTATTTGACTGCTGGACACAATAAACACACGTTTCACCTTCTGAAACCTGATGGATCAGTTTGGACTGCTTCATTTAATTTTCCTGTCTCTTCGTCCAGTTTGATCTTCTGTAATGACATCCAAAGGGATCTCCAGCCCTCATTCTGTCTTTATGGCATATTTGGCTATGTGTCAATACTCTTGTTGAAAGATGAGAGATCTAAGGTTTGAAAAGGATGACACTGAACACCCAATTATCGGCTAGTGGCAGTTTTTCCTATTCTTGGAAAGCAATCCACTGTGCTCTGTGGCACTCCTATTGTTCTTCTGGGCTGCAGTTGCCATGAACACCAGGTTGGTGGCGTCTGACATGGTGGTGACCTGTGGAGAAAAGGTTGGAGAATGGCTTACACACCTTCTCCAGCTGGTAGATGTTGTTGCTTAAAACATTCCCCTGCTGCTTTTGCCATGTTGCTCGTGATTGTCTGATGCTAACCCTTTCAGACATGCATCCGTTTCTTTGTTGTTGTTCTAGAGGAAATTAGTAAATGCACTCTTCAGTCAACTTGAGGGCATGAGGACAATAGAGTTGATTGTCACAAACAAAATTGCTTTTTTAGCTCAGATTTGCACTTATTATTCCAAGTAGCTGTTTGGTTTTGATTACCCAAAAGACAAAACCCTCAAAATTATTGCTTACCAATTATAATTCACCAGAGGGGAGGATTTATTATGGGCTTTTTTTGTGTGTGTACCAGGCAGAAATGCAGAATGAAAATCAAATCATTCCATCATTTTCCTGGGAAACTTTTTGTCAAAAATCATGCAGTTATTATCATCAGCATCATCTGGATCTGTCCTCCCCGCCCCAGCGTCTCTCAGAGTCTGATTGGAACCTCAGGGAACACAACACTGATTTGATTATTTGCCTTCCTATTGTCATGACTCCCTGAAAAATAGGCTAAGTTATGCCTCTATGGCAGAATGATAGTGATTGAGAAAAACACAGATTATGAATTTTGCTAACTCCTCTGTCCTCTGGACCTTCTGAATGGAAAATGTTTAAAAAAATGCTTCAGCTAATTACTTAAATTGACTGAATGTTTCAGTGTTCATGTGTGTATATATATATATATATATATATATATATATATATATATATATATATATATATATATATATATATATATATATATATATATATATACAAATAGTTAAATAATATTGATATGCTAAGTTATTCAACCACACAAAAAAAATCTGCTTAAAGGTGGGGTATGTGACTCTCTTTTTTGTCCATTTTTTCAAAATCACTTGAAATCCTATTCATAACCCACTTACAGCCACTGAGTTAGAAGCACTGAAATGAAAATTAAGCAATTTAATAATCTGTGGAACGGGCAGGACTCAATCATTTCCAAGACCACCTAGAATCATTGGACAGTCAGTCCGTCAATCAAACGGTCGTACCATACCCCCCTCCCCCCATCCCCCTCACGCGAATCAGGGCCAGCGTTGGAGTAAAGAAGGTAGGACCATTTGAGTTGTGTATTTTCAAAATCTGCCGGCCGTTTTGCAAATCACATTTCCCACCTTTAACACAGTGTCCTAACCAGACACAATGACGCGACACACGATAAAAGGTCTCTTTTCCATGTTAATCAGAGTTTTTGGCATGCAGCCACGATAGCAATATGCAATGATTCTATTTTAAAAACAGTTTCTATTTCTGAATTTAATGTTAAAATGGTAGAATATTTATGAATTTGATTATGTATTTATCCATTTGGTTGCGATTAGGCTTCAGTGCTTTTGCAGAGACTCCGCCCACACGCTCTTCTCATTGGCTCTTCTCGTGAGCAGACTAATTGCTTGTTGCTGGAATCTTATGGCATCATGTCTGGGTTAGGACACAGTGGTACACTTTAAATACTACTGTTAACTACAGTGTACTGTTAACTACAGATGCCTTAAAGTTCAAAAGTTGGCAAAAGATATCAAAAGATGTTGTGTATATATATATATATATATACACAACATCTTTTGATATCTTTTGCCAACTTTTGAACTTTAAGGCATCTGTAGTTAACAGTACAGTATATATATATATATATATATATATATATATATATTAAAATTGTATTTTATTATTTTATACTATTATTTTACAGTGTATCGACTGTTAACCACTCACCAAGTTTTGAAGTATTTTTGCTTTCTTTTTCTGATGAAATAACTTACTTTTGCAAGGTAAAAGGTTTACTTTTACGAGATTACAACGACGTGCAATTCATTTTCACTTTTGTTAAAAGGCCATTAAAGCACCACCAAAGTAAACTCTACTGGTCAGTTTTATGGCTATGACATCACATATGACCCGTGACTATTTATATTTGCTGTTGTTTGGTCAGAAACACAAAAAAAGGCTCAGAGCCAAACAAACAGTGTCCAGTGTAATGAATCATTATCACCAGGAAAAGACAACAAATAAAGCCCACAGTGGTTAGGGTGTGCACGCATGCATATGTGTGTGTGTGTGTGCATATATTTGATCTTGAGTGCACTTGTTCGTCCACATCGATTTCCATGTAGACACACTATTCATCACTGAAGGAGACTAGTCATTAAGTTTGACTCTGTGTATTGATTTACATCACTATAACCCTATAACTCCCCAACACAGCTGCCACCTAACTTACTCTATGTGAAAGAGTGTGTGGATAAAATATATCTCTGGTTGTCCATCCTGAGGATCAATCTGAGCTGTTTGTTCCTATTTTTCTCATAAGATGCGACTTTCTGTTATCTGCATTTAATGTCAACACCAATTCCTATTATTACACTGCTGCTTTACAGAAATTCACTTTCTAAATAAAGAGCTCTGTGTCAAGACAGAGCTAAAAGGAAATGGAATAGATTTTCTCCAAGTTCAGTCTGCTGACACTTGTGCTTTAGGGGACAAAGCTTTCTGGCCTACAGATGAAATGGGGACCAAATGAAAAGCAAAAGTACTGGCAGGTTTGGAGTGAAGTGTCCCCAGGAGCCGGCCTCTCGTTATCACCGTAATACTGCACACATTTGTATTCACATAGCATGATCACACATCAGACCTTTGGAAATGACTGTTTACAGGGGTGATCTGTAGAACAAGCATGCTGACACATGGAAAAGGAAAACAAAACTAACATAATTCATACGTTGATGTTGACTGGCAGACATTTTATGCATACAAATTTGATTTAAACTGAACTAAACTACATCATTTATTATAACATATATACTGGGTATATATAGGCTGTATGTATGTATGTATGTATATATATATATATATATATTATATACACACACATATATATATTTCCCTGTCAACATTATAATTTAATATGTTGTCAAACGAATAAAAAACCCTGTTTATTTCAAGCAATCTACAACTCTTTATTTGAATTATTTATATATAAAATATAAATAATAATTCATATTTAATATATAACCTACATATATAGGCAGGCATACAAATTAATAAAAAAGTTAACTATAATAAAAAGTGATTAAAAAAATTATTTTTTGTATTTGTTGAAATATAAATTTTTATTTAGGTTATTTTAATCACACAAACGTTTTTTCCTTCCACATACACTGCCCGGCCAAAAAAAAAAAAGTCCCTGTTTAGATTTAAATAGGGAAATGCTTATGAATCTTTAATTGGATCATTATTGCAGTGATTATTATGTCAGTTATGGCAGCTATTTGTTTTATCCTCTTGATGGAAATAAATTTTGTGATGTTATTTCCACAAGAGGTGCATACATTTTTGGTCAATATCTTGTATTGACAATGCAAGTGTCACAATTGTCTGCTGTCTCCAGTGTTTTCCCCTTCATTGTGTTTTTGGTTCAGTCCTGTGTTCCAGTTTTCCTGCTCCTCGTTAGTGTTCAGTTCTGTCTCCTGTGTTGAGTTAATTTGCCCCAGCTGTGCCTTGTTTTCCTAATCTCTTCTGTGTATTAAATTTTAAACCCTGTGTTTTCCCTCATTCCTGGTCAGTTATAGTTTCATGTTACGTCGTGTATACGTGTGTGAGAAACCTTCTGCCTGTCTGTATCTGTGCGTGTTCTATTATATGTTCTATTGGAAGTAAAGATCGTTGGAATTGGATCTGTTGACTGCTGCCTCTTCATCTGCCCGCACCACATCCGTGACAGCAAGAGTCAAGCACTCTGTAAAGTCTACTCCAGCACATCCCAAAGCCTTTCAATGCATTTCCCTCCCAACCATTCTTTCACAAGTTGAGCCTGATGAATCTTGACATTGTCATCCTGAAACATGACCATGATGTGTCGTCTTACATGTTTGTTTTTTTAAGAAATGAAAAGCTAAGCACTCCATCAATTAGGGTTAAACTGTGAACTGT
Organism: Semotilus atromaculatus; assembly: GCA_031834385.1. Taxonomy (NCBI): domain Eukaryota; kingdom Metazoa; phylum Chordata; class Actinopteri; order Cypriniformes; family Leuciscidae; genus Semotilus; species Semotilus atromaculatus. The sequence goes on along the minus strand of JAULUF010000019.1, from coordinate 7,788,055 downwards.
TGCCGTACATATAACATGAACATAATAAATCACTGCAATAATTATCCAATCATAGACTCTTAAGCATTTGCAAATCCGAATAGTGACCTTTTTTTTTTTTTTTTTGGCTGGGCAGTGTATAGCTAACCAATAACTAATATAAAATCCAAGACATATATCACTTATGTCAACTCCTAAACTATTACACTGAAGCATTACACTGTCTCTGAGAAGCTGTTACTCCTTGACTTCACGCCGTATTAAGAAATATAACTAACTGTCTTGCTGTTATGCACCAAGTACAAAGAGGTGCAAGTGAAAGATAATGCTTAGTTGCCATAACTGATGCCTTGAAAGGAAGATAATTAAAGTGGTTTTTACCCTCTGTTGCCTTCCCTCAGCTTTCATTTGGCTCTAGGGCCTGCAAGTAATAAATTCAGAGATAGCAGCAGATAAACAACTGTTATAATCTCACAAGATTTACAACCTATATTTATATTATTAGAAAACCAATGACCTATAAAAAAGGACTTGGCATGATGGGGCAAGATAATACCACTGTGAAGGCCATTTCCCCTCTGAAATGAGCAGCTCATGAAAAACAAGGCTGGGGAGGCAGTTGGCAAAATGTACAGGTGATTTATAAGAGTCATAAAGTTCAAATATTGACAGGTTTATGTGCTTTCCTGGTGGTTGCATTCATTGGGTTAAGCCTTTTTATCAAGGGTTAATTTAATATCTGTGAAATTTCCATCAGCAATGAAACAATCCATTGATTTAAAGGTAATGGGACAAAAGGTGAAAGAATATCATGTGGATCAACATTTTCTTTATATGACCAGCTGATCTCCGTTTGTTTAATGGACTTAACTTGTTTTTCATGGTGTAGATCTACCAAACACGTTTGTTATAATATCAGAGAGAAAAGAAAAAAATGAAAATCATGTAATAATGTGAAAAATAAAGTATGTTGTTTTTTCACACTATATCTATTTGTTCCTATAGCAGATGTGGCAGTACACACCGCAGCTGCTTGTGGAAAGGAATGGCCAAGCATCAGAGCATGTGTGTGTGTGTGTGTGTGTGTGTGATCATGCATGAAATTATCACACCAGGGTGTAAACACCACCGAGATGAGAATAACAATGCACTCCCAACTGCACAACTCACCACCACTCACTGTATAACTGGGGAAACTGCACACCATCACAGGTACATTTGACAGCCTCGTAAACTTAATCTATCGTTTGGGCAGTGCAGAGAGAGGTGGCGAGACCTCCTTTTTTACAGTCAGATTTTTTTGCTTTTATTGAAGCACAAGACAGTCTTTGCTGGAGATGACCATCAGGTTTTACACAAAATACAAAGTTTGAGTGCTGCTGCCTTTAAAGCAAAATGGGGAAAACATATTAAATATCTAAAAAAAAATAATAAAAAAAAAATATTATTTGAGATTTTTTTTTCTGCTGATTTATAGTGAAATCATAAAAAGGCACAGATGGATACAACACAAAAAAGTCTGAAATATACATTTTCATTTCATTTTCAACCTTTCACACAGATTTTGATGCTGATATCATTTATAATGAAAAAATTTAAGAAAATAATGATAAAAATACTAATAAAAATAATAATAAAAAAAGTTTTATCTAACAAATTACTAATTTGGAAAAATGGTAATTGCATTACAATTTGGGACCTACAGGTATAGAGTGCCGAAGTTATGACGCCACTTTGTAGGCCGCGGAAGTGAGTTAGCATTTTAGCACTTCCGGTTCCCTCGCCCTAAAGTCTATGGGTTTTTTTAATGGGTTTTTGCTAAATCGCCTGAAACAAGGTCTGTGGTTAACAAAGCCTCTAAACATTTTCACGTTTTGATCTATGACATAAAACACACCAGTTATAACCTGCTTGTGGTTTTTTTAAACTTTTTACCGTTATCATTTTATATTTGACGGCTTTATTTGGGCTTCAAAATTTATACATTTTGGATTACCTTGTAAAGATTATCTTGATAGACAAAACGTGTAAGGGTCACAACTCTTTGTTGAACACAGATCTTATTTTGTGCGATTTTCCAAAAGTCTATGGGGAAAATGCATAGCTTTTTGATCGAGGGAACCCATGCGCCGCTAACTTCCGAGTTGTCCTACAAAGTGACGTCATAACTTCGGCACTCTATGTGAAACTCGAAAATTTTAAATATTGTGCAAAAGTTATAATTTTTATGATTATGGTTTGCAGCTTATGAAAACCCCAAATACAAAATTTGAATATTACATGAAATCAATAAAAAAAAAAAAAAGATTTTAAATACAGAAATGTCGGTCCTCTGAAAAGTATAATCATGCGTATATAGTTATATATACTAAGTATATTAGTTTCACCTTTTAATTTGAATTACTGAAATACATGAACTTTTGCACAATATTCAAATTTTTCGAGTTTCACCTGTATACTGTATCTGAACCAAAAACATTTTGTTGTTTTTTTTTGTGAAAAAAGTTGTTCAGGTTATATATAGGGGTGTGCACGATATTGACAAAATGTGTTAAAAAAAATTCGATAACGGTAATTAGACAATTTTTTGCTGAGTGTGTTTATTGTGTTGGTTGGTACCTTAGCAGGTTCAGGGCTGCCGAGGACAGCTGACTCCTAATGTTTTCATATTCTGTGCAGTGGTCAGTTCATAGCAGTATACAGAAATGATCTTTTCCAATAAGTTTAATAAGACCCTTATTCATCGTCTGGCATTGTTTAAAGCCCTTTGAAGCTGCACTGAAACTGTCATTTGGACCTTGAACCGTTTGGGTCCTGTTGAAGTCCATTATATGGAGAAAAATCCTGTAATGTTTTCATCAAAAACCTTAATTTATTTTCGACTGAAGAAAGAAAGACATGCACATCTTGGATGACATGGGGGTGAGTAAATTATCAGCAAAAGTTTTTTTTTAAAGTGAACTAATCCTTTTAACTTCTAGTCTATTGAACTGCATGTTGATATCACATGTGTAATCACGCTGATATTTGGAGAAAAAATGGCACTCTATGTGACTGATTAACTAAATTATATAAATATAAAATACAGATGTATTTTAGCTCCTTTTCTGGAATATTGAGGGCATTCTAAATCAATTTTAATAGACTAACCCTTAATAGACTCATGCAGTGAAAGTGTGAAGTCTAAATGCGCAAGCGCACTAACCTAATAGACTACATCGTAGTACATGCATGCACTCTCAAGGTGTGTTTTTGTAAATGAAGGGACATACTCGGTAATGTCAGGTGTGATAGAAATATTTTATGTAATAGGTATTTTCAACATTAAATGTACAGAGAAATGCAGACTGCTCAGTTCAAAACCATATATAGCTACTTACCCAAAAAGTGCTTAAGGGGTCATGACATGAGAAACCAAATTTGCCTTGATCTTTTGGTATATAAGAGATCTACGTACTATTAAAACTTCCTGCAAGTTTCATAGCTTAAGACGTCCTCCCCATTATAAACAAAGCATTTATTTAAAGGTGCTCTAAGCGATCCTGGGTGACGTCACTTCTTGTTGAAGTTCGAACTATTGTCAAACAAAACGGAGGCTAGCTAGACCCTCCCTCCTCCGCATCTCGTCTCCTCCCCCTCCCTTCCTACCTGAATGTCGGACTGGAAGCCCTTCTGCCGGCGGAGTTCTCGCCATCTTTCGAATGCTTTACCGATGTAAATTCGGTACTTCGCGCGTTCTTTATCCTTTTCCCTCTTCTTTGTAAGTTGATCATCGGAACGTCGTCTCTTTGGTCGTGTGTCGGCCATTATTCAAACGTCCCTCTTGATGCTTCTCTCTCCTTCACACACCCCCTTCATGTGCACGCGCACTAACCCCCCAGACCCACCCTCAAATACTTCTTGCCAGTGATTGGCTGGAACACTGTTTGTTATGTTTCGTGGAGCGGGTCGCCGCAGTTTGTTTTTGTTTCCGTTTGTGGAGCCTGTGGTGTCTACAGAGACCACGTTTTTTTACAGTGTGTTCAGGGGACAGGCAGCTTGCGGATAGTGAGGAGATGTTTGCTGTATGTGACAAAAAAAATTTTGGCCTAAAAAACGCGTGACATCGCTTAGAGCACCTTTAATCAAGCTCTAAATACAGCTCGTTCTGGATCCATGGTAAGAAGTGACGTCACGGTGCGAAGTGACGTACCAGTCGTTTGCATATGACCGCCTCCAGCGCAGGACAACTACGCCTCATTTCGCATCATCGCATGCGTTGTCGTGCAGCGAGTGGGTCTGTTTACAAGATACAACATGTTTGAATACGCTGCCGAACGATCCAGACGTCAGGGAAAGCAGTTGGATGCAGTTTATTTGCAGCATATGCAGCGCGCCAAAGCTTTATTTGAACGGTGAGTGATCAGTGTGACAGGGCATGTTACTGAAAGAACGAGCAGAGAGAGAGAGAGAGCCCCGGCCGCGTGCGCGCCTTCAAACTGTTTTGCTCTCTCTCTCTCTCTCTCTCTCCCTCCCTCCCTCCCTCCCTCGCGCATATGAATCAAAATCAATTGAGAATTGACACGATGGTAAAAGATTGGAAGACCGAAGTTTCACGTGGTGGAGCATTGTGTAGTCTACATGTGATACAAAATGATTAACGTTAATAATTTATGCATAAGCAGCACTGATGTTAGCCAATCATAACAGTATAGGCGTTAACACTGAAGTCTTAAAGGGGAAACACCCCAAAACAGACTGTTTGAATCAGAGGTGAGAAACAGAGTGGGAAAATGTCATAAATCACTACATTTAAAAAAAAAAATTTGTACAAAAAACTATAGTAATACTATAATTGCACCTAAGGGAACATAATAAAACAAAACAAAAAACCATGTCATGACTCCTTTAACAACTAACAATCAAATAATTAGCTTAGATCATTAACAAACCAATCAACAGAACAAATCACAGTGAAGAAGACTTGAGTGACATTGATTTTTACTCAGCTGTCTGTATGATTTAAATGCATCTTTCTATTCAGGAGACTCACGGCCGTGAATAAACCTTTCATTTCTACAAAGAGCAACTTGGGAGTCATGTCATGTATATCAACCCGATCGATCACACTAAATACGTGTCTATATCACGTAGTGTGTTTATCGTGTTATTTATACGCGAAAATGAGTTTTTACGTGCATATGATACGCATGGGTTGTTAGGTTTAGGAGTGGTGTGGGGTGCGTGTGTATTATACGTTTGGGTAGAATTAGTGGTGTTGGGTGCGTGTGTACACGCAATAAAGTGCGTATCAAATGCACGCGAAAACTCATTTTATAACACGATAAACACACTACGTGATATAGACACGTATTTACGTGAGAACGGGCTGGCTGCGCAGCTGAGAAATAGATTCTACGCTCAAACGACAACAACAACAGAGCATATGTGTGATTGAGGTAGTAATAGAAGTACTAAAGATTCTACGCTCAAAAGACAACAAAAGAAACAACTCAAGTGTGATTGAGGTAGTGATAGTAGCTTCTTGACGGGACGCCATCACCTAGCCTACTTCATGGGAAGTATTGTATTGTATTGTATTGTCAGTATTCATGGAATTACCTCGAGATACTGTAGGTAGTTTTAACAAGTGGAAGATGTTTAAATTGTCCGTGTTGAAGAAGTCAGATTTAGTAGGTTGTATTCGTATAAAGAATTTCCACGACACGTCACACATCGTAGATGATATATATCGCACACCACTAGGGATTCAAAAGTTTGACTGTGGCTTTTCTTTAAATCTCATGTAAAATAAAAATATTTTGGCTACAATAGGCAAATACGAGTTTGACCGAATTAGCACCATATGTTGTTAGTCAGCATGAGTGGCTTAGACTACTGACTGTATTAGAGCTCTGATTGCCAAGACAGGCATAAAAGCTCAAAGTTGACAACTTCTCAAACAGGGAAACATTGAGTCCATTTTCACTGCGGATAACATGCTTTTTTTTTATGAGCTAGCCTGAATTATCTTCCTCCAGCAATCTAAAAAAACAACAACTATGGACTATTCTAGCAATGACAAGCAGTATCGGGGTTCAATTAATTCACCTATTTACCTAATTATATTCTCCAGTCATTTAGTAAATCTGTCAGACACCTGAAAGTGCCCTCTTCCCTTTCTGATCTTGTCTGACCTCTGTCTCATTTTATTTTCGCTTGAAACCTGACCCTTGCCCGAAGAAGAGTGACTGTGGTGCTCACTTGTTAAGTGTTTGGCATTTGAGGAACAAAAGGCTCCCGCGTCCTGAACGTAGCGACGGATCAGTCTGTATCAAGCTCTGTCGCTAATGGGCTCTAATGAATTCAAAGATATGCATACCCACGTGGGGCTCTTATTCAGATAAGGTGAAACACAATGAATCACATTCCCGAAATACACAACCATTAACCTTTCTTCACTTGTCAGGCATGAGAGGACTGATGCTTCTCGCTTTCTCTCAGGTCAAATGCACAAAAAGACAACATGCTGCCTGCAGGGACATCCTTTTGAAAAGGACCAAAACTACTTGTTTTTCATCAGAGGATCAGACATTTTCCTAAATCACCGTTTAGTACTAGTAAAATATTAAAATATTGTGCTTCATTTAGAAAATGGACAAATTCTCGTACTGTATATAGGGTAGACGAATGCTATTGTCACTTTTTACTAGAGTGAATATTTCTCAGTGTGGGTCTATCTTTGTTTTAACAGAAGAATTAATTCAAGTCATTTTACAAATCATAAGATTCACGTTTCTCCTTTTAAATCCTCCAAAAATGGGTTTCCCATTCACTTCTATTGTGTTCGCTTTGTTATTGGTTTTTTTTTTTTATAGAAAAATAGCAATTTTAAGCAAAATCTCAGTTAAACAATTATGAAACTAAAATATTATAAAAAACAACTTTTAAATGTAACATTAAAAAATATAAAACTATAATTTTTTTTGTCCAACAATTATTGTAATTAATAATATGTAAATCATTTAAAGTGTCAATAAAATGTGACAAATTTCCCCAACCTGATAAAAAATACCCTTTTCTGTTATAACTTTCAGTTAAAATTCTGTGACAACTAGCCCCGATGAGTTTGTGGCATCATTTTGTGAAATATAGCACTGCAAGGCAAATAGATCTTTATTATCTATTTATATTATTTTTTCCACCAGCAGACCAGTGACAGAACAAAGAGAGGCATTTTATCATAATTTGTAACCTCTCACAAACATCTGACCATCTGATATGATTCGAGCTGGACATCTTCCTGGCCATATCTCATAATGGTCACATCAGGAGCACATCATTGCTGATATGTTGCCTCAGGGTTTTTTTCTAGGTTAACAGCCATATGAGCCATTGAGAGGGGAGAAAAAACATGTCCTTGCAAAGATCTGTGGCAGAGGGAGGTAAACTATAAGGAATCCCCAGAGAGATTATGGAAGTACATGTTCTCATGACACGGCAGCGACAGATAACAGGCGGAGCGAGATGGAGAGGGCTTGATAATCTATTCTCCCATCACTGAACTGTCATTTCACCAATGACATCCTCAGATAAATGTCATCACTCATAATCTAATCCTGTCATCTCCACAATGAGCATTCTTTCACCTTTAGGATAGAGGTGATGCTCAACTGTGGCACAAAAATGTCTGAGGAATGTCATAGCACTAAGAGAATGATGGGAAAACATCTATTCAGACTATTAAAACTGGTGGGTATTTTCTGATCTGATTACATCTAATTCTTACCTGGTCTCTATTTTAAACCTCCTGTTGAGCTCAGAACGAGATGCATTGATTGGATAAAACGTGCAGTGCTCAATAACTGCCTAGAAGCATGTTCTCATACAGCTAAAATCTCTTTTAAAAGTAATGTTAAGCTATTTACTGTATGAACACTGTTATTCATAACTTTTAAGTACATAATTGTTGATGCAATTACTATTTTATTTTTTACATATTTAACCCAGAATATTCCTTTAGGAGAGTCCCTGCTATAGATGTCATATCATCATATTGACAACCATTCAAAAGCATGCTGTGAAATTACATTTATGGAAGTATATTATTTAGCAGATGTTATTTAGCAAAGTGTAGGAAAGCTCATCCAAAGAGTCCAATATATTCATCCAATATCATGACATGCCATAATATGGATAAAAAAGTGCTGATGTAATATAATATTTCTCTTCAAACATGGTCAATTTCCAACCAGTTAAGTGGATTTACAGAAAGACCATTTGCCATTTCTTGACCTTTCACCATGAAAAGCACCCATGACTATTCATGGTGAATAATGAATAAGCATGCTTTACTTTGCTTTAATTAACTTCCTGAAGAAGCCTGATACTCTGTTGGGTAACTGACTGGACTCCTTATAAACCGGCCTGTCGGTGGGCCTGATTAGCCATGTGAAGTATAGCCTACCCATGTCCTTGTGTGAAGAAGGATGATCTCATTCACATGTTCAACAGCGGCTCCTCTAAAAAATATCTATGAGCGACAGTAATGACTCTCTTTTTCAGCATCCGCCAAAACCCAGAGGAAATCATCACACTGAAGTTCGAAACAACATTCTTATATTACTTCCCTTCCTGTGAAGATTAATATGGGAAAATGCCAACCCTTACTGTTTTCAGCAAGTAAGCTCAGTATGGGATACAGTACTTTCATATTATATTCTGACCATTTATTTTTTCTTAGTTGAAGGGTGATATTATACATATCTAGAAATCGGAAGTATAGCGACAGATCAATTTTACATAATGTGATGTACATCTGAGTGTAACGGAAAGAGAGAAAAAAAAAGTAAGGTGCAAGGCGACTGTTCTATGAATCATTTTGATTTTGGATTTTGTGCAGCAGATGAATGTGAGTGTCCTATACATCACCAGAGAAAAGTTGTTTTCACCAATATGTCCATTTATGATAATTTAACTAAACATTACAAGGGCATTAAAAAAATCAAACATAACATAAGCACAGATGAACTGTTCACAATAAGGTAGGCTGGCTATAACATCCATTTATAAAATAGGCCTAGATGAATAGGTGATTTTTATTTCATGCCGATTCAACCTCTATAGGTAATTCAAGTTCTCACTTGCGATTTTGTAAACTTTTCACTTCTTTTCACTTGCAACACACTGTCAACCACTCAAATGACCTTGGCAATGGATTATCAAACACAAGGAAGTAACGTTAGGCCTAATTGTGTCAATTGTGTGCTCAAATATTCTTAAGAAAATGTAAAAACTCTCTTTAAAATAGAAACATTTCGTAATAAAAGGCAATCATTTCTATAGCTGTCTCATTGTCAGTGCAGTGAAACGTAGTGATGGCAATTTCAAAACACTGCTTCATGAAGCTTTGGATACTTTTACAAATCTTTTGTTCCGAATCAATGGCGTCTATCAAACTGCCAGAGTCATGTGATTTCAGTAAACGATGCTTCTTTACGTCATAACTGTTTCGACTCGATGAACTCTGTCAACCCATGAATCACGAGGAGTCCCTGAGAACCAATGAACGAGTGTCTGTGGGTTTTGCCTGATCTCTGATCAGTTTTATACATTTGTAGATGTTTTAGTATAATTAAAATGAGGTAGTTAATAGTCTTATTGGCCTGTTTAGCTGAGCCATTCATAGAACAAACTAAACAAACCCTGACAATTGATAAAATAACACATTTACACATGATAATCTTATTAGATGATTAGATAATTGCATTTGAAAGATTTTACTTTCAGTAAAAAATTTGCAATATTTGTAAAAGGTGTTTTTATACATGTTTGCCCTGGGTTGTTGTTGCATTTACACTGTTCTGACCACTAGGGGTCCCCGTGGAGACGGGTGTCGGATTGTTTCGAAGCCTCGGCACAATATGGCACATTTGATTCACCTGTTTCAGTGTTTCATGAGCCTCAATATGCCCACCACTATATTTGTTGACAGTAAGTTAGCCTACGTTTTGAAAGTTTGGACAACGAAGTAGCACGACTTACAAATTAGCCTACAATACAATGTTGATAAACGTTCAGACACATACAGCAAATCCGTTGATAAATACAGTGACGTTAACTGTTACGCGACCAGGTAACGTTAATCGCGTCGTAGCAACTCCAGCGATGTACTAATAGTGTCCCGATGTTTTAGTGGACCAAAATCCTGCTAGTGCCCGCGTTTACGTTACTTAACTTAAGAGGGATGAGACACATTATAGTTATCTAATATTTTCCAGTATGTACGCAAACAGTAGCCTAGAGACACACACACACACACACACACACAGACACAGGCTATATCCTATTCATGAATGTATGTATGCATAAGGGAGAATGAGATCTGAATTATAATAGGCCTACCTTCGTTTGCAACTGAATTTATTCAAAGATTAATAGAAAGTGGTGTTTCACATGTGATTTGTCAAAAAGTAATTTCCCAGTTTCCTCAGCTGATTTACCAGAAGAAAATTCCATTCAAGGAACATTAAGCATTTTTGGGGATAATGTAATACCCGTTCTGTGACATTACACAAGACATTTCTAGCATTGGAGTGGTATAAATTTGTATCAGTGATTGAAGTTTGGAGTTGCTGTTCCCAAACATTTCTGTGTGTGCGTGTTTGAATGTGCATAACCATTAAAGGCAGAAATGAAATGACAAATTCACAATCTGCTGCCTTCTCTCATATAAATTTTCATTATGCACCTTAGCATCAAAGATTTCAGTCCTGGCTTTAAAATTGACACCTATGCAGAATATAGCAATAGATTGCAATATTTGAGACAGATTTTATATCTAGTATTTTATGATTCTGCATAAACTTGCATTAATTGCTTTCCATGATTCATGATTTTCTAACAATTATAAGACCGTTTTGAGAACTTAAATTACAAATATGCTACTTTCAATCTAATTTATGAGGTCAATGTAAAGGTAAAACATGGTGTCATGTATTAATGTGTTGATTAATAGAAAAAGCCCAAATTCACATTTTACAGTAAACGCCCCTTTCGCATTCCACAGAAGAAAGTAAGTAATTTAAGTTTGGAACGAGTAAACAATGACAGAATCATGAACAGCTTCACAACGGCTGTGTTGTAAGATCATTATTAATACATGATTAGTCCTGAGTTCTCAGCTGAGAAATTGCTGATGTGACGCACAGAGTTATAGATCTGGATATGTGCTTCCCTGATTGCATCAGCTGTTTGTTCCATTGAAATGTAATTGAGTCTGATTTGTCAAGTTCGTTGGGAAAGAAACTTCTTGGGACTATGATGATTAATCTGTTGACAACAAAGGAAATATATATTTTACTTATATTTGTCTTTTTATATGTTTTGAGATCTTGGCCTGGATATGCAACAATATCTGGTTTTGCATGCTCACACAATGTGACCTTGATTTCAGTGTTTTATTGGCAGAAGATCCATGTACAATGTGAGTAAGAAGCAGAAATATTATTGATTTAAAGTCAATATTTTGCCCGCAGTTAAATAAGCAATGTTTTCTGACGGAGGAGAGATGAAGGAAGAATTCCACAAGGATCATATATTGATTCAAAAGTAAAATGGTATTGACACTTAGTAAAGTGATGTCATTATTAGTCTAGTAATTTTAAGTTACCAATTGCTTGTGGAGCAAACCAGTCAGGAGAGTCTAGAATGTTCAGGCTTGACATTTCAGTCACGGCCACCCAGCGAATATAGGCTTGATGGATCATTAACCCTTGACCTCAGTAAAGTCAGGTGAGATGATTAATTATAGGTGGATCTATTTCCATTGAGCTGATGTTAGTGAAGCTATGTGCAATTAAACCAGTCTGGATGCATTATGGAATTTATATAGGTATGATGAGCTTTTTTGAAACCATACTTCTGCAACAACAATGATGAAGGTATGATACATGCTTCATGCACCCGATCAATGTAAGTTTCTTGTTAGTACGTTTCATTGTACATTTTCTTGTAAGTTTCTGGTGTTGCTTGACTTTCTTAATCTGTGACTGCAAATATGTTTCACAATTATGTGATTTTCAAAAGTGATTTTATTGTTCTGGAGAGTTTGTGATGTAATAGCAAGCATCATTATTGAAATCTTATCAAATAATTATGTGTGTGTGTAGTTGGTCTGTTTGTAGTGTTTGAATGTCTTTATGTTGTTGCATCTTTATCTGAAGTGCCAGGTTATTCACTTGCTCAGCATCAACTAACCAGCTATGTTGTGATGAGTGAACAGATGGCATGTCTGATATCCATGCTAAGTCATCCATTGAACACACACATGCAATATGTAACATGCACTGCCAGTTCCTAAAATGTTCATTTACCTTGAAAACACTCCTTCCGCTCCCTTCTTCTGATGGGTCGCTGGAAGATTGTTTGCTAACTGAAGGGACCCACAGCTCTGCCAGCACCTGTATGTTGGTGAGACAGCTGGCAGACTGTATGTCTGGACAAACCGTCACGGTCAGTCTCACCCGTCCTCCCTGCAGGGCTCGTCAAATGAAATCTGATCAAAACACAACACCAGTCCAATAGCAGTCCAGATGGAGATTATGTCAGATTTTGATTGTATTGACTTGACAAATCTATTTGTCTGTCTGTCTGACAAAGTCTTGTTTTAAATAGATACAGAAAAAAGAAAGCATCACTCCAGTCATACACTCCAGTCCAATGTCACATGATCCTTCTGAATTCTAAAATGCTGATTTGGTGCACAAGAATTCGCTGATTTTGCTGCTGCTGCAGAGCAAGTATGGACTTGCTGCTGCTATAGATACACAGGCATGCTGCTGTGAGCATGTAAGATATGCTGCGGCTGCGTAAATAGAGTAGATACATAAATCCCATAGCAGATGTAGGCAGGTGGAGCTGGGGGAGGTGGAGGGTTTCAGAGGGAACTCTGATAGCGCACTGCAGGACTACAATGAACCAAACTGTTTAAATTTTGAGTAAGCAATCACATTGACTGCAGGTTCAGCAGAGGCCAGTCAACTTGTGTCATGCAATGATGATGTGATTGCTTGCAGATTGTATGTAAAGGACCCATTGGGCTAAAGTCCAGGTTCAGAAAGTAAAAGTAGTTTGTTCCAATCACCTGCTAATTAGCACAGTTTTCGATAAGGCATTAATTCTTCGGTCCCACTTTATATTAAGTGGCTTTAAGTACTATGTACTTATAACACAGTCTCATCCCAAGACGTCATATGACTGACGCTTTTGACCATACGTCAACATCCGACGTTTTAGGGTACCCTTTAACGTCAGTTAGATGACGATCCTAGGGCGTCATATGTCTGACGCTTTACCTTTAGCGTCAGTTAGATGACGCGGGTAGGTTTAGGTCTGGGGTAGGGTTAGGATTAGATAGCGTCATATACTGACGTTAAAGGGTACCCTAAAACGTCGGATGTTGACGTATGGTCAAAAGCGTCAGACATATGATGTCTTGGGATGAGACTGTGCTGGTACTTACATTGAAGTTACTACTTTGATACAATGGACTTATTATGTACATACATGTTTTTACATTGTACTTATATTTTGAAAATACCTGCATGTAATTACAACTGTAATTAATTGATGTAATTACATTTGTAATTACACAGTTGACCCTTCCCTTACACCTTAACCTACCCTTAAATCGACCCATACCACCACACCTGTCCCTAACCTTACCAGTATCACATCTCAATAGCAGCAAAAGTGTTTTACAATACAACCTGAACACAATAAGTACATTGTACTTATTGTTATATGCAAGTATACATAGTACTTAAAGCCACTTAATAAGTGGGACCAATTCTTCCAACTGAATTGAACACTTTTACAAATAAAATAAGTTACTTGGATAGTTCACCCAAAAATGAAAACTGTCATAATTTACTCACCTTCATGTTGTTCCAAACATGTATGAGTTTCTGTCTTCTGTTGAACACAAAAGAAGATATTTTGAAGAATGTTGGTAACCAGACAGTTGAAAGTAGCCATTGACTTTCTCATTGTCAACTGTCTGGTTAGTGGTTATCAACATTTTTTACAATATCTTCTTTTGTGTTCAACAGAACAAAGAATCTCATACAGGTTTGGAACAACTTCGAGGGTGATCAAATAATGACACAATTTTTTTTTTGCCAATTTCCTTTAAACTTGTGAAAGAAAAAGAAAGCAAAAAAGAAAGAGTTTTTATGTGAGCTGTTGATAGTGAGTTGACCTATGCTAACAGAGCTATAGGTTAATAGTTAGCCTATGTGTGTGTGCAGATAGTCATGGTCTGTGTTTCCCTATGTTCCTTTTCAGCTGGAAATAAGCACTTGACAAATCTTTGAACCATCTGAACTCAGTAAAAGTAGAATGAATGATTAATCCATTCACTTTTCTGTCGCTGTTGGTCAGTCTGCTTTGCGTGGATATCATGTAAGCCTATCGGTTACATAATTTAACATCTGGTTATGTTACTCATTGACAGGAACTACCTTGGACCCCTGGCACAAAATAAAGAGTCCTGATACTAAGCTTGTTTCATTCAACAAATTATGTAAATATGTAAATAAGTAAGTAAATAAAAGTCAAAATTTTATGCAATTTAGTGAAAAACAGTAAGTTACATATTTTGCCTAATTGTGGTTTCTCATATAATGTTCAGATTAGGTTATGTCCTGTATTATAGTAAGTTTTCTATCTTTGGATTCAGCTCAATATTATGCTTCAGACACTGCTGTAAATGCATCAGCATATTTAGATTTAGAGTCGCACCTTTCCAACACTGAGTCTGCCAATCCTTTACCAAGGCACAGTATTAGGGCTTTAGAGAATTATAATGGACCTCGAAGCTCTAAGATATAATTCATACAGTAATCACACAGCTCAGCAAAGTGCACAAACATGTAAAAGTGTTTACCATCACGCTACCTCGCATAGACTGATGTGGGTAGATGTGTTTTCATAGTGATTATTTTCTCTAGCTAATGTCACTGTAAAAATGCAGCTTTATACAGAACAAAATATTTGTTTAAGCTTCCTTAAGTCAGAACATTCCCTCTTGAAGAGATAGTTAGATATTGTGAGTGTGTGTGTGTTTTATAGAAGAAAGTCACAGCCAAGATTGGATGGTTGAGTAAATGATGACAGGATTAACATTTTTGGGTGAACTATCCATTTAAGACCCATAATCTAAGTGATAGGTCTCAACCAATTTTTAGTTACCAGTAGATCTAACATAAAAGACAGTGCATTATAGCCTCTACACTTTCTTAGCTTTCTTCACGGTTGTCTGCATTTTGAGTAAATTGCATTTATTTTAGTGTCTGAAAGTAAAGTTTCTCAGGGGACAGGGTCATATAATTTCTTAGAAAGGATTATTTCCTGCTCTCACCATTAATGCAGCCAATGAGACGAGACCTTATAGTCATTTGAGGGGTTATTCTAGGCTATCTCTTTCTTATCTGTTCTCATAGAATAAGTACACACTTTTTCCAGGTGCTGTCAGCCTGTGACTACTTGTGACTGAGATCATGCACACCAAGGAAAACTCATGGTAAATTTTAGTTTTATGTCATTGATAAATACTATACGAGAATGAGTAAAGGAACATATTTGATGAAAACATATTTACATTTTCTGTTTACTATAAGAGTCAGTTGATAATGCAGTTTGGATTCACAGCTGTTATCTTAGAGTAAGATGCATTTAATCAAATCAGTAGGGCCAATAAAAAATATCAGCCCTGCCAAACACAATATGAGTCACAATATGGAGACTATGCAGAATTATCTTCAAATGAGATGCAAATTAAATAGAGCCTTGTCAACTGCATGCTGTAAATTTGCGTTTAGGACTCGTCAAAACTGCTTTTAGAAACTGTAAATGTGTCCACTGTTTGCATTTTCACTGTGATTGCTACTAAGCTTTTTACCTATTCAGCTTTAACCACATTACGCCAGCTTTATATTCTCAGCTTTTTTGATACCAGCATATTTTCAACTATCAAGAGGGTCTCTGTGGTTTCATTTCTATTAGTTAATTTCCTGTGTGCTATGCCATTATATTTCCATAATCTACTCCGGAAATCTTGGGATGTAATAAAAATTATTACAGTGAAGTTTGATTGTTCTTACATTATGGTGGAATTTAATGTCAAATATATATATGGTGTATTGATATCTGATCATGATATGATGTTGATATTGCATAAAAATGTCTTGGAAGTGATGATCTTTGAAAGATTATCATGTTTCTCATAAGCATTGATAATCAGATGATTGTTCATTTTCACTCTGTATCTTATCAGACACAATTTGAGCAGTTATCAATGTGACCTGTTCTTATGTATCTTTCTTTCTCCCGACTCAGCTGCTGTTCTTTTGATGACTGCAAACTGACCACAGAATGGCTGCTGAGCAGGACGAGACACAGGCCAAAGATAGCTATCGTGTGCGGCTCTGGACTGGGACTTCTTGCAGACAGTGTCTCAAATAAACAGATCATCCGCTATGAGGACATTCCCAATTTCCCAGTGAGCACAGGTACTGGATTTATGGAAGTGTATGGAAGTGTACCTTTCTTTCGAAAGAAACAACCCTCATAGCAATGCTACACAATACATTTTAATTGGCATATGCAGTAATAAATCAAAGGATGAAGTCGTGGATGTTCTTATGTTCATTTACATAGTGTGGTCATTTCAGTCAGCATGTTGTGTCTATAAAATGCCACTAGACAGATACAGGAGTTGTTGGAGGGAATCTGAAAGCACAGAGGTTTTCATTCTGTCCCTCATTGTATTGTGTGGTTAACAAATTATGCCCAGCTCCTGGTAATATGAGCTACAAAATGAATAACTACTGCCTATGAATAAAATATTATGACTGTAGCAAAAATAGCCCCTAATATCTGCCACAGGGAGTTCATACTATGATATCTTTGACAGGTTTAAATATTAATATGGTGAAGTGAATAATCTTGGGAAGTGTTCAGATGCATCAAATATTTGCACTACCTGAAGAAGGTGTGCGTGCGTGTGTGCGTGTGTGTGCGTGCGTGTGTGTGTGTGTGTGTGTGTGACTGATGGCTGAAGAATAATAGCCCTTGTAAATAAGGGAAAGTATAATAAGGGTCTTAGAATCCATTTGTGTTGTCATTCTTTCTCTAATCCACTTCATAATTTAAATTTGCAGGTTTGTGGAGACTAACAGAGAAATGACTGACAGTTTGAATAATGAGAATGAACTATGGATGCTCTGTGCTCATTTTTTAAATAATAAATTCTTCACATTGGCCATTGCATCATTCATATAAATCAGCAAGTGCCAAATCAAAATCAAATCAGTCAAAATCAGACAAAATATGGACAAAATAGACAATACTCACACAACTGCCACGTAAAAATGTGATTTGATGCATTTAAAAAAGTGATTATAGTGTACAATTATAATATGAATATGATTATACTTAATTATCATTCATATTGCATTCAAGTGCATATTATTAGTATTCTGTATATTTTTCATCATATTAATCTGTCTTTATATATATATATATATAAATATAAATATATATATATAGACAGATTAAAATAAAAAATATATAAAAAATAATACATATTTTGAAAGTTATACAGTGTTTGTGTATGTATATATATATATATATATATATATATAAAACTCTCAAAATATGTACTTCATCTTGAATATGTCACTTATTTTTCATTAAAACTAATTTCGATAATTAGTCCATTTTAAGCATTACTAAATTTATCTCAGAACTGTTCTCATTACACTCACTGTTTTGCCAATTTGTGACAATCTGATTTAAAAAAAACTCAGGCGGCATGCACTGAAACGTTCATTTGCTCATTCATTTTTACAATGTTGCAGGAAATACATTTCACGGTGAGTGTAATAAGCCCCCTCTCTGAATGAGTTTTTTTTTTCTCAGAGCCATTCATCAATGCTCATGCAAGAAAAGAGGAATCGTCCCCTGGAAAAACAGAGCTATTATTCCAGCAGAACCTCATTACGCTGCAGGTTTTAGGGCCAAACACATCTCATCGGCCAAAATTCAAGGTTATATTTACATAAGCTTACATTCACTTGGCTCAGTCGGCCTGTTCCCATGTCAATGTAAGTTCCTGAAGCCACAAACAAACTGCAGCCTCCTACTGGCTCATAACGTTAATGTTTACTCCACCTGTTCGTACACTAATGATAAACGATCAGTCTCACTAATGCCATTCTTGATGACATCAGCAGTCACCCCTAAGCAGCAGGTATTAACTTTTTTACGATTGTTGAATGAGCAAAGTGAACATGCAAATGCAAATCAATGAACTTCTAAATACAGCCAAGCCAGCAGGATCTCTTAGACTTGGGGACAGTCATTAGTCAGTTAACGCCATATTATAGAAAAGGATTAGATGACATCTGTTATCAATGGCAGCATCTGACCTTTTATTTGCACATTAGAGAGGTTTTGCATTAGATGAATAACCCCTTAGGTAGACGTAATATATAAGGGAGAGAGCAAAGAGTAAATTCTTTACAGCAGGAAGTTCTTTATTGGGTAGAGACAGCTTTAGAGCCCAATGCACTGCATTTTTATCATTAAGATGCGTCATACATCACACTGTGGTAGAGTAATATTTATTTATTTTTCACAGGGAAGTATTTACAGACTAAGGACCAATTTTACTACGCCAAACTTGGCATTAAACAAAAACTACTTGCATGATTTACTAAAGCACTGCAGTGAAAAATTAGAGATGGAAATGTGTGGACAGTTGTTTTTGCACCTGACCTTATTTCATATGCATTTTTAGGAGTTTCCCTTTCAGTTTCAAAGTTTATGGGAGGAGAGTATTTAAATAAATCATGCCACGTGAGGTTTGCGGTAGTCTATTTGAGCCATTATTTAACACTCAAAAAAGCATTTCTTAATCCATTTTGTACTTGCCATGGCTGCGTTAATTTGCCCTGGTTAGTAAATCTGGCCCTAAATGGTTTTGTAGAGTTGTCGTTCTTAGTTTTGTGAAATGCTGCAATTACAGTGTGTCTCCCTTTATCCTTTACCTCCAAAAACGTTGCTCTCATGATATTATCTCCTCAAGCTGGTATATTTGGATATGATCACATTCTTAAATGATGCAAAACAGTGTGTTTAACTGCAATATGTTTATGTATATTTAAATTACAATTTATAAATGAAAAATGAACGCCCATACACTTAGGAAAAAGATGATGATGATAATGTTGAAGAGGAAGAGGAAGAAGAAAATCTGTACAAATAACAGGGTTCCAGCACCTTCAGTGCTTGGACCCCTAATAGCCTATATATATTTAAAATAAAAATATTAATATGGTATATACATTATATTATACATAAAACGAGTAAGCATGTTTCTGTCTCTTTATGCATAGTTCCTGGTCATGAAGGGTGCCTGGTATTTGGTCATATCAAAGGCGAGTCCTGTGTCTTCATGCAAGGAAGGTTCCATCTGTACGAGGGTTACTCATTGTGCAAGGTGAGCTCAAACAACAGTTTGATGCCTCTATTGCAGGTGCTACCACAGCCATCTTGTTGTTTATCTTGCCCTTAACTGATTTAACTTCATCTTTCCTTTCGATGCGATTCTTAGCTGGATCCATTTACAAGCACAGTGATTTCTTTACTTGAAGCAAAAGCTGTATCACAAATCCCGTTTTTGTTAACTCTGCGGCATCAGTGTCGTGTAAAGTATTGTGGCGTGCGTTTTAAGCAGTGGCCTTGGTTCCTTTTAGCATCACCTCAAGGACAAGTAAACTCATTGTAAACGGCTCCTATTTGTTAAAACAGAGAGGAGCTGTTGCCTCCAGTATGGGTCATTAACTTTATCTGTCCCAACCAGGAGATGCATGAATACCGAGGCTGAATGCTGAGAAAGCAGGTGTGGAGGAGAAACAAACTGCTCCTGTCACTCTCATATCAAAGTAGTTCACTGACAATATGCAGCTTGCTCTCGTAGTCCTTTGTGAACAGTTTTGTTCCTTTAAAATGGATCTGAATTGCATTAGCATGTTGACTATGAAAAATATGATATTAATCATGAATACATTTTCACATCGGTTAAAAGTCCTTGTTAATTTATAAGTTTTCAAATGTTAATTTACCCCGGAGTTCAACCAAGCAGCATGATTTGTGTGAGCTCTTGGCTTTCTCTCCATCAAAGTCTGCAGGGGAATAAATTATCTGTTGCACATGGGGCCAGAGAGCCACTTTTTGCTAATTTACCAAGGAATCTGCAACCTCTTGCCCTGGAGTGGGACTGTCACTGTAATTGCAGCCCTGACAGCATGACACAATGCATTACAATCAGTTGTCATGGCCACCATGCCCTCTACAGCCAGCCAAAAGCTTTTTACTCTTAATATGAGGCTGGGGCATTAAATCCATCATCCCCCTGTATTATCAAACTCGAGCTTTTCACAACACTATTTTGTATTTAATGTCTTAATGGCTGTGGCACATAAACACACACTGCAGCCTAATTTGCATATCTGTTCTAAATAGGATCCAGGAAAACAATCCGTGTATGTCAGATCAAATCAGGCAGATTTTCAAAATAGTGAGGCAAATGTCCCTGTTATAGTGTTTTTTATGATGACATTTTCACCCATGACATTACCAGCGCAACATCCGAACATTTGGGCGAGGCGTTGGGTACATATTTTTTTTCATTTACTGTTTCTATTAAAAAAATGACAAGGATTGAGCGGAAGAACCTGCCATAGCATTGGGAATCTAATTATGTATTGTAAGGCCAGGGCTGCCAACTCTTCAGTTTAGCCTGGAGTGAGAATTACAGATGGGGTGGTGGGGGGTGATTCAATTCATAAGCTTGCGATTCGATTCTGATCTTGATTCATTTGGATAAATATCAGTAAGAGTAGGGCCTATACATTTTTCTCAAGGAATCAAATCTCTCTCAACAAATGCTGTAAACATACAGGGAAACCTGTCTGCTGTGGTATTATTATTATTAAAGGTTAAAAAGGAACAACTCATTCTTATACAATTAATATAATGTGTTTTTTATAATAATGTTATAGCCTAACATTTTTTAACGATAAAAGACTAAAATAATAAAAATGTAATATAGTGCATATATTTAGCAAAATGCTCCTCTGTGGAGTTAATTTTTCTAGCTAACTAACATGTAAAATGGTCATTGATTGGCTTTACATGACATATTGTTCACAATAAACTCTTTTATTCACGTCTTTCTGCCGTTGAAACACTCATTGAATGACTACATGAGACTAGTACATTTTACTAAGCTGTACTGTATCTTTCAGCATACCTTCTGATGTTCATTCATGTTTATTTGTAACTAGTAATAAAGAGGAACACAGATACAACGATCTGTCATGCTACATTTGTTTGAATTTTGTAATAAAATTAACTGATTTTGAAAGCTGAGACTTTGTTTCATTTCAAAAGTAACCTGCTCTTTCGGTGCGTTGTCAGTGTCCTCTTTGCTTCGCAATGTTTAGTCTTTATTTTTTAAAATTAATTTAGAAGCTCAAACAATCTGGTTATTAAATCTTTTGTCAAACTGTGACAGCTGGTTTTGTACCTTCAGTCACTGTTCATTTTGCTTTAGCTGACTCATATCTGTGTGAGTCACTGTGCAAATCGGTGCCAACTCACTGTATCCTAAAATTGGACCCAACTCATTTCCATTACAGTTTATGATGCAGACTTGCTTTCATGTTTGCCCTTGGTAACACAAACAGTTATTATGGCTTCTTTAAGTGATCTCATTGTTGTGGAGAGCTGTGCTTTGGAGGGTAATTGGACAGTCGAGATTAGTTAGCCCTTCACTGACCTCCGTTTCTCTGCAGCAAGTAAAGCTTGTCGAAACTGTACGCATCTCTAGACTGTACTGGTTTTTTTTAATTCCACTACCCTGCTTCTGCGTTTTGTTGTTCAGAAATAAAACGAGAGTTGATAGGTCAATATTGTGTGGCCTTGTAATATAAGTGTCTCTGACATCGGATGTTTCCTAATATTTATGCTTTATGTCAGTTCACAAACTGAACCGGCGTGATTTTCATGTCTCTCTCGCTCTCTTGTTACAAATGCAATTGACACCATCTTGCATCTCAGTTACTGATATAGTGGCAATGACCTTAGAGGATTTCTGTATTAATATTACTGTAATATTGTTGCAGCAGTGTTCGTCTTGTTACTTGGCTGAATTGTTTTGTAATTGTATTTGACTGTTATTTTTTTTAACAGAAGTTTTAAGAAACTATACAGGCAAAATCATAAAATAATTTCAATTCACATCAATGTTTCATGCACGTATTTATTTACATGCAGACTTATTATACAGAAACCAGGCGTATATAAATGTTGTAATATTCAAATAATCAAATTTGCATAATCCGGTGCTAAAAGGACACGCTAAAAGGAGCTATGACGCAATCAGCGAGTGCAATCCATTCTCAGTGAATTCCCTGAAATTGAAATAAATGCCAATTCATGATACAGTGCCAAGACATACAAGATTCTCTTATAGACATATTCTCATTATTACTCTGTAATAGTGCGCATTAATCAAACTCCGGGTGACGGGTAACCTATAATGCAGCACCTAGACCAATTCTCTCAGGAGAGTTAAAGACTCAAATGTGAAGCGATTTGATCTCTGACATTTTACGTTCCACAAAGAAGTCATCTTTGATTTAAAGGGTTCCAAACTGAGGCGTATTTTCTGGTCCACCTCTGTGACCCGTCTGTGTATATCTGTAATGGCCGTGTTGCTCGTGGAAGCCCCACACTTCCACCCTGGTTCGTCAGCTGGAGAGCAGGCTGACAGACTGTGACATCCCTCTTGAGTTGTGCTGTACTGAGCCCACAAGTTCATTATTCATCTCCTGCTCACACTGACACCTCCCTTAATGGCTCCCTGCTCTACACTCCTATATTTATCCCATTTAGAATTACTAAAGCTTATTTAATACCTGCCTAAAATGTGGTTACTAGGCACGGCGGGGTACCATTGCACATTTAAGCATGTGGATATCGTCATACCCACGTGGTCTTCTGAAATGAAAGGAGGCTTTTTTCCATATAAATATATAAAAATATGAATATTAATCTTCTATTTGTTTTGCTTTATGTCAGTACTGTCTGTTATTTTCTTATTTTAATTGTGAGAAGACGCACCCGCCACACGATATTTTAATTCCATTAAATACGTCTGGACCTGTAGGGCCAACATATACCCCTGGTTTCACAGACAGAGCTTAAACTTATTCATGGACTAAAATGCATTTGAGTTGTTTTAACTGAAAGCAACTTGCATTGACATATTTTAAGAATGCAGTCCATTGTTTTGTCTCAAGAAACGTGCCAGTAATGTTTTTTTCTAAGGCACGTTTATAAAAGCTACTTAAATGTCCTAATTGAACTAAGAGACCTAATCCTCTGTTAAACCAGGCCTAAGTATCATTCACCTAATCATTTAAAAGTGAAAATAAAATGTCAGAGAGATCCTGCTGTAGAACAGCTTGTGTTTTCTGGGGAATTTTTCCAGGTCACGTTCCCCGTGCGGATCTTCAAGCTGATGGGTGTGGAGACCATTATCGTAACAAACGCCTCTGGAGGTCTTTGTCAGGATTTCAAAGTGGGAGACATTATGGTCATTAAGGACCATATTAACTTGCCGGGGTTTGCTGGACAGCACCCACTGTGTGGACCCAATGATGAACGGTACGCAGATAAGGGAGAGAAAAAGGCAGAATAAAATGTGAAAGAGTGAGAGTTATTATTTTGCAGAATTGTTTCCCATTGTATGAAAAAGATGGTGCATGTTCTTTCTTGCCTTCCTCAGATTTGGGATCCGGTTTCCTTGTATGTCTGACGCTTACAGCAAAGAGCTGAGGAAATTAGTTTTGGACATCACTGCTGAGCTGGGCTACTCCAATTTTGTGCGTGAGGGGGTCTACTGTATGGTTAGTGGACCCAACTTTGAGACCATCGCAGAGGCACGCATGCTGCACATCTTGGGGAGCGACTCTGTTGGTATGGACAGTCACAAGGGGGAAAACTGGCAAAACTGACGCAGGGAAAGTGCACAACTCAAGTTGTCAAAAACATAGGAGCACTTTATATGAAACACACTCATCAAAACAACATGACATTTTTTATTTATTTATTTTGTATCTTTTCATCAGTGATTTTCTGATTGATCTATTAGGTCACATTTAAAAAATATTTTACAATCCTTTCTTAATTTATGTTTTTTCATGAAAAGTCAGTTATTGCATCACTACAGTACTTTGAGGTCAAGTTAATCAATTAAGGACAAGTTCGGTATTTTACACATAAAGCCGTTTTAAGATCGTTTCTGATGAAATAGAACAGTTAAGATTGAAATTTGGAAACATGCTGCTGGCCCGAGAATTTTCGGTTTCTGTGGTAGCAACCCCGCTTCAAAAAGTTGAAGTACTAAAATGACTAAAACTTATATTAAAGTAAATGTATAATTAGTTCTAGAATATTTTTTAGGACTAAACACAAAGATAACAGAAATCACTAAAACTTACTGAAAACATATAAAAGTGAAAGCTAATTCAAAATGAATAAATACTAGTATATCAAGAGTATAATATAGTTTATAAATAATAAAATTATCCTATGATGTATCAGATTTCCTCTCTCCGAGGAGTTTGAGTGGTTTAACTTGCTGTTTTCTTTTGTGTGTAGTGCTGGTGCTTCAGGAAAATGATAGCTCGTTAATAATGATGTGCCATATTAGCAGACCTGCCATATTAACTGATGGAAATCAGGCCCACCCAAAGGGCCAAAGTAGCCCACTTCAATCAATGTGATTATGTTAATCAGTGATATGAATAACTCTCCTGTCCATATGATTGGCATAAACTATACTTACTCTTGATCCTCTGATGAGTTGAATGATGTCTTAGATAATTGGTATCCGATTACCAAACGGCAGCAGTGTGGGGTATATGCTAAGTAGGCTCCTCTGGCTAGACCGGTCAACAACTGGTTGTGCGTCCTCCCTCCTGTGTATACATCAGGACCCCAATAGTCCTCATTAAGTGTTACGTGAGACCCATACCTGGTCTGCTTTATTAATGAATCACCTACTGCGCCACAACATGAATTTAATTAAGAGTCTCTCTCTCTCTCTCTCTTTCTCTTTTCTTCCTGCTGCCCTGACAGGCATGAGCACAGTTCCTGAGGTGACGGTAGCCAAGCACTGCGGACTGCGGGTCCTTGGCCTATCACTCATCACCAACAAGGTTTCTCTTGACTACAGTCGTGAGGAGAAAGTGAATCATGAGGAGGTGCTGCAGATCAGCAAGATGAGAGCTGAGATGCTCCAGAACATGCTCATGACCTTCATCGCTCGTTCTCACCAAGTGGAGACCATCAACAACAACTGCATCTATTCAAATACCGTCTAGGGTCAATCAAACCAGTTCAATCATGGGCGC
This sequence comes from Semotilus atromaculatus, assembly GCA_031834385.1. NCBI lineage: Eukaryota > Metazoa > Chordata > Actinopteri > Cypriniformes > Leuciscidae > Semotilus > Semotilus atromaculatus. The sequence goes on along the minus strand of JAULUF010000019.1, from coordinate 7,762,547 downwards.
TGTGGATGTCATGTGATTGGATACAATAGATCTAAAGGCTCTATGTTATGTTTAGCCTTTATTTATCTGGTTGTTTAAAAAAATATTCAATGCGAGACCTCACTGTGCTTTTGGAGAGGATGTATTTGATCTCCAGATTGTGTTTGTTGTCTTGTTGACTTTTCAATATGAAAATACAAAAAAATGGTAAATAAACCTCCCTATAGTTGAAATGAAACATTTGACATCTCAATGGGAACATGTTTCAAACCATGTTTATAAGCCAAAAACAACATTCTGTTTCACAAGGTGTGACAAGGTATGGTGACAGTGACTGCATGCAAGTATAAAAAAAAGCATCTACCTCCTTTGACACGCATTTAAATCCATAATACTGTGGATAATTACTCATTTTCTGTAGTCCTTAGGATATCTGAGGTATTCTTGTCATTGTAAATGTTCAGAGGAAGGTAAATTTAACTTATGAAAAATTCCTGATATCAAAATTACTCCTGTCAGAGTGACAGTTAAATGGCATAATTTTCATTGAGCATTAAGATCAACACTGAAAGTGTTAAACTGAATACAAAAGACTAAGCAGGAAATGATCTAAAAGTTTTCATAAGTTATAACTTAATTATGTATATAGCATTTTCGCATAACCATTTATTGCATCATTGAGTTTTCTATTATTGTGAGCCTACGGACAAAGATTAATTTGTTTTCAAAACAATCTGAACCAAACTTTTTTTTTTAAATCATACAAGTCAAGTGATTTTGCTGATGTATTTTGACAGACGCCTAACGTTAATCAAAAATTAATCAATCTAAATATCAATGACTAAAACGTTCAGATTAGCAGATTGAAATTATAAATTAGTGCATTATCTATTTGGTTAGTCTTTTGAGAGCATAGTGACCATATTAAAAAAGACTGGTGAATTTGAATTTCCTATCATATACACTGCATCTCAACATCTGACATGTAGATGAGTTGTTTATGTGCAGGTATTTATGTGATAATGTCAGTTACGGTAAAAATACTAGCTTGGGGCAAACTATTTTGAATAACTCACATAATTTACTTTCATTTTTGCTCTTCTAAGATGCAACTTTCAGGGTCAAAAAAAGTCATTCTTCTAATTAGCCCCAACTTATAATGAGTATTCTTATCAATAAAATGGATTTTATCTTAATCAGGAGTTTTGACTTGTGTTGATGTTGCGAGCACAACCTTCTTTGATTTTCCTTGAATGTCAAGTGCAGAAACCAAAAGTTCACTGGGCCCAAATTCACATTGTTTTTTTTCTTTTTTGGAGTCAGCATGAAATATTGGTCCCCTCTTAACAATCTTTGGGTCTTTGAAAGTTCTGCTAGAAAGACGAATCTAAAACTCTTTTCAGACTGTTAAATCTCTCACTAAACATAAGGCTGAACTTCGACCATTTAAGCTCACAGCCTCGCACATACATTAGCAAGGACGAAACTGCTTATTGTGGAATAATCAGAGAAATCCAGACCTGCTACTTCTTCCCAAATGACACCATGGTTCGAAGGCGTTCCAAAATACCCAGGACAAAATGTCTGTGTGGTTGCTGATACACCTGTCACAGATTTGATAGCGCAGAAGGCAATTTGCTGCTATCTGAGGGACAAAAAAGTACTTTATTGATGTTAGACGTCCGGTCTAAGAATGGCTGTAATCGGACTTCCTAAAAATAGCTGCAATTCATTTGGCAGCAAAGCTAAATTAGTTTGTGAGAGAGATACAAATGATTGAAAAAGAGTAATGCAAGCATTTTTCACATCACAATGATTTCAATAAAGACATTTATATTAGGAAAAAACTAAACTAAACTAAAAGTCAAATTAGCAGGTAAGGAATGTAAATTAAAATAGGCATATGAGTGATCAAGACAAACAAAGACATGGTTCCCTTTTCCCACTGGTTGCTCAACAGTGATCTGCTTAATGGATAAATTGTTCTTCCATGAATAACATGCACTGAGGCATTTTTTTAGTGAGGAGAGTTTCTACACCAATTATAAGTTGTACAAACAACAAAACTGTGTTGAAAACTAAACTATCATTGACACAAAACAAGACAAAAGCATTAGCTAACACAGTATAAAAAAGTTACCAGTTCAAATCATTGTTATTTTGAGTTAACATAAAAACACAAACCAACACATTCTTACCAGTGAAAGTTTCTTTAGGAATTCAAATCTGAGATTTTTTTAACAACCAGAGGTTGCGCAATGCTGTGGAATCTTGGTTTTTTTTTTTTCTGTTTTATTACCGAAGTGTGAAATGGCTTCTTGGACAAAAAAAAAAAAAATGTTGGGCAGGACTTGATTTGGTCCATTGGGAATTGATTGGATTGTTAGATCATGGTCGTTTGCTATTGCTGTGATCTCATGTGATTGACAGTTGTCCCACCCTCGTGCCAGTAAACACATCATAGGAGAAGAGAAGAGGGCTGCTTCCGAAACTTTAGGTAGCTGAATTGTTACCTCGCAGGTTGCAACCCTATCAGGCAATGACTTTACAGGCAGCGTTTGCGCACGAAGGTACCTTGAGAAACTGATTTCAGACAGACTACTTGAGGCAAGGAACCGTTTTAATGTTCTATCGCAAAATAGAGAGAGCTTTGGTGAAAACTAAGTTAATATTTAATTAGTAATTTCTCGCTAGAAATAACATTAAAAGTGGAAAACGGTTAAAAACGTACATTTACACACCGACCGCAACTTTCAGATTCTTTCAGATCTATCTTTTTTTTAGCTTAACTGTCATGAAAAGAAGTTTCCAGCTCTTATTGCAGGTATCATATGGTGGTGTATATCTCAGCATCTGAGCTGTAGATGAGTTGTTTTCATGCGCAGGTGTCACTGTTTACTTGCTAAGGTGTGATGTAAGCTCCTCACAACAATACTCTGCAGGAGTGTTTCATAATGGCCTGGGCTCACACTACAACTGCCAGCCAACCAATATCTGTGTGTCTATACAGCAATTAGTGACCAACACCACAAACATGTCACACTGTCCTGCTTCTCTTTCTCTAGAGGCACAGAGACATTGTGTTAGTCATACAGGTTGATCAGGAGTCTGTATCAACTCATTGGTTCTGTGTTGTGAACCACTAATGTCCTGAGAGCTAGGGACCTAGAAACACCAGTTTTGTGATAACATATGGATTCATCATTAGCACCATGTGGTCTAATTTACCAGGGAAGTTCTGTGTGTGGGGACGATGGTGAACTGTCTTTCTATCTGTCTGTCTGTGCCTGCCTACCTGCCAGGATGCCATTACAGAGGACCAGAGACCCAACTGTCATTTGTCTGGGCAGAGCCTCATTAATTAACATATGGAGAGCAATTATCTCAAGGGTCATTGCTCATTTTTAAAAATTAATGTTCTGTAAATATGAGAAAATCAACAAGACAACCGAACAAGGGGATAATGCAGATGCAAAAGGAAAATCAATACTATGTTCAGCACTGAGAATGCACAAAGCACATACACAAAGCTACTGAATTGTGAAGGCCAAGCAATTGTAAAAGCCATGTGACTGAACTGCAATCACATTGCAAGTTTACCTTTGAACAAAATATACTCTATAAACATCCAGTGTAAAGTATTTCTGTCACACACACACACATACACAAAAAAAAAAAGATGTAGGGCTACACTATAGCTCACTAAATCAAACCCCCAAGATCTTCCAAACTAAATCAGTGAACTAAAATCTAGACTTGTTTTTTCCACCTAAGATCACTTTTCAAATCCCTTGATATATGGAATCCAAAAGCTTTATCCTCAAAGGACCCAACTGGCATAGGATACAATAATTAATTAGCGTGGGAAGAATTATACATTGACTTTCAGGGGACAGATTTTAAAAGGAATTCGGTCATTTTTAAAGCACTGTTAAACATTTGCCAAATTATTAAATGTAAAATGTAAATGTCAGGGTGCAAACTGTCAAAATTTGCGCCAACTGCTGTGCTGTTATTTGAGTTAAACGTTATCTAAAATAATTTTTTTTAAATAAACCACAAAACGTTTAGCCTATACTGAAATATTTGTGATGTGCAAATAGCTAAATGACAGTAGACTTGTCATGCTTTATCATTGTATTGCCAGAAACTGACTACAACAGAAATCACACAACACCTTTTGGTGTATTCTGGTATGTAGGCCTACTACTTAAATGGTTATGGTGGGCAAGGGTTCAATGGTGCGTTCAAGTCATCTCCTAATGATCGTATTTACAAGTTGAAAGCACATGAACGCCACCACAATGTCGTAAATAGACTGGGAAGCTCGGGATCTTTACGAGTTGGGGGCGTGTCAGTGAGAAAAATGGCGGAATACCAAAATACTTAAAAGTATTTGGCCACTTGTGCTTTTAGGGGGGCACACCTTTAACATTAATTTTAACCAATTTTCAGTATTAATTCAAGTCATTTTTCACCATGACATGCATATGCAATCTGTTTTCACCTGGACACTTCATGCGTTTTCTGTGATCGGATAGCTATCTGATCGTGAAAAGACCAGGTGCAAAAACCCTCCGAAACTCATTCGAGATGGATTTGAATCCGATCGGTCAAACCACTTCAGGACCGCATTCCAGATGAAACTGGACAAGTGTAAACACCGCACCTGGTTGTTGAAACAACATGTGTCAATTTTACTCCTCCCCAAAAATGCAAAAAAATAAATGTGTGAGAGCATGTTATAGGTATGTTATAGCCAGATATGACGACGCTACTGCAACACGCATCACCGCAGATGAGCACCAATTCATCAAGCCAACATGCAAACTATAGCAAATCAAGTCGCAGACGCTTAACACACAATCATCTTCATTAAAAGTAAAGAACCGAAATGATCTTACCAGAGCTGTTGCCGCTCTCTCTTATTGCAGTCTTTGATTCAGAAATTTTAGCTGATGATCAATAAAATGCAGCTCATATCGGTTGCTTTCGGTGACGTCAACTCCGTTAAATCGGCATATAGCGCGGGACTTGAAGAATGGATTTATTTCCGTTTTGCCAAAACACATTTATGTGACCAGGTGTAAATGGAATCGTTTTGATCAATCAGATAGCTATCCGATCTGAGAAAACGCATGAAGTGGCCAGGTGTAAACAGAAGCTAATAAAACTATTTAAACTCAAATTAATGTTTCATAATGTTTAGGCTATTTGACAAGTAACTTTCTATTGTAGTGTGATTTAATGATCAATGATGATAACACATTTTTAGCATAAGCACATCTAAGGACTTTTTACATCTGTAAACTATGACAGATACATATAACAACAACAAAAGAACATATCCACAAATCAAGGCAGTCATCTGAAAATGTGTTTATGATAATCTCTAACATAATCTAAAGTATTCATTATTCTTTGTGGTTTTTCCAAACACATCAACAAATTCGTCAACATTCAAATTATTTGAGTGAATTTTCAATTTTGATAAGGTTATTCCTTTAAATATAAATTCTGGACTTATAAAATCTCAATCATTGAGTGATTAACAAATAATTTGTAATTAATAAAAGACTGTGCACAATCGAGTCTTCTTCATACCACCTACTGAAAAGGCAAGAAATTAATATAGGGCAAAACTAGACGATATAAATTAAATATTGTGTTAACGTTACATCTGTTCTCTGGTAGCTGCTGCTGACTCTTTGCTAAGATTGAATATAGCCTAGTCATACTCATAATAACTCATGATTACTTGATATGTAGGCTAGTTTTATAAGCAACAGTGGACACTTGGATAGTTTAATATTATTTCTCACTACATGAACATGACTGAAAAGTAAATATTTTCGTTAGGTTACTTGTATCTTTTTGTTGGTGTAGCTCGCCTCTGATGACGATGTGAAGCTCCTTCTCTTCTTCTTTAGTCGATTAAAGTGCGCGATCTCGCATTGAGGAATTTCCTCTTGACATAAAAGTTACAGCACAACAAATTACTTTCCCATTACTGCCACCAACAGGACAAATTGCGCATTGCACCCAACGTTGTTTCAACGATTCCAAATTTCGGGTGGGGGGCAAGCTTGTTGTCACGCTTATGGGAAATAGGGAAATGTTGGCGTTATTTTGTCACTTATTGGGAGCAGTATGATAGCTGGAGCCATTTACTTCCAGTGCTAAGGTAGGCTAGCGGTGGGTGCGTCACACAGAGTTACTGCACGCACGGAAATGAAAGGGTATGGATTTATCTAACTCTGGGGGACACGGTGAAAAAGCCCAAAAAGTCGGCGTGTAAGGTTGCCTAGGGTCTCTGGACAACATATACTCGTCACCGCCCTGAAGCCCGAAAATCAGCCTTTTAAATTTCAATCAACCGCTGGGCCGTCTCTCATCATCAAGCAAGGCTGTTTAATTTACCGCAGCTAAATAAGATACGGAATTATACAAACACAACCTTCAACTTAATGTGACATTTATTTGAACATTCTGGTCAGGTATAACAAATATTTAACTTAATGCCAAAAGTTATAAGCCATAATGAAGCCATAATGACTTTAATGATGACTGACGAGAGTAATTGATTTCAGCACTCCTTGAACAGGCAGCGATAAAGCGCGTAACTTACTTTGCACGTTAACGTGTTTTCCTTTTTTTGGAAACGCACAGAGAATTTTTTTTTTAACCGCTCACAGACCTGTTATTTTTCCTTTGATTTGTCGTCTCATTCGTTTCTTTGCTAGATTTTCTCACGTCTGCATGCGTTAGTCCCATATAGGCTAATGTTTTTTTTTTTCTCACAAATGTATGACTTTTGGAAGTGCAATTTGATTACCATAATGCTTAATAAAGTTGAATTAACTAACTTAACCTTTCATTTTTACTCTTTAAAGTGTATTGCAGGTGTTGATTAAAATTAATTTACTGTTAGGCCCATACATAATAATAAGGATAAACAATATTTAAAAAGTAGGCTATATAATTATCTAACATATGACTCATTAAAAATGAACCACAAAACATAGCATGCTAAATGGGCGATATCTATATCTAGCATATTAAAAATGTAATTGTCAGAACCTCGTTTCTCATTTTGTCGAATGCCGCCTCTTACAATTCTACGTTGTTACAATGTTGCGAGCACATAGCAGAAATGCAAATGCTGGGCATCTGTTTGTTTGGACGTATGAAAATTCGCGCTGTGAGCTAGAAAACATTGTTAAAGCTAATAAATGTTTGTTAATAAATGAGAAAATAGGCCTAAAATACCTTTACCCTCCCAAAGTTGTTGATGAGTCTGAGAGTAAGCGAATAGCGCACTTCATGCATGTAAGATTGTGATTTATTTATTTATTTATTTATTTTTGTAGCCAGATGCTCCACAGTTCTTGAGTTTTTGAGTTTTATTAGTCTCAGTGTGCTCTGTTCGAGTCTGTGAATTCCGCGCCAGAAAGAAGTCCTGATTGAAATGCGTCTCAGATCTGTATAGCTCAGCACTATGCGCGCTACCTGCGGTGTGCGGAGACAGAGGTGCGCCGGGCGTTTGCCATCATCTCAGGGAGGGGAGGGAGGAACTTCACTTAAATACTGGAGACATCAGAGAGCCATTCTCACAGCATCGGTCTCGCAGCATCAGCGCCTGATACACGGAGAGAACATGGCAAACGCGTACCTGCAAGGAGTAGAGATCTCAGCTTCTCAGTTCCTGGATATATTCCATCATTATGACAACGATGGTAATTTCTTTCCTTATTTTGTGGATTTTATGACCTGAAACATTTTTGGGGAAGAAAAAAATGGGATTATTCTTTCCACCTGCTTTGCAACTGGTTTCCAAAAGTTTGGTTGTAATTATTTGTCTAATTTATCTTACCTATCTGACATGCATTAACCTGTGGGGTATACCGTTAGTAATTTCAGATGGTTTTGAAATATACTTTTTGGCAGAATGATGAAAGCTCATCTGAATTGAAACTGTGTTGTGTCATTTATGTGGGGTGTAAATGCTCTCAGGTAATGGATATATCGAGGGGAAGGAGTTGCAGAATTTTATTAAAGAACTTCAACAAGCACGAAAACAAGCAGGACTGGTAAGTCAAACTGTTTTTTTAATTTTTTTTTAATTTTTATCCACTGATGCGTAGTGATATCAGCTAGAAGGCAGGGCTTTATGTGACACATACAAAGAAGGGTTGATAACACAATATAATAATAATAATAATAACAACAACAACAACCGTAACAATATTAAATGACATTTAGTAAGAATTAATGACTATGATTATTATTGCTATATAAATAAAGCTAGCTAGCTGCCTGCATCAATTATTGGGGTCCATGCAAAAACGTAATTTCTGGAGGAAATGTCAAAATATAGGAAAAAATTGCCAAATCTTTAAATAAGGGTCTAATGTAAAAAAATAAATAATTTTATTGTATTTGGCATCTTTATTTTCTTCAAATATAACATCCCCTGACATTGGAAAATGATGAAATTGAATGCGTCCTCACATTTTCCTATATATAATAATGTATGTGTGTTTGCGTGTACACACACACTCACACACACGCACACACGCACATTAATATGCTTAAATATATTGCTTTTGATGGCCATTCTGTTTGATGTGCAAGCAGCTAACAGATTGATTTAAATATGGCTAACATCCTTGACTAAAGCGCATGGAAGTTAACGTATGGCTGACTAACAGCAGATGGAGATGCATTGGTACTCTACTGCTATTTCTGCTATGCTATACAATGCTTAAAAATACAATGTTGAATTTCAGCCCCTATAAAATGCAAGCCCTGAAAATACAATGCATTCAAATGCAACCACTGTTAATGCTTTTTTTTTTTATTAGATTTTTTTTATTAGTGCAATTCAATAGGCTTTTTTTTGTTTCAAAGACATTTGTCATTAATTTACCTCCATAAAACAACTGTTTTTTTAGTTGTAAATCCCCCTATGGCCATAAGTAGAAAAAAATTCACATGCATTATCCTGGTGTTGGATAGTCGAATGTTGGACTAGGAATTTAGAAGATATGTCAAGAAGTAAATATGGGCCACACCCATAGACGGCCACACTCAAATATTTTACTAGCTTGTGTCTTTAAACTGCTTTGAAAAAAATATTTGTACAACTTTTTAGAAAATGATGAGACATAGCATAACGTCATGTAAATTAGACTACCGGTAACAGCCTAGAAGTTTGAAAAAGCTATTTTTTCCAGAAAATTAAAAATAGTGGATAGCACATACAGTTTCAGAATGAGCAAAAACATAGCATTACATAAAATATGCTTATTGCGTAAAATGTGAAATAGACAAAACAAAAAAGAGTGGTATGTACTGTTTGCCTGTGAATTGGTTGAAATTTTGGACCATCCAACCTGGAGAACCCATCTCGGGTCTCTGTGATTTAGGTTCTCTAATGCCCAAATAATAATAATAATAACAATAATGTGTAATAGTATAATATATAAGTATAATGTATAATAAAATGCTCATTAAAATACATGCATATTGTATATTAAACATAAGGATACTATGAAAGGAAAAGATTAAATAATTAATTAAAATTATAATAGATAATAAACACAATAACAAGATAATAAAAGTAACAACTTTATTACCACTGAAAAATAACTTCAGGCACCACTGCAACCCAGCAAGATAATATCTGTCTATGCATTAGGCCTATATGAGGGTGTGAGGTGTTGGTCATGGTCACAATCCATCTAAATGGATCTCATTTTCGTTCATCAAAATGAACCATATGACCTTAGAAGATATTGGAATTTTAGTGGCATACACATTGTCTCCAGTCTAGCATTTATAATAAATGATGGTGAATTCCTTTGCTGTATCATATGATGGAGTGGCTTGTTATCAGACCTGTTAAAAGCTCTGATAGAGGACAGAGACTTTGTCCCAGTTTGTTTCAGTCAGTCTGTCTCCCCATCTGTGTCCATGCACATCTGCTGCAGGCTCCTCCCCTCATTTGCTTCATAGAGGATAAATCCTCATTTGCGTTTGTTTTACAATACTTCTGTAGTTGCAATCTGCTGGTTATGCTGTTATCTATAAAGAACAGCAATGCACAGTGTGTAGAAAACAAAGATGAAAGAGCCAAAGCCTCATTGGAGGGAACTGCGTGCAGACTTGATGTCGTGGAATGACCTTGGATGAAACTCATTACTGGTATACAAATGATGGTTTGTTCTTGTCTGGAAAATGCACATTCTAAAATTGCGAAGTAAACAACATTCATAAGGGCCAAGAATGACTGAATAGATGCTGAACACTCGGTAACTGAATGACTGTAATGAATGTCATAATAATGAATGTGAAGTTTCCAGTTCTTCCATCATGAAGGTCAGAGTATGTAGCAATTTAGCAGATAAACTAAACTCCCATATATGGACAATTCGCCCAAAACAACCCGTGCTGTACTAAAGATCTCAAGGGTCGCTTCTTATGGGATCGGATTATAAACTATAAAGGCCCGTTCACACACTATAAATGTAACTAATGATAATTATATTAGTGTCCACACCAGCGTTCAATAACGTTTATTATATGTCTGCACTGCAGTTTTGTCATCTGCTGCTTTAAATGCTCTACCCTTTAAAGTCTGGTGGCTTCTGATTGGCTGTCATTGTTTTTATCATTTATCAGCTGGAAAAAATCATTATGAAAGTGATTCCAGTTATATCGTTTATATATCGTTATTATAGTTGTGGTGTGGACTATGCTATTTATTTTACATTTAGAGGGATTTGCAGATCGTTATAGTTATTATTATTATTATTACATCATTGGTGTGATTGGGCCTTGATACCTGCAGGAAGCATTTACATTAATCTAAATAGCAGGTGCTCGTGTGGCTTAGGACCCTTGGGAGTAAAGAATTGGAAATGTTCTCTCAAGGAAACCACTGAAAGTTTTTAAAGTCCCCCATAATCAATAATTTTATGCCTTAAAACTCATCTTTTGAGACTGTCTTTGGTTAACGACAGAGAAAATACTCAGCAATGGTGTTGACTTTCGAATTTGCACACGGTTTGTCTTAAAGCATATTAAAAACACCACATAGACATATAAACAACATTAAAAACTAGAGCCAAATAATAAATAACATTAAGCCAAATAATATTGAAACATATTGATAATGTCGATTGACTGATGGCACAACAAGAATGTGCATAGTCTTTATCTTCCGAATAAAATAAAATGATGCTTATATAAAAAAAAAATGAAACACTAATATAAATAATAAGAAATATATTAATATAAAATATTACCAAATACATGTTGCTTACAGCAAAATTCACCAGAAAACCCACCTAATTTTAAATGGCCATGAATGGTGAAAAAGGCTGAACCTGATGATGTAGTTACATTATGAACCACCAGTATATTACAGTATGACACTTTGTGCAAACCTGCAACCTTCAGGTTACCAGCACTGAGTTTCAGTAATCCCACCACCATCTGTATTTTGTAATTGGATAATTAAAATATACCTACAGGTGTGCAGTTGGTCTGACATTGTATAAAACAGTGACTTTCTTGTCCTCCATGTTGTCCCTGAAGTGGTGTCCAGTGGCTTTGCTTTATTGAGATTCCTATGTCATTGAGTTACGGCTCTATTAGGCGTAAAGAGGAGGTGATGGACTGTGACAGGACTGAGGAAAAGCAGCCACTGGGTCATTTCACACCTCTAATGATATTGTGCTGTGCTTCTGTGCTCCCTAAATGTCCCTCATGGGCCTATGCATATAACAATTTAATTTATTCAGATTTCTAGACAATGCATGTGTTCAGGTGTCATTTAATCTTATACATGTGCCCATTCAGGTCTACTCGCCTTAAACTCTTTGAATAAGGCCAACTAAAAATGCTTTTATAGACTCACAAGTACCTCAAGTCAACACACAAACTTCAATAATTCCAAACTTCAAATGAGTATAAAAATTACCTCACCTGACAAATTTAACTGATTACAACATTAACAACAGCAGCATAAAGACAGCAAGCAGCAAAACAACACTTGATCACTAACTGCATTATTTATGCATAAATGCATGCTGGGAGCTGACAAACACTGAACAAATCAACAACATTTCTCAATATGAAACTGCTTGTTCAGACCACTCGAGTTGGGATTACATGTAGGGGATTTTTTTTTAGTAGACTCAAATTAATTCACACACCTTATGTAACAATTGAACTCTGTTACACTTATAATAAATAAGATATTGTGTAAAATTACTTTTTTTCCCCATTCTTGTTTAATGCAAATAAAAAGAGCAGAAGCAGTCTATGTCAGATGCAGCTGGTTTATGTCAGGCCCCACTTTAAATTTACTCCACTATTACTACTAATCATTACTAAAATTGCAAACTCACTCTGTTGATCATCATCTGAAAGAGCTGAACAACTCGACCTAAACTGTTTCATTTTCATTTTTCTTAAATTTCTTTAAATTATGTTTTAATTTCATCCCTCACTGTCCTCACTGTCATATCAGCTGAAGCAGAAATGTTTGCATGTAGATCACTTCTCCAGAATGAAACCAGAGAACACAAGGATTTCAGGATGGGTGTGCATTGCAATTAATCAATGGGCCTTTTCAGCCAATCACATGGAATCCGCTGCGTATTAAATATAGAAGAGAGTTTCACAAGTCTACCTTCATTAATCATCATGGTAGCCATTATAGATACCATCACCACTTCAGAAATGTTAGGCCTATGGATAAAGAGCAAGAAAGGGTCCTGACAAAAGCATTGATGTAAGTAATAAGATTCATGCTTGTATAGAAGTGACAAACTGCATTATAAACCAATAAATGAGCAGAGATCCACAAATATATTCAACAGTATGGTTCACCAGTGTAATGTCATTAAAATGTTGCCATATTTTCTGACAAATAACAATAAAAAAGTGCCAGACAGATATTTCACACTATAATGGAAGCAAATAAACTCTAAAAGACATTTTAACAATTTGAATTAAATGAATATACTTATGAGGGAAGAATAAAACACTAAACTTGATTAAGGTATTTAGCCTATCTGACAAATGTATTGACAACAACAGGTTTACTTTTACTATACAAATTGACATTTACTAAAACATAATCAATTATTAATATTTTGTTGATTCTCTCATTTTTGCATGTGTTCATAATTTCTTCTTTGACAGCCTGGTCAGAAAGGATCACACAATTTGGCATGTGTCATTGAATCAACACAAACAAAACTGACTCAAAGCACAACTACGCAATATTCGTACAAAATCAAACAATTTTTAAATAATATTTAAATAAAGGTTGATGTTATCAATTTTCTTTGGCTGGACATCAGTTTTGGCCACTATTGTAATGTATCTATTTTTTTTAAAAGACCTACATCACACAGCTAATGCAGTAGGAACATTTTATTTTAGTATATACTTAATCTAAAAGTCTGCAGTACACCAGTGCAATGCCCTTTCAGAAATGCCTGCTTGATGATATGCTTTCATTTGTCTCAGCCACACTATTGATTCTCACTGATTCTGCAGTAAGACATATAACTCTTGCTAAACAGGAAAAAGTTTAGAAAACTTGGTGGGTTGCATTTTATTGGCATATCATAAGGATGGAGTCTGCAATCTGGAGTCTGCAGGGCCTAACTTTCATCAAAACCATTACCTCATCATGTAGAATGAACAGAAGTGTTTCACATTATTTTACTGATTTTTGCACAGTCACCGCTCTCCGTCCTATGCCAAGGTGGGCAGGCTTTTTTTGAGGAATGAGAACTCCGCTCGTCTGTATCAAAATCAGTATGAAAACACAATCAGCATTGTGCAATGAGGGCTGAAGATAGCAGCACATCCCATCTGTCTGTGTGTATTTGTTCATACACATCAATGGCTTTTAGAAGGCAGAAGAAATGGATAGAAATGAATAACAGCCGGAAGCTTGATTGTAACCACTGAAGTCTGCAGCAAACTGTAGTTTTTGTTAGAATGATTGAAAGTTACAGAAATGATTCTTTAGGATGCCTGTTTGTTGAATTGTCATTTTCTTTTCAGGAACTAACAGACAAAATGAAGGCCTTTATAGAGAAATATGAGCAAAATGCTGATGGGAAAATAGGTATCATTGAGGTAAGGAAACTAAAACCGTATGCTACGGTATTACATATAATATACTTTTTATTTTTTATTTTTTTATTTAATGAGATTTTTTGACTGTTTAAATGTCTGGCGCCAGCAATATTGTTTGTCAGACACAGACTGTGATGTTTAGGCTCCAAAAAAATTTGAAAGGTTTGTCATGTTGACATTGCAGTAAACTACATGAGCTTTACGTGGCTCTGTGTTGATTTACCGGAGAACAAAAATTGTTTGTTCGTTTATTATGCTTTCATCCAAGTACCGTGAGCCACATTTGACCATCAAAACATCAATTGAAAAAACAGAATTGTTTGTTCACATTGTCAAATCTGTAACCTGTTCAAAACGGCGAAAGGTTGTGTATTTACAGCAATCAGTGCAGCTGTCAGCTCTCTGGAAACGTTATCTCGAATCAGATATCCTCAGATCCAGCAGCCTGTGACACTTCATAAACTGACATTCCTTTTCCTTCATAGATGACACTGTCATCTAGTCTTTCCCTAGGAATTTATGCACATTACATTAATCAGACAGTGCAAAAATGAACTTTTTTCTTTGTCTTTCACAGCTGGTTCAAATACTTCCCACAGAGGAAAACTTCTTGCTATTTTTCAGACAACAGCTGAAGTCTTGTGCAGAATTTATGGAGGTGATTTTAAAATGTGCACAATTTAAACAACCTGTGCTGACGAAAGAATAGATAATACCATTGCATGTCTTGAAGTACAATTAGTGCTTTTTACTAAATATACAGAGGAATATATGTAGGTAAACTACACTACCATTCAGAAGTTTGGGGTCAGTAAGGCTTTTTTAAAGGAATGAATATTTTTATTCAGCAATGATGCATTCAATTGACCAAAAGTGGCAGTAAATGCATTTGTAATGCTACAAAATATTTCTATAAAAATGCTCTTTTGATTTTTTTGATTTATTTAAAGTTTCCACAAAAATATTAGGCAGCACAACTGTTGTCAACATTGGTAAAAATAAGAAATATTTCTTAACCACCATAGCACCATCACAGAAATGTTTTTTTCTGTTTTATTGTAATAATATTTCTGTAAGGTGTGTTTTCTGTTGTGTCCTGTGCTCTTAGTTCATAGTAATCATTATTTTTTCCTTGTATTCGTGCGACTCTCTGCAACCAAACGTTACATTTTTTAAACTATATTATAAGCTTTGGTTAGTATATAAGAGGCTTCTTTCCAAACTTTTGAATGGGAGTGTTATTATGTCTTTTAAAAAAGTGGCTTTTTTAATTATATAAACACTGAAGCTGCAGATTTCTGTAACACATCCATGTTATTAATTTCTCTTCCAGGCCTGGAGAAATTATGATGCTGATCACAGTGGATACATAGAAGCTGATGAACTTAAGGTGAGAAGCAAACTTTTAACCGCTCAAATGATATGTGCTCAGTGAGCAACCATCTCTGTTGATGAATTTAACCATGTTCAGCTGAGAGTGACTTTTTTATGCTCATTGTGAAGACCCCAGTGCTATTTAATACTAGTAATCTTGAAACTATTATTTATTTTCCCTCTAAAATATGTTGCTCTGACCTAACCAGGACCCCCTTACAGCTTTAACCCTCTATTTGACCAAAAATCATGTAGTATCAGTTATCCAGTAGTAACATTTCTGGTTCTGTCTGAGCAAAAACACATTGTAGAAAAACACAATAGAACAAATCCAAATAAGCAGGAGTGTACTGTGGTCACAATAGGTAAAATATATTGCAGCTATTCATTATAATCTGTTCATATGCTTAGAAAAAAAATCATAACCAGTTGCTTAAAAGTTTGTTATTTGGGCTAGTAAACTGGCCTTCGGATCTCAAACATGGAAATGATGGTTAATATCTTTTAGGTTTGGCAGATAGTTAAGCATTATGACACTTGGCACACAAACTTGCTGACCAGCATACTTAAAGTACAATTCCACCCTAGTATCTCTTCACAATCTTGTCTCATATCGGTTAGGACAACCTTTTAAAGTGTAAACCTATTAACAACATATAACTGACCTTAAGATGCAAATCATCTCCAGAAGGCAACTTGTAAAATGTAAGAGACAGATTCATGAGGTCAACCATACCCACATTGGAGTTTCGCTCTTAAGAAGTCAATCTAGATCTTTCTCCAGCATGTGGACTGTAGGGTACAAAAGCAAACGTAACAAAAGATTTCATTTCCAGATTAACATTAATAAGCATATGCAACCCTCAAAGGGGCTTGTTTAAAGCAAGCACTGAGGATTTTGGCATTTAAATTAAAATGGGGAATGGTTTCTTTGAACATCTGCCAGATTTACAGTCAGTGATTTGATGAGTGCAATCTGTTAATACTGGACCGCTTTTGCACCCACTAATGGACCTCCGGCAGGAAGAGGAAATGCTGAGAGCTCTGTGAAATATGAATGTTGCATTTTGGAGACAGCACCACTATACAAAACATAAAATGGATAGTTCTGGCCCTTGATGCTGGTTGGTCAAAATTGGTTATATTCCATAGTAGTGCAACAGTGCACTTTTTTTTTAGAAAACTTAGTTGCAAAGAATTTTTTCCAAATTGTCTTTAAACTTCCGTTTTTGCGGTAGCTCTGTATATTTCTATGGCATCGCTGTCGAAGAGTTATTAGCTGGTGAAGTGGATTTACTTATTGTAGAGTTAACAAAAGTTATCAGGAGTATTGTAATGTTTAAAGCAGTTTGTCTTAACATTTGTCAGTAGACTGGGATTTTAAAACGGGCAGTTCATTCATAAATGCGTAAGATCGCTGTGAACATGAGTATTTTGAAAATAAGTTGAAAAATTGCAGGCTGATGGTTTCAACAAAAGCATATACCTTTAAAATATTAATGGGATTTTTACTTTCGTAAAAATCCAAAGTCTCTTATGCTCAAGGCTGCATTTGTTTAATTTAAAAATTGACAGTAAAGCTTGTGAATTGTAAATTAGTTGAAAGAACATGCATTTGAAACAGACATTATTTTGTAACATTATAAATGTATTTACTGTCACTTTTGATCAATGTAATGCTTCCTAGCTGAATAAAATTTCATAAAGAAAAAAATCTTTCCTGACGCCAAACTTATATAAATGATCCATCTAATGTTTTTTTAGAACTTTTTGAAAGATCTGCTGCAGAGGGCTAAAAAACCATATGATGAGAAGAAATTAGAGGAGTACACACTGACTACAGTAAGTGATCTACAGAGCTCAACAAATAGGCCTACATATGTATTTTGAGGGAATATATATATATATATATATATATAAACTAGGGCTGTCAAATGATTAATCACGATTAATCGCATCCAAAATAAAAGTTTGTGTTTACATAATAAATGTGTGTGTACTGTGTATAATTATTTTATATATATAAATACATACACATGCTTGTATATATTTAAGAAATATTTGCATGTATATACTATATATAGATTTTATATATAATTTATATTATATATAAATATTTTATATATAAATAACACATTTTTCTTAAATATATAAATGCACATGTGTGTACTTATATATACAAAATAATTTTACACAGTACAAACACATTTATTATGTAAACACAAACTTTTATTTTGGATGTGATTAATCGTGATTAATCATTTGACAGCCCTAATATAAACATGTTTTTTTTTTTTTTTTACAGCTGAAAATTTTTGATTCAAATAAAGATGGGAAACTATGTCTGTCAGAAATGGCACGGTTAGTGAGCTTTCAAATTTCTTATGAATAATTATAATTTGCTATTAACTTTGCTATAAAAAAAATGGGAAATATGGAAATATAGTCTCTCTCTCTCTCTCTCTCTTTTTTTTTTTTTTTTTTTACAGGCTGTTACCAGACCAGGAAAACTTTCTACTAAAATTTCAGGTAAATCTGCATGAGTAATTAACCCATAAATGCTCTGGATTTACCCATACCCACCTAAAACTGTACATATCTTTTCTTCAGGGGGTAAAAATGGCCAGAAAAGAGTTCAACAAGATTTTTGAGTTATATGATCAGGTAAGTCTCTTGCATTGATCAGTCATTCATTTAAAGGGGTCATGACATGGTTTTTTGTTTTGTTTTATGATGTTCCCTTAGGTGCAATTATAGTATTACTATAGTTTTTTTTTCACAAGAGAGAGAGAGAGAGAGAGAGAGAGAGAGAGAGAGAGAGTTTGAAGGCGCGCGCGCGGCCGGGGCTCGCTCGCTCTCTGCCCGTTCTTTCAGTAACATTCCCTGTCACACTCATCTCACTCACTGTTCAAATAAGGCTTTGGCGCGCTGCATATGCTGCAAATAAACTGCATCCAACTGCTTTCCCTGACGTCTGGATCGTTCGGCAGCGTATTCAAACACTCAAACAGAAACAGCACATCTGCGTGGCATAGCAATCTTCTTGTAAACAGACCCACTCGCTGCACGTCGAGTCGTCGACTGAACACATGTGGGCGCGAGCCGCACGACAACGATGCGAAATGAGGCGTAGTTGTCCTGCGCTGGAGGCGGTCATATGCAAACGACTGGTACGTCACTTCGCACCGTGACGTCACTTCTAACCATGGATCCAGAACGAGCTGTATTTAGAGCTTGATTAAATAAATGCTTCGTTTATAATGGGGAGGATGTCTTAAGCTATGAAACTTGCAGGAAGTTTTAATAGTACATAGATCTCTTATATACCAAAAGATCAAGGCAAATTTGGTTTCTCATGTCATGACCCCTTTAAATTATGTAATCATTAAAATACTCTGTGCCTGGCCGCCTTAAAATAACTCAAGCCTAAACTTAATACTGGTGGATTTTTTGCATTACCAAGCATGCATAGATCAGCCAGAGTGTCTTCTATTGTACAAGGCGTGAGGAAAGCAGCCATTAGTATGCAAAGACAGTGCTCTTTCTGGATAGCACCTCCAACACCATTGAAGCTTTTGGCCCTGGCTCAATTGTAATGTATTACTGTGTCCCTGAATAGGGCAAATTCCTCTCTGCTGATGACAGCACCCTTGATCTTTATTGATTGGCAGGTTCAGGTTGCGAACTCCCATAGAGACTGGCTCAAATGCACACATACCCATTTTTGGGCTATTAGAAAATACTGTGCAATAATGTGGCATTAGAGGAGGCAGCATATGCTCAAAGCTCTGAGGCATTTCATTACAGACAAACCGACTGCTGGTCTGCATTTAGCAGACATGTGACTTGGCCACATACTGTTTGCGATGGGACAATGCAAATGGCTAGCTTGTTCTTTCATCTGCTCATTGAAAGATGATTAAAGGCCACATTATGAAAATTATGGAGATACATGGACTTATTTGACTGACTTATTCTTCATACAATTATAAAATACAATTATATATTATTATCAGCTGTGCAAATACATCTACTGATGCTACTGGACACATCTTCAGTGATGTTCCTGGAATCATTGGGTGTTTCGGGTCTTTCAACATCATACACTTTATCCATAAGTTTGTGCACTATATTCCAATCTTTTTATATATTATGTATATATTTATATAGTTTTGTGTTTAAAAAAATTAAGAAATATATATATATATATATATATATATATATATATATATATATATATATATATATATATATATATATGAAGAGTTCAGATGCAAAAGCCTCTAAATGCCATCTGAAATTTTCTTCTAAAATGATCATTTTTATCAAGCTTGTATATTTAAGTTAAATAATTTCACTTAAATGGCAAGAAAAATTACCCATTAATTGTCATTTAAGTGAAATTACTGAATTTAAATATACGAGCTTGATAAAAATGATAATTTTAGAAGAAAATTTCAGATGGCATTTAGAGGCTTTTGCATCTGAACTCCTCATATATATATATATATATATATATATATATATACTATATTATGAAAGATTTTGGGGAAAAAAATGGGGATGAACTTTTCCTTTAAACCAAAGCCATTACATATTAGTACCTTTTTCAGGAGGACGTTTAAATGTTACAAGCCCTCTCAAGGAAGTTACTGGCCCACTTTCTCTGGCTATTATTTCTTCAGAGCACCAAGTGTGCACCCCAAGACTCAGCATGTCATTGCATTGACTCTGTGTGCAAAACCGATCCTTAATGCCCTGATTTCCAATCTCTCCCTAGAGAACATTTCATGAGGCATCCCTAATGTCTGAATAGAGAATACAGGAAATGATGGTTAAGTGGCATGACGCTGAGTTTCCTCAGTGTCTGTCACACATCTGTGCTTGTTAATGTTCACTATGCTTGCTGCCTCTCGCAGGACAGGAACGGTTACATGGACGAAAATGAGCTTGACGCCCTCCTCAAAGACCTTTGTGAGAAAAACAACAAGGTACGCATTTAAAAACCAGGCTAATCTGAGGTTTCATGCTTTCATTTTCTGAGATCTGTTGATGTATTCTGGCTCTCAGTTGAAGCTCATGATGGGCGCAAACTAATTTCTTCAAGCAGACTCATAAATGATAATACTAGTCAGAAATCGAATCTGCTGCTGCTGCACGTGGGTTGCACACAAATTCTTCACTTTAGAGCAGGACAGAGAAACTTTACATTATGTAAGGGGAAAAAACTACTGTGATACACAACTATCAATTTAGTTTAAATTTAAGTTCAGCTCTAAGAAAACCTCTCAGTTTGTCTCTCAGTTTGTAAAAAATAAACAGACAAACAAACATTTTATAGCACATATAGAAATGCACTGGATACTGGATATGTCCATAGGGCAAAGCATTCCACAAGGTTTGAAGATGCCATGAAGTTCGCTTTTCTTTCCCGTGCCAATGTATTACCTAATTTGATAAAAATCTGTGTAGTGCAGGATTTCATCAGGTTTTTTTTTTGCCCATTTTCCTGGAAGAGAAAGACTAAATTTTAAAGGTGAATATTGTCAACTAGCATTTAGATGCTCTCAAAGCTAATAACTAAAAATAAAAAGGGGACTTTTTCCTGTCCCCTTAGATTTCTATTTCAAGTGCATAACTCATGAACTCATTTTTAAATGTATTTGCTGCCAATAGTCTGAACATGGAAAAGACTTTTAAATTACATATCTACAAAAAAGTTTGGGGTCATTAAGACATTTGAATGTTTTTTATTTATTTATTTTGCATTTATTTGATACATACAGTAAAAACAGAAATATTATTGAAATATTACTACAGATATACACTACCGGTCAAAAGTTTTAGATCAGTAAGATTTTTTATGTTTTTAAATGAAGTCTCTTCTGCTCACCAAGGCTGCAATTATTTGATAAAAAATACAAAAAAAACCCAGTAATATTGTGAAATATTATTACAATTTATTTACAATTTCTATGTGAATATATAGTGAAGTGTAATTTATTCCTGTGATCAAAGCTGAATTTACAGCATCATTACTCCAGTCTTCAGTGTCACATGATCTGATCTAAAACTTTTGACCGGTAGTGTATAAAGAAAAATTTTCTAGATTAATATATTTTAAAATGTAATTTATTCCTCTGATGACAAAGCTAAATTTGTATTAGCAATTACGCCAGTCTTCAGCACAGAACTGTTGTAATATTTTTTATCTGCTTTTTAATTTGTAAGTAAATTAATTTACAATATTTTTCAAATGCATCCCTCCCAATTTTAATAATATCAATTATAATTAAATATTTGTGTTTTAAAAAAAAAATTTGTGCACGTCTGAACAAAGCCTCTCAGACTCAAAATTGAATATGTCTAATGCCACAATGACAGACAATAAAATCACTGAACTGCTCTTCTGATCTCTTGACAGGTTCTAGAAGTCAACAAAATCCCGACGTATAAGAGCGCCATCATGGCTCTGTCTGACGGAGGCAAGCTCTACAGAACAGAGTTAGCGCTGGTGTTGTGCGCAGAGGAGATGTGAACGTCTCCACCTGTACTCGCACCATCTCAGTACCCCGTCCCCAGCTCACCTGTGATGCGTAATGTAGCTAGAACCTTCTTACGTTCTTTCATTTTGAACATGGATTTCACATAGACAGGCAACCAGTGGCACATACTTTTCAATTTGTTGTTTCTATACTGTTTCTAAATGTACAGATTTTTTAACAATGACACGCGTACAATACAACCTGCACTGCATAGATGAACGCTACATTTCCCTCAACAGGAGAAAACCCAAAAAGCTACCAAATTCCCATCATGATTTTAAAATCTAAAATATTCACCAGTACCTATTCTGCAAATATAATAAGTATTGATTTATCTAACACTATCATAGACAAAAGCAATAATGTCCTCAATGAATGCTGATGAAACATGGCCTGATAGTGGGATCTATATAAAACTCAAAAGGCTACAAAATATACTTTTGCGATGCATGTTTATACTGTAGCTGATGGCAGGCCCTGCTAGTGGGGTATTTTTGACTGCAAGCACATGCCGAACGTAATGCATCGCCCCAGACCTGTCTTTAATGTTAGATTTTGCACTGTAAAGATTGAAATGCTCCTCTATGCTGAACACCACAGACACTGTGTAAGAAGATATTAAACTTATTGAATGACTACTTGTATCCAGTTCTGTGTCATACATCCCTCAGTCCCTAGAAATCAGCTTAATATTGACGTAATAAAAGCCCTCACTTGTATGCTTTTATTCTGTGGAAAAGTTTTTCCCCATACAATGAAAGTCAATGGGGTCCAATGTTGTTTGGACATTCAATTTCATCATATGGACAAAAACAGTTAAAACATTCTTCTATATGTTTTCTTTGGTGTTCCGGAGTAGAAAGTAAGTTAGGTTTGGATCAATATGAGTAAAAAGATCTCAAGAAGCTCATTGTGTGGTTTGGTCCAACATATTCATAACATGCAAATGTTCGTTTGTTCAGTAAATAAAATCATACTAAATTTGAATGTCTGGTTTGAAACAGTACATGAAAATAAAGCTGGTGTTGGGGAGTTCTGGCAAAAGCACAAAACAATTCTCTGTAGAGTTCCCCTCTCCATTTAAAGTTTAAACAGACCATGATCTTATCTTATAATTGAACAGTTGACCTTCCCAAAGCGGACACTGCAAGACATACAACTTCTGTCATTGTGAACTAACAGAAACACCCAAAATCTAAACCTTTGTTTAGATGGAACTTTGATAGGTTGACTGAACTAAATCATCTAGGATAGCCGCATATTGAAAACATATTTGATTTACATATTTTCTCATATCCATCACAATATTTTATGCTTGGAATTTTCGATTAAACACCTTTGGCCTGGAACACCAAGGATGAATCGCATTCGAGAGAAATGCCTATCTCTCTCCAGCGCTGTAGCCGGAAAATTGTTTTGATACCAGAATTTCACTGCCAATTTATGAGCTATTTTATCACCCTGCCAATAGTGATTTAGGCTGCCCTGAAAGTGCCACATTGAGGCTAACTGATATCTAGCACTTATGACTTCGAGGACATATACCCCGGTTTCACAAACAAGGTTTAAGCTAGTCTTAGACTAAAATGCACGTTTGAGCTGTTTTTACTGAAAGCAACTTTCATTGACATATCTTAAAATATGTCAGTTCCATTGTTTTGTCTCGAGATGCACAAAAGTAATGTTCTTTTTTCTAAGGCACGTTTATAGAAGCTACTTAAAAGCCCTAATTGAACTAAGGCTAAATCCTGGCTTAATCTAAGCCCTGTAAGTGAAACCAGGGCGTTGAAGACTTAAACTTAAATATAAATTAATTAAATCCAAATATATTAAATTACACAATAAACATTTATTTATTAATGTATAATACTGAAAAATACACATATTATATAATTTATGAAATAAACTACACTACCTTTCAAAAGTTTGGGGTCAATAAGTTTCTTTAAAGAAATTATTAATTTTAATTTAGCAAGGATGCATTAAAAATACTTTTTAACTTTCTATTCAACAAATACTGACAAAAAGTATATAGAAGATAAGAAGAAATGTTTCTTGTGCACAAATCAGCATATTAGCATGATTTCTGAAGGATCATGTGACACCGAAGACTGAGTAATGATGCTGATACAAATTCAGCTTTGTCAAAGGAATAAATTCGATATAAAAAATGCTGCAAATAAAAGCTTTAAATAAATAAATGCAGCCTTGGTGAACATGAAAGTCTTACAAAAACATTTTAAAAACCTTGCGGACCTCAAACTTTTGAACGTTAGTTGTTAATGTTTGTTAACGTTAATGTTTGTATGTAAAAATAAAGGTATGGCATTAAATGAACAGTGGTTTATATGTGATTATCTGTACACAAGCATTATAGTTTACAATAAACAAGGGCAGGTCAACAAGAAAAGATGAATTTTTCCATAAGGGTACCACACCAGGGTTTTATTTTTTCTGTATGTACTGCACTCTCAGGTGCTGTCAAGAGCCCATAAAAAAAAGACCACAAGCAGTAATGTAATATAATATGGAACTACTAAAATGAATAAAAAATTAATATAGAGACTTCTCAGTGGTCATTTCAATGAAACCTGATTTTAAAAAATCACTTTCAAAGTTTAAAAAAACCTCTAGAAATACAAAGCAATTAAAGCTCTGAAATGCATTTCCCTCAGTTATTTAGTTATTTATCCACTAATTGGTATTTAACCAAGAATAAAGCAAGACACAATGCAGAATTTATTCTATTTTTGACTCAAATAATTTCAATGCATGAAACAAGGTAATGTACACCAAACTTTAATTTGTACTATGTCATTACATTACAAGGCAGTTGAAAGTTGTTTTAAGATTTCAAATATTTTGATCAAGTTTAGGTTGACTTTATGCATTCTTTTAAACATGATATTTGTAGGAATCTTTGTGGGCTTTATCCATCCATCCACACTTCTATTCTTCAAACCGCTAATATTCTGTATAAGTCGCAGGGATGCTGGAGCCAATCCAAGGGCAGTGGGGCAGCATGCAGGCTAAATATGTAACCTACATGTTTACAGCCAACAGAATGTAAATGCCATTGTTACAATGGATTTTTAAGGCAGAAATGGCACAGGCCAAACTTAAATGTCAAACCGTGCACACATTTTTAATTCAATATGGCTCTAATACTCCAAACAACAATTCCTTACAGCCCTCAAGGTGATAAATGTGTCACAGAATGGATATTTGTATGTGCCAAGACAACTTAAGCCTCAATTTATACATTCTACAAACCATATTTCAATTGATCCTCTGTTACACAATGGGAGATTGAGATTAGGACTGGCATTAGTGCTGCATTACTGTGGTTTCAGAGGTTTACGATCCCTTTGTGCTTCTGATCATTGATTCCATCATGGCCCATTGCTCCTTTGTGACCTGGCAAATAAAATCAAGGTAAACATATAATAAATAAAGTGCTGAAAACTCCCCATTGTAAATATCTGATTGAGTTCAAGGAAAAAAAATAATCACCTCCTTCAGACCATTGAACTCGCCAGCCATGGAGACATATTCACCACCATCCATTCGAATGATCTAAGGACAGAGGAGCTGTTAAAGCTGAACATTTGTCTTTCACTGTGAAAAAGATATTAGCTTCCCTGTCAGGGCTACTCAACTTTATAAGTAGAGCCATTACAGTAATGCGCCGGACTATATAATTTCATATTGATCTCTGGAGCACTACTTTCCCCCCCCCCCCTAATTCTTCACAAAATTCCCTCTGCTACCCATCACAGAGGGAAAGAGAGGTGTAGGTTGTGCCCTTGTCTCCGTCTGGCTGTAAATGGAGAGGCCCTGTGGGGAAGACTCTAGGTGAGCTCTTGCCCAGAGAGGCGAAGCACTTTTCACGCAAGGTCATCGAACTCACCGCTCCTGATACCCAGCTGGCGTAGTCGCTGCAGAGGTAGACGGCAAGGTTGGCGATCTCTCCAGGAGTGCCCAGACGACCGACGGGTATATTCCCGATCATCGACTTCTCAAACATGCCAGTGGGATCCAGTCTGCTAAATGCACCCTTCAGAAAGATACTGGGAGAGTTATTATAATATTTGGAAAACTAAAGCTTTAAAGATAAAAATAATCCAAACTGGACCGAGTCAGCTGAACTAGAGAACTGAATCAATCTGATTTGTGAACAAATCATTCAGACTGGTTTTCACTGAAAAGATCCGACCGTAAAGCATGATTCATTCACAAATTCACAATACACACCAAGGGATGGACAACATTTTCAGAGAAGAACTTAAAACATGCACACTTACCTTAGTTTTGATTGGTCCTGGTTGAATAACATTAAATCTCATGCCGTACCTGCCCCACTCAGCAGCCAGAGACCTGTAGGTAGATACAATCAGCCTTTACACATTTAGGAATGAAAATTGACCGATACCGATAACCGATAATTCTTTATATTTGAAAGGCGATAACCAAATTATTGGCCAATAAATCTTAATATAAATTTTTGTTTCATTTTTGAGAGCCTGATTACAAAAACAAAAGTCTCGCCATTAAAAGCCATGTCCCAAGCACACAATTATAATGTTCTCATTAAAATTGTACGTAGCCTATATGGCAGATTTGCGCTGCACATGTTGCACTGAATTGTATTGTATTTTCCTTTTCTGAAGTGATTTCAATCATATTTTAAGCAATTTAAAACCATCATGGCAAACAGTGCGCATCTCAAGTGTCTCAGCTGAAGGAAACCCATATTGCCTTTAATATATCGGCCAAATTTTCTTATTGGGCCAATAACAACAACATTAAAAATGAACATTTTCAGCTAAAACCAATATGGTGGCCGATATATTGTGCATCCCTATCTGGTTTATTTTAAATTTGTCCCACTTTTTGAGGACATCTGGTCATCCCATCTATCAGACATGGCCACTAGTGCTTCTAGTGTAATTATCTCCCTGAGACGGACGTTTTTCCATTAGGTTTATCACACAACACTAGTGTAAGCACTAGCAAACATGGTGGCTCAAAGTCAAGCCAAGGAAAATCCAATCAAAGGCTTTTAAGGCTCTGGTGATCTCATGTAAAGAAAATGTATGTAACATAAATCAATCACAATTTGTAAAATCAGACAATCAGTAATTGATTAAAGTAATATATGTGGCCACATATAAGTATATATGTGCAATTAAGCAACAGATATTTTTGTAGGGTCTAAATCCTATACAATTAATGCAGTGTCTGCAGTGTAAGAAATTCTTTAAATTAGACCTAAAATTAATAATAATAACAATAATAATACAATATTTAAGATATATTTAAGAAATATATTAATAAAAAAATATTTAAGATTCTGCAGTATTTAGAACTCACTAATCATACCAAATACAAAGAAAAAAATCGTTTTTTTAAAAAGAAACTTTTTTTCACTCAAATCATTCTGATCATTTTTATTTATTTTTTATTAAATGCAAGGCAATTGATTCAGACAAACAACTTCTTATGGAATCAAGATTAGCTCTGTTTATCACTCATGATATAAACCAATTTAATAAAAAAGCATGATATATAAACAAGTGTCATGGTACTTATTCTATATGCAGTGTCATCCTGAAATAAGATATGCTTGGTTTAATTTAGCTCCTCATTTCAGTCTTCAAAAAATAATAGTTTTATTTGAAGTAAATCCTGTCATTATCCTAAACATTTAAGCAGAGATGATATTATTAATAAGCTACTGATCTAAATCATCATGTATAGTGTGCTGTCCACCTCTCTCTATTGTATTTCCAGCATATTTAACACTTCTTAAGGGGATAGGATCAAGATCCCCATCTTACAATTAAAATGTAAATGAAACATAGCCACTGCACCTTCATTATGATAACATATGCAGCCCTTCAGGAAGATTATTAGAAATGCATTTGACAGGAGGACCTGATTCTCAAAGGGCTGCCAGGAGGTGAATTACCTAAAAACGTGTCTGTAGTGTTACGGAGTACATACGTGCACAGCTTCTCCACTCCAGCTTTAGCCGCAGCACTTGGCACAACAAATCCTGAGCCACTCTCAGCGTAGACTGTGGTGATGGCCAGAAAAGCAGCACCTTTATAAATTCAACAATATTATCAGTTTCTGATGCTTTAAATGAGATCAATCTATAGGCTGCAGATCACCTGTGACATCATGAGATGATAATAAAACAGTATAAACAGTTTATAAATAGTTCTATGTGCATCAAGAATCTAATCTTTATTTATGAAAAAAGAAAAAAAAACGCACTGAGTCTTGAAGGTCAGACTTGTTATCAGCAGCAACATAATATCTTTGCACTTGGAGTTAATGGAGTAATTGAACAGTCTGTAATCACCATGTTCGAGGAAGCAGAAAGAGGTGAAAATAATCAGGTGAGAGGCTGGATGTCTGAATCTGAGCAGCTCATTCAACAAATACACACAAAAAACACACAAATAGGACTGAGGCAATGAAATGGAATTATCTTGCTAGTTATCATCTTACCCACACACACTCGGGTCTTATCATTGCAAAATATAGTAAATGTACTACATAAAGACTAATGATGTCTTAATTTACACATGAGTAATTATGCTGCAGCTTACTGGTCACAGCCAGAATCAGAAACCAGCTGTTATCTTCACGGAAAACAAAGAGAGCAGAAAACGGCATGAATGCACATAAATTAGCCCGTTACAAAAACAAGCTTGATTAGCAAAACAAATCCCACATTTTGACAACTTTTTTTATACCACTTTCCAAAAAGCATTATGCATGGGATCTGCAAGAAGCCACAGGCAACCTCATTACTGCAGAAACATCAAGACAACGGAAGCCAGAAGACAAACATGGATCATCTGGAACACTTAGTTAGTCACAAACATAGATGTGATTTCAATTCCTCACAGAATTGCCCACAATGTAACTTACAGAACAATTAAAAGTTTGTAATACTTTTGAAAGAAGTGTCTTATGCTCACCAAGGCTGTATTTTTTATAAAAAATGACAGTAAAAAATACAATAGTTCAATTCAATAGTTATTGTGATTGTGAAATATTATTACAATTATTATTACAAAATAAAAATAACTCTTTTATATTTTAATCTATTTTAAAATGCAGTTTATTCCTGTGATGGCAAAGCTGAATTTTCAGCAGCCATAACACAAGTGTCATGTGATCCTTATTCAAAAAAACATTTATTTAAAATATACATCTTTTTTAATGTTATAAATGTCTTTACTTTAAATTTTGATGAACCAAATCCATCCTTGCTGAATAAAAGTATTAATTTCTTTAAATAATAATAATAATTTTACACTACCCTTTAAAAGTTAAGAAATGTTCTGGGTTCTCTATTTATCTCTATTTACATAATCTGTGACATGATGTCAGTTATCACAGATGATAATAAATACAGGCGAAACTCGAATATCGTGCAAAAGTTGTATTTTTTTATGATTATGGCTTGAAAACCCCAAATTCTAAATCTCAGAAAATTAGAATATTACATGAAATCAATTTAAAAAAAGGATTTTAAATACAGAAATGTCGGCCCTTTGAAAAGTATAATCATGCATATGTATATACAAAATATATTAGTTTCACCTTTTAATTTGAATTACTGAAATACATAAACTTTTGCACAATATTCAAATTTTTCGAGTTTCACCTGTAGTACAGATTATCAATGACTTGAACACTAGGATTTATTTGCATTTACTGCCCTCTGGTGGTTATGCACTCCAAATCAACCACCTCTAGCTGACCAATAACCATACATTTATGTTCATTTGGCAGAAGCTTTTATCCAAAGAGACTTTCAGGTGCACATTTTAATCAGTTCAATCACTCCCTGGGATTCAAGCACCGTGCTCTACTGTTTGTAACTCTATTGCGCATACTACAGTGGTTCCCAACTGTGGTCATGGGCTATGTCCGAAATCACCCCCTATACACCCCCAATTTGCCAAGTTTCAAATGATTATAATTAAACAGCAAGCACAAACTATACAAAACCAGCAGACATTCCGAACTTTTTTTACAGTCTATCATTCCGACACACTGTGTCAGAATTCACTCGCTTGTTTTCATTCACTCCTAGTATAGTCAAGTGGACTATATTAGTCGACTAATGTAGGGAATAGTGAATGAGGGTATAGGGGGCGATTTCAGAGACAGCTGTGGAGTTACCCCAGAACTGTATTTTTGGGTACGGTTACACGACATCGATGTACTAAAAATGGAAACGTTTTTCCTTTCGCATTTTTCACGTACAGACGACAACATTGTCAAAAACTTCCCTGCTCACACGAATCAGTGAAACGCTGTATTATGCTCGCCAGACCAGAAGTTGGTGCATAACATCACTGTTTTTTCACAAACTCGTGTTTTTGTAGTTTGAAAAGAGACGATAACAGTATCGTTTTCAAAAACTTGCAGTTTGAATCTTGTTTTCAAAAGTTTGCATTTGCAGGCCCCCAAAACGCTAGGCCTAGATGAACGGCCAAAACGAATTTCTGTTTTAGATGAAAACAGTGTCGTGTAAACGGCCCCTTAAATGTCTCCCTAATCAAAAACTTTCTAAAGATTTAGCTGTGAACCTTAGATGTGTCAGATAAGAGAGACATGTGCGGTGCTTGTGGACTCCAGGGCCAGGGTTGGGAACCACTGGCATACTAAATATAAGCAGATATTTTTATCATGATTACAAGATGAATTACCATACAACTACTTTGCTACATCTCTATAAAAAATAATAATCACCTTTCTCAGCTTTGATGAGGCGTTTCCCGATGTCTAGCGTGACATAGGCAGTGCCGTTCAACACAATGTCAGTGATGGTTCTCCAGGCATTGGGAGACAGCTTCTCTGAAGGAGAGATGAAGTTTCCAGCTGCATTGTTTATCACCACCTGGCAAACAGAATGCCAACGCATCAGAAGGAGTTTAGTGTGGAATCTTTTGTATCACTGCTGTTAAGATGGAGATCTAAACCTACATCAGGCAAGCCGACATCATTGACAAGCTGGTCAACAGCAGCCTCAACTGAAGCCGGGTCTCTAACATTACACTGGATGGCATGGACCTGAAAACATCAACACATTTATCAAACTCTATGAGGATGAAAACAAGTTCCTCACCAAAAACATGGCAATAATTGCTTAGATGTGAGAAGTACCTTGTTTTCTGTCTGTTGTGAGATTTCCTCTGCTGTTTTCTTCAAAACATCAAGATTTCTGGAAGTGACAACAGGAGACTTAACACGAATATTTTAACATGAATAATCACTCAAATTCAACATGATTTAAGCTTTTGGATTTGCTTGCAGGGTGTGTCAACAATTATTTAGGAACTAGAAGACAAAATTATAGTAAAAACAGTGATCGTGAGAATATTATTACTATTTAAAATAACTGGTTTCTGTTGTAATACATTTTTTAGATGTAATTCAGTCATGTAATGGCAAAGCTGAATGTTCTGCAGGCATTACTCCAGTCTACACTGTCACATGATCCATCAGAAATCATTCTAATGTGCTGCTCAAGAAACATTTCTTACTATTATCGATGTTGGAAACATGTGTGCTCCTTAATACGTTTTTGATGATCTTATGAGAGGGATAACTAACCTGCTGGCTATCACGCATTCTGCTCCCAGAGAAGACAGAGCAGTGGTCATGGCTTTTCCAAGTCCCGTTCCTCCTCCAGTGATAAAGGCCACTTTGTTTTTGAAAGTTCCCGGGAGAAGCATAACACCTTCAGACGGTGGGAAGAATCTAGCTTGAGGACCGCTCTGGTATAAAGTGTTTGTCCCATTTCCAAACAACTGTTAAAGGATACAAAGAGGTTCATTTTAGTTATTCAGACAGGAATAACAGGGTGAAATTGGGTGAAAGGTCATAAGGACAATGAAAGTATAAAGTACTTACTGCTTAAGCTATGCATTTAAGGAAATATCCTTTATAGATAATGCAACATGTCTCAAATGTAGCCTTAATCATGAATGAAAGGCATGATTTTTACATTCAGTGTACATTGTAAGAATTGAAAGAGTTAATTTTACTGCACAAGCTAGTTCAAATTTAATTCCCTAAAATGCAATTTAAAAACTTATATTTTATAAAACTAAAAGTTACAGATAAAAATGACTTTGTCTTGAGAGCAGCTTATGAGATTTCGAAAATAATTAACAATTTAATACATACACAACTAAATAAAAGTCTTACTCGTGCTGGTGTGAAACACTTGTTTGGAGTTAAAACTCTATTTAACGAGGCCAGTCCTGTGAGCAGCGCCATAGCGTCAAAAGGAAAATATATTTTAGAGGGAGAATACGTGTAGCAACAAAGTCAAAAGCATACAAATAAACTAGTGAAGTCAGACTCAGTAATGCCTCTGACGCATTGAAATGACTCTACAACTAAAGTCCGCAAATCCTGAATGATATCTTCCGGTTTCCGGTTTGCCGGCTGATCTGAGATCAGTCAAGACAGGCTTTTCATCCAATAGCGTGTCGATAACGAGCTGACGATCAGATCTCAGATCAGCTATTGGAGACGCACACCTCTAGTTTACTCCTGAGGCATAACAAACGAAGCGGTTCTTTTTTTGTAAATATCTGTATAAAGTATCGTTTGTATTGTCTGAGATTTCTGCTAGTATTGTTCGTCTTAACTTAGGCAAAATGTAGAATGTCATTTTGTGTAAGGTGGAAGAAAATAACTAATATTAGTTAACCAGTCGGTTAGTTGACAGCGCGCCGGGGCTCAAACAATCAGGTAAACAACCGTTTATTTTTACATCAGTGCTGTAAACAAACACTATACGCACACGTATTTGACATATTACGTTATAACTGGTAGTTTATGTATAGAAAATGACAATAATGTAAATATTTTAGTTCTTTTTTCCAGCTTGTATTGCTAACAGATATGATGCAGCATTTTATATCCCATGACACTATGATGTTAAAAGACTGTATAAGTTACTGGATTTGAAGATTACACTGAATTTATGACAACACTTTTCTTGTATTTATTTAATCTAGTTGCTGATAATTATTAATAATAATTTTAAAAGAAAGTCGATTTTTTTAATAAACTGCAGAACTATCTATCTATCTATCTATCTATCTATCTATCTATCTATCTATCTATCTATCTATCTATCTATCTATCTATCTACCTATCTATAATAGGTATAGATTTGTCTTTTGGGCCAACCATCTCTGATCCAGTGAGATGGGGAACCAACTGGCTGGAATTGCTCCATCACAGATACTATCAGTGGACAGTTATTTCTCTGACATCCATGATTATGAATATGACAAAAGTCTGGGCAGTACGCGTTTTTTCAAAGTGGCCCGGGCGAAACATAGAGAAGGATTGGTTGTGGTTAAGGTCTTTGCAATCCAGGACCCCTCTCTGCCACTTACCAGCTACAAGCAAGAACTGGAGGAGCTGAAAATAAGACTGCACTCCTGTCAGAACTGTCTGCCTTTTCAAAAAGCCACACTTACTGAGAAAGCAGCCATACTATTTCGGCAGTATGTTCGAGATAACTTGTATGACCGTATCAGTACACGGCCGTTTCTCAACAACGTGGAGAAGAAGTGGATTGCCTTCCAGCTCCTCAATGCCGTGGACCAGGCCCATAAATCTGGTGTGCGTCATGGTGACATTAAAACAGAGAATGTTATGGTGACAAGCTGGAACTGGGTGCTTCTCACAGACTTTGCTAGTTTTAAACCCACATACTTGCCTGAAGACAACCCTGCAGATTTCAACTACTTCTTCGACACGTCCAGGAGGAGAACGTGCTATATTGCTCCGGAGAGATTTGTGGATGGCAGTATGTTTGCCACCGAAAGTGACCAGACAACACCGCTTGTGGATCTCTCCAGCAATAGCCAACGGACCAGGGGAGAACTCAAGCAACCCATGGACATCTTCTCAGCTGGTATCCATTATATTTTTTTCTGTTTGCTTAAAGCGGGTGCAGTATAATAAATGAAATATTTTTCAATGACCTTTCTTGTTTCATTTTCTTGTGTTAGGTTGTGTGATTGCAGAATTGTTCACAGAGGGCGTCCCGCTCTTTGACCTCTCACAACTGCTGGCTTACCGTAAAGGACATTTCCAGACTGAACAAGTGCTGATGAAAATTGAGGATCACAGTATTAGAGAACTGGTAGCATTTCTATTCATTTGAGATTTTAGATATTTTGTATTATTTCAAATTTTCACTTTAGGTTCTACAAACTTATACACTACCATTTTGGAGCTGCTATTTTTAAATGTTTTTTTAATTAAGGCATTTATGCTCATCAAGGCTGCATTTATTTGATCAAAAATACAGTAAAAGAGTAATATTGTGAAATATTATTGCAACTTAAAATGACTGTTTTCTATTTTAATGTATTCTAAAATGCAATTTATTTCTGTGATGGTTCAGCATTATTACTCCAGTCTTCAGTGTCACAAGATCCTTCAGAAATCAATCTAATATTCTGATTTGGTGCTTAAGAATAATTCTTATTATTATCAATGCTGAAAGCAGTTGTGTTGCTTTGCCTAATATTTTTGTGGAAACCATGATACATTTTTTTTATTTACATTCTTTGATGAATAGGACAGCATTTATTTGAAATAGTCTTTACTGTCACTTTTGATCCATTTGCATCCTTTCTAAATAAATTATTTATATCAAACAAAATCTTACTGACTCTACAAAAAATAATACATAATATGATACTAGTCAGTACTAGTCAATTAGATATTACGTAGTACTCTAAATAATTTCATCCACTTTATGCAGGTGGCACAAATGGTGCAGCGAGAACCGGAAAAGCGCCTGGCGGCTGAAGAATACCTGAAGCAGCAGCGAGGCAAAGCGTTCCCAGAAATCTTCTACACCTTCCTTCAGCCCTACATGGCCCAGTTTGCCAAGGAGACCTTCCAGTCTGCTGACGAAAGGGTGTTGGTGATACGCAAGAACCTGGAGAACATCCTCAATAACCTGTGCAGTGGCGGGCAGACTGGGAAGGCTGAAAAGCAGGAGAAGGCATCTCAGGAGCTTAGTTCATCCAAGGAGCAAGGGCTGGTGGTGCTGGTGTCAGTGATTACATCCTGTCTGCAGACGCTGCGCTTTTGCGACTCCAAACTGGCAGCTCTGGAACTGATCCTTCATCTGGCAGGCCGGTTAAATGTGGAGATTCTGCTGGACAGGATCACACCATACTTGCTGCATTTCTGCAATGACTCGATGCCACGCGTCAGGGCCGAGGCTGTTCGCACTCTGACTAAAGTACTGGCGCTGGTCAAGGAGGTTCCTCGCAATGATGTTAATATCTACCCAGAATACATTTTACCTGGGATTGCCCACTTGGCCCAAGATGAAGCAACGATTGTCAGACTTGCTTATGCAGGTATTTTACTGCTAGAAATCTCTGGAGAAAATTGTCTAAATTGTCTGCCTTTTAAATGTGTAACTGTAAATAGTTTTCACGATCCATTAATTTTCTGGTTTTAAATGAAAAAACAAACTAAAAAACATTTCAATTGGAAATACTTAAGGTTGACTTAAATATTATATTACATTATATTAATGTTCAAAAGTTTGTGGTCAGTAAGAGTTATTTTTTAAGAAATGTATACTATTATTATGCAAGGATGCATTAAATTTAACAAAAGTAACAGTAAAGACTTTTATAATGTTACAAAAATATAAAATTGTACAAATTTATGCTTTTTCTTTTTAACTTTCTATTCAGCAAAGAATTCTGATTCTGAAACAAAATGTACTATTATAATGATTTCTGAAGGATCATGTGACACTTAAGGCCAGAGTAATGGCTGCTGCAAATTTAGTTTTGTCATCTCAGGAATAAATTACATTTCAAAATATATTAAAATAGAAAAAGAGTTATTTTAATTTATATTTCACAATATTAATGTTTTACTGTGTTTTTGATCAAATAAATGCAGCCTTGGTGAGCATAAGAGACTCAAAAACATTTAAAAGATCTTACAGACTCTAAACTATTGAACAGTAGTGTATGTTATATTATTATATCTATAGAGAACATAGCACATTTGGCTGAGACAGCACTGCGTTTTCTGGAGCTGGTGCAGGAGAATAATTTGAGCTCTGAACAAGACCTCAATGGAGAGGACACAGAAGAAACTCTTCACCCCAATGAAAACTATGATTCAGGTAAATGTTTGTCCTTCAATTAAAGCTCACTTTTATGGTAGTTTTGAAACAAGGTTAATTGATATTGTCAATATAGATCCCACTTTATGGACTCCATTAATAACCAGTTTGCATGAAAATATTTTTGTGCTATCATTAAAACGCTGTGGATATGATGCATCTATTGTCCAAAGAGCTGCAGGCCTTGCATGAGATGGTTCAGCAGAAGGTGGTGACTTTACTGAGCGACCCTGAGAACATCGTCAAACAGACGTTGATGGAGAACGGCATCACGCGCCTCTGCGTGTTCTTCGGCAGACAGAAAGCCAACGATGTCCTCCTCTCCCACATGATCACCTTCCTCAACGACAAGAATGACTGGCACCTCCGTGGAGCTTTCTTTGACAGCATAGTAGGAAAGTTTCCACCACAGTCGCTTCATATGAGGGCAGTCTCTCGCAACATGGTAACCAAATCTCCTCCTCTCTGCAGGTGTAGCAGCCTATGTGGGCTGGCAGAGTTCCTCCATCCTGAAACCTCTTCTGCAGCAAGGCCTGAGTGACGTTGAGGAGTTTGTCATTTATAAAGCTCTCAACGCTCTCACTTGCATGTGTCAGCTGGGGCTACTGCAGAAACCTCACATCTACGAATTCGTCAGTGATATTGGTCAGAAAAACTCTCTTCATTCATATTCCATTGTATAATGTGCTTCGTAATTATTGTATATCATTTATTATTTAAAATGTTACTATCCCACAGCTCCTTTCTTGTGTCATCCCAATCTGTGGATCCGCTATGGAGCCGTGGGTTTCATCACTGTTGTCGCTCAGCATTTAAACATTGCTGACGTCTACTGCAAACTTATGCCCCATCTCAACCCCTTTATCACTCAGCCGATTATACAGGTGAGGTTACATTAGTGGGGGCTTCGGATCTAGTGTATCATATTAGTCTTGTTTGCTACACTTCTTGTTTACGCTGAACACAAAAGGTGAGTTTTAAATGAATCTGCTGACCATTCTTTTAATGTACAGTGATAACATGAATTGAGAACTGTCATAAAAAATTGTTCATATGACAGACAAACAGACCAAAATGTAATTTATTTTGGCCTGAAAATTCTTAAACCGTTGACCTTTTGTGTTTCACGGAAGAAATTAAAAGTCATACAGAGTTGGATGAGGGTGAGTATATGACAGAATTTTCATTTTGGTTAAACATTTTTTCTGCCTTTGGACAGATTGATAAGGAGATTGTGTTGCTCAGTGTGCTGAAAGAGCCTGTAAGTCGCTCCATCTTTGACTACGCACTGCGTTCCAAAGACATCGGAAGCCTCTTCAGACACCTGCTACTCCGCCAAAAAAAGCGCAATGGCTCCATCCCAGAATGCCCCATTCCTGATGATCCTGCAATTGCACAGCTCCTTAAGAAACTTCTCTCACAGGTTAGGAAAATAAATTTAAGTTCTATTCTAGTTTTTATTTATTTATATAAATGTATAGGGTTGCTACTGTAGTTAGGATTTCTTTGTGATTTGTTTTTTAATGAATAAATAATTACTTTATAGTTTTAGAACTACATTTCTATGAAATAACCATGTCCCTGACCCTAACACTATCCCTGAGTAATGACTTTTTAGGAACAATAAGTCATGTTTCCCCATGTTACACTTGTATAAATCAAGTTGAGCAGTTATAATGTGATTTATTTCAGGGAATGACAGAAGCTGAGGAGGACAAGCTCTTGGCTCTGAAAGACTTCATGCTCAAGTCCAACAAGGCCAAAGCCAACATCATAGACCAGAGTCACCTGAGTGATGGAGCCCTCAGTGGAGTCATTGATCTCGGTACACTGGGCATCACTGGCCGACAGGTGGACCTGATCAAGCCAAAGCAAGATTCTGAAGACAAGAGAGGTGGGTGACACACTTTCTGCTGTCATTTTTACTGCTACTTCAATTGAAGATACATACGCTTCTCATGTCGTTAGTTCACCATTTAAAATTAATGCATTATATTTTTTCGTTTGTTTACAGACTTCATCCCTTCTGCCTCTGGTATATTGTTTAGGTCTCAAACAGCTAATCTCTGTTTGAAGTTATAATCACTCACTTTGACTAACACTTTGACTAGGCTTTGTGTGGCTAGATCAGAGAATTCTTGATAACTTGCAGATATGATGTGTATAGATACACTTTGTTATGCACTCTAGTACATTTGGGCGAATTATGCTTTTTGTTGCAGTCAGTTTGTTACAAACCTATGGGAGTGTACTGTCAAAGTGTATGGCTGGTGACTTAATTTAATCATAGTGACAGATTTCCCAGTATACACTACCATTTAAAACTTTAGGTTTTTCTAAAGAAATCAATTATTTTATTCAGCAAGGATGCATTCAATTCATCAAAAGTAACAGTAAAGACATTTATAATGTCATAAATACTGTTATTTTGAACTTTATATTTATCAAAGAATCCTGAACAAAACAGGTTTCAGGGTTTCCACAAAAATATTAATCAACACAACTGTTTTCAACATTGATAAATAATAATAAGAAATGTTTACCAAGCACCAAATCAGCATATTAGAATGATATCTGAAGGATCATTTGGCGGAGTAATGGCTATTGATCGTTAAAATTAGCCATTACAGGAATAAATTACATTTTAAAATATATTTAAAAAAAGAAAATAGTTATCTTAAATTACAATCATATTTCACAATATTACAGTTTTTACTGTATTTATGATCAAATAAATGCAGCTTTGGTGAACATAAGAGACTTTTAAAAAACATTAAAAAAAATCTTATTGTCTGACTCTAAACTTTTGAATGATAGTGTATGTAAATATTTATTCTCATAGATTCCCTATTAGCTGTGGAATATTATTGCAGAAACTTTTTTGATGCTGATGACCCCAAAATATGATGATCGCTTTGCGAGGGATCCCCTGCCTATAATATAAAAACAGTTATATATTTTTCATGGATAAATACCTATTTATACTTAGTTTAAAAAAAATCTAACTAGGGTTGTCTTTTGAAAGTTGAGAAATATTAGCTATATGTATACTGCATTTTATTACTGCATTGCAAGCATTATTATTCATCACACTATTTTTTATCTAGTGCAAAGAAGAAAAAATTTACTGAAGCTGGGTTTGTAAAACTGCAGCTATAAGAGAAGTTGTAGGTGGTTTGAAATATTGCTGATTTATTTGCTGAGAGTTAATGATCTCAACATACTGTGTAGTCCCCTTCAGTTCAAGTGTGTTTGGGAAGTAACATTTGATCGTTTGCTTCTGTTCTATGATAATATTCACTTTTTGAACTAATATTAAATTACTTTATTTTTAAGTACTGCGTCTTACTCTTGGTGCTGACTAAATCCATTGCCTGATTTATTTTTCGTGTGTCAGTGTGCATGTTAACGGTAACCGAGCTGCACAGAGTGTTTTAGAAACCAGAAATGCATCATTTATCAGAACCACATTTAAAACGGGTCCATTTTGTTTCTCTCGTGACAGCGCGCAAGCATACGAAACAGGACTCCAACTTGAACGAAGAGTGGAAGAGCATGTTTGGTTCTCTGGACCCTCCCAGCTCGACGGCAACTCCCTCGACGGTACCTAATGTTCTAGTTCCGAGCGGTGGTGGGGAACCCAGTGGAACTCTTGCCGGAGAGCGCCTGCGATCTGAGAGTTCCTCACAGACTCTTAACCTCCCTCATGTTCCATCCTCAGCCCAGGTCGACCGCTGAGCCGACAGTGTGCTATCATCCCTCCCCTCTTCTCTTTCTCTGCCCTCTCTCCCTCTCCTTTCTGCCTCTTCTATCATCCTTTCTTCATCAACACCTATATTAGTGTGTATTTGTCTGTGTTGAAACTGTAGTCTGTAAAGCCTTTTCAATCATATCAGTCACCTGATGTTAAGTCACCTGAATGTCCTGGATTTTCTCTAGATTAAATACACTAGCATGTTGTTCGTCAATAGTGGTGATAAATAACTAAAATCTTTATCTTAAACCTCTCCCCGTTGCTCTTAAACCACAGGTTCCTGAGGCCGGATCTGTGCAGCCCAGGAAAACCACAGTGCTCCCTAGCATTCAAGTGGTACAGTCCTTAACCGGAGCATCTACATACCAGCGGCGCATCACTACGTGCAAGGCTGAGCTGCAACAGCTGGTGCAGCAGAAAAGAGAGCAATGCAACGCAGAGCGCATGGCCAAACAGATGATGGAGAGCGCAGAGTGGGAGAGCAGGCCTCCGCTGCCAGGTACAGCAGTCTCGTCTCCACCCTAATATATCGTGTGGCTGTCTAGCTTTTGCTTGCTAGACCTCGTGCTGAAATCAGTAGCTGCAGCTGACCTTTTTGTAGAGCTCTTCTTATTTTTTGTTTATATTTAAAATGCAAAGTTAAGTAATTTTATTTTAGAAAAAAAAGACATTTTAAATTGTAAAGTATCTTAATGTCCCCACAAGGATTTTGGTATTGCCATCTTTGTAGGGACATTTTGTTCCCATAATGTGGGGTTTACCAGGCCACACACACACACACTTACATACATATACATATATATTTATTTATATTTATTTATTATAAACCCCATACTTTTGAACGGTAATGTATGTGATGCTTTTTCCCTAATTGAGGTCATTCATTCAAAATCATTTTGTTCTAGTAAAATATGCTTATGATGAAGTATGAACAATATCATAAAGTTTTTCTAGTTTTTCCACTTTGGTAACTGTAGCTGTTGCATTGCAGGGTGGCATCCAAAAGGTCTTCTAGTGGCCCATCTTCACGAGCACAAATCTGCTGTGAACCGAATCCGAGTGTCCGACGAGCACTCCATCTTTGCTACGTGCTCCAATGATGGAACTGTAAAGATCTGGGACAGCCAGAAAATGGAGGGCAAAACGACCACCACAAGGTATATAATATCTTAATGTCAGTATTTTGACTCTTTTGGATCTATGCATTTTCAAGGTGGTTGTTTTACTGTTATCTTAACCGGGAAGATTGAAAAATGGGATTGTTTCAGGTCTGTGCTGACGTATTCTCGGATTGGAGGACATGTAAAAACACTGACCTTTTGTCAGGGGTCGCATTACCTTGCTGTCGCATCAGATAATGGTTCCATCCAGCTTCTCGCAGTTGAGGCAAACAAGCCACCCAAATCACCCAAAGTCCAGCCCTGTCAGACCAGGTGTGTGCAGGTCATATACTTACTCCATTCGATTTACTCCCATTCCACTTTCTGACTTTGTGTGCTGCCACATAAATAAATCAAGACCATAAGACACTAAGGTCAGTGTCACTCATGCAGTCAGATCAGTGAGCCACTGAGTCTCTTTCAGGTTCCTGGATCCAAAGGATGAGG
Organism: Semotilus atromaculatus; assembly: GCA_031834385.1. Taxonomy (NCBI): domain Eukaryota; kingdom Metazoa; phylum Chordata; class Actinopteri; order Cypriniformes; family Leuciscidae; genus Semotilus; species Semotilus atromaculatus. Next base: position 7,720,892 of record JAULUF010000019.1, on the reverse strand, counting down.
GCTGTGTGGTGGACGTACATCACTTTAACTCCGGGGCGCAGACTGTTCTGGCCTACGCCACTGTGAACGGCTTTTTGGTGGGATGGGACCTCCGCAGCAACAGCAACGCTTGGACTCTCCGCCATGACCTGCGCCTGGGTCTCATCACTTCCTTTGCTGTGGACATGCACCAGTGTTGGCTGTGTGTGGGTAAGATAGCTGCATAGCTTACAGTAGATGATGTTTAGTGGTGATTGTACAGAAACATCATTAAGTCACTTTTATTTATTTAGGACTTTATACAATACATTGTGCTTTAGAAATGAGTGCTGATCAAAACCCCAATTACAGAAGAAGGCTTTCAGGAAATTCCTAGACTGTGAAAGCATTGGATAAACTAGGTTTGGTTATTTTATGTCTTACTTACATAGGCACAAGTAATGGCACAATGGCATGCTGGGATATGCGGTTTCAGCTACCGATTTCCAGCCACACCCACCCAGCCCGAGCTCGAATCAGACGCCTGCTGATGCATCCACTCTACCAGTCCTCTGTCATTGCAGGTGAAAAGTTTACTTGCATTTACTTGATAATTGAAAATACAGTAAAAACAGTAATATTTTGAAATATTACTACAATTTAAAATGCCAGTTTTCTTTAATATATTTTGAAACTTAATGTATTCCTGTGATGGCAAAGCTGAATTTTAAGCAGCCATTACTTCAGTCTCACATGATCCTTCAGAAATATCGTAATCCTAAATATCCCATCCTATATGCTGATTTGTCGCTGAAGAAACATTTCTTATTATTATTATTATTAATATTATTATTATTATCAATGTTGAAAAAGGTTGTGCTGCTTAAAGGTGGGGTATGTGATTCTCTTTTTTTGTCCATTTTTTCAAAATAACTTGAAATCCTATTCCTAACCCACTTACAGTCACTGAGTTAGAAGCACTGAAATAAAAATTAAACAATTTAATCATCTGTGGAACGGGCAGGACTCGAAAAACTCCAGCCAATCATTTCCAAGACCACCTAGAATCATTGGACAGTCAGTCCGTCAATCAAACGGTCGTACCATACCCCCCTCCCCCATCCCCCTCGCGCGAATCAGAGACAGCGTTGGAGGAAAGAAGGTAGGACCATTTGAGTTGTGTATTTACAAAATCTGCCGGTCGTTTTCCAAATCACATACCCCACCTTTAATATGTTTGTGATTGTTTTTTTTATTATTATTTTTCAAGATTCTTTGATGAATACAAGGTTCAAAAGAAAGGCATTTTTGAAATCTTTTTGTTAACTAAAATAACAAACTGACTAAACTTTTTTTTAAACTAAAGATATATATATATATATCTTTATCCCAAACGTTTGAATGGTAGCATGTGTGTGTATTTAGTATATACTGTATCTATATAGATTCTAAATATATAATATAGTATGTTAATAAAGATTTTCCTCATTCTCTTCAGCTGTCCAAGGTAACAATGAGGTGTCCATGTGGGATATGGAGACTGGAGACAGGAAGTTTACCCTGTGGGCCAGCTCTGCACCTCCGCTTTCAGAGATGCAGGTTGTTGCATGTTGTCACTTCTCCATCACAAAACAAAAATAATGAGTAAATTCATCCAAGTTACCAGCTGTCATCATTTTGGACTCTGTTGTCCTTCACAGCCCTCTCCTCACAGTGTGCATGGGATATACTGCAGCCCTGCCGATGGCAACCCTCTCCTACTTACAGCTGGATCGGACATGAGAATCAGGTGTGCCTAATTAGTTAAGCTAATCACTGTTGATTTGGAAAAAGATATTGGAAAAAGGGATTCAGAAGACTTTCCTTTGAAACACCCCTACAAATGGCATCCCCTTCCTGAAGTGCCCTTCAAGGGTGCAAAATGCTATTATTTTATGTATTTTTGGCCATCTATGATTGAAATTTTTTAAAGTAAATCAATAAAAAATTGGTTTTTAAAAAAATTTTTTATTCAACTCCAGACATTACTTCCTCCATACAGTCATTAAATATTTCCAAAACTCAGTTGAATTTGTTTTCAAGGGTATCTTCATACATAAACAGCTGCCTTTCAGACACAGTTAAATGTTTGACATCCCAAGGTTCTGAGGGCATATGGACAAATATTGAATTTGTAAATATGAAAATATTGAATTTGAGTGTGTTCTAAATGACATCTACAGGTTTTGGGATTTGGCCTACCCTGAGAGGTCATACATCGTTGCAGGCTGTGCTAATGACTCTCTTCACTGCCCTTCTGTGTTCTACAATCGCAAGATCATAGAAGGAACAGAAGTAGTACAGGTCTGAAGCTCATTTCCATCAGATTTTAGGTTTCTGCATGCTTATATTTATCTAATCTTCACTTCTGCCTCCCTTCAACATCACCAGGAGATCCACAGTAAGCAGAAGAGCGGATCCACCGAGGACACGCCTCGCCGTGGCCCAGAATCCCTACCCGTGGGCCACCATGACATCATTACTGATATTGCGACGTTCCAGACCACCCAGGGCTTTATAGTCACCTCCTCTAGAGATGGCATTGTCAAAGTCTGGAAGTGAGAGACACACTGTGCCAAGATGGGATGACATGACATTGTTTGAATGGACATCCAATCAAGTGCAATGTAAATTTAAATATAATGCCAATTAATATAATTCAGTAATTTAGGATCAAATCCACTTGAATATTAACTATATAAAACAGTGTAAGCCTGCAGTTTGTGTGTGAACAGTTTTCTTTGTTTTGTTTTTTTGTGCAACTGCTTCATGCTGATATCAAGGTCATACAATATGGCCACACTGTAGAAAACAGGAAATGGGATAGCTGAAAAGTATTTGCAGTCTGTTTCACACAATAGTTACACTTATAGTGTTATTTCTGCACAGCTATGTAAACACCTAGTTTTCTTTAAGGCCTGAATGCAAGACATGGAATTAAACTTCCATTGTAATCACGGTGTAATATTACTGAATAAATGTGACAAGAAATGTGTATTCGCTTGGTGTTTTTGCTGAAAAACATTGTAGCACAGCATATTTAACCTTGTTTGAAGTGAACATGAAAAATCTAAATTGATTCCCACTGAATAAAATCAAGTCCAACCCTACTTTGTTTATTTTGGAAAACCTGGTTTCACTCAAACATTTGACTAGCCTGATTGACACCAGACCCTTCTCAGTTGTAACAGAGTGGGTCTGGGGAAGGTTCAATCACAGCCCATTTCCAAAGGGGTGTCACCAACAGACGTCGCTCAAATGCCTCTGGATGCAATTGGATAGACCTAAAACCAATCAGAGCGATCGTCATCGTGTAAAGCCCGCCTCAATGTTTGTTATTGGTGCCTCGATTTGGAAAAATTGGAAATGGTGACTTGCAGAGCAAATCTCCAATTTGCCGGAAGTTCATCTGGGTTTTCCCAGACTAACATACGACAAGTTGCAGATGTACAATGGATTGTGAGCAGTTTTTCACAATTCTTAAAGATAAAAAATGCACAGACTTCAAAAAATGTATGTTTTATTTAGTATCAAAAAAAATTATTCCACATTATTGGTGCTGTGACAGAACTTCACAAACAACCTTTATGTACATTGACATGCAGTGTGACTTAGCTGATGATGTATAACTTTATTAAAGGATTAGTTCACTTTTAAAAAAACTTTTGCTGATAGTTTACTCACCCCCATGTCATCCAAGATGTCCGTGTCTCTCTTTCTTCAGTCGAAAAGAAATTAAGGTTTTTTATGAAATCATTTCAGGATTTTTCTCCATATAATGGACTTCAATAGGACCCAGACGGTTCAAGGTCCAAATGACAGTTTCAGTGCAGCTTCAAAGGGCTTTAAACGATACCAGACGATGAATAAGGGTCTTATCTAGCGAAACGATCGGTCATTTCTGTGATGTGCGTTGGTGAAGTCACGTAATACGCAATTACGTTGAAAAGGTCACGCGGAAGTACCGAGTCAGTGTTTACAAATGTGAGGACCATATACAAATATTCAAATGTCTTTGTGTCAGTTTATCATTTAAAATGGCCATTTCGTGTGTTTTGATATTAAAAAGGCTAAAAGAAAATGTTCAATTGCGAAAATCAATTCAAAATCAAAATCAATTTCAATTCTGCATCACAGAACAGAGCAAGGCAAGCATTTGTGCTTATAAAACTTAAACTTTTTCATTTATTTTTTAAATGTCCGATCGTTTCGCTAGATAAGACCCTTATTCATCGTCTGGTATCGTTTAAAGCTCTTTGAAGCTGCACTGAAACTGTCATTTGGACCTTGAACCGTTTGGGTCCCATTGAAATCCATTATATGGAGAAATCTTGGATGACATGGGGGTGAGCAAATTATCAGCAAACGTTTTTTTAAAAGTGAACTAATCCTTTAAGTACGATGAAAAATAAATGCTAATGTGCTTTTGTGTTGGAAAATTCCGGTGGGTAATTCTTAGCTTTTTTTGTAGTAAAAATATAATTATATTTAAAAAAATAATAAAAAAATGTTTAGCTTTGAAAAAAAAAGAAAAAAGCTAAATGCGAGGGTGAACATTTGTTCAAATGTTAAAAGTGTAATATGGAAAGTCATCCAGGTTAAATGTCCCTTAGACAAAGGGCTTCACACTGCTCCTGCATGTCAAACCTGTTTTTGTTTCCTCCACATCCTCCAAACCAGAATTGTATACATTCATTCTGCTGGATGTCATAATACCAGCTTAAAACATAGTTACTGCAGGGTCCCACATCCTGTTTCATGAGGCACGCATCTGTGAGTGGAAACATCAGAAAATAGATGATGCATAACCCTTTTACTGGCTTTCCAGAGGGGGGAAAAAGTAATATTGGTCCACATTTAAAAAAATCAGCAAAAGACAGACAATCAACTACAGAGGTGGCTCATTTCTCACCATCAAATAATGTGGTTTCCTCTTTTGCCTGCAGGATTAGTTCAGGATCTGGAGATGGAATAAATAATACAAATGTTTCAGCATTTGTTTTATATTGACAAAGTACCTTGTGTGATTGTTCATTTCTTAAATGTTCAGTTTGTAATTTCAGTGTTACCAGTGACACAAAATGCAATTGCAATCTGTTTAAACAGCTTGATATACAAAAGCAACTAATGGTGTTTGATTTGGGTTATACAACCCTTCTGAAATCTACTACCCTAAGCTGGTTGCTGGACTCTCAGACTCATCAGGTTTGTTGGCTAGTTTTGAGAGGTTTTGGGCAACCTTTCAGCTATTCAGGCTGAAAGAGAAGCAATAGCTAAAGGGCAGTTTGGCCAGGCTGGCAGACCACTTTAAACTAAAAACATGATTTATGAACCAGTGCACAGTGTTAGGGGTAATGCATTACAAGAAACGCAAATAATCTAATCAGATTCAAGTAACTAGTAGAGTAATGCATTCTTTTAAATTTACAACAAAATATCTGAGCAACTTATCCATGTTTGTTTACCCATTTGTTGACTGACACCTCATGAAACCCATGTTGAGAGAAATCAGGAGTAAAGTGCGGGCGTTGTGTGCGCAGAGTGAACATGATGGTTATTATAGTTCTAGACTAATGTGAGAAGGTATTTACTCGTACCGCTTGCACAAAAACAGATTCAGTATTCCTCAAAATGAAATGCAAACGCTGAATATTACACAAACCTGCAAAAATTACATATATTAAAAATAATACAAATATACTTTATGTATTTAATCTCACTTTATTAACCAATGTCTTTGCTGCTGACCTTCGATGATTAAATTCAACCATCTAAAAAGCAAAAATGACTTTAGGTAAACATCACATTTCTGTTTAATTTTTTTATGTATTGCTGAAGTACAGTAAGAGTGTTCAACTTTCTTCAACTGCGTCTTCTGGAATCCAGAATGGCAGCACAACTGAAAGGTTTGTTTGAGCTGCGCCCTCTAATGTACAAGCGTGAATTAGCATTTCACTTTTGGTGTGAAAGGGCCTTTACATTTGCCAGAAACAGAACTTTTGGAGATGGAACAAATAATACAAATGTTTCAGCATTTGTTTTATATTGAAAAAGCACCAGCTCAGGTGAGAAACAATTAACGCAAAAGTAATGTAACATTACTTTCAATAAAAGTAAATGTAATTAGTTACTTTTTTCGGAAGTAACTCTTCAGTATAATATAACGCATTCCTTTTTTAAAGTTAGCTTTCCCCAACACTGTCAGTGCAGTTACTTACTTAGTTTGCCGCAGGTCTGAAGGCATTCCTTTTCTGAACTAAAACGGTTACGGTTACCGTCACAGCCCCCGTACCAGAAGGGTAAACATGCATCAACTGCTTCTTTGTAATACCACTGCTGCATATATTCACCACAGACGGTTCCACTGTCACTGTTCAGGTGACAGAGACCTGAAAGCAAAACGCTTTTTTACTAATAAGCCATGACAATGATGCTGGAAAATCAATTAGATAAGTAACTTTCAAATAAAACTGCCTAAAGTTGGTTTAAGCACTAGAGGCACAGTGATGTGAGCATAGATTTGTACAGTAAGAACATACTGTCTGTGCGGTCAGTTGGAGACTTGACTACTGAGTCTCCACGGCCTGATGTCTGCTGGTCCTCAGTCTCCTCCTGTGCAGTGTCTTCTTCCTCCATTTCCTCTTCCACCACCCCATTTGGGGATACAGCAGATGGCACAGGAATCCTAGGAAATAACTTTTGTTTTGACACTAGGCACATAATGGACATTCACAAACAGTTGAGCCATTTTTGCACAAAATATTTAAACGCAAAAATCTTTATCTTATTAAACAGGCACCTGCCTTTTTTTCTATGTAATTACAATCTTTCTACAATCATTAAAAATAAACGATAAATAGATAAATATATTTATTTCACTTTTTTATATATATATTAAGATCCATGTTAATAAAATAAATGGGAAATAAATACATTTATTTATTATTTATGTGAATTTGATTTTATATATATATTATAGAATTTACACAAATAAATTTATAGATAAATGTATTGCAGGTTTAATTATTAAGCACCAGCCTCTTTTATATGTAAATAAATAAATAAATAAATACAGAGGTTAATGCTCAATGTTGCTGCCATGATTTCAAACAAACAGATGTTTTACATTAGATGATGATAGAGCAGGGTTTGTCATTTGATACCTATACACCGGTCTCTCTGCAGCCTCCAAACGCTGACCTGGACCTTGTTGAAAACTACTACACTGACTCTGGAGTGATGGGTTAGGGTAGGAGTTCACATTCTCTGCATTCACAAAGAAACTATATTAACACACACAAGTGTATGCAAAGTTAACCTTAAAGCTGCAGTCCGTAGCTTTTCCTCTGTCGTCATCTCTGTTCGAAATCTGCGATTGCAGTTATTCGCGGAATTATCAACTTTACGTGGGTTGTGCCTCGGCACAGCACAGCACGGATGAATCCACTGTTTTGAGGAGAATGTGCTGTCAGTCACCGCGCTGGAGTGGAGACTGGCATTCACAATAACAGGTTCTACTTTTTGAAAGTTTGACCAACATAAGAATTTTCGGTAAGACTTTACAATAAGGTTAATTAGTTAATGTATAAACTAACACATGAGCAATACATTTGTTACAGTATTTATTAATCTTTGTTAATGTTAGTTAATAAAAATACAGTTGTTCAATGTTTGTTCATGTTAGTTCACAGTGCATTAACTAATGTTAACAAATACAACCTTTGGTTTTAATAACGTATTAGTAAATGTTTAAATTAATATTAACTAACATTAATAAATGCTGTAGAAGTATTGTTCATTCTTAGCTCATGTTAACTAAGTTAACTAATGTTAACTAATGAACCTTATTGTAAAGTGTTACCGAATTTTCACTGGAAAATGTCTACATTTTACAGCGGGTGAATCTCCAGTTGTCACTAGTGATTAACGTTTGAACCTTTCTGGATCCGCCATCAAATTGAAAAGTTTAATTATATCAAGTGCTGTGAGAAAGGGTATAAATCTCCACCTCCAACATAGCCTACTAGCCGAGACTCCTTCTTTATGTGTACAGATGTGACGTAATGACGCAAAGACATGCTCGAATTTCCCGTGGAAATCCACCAGAACCACTGGAATTAAAAACATTATCACAAGCTTACCGTTTTGATTCGAGTTACGGCAAGCAGATAGTTTTGAACACTGGCTAGTTATGTACTTGCTTGCTCCAAAATTTATTTTGGATAATTTTTAACCCCAAAAAGTTACGGACTGCAGCTTTAAAGGGACAGTTCACCCAAAAGCAAAAATGTTGTTATCGTGTACTCCCTCTTGTTGCTCAAAAATGTTTTGGAACGCAAAAAGCTCCAAAAGGGATGTCAAGCTTAAAAAAAAGGACAAAAAGTATTATGTATATTATATCATTTGTTTCTCACATAAATCTGTTTAACGGCTTCAGAAGAGGTGGAATATAGTGCACGGTATCAATGACTTTTATGGTGTATGTTGTGCTTTCTGAGCGACATGAGGGTGAGCAGTTTTGATTGGGTTAACTATTGCAAAGCTTAGGCCCTCAAATCTGTATTGAATGATGTGGAACACTTACTGCTCAGAATGTGGAAGAACGTCCTCATGAAGCGCTGTGTGTACTCCTGCTCTCCGTGTTTCAAGTGGCCCAGGTGAATGATGTGCTGTTCTAAGGGATAGCTTGCAAGCTCTTCCACCTGAGTACTGCTGATGTGGTCACCCACCGTCAGGGTGAAGAGAACAACACCCTCGCACTTCGCCACCCTGGAGATAAAGTCCAGCTTTGATCTGTCCTGAGATGCCATCTCTTCCCCGCCTATGATGACCAGTACCATCTTGTTCTTGCGACCCTTTGGAGCCGTGAGGATGCCCTGCATTACGGCAAATTCCATCGCAAGGGCGAGTCTGGAAGAGCCTCCGGTTTGCTTTAGATCCTGGTAGATGCTTCTCTTCATCAGATCACGATCAGGGAACTGTTGGAAGCCAAATATGACTTTCACAGCAGATTGGGCTTCACTGTACGTAGAGCTCTGCTGGTAGATGGCCACTCTTGCATGACTGTCAGCCCCGTTGGGTTGACTGCTCACAACAATCTGATCTAGCACACCGCCGAGCACCTCCTTCACACCCTCGTACTCGTCGGCCAGGATGCTACGAGAGCCGTCCACAATCACCGCCAAGTCCATGTCCAATTCCTGAGGAGCAGATGCCAGGTTGGTGCCCTCACATTCTCTAGCTGATCTGCAGGGATCTTAGAAGAGAAAAGAGTGTAGATGTGACCACAAAGAAACTGCGGCCACAGATCTCCATTGGATGTTCTGCAGAATTTAAACACCCATCATTCACAAAGTTCTACACATACTTCATTCCTTGACCGTTCATTCATTAAATGTTTTTGATTAATTTCAGGCTTTTACCTACCTTTAAGAGTGCAGTAACTTTATTGACACATTCATTTGATGAAAAAAAAAATGAAATCTGAACACAGATCATACATTGTACACTCAGGAGATAAATCTGACACTTAAGTTTCAATTTGCACTGCTTTTAATTTAACCCAACTCCTCTCCCCGGGTCATTTTGCCCCGAAATTTGTTTACTGTAAAATACTGTAAAACTTTCACACTTGAAATTGGAATGCACAAACAATGACTGGTTTCTCTTTTTCTGGTTGTAATAAAAAATAGTAACAAATCTTTCCATCATGGGTCAATTTGGTCCACATAATGAATGAATGGGAAAGTTTTATTTTTATTTATAAACAAAAATAATGAAAATACATCACAATCCAGAACACACACACACGTACAAATGAAGGCATGAGACTATAGAACATCCACAATGCAGAACACACACACACACACACACACACACACACACACAGACACACATTCTCGGTTTCACTATCTTAGTGGTGACTCTCCATAAGTGTAATTTTTTTTTTAAATACTGTACAAACTGTATATTCTATCCCCTAAATCTAAACCTACCATTGACAGAAAACTTTGTGCATTTTTACATTTCCAAAAAAACGATTTAGTATGTTAATTAATCCATTTCCCTTGTGGGAAGCGCTGGCTGGTCCCCAGCTGGTTTGGCATATTACGGGGACAATTGTTTATTTTTTATTTTTTTAATTAAAATTAAGTCACAATGCAGACTGCACACAGATTTGAATTGGTTTGATTTGAACATTACAATGCAAAACAAATTAGCATATTAGAATATGTCGGTTGTGAGAAGGAGGGAGAGAAATAACTGGTGCTTACCAAAGCAGATAACACAACTCTGGATCTTCCTAAGAGTACTATCCTGGTCTTGCACTCTAGTCAGCACAGTAAAGATAAAACTCTGTGTTTCATCTGCCTGCAAACAACAAAACATCCCACAAATGAATAGGTCTACACAATGGTAAAAAAACTTTTATATTCAAACTTTATGTGTTAATCACACAGATGATTTAATAATTAAAGGGACAGGTCACTCAAAAGTTTTGACTTTAAGAGTATATTTAAGTGAACAACTTAACTTCAGCTGTGGTAAGTAAGAGAAAAGAGCAACTTTAAAATGTCATTTTGCACCACAGAAGAAAGTAGGTAAAAAGGTTTGTAAAGACACAAGGGGGTGTAAATGATCACAGAATATTTATTTTTGCATTAACTATTCCTTCAAATGATTAAAAAGTAAAGTGTGCTTAACTTTACCTGAAAAGCTTTTCTAATAGTAGGGATATTCCTCAGTCCGATGACCCCAAGCTTAATGTTCAGGGCTTTGTACTCTAGAATGGCCGTGGTGAGGGAGGTTGAATCCTGAGATTCTCCGGCGGAGAGGAAGATTGCTACTTTCCTCATCAGGACACCCTTTCGCACACGCTTCAGGACGTTCCTCCCCACAAACCGCATGGCAGCGCCTATGTTACGCCGGTTTGAAGTGCGTTCCAGGGCGATGTTATTCACTGCATCAATAAGCTGCTTCTTGCGGTGATAGTCATTGAAGCGGATCATGTATTTGGAGTAGGAGCTGTAAGAGACCACCGCCACCCGAGCCCCCGTCGGGCAGCTGCTCTCTGCAACATTGATACTGTCCAAGAGTCTCAGGACTACAGAACGCATGCGTTCAAAGCCTTGAGGAGTCACATCTTCAGACATGTCAATGCCAATCACAAGATCAGTGGGGTAGGCAGGGCATTTTAAGTTATCTAGAGAGATGTGGGAGAGAAAAGTAATTTTTAATAATGGACATTAAATAAAAAATAAAAAAAATAAAATAAAAAATGTGCTTCTCATTTCAGTGTCCTTTGTGACATAAAATGTTACCTACTTTTGCAGCACACTGTTAAATAAAAAAAAAACATAAAAATGTCATTATCATCATCATAATGCTTTTATCTATTTTAAAAAGAAAAAAAAGAATTATTCGTAATTAAAGATTTCTTACAACAGTTGCCTCGAACATATGAGATCAGTTGACAGTCCTAAAAAAAATGATATTTTATTTATAAATATTTAAAAACATGCTTTGCATTTAGACAAATAAAAATATTAACGTTCGAAAGTACTACCATTTTTTAAAGAATAAAAAAATTCAATTGGTCAAAAGGAACAGAATTCTGTTCATCAAAGAATCCTGGAGAAATATTCTTATTAAGCAGCACGACTCTTCTCAACACTGATAAAAATAATAAATGTTATTTAAAGCTGCAATATGTAATTTTTTTCACCGCTAGGGGTCGCTAACCTCTTACAATAACAAAGCGTATAGGTGGATGACGGAATTATGGAACTTGTCGTCATGCTGATGGATTTAATTATGTTTATGGATAAGTGAATACATTGATGGTTTTAACACGACTGTGGTATGAAGCAGGTTGCGAGTCCCGCGGATATAAAGGAATAAGAACATTTCATTCTACGGAACTACCCGCAAGTGCTGAATTAATTCTCACACAGGTCAGTTTATTCGACGAATGAAACTTGTGAGGTAACGCAGCGCTGTTTCACTTGGCCTACACTATCACACTAAACTGCATTTGAGTGTGTTGAATAGTTATAATGTTATTTTATGTGTTAGTTTGTTGGCTGTATGAGACTAGCAGTAAGCTAGATCAACATTACAATAACATACTGATCATATTCTAACATTTCATCATGTTGAGCTATATAACATTGATTTGTTTTATGAACATTTGCTGACCTGTCTAATAAAGTACATGCTTGACGTCTTTGTCAAGTCGCCACGCTGACATTGATCCTCGTTTTAGTTCTCCTTTTGTCCCAAAGTCTGCTTGCCATGGTCCATAATGTTTGAACGAAACAACAACAACAGCGTGAGCGTGACACTAGACGTAATGCAGTTGTCCAGGTCTGTCGCTGTGGTTACTATGGCAGAACGAGCGAAAACCAGGGATAACGCTATTACGTCATTGACAGGCGACAAGTGAACATGGACTAGCCATTATTTAAAATGGGAATTTCTCTGAAATTATCTTTGGGAACTTTTGGGATATTGTAAGTACAGAACTGCAGGAAATATATCACACTGTGCAAGTGATTTTTGGATATTTTATTACAAAAATCTTACATATTGTACCTTTAAGAGTCAAATCAGCATATGCGACCCTGGACCACAAAACCACATTAGTCAATTAAATGTTTTGACATTGAGATTTATACCCAATCTGAAAACTGAATACATAAGCTTTCCATTCACGTGTGGTTTATTAGGATATGAAAATATTTAGCCGAGATACAACTATTTGAAAATCTGGAATCTGAGGGTGCAAAAGAATTGAAACATGGAGAAAATCGACTTTAAAGTTGTTCATTTATGTTCGAGATTGTGCTGCATTCACAAAAAGAAATGCTTTATATATTTACAGTAGGAAATTTACAAAATATTTTCATGGAACATGATCTTTACTTAATAACTGAATGATTTTTAGCATAAAAGAAAAATCTATAATTTTGACCCATTCAATGTATTGTTGGCTATTGCCACAAATTTATTTAAATAATTTAAATGTTTGGATTTTTGGAACATTGTGTGAACTTAAGCGTTATTCTCAAAATCCTACAATTTCTTTCCAGGTTCAAGTATATATGAATAAGTTTACATGTTAAATACAGCAGTAGTAAAACTAGAAACTTACAGACATCTGTCTGACTCCTCGTGGTCCTTTTGGGCCCTATGTGAAGAAGAAGACATTCTGTATCTCTTAAAATTCCCATGATTATTTGATGCGAATAATATTCCCGTACCCTGTGTCCAGTCACCCCCTCGCTGCCAGGATCTCCAGGTGTTCCTGCCCTGCCAGCATTGCCCTGTAATCAGACATCCAATTAAGTGTGCTTAAGGTTCACAGAATGAGTAAGAAAATAAAGCTTGTAAAATGTAATTACATACCCCTCTTCCCCTGTTGCCTTTAGGACCACCACCTCCATTTACTCCTTTAAAGCCCAGTTCGCCCTGATTTTCAAAGAAGAAACATTGTTCACTCATTAATAGTTACACAATTGAGACATTATTTTATGAACCATGAACCAAAACCAAAACAGTATAGTTACTGCACTGGCAAGTTATGGATGTGAAGTCACCTGAAGTCCAGGATAACCTGGGAAACCAGAATCTCCCTTAAAGAAAAGTAACAAATAAATAAATAAACAAATATAAATACATATGCACTTTATGCAGCTTTCTTTACCCAATAAATGGCAAAATAAGTTTCAAATGAGCTGTCTAAAAACTCAAAGATTATATGTTTTTTATATGATTATGATTATACATAGCCCAAATGTGCCATTTGAGAGCAAATTAGATTCTATCTAAACCTTCTGTCCTTTGAGTCCGGGGAATCCATAGCCATCTTCACCATCTTTTCCCTGTTAGTAATAAATAAAAGCCGCGATCAGTTGGTTCATTTGTGTTTAAAGTCAAATAAACAGATTATTAGACAAATTGTTGAATTGTTACATTTAAGAACAAAATAGCTTTATTGAATGACGAGGTCTGACATTGTAGAATTTCAGTAGCTTTTTAAAAGAGTAAGAAAAAAAGTAACCGGCAGTCCTCTGGAGCCTGGAGGTCCGAAAGATCCCTTATCTCCAGGATCACCTGGCTGGCCCTGTGAGGCAAAAGCATGATGTGCAGGTTTAGAATTAAAGTAAATTTACTCAAAAATAAAAATCTCTTAAGGCCAATTCACACCGCACAGACATACGCCAACAAACATGTTTGTTGGGTTTTGTTGGATCAGTGTGTTTACCCCTATCGGTGTTGGTCTGGGCTTGTTTTCAACCGACTGAACATGTTCAATCAGTGTTTGTTGGTGTCTGTTGGGGCAGTATGAACATGACAGTTATTTTTCATAAAATTCTACATCCAACGCCCAACTTGTTTGTTGCCGTTTGTCTGTGCGATGTGAATCGGCCTTTATATGACATTCTTTGTTTAGATAAACACAAAGTTTTCAAAGAAAATAATCCATCTCTGTGAGTCCATATAATTCAAGTGAATGATGCCGCTAGGTTGATGCCTGAAAAACCCTACACAGCGATCGTGAATTTTTAGGAAAATAATCCATCTCTTGAGTCCACATGATGCCATTGAACGCGTGCCGCTCGGCTGACCTCACACAGCGATTGTGAGGGTAATCCATACAACCCTAGTGGATGAATCAGTGTCTTCTAAAGCAAAACAATAGGTGTGTGTAATAAAAATACTTATATTTCAGAGATTTATAAATGAAGAGGTTTTAAAAGAGGTCACTCACCTTCTGTCCCCTGGAGCCAATGCTTCCTTTAGTTCCTGGCCTTCCTGGAGAGCCAGGAGAGCCCTGTGTAAAAATAAATATATATATATACCATTGATGGCCAGATGTGGTTTATTAGATATTAATGCCAATAATAACCAAACAAAGTGGTCAATTCATTCTATTTCAACATGTACCTGAGGTCCAGGTAGACCAAGAAAACCTTTCTGCCCAACCGGACCTGGTGGACCGAAAGCACCCTGAACAGAGACAGAAAGATATGGTGGCACAAGAATAGGTGGCAAGCTCAAAAAGTTCATAGCTGAGGAAATAAATGGTAGTTATTGATAGATTTAAAAAATAGGATAATTTGTACATTACCAGTGGACCTGAGGCCCCAGGGAGTCCTTGTTGTCCTGGTGCTCCTGGAGGACCTCTGGGCCCCTAAACGCACAAGCAAACCAAGTCAATTGGTATTACTTCTGAAGTTGTTTAATTATTATTTCTACAGTACTGTACCGGTACACCCGCTGAACCTCTCCTGCTACCAGAACCCTGAAAATAAAGATAAAAATATCAACTTAGAAAACAGGATTCTTAAGTTAATGCTTCTGCCTTCTGTACTATAATAACATTTGAACTTACTGGTCTGCCATTATCACCAATTTCGCCTAGAAGACCATCTGGACCTGGTTCACCCTGTTAAAAGAGCCCATAGAAAGAGAAAATTAACCAGAACAATAGAATAGATTGATAACAAAAATAGACAACAGGGGTACAACTTTACTATAAATTAGTCAGGTATTTGTTCAGTGATGTATGTTTATCAGGTTGCAGCTATTAATACTCCTAGACATGTAAACTTAAAAATCTGAAGATGTTACTGTTAAGTGTCAGTTTGTACTGAAAGTTAATAATGTCCCATACCGGTATTCCTGGACCGCCGATGTCACCTTTAAGACCCCGGGCGTTGTTGTCCAATCCTGAACTTCCCTGATTATAATCAAATGGATTAACAGGGGTCAAAATTCAGCCAAACTCTACTGGAACATCTGCTGTATAAAATTCATCAGTGGTTGATCTTACACCTGGCTGCTATTTCACATCAATGCCCCACGATTCACTATTTTGCTTTAAGACACTAGAGACATTCTTTGTCAAATTTGGTAACAAAAAAGAATGTTAGCTGCAAACAATTCTGAACTATGCATACTTGAACCAAATTTGAACAATCTGACCAGAACTGAATGATTTGCATTTGAAATCAATAAAAATGAAAAATCACCATTTTAATGAATTCTTCACAGACAGTATGAACAGTGTTTTGTCACCTGAATGAGTAATCTATTAAGATTTTTATGTGCAGCTAAAGCCTACTAACCGGATCTCCTCTCAGGCCTCGTTGTCCTGGGTTTCCAGGGCTTCCTCTGATACCTCTTGGACCCTGTGGTTTGGGCACAATGAAGATAATACATATGAATGAATCAATGAAATTAGAGCACTAAAGAGAGACTGGATCATGGTTGAGACATTTAGAGAAGAATATGTGTAATGGATTTTACTGGGCTTCCTGGATCTCCTCGCTCTCCTGCGCTTCCCGCTGCTCCAGTTACACCCTGCGAAATATAAACAATGAAACAAAAATGCATCACTTCCACATTGTAAAAATAAATTGTCCAAACAAAATGTGAGATGTGCTTGCCGCCACAATACTTATTTTAGTTTGCATTATATATACACTCACCGGCCACTTTATTAGGTACCCCATGCTAGTAACGGGTTGGACCCCCTTTTGCCTTCAGAACTGCCTCAATTCTTCGTGGCATAGATTCAACAAGGTGCTGGAAGCATTCCTCAGGGAGTTTGGTCCATATTGACATGATGGCATCACACAGTTGCCGCAGATTTGTCGGCTGCACATCCATGATGCGAATCTCCCGTTCCACCACATCCCAAAGATGCTCTATTGGATTGAGATCTGGTGACTGTGGAGGCCATTTGAGTACAGCGAACTCATTGTCATGTTCAAGAAACCAGTCTGAGATGATTCCAGCTTTATGACATGGCGCAATATCCTGCTGAAAGTAGCCATCAGAAGTTGGGTACATTGTGGTCATAAAGGGATGGACATGGTCAGCAACAATACTCAGGTAGGCTGTGGCGTTGCAACGATGCTCAATTGGTACCAAGGGGCCCAAAGAGTGCCAAGAAAATATTCCCCACACCATGACACCACCACCACCAGCCTGAACCGTTGATACAAGGCAGGATGGATCCATGCTTTCATGTTGTAGACGCCAAATTCTGACCCTACCATCCGAATGTCGCAGCAGAAATCGAGACTCATCAGACCAGGCAAAGTTTTTCCAATCTTCTATTGTCCAATTTCGATGAGCTTGTGCAAATTGTAGCCTCAGTTTCCTGTTCTTAGCTGAAAGGAGTGGCACCCGGTGTGGTCTTCTGCTGCTGTAGCCCATCTGCCTCAAAGTTCGACGTACTGTGCGTTCAGAGATGCTCTTCTGCCCACCTTGGTTGTAACGGGTGGTTATTTGAGTCACTGTTGCCCTTCTATCAGCTCGAACCAGTCTGGCCATTCTCCTCTGACCTCTGGCATCAACAAGGCATTTCCGCCCACAGAACTGCCGCTCACTGGATGTTTTTTCTTTTTCGGACCATTCTCTGTAAACCCTAGAGATGGTTGTGCGTGAAAATCCCAGTAGATTAGCAGTTTCTGAAATACTCAGACCAGCCCTTCTGGCACCAACAATCATGCCACGTTCAAAGTCACTCAAATCACCTTTCTTCCCCATACTGATGCTCGGTTTGAACTGCAGGAGATTGTCTTGACCATGTCTACATGCCTAAATGCACTGAGTTGCCGCCATGTGATTGGCTGCTTAGAAATTAAGTGTTAACGAGCAGTTGGACAGGTGTACCTAATAAAGTGGCCGGTGAGTGTATGTATTGACCTTCGATTACTCACTGGATGTTAGAAGTGCACATCATTGTCTCACCTGTTCACCATTTACGCCATTTAAACCATCTTCTCCCTCATCTCCCTGAGTAAGAAGATGAAAGAAACTCAAGTCATTAATAAGAAAACAGCGGTTACAGTACTTACATTAACAAGACAAATGAAAGCAAATAAGAAAGGAGACAGGAACACAATTTATTTCCAACCTAAAAAAATTAAAATAATAAACCCAGGCTAAAACAAACCTTTTCCAGATGACAATCAAAGACAGTAATCCAAACACAGACGCTGACTAATAACTGCTGTCTGGTAATAATTAGGTAGACACTTAATGCATACAGCTATCTTCAAGTTATCTCGCTCTCCCCCTTAAAGCTTAAATGTTTATGCAAAGTGTCCAAAGCCTTATGAAAGTACTCACATTGTCGCCTCTGTAGCCTCTTCCACCCTGAGGAAATTAACAGCAAAAGATAAATGTTGCATTGTTTCAGCAAAAAAGTCGCATTTAAAATTCAAAAAGGTTTCAATAAGAGAACGCATTGCATTGTTACCTTTACACCTCTTCCTCCACTGCATCCCTGATGTCCTTGTGTTCCATTCAAACCATGAATCCCTCTTTCACCCTGAAACACATATACATTGCACATGAAAGCTGAATTTTCTGCATCATTACTCCTGTCTTCAGTGTTACATGATCCTTTAGAAATAATTATAATATGCTGATTGGTGCTCAAGAAACATTTCTTATAATCAATCAAACAGTTGTGCTGCTTAATAGTTTTGTGGAAACCAGGATTTTTTTTTAAATTATGATTCTTATTGAAAGAAAGTTCAAAAGAACAGCATTTATTTGAAAATTATAAATAAACATTGCTTTAACTCATCAAAATAAGTTAAGCAATTTAACTTTTTCATAAGTTATACAAAATTCAACTCAAGTCAGTTTATTGTAATTTAAGTTGAAATGACAAACATCCAAGCTGATTGTATTTAAAATTCAAGGCAGCAATCAGTGAAAAAAAAAACTTTTTTTACAGTGAGTGTAACATACACTTTGTGTAACAAAATGTGTAACCACTTTATGGACACAAACACCATAAACAGTTCAAAGGGCATTGGATAGTTTTTTTTTTTGTCTCATGAAAGTCAATAAAAAATGTATAAATATAACTTGAAGAACTTACAGGCCTTCCTTCTTCTCCAGGGTAACCAGGAAACCCATTCAGTCCAGGTGACCCCTGACCAGCAGTACAGTAAGACAAATTAAACACTTATCTCCATTTTCAAATATTGTTCAATACATTTTCAGTTATAGATCTTCAACTAATCACCTTCAACCCTGGACGACCCTGATTTCCACGTGCTCCTTCGTGACCAGTGCATTTACACAACACGTTACAGCACTCCCTTGAGACTACTGTGTCCTGCGAATTGTAAGAAAGTAAGAGAGAAACTGTGACTGTTGACATTTTAAACAAGGCACTTGACATCCTGACATCTTTCTTCGGCACTCTTTAAAACTAACAGCTGTTTCCCTTTCTTCTTAGAGAGCCTCACATTCCCACCCACAGGAAGCCATTTAATTACTCAGCAGTCAAAACACTGTTTTGATCTCTAAGGCAAACCATAAGACAGCTAATGTACTTCAATACTGTATATTTCATGTAACAAATAAGGCCCCAAAGTTTCTCATAGCAGTAAAAATATGGCATAATCTCTACTTGATGTTACTTTTCACTCAAAGTGTCATCCTTTTGTCAAGGATTTGGTTTAATGCCATTTCACTTGACTTACAATCTCCTTCTGCATGACACTGGCCACATTCTGCATGCCAATAGAGAGAAGCTGCTTGTAGCGCATCCCTCGACCAAACTCCAGTCTCTGCAGGTCACCAGTGTTTTTAAATCCATCCAGCGCCACAGTCAGCAGGGATTTTACACCTGTGTATGTAACAAAGGGGAACTTTAGCCTTTGATTTGAACCAGGCTCTTCTGGAAAAGTTTAACAGACTGTAACTGCACAGTATGAAGTTGTTTTTGTTGAAAAGCTATTGAACAAGGTACAGAGTTTCTAAAGAAATTAAAGGTTGTTTCGTCACTGTACCACTTGTCTTGAGGTTCCTGACGGCAAGCAGAAGATCCTCAACAGGCTCATCCAACCCATCTGTAAAGATGATCAGCACCTAAGAAGAGAAATCAAAGAATAACTTTTTTTCTTTAAAAAAAGATCTATCTATCTATCTATCTATCTATATCATAATCATAATGTCAATTAACGGCATAACACTTTATATATCCCAGATATATCCTTATGTAATTATTACAGCCTGTTCAATTAGATATGGTTGGTTTGGTTACTGCTGTTCTCACCTTTACATAAGAATTGGAAGCTCTGAACTTCTCCTCAAATGAGCTTAGAAGCTGGGTGTTAAATTTGAGAGACTGGGAAGTCTGCAGTGTCATCACTTTTTGTACCACACCTTCATTGTACTCATCGAAAGAAAAATCATCCAGCTTCTTTCCACCAGCATCAACCAATCGGAAGCCTACGTTGTTATTGAGGGTTGGTTGGGTGATACAGCATAAGTTGTGCACAACTGAAATGTAACGGATGATCTCAGGCAGATAGGCCTGCAGCTTTTTCTGGTCTCTAAAGATTGAGCGAGAACTTGAACTGGTGCGGGAGTTATCAAATCCGATGCCAATGTCAACAGTACAACCTAAACAAAGAGAAATCGAATTCATGTGTGATAAGGATAAATTGAATGCTAATCAAAAATTCATAAACCAATAATACATTTGATGCCATGTCTTATAAATGGCTGATAATAAAGTTATATCCTGTTTTGTCTACTTTAATCATAAATAAAACCTAAAAAACTTTAATCAATCATTCTAAATGCTACAAGTACAGTATATAGCAAATAGCAAATTTTGTTTGGTAATTCTCTTCAAGGTATACCCCATGTTATTTTCAATGTACTACAATTTTGTGGACCAATAAAAAAAATCTGTCAGTAACCAAAATGGTACCAATATACTGTGCATTCTAGTTTAATGTTTCTCTTGAAGGTATATTCCAGATTATCAATGTAATATCACACATAGAAAGATTGGCACCTCTTGCTTCTTGGGGTACAGGTCCAGGAAAACAAAGGGTATCAACAAATGTTGCTGTTGTCAGATTAAGGGTGTTGAAGTTCTGCACTTCGAATAACCTATCCGGTGACCCGGCAATATAGCTGAGCTGTTGCTTTGAGACAGTCCCAATTCCAATCACAAAAACATTAATTTGCAGGCGTCGGAGATTATCGGCTGCTTCGTTCACACTGTCTGATGAAATGCCATCAGTGATGAGTACGAGATTCTGTGGTACATTGTTCTGTCTGCGACTCCCTTTGCTTTCCTCAAAGAATTCCACAACGTCAAGCAGAGCTTTTCCAATGCGTGTCCCTTCTTTAATTTGCATGATTTGTCGAATTGCTGATTTCACCCCATCTGTATCATTATGCTCATTCAAATAGAACTCTTTCTGATATATGGTGCTGAATTGGGCTACACCGATTCTGAAAAGTTTTGGAGTAATACGGAGCTTGTCCACAACATTTAGCAAGAAATCAATCATAGTTTTCCATGACTCCTCATTGATGCTTTCAGATCCATCAATCAGAAACACCAGGTCAGCGACCACGTTCTGGCATTCTGCAAGACAGAACAATCAAATGAGATGAGCCAATACTGATCATGTTGATAAATCTGAGATCAAACTAAGTCAATCACGTTCTGAACAAAAAGCTTTCACCTGGTTTGGTTGCATTGCAGATGACACCTGAGATGTTCTTCTGCAGATCTTGAAGGGCCAGGTAATTATTAACATGGAAGATTTTGTTTTTGTTCTTGGTAATCATCTCCAGCTCACTATCTTGAGCTCTGGCCACTCCAATTCCATACACATTTATATGTTTGGCTGTAAACTCATCAGCCCGTGCAAGTAGGTCTTCCCGGTCTCTAGCATCACCGTCAGTGATCACGAATAGCATCTGAGGGACGCCACGTTCCTGGCGCCCACCATTTGCTTCATTGAAGTAAGCGAGCGAGTATCCAAGAGCTTTTGCTGTGTAGCCGTTTCCAGGTGGGGACTGAAAGGACGTTATAGCCTCCAGTACCTGACGTTTACTTGTGTGCTGGTTTAAAGAGAATTGATTCGGAGTGTCGGAGTAGACAATAACTCCAATGCGAACTAGACTGTCCCCAATCTGTGTGCTGTTCACCACGGAAATTAAAAAGTTTTTAATGTTTTCAAAATCTTGAAAACGAATCCGTCTGGTGCACTGCACCAAGAAGATCACATCTGCCAACTGTGCGCTCTGACAACCTACTGGAAAAATGAGGGGAAAAAGGAAAAAATCATGTAATCGGATCCAAGTTGGTTTATTCTAGTGCTTGCTTGATACTGGTCATAACTTTGTTGTTCAACAGCAAAAAGTTTTTATCAATCAGCATGGTTGAATATGAGTGAAAACGGGTAACTAACACGATGAAGAACTGCAATTCAAATGTGAATTTAAGGAAGTAGAATTCATATAATTAAAATAAATATATAATTTTCAACCATTAAAGGAAGGTTGATCAAGATAAACTTTGAATATTGGATTGGCAAAGTCTTGTCTTAAAGTTTAAAACTTAATTTATATACAAATGTACGTTTAATGAACTTACAATTTAACAAAGTGAAAACCCTTAATTTCCCAAAATGCTATTAGGCTACCTGTTGCATTTCTCGGAATTATAAATCAGCAATTTCCACTTCCTCTCAATCCAATTCAAAATCTAGTTCTAATTCAACTTCCTGTGGAATGCACATTACAAATAATAATGAAAGAGATCAATACTACATTTTACCAAACCCTGAATAAACAGCATTCAAAACTCTTTTCAACAGGGATGTGGGGTAAATGTGGCATACAATAACATTTTATGATTCACCTGTGTCAGGGCTGCAGAGCTTGAATTGGAGTTTTTTCTCAATGAACTGAAGTGCATCAAAATCCCTCTCCACGTACACTTTATCTCGAGTTCCACTGATTTCCCACAACTGTGTGGTGTTTATGTTGCCCACACCTATTGAGAAGATGGTGACACCCTTGTCTCTGATGGCCTTGGCAGGTAAGGCGACAGCATCATGAGCTTCCCCATCTGTGATAACTATGAGGAACTGTGGGACATCAGGCCGACCGCCGTTGGGTGCATCAAAATACTTTGAAATAAACGAGAGTGCATCTCCTGTGTATGTGTCCCCTGTTAACTGTGTAATGCTATTAATAGCTTCCTCTACTTTATCTTTGTTATAGAACTCATTCAGGGCAAATTGGTCCTGTGGTTTAGTGCTAAACTGGACCACACCAATGTGCACATTATCTTCTCCGATTACAGTACCATTTACAATTTTGGTCATAAAAGTCTTCATTAATGTAAAATTTGAGTCGTGAATGCTAGAAGAACCATCAATCAAAAACATGATATCGGCCACCTTGTTCTTGCAGGCTAAAGAAAGTAGAAAAGAAAAAGAAAATTATTTACTTCACCAGTTTTTTCATCTTGCTTTCCAGTAAATATATACTGTATAACATACTTAGAATAAAAAATTAAATCATTGAGAACAGAAATTGTGTGAGATAAGACAGGAATTGGAATCTCTTGCAAGGCTGCATTTATTTGATCAAAAATACTGCGAAAAAAGTATTATTCTGAAAAATAATTGCAATTTAAAATACATTTTCTAATTTAAAACTAATTCCTAATTTTATTTTAATATATTTTAAAATATTATTTATCCCTGTGATGGCAAATTAAAAGCTGAATTTTCAGCATCCTTACTCTATTTTAGTATTTAGTGTCACTGTCACATGTCTTTCAAAAATCATTCTAATATGCTGATTTGGTAATCAAGAAACATTTCTTATTCTTATTTATACTGAAAACATTTGTGAGGCTTAATAATTTTGTGAAAACTGTGCATTTTTTCCCCTGAATTCTTCTGTTCAAAAGAACAGCATTATTTGAAATAGAAATCTATTGTACATTTACATTTAATCATTTAGCAGACGCTTTTATCCAAAACGACTTACAAAGGAGGAGAACAATAGAAGCAGTTAAACTACGGACTCAGCAGCTCGGGTTGAGTCATAACATTTGCAAATATTTTTACTGTCACTTTTAATCAATTTACTGCATCCTTGTTGAATACAATAAAACATTTTTTTTTTTTTTTTAAAGACCTCAAACTTTTGAAAGGTAGTGTATATTTAAATATATTTGTCAAAATGTAGCTTGTTTTAAACAATTCAAAAATAGATTAAAAAAATATGTTTTTTTGTAGTATATCTACCGGTTAGTCTTACCCTCTTGTGAGCAAATATCTGTGACAATTTCACCCTTGAGGGCATTCAGGGCATCATAATTAGACACATAGAACTTCTTAGTTTCATCAGTTGTCATTTTCAAGAGCTCATCCTGGATGGCATCCTTAACTCCAATGGCATAAACTGAAACACCTTGAGTCCTCAGCTCTGCCGCTGGTTCGCTCACGTCATCTTGGGATTCCTTATCAGTTATGACAATGAGAATCTCCTGCACCTTAGCCGGACGGGACGCTTTAGCCTGATTAAAGAGATCGGCCACAAAAGTTAGTGCTTTGCCTGTCTCTGTGCCACCATTGGGTCGAATTATGTTTTTCACAGCTGCTTCTAAAGAGGCTCTGTTTTTGTGCTCTGTAAGGCTGAATTGTAGAGTCGGATCAGTGTCGACTTTAGCAACTCCCACACGAACTCGATTTGGTCCAATGTTGAATAATTGCAGAGAGCCTATGATAAATTTCTTCACATCTTCGAAGTCGGCACGAGTGCTGCCAGAGATGTCCAACAAGAAATAAATGTCTGCTTCCTCTGTGTTCACACATCCTAAAAGGGAGGATTAAATTACATGGAATTATGAGTAGGGGAAAACAAAGGCTGTTGTAACATACAAAATTTATTTTTGAACTAAAGCATAACATTCAGCACAAGTTCTGTAAAGTTAAGTGTATTGTAATATTAAAAATAATAGTACAATAAAATAAGTTGAAAAAGTACTAAATTATGAAAAATGTTATCGGTATCCTTTTCAAGAGTCTCCCCTATAATCATTCCATATAACGGTTGTAAAATACACAAAATATAAAGAAGTCTGGCATACATCACCAGAGAGAAGTCTGCCACTTCATTGGAAGATCAAGTTACGATATATTTTTTTTTTTTTAAATGAGGTAAACTCTAATTTATAAAAATAAATACATGCATGGATGAATCATTCAAAATAAGACAGATGACATAGATTTGAAAAATGATGGATAGTGTGAATTTTCTTAACTAACTAATCCTCTTAACTAATTCATCAACCACTTACATCAAACACAATGGTATGTCATGCCTCAGCAATGTATAAAGTTAAAGAGTAATATGCATGAAGAACTTTTAACTCATTACACATTTAACTCATTATCACACACTTGCTTATGTTTACCTTGTTTTAGGAGGAGTCTATTGTTCTTGTCAAAACCTCGATTGACCACAACCTTACAAAGGCTCTTTCTGAGGCTTTTCTCCAGAGAACTAAGCATCTGAAAACTTTCCACATTGAACACAAACTGCCTTTCAGGGTAGGATGCAATTTTTGTGAGCTCGTCCACACTAGCATTTTTCACCCCAAGGGCATAAACAGTGACTCCTGAGCGCCTCAGCTCAGCAGCTGTGGCGCTGACATCATCTTGTGACTTGCCATCAGTGACGACAACAGCAATCTGCTTAACACCAAGAGATTTCCTGCTGCCCCTGCTCTTAGTAAACAGATTGTCCTTGGCAAACTTCAGGGCCGCACCAGTTGCGGTTCCTCCACCTCTGTATGGTATGATTTTAATATAGTTCAGAATATCATTCTTGTTTACAAATGTGTCCAAGTAGAATTCAGCACTGGGTCTGTCATTGTAAAGTATCAATCCCACCCTCACACTGTCAGAGTTCATCTCTAGACCACTAATTGTGCGGTGGAGGAAGCGTTTCATCAGGTCAAAGTTGCTTCTGGTGATACTACCTGATTCATCCACAATAAACACAATATCCGCCACTTGGGCTGAACTGCAGTCTGTTCGAAGACAATAAAAATGCATTAATATAATGTTAAATGGTGGAAAAATATTGTGGTAAAATGTAACAGTAATGAAGAAAATTCAGAGGTGCACTAAGTAATAAACTTTTAAAGGCTATGATCAGAATACCATAGTTTTCTAAATAATGCTGTGTATTATGTGCACACTGCACTTTTTTCGGTAAACAAGGTTTTTAGTTTTAAGTAAATAAGCTACTATTGGATTTCAATTACTTCTCACTGGCTGCGTCCGAAATCGCATACTCTTATGAGTTTCTGTCTTCTGCTGAACACAAAATAATATATTTTGAAGAATGTCGGTAACCAAACAGTTGTTGGGCCCCATTGACTTCCATATTATCATTATTTTCAATGGGTCAATGGGGCCCATACACTGTTTGGTTACCCATATTTTTCAAAATATCTTTTGTGTTCAGCAGAAGAAAGAAGTTTGGAACAAAAGGGTGACATCTGTAAACGGTGACAGAATTTTCATTTTTGGGTGAACTATCCCTTTAACGTTTTCTGGGGGAAAAAAGAAGTTTGAAGTGAGTTTATAACCTGGTTGAACTGCAAAAAAACTGCTTGTCATGATCTTAACATGGTGGGGACCCAACTTATATAGACTAAAACATCTTCTATGTCACTGATATAGGCCTATCTGTAGGTATAATAAAAAAAAGAGACTATATTCTTATGTGTCACTATTTCTTATGCCAGACTTACTTAATGCACCTTTAAGAACCTATAATACATAATTAAATAGTTAAAATAAAGCCAAACTAACCTCCTGTAACATTGAAAGTTTCTTTTTCCTTAATCCTTTTTGTGATGTCTGAAGCAACATCAAGAATATTCTGGTCAATCTGGAAAGTGTGTAGAGTAGGTGACAGGTAGTGTAAATTTGCTTCCAATCTGATATCAATAACAGTGACATCCTGATTCTTCATTGTTTCTATGGCCCTCACAGTGGAGTCGTTTGAGTTCAATGTTCTCAGCACCAGCAGAAACTGCTTGTTGCCTTTAGCAATTCTGCTGCCGGACGCTGTGTTAAGAAAGTGAGTGCGAACATAATCTATGGCTTTTCCTAATTTTCGCTCTCCATCGGGCCTGGGCTCGAACCGATTTATGTACTCTATGGCTTTTTTCCTGGCTTGGAAGTCATTGAACAGAAACTCTTTGACAACGTTCTCGCCAAACTGAGCCAGAGCGATCTTATAAGATGCATCGCCCACATTGAGCTGCACAGCCAGTTCAGTGAGAAATTCTCTTATCTGCTGTGTCTCCGCCTGGGCCCGACTATCCACCAGGACAAATACATCAGCAAACTTTGGGGCAAGAGCTGAAACAGACACACAATGAATTGACAATTATTTGATGTATTTGCACATATAATACATGAATATTAAATATATTACACAGTAAATTAATACAAATCAACCATCATCAGCAATGATAATTTCATCAAGGATAATATAAAAGTCAATAAGGGCCCATTCACACAGAATGCTTTTAAAAACACGAGACACATTAAGAACTCTGTTTCATGCACAAGATGCTGCAGACACGGGACGCGAGCACAAAAGTCAAACACGTCTGTCTAGTGCATGGAACATGGAAAGTCCACTCATCTATCAATCATCTACCGGAATACGTTTTTTTAATTATTTTTTTTATATATAAGTTCATTTTTGGGCCTTTTTTATGTACTGAGCATATGTACAGCACTACACCACAGCTCAGACTAAATAAAAGCTTTTAAATAAAAACTTAATTAGGGTTTGAAATGCGTGATGTAAATTTTAATTCTTATTTCATTATTTATTTTTTCACTTTTTTTGTGGGGATATGTATTTTCAACATGCAGTAACACACAGTGAAGTGGTGATATCAGTTAGACATAAATGATGTTTGTAATCAAAATATCAGAGACCCTCTCCCTGCAAATCTGTCACATGTGGTCACAGCAGACACATTTAACCACATTACTACTAAGTTGGTGTTGTTATTGT
The DNA here is from genome assembly GCA_031834385.1 of Semotilus atromaculatus. Taxonomy (NCBI): domain Eukaryota; kingdom Metazoa; phylum Chordata; class Actinopteri; order Cypriniformes; family Leuciscidae; genus Semotilus; species Semotilus atromaculatus. The sequence goes on along the minus strand of JAULUF010000019.1, from coordinate 7,692,977 downwards.
TAACTAAAATCTAAATCTATTCAAATCTATTTGTTTTTGGTAACTGCAAAACAAAATAAACATTAAATGAAAAACTTTGAAAAAATTGCCTTGACAACTAACTGAAATGAGTAAGTTTAAAGAGGACTTATTATGCAAAATGCACTTTTTAAAAATGTGTGTCAGCACTGAGTACACAACCACCATATAATGGTAAAAATCCATCAACTCCTTTTTTCAAATTCCCCATAATCATACACACTTTTCTCAAAATGAGTCGTTTTCTATAGGCCTACATTGTTCCGGCATAATATGTCCCCTTTAAGCATGAAATACTGAAGTTACTAAAAAATTTAAAGCTATACAGGAATATTAAAAAAACTAATAAAAATGAATAAAAAAATTATTGAAATTCAAAATATGAATAAATGCTATAATATTATATAATTGATACAATGATCTCACATGACCACTTGTGATTGGATCACCAGAGAAACATTTAAACAGGCTTGTTGACTTTTATGAACAGAGCTTCAAAACTTAACTTACCTTTCCCCTGATCCCTCATCAAGATACAGACTGTCTCTTTCATGGTGGTCGTCAGTCCTTGCAGTGCTTGGTAATTGTCGATACTAACCACAAAACGCTCAGGTGGGCTGTTGGCGATCGCCTTCAATTCAGTCATATTAGTGGGACCAACAGCAATAGCAAAGATAATAATACCCTTCTGCCGCAGATCTCCGGCAGGTCCATTTATATCATCGGCTGAGTCTCCATCTGTGATCACCACAACAATCTGAGGCACTTTATCATTGATACGGCTTCCACCTGCAATCGTGAAATAACTGTCCTTCAGGAAATTCATGGCTTTTCCCATATATGTGCCTCCTGTTCGGTATGGAATGTTATCTATTTTATTAATCAGCTCTGCTTTGTTTGCGTAGTCCCCAAGCAGAAACTCTTTGTGGGGATCGGTGCTGAATTGAGCAAGGCCAACTTGTACATTTTTAGTGTCAATATCCAAACTATCCACAAAAGTGTGCATGAACATCTTAACCTCCCGGAAGTCTCGAGTACCGATGCTGCTAGAACTATCCACGAGGAATACAATGTCATACGCTGGTTTCTCATCCAGGCATCCTATCAATGAGAGTACAATAGACAACACATGACAATCTAGACACATAAATGACAAAAATTTAATTCTGGGGGTCAGGAAGATTTGAATGCTTTTGAAAGTAGTTTATGTTCACCAAGACTGCATTTATTTGATCAAAAATGCAGTAAATACAGTAATATTCTGAAATATTATTACCATTTAAATATTATATATATGGATATATAATATCCATATATATAAGTGGATATTGGATATATAAGTTCAAAGTGGATATTATCAATGTTGAAAACAGTTGTGCCACTTAATATTTTTGGAAACCATGCAAAATGTTATTAGGATTTTTTGATTAAAAGAAAGTTCAAAAGAACAGCATTTATTCGAAATAGAATTTATTAAGTAAAACTGATTTGTAAACATTTACTGTCGCTTTTGATAAATTAATTGCAGCCTTGCTAAATAAAATAATTAGTTTCATCCAAAATTAAAAGTATAACAGACCCCAAACTTTTGAACGGTAGAATAAGTATGATCAAAAAATGATCATAGTGTAAATCATAGCATGTATTTTTGTGGAAAGTGTTTACCTGTTTGCTGTGTAGTGCTGTGTAGGAAACATGATGTAATGAATAAAACAGAAAGAAATGTCCGTGTCTTCCTCATTGTCTAAGCGCGTCCCGAAAGCCTTAACAGAAAAAAGAAATAGAAATAAATTAAGCATGATAAAGCCAGTAAATTCAGTGATGACCCCTGACTTGTGCAAGAAGACCCCTGAAGAAGTCCAATTAGACCAGCAATCATCAGATTTTTACAAATGTGAATCTAATTGAAAAACCACAGAATTAGTCAGAGAAATACAGCAGAAAGATAAAACTATTCCTTAAAATATATACTTTAAAACAAGGAGCAATAGAATAGCAACAGTGAGTATTAATAAAGAATGATATTCAATTATAGATTATTATTAAAGCTGCCGTCTGCAGCTTTTTTTTTATCATATTCAGCGAATTCGACACTATATTCCGACAGAACAACATAAATAAAGTGGTTTTAGAAAAAAAACAGAGCTTCTAACTCCACCTGGAGCGTGTTATTTGTTTTGCAAAAATCCACCGCTCCCGGTTCATTGTGTCCAATCAGCGCAGGGGGGTGTGAGATATGACTGTCAATCACAAGTCGTGCATGCACACGTCAATCACATGCAGACACCTGAAGTTCGTGCAGTAGCGAAGAGTGATGGCGCACTGACGAGCACAAACTCGGTGGGAGGGTATTCGTTGATAGTGGGGGAGGGGCATGAGAGTTGTAAAAATGTCAAATTTTTCCTAAGTCCACTCAATCAGCCAGAGTTGCCGACGGCAGCTTTAATAATAGATATCTTTAAAATGTAATTTTATGTAATTTTTTTATTTTAAATCTATTAATTCTATGTGATATAAGTTCACAGATCACAAATAAACAGTATCAAAAACTTTTATCCACTAATCACAAATTCTTGTGATTTAAAGGAGCTGTATGTACGAATTTTTTTTAAATTAATCATATCATTTTCCCTGATATGTCACTAGACATTTAGAAATCATGTTCATTTCAAATACTTATATCACTGACAACAGTAGTCCGGACAGGATATTGTCATTTAAAAAGTGAGGTTGCAGCCCTCAACTGATGTTGATGTTGTCATGTTGTGTTTTGGTCTGATGCTCCACCCTCCACCGATCTACCAATCACGGAGTCAGTAGTGTTGCGGCATTCGGGTTGCCAGCTCTGCTCTAGTTACCACAGCTGCAGCTACAAACGTGTCGGAATCTGATCCTGCAGCCTATCTGGCAACCTCGAGTCAAGGGGGAAGGGGGAGGGGATACACCGCTCTACAGTAATTTGAAAGTGACTGCAGTACTAGTTTTGGCCACAATCTTACATACGGCTCCTTTAATAAATGGAGATATTCAGATAAAAATGTCAAAATGAAGAAAAGAATAACAATTGTGCTGAAATGAATATGTCTGTCAGTTTGTCATGAACTGAAAACATAACAACGACAAAATATAAATTATCTACTAGGTAAACAAATGTGTTTATTTTTTCTTGCTAAGAAATGTTTGTGTTGGACTGACAGCATAGAGCATGTTTCACACAACAACCAGCTGTAAAATTTAAGGTCATATAAGGGCCTGTCTAGACAAGCTCTCTGCCCAAGACCCAAACTCTTTCATGTGGTAAGAAGAAAGGAATACCAATAGTTTCATGGCATGAGGAACACCACCTCAAACCTTAAAGACACAACAACCACATTGTGGCCCAACAACCACATAAATGTCAGACTTCCCAGCCCATGTAATCTTTTCAATTGCTAAGATTTTGTTTTATTCTGTTCAGCAAAAATGAAAACAAAAAGTAATAAATGTTTAAATCATTTCTATCCTTTATGTCCCACTCTAAACTCCATACGTCAGCACTGGCACCAAACAAAATGATTGTTTCCCAACAGGTTTCAAACACGGCCCCTCATCTGCCATTAGTCAAATAGCGCATAGTTTCACTTTAACTCACAGCATTGGATGATGAAACTTTTCTATATTGGGCTGGTCAGGAAGAGAGAGAGAGAGATAATGCTCAACAAACTGTATTTTCATTAATCAATTTCAGAATCGTCTTGGTTACATATGGTAACCCTCGTTCCCTGAGGGAGGGAACGGAGACGTAGGTCATGACTGACCAATAGGAATCTCGCTAGAGAGGCCAATCTACTTCGAGTGAAACTAAAACAAGCCAAAACACATTGGCGTGCAATCATTTGCATCAGCTGTGCAGCCTCGCAGCGCGGGTATTAAAGCACAGCTGTTGTAATTGCACATTAGTTTTTTGCTGAGGAGCCAAATCTGAGAAGGCTGGCCGTCTCGGCGGGCGGCAGCAGATGTGGCGACGGGACCTACGTCTCCGTTCCCTCCCTCAGGGAACGAGGGTTACCATATGTAACCGAGACGTTCCCTATCTGTCAGTCACTACAACGTAGGTCATGACTGACCAATAGGAATTCCTACCATAGCGCCACAGCCGCTGCACCCCATCCAGCGCCCCATGCAAGCCTCTACACCTTCTTGCCTGGAAGGACGATAGGAGGAGGCTTACACAGAGTGAGTCTGACACTGTTGTTCCGTGATTAACCCATACAGTGAGATATTGGATAACACTGGGAAAGCGTGCCCTTACTATTTAGGAAGGAAACGCTGCGGAAGCCACTTCTTCAAAGAGTTATGTGGAAAATACATATGGACTAACCCGAAGGTTGTACTGCATATGAAATAATGGTGACTTAGCCCAAGGGAAAGACACGGGCTTCCGTCTTAGGAGCAGCCGTGGAGAATATACACATATGGGATCCACGTAGGGTCACACATATGGAACCCAGCCCAGATCCGGCTCTCAAGGATTCAGCGGATAAGGGCCTGGCGCCGGACGCACCGCCATGTCCAAGCCGAGGGGTTTTGGAGGACTCAACAGGTTTACTCTGGAGTAATAAGGTTGCACAGTAGGGTGCAGCAAGCCGACAGAGCTGGGTCTCTCGGTGCTTCTACCCGTCTAGGGTGAGAACACGGGAGGAGACCGGCTCTACATGTAGGCTATAATATCTAGCGAACGTGTTAGGTGTCGCCCAGCCCGCAGCTCTACAGATATCTGTTAGCGAGGAGCCACGTGCCAGCGCCCAGGAGGATGCAACGCCTCTCGTGGAGTGTGCATGCAACCTGAGCGGGCAGGGCACGCCTTGAGCTTGGTAAGCCAAGGCAATGGCATCCACTATCCAGTGGGCCATCCTCTGCTTGGAGACAGCCTTCCCCTTCTGCTGGCCTCCGTAACAGACAAAGAGCTGGTCTGAGGTCCTGATGCTTTGAGTTCTGTCCACGTACATACGCAGAGCGCGAACGGGACAGAGCAAAGCCAGGGCTGGGTCTGCCTCCTCCAAAGGCAGCGCTTGCAGGTTCACTACCTGGTCTTTGAAGGGAGTGGTAGGAACCTTGGGCACATAGCCAGGCCGGGGTCTTAATACCACATGGTTGTCACCCGGCCCGAACTCTAGGCACGATTCGTCGACCGAAAATGCGTGCAGGTCTCCTACCCTCTTGACAGAGGCCAGTGCAACCAGCAGCAAAGTCTTCATGGAAATAAGCTTTAAGTCTACTGATTGCAGAGGCTCAAAGGGAACATCCTGAAGTGCTCGAAGCACCAGGGAAAGATCCCAAGAGGGTATGGAGGGGGGGTCGAGGAGGATTTAATCGTCTCGCCCCCCTAAGAAACCTGACGACCAGGTCGTGCTTTCCAACTGTTTTGCCATCTATGTGGTCGTGAAAAGCTGAAATAGCGGCAGCATGTACTTTGAGGGTGGAGGGAGACAGTCTTCGCTCCAACCCCTGCTGCAAGAAGGAAAGCACAGACCCTATCGAACATCTTCGGGGGTCCTCTCGGCGAGAAGAACACCACTCGACGAACAGGTTCCACTTCAGGGCGTAAACACGTCTCGTGGACGGCGCCCGTGCTGAAGTGATGGTGTTAAGTACCTCAGGGGGTAAGTCACCTAGAACCTCCGCGTCCCGTCTAGGGACCAGACATGGAGTTTCCAGAGGTCTGGACGCGGGTGCCATAGGGTGCCCCGTCTCTGAGTCAGAAGATCCTTCCTCAGAGGAATGGGCCAGGGAGGGACTGTCACAAGGAGCATGAGTTCTGGGAACCAAGTCCGGGTGGGCCAATAGGGAGCCACCAGAAGGACCTGCTCCTCGTCCTCCCTGACTTTGCACAGTGTCTGCGCAAGTAGGCTCACTGGGGGAAACGCATATTTGCGGAGGCCCCGGGGCCAGCTGTGTGCCAGTGCGTCCGTGCCGAGTGTTCCCTCGGTCAGGGAGTAAAACAGCTGGCAGTGGGAGGTCTCTGAAGAGGCAAACAGGTCTACCTGAGCCTCCCCGAACTCTCTCCAGATCAGCTGAACCGCCTGGGGGTGGAGTCGCCATTCTCCCGGGAGCACGGCTCGTGATAGCTCGTCGGCCACACGGTTGAGCACGCCGGGGACATACATGGCTCGAAGCGACCTCAGATGCTTCTGACTCCAGAGGAGGAGATGGCGGGGGGGTTGCGACATGCGACGGGAGCGTAGACCACCTTGTCGGTTGATGTACGCAACGGTCGCAGTGTTGTCCGAGCGGACCAGCACGTCCCTGCCCTGTAGCGGCCTTTTCAAGCGGCGCAGAGCGAGATGTACTGCTAGCAACTCGAGGCAATTGATGTGCCAATGCAGATGGGGGTCCGTCCACACCCCTGACACTGCATGCCCGTTGTACGTGGCACCCCAGCTGGTGGCAGAGGCATCTGTGAACACCACAGCATGCCTGGACACCTGTTCCAAGGGGACTCCTGCCCGAAGGAACGAGGGATCTGACCACGGGCTGAAGGTTTGGCGGCAGGCCGGTGTGATCGCCACCCGGTGAGTGCCGTGATGCCACGCCCATCTTGGGACCGCCGTCCTGCCCTTGAAGGTGTTCAAGCAGTTCAGCACCGACTGAGCGCGCTGCTCTGTGAGGCGCGCTGTCTGTGTGACCGAGTCCAACTCCATACCGAGAAAAGAGATCCTCTGCACGGGGGCGAGTTTGCTCTTTTCCCAGTTGACCTGAAGACCCAACTGGCTGAGGTGCCTGAGCACGAGGTCCCTGTGTTCGCAGAGCTGATCTCGAGAGTGTGCTAGTATAAGCCAGTCGTCGAGATAGTTGAGAACGCGAACGCCCTGTTCTCTCATGGGAACAAGGGCCCCCTCCGTGACTTTCGTGAAGACACGGGGGGACAGTGACAGCCCGAAGGGTAGGACCTTGTACTGATATGCTCGACCCTCGAACGCAAAGCGCAGAAACGGCCTGTGTCGAGGGAGAATCGAGACATGAAAGTACGCGTCCTTCAGGTCGATCGCTGCAAACCAATCTCGGGGACGGATGCACTCGAAAAAGCGTTTCTGCGTGAGCATTTTGAACGGTAGCCTGTGGAGGCTCCGATTCAAAACTCGCAGGTCCAAGATTGGTCGTAACCCACCACCTTTCTTGGGTACAATGAAGTAGGGACTGTAATGCCCTGACTTCATATCGGCTGGAGGGACCGGCTCTATCGCGTCCTTCGCCAGTAGGACTGCGATCTCCGCACGCAAGACATGGGCATCGGCTGCTCTCACTGTAGTGGAGTGGATGGCCCGAAACTTGGGGGGACGCCGGGCGAACTGAATCGCATAGCCGAGCCTGATGGTCCGGATGAGCCAGCGAGACGGACTGGGGAGCGCTAACCAGGCTCTCAGAGACCGCACAAGCGGGACCAAAGGGACCGTAGGCGTACCCGGAGTGGGGCAGCGAGGTGGAACACAGGGACATGGCTCGGGAGGCTCTCTCTGGGAGGCGGCCCGTAGCGGGGTCTGTGTGTGCTGTGCAGCACTTACCTGGTTCCACAGGGCAGGAGGTGCGGGAGGCGGCTCGGTGGCGTTCTCGGACCGTACACTGCTGCCGGCTGGCGATAGAAGGAGGATGAGAGTGGTGAGGATTCTGTCCCCCCACTGCTCTCCGGGTCCTCTTCGGACCCAGAGATGTTAGAAACTGCTCTTTTATTGAAAATTTGGGTACCGCTGGTTTTAAGGCCAGCGGCGGAACACAAACAAAACGGAACAAAGGATTTACCACCCGGCCCTCTTCCGGGGGAGGGAGCGATGCGGTCATCGTCTCCTGGAGAGCAGTCCCTTTCATCTCTGGGTCGCCCGTCCTAGGGCCGCTTACCCCTGGACTTGCCGGCCTTCTTAGCGGGGGCCTGGACGGGCGGGGCGCCCTGCCTGCGACTGGCTCCACGGCGCCGTTTGGATGGAGGCTGCTGCTGTGGCGCGGGAGCAGGGGCAGACGCAGGAGGACGCCCTCGGCGACGAGCAGACTGAGGAGCCGCGGGCGGTGGGGTGGAGGCAGCAGCTGACCGCCGCGGCAGGATGTGCTTGATGGCCTCAGTCTGCTTTTGTACAGCCGAGAACTGCTGGGCAAAGTTCTCGACCGCGTCACCGAAGAGGCCGGTCTGGGACACGGGGGAGTTAAGAAACCTGAGCTTGTCGGTCTCCCGCATGTCGGCCAGACACAGCCAGAGATGGCGTTCCTGGACCACAAGTGTGGACATCGCACGACCCACTGAGCGTGCGGTAACCTTCGTCGCACGAAGCGCGAGGTCCGTCGCACGCCGAAGTTCCTGGAGAACTTGTGGGTCATGACCACCCTCGTGCAGTTCCTTCAGTGCTTTAGCCTGATGGACCTGCAGCAACGCCATAGCGTGCATGGCAGAGGCAGCTTCCCCACAGGCCTTGTAAGCCTTGCCGGTTAAGTCCGACGAGTATTTACAGGCCCGTGAAGGGAGACACGTCCCCGTAAGCTCCTCATGCACCTCCGGGAAGAAGGGCACTGGGGTGGGTTGCTGAGAACCAGCGCGCGCCACCCCGAGATACCAATCGTCCAACCTCGAGGGTTCGGGACACGGTGGAGGGTTCCACACGAGCCCTACCCTGTTGGCGGCCCGGGAAAGCATGGCCATCATCTCCAGGTCCATCTCGGGCACCGCTGACACACCAGAAGGAGGCAGCGGCTCCGAGACGTCATCCGCAGAGAAATCTGACCCACCCTCCGATGCAGCGATCGATATCTGGTCGTCGCAGGGAGCGCCGAAGGAAACGACTGGTACACATCTCGAGGATGGTCCAGCACGCTCCGTTGGCGGCTCAGCTGGTTGCGGAGCATGAGAGGGGTGAGGGTTCCTAGGGGGTTGGTTCCCCGAAGGAAGCGCGCTCACCGTAATCCTCAGGTCACCCGTGTCACCGCCCGAAGCAACCCGCAATGGGGGGTTGGAACGAGGCGTAGGCACGGGGACTCCGCCCCTTTGCAGGAACAAGAGTCTCGACCGCAGCTCCGAGATGGTCATCTTCCCACAATGGGTACATGACTCATCCACGAGCGCTGCCTGTGCGTGTTCGAGGCCCAGACACACAAGGCAGCGATCGTGACCATCCCGCGTCCCCAGGTAACAACCGCATCCAGAAACACAGATAGAACGTCATCTTGAAAAAGACGCGAACTATCTGTGTAAGCTCTTTTAGGGACTACTCTCACTGGTGCTGAAGCATGCAGGGGAACAGTCAAAGCGATCACAGACGGGAATGTGCACCCACCTGTGCGCTGGATCTCTCTCTGAAGGTCTTACCAGCTGTTATAACAGCCTTTGAGCGCTCTGCGGCGCACCTTACCAGCTGTTACAACAGCTTTTGAGCGCTCTAAGGGGCACCTTACCAGCTGTAAGAACAGCTCTTTTTTGTTTGCTCAGTTTTTTTCAAAACAAAAAAGAAAGAGAGAAAGAAAGAGAAACTGCTCGCGCTGCCGTGCTGTCACGCCCGCACCGGGAAGGAGAGGTCCAAAAGGCTCGTCAAAGTTGACTTCCAGTTGAAGCAGAGGCATCGAAGTGTTTGGCTCCGAAGCAAAAAACTAATGTGCAATTACAACAGCTGTGCTTTAATACCCGCGCTGCGAGGCTGCACAGCTGATGCAAATGATTGCACGCCAATGTGTATTGGCTTGTTTTAGTTTCACTCGAAGTAGATTGGCCTCTCTAGCGAGATTCCTATTGGTCAGTCATGACCTACGTTGTAGTGACTGACCGATAGGGAACAGTTACATTTAGCTTTCCCATCTGTGAGGCAATTAAATGGACACATCTGCACATGTGCATCTCTATTCATGTTTGTGAGCAGTACAAAATATGTCCTACGCAGACAAAACCACAAATGTGTCTGTGGTTTCAAAGCAGGAACTCAAAGGAAATCATGTCTAATCTGTATTCTGCTCCTTTTCTCTCATTCTAAATAAAACAGTCTTCTACATAATAAAATCACACATGAGAGAAACATGGTCCCCATATCAGTTCCAGTCACTCTAACAGAGCAACTTGCTTTATTAATAAATTCTTTCTAACATAACTCTTTCATTAAGAATTTCCTCCAGTATTTCCAAATACAGCCCTTGACAAGTTTTTATATCTTGTGCTTCCCAACGTTATACGCTGATTTCACGCAGCCGCCATTTTGAAATCGAAAGTGAGGCTGCGGTGGGAAGAACCCCGGAAGTGTCATGATTCTGCCATCATGTCTTTGATTTCTCTAGTCTTGTGGCAGAATCATGACAGACCCATGTTTCATGTGCAGTACATGGCCATTTGTTTGGGCCATGTGCTTGCGGTGTCTCGTTTCGTTACCCCGCCCCCCTTGTTATCCTCGTCTCCTCGTCTCCTCATTTATTGTCTAGTCAGTTTCACCTGTCCTTGTCATTAGTGTTCCCTTTATAATCCCCTTGTGTTTGCTGTCCTGTGTCGGTTCATTGTTTGACGTTGTGTGAGTCTAGCTGTAAGTAGTTTATTGAGAAGGCTGTTATTCGAGAAGTGTCTGTTCCTGTCTCAGTTTTGTTCCTGTCTCAGTTTTGTTCCTGTCTCAGTTTTGTTCCTGTCTCAGTTTTGTTCCTGTCTCAGTTTTGTTCCTGTCTCAGTTTTGTTCCTGTCTCAGTTTTGTTCCTGTCTCAGTTTTGTTCCTGTCTCAGTTTTGTTTTGCCCCCTTGAGGGTTTTGTTTTCTGTTTTTGTCCTTAACCCTCAAACCGTATTCACTTTATAGCCCTTAATCCTGTAATTGTGGACAAATGTGGGCACGGAGGACTCAGGTGTGATCCTAATTTTTATTTATTATAAGTGTTATATCCCTGTCTTTGATAAAGTTTTGTCTATCCATTTATGGTGTTTTTATTTTTATTTTGGGGGTATTTTTGAATTTATTTACCTCTAAAAGTACCATATTTTCTATGTAATTTATGCTTATTTTTATGTTATATTTAATATTTCTTTAACTTCAGTAAAAAAAATCATTCCAGTAAGTTCAGGGCCCGTATGTATAAAACTAAGAAATGCTCTTAAGAATAGTCTTAAGCTTTGACTTAAGTGTCAAAAAATACTTAGTAAAGAGTAGGACTTTTCTAAGAGTAGGAGCTCAGCTAAAAGCAGCTTTCAGTAAAGTATAAGACTGATTCTTAAGTGCTGCCTGAAGTGGGACTTAAGTGCTGAAAACTGAGGACTACAATGATGTCAACCCAAAATGGCCACCCTCAACCTCTGAATCAGCCAATAGTGACCCTGCAAGGGTGAGGTCACAGCATTTATTTAATGTAATTATAATAAAATAATTTAATTAAGACACTGAAACTTTAATATTTAAATGTATTTTATTAATTGCTTTGCATTGTGGAAAATTATCACAAAATAAGATTGAAGGAAATTTGAAGAAAAAAAGGGTCAGATTCGCCCTTTATTCAAATAGTATTAAAAATGTGTTAAATATTTTGTAAGCGTATTGTGTAGTTGTGCCTGGAGTCAATTGTTTATTTATGATAACACAATGAAACATTCCAAATTGTACAGACATAATTTTTAGCCAGGCTGTCAAATAAATTATGAACAGGTGAAAAAACGAGAGAGGACAATGAAATATTTATAAATGAATATGTTGCAGACAATGTATGATTTTTTTTCTCCTGTGAACTTTTTTAGTTTTTCTAAAACCTGTAGCTGTAGTTTGCCCTTATTTGTCACTTAATATTTAAAAATAATATTTATATGCCTAAATTGACACCATGTGAGAACTGAACTGAGCAGGACGATGACATCACTGTTTTTACCAGAGTGGCTGTATGGATAAATTAACTAAGTAGATAACTAATGATTTTTAAAATGGAAATTAAAGCTTTAGCGCAAGTTTCTGCCAGGAAGACTAAATTGTCACGTCAATTAAGTCTGCTCTGGAACGTTACAAAGCGGACCTAAAAAGTCCCGGGCATGTCACTTGTTTGCCTTTTCATCCATCCAATCGTGTTAAAAGATCGGTAGCCTACTTGCACACGTCTGAATTCGAAGATGTTAGCGCCTACATTCCCCTGCTTCCTACCCATCACCACCAGGATGGTCTCTTGCCATACCTCCCAGGGGTCGGCTGCGCCCCTGCCTTCATCTTCAGCTAGGAAATGCAGTTTCTGTACCCTCGGAATGCAAGCTACAGACAGGGTACGCCAAATAGCTTTATAACACAATGCTTGCTCTTAATAAATGTATATACTTTGTCTACAGAGATAAAGGTGACTTGAAATAATTGTGTCAGATAAATACATTCACTAAGTTTAGTGTTTTGTTCTTCCATCATATTTTAAAATATTAAAAAAATATAAATAGAAAAATATTTTCCTCATAATTTGATGGTTTATGCAAACTTGTAGTTTTTTTTTTTTTTTTTTTTTTAAACCTCTGCGCATCACTTTTGGCCACCACTGTATTTGGTGTGGTCAATAGTGCTATTCAAGAGCCTGCTAACTGTGGACTGAAGGGCCAGAGTCATCACCGGTGCACTGCTGCATCCCAGTCGCCAACAATATAATTATTACTTTATTACTTTAATTTCATTGCTATAAAATTTCTTAAAGGTAAGTTACACAAATAATACCTTGATGATTAAACATTTTTATCGTTTGATCAACTCATTTAACTACAATACATATTTTCATTGAAAAGTGCATGGTCGCGTCCTCTCTGCTGCCATCTTGTTACTCCTAACTAGGTTAGGAGACCTCTCCAGCTCTCTTAAATAATTTAGGAGCTGAGACCAAGTCTTGACACTTAGGAACCTTCATGAATCACACTTATTCTTAAGTTTAGGAATAAGAGTAAAATTATGTAATTCTTAGAATTTTTACAGACTTGAGACTAAAATTTTACTCTGAGTGGCTTTATACATACGGGCCCAGATAGCTAAAACCTAAAAATGTGGTGACTTTGGTGTCTTATGTTGGTATAAAAATAACAAAAAAGCAATAATATCAATAGCCACTAGATGGCTAATAGTCCTAAATGTCTGCATATAGGCTGAACTCTATAAACCACTGTTATAACGAATTTAATAAACCCTTTGAAAGTCATCTGCTGTCTGGGCCTGGGTTCTCCTTCCATCCACATGACAGGAAGTAAAGATAAACAGGAAGTAAAGATAAACAACAATGCCTTGGCAACCTGAAGCTGCTGCCGCGGTTTACACTATTGGATGTTAATATCCAATATAGGACATGTATAGTTTGTTCCTGCTTCCTTTTTTACTTTCTGAATTATATATTTAAAAAAATATTTTATTTATAAATGAATTTCACTGTATATAGTCTAAAGTATGAAAGAAATGTATGTACAGTTTTAGAATAACTCATTTCTACATTAAATATAACAATACGCCATCGCATTCGCGACTCTCCAGGCGACACTTCCGGTTTTCTTCCCACCGGAGCCTCGCTTTCGATTTCAAAATAACGGCTGCGTGAAATCGGCGTATTACTTCCTATACCAGGAGTAGACAATCTAGGCAAGGTTGGAGCAAGGTGGAGCATTAAGATTAGGCCTAAGAAAGATGAATTTTTTATGTATTAAGGCCCTGGTTTCACAGACAGGATTATGCTTTAGTTTAATTAGGACATTTAAGTTGCTTTTATAAATGTGTCAGAAAAAAATACTGGGGGTGTATTTTATTTAGTTGTTTGGTTGTTTGTTTGCCTGCCAAACAACTTCTTTTAGTCAGCATCACGCCGCTGCCTGTTTAATTCATTTACGAGCTGCACAGTTGAGCCGGATGGTGCAGTTGCTTTTATGTGGTCTGTTGTTCTTGGAAAACTTAGCACCAAGTATAAAGAGGAGGAAAATTAAGAACACTTTCGACAGATTTTTTTTTTTAAATAAAAGAAAAAAGTTGTTTTTTTAATCACAAAACAAAAAAAATGATCTTAATTATTTTAGCAACTTAACTTAGATATAAACAGACTTATTTAACTTTTATTGTAATAAAATCTCCAAAATAAGGTCTGCAGCAAGAATGTTTAGATTCCAAATTCTTCTTTTATCATTATGTTTGTCAGAGTTGCTCGAATTCACTGCAAACTGTGGTAACCACACTAAACCACACCCTAGTTCAGGACGACATTTAGCACAGTGATCAAAAGAAAATGTCATTTGTATGGGTGTTATATGCCAAGAGTCAACCGTTTTGATTAAAAAGATTTGTAAAAAGAAAATATATATATATATTATCCAAACTTTCCATATGGAGTTTTAAACCCTTTTTTAAAGCAAGAACAAATACATTGAGTGAGAAACCTTTTGTGGGGCCCATATGTTTAACAGGAAAGGGAGATCAAATTAAGTGCACATGGAAGTAATTAAACTGTGAAGAGAGAGTTGACAAGTTGAGAAAGCCAAAGCCAAAGGCCATGCAGGTCACTTCATTGAGGCAAATCTTTGAGTGCACATTTATTTTTGTTTCCTGCCGTATGATCTCAGAAGTCATGCCATGTTTGACACAAATATTATAAGGCCAACATATCAAATTGATAAAATACTCTTTTATACTCTTATATACTATTTTGCTAAATAATCCCATTGCAACATTTAACGCTATACAGTTGTATAATATAAGCAATATGGATGAAGGTACAAGTGAATACCAAGAAAAATCAATGTCAAAACCAAACTTCCAACTCCATGCACTAGATCTGACTCTGATCCAGCCATACCTTGGTAATGGTGCAATCTGGACATCGTCCAGGAATGTATTCCCCAAAGGCAAACGTTTAATTACTGACAGACATGTGGTAATGCATCTCTAAACATACGGCTTTGATGTTCTCTTCAAATTACTAATGACCCATGTGCATGTAACAGCCATATATGTTATAAACAATCCATGGTGCTGTTTTATTTTTTATTTTGTTATGTTCAAACATGATGACAGAATAGAGCATATGGATATGATCATATCTAACTAAATCTGCAGATGTGTTGGCAATTATGTGGATTCTAAAATCTATGGTGGTTGAGGAGATTCCCCCATCTATGTAAAGCGCTTCGAGTGCAGAGAAAAGTGCTATATAAATGTAAAGAGTTATTATTATTATTAAGCCCAAGAGCAATTTTTTAGCCTACATAAACCGAATTAACTAACTACAGACACCTTAGAAGCCTCTCCAAACACCTTACTCATAAGGATAATTCTAGTCACCTCTCAGAATAACAAGCCTAACAAATGAAGAATAGCCTATGTTTCAAATGTGAGGAGCTTGAGTCGTTTGCCTCAGGAACTGTTGCAACAACATTTCATTTCCCCCCTCATATCCAAATCAGACCAGGCCCCTATCTGATTGGCGGCACAGCAAGCTTGACTGAAGGAAATTCCTAATGGAATATCTTACTTAGAGCATTCCTGAGCAAATCCATGAAAGCATGCAAGATGAGGACATTGAGGACGTACAATATCTTACAAATATTTACTTATATGTGTGTGTGTGTGTGTGCGTGCGTGCGTGCGTGCGTGTGTGTGAGATTTCAATTTTATTATCCACATTCAACAGAGCTAAACCATTTCCAGTCTATCTTCCCCAATTACAACATTTGAACCAGTTAGCCCCGTAGACCTATAATTGAACGCAAATGTTTTATTACATTATAGTATATTTTTTACCATTTCCCATCTTTTTTTTACTATTTTTTTTCCCCTTGTCTGCTGCCTTTCACGTCATAAATCCTATTTTAAAACCCCTCAAAAAACGGACAAGCGTTATAAAACTGGTTATGGGTCGTAACTTTTACAAAGAAGTATTTAGCCTAACTGCTGAAAATATTGTAATTTGTAGCCTATTATACGAGTATAACCACAACTCCCGAAAAAGAAACATTGACACATTTTTAAACATAATTTTAAACAAAAACAAATGCCAATAGAGAGAGCTTTACACGTTTCCATCGAGTTTCCTTAAACTCTCATATCTCTAGTCTTCTCCACACACCACGCAACTCGTATTAAAAACTGTTTTTCAACAACACAATGGTGTAATGCCTCTGCATACAAGAATGAAACGCGTGTACTCACTGTGCATCTGTCGGAGCACGAGAGACGAGACAACAATCCCACTGCACGATCACATCTGTGTATTGATGTGTGGGACCACTCCTCAGTGAACCGCCTTCCCCCCACCATATCTTCATTTTTTTTTCATTTTTTTTTTCATGCATTAGGCTAGTTAATGTCTACTCTGAATTGAAGTTCTAAAACATATTTCAAGTGAAATAATATTTTCAAATTATACAGAAAAAATTCATAGGCCTATCCCATGAATCAACGTTTTTAATTCGTTTTTATATAGGCTAGGGCTCAGAACAGAACATTACAACAGTTACAACCTTTTAATGTTCACATTTCATTTTATGAGCTGAGAAAATGACCAAACAATAAAAGAAAATACATATTTTGTAATTGAACTTTATAGTAAACAATATTATTTAAGGATATTAAAATTATATTGAATTAGCCCATCAACATTCATTATAGACCCCATAACATAAGAATTGGAGATTTGTACCTTTGTTATTGACGCTATATGGGAATGGGATGAGGTAATTAATTACAGTGTATTTAATATAGACACTCAGTCACAGGAATCCCTAGAATGTAGGCTTTTTCATACCCGCCCCATTCCGGTTACCGGTGTCACTATAGTCGAGATAAGTGACATAAGGTTATGCACGCTTTGTGGGGTTTTAAAGTGTTTAGAGTATATGTGTTTAAAAAAATAAATAAAAATAAAAACTTTTTAACATAAAATCCAGTCCTTTCAAAGCATTAGCCTACATGTATTCATTGCTTTTTTGTTTTCAGTTTGTTCCAAAAGATGTATAATGTAAAGTCATTTATAAAATGTGGACAATTTGGTTTACCTTGAGCCCACTTCTTTTTATATGGCTATATGGTATTTTCCTAATAAAATCAATAACTGTATAATATGCTGTTCTTTACATTCCAAATGGTCTTTCTGAGTATAAAAAATCACATCAAAAACACAAATTTCCATCATACACTAAAGGTTTCTAAATCTTTCCAAAATAATCTTGAGTAAATGCAGTAAAAACAGATGCAAAATTGTTTATTTCTCTAGTGCACAAAATTCACAAGTATAGGCTATATGAAATATTAAGATTAAATCTTTCCAAAACATGCTTAGCAGGATCAATTCTGTGAAGTATTTTGTAAGACACTTCCTTAATTTTGTTATTGACAACTTATTTGGTCATTTCCATTCTTTAAGAGATATCACCAAATAAGGAAGACCAAAAGAATCTCGCTGCAGGAAAAGACACAGAGCCAAGAGTTTTCCTTATAATCGTATTGCTACATTTTTGTTTTAAAACATCAACATTATCAATGAGAATTTTACCAAAAATATTGTCCATGTTGATTTCTACTGAACCAGCATGTTTTAAGAGTAAAATCACACTCTTTGGAATCGCGTAAAGAACAATAGCAAACTCTCTTGGTTTAACTGGTCATTAAAATTTTTGTAGAAATTCAGTATATGATAACAAATATCCATTGGACTTAACCAATTGTCCTACTAAAATAATCCCTTCATTGAAACAAGTGTAATAGAAAAAAATGTGTTTATATACCAATTTCCATGCAGGGCTTGTCTGTGAAAGCTGGCCAATTTTACAGGAATTTTGTCAGCAGAAAAATTACATTTCAACAAAAAAAATCTACGCCTCCAAGTGTATTACATAATTTAGAAATGCGTTCCAAAGACTTTCTCTATTCTTCAAAAATTCTATCAACCATTTAATTTTGAAAGTGTAATTAAGTACTAAAATCTAAGACCTCAAGTCCCCCTTGCTCTTTGGAGTTACATTACCTCCTTTTTTAAATAATGTGGGTTATACATAAAGTATCTTATCTAATTCCTTAATCACCTTATGAGGCACATCTAATGATAAAGATGTACTGATCTAGATTATATACCTTCTGCCTTTGACAATACCCTCCCAATTATTGATATATCCCTCATTAACCACTAATTTATTCTTTGTTCTCTTAATAATTGGTTCAAAATTTAACTGACTCCTTTGTTTTTCATTTTTACAAATTACTACACCTAGATATGTTAATTGGTGTTTAACTGGGATGTTCTCTATTTCTGTAGAGGAGCAATCTTTAAGGGGAAAAAATACAGATTTATCACAATTCATTTTAAGGCCAGATACAGCAGTGAATGCCTCGATACATCTAATTATTTTTGGTACCTCGAATTTGTTTTAAAAGAAATTGCAGTGTCATCAGCAAACTGGCTAAGTTTAAATTCTAAACCTATGTGATACCATTATACTAATTTATTTTTTACATGCATTGCCAAAACCTGGGTGACTAACAAAAATAAAGAAGGAGAGAGGGGGCATCCTTGCCTAATGCCACGATGTATATCAAACCTTTGTGAAGTACCAAATGCAAGTTTGACAGAACTATTACAACCATTGTACAATGTTTTAACCGCTTTCAAAAATACATCTCCAAAACCTAACAATTTAAAGGAGCTGTATATAAGAAATGTATTTCACTTAATCATAAAACGGCCCTGCATGTCACTAGACGTTAAGAAATAATGTTCCGTTCAAATACCTATATCACTGACAACAGTAGTCTGGCCAGGATATTGTCATTTAAAAAGTGAAGTTGCAGCCCTCAACTGATGTCGATGTTGTCATGTTGTGTTTTGGTCTGATGCTCCACCCTCACAAAGTCAGTAGAGTTGCAGCATTCAGGTTGCCAGCTCTGCTCTAGTTACCACAGCTGCAGCTACAAACGTGTCGGATAAAAAAATATTGTTGGATCCTGCAGCCTATCTGGCAACCTCGAGTCAGGGGGAGGGGGAGGGGATACATCGCTCTACAGTAATTTGAAAGTGATTGCAGTACTAGTTTTGGCCACAATCTTACATACGGCTCCTTTAATAACTTTGAAAATAAAATCATGATTTCCTGTATCAAATGCTTAATACAAAAAATAATAAAAATCAAGAAATAAAATAAAACCATCTTCAATTAAATGATTTATAGCTAGTCTATCATATCTAAGATTAGTCTAATATTATTCCTAATAATTTTTTTTTTTCCTGGCAGTTAATGTAATATTGTGAATATTTGATACCTCTTGTTCTTGTGGCATTGAATAAAGAGAGAAAAAAAGAAAAGGGAAAGAAAAAAGAAAAAAAAGAGTAGGCCTATGTGTTTTTATCTTTGAAGTGATTGCTGTACCATCATTACCACCTGATGGTTAACTAAGCCCCTGTCGGTGATTGGTTGGAACACTGTTTATTTTGGTTTTGAGTGGTGGTTGTACCAATTTGTTTTTGTGTGCAGATCTCAGAGCCTAGGCTGGATACAGAGACGCGTTTTTTGGACGGCCTGCTTATGGGGCGGGCAGCTAGCGGATCGTTAGGAAACATTCGATGAATGTGATCATTTATTTTTCGGCCTGAAATCACTGATACAACCTTTAACATTGTGGTATTATTGTTATAATAAACGTGCCAGTATTTATACCATGAGTGAATGATCCCAGTGGAATGTTTTTCCTAGACAAATAAAACTAATTTGTTCATTGTATGTAGCGACTCTGTGTGTTCCTTTCCTATTTCTTTGGGTGCAATTCCCAAGGTGGCGTAGTCAGTGCTATCTGGATTAAATTATAGTTTAAGTGTCAGCCCGGTCACACTTGTAATTCATGTATTAGAAAAGCTTTACCATTACTGTGAGTCTGTGCCACTGCAACCGATCCAGCTGCATATGAGTTTGCAATGAAAAACTAACAGCAATCTATTAAGAATGCTTACGATTATTGTCATCTTGAAATCTTGTCTTGCTTATAAAATGCTACCACAATATAAATCACACAAAATAAGGAAGGAATAAATATAATATCTGGTGACACAATAATGAATGGTCTTGTTATAGGACCACATTTTTGTTACATGAGGACAGTCTTCGCCTCTCAAACTCCCCAACTTAAGCCATATTTCTTGGGAATAATCCCAGACAGCCACACATGGGCCTTCACCTCCAGCTGTTTCAACTCCCAAACCCAGCCCTGGAAGTTATCTTGGAGCAATGTAGAGTCAAACACTTGTGTGACTGGATTTAAAAGAAAAAAAAAGAAAGGTTCTTGGATCTAGGTTCTAGGTCCCTGAAAGAACTCAGAAAGGGTCAGAGTATCTTACTCATAATATTAAAACTTAGGCTAATTGTAAATATTTTGTAAAGAGAATTGTATTTTTTTATAGCCATCATCGACAATTTTGGGCACACCTGAATTTGACAGCATGAACAGTTGAAGTAAATAAGCTAAAAAAAAAAAAATAAAATAAAAAAGAGAAAAAAAAGAAATTACATACCTGTCTTAACTCAGAACATGAGCTGTTTAAGAACAGACTCCTACACATTAACATCCCATACATGCGGTTTCAGACAGCTGGATTAAACCGCAAGGACAAGCAGTGATTTCTCACATGCTCTATATTCAATACAATTGTAGAAGTTCTTTAGAAATTCTTTAAAACCTAGCAGGGTTCCTGTTTATAGGAAAATTTGCTCATGTTGCCTTTGGTATATTCTTGGATTTTTCTTTTGTCATAATGAAAGTACAGAATGTGATCAGCTGTATCTAGTATAGTTTTGTAGACAATAAAAAAATACGGCTAATTGTTACATTTGCTGATTGGTATTTATGCCATCGACATGACTCGCCAGCGTCAAGATTTATGTTCTGCTAAATATCCCAAGAGATCTTTCACACAAAGCTAAACCGAATGAGGGAGATTATGCAGAATTGACCAGGCAAGCAGTTTTGATGAGATTTGGTTTAGCTAATGCATATGAATATATTGTTTGTGGTTTATTATAATTACAAAGCCAATATGAAAAGTGCTTATGCAATAAAACTTTAAGGTGAAGCTTAAAAGGTGAATTGCATCTTACCCCATTTGTAAACAAGAATATTTAACATTTACATTTATCTTTGAAAGTGCATGCATGCCATTTCCTGTTTTTTTTTTTCTTTTCTTTTTTTCAGTTATATAACCCAAATGATATAAATTCCAGGTGTCTATAATCTGTATTGCTGTTCCAGAAATAAAAAATGATTGTTGAACCTGGTGTGTCTTGTAAGAGTCAATTATTGTCAGAGGGTTTCTCAAAGATGAATGGAAATTCTAAGGAACTCTTAAGTTCCTCAGAAATTCATTGAAACAAAGGTTGTATTGCTATTATTTCAAATATGATCCCTGCTTCCATGGCTTCAAACTGGAACATGTACAAATCACATTGTGTCAGCAGTTCAGGGGACTAACCAAGGTCATTGGCTCAAAGCACTGAAAACAAAATATACATTGAATCGATTCCACTTTAATTTGTATATTTGCATGCATTTCTAATCATTTCATAGCAACACTCTTGCTCCTGATTAATTACATCCATTATATCAGGAAAAATAAGCAAATAGGGCTTACTGATTCATGAAACTGACTCGTTTCTCAATTTTTAAGGGGTGGTTCATTATGATTTCACTACTTGTCTAACTTTAGTGTGTAATGTTGCTGTTTGAGCATAAAAAATATCTGCAAAGTTACAATGCTCAAAGTTCATCAAGAACTTAATTTCTTTTAAAGAAATTGCTTTATAAGGACTAACAAATGGCTGGTAGGGACTACACAAGCTTCCTCCTGGGTTAGTGACATAACTGACGCTAAAATGTACATACACCCCGCCCCTAAACACGATTTATAGATTATCAATGACTAAGATCACTTCACATAAGCTACATAAATTCATCAGCTAACCATTCAGAAATGTTGTCAAAAGTAAACATCTGTTGTCATCACTGAGTCTCTCCATCTTTGTCTGACTCCGGTTTGAACATAAAAGGCTAAAAGATTTAGAAATTTTTTCGTGCATGTCTGGGCAACGCAGTCTCATGAAAGTGCGTATCAATACCACGAATGTTATTTCTCGTGTCATTTATACGCCAAAAACGTTTTTTGCGTGTAAATGCTACGCACTGAAAACCGCTTGGGTAGGGTTAGGGGGAGGGGGGAAGGGGGTTGCGTGCGTATTACACGCCAAAAAATGCGTATCATATGCACGCGAAAACTGCGTATCATATACACGCAAAAACTATTTTTGGCGTATAAATGGCACGAGAAATAACATTCGTGGTATTGATACGCACTTTCATGAGATCGGGCTCGTCTGGGAGGTAATCGAAACCGCTAAGAACGAGCTGTTGTAGCTCCGCCCTCTGTGCCGGGAGCAGCAGCTCATTTGCATTTAAAAGGGACAGACACAAAAAAACGGTGCAAAATGCACCTCATCAGAATACAAAACAGTTTATTTTAAAACAGACATGATCTCATTGACAAAAAAACCTGCTGTTTATTTGTTCCCACCCTCCCTCCTTAACCATTGTTTCCCTGATTTATAGTTTTATTTTGTTGCTTTTGTGGCATGGAAAAACCATACAAACTAAGTAGTTATTAATGGAGAGTTTTCACATGACACATACATCTATTTTAAGATTGCTTGTATTTTTATTATTAATAGTTTATAGGGCAAAATATTAACAGAAAAAATAGACAAAATACATGACTGTGCAAACACTGAACATACTTGGAGACAAATAACAATTAAACAAATTAAAACCAAAAATGTTTTGTAAATAAGTGAAAATGAGGTAGCCTACAGCTCTGGTTTCCTTTATGCCAGATCTTAACCATTGTCGTAGAAGACTTTATATAATTGATTACTTTATGGCTGTAGCAGTTTTAAAATAGACCCAAATGTCTGACAGTGGATTTCCTCTAGTTTCATAAAATGGGAATTGTTCTAGCTCTCACACAGAGGTGGAAGGAACATGATCCTAGAAGTATGTTTCTGATTTAGCAGTAAATGTCACTTTAGTTACTGCCATCAAAAATAATGATTTGCTCGACAAATGTGTTTAATATCATGCTTCACCAGCTCCCTTCCATACAGCTTATAAACTCATCACTCAAATTAAATGACTTGTGTCTTCCAGAGAAGAGTTTCTCTGTCTGGCATGAGGCCTTGCAAGGCTGTAAAGGGCCAGAATTAATAAGATGTCATAATAATGAAATATTATGAAAAGTAAGTGCACAATGCTAATTTATCTTAGAGTAATATTTTTTATAATACTGTTTATATATTTTCTCTATTATAGTTTTGTTGTACATTGTTATTAAAGGTGCCATATGTAAAAATTGAGGTAACAATATCCAAAAAATGAGCTACACGTATCAAAAGAATGAGAAGAAATAAATGCAATGATGTAATTAAAAAAATGACAAGTTATAGTCCTGCCGAGATATAAACCTGAATTAGCATGCTAAATTACTAGCCCCGGCCCGGCCGGTGTCATAATACCAGTTTCGGCCATGGGAGGCGGTATGCGGGCAACATAACCACCAGCCAAACTGCAGTACACGAATAACTCGCACGGCTTGTGGGTGGACTTGAACCTGATGACAATCGCGTCTATATGAGACCGGCCTTTATAATTTAGTGTTGAGATGTTGTTCATTGAGTCTCAAAAAATCTCCAAATGATCTGCGGTCTTACTATCGTGTCAGTTGATTTGATTAATATGCGCGAGGGAGAGAGAGAGAGCAGGAGGACTGCGCTCGTGTTGTTTGAAGACGTGAGAGTGCGCGCGCGCGGCCGGGACGCTCTCTCTCCCTCTCTGCTCGTTATAAGCCCTGTCAAGCGCAGCAGTTATTATATTCTACATCACTCACCGTTCAAAATAGGCTTTGGCAGGACAAAGCGGACGATTTGACGGTTTTAGAAGATTAACAACCCGAAACTAAAAAACAGACTAGAGTAGGCCAACTTTCTGGAGGTATACTGCCCCCATCTGGTATGGAATATGTGGAAAATTAAATTAATTTTTTGGCAGACATTCCACATGGCACCTTTAATGGTCTGCTTTCTGTCTCTGCCAATTATTGCTGAGCAGTTCCTGGACATTTACTCTTGAACTCCCTTATCAAATCGCAAAGTCCTTAACCTTGACAAAGGCCAATATTTGTCTCAGTTCATTGAATTTCTTGTTTGACCTTTTGGCTTTAGCCCATAATAGATAGATTATCTTCAAGCCAACTGAATGACTTAATACTCTAAATGTGTCTTACTGGAGAATCAGAATGTTAATCATGCCAAATCTGGCATGTGCAGCACTTCTCCCCTATTGCTGGCTCAGCATCCGATCAGCGAGTGAAGGTTTCTGCGCGTTACTGTCTTTCCGTGTGGCAAAGTAATTTGATTAAGTGAAATGCATTTTTTCATATGTAATTACCTTGTTAATTCATCTGACTCCATAAATGAAAAAGGTTTTAATGATATCTGTGCATCATTAAATGAGCGAATGTTAATTCTTTTTTTAACTCTTTACTGAAAATAATGTCAGAGTCGATTAGAATAAAATCAAATGTTTACAATTTATTATGTCAGGGAAATGTATCACGCCAATTTCATAATCAGTTCAAAGATAATAGATACAAACATCAAATGCTCTGGAATAAAGAGAGAAGATGCAATACATTGACATTAGAAATAGCCTACATGATGCAAAGTGTTTTGCATGCACTGCATATCACGGGCTAATTTGAGTTACAAATCGCGCCGAACCTCTCGTAGCAATTCATTATATAGCCAGATCAAGGCAGAGTTCACAGTGGGAATTTACATTAATCACTGTCCATACTTACTGGCGGCAGAAGTTGATTTACCATTTGCTAACAATGGGAATTTGAATTGAGTTTACACCTTCTGAGAGCAGAGACCATTTGCCTGGAAGACGCACCCTGTGAACACAGAGTGACTTTGTGTGTAAGTTGTCTCTAAACTCTTATCAACTTTATTACCTTTTTTTCGCACTGAGACATTTGAAATGATAGCAAAAATGTGTAGTTCTGTATGATAATTACTCACATTCACATGCAGGTGATCTCAGCATGAGAGAGAGGTGATCTCATTTCATGGGGGAGGTGATTGACTCGGGGATGCTAGTTTCACAAGAGAGAGTCAAATGTTAGCTTCCTTTGTTCTCTCAGAGAAGTTGCACTCTCTTCCAGTTTTTAGTCTTACACTGCCAAAAATTACTTGGCCGCTGAAGGATAACACTCCTTTCAAACATCCTTGGCCTAGATTGTCCTGTCATTTACTGTACTGTTACAGCACAGTGGATACTACATCAGCAATAACCACCTCCGCACTTCCTTGTCATTAAATAGGGCTTTCTTAATTCTTCAAAGCTGAAAATGTACACTTGTGTCATACGGCCCAGCTGAGCTGGTATATCACAGATGTTGTCTGCTATTAATGTTGCAATGTGGATTTCTTTGATGCAAATAAGATTTCTGGCCAGAGATCCAGTATTTGGAAGTTTCGTAGAGAATATAAATTAATCTCTTATTATGCAAGTAATGTTTGTCTGACTCTGGATTTAAGATGTCTGGGACTTAAATTTAGATCTACACATGAGGCCAGTATGTGAACCGGTGAACTGAATGAACAGTAATTAAATTTGATGGATAAATAATAGCTTGTTCCAAAATCTGAAAATTAGACAGAACTAAGGGAACATCGACTCTAATAATTTATTTTTAATTAATTAATTAATTATTTAATTCGTTACATTTATATAGCGCTTTATCTGGGACCTCAAAGCGCTTTACAAGGAAGGGGGGAATCTCCTCAACCACCACCAATGTGCAGCATCCACCTGGATGATGCAACGGCAGCCATATTGCGCCAGTACGCCCACCACACACCAGCTTACTGGTGGAGAGGAGACGGTGATGAAGCCAATCAGTATACGGGGATGATTAGGAGGCCATGATGGAAAGAGGCCAATGGGCAGATTTGGCCAGGATGCCGGGGTTACACCCCTACTCTTTCGAAAGACATCCTGGGATTTTTAATGACCACAGAGAGTCAGGACCTCGGTTTAACGTCTCATCCATGTAATACACATGTAGTCACTAAATATTCATTTTTTTTGTTCTTGATCAGTGGTTCTCGAGAACACTGTTCCATTTTATATTATTCTCATCTCACACAACACACTCAAAAGTTTTTTTTTTTGCTGCAACAAGGCGTTTTATATTGTAAGCTATTTGTAATAAAAATTAATATGTGATCTCACCTTACAAGAAACAAAATGGCTAAACAAAAAATAAACGTATACAGTCATATTATATTTGCAAGCATTTATAATTAGCATAAAGTATTCAAATATCAAATATTGTAATTCTTGTTCCCACACAGTAAAAATAAAATAAAAATTATTTAAGATTAAAAATAAGATAAAAAAATGATTGTGCAATTGCCCTGTAGGTGGCAATGTAAATCTCCATAAAACAAAAGAAGAATAAATAAGAATGATTTACTTAACTCTGAGTTTCATACTCCAGGTTGACTGAACTTACTTCAGGCCACAGTTTTGGAACGTGCATTCCTCGAGTAAGCAAGGTTTGGGTCAATCAACCGAGAGTTCAGGGTATATGTGACAGTAAGTTAGCATTGCTTTCTGGAATACCCCCCAGGAGGCAAGGGAAATATTTAAATTAATGCTAGTTGAATCTTGTTACAGTTGTTCTGGTTACTGTAGCTATGTTCCATAATACTTTTATCTCTTGGGATGCCAACGGAGTCTTGTTGCATTTATTTACTTTTCTTACACAACTGTGACTCCTTTGTATAACATCCCTGCATAGCCAAAAGAACAGTGAGGGATGAATAACTGGCCAGAATCTAGCTGTGATTCTTCAGAATTTTGCTAATGCACCATCTGGCCCTCAGTTTTACTCAAATGGTTTTGTTTTACACTGAAAATCGTGTGCTCCACATTGGAAATAATGTCATACAGATTTGAAATGACATGAGTAATGATATGAATTTACATTTCTGGATGAACTATCCTTTTGACAAATTTTAAAAAGTCATAATATTCCATAGTCTCTGTACACATGAATTAAGACTGTGTGTTGCTTTAATGAAGGTGGTTTATGGGTCTTTAGTCTATTAAATAAAATAATATATTACTTTAAGAGATATTTCCTGAATATGTTTCTGACACAAAACCCTTGGCTAAAGCTAAACCCTTGTTAGAACATTGCTTTGATGACAAGATGATAATACCCAAAGATCTTTTGATTAAGTTTGTCTAATTACATAGATTATGTGGAAATGAGTTTCCTTTGTTTACTGGGATAAACACGGGTGTTCTACAGACTTGAGATGGACCTCTATTAAAAGGGGATTGAACAGGCTTTTTACTTTTAAAAACAAAGTGTTTCAACATGGAATGGTTTTTATGTTGTTTATAACGTTTTATGCCTTTATTCTTCTCATTTAAAGCAAATAATTTGGTTATAAAGTTAAATATAACCTTATAACCACAATATAAATTTGGTCCAAACTAAGCACCAAAACTGATATCAGAGTCATAATTTCAAAAAAGGGTCAGACAACTATTTTAGAACAAACTGATTAGGTACTACAGAACAGATTTACAATCTGGCCAAAAACAACAGAAAAAGTATAAAAAGTACAGATGAAAGAGGGATAAGGCCAAAAATGTTAAGTTAAAATGTAATTTATTCATGTGATTTCCAGCCGAATTTTAAGCAGCCATTATCATCAGTGTAACTTCCAAAATTAAGATAATGCTGATTTGGCGCTCAGCATTTCTTAAAATTATCAATGTTGAAAAGAGTTGTGCTTAAAGGATTAGTTCACTTTAAAAAAAACTTTTGCTGATAATTTACTCACCCCCATGTCATCCAAGATGTCCATGTCTTTCTTTCTTCAGTCGAAAAGAAATGAAGGTTTTTGATGAAAACATTACAGGTTTTTTCTCCATATAATCGACTTCAATGGACCCCAAACGGTTCAAGGTCAAAATGACAGTTTCAGTGCAGCTTCAAATGGCTTTAAACGATACCAGACGATGAATAAGGGTCTTATCTAGCGAAACGATCGGTAATTTAAAAAATAAATTAAAAAGTTTAAGTTTTATAAGCACAACTGCTCGCCTTGCTCTGTTCTGTGATGCGCGTTCGTGAAGGCACGTAGAGACTTGACTTTTTAAAGTTAACTAATCCTTTAATATTTTTTTGGAAACCATGATACTTTTTTTTGGGATAATAAATAGAAAGAAATAGAAATGTATATATATTTGTTTTTTGTTGTTGTTGTTTTTTTCCAACAATGTACAAGTCATTCTGTCTCTTTTGATTAATTTAATGCATCCTTGCTAAATAAAAGTGCTGATTTCTTTCAGGATTTTTCACTTTTTTCATTGGGCCTCTTATGTGTCCACTTTTTATATTTGAACAGATTTCCACCCTTGTTAAATTAATGTGTATTTCTAACATACTTAAAGGCCACCCAGAAATGATCCAAGATGTCGACCATATGGTGCTGAAAACTGTTCTAGATTAGGGGAGACACTGGCTGGAGATAATCCTCTGCTCCTGTCTCAGTCACTCTTAAATCTTTCTGTTTTTACTTAGAAAGTCACCCAGTGGGTTGCCAAAATGGTTTTCATTCCTAACCAACAAGCTGTGATTTAAGTGATGCAAACAAATTAAGGCAATGATGTTTCTCACACAGTTAAATATAGTTTTTTGTTTTGCGGCAATTTCTAAGGATACACTGACCAAAACACCACATTTTTACCAAAAGCACAATGGATTGTGAAAAGCAATTCAATTTCATATTTACGTAAAGCGAGCAACTTTTTTTTCTTCAAAAAATCTGAATGTTATGAATCAGAACATTAAAACATGTCAAATCATTGTTATGTCTAAGTCAGAGGAAATTATACAAACCATTTTGCTCAGTGACATGTTTACAGTCTTATACTTTTTACTGTCTGCATTTATGCACGGTAGACTTTAATGTCCAGCTCTAATGGTCAACTAATGTCTTATCTGAAATAGACATCAGGTGATACGTGAGTCCATCTGCAGTGGATGTTATACTGTGCCCTGCAAAAGAGAAAAAATGGAACAAAAAAATATCTGACACTTCAGTTCAATCAGCAGTAGTCTATTAAAAAACTAAGAGATATTCATTTTTACATGTTAGTGTTATCTGGCAAAGTATTTTGGTTATGTTAATAGTGTCCTCTTTTTTTTTTTTTTTTTTTTTGTCCTAAGCAATAAAGTCAAACAGTCTTTACCTTGTTTTTTTTTCTTTCTCATAAAATCATGAAAGGCTCATGGAGGGAGCAGTATCAAATCCAGACAGAGTTAATTAACATTTTTGTAACACTAGGGGTCAGGGTTTACAAGTCCATCACTTCCTATTAAACAACATTTTATGGACAACAGCACCTTCATTTCAAAAGCTTAGATTAAAAGTACACAGCATCAGTTGAGTTTGTTATCTGTAGAGGATGTGCTCAAATGTGAACACAGTAAAACCAGGTGTAAACTTGGTCTAGATCTCACATCATTGCAGACTTATTTGGAGAGTTATAACACAATATATATATTATAATATATACCATAAATCACCATAAATCATGGCATTTCTGGTTGTATGATCAAAAACATTTTCTTCCAGATTACATTTTGTTTGGAGCTGCATGGAGGCACCATCTATATAAACACCGTAGCACAGAATTTGTTTATTTATCGATTTTTATGGGGCATAATTAAACTAAATGATTTGCACGTATGCTTGTGTAGCTACAGTTATTTTTCAACAGCCACAACATGAGCGTAATATTTCTGGTCACGGGAAAGTTTTAATAATTAGGTTACGAGAAAATGAACTAACAACCATTTTCTGTTAAACATGTCGGGTAAGTGTACCTAATAAGCCCACCAAAATATAAGTCTAGTTTATATATATATATAGGCTAGATATTGACATGGTTTATAAGAAAAATAATTTGTTAAAATGCAAGATTTATCTCTCATATGAAAATGTAATAATTAGTTGATGTACATAATCATTTTAGAATGATTTTCTAGAATAGAAAATTAAGATATTTTAGGAATAAAGACAGAAGCCTGGCATGGGCTTAATTGGCACTTTGGCACCATTTAAGCCCACATGTGTTCCAAATAAGCCCACATCATCATTGATTCAAAGTAAAACATCAATGTATTTATTCAGTGACAGGGAAGTATTCAAAAATTCCTTTTGCTAATGTTTGATTAGAGCCCTGGGTGGGATGGGTGGGTGTTAGTCGGTGGTCTGGAGCCTTAAGTCGGCTCAACTGGAGTTGAAGCTGGAGTCAAGCTGGAAGTTTGACCGGGTGTATCTCGGGAGCCAAGCCGAGTTGGGGCTCCATAAGGGGGCATCCTAGTGGGCCCCCCACGCGGGGAGTCTGGAGCCTTAAGTCGGCTTGTCTCCCGAGTTATGCCTGGTCAAAGGTGGAAGTTTAACCGGGTGTATCTCGGGAAGAAAGCAGAGTTGGGGCTCCAGACTCTGGGGTTTCGGGGGGTCTCTAAGTGGGCCCCCCACACCGGGGTTATGCAGCCTTAGGTCAGCTTGACTCTGGAGTTCTGCCCGATCAAAGTTTAACTGGAAGTGACCATATCTCAGGAAGAAAGCCGAGTTAGGGCCCAATATTCCCACTGGGTGACCCCTCCATGTCCAGAGTCCGGAGCCCGGAGCCTGGAGCCACAACTCGGCTTGGGTCTCGAGTTTTGCAGGGTCAAGGCTGGACAGGAAGTGGCGGTATCTCTGAGCCGGACGGTCCCAGGTGCCTCAGGACTGTGGGGAATGTAGGGCCCCTCTGGGACCCCTTCATGCCTGGAATCTCAAGCCTTAAATCGGCTTGGTTCCCGAA
This sequence comes from Semotilus atromaculatus, assembly GCA_031834385.1. Taxonomy (NCBI): domain Eukaryota; kingdom Metazoa; phylum Chordata; class Actinopteri; order Cypriniformes; family Leuciscidae; genus Semotilus; species Semotilus atromaculatus. The sequence goes on along the minus strand of JAULUF010000019.1, from coordinate 7,662,020 downwards.
TTATGCCCGGCTAACATAAGGGACTTTAGGACAAAATGGGCTCATTTGAATGAATGTGTGTAATTTGTACACTGTAAAAAAAAAAAGTTGGATAAACTTAAAAAAGTAAGTTACCTGGTTGCCTTAAAATTTTGAGTTCATTGAAATTAAAATTTTTAGTTAATACAACAAAGGAGATTGGTTTAATAAATAGAAACTCAAAATATTATGTTATCTGAACTACATTAATTATCTAAGTTGATTTGACAAAATATAAAAAGTTGTGATAACAAATCATCAAAATTCATTTTTACAGTGTAGGCCTATAAAAATAGTGGTATATTAAGGTAGTAAGTATAGGTAAGGTTAAAAGGGTAGTAAGGTAAAAGCACACAAAGAAATAGAAAATGTTTCAAAGTTTACAATTAGTGGGATTCCTCATTGAAACACATGTGGGTTTAAATGGTTCCACAGTGAGTAATGGTGAAAAAAGACAATGCTTTCCTTTAAAAATGTGAGATATGCTTACAAATACATGCATGGAGCTTAAATATACTGTGGACTAAGTATCATAGTAATTTTCATTGTGCCCACATTGAGAAATGTGACGTTTTTTTTCATTCAAGGTTGTATTGGTTATAGTTTGCATGCGTTTTGTGGCACTGACCATTTAAGCCCATCTTAAAAAAAAGTTAATTTCTGAAAATAATCTTCTCTACAAAACATTTTATGATGTCTTTATTTGTAAATGAATGTAAAATTAATCAAAAAACATTTATTGATTGCAGTTCACATGCTTAATTCTTTGGCAGTCTAGCCTTTCTGTAAGGCTAATGGTTAGAGATTAGCTTTGAACGCAAGCTAATAAAACTCATCTTTCCATTTAAAGGAAAATTAAATACAATTATAAAGTACTATTTGTTCATACACAAAAAAACAATACATTTATCTCTTATTTGACATAATATCAATGTTACCAGAGAAATGGCTGAAAATTGCAGAAATGTGTTGATTTGTGTTGATTTGTCAAACACCAAAGTTTTGGGGTGAACTGTGTGAGGTCCCCTGAGACAGCATGCACATGGGTGGGGCTATAACTCAACATTGCAAATGTGATTGGTATGCTATAGAAAATGCCAGGGAAGTAACAAATAACTGGATTGGTTAAAATAATGATCAGCATAAAATATGATTTGCTCTTTTTTTTTATTTGACTTAAGGAGTTGAAAGTGGGCTTAAAGGGTACATGGGCTTAATACACTTACCACTCCTTTTCGTTTGAAGCAAAGAAGCGACAAATGAGCTGGACCATTAGGCCTAGCCGAAAGCGTCGAGTGAACCGGTTTTGAGACTATGCTAAATGTTTTTTTTTTTTATTGTTTATTATATAAATATTATAAATTATATTTATTTTCAAAATTACTTTATTTTTCAAAAAGTGTCTGTGCCCCGGTCTCGGGAAAATCACCAGTTTTATTTTATTTTATTGTATTATTATTATTATTATTATTTTATCGTAGCCTAATGGTGTCACCAGTCTACGATTCAAATTTTAAGAAACAAAAACAAAACAAAACTCGATAAGATGTGTTTTAGACTAGATAACATGTAATATTAGAGGAAGACGATGTCAGGCACCGCATAGTGAATGAAATAAGAATTGGTTTTTCGAACCGGTTCTTTGAAATGAACTATTTGGAGGAACCGATTCGGTGAAATGAATCTGACGGCGGCCGCGCTGAAACCGAATGACGTGTCGTGACAACAGCAGGACACGCCCATCGCATCCGGAAGTACTGCGGGCTTAAGCATTTGTTTTGCTGTCATAATAGCAAGTTAAAGCGTTATGTATTCACACCTTATTTAGAGTAACTAAGTTTGAAAGCTCCTTGAAATCAATATTTGTCAGTCTTGCCTAATTTTATTTTGGTGTTGGAGGTTGGGAAGTTCATGTAACGAGAACAACTCAAGAAAGAAACGGAGATGAATTCTCGGAGGAACAGCAGCCAATAATGAAGAACAGGATCAAATGATTTGTCATAAAGTTATCTGTTAAACGTCTTTAAACGTCAATCATGGATTGTACAGCTCTTGAACTCGATGCTGTTAAATTTGCTAAATCAGCTGTACTGAATGATCATCAGGGGAAATACAATGAAGCTGTCTTCTACTATAAGGTAAGCTTTTATAGCTCTCCTTTTTTGACATTGAAAGCTGATTTAATATAATATTTACCTTAACCTTTCTGAAAAGACTATTCTTTAATGTAAATGTCAACGCATTCCACACTATGGCAATAAAAGCTGTCATTAAACAATTTTTACTTTGAGCTGGATATACATTTTTGGATAAAACTCGTAATTTATCATATTTTGTATTTTGGGCTCTGATTAGGAGGCTGCCCAGGCTCTCATCTATGCAAGCATGGCTGGATCCAAACTAGAGAATATTCAAGACAAGGTGACCGAGTACCTGGACAGAGTACAGGCTCTACTCAGTGCCGGTTAGTTTACGTCAACTCAAACCAATATGACCTCATCAAAATGCTGTTTTCATCGATTAATACTCGGTATCAAGATTTACACCTTTTAAGTTGATCCTCTAGGGCTGAATTTTGTTTGTTGTTCTCTGTGGTCAACAAGAAAGTTAAACCTACTCCTCCCTATTGCAGAAGAAAAACTTATGCTCCTATTTTCCACAGCCTAACCTTTAGAAAGCTTACATACCTTTATTTGAAAGTGGTGTGACTAATGCAGCAATTGGGAATCACAAATGAATGTGTAATTCACAGCTAAATGTAATTCTCTTCCTTGTTCTGTTGTGTTATGTAATTTGAGAACAACATAAGGTTTTTTCTTCTACATTAATGTTTTGTCATTACTCACCTTTAGGTTGTTCCAAAACTCTGACTTTCTTCAATGGAACAAAAAAGGAGGAATTGTACTGATTGCTCTTTTCCAGTCTATGAATGATGAATGGGCACTGGAGCTTTCAAGCTTCAAAATGGATGCAAAATCACCATAAAAGTGTTATGAAAGTGACCTAAACAACATATGCTATGTATTCCAAGTCTTCAGAAACCATATTTTTTGAATTTTAGGATTTGATTTGATTTGATTTGATAGGATTAATCTTCACTTCAAGTGAACTGTTAACCATTGCAACAGAATCATTGAGTCTGAGTTGAATTTGAGAACTCAGACCAGTTTTGTGAACTGCATCAATGGATTCCTTAAAAAGATAATTAATTAATGCTAAAGTTATCATATGACTTCAGAAGGTTTGGAATACAGTACTCAAGTCTTATGGATCACTTTGATTGTGCTTTTGAATCCTTTTGAAGTTTGCAAGCTTAAGTCTCCATTCGTTGTATTTGCTTTGAAGCACAGTTCTTTCTCCTTTAGTGTTCTGTTTTAGTGTTCTTGTACAGAAAGGAAGTCACATTGGTTTGTAACAACATGAGGTTGAGTAAATAAAGGCACTGATTTTTGGATGAACTATTCCTGTAAGGCCTATCTCTGTTGGAACCCCTCAGTTAACTGACTGAATCTCTGTGATCAGTTCAAGCACAGAGCAGTGACCCTCTGAAGAGTAAGCAACAGTTGGATCTGGAGAGGGCGTACTTTCTGGTGACACAGGCTTTTGAAGAGGATGAGAAGGAAAATGCGGATGAGGCCATTGAACTCTACACTCAGGCTGTGGAATTGTGCATTCAAGCGGTGAGTCGTCAAATAAGGAGAAAACACTTACATTAGTTTGAAAATTAAAGAAGTTAAAGAAATTAATACTTTTATTCAGCAAGGACACATTAATTTGTTAAAAAATGACAGTAAAGACATTTAGAATGCTACAAAAGATTTTTATTCCAAATAAATTCCCATTCATTAAATAATAATAAAAAATATCACTAAAATGTTTTCAAAAATATTGAAAATTATTAGGGGAAAAAACAACTGTTTTTAACATGGATAATAATAAGAAAGGTTTATTGAGTACCATATCAGCACATTAGAATAATTTCTGAAGGGTCATGTGACACTGAAGACTGAAGTAATGATGCTGAAAATTGAGCTTTGACATCACAAGAATAAATTACATTTTAAAATATATTCATATAAAAAAGTGATTTAAAATTGTAATAAATATAGTATTTACAGTATTACTGATTTGCTGTATTTTTGATCAACTAAACACAGTCTTGGTGAGCATAAGAGACAGTGAACATTAACAATATTAAAAAACATCGTACCCCAAACTTTTGAAAAGTAGTATAAAAATTGTATGAGTATACAGTGTTGACTCAGATACTAGCAGCAGTTCCAACGTAACAGTAGTCAGTCTTTGCAACAGGTGGTGGTGTTAAGTTGGTTGTTCTGGTTTCATATCTCTGACTGGTGCTTATATGGTCTCCGCTGGTAATATGAAACGGAGCCACACAGCCCTGTAATCTTTGAACTCTTTCTCTCTCCCACACAGTCCAATGAGACGTCAGATCAGGCTCTACAGGGGAAACTGAAGCAGCTTGCTCGCCAGGCTCTGGACAGGTGCTTCACACATTTGGGAATAGAATGATGTACAATCAGTATAATATACATTTAACCTATAATCCTTAGTTTTCATCTTTTTTTCCTCATCCAGGGCAGAGGGACTGAAAGACTCTCTTAGTAAATCAGCAAACCAGGACAAGCCCGTCTCCTCTGCATCCAAAGGTCCTGCCCAGGTGAGGCAGTTCTTCCCGCTAGGCCCAGACTTCTCCCTCCATGACAAATCTCAGCCGGTCCGAGCAGTGCAGTCCAGCGAGCCGCAGGGTCAGCGTTACACAGCGGAGGAGATCGAAGTGCTCAGGTAGGCTCAGAGCAAACATGATGTCAGATATTGAATAGCGGATGCTCATTTCCCCATCACCTTTACCTGGCATCTAACTAAAACTCAAAAGTTAATCTTACAGAAGCACTACAAATGTAATTACACTATTAAATGAATAAATTAATATCTGTTTTTTTTTCATACTGTACATTTATAGTGTTGTGATTGGCTAAATTCACTCGTGGCATTTAGAATGATTTATTTTAGTTTTATTTGGACAAATTAGTATATAAAATGTAATGGTTTTAATTTATTGATTATCAGTCATAACATGAAAAATTATTATTGGCTTATTAATATTAGCCACTTTTTTTAGAATGATTTCAACATAATGCATGTAGAAAAAATAAATAAATTTTTGAAATTATATTCAGTTATTTATTTTTCCTTTTTTTGTGTGTTTTTTAGAAAGACCTCCAAGATAAATGGAATTGAATATGTTCCATTCATGAGTGTTGACCTTAGGGAACGTTTTGCTTTTCCTGTTCCGTTCTCGTGAGTATTTATTTATATTCTTTGAGTGTAATTTATAAATAATAAGTGCAGCTGCTTCTCACACATGCCCTGGTATTTGTGTACCCTGCAACAGCTGTATTTTCCTTTGCACTAACACTTACACTATGGCTCAAAAATGTGGGGTCAGACTTTTTATTTTTTTATTTTTAAAGAAATGAATACTTTTATTCGGCAAGGACACGCTAACCCTATTGACCGAAAAATGTTGTTATGTTAAGTTTTTACTTCACCGGAATGGTATGAAACTTGGTAAATGTTTTGACACTTGCTATGTGAACACCAAAAAATCATGGACAAGATTCGAAAAGGTTAAATGGTTCAGAAAAAATAGTCACACGTATTGTTCGTGGTGACGGTCAAAAATGAGTAAAATGGGTTTTCGAAACTTTTTATTTCATATAATAATTGAAATGGTATTTTTTATAACATTAAATGTAAAATTGTATTACTTTTTTCAAGTTAGCTTTTGAAAAACTTTTTCACTTCTTTAAAGACTTTAAAAAGAGACCAAGCTTACGTCTATGCTTCAAAGCATTCAAGATTTAGTAGATCCATGCTCAAAAAGTAAATAAATGGATTATAACTACTGCAAAAATCTAATTTAGTACCATAAAATTCCCTAAAAATACAAAACATTCAATGAAAAACATTATCAAACTAAAATATAGTGCAATCATTTCATTTAAATAAAAAAAACAATCTGACACATGAACAGTATCAGAGGGTTAAATTGATCAAAAGTGTCAGTTAAGACATTCATAAATCATAATGTTAAAGAATATTTCTATCTCAAATAAATGCTGTTCTTTTGAACCTTCAATTCATCAAAGAATGCTATAAAATATGTATCATAGTTTCCACAAAGATAAGCAGCACAACTATTTTCAACATTGATAATAATAATGAATGTTTCTTGAACACCAAAACAGCATATTAGAATGACTTCTGAAGGATCATGTGACACTCAATACTGAAATAATGGCTGCTGAAAATTCAGCTTTGCCAGGAATAAATTTCATTTTGAAATATATTCAAATATAAAACAGCTTGTAGTAATATTTAACAAAATTACTATTTTTACTGTATTTTCGTGAGCATAAGAAACTTAAAAAATCTTACTGATCCCAACTTCTGAGCGTTGCGAGTGAAATGTGGAATAGTTGAAAGACCTCAGTGGCATGATTGTGTTTACACATAGGGACAAATGTGGGAAACTGGCTCTGTCGCCGAAGCAAAAAGCCATATTCTCACGCTGGGTTCGTCCTGATGACATCTGCAATAACCCCACCATGATCTTCACTGTGTCCAGCTTCAGCATCAAGCAGGTCTCACTTAATGCGTCTTTGACTATGTTTGCTTCTCATTAAAACTTTGCTGATCTGTTAACTGGAAACAAATTAAACAGTGATGGTTTTGCCTATTGTTTAAACTTTTAGCTTGCGTGAGGTTGTTTTGTTTGCTCATGCTTGCAGACGGTTGTGTCAGACTGTTCCTTCGTTGCCTCATTGGCCATCAGTGCAGCATATGAGAGACGCTACAGCAAAAAGTTAATCACAAGGTACAGTGATGTTTACACTAATAGTGTGACTCATGTGTTACTGTAATCCTTGGATTATCAGGATGTTTTTTGGATGGCTCATGGACTGAATGAAGCTTGTGAATGTCTGCAGTCCTTAGGCTGAAATGTAAAAAATGTCCTGTAATTTTAATTAATTATAACAAGGGAGGTACAATGGGAGGTACCCATAATGATATAAAAATGTCTATTTGTGTTTGTATGTAGCATCATCTTCCCACAGAACAGGAAAGGAGAGCCAGAGTATAACCCCTGTGGGAAGTACATGGTGAAGCTGCACATTAACGGTGTCCCGAGAAAGGTACTCAACCTCTCTAAGCCCCGCCTCCTCAAATAAACTACCTTTTATCTGTTGCCTTCATCATTGTTTGAAGATGAACAAGTTCTTGAGACTATTGTAATAGTTCAGGTGCGTGTTTCTCTATCAGGTGATCATTGATGATTTCCTACCCGTGGACCACAACGGCGAGCTGCTTTGTTCCTATTCCAGTAATCGCAACGAACTTTGGGTGTCGCTCATTGAGAAGGCCTACATGAAGGTCATGGGAGGATATGATTTCCCAGGCTCCAACTCTGTGAGTCACACTTTTAGATTTAGATGCTGCTCCAAACAAAACATTTCTGTGACCAAATCTCTATTACTCACCAAGGCTGAGCTATTTGATCAAAAATACAGTTAAAACAGTAAATATTTTGAAATATTATTACAACTTAAAATAAATATATACTATTTTCATATAATTTCAGTAATTTATTCATGTTATAGCAATGGTGAATTTTCAGCATCATTACTCTCCAGTCTTCAGTGTCACATGATCCTTCAGAAATCATTTCAAATATGCTGATTTTGTGCTCAAGAATAATTTCTTATTGTCAATGTTGAAAACAGTTGTGCTGCTTAATATTTTTATGAAAATGCAATGCAAAGATGCATTTTTTTTTCAGGATTCTATGATAAATAAAAGGTAAAAAAGTACAGCATTTATTTGAAACAGAAATCTTTTGTATTATTCTAAATGTCTTTATTGTCACTTTTAATGTTTAATGCATCCTTGCTGATTAAAAGTGTTTATTTCTGTCAAAACAAATCATACTGACCCCAAACTTAAATGGTGGCGTATACTATTTTGTATAATTAAACACTAACAACACTAATTTACACTAAAATCAGTCCTTTTACATGCTACATGTGAATTTAGGCAGCACAAAAAAAATTAAATGATATTCTGCATTATTCTGAATGATACTGCTTGGTGACACATGTTTTTTGTTTGTTTGTTTGTGTATATTTTTTATTTGTAGAATATCGATTTGCACGCTCTCACTGGCTGGATCCCAGAGCGTATTGCTATGCACTCAGACAATCAGTCCTTTAACAAAGATGACACTTTCCGCATGCTCTACCAGAGGTAAGCACACACTCACAGTACCCACGTTCACTGGTGTGGATTGATCTTTAGCCACTGTAAGGTCATTTGTTCCTTTAGATTTTGTAGTATGTAGCTACTTCAGTACTTTACTGGCATTATTCAACTTGCCTGTCTTGATTCTGTGCATAAATAGTTTGTATGTTGCAGTGTTGTGGTCATATTATTTATATATTAATATAGTATATACTTTTAATTAGCTTTTATTTTTATTTTTATAATTTTTCCCCTAGCGGGGAAAAAAATACATATTGTAGCTTTAACTGTATTTTTTATTTCAGTTTTAGTTAAAAAAATTGTAACATATTTTATTTCAACAAATCTCTTTTTGTTTTTTTAAGTTACGTTTTCATCTAATGTTTTTTCCGCTTATGGATTTCAGCTTTATTTCACTCACTGAAAATTAGTTTTTTTTTTTATAGTTTCAGTTTTAGTAAACAATAACAATACTGATCTATTCTGGCAGGTTTCACAGAGGAGATGTCCTTGTCACCACGGCGACAGGGGTCATGACTGAGGAGGAGGGGGAGAAGTGGGGTTTAGTGCCCACACATGCTTACGCTGTTCTAGATATCAGGGAATATAAGGTCACGCCCATGACCCCTGGTCAATGTTAAATATCTTCTGCTTAGAGAGCTTTCATGACAGCAAAAACATCCTCATCTCCTCCTTGTTCTCACAGGGTAAACGCTTCCTCCAGCTGAAGAACCCGTGGAGCCATCTCAGGTGGAAAGGTCGCTATTGCGAACGTGACGAAAAGAACTGGACACCAGATCTTCTCAAATACCTAAATTTTGACCCCAAAACCGCACAGAAGTTTGACAACGGTAAGCCAGTGCTTATCTAACAATGACACAGAGACAAATGTTGTAAAAGTTCTTATTCACCTGTGTGTTTTTCTTTAAGGGGTGTTTTGGATCATCTGGGAAGACTTGTGCCAGTATTACGATGTCATCTACATGAGTTGGAATCCGGCACTGTTTAAAGAATCCTCATGTATACAAAGGTCCGACTCCTTATACATCATCAATAGTATTCTGTCAAAGTCTTTGGTGATAGGCTATGTTTAGACTATGGGAAAAAGTGGGCCACATTTTTTTTTGCTCATATGTGTCTCATACTTTTTTTAATATAAATATGGTCCATATATGGTCTTTTTTTGCAGAGGTTTTGCAGTGCGACCTCAGACTGAACAGTCATATCGAAATTCATGTGACTTACTCTTGAGCGACATTCATCACAATTCTACGCTGATGGGAATCACTCCAAAGATTTTACATATCACTTGTTTTGCAAATTTTATCTCTTTTTTTAAATCTCAGAATTGTGACCTTAGATTTCTCAATTCGGACTTTATAACTCCCATATGCAAGTTTATATCTCACAATTGTGAGAAAAAAGGCACAATCAATTGTGATTGTGCAAGTTTATATCCCACAATTCTGACTTTATTTTCTCAGAATAGAGATATAAATGAGATATAAACTTGCAATTGCAAGAAAGGCCAATTTTAAGTGAAAAAGTCGCAATTACCTTTTTTTTCTTGATGGAAAGGCAGAAACAAGCTTACACACAAATCTGATATTGACCACATTTAAAAGATAATGTGAACAGCCAAACAACAACAAAATTAGATCTGAGCAAAAAATCTTAGAATTGGTGATCTTATCAGATAATTAGAAAATATATGTGCATTATGCTATTGCAGTAGCTGGGATGGCAAACAGGGACCTGTGAAGGACGTCTACAGTTTGGCCAATAACCCTCAGTACAAGCTGGAGGTGCAGTGTCCTCAAGGGGGCGCTGCAGTATGGGTGCTACTCACCAGACACATCACTGACAAGGTAAAACCACAGATTAAAAGTGCAGTGCACTACTATGAGGCGCCATGTAGAATTTAAATCAAACTTCGCTTATCAATACATACATAACTCACGTGCAGATACACCTATAAATTACTCGCATATACTTGTATACTATTGGATGTTCAAAATACATATATGAAATACACCTGCACACTAATATGAAATCCATACCAATACATATTATGTTAGTAATGAATGCATATACACTTGTGAATAACTTGCATATACATATAAACTCGCTGCACGCATACACCTATAAATACTCACATATACATACACACTTCCTCTCTCACCATGTTTGTTCCTGCTCAATGACACATCATCTTTAAACTTAACTATTGAAATCACTCGCATATACATATATACACAACCAAAGCATGCATCCACGTTGTGTATGCGCGCATCGGGTTTATATGTATGCAAGTGTTTATAGGTGTATGCGTGCAGCGAGTGTGTATGTATATGCGAGTATTTATAGGTGTATATGCATGGAAGTGTATATGTATATGCGAGTGTTTATAGGTGTATGCGTGCAGCAAGTGTATATGTATGTGCGAGTGTTTATAGGTGTATATACATGGAAGTGTGTATGTATGTGCGAGTGTTTATAGGTGTATGCGTGCGTCAAGTTTATATGTATATGCAAGTTATTCACAAGTGTATATGCATTCATTACTAACATAATATGTATTAGTATGGATTTCATATTAGTGTGCACTTGTATTTCATATATGTATTTTGAACATCCAATAGTATACATGTATATGCGAGTAATTTATAGGTGTATCTGCACGTGAGTTATGTATGCATTGATAAGCGAAGTTTGATTTAAATCCTACATGGCGCCTCATACACTACAATCAGATTGAGAATACTAGTTCTTACAATGTTCTTACTTTCTCATTTGCTCTCAAGGATGACTTTGCTCAAAATCGGGAGTTTATTACTTTAGTAGTTTACAAGACCGAAGGAAAGAAAGTCTATTATCCAGGTAAAATTAGACACTGAAGAAACTGTGTATATCTGATTTCTTTATAGTTCATTACTTACATTTTGTGTGCCCTGGTTTGTGTTTTTCTGAAGCTGAACCTCCTCCCTACATTGATGGCATCAGGATCAACAGCCCTCACTACTTAACCAAGATCAAACTGACTAGTCCTGGAACTCACACCTTTACACTGGTAGTCTCTCAGTATGAGAAACAAAACACGATCAACTACACACTAAGGGTAAGACACATTCAAGTGCAACGTTTTTATTTTCATATGAATTGAATCCTATTATTAAATGCTGTAATGAATATGCCATTTCCAGGTGTACTCGGTATGCAAGTTTAATTTCTCCAAAATCCCAACACCCTTCACCCACACCAAAAGAGTGAGTTCAAACTTCTACTATCACTTTTTATAGTGTTTGTGGTGGTGGTTATTGTTGGAAGCTACTTCCAGATTGTTTTTAACATTTCTCTCTTTGATGCTGTTGATGTATAGATAAATGGCCAGTGGAAGGGGGCCAGTGCAGGAGGTTGTGGAAACTACAAAGATAGCTTCATGAACAACCCCATATACCAGTTCAACATGGAGAAAACAGGCCCTTTGCTCATCGAACTCCGTGGCTCAAGGTCAGACTGCTTGTTATTTTACTCTCCACCACCAGAGGACACATTTCCCTTGTTTCATATCATTACATTTCAAAGTAACAGTGGTACGCCTAAAATAATCGAGATAAATGTATGTCCCTTGTCACCTGAACATCAAAAATATGATCATATCATTTAAGAAAAATTGGTATTTTTAAATATGTAATTTTCTTCATTTTCATAAAGGTTTGCTTTGATTAGGTGTATCTTGCATATGTTATGTTAGCTTAGATAACTAAGCAAGCTGAACACTCAAAGACAAAGATTGGGATTCTGTTTTAGAATGTGATTTTTTTTTGTACGCTACCATTCAAAAGTAAGAGTTTAATACTTTTATTTAGCAGTGATGCATTAAATTGATCAAAAGGGACACTATAATGTTTCAAGTAAATGCTGTTCTTTTGAAGTTTCTTTTAATCAAAGAATCCACAAATATATTAAGTAGCACAACTGTTTTCAACATTGAAAATAATAAGAAATGTTTTTGAGCATCAGATGGCATATTAAAATGATTTCTGAAGGATCATGTGACACTGAAGACTGGGGTAATGACTGATGAAAATTCAGCTTTACCATCACATGAATAAGTTACATTTTAAAATATATTCAAACATATTTAAGTTGTAATTATATTTCCCAATATTACTCTTCTTACTGTATTTTTGATTAAATAAATGTAATATGTGATAATATAAAAGTTATTAATTGCTGTATTTGGTTTAATAAGATTTAATAAGACCCCAAAAAAGAAGGGGGTAAGATTTCACGGGCCGTCAGATTTCCCTTGACACCAGGATTGACAGGACCTTCCTCTGTAATCACTCCTTCATGGAAGAAACACCTACGCATATTCAGAACCCTTCTGTCTTTGAGTGTGAGAGTGTGTCCTCAGTGATGTGAGGATGTATGATGTAGCGTGATGTCTGTGAATATAAACGAGTTTGGCTTTCTCACTGCAGGCAGTACAGTGTGGGCTTTGAGGTGGTGACCGTTTCTACTGCAGGGGATTCTGGATCATCAGGCTCTCAAAAGAGGGGCAGTGGAGATTACCGGTAAAGAAATACTATCTTAGTTTGTGATGAAGAAAACTAGATGCTTATTTTATTGCTTTAAAGATAATTACATTGTCTGAAATCCTGTCCATTTCCATTCTCCCATATTAGGCACACTGGCTATGTTTGGCCTCAATCAGTAGATTATGCTTTTTCAGATAATACCTTTTTATATAGTGTGTAGTATAGCTTTTTGTGAATGGTAAAAGTCTGCAAAGTTTCAACGATCAAAGTTCTCCCAGTAGAAAGAACCGATTCGGAAATTCCTGAAACGAGTCGTCAGTAATTCCAGTCTTACTTCCTGCACGATCCTATGTAGATGTGTAACAAATTTGAATAATGGCTACCCGCGAACAACATCTACTTTGACCCTCAAACACTACAGCTGAGGCCTGGAAGAGATTGATTTGTGTTGTCGGAGATGAAATTCAGAATATGCTAAGAGCCGTTTCATTTCCGGCACAGTCTGAAAGCGGTAGACCAATCAGAGCAGAGTAGGCTCTCGGAAAGGTGTGGTTTAGAGAGATTGAATCTCAGTTGTTCTTAGTTTTATAATACAGATTTTAGATGCCAAGGCCCCCAAATATGGAAATTAAAAATATATTTTTATTTTTTTATCATTTTAAAATTTGAGGTTGGTAAGATTTTTCTATGTTTTTGAAAGAAGTCTCTTATGCTCACCAAGGCTGCGTTTATTTAATTAAAAAAATACAGTAAAATCAGGAATATTGTGAAATATTATAATAATACACTTATATAATATAATATCCGTGATGGTTAGAAATCATTTTGTTTGGTTATTCTTTGATAAATATCAAGTTAAATATGAAGCATTTTTTTAAATATAACTTTTTGTAACAATGTTGAAGTCTTGTATTCTTGCCGAATAAAAGTATTAATATCTTAAATAAATAACAAATCTTACTGACCCCAAACTTTTGAATGGTAATTTATACATTTTTCCATACCCACATAAGACCCTTGACCCATTTGGCACTCCCTTGGTATATTTAGGTATATATGCATTAGCTACTGCAGAAATAGCATGCTATTATGAATACAGGCTGGTATATATTTATTTCAGTATACCAACAGTCAGCTGGCCTGTTTATATCCCCGTACGTGCATAGACAAAACTGTGTAGATTGTTCCACTTTAGCATCAGCATGCAAATGCTTGAAAAGCACAGCCTTGTCTCACAAAGAAATCTAGGTCAGATACAGTACTTGATCATTTGTAAAAATGTCTTGTGAGTGACTGAGGAAAATGTTTAAAGGTTTATCCACCATCTCATCTTGATAGCAGTAGCATGGTTGTTAGCTTTGTTGATGGTCTGCATTAGTAGTTCAAAGATTAAGGCGCATTTATAATGTGTACTCTAAAATCGATTCAAAACGGTTAATTATCCTACCTTATATAACAGAATCTGATCTCTTTATCCTCAGATGCGGTTTCTGCTATATGGATGTGGAGAACTTCCCAGCTGGGATTTACAATGTCATCCCCAGTACCTTCCTGCCCAAACAAGAAGGCCCATTCTTCCTGGACTTCAGCAGTGTCACTCCACTGCGCGTATCTCAGCTGCAATAATAGCTTGAGGATTGTTCTGCAGACTGAACAGACACTGAAGATGCTTTAGCCCGTGCTTATTGCTCCCAACGGCACAAACACTCTCGCTTACCAAAATAAATAATCCCCACCCACAGATGGTACCTGACATAGTGCCATGTTTGTCATGTTAGTGTGTGATAGATAGCGTACGACTGCTCATGACGGTGCCATGCTCTGAGGAAGTGTGTTCAATCAGCCAAAAATACACTCCTCTTACAGTAGTTCTGCAGTCCAAAGGTTCATTCAAAAATAATGATGTGTGTGTGCACTTGAACTGAAATGACTGTTTTTCACTCAGGAGACTTGCATTAAAGCAAGGCTGTATATTAATGATGTCTGATGATAGATCAGAGGGATATGTTTTGTGTTCATACTAAGGGCTCTTCCTCTGGTCTGTTTGCTTATGTCAAGGTAGAAAGACTCAGTTGCAGGGCTTCTCTTTTTAGTGGGCAGAGAATGAGTCCACTTTTATCCAAAAAAGGAAGAGAGAAAGATATGCTTTTAGCTTCCCCCACCGCCCATCATGCGCATAAATTGTCAAGTTGAATTGTTTATCAGTCACTATCTACCAGCACAGTACTGAATGTTTACAGAACATTATTACAATGACCTGGATGTTCTTACATCATAAAGGGACATGCATGATTGAGGATGATGTTCCGTATTGGGTATTGTACTTAAAGTTCTTCCGTTTAACATGCTTTTTGATTTATGTTCATCTGCTCTGATGTATTTATCTGCAGAGATTAAAATGAAGGTGTACATGTCATCAGACATCCCATTTTTATAATAGAATTACCTTGGTGCCTTTACAAAAACATATATATATATTTTTTTTTATTGTATAACAACTACTTTTTACAGCATTTATTCTTCTTGGTTCATTTTTAGGCTAGATATTTACATTCTGGGTTTAAAACTGAACTTTTTGCCACACCTTCCAATGACTGGTGACTTAAGAAAATTGTCCAACAGTAAGTATTTTTTACCAGCCATGAAACTGCTTTTGCAAAAACAGGTGGTTAGACACCAACAGACAGAAATAATCTACCAGTGAAATTCTCAATTCTCGTTTCCAATTTCAATACCACAGCTAAAGCTACTATCCTAACATATCCTAATATAAATTTAAAACAAGTAAAGACAAGTAACTGTAGTTTTCAGGTAGAGGCATTGAATAAAATAATCAAATGTAGAATAACACTGGAGAGTCTTCACTGTATAAATTAAACAAACGAATCCTTATAAATGTTACAACAGTTATTCAGTCAAGAGCAGTGAATGATTGTTTTCTTTGTCCTTATTAGGCTGCTGTCACTTTAAGACCTAATGCACTGATCCAATACACTGACAACTGACTCATCTTTCTCTTCTGTGTGTCTCATAACCGACTGTGTTTACTAGGATACTCGCCGAAACAGGCACGTTTTTGTGAATTTGTCCATTCGAGTGCAAGATTTTGTGAACGAGAGCTCAATTCACAATTCAGTATTTGCATATATTCACAAAACTTTCCAGACAGCGTGCAACAAATTGAGTACCATTTCACGTCGTCTTACGTCTGAATATTTAAATTGCCAAGGCTTAAACACTTGTAAAGATGCAGCACTGGCCTGTCAACCGTCACCAACTGTCCCGAGCATCGTTCACGATCATGTTCTCACAACGTTGCATTGTTAGAATTCAGAAAAATTATACCGGTCAACGAGTTTCATATACTCGTCAGGGCCGATTTTTACTCACATTTGACATTGGGCAAGTTTTAATTTTAGGCCCTGTTTATGTCCATCCAATTGGCAGGTGCTCTTATCCGAAACGATTCACTATGTTCAAGGTTTATATATCGGCTGTATGTGTGCTCCCTGGGAATTAAACCAATGAGATTGGTACCGCCTTTCTCTACCATAGGCCTATATTTCTATAATATATTTATATTTACACATAGACATAATACCATTCCAAGGTTTTGGGTTAGTAAGTGTTTGTTGGAGAGAAAATACAATATTTATTCTGCAGGTATGCATTAAATTGATCAAAAGTAATCAGTAAAGACATTTATAAAATTACTGATTATTTATATTTAAAAAAAAAATGCTGCTCTCTTTAATTCATAAAAAAAAAAATCTGAAAAAATGTAGCAGTGTCCTCAAAAAAATTAAGCAGCCCAGCTGTTTTCATCATTACTAGTGTTTCTAGAGCAATAAATCAGCATATTAGAATAATTTCTGAAGGATCATGTGATACTGAAGACTGGAATAATGGCTGCTTTGCCATCACAGGAATAAATTACATTTTAATATAAATAAATAAAAAACCGTAATGAGCATATACATTGTTTTTTAAACTTTTTAATGGTTGTGTATGTGTTTGTATTCCACAGAATGATCATAACTTGCATTTAATTACTTGCAACCCAGATTTTTTTTTATTTATTATTAAGAAGAGATTTGACAGCACAAAAAGAATGCAAGCTGCTACTCAAACTCATGTCGTTTGAAGCGGAGTGGCATTGCACACAGGGTTATTGACACGGAAAATGTTTTACGGCAGTAAGCTAACAGTGATTATTTGACTTGACTAATAATAGTGCTGTAGGTATCATTTTATTTCAGTCTGAAAACAATTACACAAGCTTTGTAAACAACAAAAGACTAAACCCCATAAATCACTTAAATACTTTCTCAAAACGGCAACAGATCAAAAGAACTAACATTTGAGAAGGAAAATAATTTAAAAATTAGACAAGGTCACACAAAAACACAAAGCCTAATGACGAGACCTGAAGCTGTGCATCTGTGTCAAAATCAGTGTCTACTTCACCACACAAGCTCGATGAGACACTCTTCTTCATCAGTGCTGTACGTCCCCCACCGAGACCCATCAAAGGATTCCCATAAGCCTTCTGCCCCCTTCAGAACAGTGCAAGTACAGTAGATCCAGCTTTTTGCGTTACTTTCTGCACCATTGTCTTCCACAAAACTATTG
Organism: Semotilus atromaculatus; assembly: GCA_031834385.1. Taxonomy (NCBI): domain Eukaryota; kingdom Metazoa; phylum Chordata; class Actinopteri; order Cypriniformes; family Leuciscidae; genus Semotilus; species Semotilus atromaculatus. Next base: position 7,644,504 of record JAULUF010000019.1, on the reverse strand, counting down.
TGAATCTGTTTCTATTGCTTTTTTTCTATTTATATTGAAAATGATGATTGTTCTTTACATAGAGAGACAAAAATGGAGCGGCATGCACACTGTCCACCCGTGTAGGGAAGCTCACGCTTTTGTTTTGTGAAGGAAGGTGAAAGTGACCTGTACGGATCAGCCTGTAGCCGCTGCAGGTCTCCGGGTGACACTGAGATGCAGTCGGTTGGCTTCACTTCCTCAAGAGTCCCAGATGCAGCGCAGAGGTTCCTCAGATGATTTTGAGTCCTTTTTTAAGAGTTTATGAAGGACATGCAGGTGAGTCTGTTCATGCGCTGAGATGTAACATTATACCGCCACACAAATCTGACTGTATATTTTCCATGACAGCTACACAGATTTTAAAGACAACATGTGGCATAAATCTACAGCATAACTAATCTCTTATGCATCTTAATTAACAAGTGCTAGCGTCATCCGTAAGTGTCTTCAGAATCTTTCATCTTAACTGGAACGTGTGGGAATGTTGATATCACAACTGATGTATTTTATAGATTTGTCGTCTTTTCAAAGCTTAACCCAGTTCTATTCCCCTTTAAGTGGGATATTTGCCGCCTCAGCACATCGTGTCATGGGTTGATTTTCTCACACCTGTGAGTGAACGCTCAGACTGAAAGTTGGTGGAACATTCTAGACAGTGAGAGGAATGGGCTGGGATGACACTGAAGTGGAGGACGAGCGGCTGCCAGTGCCTTTCCATAACACACAGAATGTGGATGAATACATCAACGCCGTGGGAATGTTGCAGTCACATCCCATCGAGCAGGATTGTGGATTTCTGAGCGTTTTTTCTGCTTTCATTTCGGCTAAGTTTTAGAGATAGCAGGCGGAAACGGCTATCCAGGCCAAAGGTTGTTTTAGTGTTACTGATACGATTGTTATTGAGAACGTTGTCCAGTACGGTCTCGGCACCTTCTGCTCTGTCACCTGTACACAATGAAGATGATTAATCAACCACAGTAATTAAAGAGCAAATTATTATTATTATTATTAACATTTAAGCATTTGGCAAATGCTTTTATCCAAAGCGACCATTTGGATTCAAAGTATACATTTTATCAGTTCATGCATTTCCTGAAAAAATAACTCTCGACCTTGGTGTTGCCAGCGTACAAGTAATAAATGAAAAAAAAGAAGAAAAAAAAAAAAACCTGTACAAAAAATACACTGTGTGTGTGTATATATATATATATATATACACACACACATACACACACCCTTGTATATATTAGTTTATATTTGTATCATAGATGTTTTGATTGTAATATTTTATTGTACTACTAACCCTGTTATAATTGTTATTGTATTCTGAATTATTATAATGCAACATAGTATTTTGCAAAACATTTTCCAAAAAAAAACAAAAAACATACACACACACACACATATATATATATATATATATATATAAAAATATATATATTATTATAAACGGAATATATAAATTGTACTGTTTATTTAGTAACATAATATATTACATATAACCATTTATATATAATAAATAATAATAAAATGTTAATTATTATAAAATAAAATAATGATAAGGATATTATACATTTTACATAACTGTACTAAATATACTCATATCTATTAAATTATTATAATAATAAAATGTTAATTATAAAAAATAATGATAAGGATATTATTATTATATCTTATTTATTTTTCAATAATTATACTTAATGTACTCATGCGATATAAATGTAAAAATAATTATGTAATATTTTACAATTATTCTATTATTCAATTATTAACAGCACTGCTTTAAAAACATCACATTTTAGCAGATACATTTGTTTTGCACTTATTTAGGTGCTGAAAAGCCACACAGTTATCCATCAGTGAGATTAATGTACCCCCCCCCCAGAGGGCACAGGTGCAAGTAGGCAGGAAACAAAGAAAAATGGCATCGTCTCACAGGAGAAACAAGAACAAGCCTTAATTCAATCCCTCACGTGCTAGTGCAGCGTTATTTGGGTCCCATCCGTCAATGCAAACGCATCTAAGAATATCTCACCTCTCTCTAGGTCGCACTCGGGGGAGGATGCGCCGCTGCATTCGCTGCGTGGGCCGAGGATGGGGGACATCAGGCTGAAATCAGACAAAGAGACTGTGCTGGGCAGGTCCAGACTGCAGGGGCGAGAGGAGGGGGAGGTGGAGGTTGGCGAGGCAGAGGAAAAGGAGGATGAGGAGGAGAAAGGGTAAGGCAAGTCCAGAGGGCTGTTCGGCCCAGAACTGAAGCTACTGTTGGACTGAGTCTCAGAGTCTTCCTCTGACATGGCACTCGTGCTGCAGTTTTCATCCTCGTAGGACCCAGACGCCACTGCAAGAAGACAGAAAGGAAAACATTTTATATAGACATTTTATGTAGAGACTTATACTTTTTTACTAAATGCACTATAATAGACACCGAATTAAAAACCTTCATATCCAAAGGTTTTTACAATCAAAGAACCACATGATCTTAATCAGGTCTGAATCTGAATCAGGTTTCAAAACGATATAAGAGTGAGCAAATAATAAAATTAGACAAAAATTGATCTCATTCAACAGTTTTGATCAAAAAGAAGAAAAAGAGTTGTTTTAAGTTAAGATCTTAAGGAGTGCTTAAGGGTAAAGGCTGATTTATACTTCTGCGTCGGACCTACGCCGGAGCCTCTATGCTATAGACTACGCGTTGGTTTTCATTTATACGCGTCGTTGTCCGAGTTTACGCTTAATTACACTTGCAGAGGGAGCATGTGAAACCCGAGGGAGGGGTTCTAGCAGACCAATCACAGCGCTTGCGTCCGCATAGAATTGACGCGTTGTTACATTTTTGGAGAGGTGCACGTCAGGGTACGCAGTAGGGTACGCGCGCTACGCACAGCCTACGGCGTAGCTACGGCGTAAGTTCAACGCAGAAGTATAAATTGGGCTTAAGGGTAAGCACAAACATTTAAAAGGGTAAATTTACCTGAAAAAACTTCCCAGTCACAATTAATGCATTCCATCAACAAATATATATATATATATATATATATATATATATATATATATATATATATATATATATATATATATATATATATGCTATAAATATTACATTGAATAAATACCTATTTAGAGAAATTATCCATTTGAAATTAAATTGAAACAGCAGGGCTTGACATTAACTTTTTTGCTCACCAGCCACTGTGGCTAGTGGTTTTTCAAAGTTACTAGCCACAATTTTGACATCGATACCATAGGGAAAAACTGCCATATATATATTTTTAATATTATCTCATTATTTGGCAGCCGGTATATTAGGCTGCTGTTGCTACAAGACATGACGCACGTACCCATTATAGTATTTTAAATAGCCAATATACTTGTCTTTATGTGCAAGCACTTTGGGTGTGAGCACAAAATATGCGGGAATGAGTACAATTATGCTCAATATGCGCAATCCCTCACCCTGTAACACCACCAAAATTCATCCGGAGCAAATTAAACGAGTGAGTAAAGGGTTTGTGTGTCAATCACAGACTGTAAAGGGTGTCAACCATGGTGTCAACTCGCTGTCGGACAGATTAAAGAGGCAGGACGTGTTGATGGAAGAGTTTCAGTTTCAGCATCGATATGTTTCGAAAAATCTATATTTTTGACAACACTAGATTGTACTTAGTTTATTATTTCAGATGCCTTTTTAAAAGGACTACAATTGAAAAAAAAATCTATTAGGCCTATATAAAATTCAGCCCGCCAAAGTGGCTAGTAGGAGTGACTGTGTTACACGCCACTGCTGAAATCGCATTTGGCGGGTTGGCGGGTGTTAATGTCAAGCCCTGCTTTTCAGTATAAGATATGATCACAATTTCCCTTCACTCTGTCTTGCATCTTGAATGAAATTTGTTGCGAAGCATTCTGGAAATGGGGCCTTATAATTGCCCACAATGATTTTGAAAAGGCAGCCTAATTTTGCTGCCTACTGAGCATCCATGATGCCTAGAGTGCTGTCTAGAGACAGTATGTTGCATGGACTCACTTGATATTCCATCAGACTCCATCTTAAAGCCAGACAAGTCTTCACCAATGACACCGTCCCCCTCTGCACCCACACCTCTCTCCCGCGGCCCTATGACTGAAGAACGTCTGCGCTCATGGATCTCATCTGAGATCATCTCCAGGTTCCTGAGGGCTGACTTATATTCCCCTTTAGCCTGCGTCAGCTTGGTCTGGAGGTCATCCACATTCTTCTTCAGTTGCTTAAGAGGGAAGGACAAAAAACTGAGTTGACATTAAACAAGATATGAAAAGGGAACATGCCAAAAAAAAACTAAACAAATTCTTGAATAATTAAAAATATGTATTTATATTTTCCGTATTAAATATTTGAGAAGATTGTTTTTAGAGAATATGTAAAATTAGCTTTCAAACTCCAATGGCAAAGTTTTTTCTTCTTTTAAGCAAAGCCCTATCAAAAGTTCTTAATTTATTCTTAAAACAATTTTTTTTTTTTTTTAATGTTAATGTTAAATGTTAAGTAAATCTTTAATCAAATATTTTCAGTAATTTTATTAGAATTTCAAAATCTAAAAATATATGTATTTAAAAATAATTTATCATGTAGCACTTATCATGAAACATCCATAAGTACCTCAAGCTGCAAGTAATACTTTGCCTTCATTTCAAAGTAGGGCCTGAAAAAGAGAGTGAGAAAAAGTGATTAGAGCTACTGTAAAGGCCTATAAATATAATCATACATCACCATGGCAACCGTTCACTCATGCTGACACATTAATCTAATGATGAGTGAGGATTAATAGGGTTCAGTGATAGAGTTGAGCCTGCCGAGTCACCATCACGTGTGACAAACCCACCTAAAACTGATAGTTATGGTTTAACATGAGCCTAGTCTCACAGACAGATCACTGACTCTCAGCATTAACTAATTATGGACAAAATCTGCCTATGTAGAACAATAAGAAAAGAATGCAAAAAAAATGTACGGTGGAGTAAATGAACTATAACAACAAAGTAAAACGTACAGTGCCCATAAACATACAACATAGCAACCATCCATTGGCTGTTTAAGGAGCCATTTTTGTGTGCAATATGCATCATACAATACATGATAAGCAAAGACTACTAGCCTAAATGGTTTCACTGAATGCTTGTGGGTTTAACAAATTAACCAGTGCATACTTAGAATTGCTGATGGTGCGTTTGAGCTTCTTCTCCAGCTGTTTCATTCGGCTCATGGCGGCAGTGTATTTGGCAGAGGTCTCTTTGTGCAGAAGCTCACTGCGTGTTTTTATCTGCTCTGCCTCCATCACCTATAAACCAAAACAGGGATGTTAGAGTACTTCCTGGTTCACCTCATTCTACCATCCCACAACTTTGCATCACTCACTCGCTGTGTTGCGTGGTTGAGCATCTCCTGCCAGGCCGAGTCAAACTGCTTCTTGTCGTCCTCCAGCAGCCTCTGTTCAGCCAGGGCGATGGTCTCTTTGGCCGCCCGCAGTACCTCCGTGGCCCTGTGGAAGTCTTGCGTGGATCTCTGTGCTTCCAGCTGAGTCTAGGAAACAGGCAGAAGGCATTTACATAAACAGAGTGCAATGCCACAGTAAACAACAATGTGGATTATCCATGAAGCAATCAGGGCAAGATATGGAGAAACTTTACTCATGCACACAACTTCCTGTATGGTGACATATTAAAAGTCACCCTTGAACTTCCGAATTAAAGCAAGCCATGCTAAAGACGTGCAAAACGTAATCCTTTCCTATTCCTTCACTTTTTAACTATAATCTCCACGTAACTCCCACTGACGGAAAACCTCTGCGGAAACCTCTTACCGACTTAGCCAAACAAAACAGGATAGGTTTTTAAACCAACCAATGGCAATGAGGCAGTTTCACACTTTGAAGAGATTTACAGCATAGAGAGAGATCATATAAACCAACTCAGAAATTTGGAGAAAATCATACCGTTCATTATGCCAGTAATTCATTCAAAGTTTATGTTCTGCATTACTTACTCTCTCTATATATCTACACACACAAGCACAAACAAGTGTAAACATTATATGGTTATTATTTAAATTACAATTTATTACAATTACATTTATTATACAAGAGCAGTGTGAACATATAATAAAACAATATTCTGGATATGTCTGTCACCCAGGAAGAGTGAAACATATCTCTACTATAAGACCTTGAATGCTATGAGATTCAAAACTGAATGTGCACTGTATCAAACACTGGCAGTCCAATGGATACGCAATAATCCCAGGGATAATCCTCTACCTTTCATCCAATCTGTCCTATTATAGTCTATCATTCTTCATTTGAGACAGCTCAATTCATTTACATTTCTTCCCTTTTCCTCCATCCCTTCTTCACTCACACACAGGCTATTTTTAGCTCAGGCTTTAAAGTTGACATGATGCTGCCGCATTGCCACAGAGAGCTGACAACAGGGGATCACTGCAGATGGCAGGACAGATCTCCAGGCCACCCAAGAAAGGACACAGAAAGATCGAAGGGCTGGTGTAGAAAGTTGTGAAATTAAATGAAATAAAATATAGTAAAGCCACAGCTAAATGTGACATTTATTATAAAGCCTAATACATGTTAAAATTCAAAATTGTAATGTTGAATGGCTACAATTAATGGCTAAAATTGAGAAAAATAATCAATTTCATTGAGACATCAGTAGCAGTATTGGTATCATTTGTAAAAAATAATAAATAAATAAAAAGCCATTAAACAAATATTTTAAATATACTATCATTATGTTGTTTCTACATTCATTTGGAAATGTGAAATGATTACAATATAAATAATATATTAAAAACTTGTTAGGTGTGATTAATCGTGATTAATTACAGAAAAATGTGTGATTAATTAGTACAAAATTGTAATCGATTGACAGCACTAGTGTGTGAACATAACCATAAAAAGACAACAATCAAGCCACAAAGTCTTTAAAAAGTCTTTTAAATTCAGCACATGTCTAAAAACTTTAGGAGCTTTCATGTTTATGCAGGGTAAAACTTGTTAAAATATTCATTCAAATTGCACTCAGAGGTACTCTTTGAGGTGTAAAGTTATTTCCTGAGGAGTAGCGTGTTAATACTAACTGCTTCAAATCAGTTTGGCAGCAAAGAGAGGCATTGAAATAAATCACATCTAATATTTAACAAGCAGCACAAAAATAATTTGATTTCATTCCAGGAAACTTTTACACAGAGAAGATGATTATTAACTTTACTGCAATTAAATGGACAGAAAAAGTACTTGTCTTTGTTTATGGAAAAGTCTTATTACATCAAAGCTTCATCCTCTTTCAAACCCCCGATTTTACTCCAGCTTTAATCAAATTCTGACCAAAAATAATGCAGAGACGACGGCCCCATAATGAGACGTTTTAGGTTGATGGTGACCCAGTTGACATTCCCTTTTGATGTCATTATGCCAGAACTAGGACAATTGGTTTAAGTCATTTCCAATGCTTTTGTACATCTCATTTGACTGCCATAAAAACAAGATCATTTGTGGCTCTTTTTGACCTGGAGATAACCCCTCAGAAGACTAATGCTTTTATTGCTTCAAACGCATACTGGCCTACTGGGACTTCAAGCTTAAACGTGAGACTAAAGAGTTTATCTTATCAAACTTTTCTGTAGCAGAAAATAAACCATGAGCTGATTTGGGGCCAAAAGGGTTTTCTACACAATAAAACCCCAAATACATTCTCATTAAAAAAAACAAGTGTAGCTTAATTATGTGATAAATATAGCCATTATGAAATTCTCCAACTTATTCTTTAAAGCTTATTGACTGAAGATGGAAGGCAGCAGAGGGGTTATGACTCATAAACTGATCGCAATAAAACTCCTTTTGGTGCCATGCAATCACCATTAAACAGCTATAGCAGTTTACCACCAAGAAACCACACATAATGTTTGCAAAATTGAATATTCCCATAACCCAAAAAGTTTTAAAACATTTAACAAAGAAATAATGTTTCATAACTTAATCGTAAGCAAAACGTTCTAAGAACATATGTTTGTGACCTGGGAATGCTTCATAATATTACAATATGTTTAATATAGTGTTTGAGGATGTTTATACATGAAATACAAAAATTCTTGTTATAATGCTTTTGACTTACCGACATTGGCCTTTTTGTGTACTATTAGTCTAATTGTATCCAATTCAATAATCAAATTGATGGGTCATAGTAATAACTGCTAATATGCTATGAACGTCAACAACATTTAAGGCTAAACGTCAAAGCTTTTCTGAACAAATGAACCACATTATTTTTTAATTATCCCATGCCAGCATACAACCAGGAAAAGCACAAACATTTTGGACATCTGAGGTCGTCATAAAGCGAAAGAATTTATATTCAAGCTATTTTTATGAGAAGGCTGCAGTGGTATACTGAGAGAGTTCCATGACACCCGCACATAGCTGCAGGTGTTTTAGCTCTGCTGATGGGCCATCTGACAAGAGCGGTAACCGCTTCTCAAACTAAAGTGCTCAGTGAGACCATTGAAACCATCATTGGACATGACAAATCAGCAGCAGAAAGGTCCCTGTGTTCGTGTGCTCTGAGGACACATCACGGCAAAATGATTTCCCTTGCTCTTCTAAAACAGAGCAGTTCAGTGTTATATCTAGACAGAGTCTAATGTTCACAGCACTTAAGCATTGACACTCATTTCCACACTCTACATTGTGGTTATATACTGATTAACTAAACACATGGCTAGCAAATCATTATGCAGGATATTTACATTCAGAAGTCTCAAAGTTACAACAGCAAAAACAGTCCGTTTAATTCTTAGGATCAGAGAAATAAACAGACTGGTTTGGTTTGCTGTGTTAAAAGCCCTCGATATTTACTAGCTTTTATTGGGCAGTATGCATTAAATGTGAAAACTGACATTAAAGACTTTTATATTGTTACAAAAGAAATGCTGTTCTATTGCACTTTCTATTCATCAAAGAATCAAAAAATATTAAGCAGCACAACTGTTTTCAATACTGAGCAACAAATCAGCATTTTAGAATGATTTGAGAAGGATCATGTGACACCGAAGACTGAAGTAATGATGCTGAAAATTCAGCTTTAATATCACAGGAATAAATTACATTTGAAAATATATTCAAATAGAAAAGTTATTTTAAATTGTAATAATATTTCACAATATAACAGTTTTTTTACTGTATTGTTAATCAAATAAATGCAGTCTTGGTGAGCATATTAGACTTCTTTCATAAATTAAGAAGATCGTACTAACAGTGTAAATGGCCAAAACAACATTGGACCAAATTGACTTTCTTCAACTTGACTTTCAAATTGATCCTGCAGAAGAGACTCGTACAGATTTGGAATGACATGATGGTAAATAAATTATGAAAATGTTCCTTTCTGTGTGAACTATCCCTTTAATGCTACCAAAATAATTGCGTTAAAATCTTAAAACTTTTAAATATATTTCACGGCTCTTGATAATGAATGATAATGTTGTCTTCACAAATCCAGTCTTCACAAATCCATCCCAGCAATTTTTTTTACAAGCATACTGGAAGTACAGTAGCTGGAAAACCGATGTATATATGAGAATGAGTATGTGTGTCTGTGCATTATTCAGAGGAGCTCTTAATGAGAAATGTGTTCTGAATTATTAATATGAGAACAGTTCTGAAAAAAACTTCAATCCACGAATCAGAAGACCAGTCATACGTGGTGCTTATACGGTTTCCTGGCCTGCATTCATTATACCTCATCACTGATTCCATCTAAACTCAAGAGTCTTCAACTTCCTTCAGAACTCAAAGATTCTGACAACTGCTGCTGAACCCTTGTGATGCATGACACTTGACGATTGTATAAGTGTAAGCTAGCCTTTTGAAGTAGGCCACTCTAAATACAGATTGCGAATAAGAAATCACATTTGTATGAGAAAATATATGGCTAGATGAACAAGCTGTTAACTTTTGATCAAGAGCTTCTTACAGTACGGTTTCATGGGACAGCAAACTGACCCCTTTTAAAATGAGACAAGGCATTTTATCTAGAGAGACATTGGAATGCATCAGATCTGCGATATGCTGTAGTCTAAAACAGCCAGCTGCTTCTCTCAATATACCACATATAAATATATAAAGAAAAAGGATGTTGTCTATTGCAGAAGTGAATTCAAACTGGGCGGCATAGAAATTAGCTCTAAATAAGGTAACATTTGAATTAGGGGGGATTTCCACTGATGCTTGTGAAAAATTAAACTGGTAGAAGAGGTCATAAGTGGTTGTTTGAAATGCTTTTCTAAATATATTGATGGAAACTCAGGGGGAGATGTTCAGACAGAGACAGTGGTGGGGGGAGAGACATGGCAAACTGCAGAGACATGAAACAGTTAAAGCTTCACTGCAGTCAAGTGTTCACTGCAGAGAGACAGCACAGAGGAGAGAGAGAGAGAGAGAGACTGATCATGCAGTGTATATCCTGACACATCAGTTACACTTATGAAAACCATGAAAATGTTCTCACTCTTCTGGGAATTTGGGTCAGAATATCCTGTCCACAAAACAGATATTGCATAAAAATGGTATATCAAGCAAAGATCAATTATAAAGATTTGTAGTATTATTACTACAACGAATTATGATCATATTCATCATCAAATGGCATACAAATAATACAGCAAGCAATTATTATTTATAAACAATTTTAAAAATGATTATTATTATTTCAGTAATATTAAATAGCATAATTGTGCGTCAAGCAAATATTAATTTAAGATAATTATGATAATGAATATTATTATTTTAATAATAAAATAATATTTGAATAATAAATTACATGGTTGTACATCAAGCTAAGATCCATCATAAATATTAATATTATTTTTATATGAGTAGTAGTAGTAGTAATAAATAAATAAAGGGTTAGTTCACCAAAACATTTTTAATCATCTTCAAGCTTAAATTAAACCTGTTCATCATATAAGAAAATGTGGTCTAAATGGCTCGATTAACATAGATTTGTTTTACAACCTCTTTATGACCTTTTTGAAGCGTCAAAGTGGTAGTTGCGTAGCTGTCAATGAAGAGTACAGAAAGCTCTCAGATTTCATCAAAAAGATTTGTGTTCCGAAGATAAACGAAAGTCTTACAGGTTTGGAACGACATGAAGGTGAGTAATTAATTACAGAATTTTCATTTTTGGGTGAACTAACTCTTTAATAATAATCATCATCATCATCATCATCTCTCACCTTTTTGTTTGTTCAATTTTGAGGGGTTTTCCCCCAACAGAAGCAGTTCATCATTGACAATGTAGCATAACACAAGACAAAACACTTCTCGCTAAAAGGCAACCGGTGTTTCAAATTAGAATAACCTGTCAGTATAAAAAGCTCATCCTTCAGAAGAGCGAAGACAGTTTAAACCAGTTTAAATGAATCATCTCCACATTTTTTATTATAAAGAAGCTTGACAACCCAAAGGGGACTGTTTCCATAAAAACACTTCTGTTTGTCCCTGAGGAAAATAACTTCAAAGGGCACATCGCTCTCCTTCAACACAAAGGAAACTGAAGAAAATCAGGTGCTTTGTCAGTGAAATTAAATAAGCCACCAATAATTCTTCCTTCATGGAGTGAAAAGCATAACACTCTAAACTATCCTGCCCCAGTTTCAGAGCAGGTCAACTCTCCTGTTGTTACTGATTTAGTCAAATAAAGTTCACCAAGTGTTGTATACTACTATAAAATCAGAGGAACTTAGCTTTTAAAAGGCAAATGAGACATTTTACAGCCCTTTCTCCCCCCCTTCAACACCCCAACTGCAATTCCCTAACCAAGATAAACTGATAATCTGCTCTTAGAATAGCACAGGCCTTTGAGAAAAGGGAACAGAGAATTGAGCATTTAAACATTCTCTCTCTTTCTCTCTCTCTCTCTCTCTTTCTCTCTCTCTCGCTCTCTCTCTCAGCAAAGTCTTTTACGCCTTGTTGAATGAAGCCAACCACCTGTGACAGATCTAGAGTTAATGCTACTGTGCCATCCAGCTCATAACAAGCTGATAGCAGAGCAATCTCCAGAGAGGGATAAAAGAAAACACACCGCAGACAAAATGGTGGAGTGCCAACTAGAAACAGACGCTGTGTGGGTGAAGTTGGCTTTAGGAAGATAATATTGGGTTCTTGTTTGGATTTTCTTTGGCCTCACCTGCCGTGCCACCCGCCGGGCCTCCCAGTACGGCTTCGATTCCTCCACCGCCTTTCCAATCTTCTTCACCAGCTCGTCCAGCTTTAAAGTGGCTTCCACCAGCACCGATCGAAACTTCTGCCTGGCATCCTACACATGGACCAAACATGAACAATCAAATGGCTATGTTTAGGGATGCACAATATAACGATACCAGCTAATATTAGAGACTTTTTTTACTTATCGAATCTGTCGGAATAGTACATTTAATTGTAATTTGCTTATTTTCTCTTTTTGTATATTTAGAATAGTTTTGCTGTCATCTATTGCTCACTTAGGAGGTGTTTACAATTTCAACCAAAAAACACGTTTTGACCGTTTATTTACAGGACGACAGCATTTTGGGGGCCTGAAAACGGAAACTTTTGAAAACATGCACGTTTTTTAAAAAAACAATATTGCTATCTTCTCTTTGTAAACTACAAAAAATAATTTGTGAAAACTGAGACGGAATGCACATGCGTATTCATGTTCAGTCTATAGTCGCGTAGTTTCTTTACAAAGTGACATCGCCATCTACTGGTCTGGCAATATAATACAGCGTATATGTCGTTTTCGCTGATCTGTGAGGACGGGGATTGTTTTGACAACGTTGTCGTCTGTATGTGAAAAACGCAGAGTAAAAACTTTTCTATTTTAAGTACACCATTGTTGTTTAAATGCAAACTTGATGTTATTCTAACACACACATATATATATATATATATATATATATATATATATATATATATATATATATAAAATATTAATTATTAATGATGGTATTAAATGGCATAACATTTTTACATCAAGCAACACAAAAAACAAATAATTTAATAACACCATTAAATAAAATTGAGCAAATCTCAAAATGAATTTCCATTTTTCAAAATGTACTATTATAATTTTGTGATTCAAATTCATTTGTAGCATTTCATTTTATTTAATTAATTGTATTCATTTATTTTAAGTTATTTAAACAAAATATATAATTTTAATATTGGCCATTACATGAAAATAAATATTAGCTAATTTAGCTTACTGGTATCAACCAGAATTATCATTTTAATTTATGTTATGTGCAAATTTGAGTTATTTATTTTATGAACGTTCTGGATCAAAGGTGATGCATTGTAACACATCATGCCAAACAAAATAAACTCTATGCAGAGTTGAGATGACACAAACAAACTTTATAGAAATTACCACACTGATTTATAATGACAACATCTGAAATCAATTGAGTAATTGGAAACACAAGGAATGCTACGTATTATATTATGTATATAATAAACATTAAAAACAAGAATTATACAGTGAAATGACTTGGGATAGACTTTTAAGATTTCAACTTGTCATGGCATTATGGTCAACTACTTTGCACATAAAAGGAGCTATACATAAAAAGGGAGAAAAATCAGTTTATCTGTAATCAGATTTGCAAGAAGATCTGTGAAGATGTCTGAAGGACATGGAAAAATATGCTTTTCGCATGAGTTGTAAACAAGATTTTTTCATAAATGTAATTAAATCATTATTTTCCATTTATTGCCCAAGGCAAAACAATTAGATTAAATCCCATTCGTCAAAACACAGACTGATTATTTGCAGCACTTGCATTCCAGGAAAAAGAGAACACCAAGAGTTAAATCTTTAGTCCTCTCTGAAGTGCAACATGGCCAGTGACGCAAAAGCAACACTAATTTGGTTGACAGCCAAATAGCTAAATTATGGGATTCTCAGAACGATCATCAGAGTTGGACTGGGTCATGGAAGTCTGCATAAACAGTGACAACTATACTGAACTTTCTTAACTTTTTGTGTGTATAAAATAGGGGTTGTACAGACTGGTAATTTTAATGCTCTGCTATGACGCTTTAAGCTTGACGTCGACTAGTCGCGCAGATCATGTGATTTTTATTAACTTATTAAGCAACGTCATGTAGTTGTGTGTTATAATGACCACTAGAGGTGCTTGAGGCATGACAATTTTTCCCTGTTTCTTCATCTTGGCTGTTCCAGCTACCAAGCGGGAAAATTCTCTCACTGGCTAGGAATACCATCAGCCGACAGCGGGCAAGCCTTCATCCAGCCCACATCGGTCCCCTCATCTTCTTACATGCAAACCAGGATCGAAAAGCAAAAGCTGTGACTGAGCAGTACTGTGACAGTGAGTAGGCTTACAGCCTATAGGGATGTTCGCCGGAGTCAAATGTGACGTCACGATATGGGCGTGGCCGCGAACTGGTTGGCAGAAAGAACCAAACTCAATGCAGATGGCCTGTGAAGAGAATGAAGATGAACTTCTCTAGTCGCGCATTGTGTTCGTAATTTGATTTTTTGATCCAGCCACTTTTTATTTTACCCTTTTGTCTTGTTTTAGCCCCAAACCCCATCTCAGCAATACAAATTAATAAAGGCTGGTTTGGTTTCTAAAGTACTTCTTCCAGCCTCCATGTATTAATGTTCATGGGTAGCCTGAATGGGTTCCGTTCAGACCTCAACATTAGGTATTTTACTGTAAGGTGTCAACAAGATTCAACAAGACATTTTCACCTGGCTATACCCAATGTTTAGATCTTTTGGGGTATTTATGCAAACTAGTACATACGTAATTAGATTATGCACCGTTTGTCTATGTTAACAACAAATGTTAATAATGTTAATAACTGTTAACAACAAATGTTAATAATGTTAATAACAAATGTTAATAACAAACCATTAAAAAAAACTTGTAATACATTTTTTTGTTTGTCTTGATGTAATCAACTCAGTACTTATCATGGTGATATCTGGGTTTAAATGTGTACCCTATTCTAGACGCCTAATTGCAGAAATCCACAGCTATCTTCTTGATTCAGGCTGTTTAGGTACGCGGTAGAAGGTTACTCTTATCGAACCTGTTAACACAGCCGATCACACAGCACGATACAACCATTTGTCTTCTGTGTTTGCGCTGCGCAGCAAGCCATTACTTTTCTTTTTGCCAACCAGAGCGCGTGTAACCGCGTCGTGACGTCACGGCGAAGATCCCTATATCTTGCGTAAATGTCATTATGTTATGCCGACATATGCATCAATCATCTTTAACACTAAAACGCAGTGTTGCCGTTAACTTGCAACGTGTTATGAGCTGTCTGTCAGCATCTGTATAATTTTCTGCTAATAAATTGCAAATTGTGGCATGTTGCAAAGTATTCCATTCTCTTGTGTTTTTATTAACGTCGTCATCAACGATTAGTCGATGCCGACTCGACTTTTTCAGATAATAACAGTCGACTTAAAAAAACAAAACAAGCCAGAAGCTTTCCATTATGTTTTAAGAAGTTTAGATATATCCTAATCAATAAAGATCTATAAAAATCTTCATGGCTCTTCAAACTCTACTATTACTATAGCATGTGCCCTACTTCATTTTTATCTGCAGGAAACAACTTGCTAATGTTCAGTGTGTTTTTGCTTCAGGAGCTGGACTGCCAGAGAAATCGGCAAACAGGCGATTTTAAGACATTTTGAGAAAGTATTTCTCTTTCAGCCTCTTTTTGTCTCACAATCAGGCTACAGACTAGCAAAGTCATTTTATTAAATTATTAAATTAGGACATGCCTAAACAATGAACTCAGTGGCATCGGGACAATTCAGTGCGACCAGAGTAACCACATGACTGATTCTGAACAGCTGAGTGTGTTTTTGTCTAAACATGTCCTTGTTAACTGCATGCTGCATCTCTGAGATCTGTGCCGGACTCTACTAAAATAATGCTCTGCATAAAAATTTAAAGGATATGAACACCAAATATCAACACAAATATCATATTCCTTGTCATTTGATTTTTTTGGCTTTGATCTTTCATCAACTTTTTGGAAGTTTACTTTTTACAGTGAGTGAAGCACAGAATTCATTACTGGATACAAGTTCCAGTCATTTATGGTGCTCAAGTACAAGATCTATTGCATAATCCTGATATTATAACACATTCTGTTCCTTGGTGTACCATGGTACAAAATTCTAACTTAAGACAGGTGACTTCTATTAACAATTTACCAACTGTTACATTTTTAAAAAGCGGGAATATGGAATTATCATATATTAGAAAAAGAATAATTGAAATTCCTGGCAAAAAGTAAATACATATATAATGTGCGTGTAGCCTATGAATACATGCAATATGCACATATGCACATCTGCAAATGAAAACATACCACCATCAATAAGCAGTCCAAATGGACTTTCATTTATTAATTAAATAAAATTATTCTTATTCTATAAATATTATTTGACCATTCATTCAGTCCAAACCTTTGGATGTTGGATCGTGCAATCATACCTCAAGCTCAGTTTCACATCTATTGATGTCATCTGTGGACTGATTCAGCTTCTCAAGCTCTCCCTGTAAAGAAAACTCAAGCGTCAGAAATGTAAAATAGAGACATATCCCGTTGAGGGATTCACTTTAATTTGGATCTCATAGACTGCAATGGAGAGAGATAAAACTTGGTTGATGCTATATATGCACATATTTATAGACCGAAGCAGCAGGGCTCTAAAAGTCAACAAATGCAGTGTTGCCATTTCCGCTTATTAGGTTAGTCAACAATACAAATCAAAGTCGATAAAATATGGAGAGTATCGGATTGCAATTATTATTATTATTTCATAACTGCGAGTGCTTGACATCCATAGCATTATGAAGCATGATGAACAGTAATAGCCTAGCAGTTGTCAATTTATAGCTATTCCCTATCTCTGTTTCTTGACTTTTCCCGGTGATTCTCCAAATGCATTTCAGGTCTATGCTACAGCAGGCCTACATCAAATCAAATATGGATATTCTCTTTGCGATAGAAAACAAAACCTGTCGTCGATCCTTTCATACGTAACCTATTTGTGTGTTTCGTCCGATCAGGTGCCTTGTTTTCCAGCGGGACCTGGCAACACTGAATTGAGGCACCAGTGCATTCCGCAGACGAGCCGACAATAAAAAGCAAGTCGCGGCGAATTAATCAATAATTCCCCCTCAGTGTCAAGAAGTCAATAACATGCAGTGTCACCGATAAGCAAAATGTGATATGAAACCAATCAATTAGGCAAACTCAATGTGTAATAAGTGTGTTTGAAATGATCACCCTTTTCATCTCATTTGATATTGACATGCCTTTAAGCACAAAAATCAAGGACAATATACCTGAATTCTCGGGTCTACCTCTTCTTCTTCGGGTGATTCAAATTCTTCATCCGACCTGTTCTCCTTGTCTGAACTGTCCATTTTATTTAATTATTTTGCAGACTCAAAAAATTCCCTCCAGTGAGGTGATTTATGCGCCCGTTTGAGACTATTACACACCAATCGCCGATATCATTCCCCGACACTGTCCGGATTCCTCACTTAAAGAGAGAAATAAAGACACACGCGCGTGTCTGGATCCCCACACACAGACACACACAAACACGCACAGCTGTAGCCTATGAGCCGTGAAGTCTGTGGTGAAGACAAGGTGAAGTCTGTCCCCGCCTCCTTCGCTTTCACACTGACTCTCTCTCTCTCTCTCTCTCTCTCTCCAGCTCAACACTTATCGGCAATGAGTGTCAAATTGTTGGCAATGACAAAAACGCTTTGTCTAAAGAAAGAGCATAGCAATCCTCTGTTGGACCTGATAAGTGTACAGGTGCATGTGTCATTCCACGAAATATGTTGCCTGTTGTGTACATAATGAATATAAAACCGGAATATACAAATTAATAGGCCAGCTAACCAAAGTTTAGGCTGTGTTTTATAGCCAGTTTTCCGCAAGTTAGCAAAAAAAATCCAACTTTACTGTGTTTGTTTTCTTTCTTCATGAGGATGTCCAGGAGATGCACGTTTTGATAAAAATAAAACAAAACAATTGACCATATTCTTCCATATTTCATTTTATTAGATTTTAATTATTGTTGTGTCCCCATGTGTCCATGTTATCATCATAACTCCATGTTATTGAAATGATGACCAATTCCATAAATAAAAAAAGTATCATAATGACATTATAAAACATGTCCTATTTTTTCACTCTATCTTGTTTGTCAGTCTTAAAATGTCACTGTTACCAAATTTTGTACATGTAGTCTATTATCCTTTAGCAAAAAGCTAAATGTCAACCTTGTTAGTTTTTAAGGCATCTATATCCATACAATTTATTAAGTGCACTTGAAGTCCTTAAGGCCTTTAAAAACATATAAGCGCCCATTGTGGAATGATTTGAGAAAGTTTTCCAAAAACATTCATCATTATCTTAATTTTATTCTCATATCTCAATGCCTAAATGTTCTCAATGCTGTGTGTTAAATGACCAGTATTTGAGATAACATGTGCCAGACAGATCTGTTATCCTTCCCAAAACTGATATTAATGACATCAAAACATAGGCCTATCGTTAAAAAGGCACCGGATGGTTTGACTTTTGATAAAAGGTCAACTGAACTTTATTCGTAGAACAACTCTTCAGGTCTTGATATAATGGGATATGATATCACTCATGCCTATTTTGTGACATAAAATTTGTGACATGAAACTGTTTTACACCACAAAATATAATATCCCATAGGCTTCATCTGAGCGGACATATGATATTATAATAAAATCATTATTTTATTATAGCCTAATAATTAATTAAATCACAAGCTTGTTTTCCTGAAATGTTTGGCTTCTGCCAAAGATTTGTTGTTCAAAAATTGACTAATGTTGTTGAGACAGACAGATGTGCTTATAATATAAATGATTGAATTACTCAGTTGAATTATGTATAGCACACATATCACAGAGACATCTATTTGATGTGCGTGTTTACATCTGGAAGACATATTTTTTAGAATGTTTGCTCATCTGCAATACGTCTATACCCAGATAGCAAAATTGCTGTGGCCCAGATCCGGCCCACAGTTGACACTTTCATCTGGCCCACATACCGCATGGAATGATGGCACTTGGGCGGTCCGCTCCTGTTTGCCAGATTTGGGCCACAATTAAGCCATAGCAATGCCGCATGTCAGCCATAAAAAAAACAAATGAAGCATAACTGGCCCACATCTGGCCCAGACACCAAAATTGCTGTGGCCCATATCCGGCCCACACTTGACACTTTCATCTGGCCCACATACCGCGTGGAATGATGGCACTTGAGCGGTCCGCTCCTGTTTGCCAGATTTGGGCCACAATTAAGCCATAGCAATGCCGCATGTCAGCCGTAAACAAAACAAATGAAGCAGAACTGGCCCACATCTGGCCCACAGTTTACAGTTCAAAGGGTATGTGGGCCAGATGAAAGTGTCAACTGTGGGCCGGATCTGGGCCACAGCACTTTTGGTGTTTGGGCCAGATGTGGGCCAGTTCTGCTTCATTTGTTTTTTTTTATGGCTGACATGCGGCATTGCTATGGCTTAATTGTGGCCCAAATCTGGCAAACAGGAGCGGACCGCCCAAGTGCCATCATTCCACGCGGTATGTGGGCCAGATAAAAGTGTCAAGTGTGGGCCTGATCTGGGCCACAGCAATTTTGGTGTCTGGGCCAGATGTGGGCCAGGTCTGCTTCATTTGTTTTTTTCATGGCTGACATGCGGCATTGCTATGGCTTAATTGTGGCCCAAATCTGGCAAACAGGAGCGGACTGTCCAAGTGCCATCATTCCATGCGGTATGTGGGCCAGATGAAAGTGTCAAGTGTGGGCCTGATCTGGGCCACAGCAATTTTGGTGTCTGGGGCAGATGTGGGCCAGGTCTGCTTCATTTGTTTTTTTTATGGCTGACATGAGGCATTGCTATGGCTTAATTGTGGCCCAAATCTGGCAAACAGGAGCGGACCGCCCAAGTGCCATCATTCCATGCGGTATGTGGGCCAGATGAAAGTGTCAAGTGTGGGCCTGATCTGGGCCACAGCAATTTTGGTGTCTGGGCCAGATGTGGGCCAGGTCTGCTTCATTTGTTTTTTTTTATGGCTGACATGCGGCATTGCTATGGCTTAATTGTGACCCAAATCTGGCAAACAGGAGCGGACCGCCCAAGTGCCATCATTCCATGTGGTATGTGGGCCAGATGAAAGTGTCAAGTGTGGGCCTGATCTGGGCCACAGCAATTTTGGTGTCTGGGGCAGATGTGGGCCAGTTCTGCTTCATTTGTTTTTTTTTACGGCTGACATGCGGCATTGCTATGGCTTAATTGTGGCCCAAATCTGGCAAACAGGAGCGGACCGCCCAAGTGCCATCATTCCATGTGGTATGTGGGCCAGATGAAAGTGTCAAGTGTGGGCCTGATCTGGGCCACAGCAATTTTGGTGTCTGGGGCAGATGTGGGCCAGTTCTGCTTCATTTGTTTTTTTTACGGCTGACATGCGGCATTGCTATGGCTTAAATCTGGCAAACAGGAGCGGACCGCCCCTTAGTGCCATCATTCCACACGGTATGTGGACCAGATGAAAGTGTCAACTGTGGGCCGGATCTGGGCCACAGCAATTTTGGCGTCTGGGCCAGTTCTGCTTCATTTGTTTTGTTTATGGCTGACATGCGGCATTGTTTTGGCCTAATTGTGGCCCAAACCTGGCAAACAGGAACGGACCGCCCAAGTGCCATCATTTCACGCGGTATGTGGGCCAGATGAAAATTATGGCACTTAAGGCAGTCCCCTCCTGTTTGCCAGATTTGGGCCACAATTAAGCCATAGCAATGCCACATGTAACCCAACAACAAACCAAATAAACCACACCTGGCCACAGGTGATTTTTATACAAACCCTGGTCTTCATGCAGCATGGAATGGTGGCACTTTTGCAATGCACTCCTGTTGGCCAGATCTGGTCCACAAGCAGGCCATTTGTTCAGCCACATGTTAGCCAAGAATTACATAAATAAACCATAACTGTGTGTTTTTGTGTGTGCATGCTGTGCCATATGACTGACACTAAGAGAAATATACACTAAAGAGAAATTTAAAAATGCCCCCTTTTTATGTTAAGAGAAGTTACAACAGATGATGTAAACACATGTCTGAAAACATTTGCATTATTTATTAATATTGTCAAAGAACAACCAAGTGCAAGTTTCCATTTTCAAAACTGGAAAGCAATCTAAAAAAAAATAGTAATAATAAACAAACACAAAATATATGCATATAAAGAATCTTAGAACTAAACAAAAAACAAAACATGTTTCCAGTTGGTCATCCCAAAAAAAAAAAAAAGACAACGCAGAAGTAAACACACTGAACATTGACAAATGGAGCCATCCAAAATTAAAGAATTTGACCTCCTTGACTGGGCCCATCTGCGTCATCATGTCAATCTTGCAAGCCTTTATTGGATACACAAAAAAAAAAAAACTGTTTACTCAGTAACAGAATGCTGATTTTACAATAGTGTTTTAATAGCAATAGCACATTAATACTGAATGGGGAAAATGGACTGGACCTACCAGTGCATTAAACAGTTTGGTAATTCTAAAGGCCTATTTATACTTCTGCGTCGAACTCACGCTGTAGCTACGTCGTAGGCTGTGTGTAGCGCGTGTACCCTGACGTGCACCTCTCCAAAAATGTAACAACGCGTCAACTCTACGCGGACTTCTAAGGGGATTGAAACTTGCCAGCCCAGAAAACTTATTAAAAACATCGTTAAAATAGTCCAAGTGACTACAGTGGCTCAACCATAAGTTTATCAAGCGACGAGAATTATTTTTGTGCGCAAAAAACAAACAAATTCATTTTCGGCTGCTTAGTTCTATGCTTAGTTCAAGTAAGTTCACATAGTTTAACTGCGCAGCGCATCACACACATGACCAGTGTCGGCCAATAGTGAGCCTGCATGGTAACGTAGAACCCGCAGTTACACTACGTGAACTTGATTGAACTAAGTAGCCGAAAATGAATAGTGGAATAAAGTTGTTGTTTTTGTTTGTTTTTTTGCGCACGAAAAGAATTCTCGTCGCTTGATAAACTTATGGTTGAGCCACTGTAGTCACTTGGACTATTTTAACAATGTTTTTAATACGTTTTCTGGGCCGGCAAGTTTCAATCCCTTAGAAGCCTATGGAGGAGTGATCCAGCTCTCAGATTTAATCAAAAATATCTTAATTTGTGTTCCAAAGATGGACGGAAGTCTTACGGGGTTGGAACAACATGAGTAATTACTGACAGAATTTTCATTTTTGGGTGAACTAACCCTTTAACTAATGTTAAAGTTTTACCAATGTTTTAAAGTATACCTTGCAGCCAATCAGAATCAAGTATTCAGACAGACCATTGTATTATACACATATAGCAAAAACACAATGTAACTGACTTACAGGTGTCTTGGGACCTCCTCTGTTTCTCCCTTTCTCTTCTCCCTCCGTCTCGGTCACTTGACAGATGAAGCTGTTTCAATTTTTTGATCGGTGGCCGTTCCTAAAAATATATAACATTGTAAATGCAAGGATGGATTAGACAACTTTTAAAATCTTAGGACACAATTAGCGAGAAGACAAGCATTAGCCAAGTGCATACTTTGCCAGTGCCACTGTAAAGAACATTTTGGCCACGGACAAGGACACTCTTTGTTTCCAGATGCCCAAAAGGCACAAGTTTAACCTTTTTTTTTTAGCAAACCAGGGTGACTAGGAACATGGAATTGTTTGATTTCTTGATTTCTTGTTTCAGAGGAGTTTAAATAAGAGGAAACACAAAGGCCAAATTCCCCTTAATCATCCATCACTAGGGATGTCAACGATTAATTATCGATAATACATTTAATCGATACAACTTATCGATCATCGATTAAGCAGGTCTTCATGCGCGTGCGTGCTGCTCAACCGCAAAACATGTAAGCGAGCGCGCCGGAGTTATGTTTGGGACCATTTTACATCTTCATCGTGACTATAAGTTTGTGTGTGCATTCGCAGCCTTTTGTTTTGTGCAAATGTAAGTTGTAATACTGTTTATTTTGTGTATGCCTATCTATATCTGATTTATCTCATATTGGATGCATTTGGTTAAAGGACAAGTTCTGTATTTTACACTTAAAGCCCTGTTTTAAGATTGTTTCTGATGAAATAGAACGGTTAAGATTGAAATTAGGACACATGCTGCTGGCCCGAGAATTTTGGTTTTTGTGGTAGCACCCCCCACCTCCACAATGGTTTTATAGGTGCACTGGAACAATCCTTCATAACACGCATTAAACTTTAGTTTACAAAGACGTGAAACTCACAGAGTGGTCTGGGGTGTTCACTGATAAGCTCACACAAGAATCGCTGCAAAAGATGCTTTCCAACAGGTGTTTTACCATTTGTTGTAAAACTGTGGACCTATTTTTCCAAACGCCTCACACCCGTACATTCTTCCGTCGAGAGCTATAATAATATACCGCGACTGCATAAGACTACAGAAAGAATACAAACAACCCCATTTCCGTTTCCGGCGGCGGAGTAATACCGTACCTCACAGAACATCACATACAGGTCAATGGAGTTGGACAAAAACTACGATAAAACCGGTTGGAAAGCATCTTTTGCAGCGATTTTTGTGTGAGCATATCAGTGAACACCCCAGACCACTCTGTGAGTTTCACGTCTTTGTAAACTAAAGTTTAATGCGTGTTATGAAGGATTGTTCCAGTGCACCTATAAAACCATTGTGGAGGTGGGGGGTGCTACCACAAAAACCTAAAATTCTCGGGCCAGCAGCATGTGTCCAAATTTTAATCTGAACCGTTCTATTTCATCAGAAACGATCTTAAAACAGGGCTTTAAGTGTAAAATACCGAACTTGTCCTTTAAGAATGAACTCTGTAGTAAAGCGTCAGGTTCAGCGCGCGCAGCTCAAATGGCAGTGCACGACTAATAATTGACTATTGGGACTGTAATATTACCAAGTGGCAACATTCTAATCTGAAAAATGAAGCCGACCCGGAAGTGCGAAAAACTGTAATACATCTAAAATCCGCTAGGGGCCGGTCCCAGAAGGGAGCAAATATAGATTAAGACTCCCATGTTAAAATGTCCGTTTTCACAGCATAAATTCATGTTTTTACAGGTTGGTCCCATGGACTTTTATTGTATTTTTCGATAGGTTCCGAGTGCCTGACAACTGTGAGGGGGGTGAATTTTTTTCTAACTCGTTAGTTTAGATCGTATTTAGATATAAAATGTATGACAAATAAGGGCGTGGTTAACTTTGATTGACAGCTGATAACGGGCTGCGCCGAGTGGAATTCCTGAAATGTGACGTCTCGGCCATGATCTGACACACACATCAGACCACCTCTGGATCCTTTCTGAACATTTGTATTGAAATATCGTAAGATTTTCCAAGATGGCGCCGACCATACCCCCCATAAACGGCCTCAAAACCGTTCTTCAGAAAGTCTATGGGTGACGTCACAGACGCTTTGTCCATATTTTTTACAGTCTATGAATATTACATAACATTATAAAGAGAACAATTTTGTAATAAAACATTGTGAATTATTTGGGTTTAGTTGCCGTGTCGCGTTGCTCCAGGAAGAGCGCGTCCACAACATGAGTCATTCTGAATGAATGGCACGTAACTTAGTTCAAGTTCACTTGTGCATGAATTTGCGTCATTCTGAATGAATGGCACGTAACTTAGTTCAAGTTCACTTGTGCATGAATTTGCGTCATTTTGTGCAGATATAATTTGTAATATTATGTTTATTTTGAATATATCTGATTAATCTCATATAGGATGTGTTTCTTTTAGATAACGTGCTAGCAAAGTGCTCCAGTTTAACGGTAGCAGATTCATTCAGCGCGTGCAGTTGTTCCAGGAAGAGCGCGTCCACAACAGTCACACATTCTAAGCGCATATGAGGCGCGTTGGTGACATGTTGTATTAGTAGTTATATTTGATTATTAAATAATTAATTTAATTATCAATCACATCGAAACATTTTACAATCCTACTAGCCCTTTATTTATATTTAAAACCATTCTCATTGATTTGGTGAGGAACATTGCGTTTTGAGCAGCATTTGCAGACCCTGTCATGCTCTTGGCCATATGCCCCTGCAGCACATGCATATTGCAGTATTAAGGCTACCGATTAATAGTTTGACGTTGTTTGGATGAGAAATGCAAAAGATATCGTTAAAAATATCATTTTTAGAAGGTTGTGGTGTAAAAATAAACATTCTGACATTAACATAATCCCATAAAAACCCATTTTCACCATATGGGACCTTTAAGTCAGCTATACTGTTTACCGGTACTTCTGAATATTATATTTTATTCACAGCTTTTCTCAGGGTTCACTGTGTAGCTGGCTCCCTGAATCGTGTTAAATTTTCCACATTTATTGTATGTCATTATCAGTATCAGTATTTGCTTTCTACCATGCACAAATAAAAATGTCACTGAACTTTTGCTGTGTAATTGTAACAATGAGCTCTCAAACACACCAAACCAACAATTACTAAAAACACACACAAAACTGATTTTGCACGGGCACTTGCCATCATTTGTATTAACCTATTTACAAATTGTTTGCTCAAGCGTAGAATTTTCTCAATGTTTACTACAAACGCACACAAAAACTGATTTTGCACGGGCATTTTGCACTAGTATTAAACAAAGATAAACAATTAGATAAAAAAAAGATAAACAATTAAATAAAGATACACATTATATAGGTCCAGTGCTTTAATTTCAGGAAGGTGAACTAACATTACTGTTCAGGTATGGTCTAAAAATTAATTATAATAAAGTAATCAAATATAAGATAACACTGCATAGTTTATCATAGATATTAAAGCTGAAGTTATTTATTCAAGAGCTGTGAGTGATTTTCTCTTTGCCTTTTGTTGTGATATTCGCAGTAATGGCGCAAATCGACAGCATGTTTAATAGAACAACCTCATTTTTATTTGATAAAATGTAATATTCTGACTGTTTGAGTTTTATTAAAATTAACCATTGGTCATCCAGCATCATGCATTTAGATCATGATAACTACAGATAAAACCAGGTGCCTACAGCACCTCAATATCATGGCACAATGTTACTTTATGGTTTCTATGGTATTTGTATGAAAAACAGTAGCCTAAATACATTATTAAATATGGTAATTATATTCCATTAGTCCTTTAATACATTGTCTACATTAATAATATTATACAATTAAATATGTATATCCCACATTTCATAGTGCAGTTAATATTACTAGACTAACGTTACAGTAAATCCATGGTAAATTATGGGAATTTGTAGACGGAAAAGCCTTCTGACTGTATCGTTGCACGCAGTGTTTCTCCTGTTCGTCAGTGTTGTTTCATCTGCCTTTAAACTGGTTTAAATCACTGAGAGATTTGTGTTCTTCGCTGAATTCAAGCGCTTCTCACTGGATCTCACAGCGCTGTTTAGTGGTCGTGTGATCAAGACCATTCAGCAAGTAAACACATCTGATCTGATAAACCCTGCGCTGCAGTTTGGACTTTGAGCCGAGCGGATAAATGTTCAGTGTGGCGCGATTATCGATTTATCGAACATTATCTAACATTTATCAAACTCTTGATATTGTTTTATTGAGAAAAATTATATTGCGATAATTTTCATTATCGTTTTATCGCCCAGACCTAACTGTAAAGTATACTTCTATTTAGTAAGGGATGCATCAGGTAATATGGATTGCCTGTTGCATCAGTTTCTTATTGTATGAGAGCTCCATGTGTGGAGATGGACAGCTATGTTTGGGATTGTTTCCACAATAAAGCTTTTAGTGATAAACTGCTGGCTGTCATACCCGTGCAAGTATGCATTTAAGTGTTTGCTTTTTTTTTAATCAACCTTTTTTAATAATTACGTAATTTGAGCAAATATGCATCAAGCATGCAATAAATAGAGAATGGACTTATTAGACTGAAGATGCAATGTACTGTAACACTTACCAGTAATGACATCTTTCAGCAGCAGTTTGTGGAAAGCTGTTTTGCCATTGATGCCACGCCAGTTAAGTTGTTTGCCAAGGGAGTTGGTAATACAGTGCCCCATAACCCGCCAAACGCTACCCTTAACATCAACTCCTCCAATGAAGTTCAATGCAGTAATCTAAAAAAGATCATTTAAAAAACATGGATAAATGTTTTATATAAACACAACTCACAGTTACCCAATTCAGAATAAAATAAAAAATACATTATATCACTTCACGCTTAGTTGTCATTTAGAACAATCTCTTTGTTGAATACTTGCTTTCTTAACCTGTTATCTACTGTAGGACTGCCAATCTATCACTGATGCAGTTCCATATTCAACTGACAACATGAAGTTGCCGTGTCCTTGAGGTTTAAACACAAGATTTTACACTACAGTAAAACAAAACAAAAATATACATTTTCAAAACAAAAATAACCAGTTTAAAATATAAATTTTAGTTTTCCATGGCCAGAACTGAACACAAATGGTATAATGGTTTGGTATTTTCTGTATACCAAAGTAATGAAATGATCCACTCGCCAAGGAAACAACACTATGTTGAGTCTGTGTTTTGGGTAATGTTCTTGCATCTTTTTGCAAAGATGGGTGATGGACTTTCAGTATCGACAAAAGGGCAGAGAGAGCAATCAATGAAATTCGAAAATGTGTTGCCCAGTCTCTCAAACATCCCGCTAAATCTTTAGTAATATCAAGGCTATCCTCGTCACTTGCTGATTTACTTTCCCCATCACTTTCTGATCCACAGATTGGTGGCAAAACAAAGCTTGAAGTAACTACTTCATTTTCAACACTATGCTCTTCATTAGTACAATCCATACTATCCTCCTCATCATTCAAAGATTTCATAAACTGGGTGACTCTTTTAACAGCCCTTTTCCTTAAATTGCTGCGAGTGATATTCTACTTTTCTCTCTCCATGACACAGTAATTAGGCTACACGAAGTACAGTGAATAACCAGGTGCGAAAAAAAAGAAAAGAAAAAAAAAAAACATTTTACATTGATACTTTTTTAATTTGTACCACATGAAATGTATCAGCAGCTTACCTTAGTGGTGACAGTGAACTCTAAACTGTAGACTATTTTATTCCCACCAGCAGTTTTCTGTAGCAAATCACATTGACATGTGTTATTAAGGTGAAAAACATCCTGACTCAAAACAGTAACGTTAAATGAAAAAAAAAAAAAAATGACTAGGTTATACTAAAAATGTGAAATACATAGAGTAGCCTAATAATACCTGAACCAACTTTCTCAATAATATCTATTAGGCTATTGTTACTTTGTATTCATCTCATAAAAGCTTTTATTGTAAGAAAAAGCATGTAGTAATTTGTGCATTATTGCTAGTTAACGAAAAATGCTGTCACAAAGTAATAAAACTAGTGCAGTTACTGCAGTATTACTGTATGCCCAATGTATAAACATGAATGAAAATTTACACTATCGGCTATTATACATTTTTCATTGTTGTGCCAAAATAAGACAAGAGTTAAATACTTTCACCGTGCAGAACTGACTGAAGGTTGGCAAGATCGGAGCAACATGAGCAAATCTACATGTATTTGCGCGCCGTTCAATCGATACTTGATCATTTCGCATTCGACAACCATTATAGATCTAGCTTAGAGTTAAACTGACAAAATAATGTTACTTCGAAATTATTTATTCCATTAACTCACACAACATGGATAACGAAGCAATCGCTAAGAAAATATAAATGTATCGATTATATCTTACCTTGATTCATTGTTTGAAGTATTCGTCCTCGCTCCAAGGCTCCAACTGACAATCCTCTAACCTTTTGGTTTCGAGCGCCTTTTTCGCGCTTTACGGCTACGTTTAAATTTAAAGGGCCGAATCGTCAGTTAGATTTTTTTTTTTTTTTTCAAAGACAACTTCAAATGCAGTAAAGTAAATATTTTGTTATAAACAAAATAGAGATCTTATCTCTAATAAAGAAGTAAGCTGAAGCAAAAAAATGGGACAATTTTGTCATGAATGCAGGGGGCTGAAAAGTTAATAATCAAAATAATAATATTTTCTCACAAGAGCTTCTGCTAATTTGTCGTTCATTTAATCGAATTTCATCAATTATAATGTCAATTAAAATTATATATTTTTATCTTTAAGAAAGATTATTTATAGCCTAAAAATGACAGTTGTATAAATGTAAATTATATTAAGCCAAATGTAATACAATTAAAGGTTTATTCATTTTAAAATTTTACAATATTTTTTTATATTTTGCCCTGAGGATGGTCATTTGACCGATGGCTATTAAATTTGCTTTAAGGATTTGAGTGTGCGGACAGTTTATTTATTATATTTTCAATATTGAAAATATTTGAATATTTTCATTTGATTATATTTTAAATATTTGAATATTTTAAGGGGGTTTCAAATATTACCCTTTGTGGGGTCACACATAGGAACAGTGAATCACAACCTTTTTGACCTAGTCCTATTCTCCACAACAAATCCAGTACATTTGTTATAAAAAATAGCCAAATAATAAGAAATATCTTGATTGACTAATTTGTCATAATTTTAACTCATTTTGAGGCCACATTGGAAGTTTATCCGAGTCTGCTCTAGAAGGTAGGCCTAGATGACACTGCTAGCAAGATGGTTTCACCGAGTAGGCTACAACATGTTCCTGGCTCAACATCTTTATTGATCCTGGAACAGCATTCATATCGACCAATTAGAATTGAAGTTTGAAGTTATGCCAAGTTTAGGCTTTCAACCATGCTTCTAGATCAGTGTAATTACAATTTCCCTCTGATTGTAGGGTTAGGGTTAGGGTTAGGGTTAGGACTATGTTTATGGACAGGAATGATGTTCCAAGATCAACAAAAATATGTTGATACAGGGACATGTACTTGGCAAAATCATTGTGCCCCAAGCTTTGCACAAACAGCAACTAAAGTATCTTCTTGCACATCCCAAAACCATTATAAAAAACCTCTTCATAAGTTTGAACTTAGACACTTGAACTTTTCTAGACACTCTACCTACAAAACATATGTCAGCAATAGCATATGTCAGATGTAAGTACATGTAGCCTCACATCCAGCCTAAGGCCATGTGTCCACCAAAGTGTTTTTAGCCAGCTGAAAATGCTAGGCAATCTGCTGAAAATGCCTAGCTGTGAGCGATTGAAAGTGTTTTGGCATTGCAGCGTTTTTGTTGTTGTTATTTTTTTTTTGAGACGCTTTGTTGCTATACAGAATATATGTGGCACAGTTTACTTTAACTCTCGCCGATCTGAAAAAAAAAAACGCTGAGTGTTCAGTGCTTTATAGCCAGATTTAATTTTTTTAAAAAGCGCTCAGCGCCTCGTTACGCTCAGGGCGTTTTAAAACCGCGGCACTCCCATTGAAAACAATTGATGAAACACACCAGTCGCGTGAAGAAAAAAAAACGCATTGGTGTACACGACACACAGCCTAAGTGTCTGCTGCATCTATACCAAAAAATATTGTTAAATGTTGTTAAAAACAAATTCGAGGCAGTTTCAAAGTCTGTCCTTTTTAAGCTAAATTATCCATTGTCAGAAGTGTTGCATTTTTGGGGGGCATATTTCGAATGTGGGCCAAATTAGACTTACACCCTGATTAGCCAATCCTGACTGTGAAATATATTTTCCAAATGTGGCCCAAATTGTTATGAATTATATGGGCCATATTTGCCATGTCATATGGGTGGCACTTTCGGCTCAAACCCAGATGAGGCAGTGCCATTGTACCATATCTTTGCCAAAACTGGCCCAAATACATTTTAAGATAACTGGGCCACATTTTCAGGATTATATGTGGGCCACTTTTGGCTCTCATCCAGATGAGCCAGTGCTCACTGAGCCATATCTTTGCCAAAACTGGCCCATATGTGTTTTGACATAACTGGGCCACATTTGCAACATTATATGTGGGCCACTTTTGGCTCACATCCAGATGAGCCAGTGCTCGCTGAGCCATATCTTTGCCAAACGTGGCCCAGATGTGTTATAAGATAACTGGGCCACATTTGCAACATTATATGTGGGCCGCTTTTGGCTCACATCCAGATGAGCCAGTGCTCGCTGAGCCATATCTTTGCCAAACGTGGCCCAGATGTGTTATAAGATAACTGGGCCACATTTGCAACATTGTATGTGGGCCACTTTTGGCTCACATCCAAATGAGCCAGTGCTCGCTGAGCCATATCTTTGCCAAACGTGGCCCAGATGTGTTATAAGATAACTGGGCCACATTTGCAAAATTATATGTGGGCCACTTTTGGCTCACATCCAGATGAGCCAGTGGTCACTGAGCCATATCTTTGCCAAAACTGGCCCAGATGTGTTTTAAGATAACTGGGCCACATTTTCAGGATTATATGTGGGCCACTTTTGGCTCACATCCAGATGAGCCAGTGGTCACTGTGCCATATCTTTGCCAAAACTGGCCCAGATATGTTTTAAGATAACTGGGCCACATTTGCAACATTATATGTGGGCCACTTTTGGCTCACATCCAGATGAGCCAGTGATCACTGTGCCATATCTTTGCCAAACCTGGCCCAGATGTGTTATTAGATAACTGGGCCACATTTGCAACATTATATGTGGGCAACTTTTGGCTCACTTCGAGGTGAGCCAGTGCCACTGTGCCATATCTTTGCCAAAACTGGCCCAGATTTGTTTTAAGATAACTGGGCCACATTTTCAGGATTATATGTGGGCCACTTTTGGCTCTCATCCAGATGAGCCAGTGCTCACTGAGCCATATCTTTGCCAAAACTGGCCCATATGTGTTTTGACATAACTGGGCCACATTTGCAACATTATATGTGGGCCACTTTTGGCTCACATCCAGATGAGCCAGTGCTCGCTGAGCCATATCTTTGCCAAACGTGGCCCAGATGTGTTATAAGATAAATGGGCCACATTTGCAACATTATATGTGGGCCACTTTTGGCTCACATCCAGATGAGCCAGTGGTCACTGAGCCATATCTTTGCCAAAACTGGCCCAGATGTGTTTTAAGATAACTGGGCCACATTTTCAGGATTATATGTGGGCCACTTTTGGCTCACATCCAGATGAGCCAGTGGTCACTGTGCCATATCTTTGCCAAAACTGGCCCAGATATGTTTTAAGATAACTGGGCCACATTTGCAACATTATATGTGGGCCACTTTTGGCTCACATCCAGATGAGCCAGTGATCACTGTGCCATATCTTTGCCAAACCTGGCCCAGATGTGTTATTAGATAACTGGGCCACATTTGCAACATTATATGTGGGCAACTTTTGGCTCACTTCGAGGTGAGCCAGTGCCACTGTGCCATATCTTTGCCAAAACTGGCCCCGATTTGTTTTAAGATAACTGGGCCACATTTTCAGGATTATATGTGGGCCACTTTTGGCTCTCATCCAGATGAGCCAGTGCTCACTGAGCCATATCTTTGCCAAAACTGGCCCATATGTGTTTTGACATAACTGGGCCACATTTGCAACATTATATGTGGGCCACTTTTGGCTCACATCCAGATGAGCCAGTGCTCGCTGAGCCATATCTTTGCCAAACGTGGCCCAGATGTGTTATAAAATAACTGGGCCACATTTGCAAAATTATATGTGGGCCACTTTTGACTCACATCCAGATGAGCCAGTGCTCGCTGAGCCATATCTTTTCCAAACGTGGCCCAGATGTGTTATAAGATAACTGGGCCACATTTGCAACATTATATGTGGGCCACTTTTGGCTCACATCCAGATGAGCCAGTGGTCACTTAGCCATATCTTTGCCAAAACTGGCCCAGATGTGTTTTAAGATAACTGGGCCACATTTTCAGGATTATATGTGGGCCACTTTTGGCTCACATCCAGATGAGCCAGTGGTCACTGTGCCATATCTTTGCCAAAACTGGCCCAGATATGTTTTAAGATTACTGGGCCACATTTGCAACATTATATGTGGGCCACTTTTGGCTCACATCCAGATGAGCCAGTGGTCACTGTGCCATATCTTTGCCAAACCTGGCCCAGATGTGTTATTAGATAACTGGGCCACATTTGCAACATTATATGTGGGCCACTTTTGGCTCACATCCAGATGAGCCAGTGATCACTGTGCCATATCTTTGCCAAAACTGGCCCAGATTTGTTTTAAGATAAATGGGCCACATTTGCAACATTATATGTGGGCCACTTTTGGCTCACTTCGAGGTGAGCCAGTGCCACTGTGTCATATCTTTGCCAAAACTGGCCCAGATTTGTTTTAAGATAACTGGGCCACATTTTCAGGATTATATGTGGGCCACTTTTGGCTCTCATCCAGATGAGCCAGTGCTCACTGAGCCATATCTTTGCCAAAACTGGCCCATATGTGTTTTGACATAACTGGGCCACATTTGCAACATTATATGTGGGCCACTTTTGGCTCACATCCAGATGAGCCAGTGCTCGCTGAGCCATATCTTTGCCAAACGTGGCCCAGATGTGTTATAAGATAACTGGGCCACATTTGCAACATTATATGTGGGCCACTTTTGGCTCACATCCAAATGAGCCAGTGCTCGCTGAGCCATATCTTTGCCAAACGTGACCCAGATGTGTTATAAGATAACTGGGCCACATTTGCAAAATTATATGTGGGCCACTTTTGGCTCACATCCAGATGAGCCAGTGCTCGCTGAGCCATATCTTTGCCAAACGTGGCCCAGATGTGTTTTAAGATAACTGGGCCACATTTTCAGGATTATATGTCGGCCACTTTTGGCTCACATCCAGATGAGCCAGTGCTCACTGAGCCATATCTTTGCCAAAACTGGCCCAGATGTGTTTTGAGATAACTGGGCCAGATTTGCAACATTATATGTGGGCCACTTTTGGCTCACATCCAGATGAGGCAGTGGTCACTGAGACATATATTTGCCAAACGTGGCCCAGATGTGTTTTAAGATTACTGGGCCCCATTTTCAACATTAAATGTGGGCCACTTTTGGCTCACATCCAGATGAGCCAGTGCCACTGTGCCATATCTTTGCCAAAACTGGCCCAGATATGTTTTAAGATAACTGGGCCACATTTTCAGGTTTATATGTGGGCCATTTTTGGCTCACATCCAAATGAGCCAGTGTCACTGTGCCATATCTTTGCCAAAACTGGCCCAGATATTTTTTTAAATAACTGGGCCACATTTGCAACATTATATGTGGGCCACTTTTGGCTCACATCTAGATGAGCCAGTGCCACTGAGCCATATCTTTGCCAAACCTGGCCCAGATGTGTTATAAGATAACTGGGCCACATTTGCTGAAACATATGTGGGCCATATTTGGTTTACATCCAGATTAGTCATGGTCAATTGTGCCACGTTTTTGCCATAGGTGGCCCACATTTGGTTTGTCATATTTGGGCCATATTTTTTATCTATCATATGGGCCACTTTAGGCTAAGATTCAGTTACACATTGCCATTAGTGCCGCATCTTTGCCTAAAATGGGCCACATGTGATTTAAATTTTTTGGGCCATATTTGCCATTTTACATGTGGGCCACTTCAGGCTCAGACACATTTGGTCCGGGCCATAAGAAGGCCACCAGTGCCGCATCATTGCCTGAAGTGGCCCACATCCGTCTGCTATCTGGGTAGGACGTTTCCTGTCAGATGTCTTCAAGAAGTTTAGAAAATGTCTTCAAGATGTTTATGATTTAGAATGTAAAACTGAAATCTGAAGACGTCAGATGTTAGTAAACAGAATGCTTTCCAGATTAAGTGATATTTAACAGACATCTTGCAGACGTAAGTGTGCTATCAGCTATCATCATGATAAAGCCTCTCCATCGTATCTATCTATCAATGTATTTTTGCTTTAGGGGTCAAATGACCTCAGAAACCTTACAAATTTACTATCCAAATTATCATCTTCAGAAACGTGAACAAAGTTAAAGTTAGAATAGAATTCTTAAATAGAATTTGAAGAGGCAATATACAGCAAGAAAGTAAATTACAACAGAACATTAAGTTTGAAAAATAATCACTATTTTAACTTCTGTGAATGATCTCTGAAAGGACAAGTGGGGTGTCCTGGCCTTCAAATGACAGAATGCCAGATAATATGGCCAGATAATAGATAATAATAGAACAGTACAATCGTTTCTCTATTCTCTGTCATAAACAAAACGTATCTACATAAACTCAGATGTTCACAACGCAGTGTCATAGGAAGGAAACAAAGGCTACATCGATTCAATCGTCGCTCGATTGCTTGGATTTACATTACATTTTCTGCGCAGATTACTAATGTCTGTTTAAAGATGGCGACTTACTTGAACTGAAGGGGCAAATGCGTTCTGCAAGAGCATAATACAAACTTAAGGCGATTTCTTTTTATAGGGTAATTATAATGGTTTTAAAAAACGTTTTTCGGACTACGGCGTTGGGTTTACAGACATGGAGTGTATTTTCAGGCGCGAGGCAGGCCAGTATTGCTGTACCTGCCCTCAGGCAGTTTACATGCAGCTCTTTTTCGAACTGGACGTTAACCCGTAATTTTAAAGGTAAGTATGTTTTTGACATCCGAGCTCCGAGTCAACGTCTAATGCACTGCTTCAACATGTGTGCATTCACAAACACTTGAGAGACTTTTTGAGTAATTTGGATATTAAAGTTGTACACATTATTAAGCATTTCGTGCCACTTTGAGGTGGAGTTTTATTTATTTTAGCCAGGACAGGTGTCAGTTACTATGGTTGTATGTTTAATTTTGTACATTTTGGTTTAGTTACGTTTTATTGACAGCATATGCAGTTAAGAGTATTAACCTCTAGGGGGCTCTCAAATCTCAGTCACTGCATTTTCTTATTAAATGGGCGTCTTGTGTTGTGAACTTGTGACACATTTCTCCTATAAGTCATTACAATTTTGTGTGACTTGTGCCACCTTCTGTTGGCTCGGACCAGACGGGATAGCCTTCATTGCCCTTGTGCATCATTGAGCCTTGTGAAGATATGTCGAAGGTTTGGATCTCCTGGGACCACTGTTGTTAAATTCTCTCACTGCTGCCTTGAAGCAACCCACAAGCCTTGTCGTTTCAGAGATACTCTGACTCAGTCGCTTTGCCATAACAATTTGGCCCTTGTCAATTTCACTCGGTTCTTTATTCCTTCCCATTTCTCCTGCATCCAACACGTTGATTACGAGAACTGATTGTTTGCTATCTAATCTACCCAGACCTTAATATGTGGCCTTGTCACGAGATGATCAGTGATATTCCCTTTATCTGTGACTGGTCAATATGTTTTGGTCAATTTCAGACTCAAATATAAATTAGTAAAACCAAAAGAATCAATAGGCTACACTAAAGAAAACAGGTAGGTTTTTAAAAGAGACTTGAAAGCAGACAGGTAAGGTGCCGTTCTAATCTCTAGAGGCAGGGTGTTCCAGAATTGTGACCCTGCCACCACAAATGCATGCTCCCCTCTATGCTTGAGACTGGTTACACATTTAACTTGATTCTATCAAAATCAAGTAGAATCAAGGGGAGTGTGAAACCAGACCAACGCTGCAAGTGAACCGGGAACAATCGCGCTCAGGCTCGGACCGTAGCAAACGAGCCCAATGTGAAAGCACCGGGACTACCAGCAGAGCCCGGTCGCAGGATCTTAGGCCTCATAACATTCAATGAGGTGAAACATTTTAAACATTTAAAAAAAAATTTAAAAAAAGTTTGTTCTGAAATTACTGAAGACCACCAGAGTGTGAATACAATAAAATAGTGAGGTGAGAAAAACAGCAAAATATGGTTGTCATGTATGTGCGCGCAAGTACCAATATGACTAAGTGTGAATTGTCATTTCCCAGCAATGTGTGAAAACGAATGGTTGTGGGTCTAATTTGATGTTGCATACTTCTTAGGGGGGCTGTTGTAATTTTGCTTCTGAGTTATGGTTTGAAATCCTCCCCCACATTAATATTATAATAATATTATCACATGTTACTAATACTACTTAGTCTCTTTTCTTAAGAAAAGCACTTATATTACTTGTATTGCATGTTTTATATTGCTTGTAATATTGACTCCGCTATATACCTTTATACCATATTAAAGGTATAGCGGAGGATCTTTCCGAATTTTAGAGAAGACCCGCCCTCTCCAATTTTTTTTAAAAATGGACATGCGCAACACTCTATTTGCTCCCGAGAGGGAACGCCTATTAAACGTGTGCAGACTGCACGAGAGAGACATGATATGCAATGGAGAAGTAGCTTGTTGCATTTGTGTAATAAATACTATGGTGAACACATTGGAATTATCGAAAATGAACACACAAGGTTTTAGAATATTTCAGCGTGATACCATTTACCATTTGGTCATAAGGCTACTGTAGACAAATTGAGATGTTTACCGTGTCTACGCGGTGCATGACTTGTGCCAGGGCTAGCATCGCTAATCATAGCTTACATTAACTTTGACTAGCAGTGATTTTAAATGGATTTCTCCAAATAGTGTGACAAACTTTACCTGTCTAGTAGAATATTCGCGACTGCAGCATCCTGGGCATCCAAGCCCAACCTGTGCTTTTAGTGCACGCCAGCGTGTGAAATATTCACCCAAAATCACTCTGGTCTTATTTCTATATTCTGCGGCCTTTCTCTTCTTATCATACACTTCGTATACATTTTGTATCTTTCGACCCTCAGTCATTTTCAAAGGAATGGCTGAAACCGTAACTCATCACACATTATACACCTGAAAAAAGAAAGCGAAAACTACATAGGGACGAGCAAGTACGACGGCCTTACGTAAACATATCACCAGAATGATTGACACTTAGGTGGGCCAATAGTATAGACTACCCACCCGGAAAAAGAAAATCCTCCGCTATACCTTTAAGAATGAAGATTATATCCATATAACAAAAATAATTGAAATAGCTCAACACAAAAAATATTTCCAGTGGTTTCCCCAAAGGCAATTAAAACTGCCACTTTTAATGACTTCTGCAGTCTTAAAATGATTTAACCCTCTTAATAGAATCCCTCACAACAGCACAAATCTGCAAAACAGGTCTCAAGCACACCTGATGCAACTAATCAAGAGCTTCATTAGTTGCACCAGGTGTGCTTGAGCTAGAACACATGAGATATCTGACTGGCTAGGTTTGTTGAGTGTCATGTTTGAATGCATGTGTTAGAAATATGACTAAGTCAAAAGAATGGTCCAAAAAGTTAAGAGAAGGTATCATCGCCCTTCACAGACAAGGAACAGGATACAAAAAAATTGCGAAGGCACTAAATGTTCCTAGAGACACCATTCTGGTGCATAGTTTGCGAGTTCAAAGTTCAAGGAACAGTGGTTACACTACCTAGATGGGGCAGAAAAAGCAAGCTATCAATGGCTGCAATCAAATTTCTGATAAGACAGGTTCAGAAAAACCCTCGGCACTGAGGTTTCAGCTGCATAGTAAGCTGCATACTAAATGCATGCCAGAACTCCAAGACGTACACACTACTGACCCAAAAGCACAAGAAAAGTCAGCTCCAATTTGCTCAAAATCATATAAAAAAGCCACAGGTTTGGGATTTTGTTTTGTGAAGCGATGAAACAAAACTGGAACTTTTCGGCCCTATGGATCAGCGGTATGTCTGGAGGAAGACCAATGAAGCAAATTCTGAAAAGAATACTGTCTACAGTTTTAGTATAGTTGTGCTCGGTGATGCTCTGGGGCTGCTTTATATCCTCTGGCACTGGAAACCTGCAGCGTGTGGAAGGCAAGATGGATTCATTGAAGTATCAGGAAATCCTAGGAGAAAATGTCATGCAGTCAGTGAAGAAGCTGAAGCTTGGGCATCATTTTACCTTCCAACAGGACAATGATCCCAAGCACCTCAAATTCCACCAAGGCTTGGTTGCAGAATAATTCCCCAGAATGATTCTACAGTGGCCATCACAGTCACCTGACTTAAACCCCATAAATCTCTGTTGGGATTTGAAGAAAGCGGTTTCAGCCAGGGGTGTGCGATTATATCTTCTGCTTACGCTCAATTTAAAGGTCCCATGACATGGGGTTATTTTATTATTTTATAATGTTTCCTGGGTTGCCCTTATGGTATTATGTTTTTTAGATCAAAAATAGTCATAATTTAGAAATAAAAGGCATTTTTCCTAGTCTGAGTTTAGCTTCTGATTTGAACGCTCTGTTTGAAGGGCCGTGTCAGCTGTGGGATTCAGCCCACTGCTGTGATTGACTGACATGCTTGCATATGAAATAGCTAGTAATTACTTGTGGAACTCTCTCGAATACTTTTACTACAGCTATTATACGTTTTTACTATTACAGCTATCAAGATTAATGAATCGTGAGAAGATTTTAAAGTATTTAGATCTATTCCCATCACATAAAATGTTGCCGTGATGAGCACTGAGCAAGCAGATGGTCTGTTGATCGCGAGAATGAAGATCTTATTGCAACGCAGTTTCTGCACTCTCTCTAATGCTTTCACCAATGCAAACACGATGATGTAAATACAGTAAGAGCTTCGTTGTGCAGTGTAACGTGCGTCATTGATTTCATAATAAGTTTGGCATGTGTCCAGATAAACTCGCGCTGTGTGGAAAGATTGTTCTTTGATCGCTTCCTGTTTATAATTTATTCACAATTTAAATAAGATTATTTTCATCCTACTAAAATAACGTTAAACGATGTGAAGTTGATATTTTAGTCACTGGCTTGACTTACTGATGCATAAACAGTATTGAACGATTTTGAGAGAAAGATTAGCCTAATGTTACCCGTCTGAACTTGAACAATTACAACATCAGAAATTGTTGCTTGGTAGCTCGATCATTAGTTGACTTACTTGCCCGAGGTTTGTAGCTGGGCCAAAGAGAGTTGGGTATGAATCAAAACATAAATAATATAGGGTTTCGACGACATGGCGACAAACACACTCTACAAACGAAACTCTTCCTCTTCTCCGTGGGAGCGCAACAAGACCACGCCCCCTTTTTTATGTATTCCTGTGGGCGGAGATTAGTCAAAACTGTTCTAGTTACGTCATTAAAAAAGGAAGTAGAGGGATGTAGTCCAAACCGGACGTTCGCTCTAGGCTTTGAAAGGGGACTTCTGTTAAATAAAATATCTCGCTAGGCATTGAACTTTGAGCTTTATAATTTTACAGGTATTATTTATGCTCTAACAGCAACATTACACACTAACTAAAGTTTGAAAAATGGAATCGCGAAGAACGGGACCTTTAAAGGGGTCATGACATCGCTTTTGTTTTTTTGTTTTATTATGTTCCCTTAGGCAAACGACTGGTACGTCACTTCGTACCGTGACGTCACTTCATATCATGGATCCGCGGCACAACGAGCTGTATTTAGAGCTGGGAAAAAAAGCTGTATTTAGAGCTTGATTAAATAAATTGTTCGTTTATAATGGGGAGGACGTCTTAAGCTATGAAACTTGCAGGAGGTTTTAATGGTACAAAGACCTTTTAAATACCAAAAGATCAAGGCAAATTTGGTTTCTCATGTCATGACCCCTTTAATAATGAAATACATTTTATTATTCTTAAAGGGTACCCCGACTAGTGTGGCATGTTGGCCTTATAAGATTAACGTGGGCGTCAGCTATAAAAAGGTGATACAAAAACACTCCAAATGTTTTTAGTTTTATTAAAAAAAGCCGAAAATCCGTTCACTCGTAGGCCGCCATTGTTATTTACGTCTCAATGCATTCTGGGTAGTGACGTGTAAAGGTTGTAGTTGGTTGAGCCTAGCCGCTGTAGCCGCTTCGTTTATTGTTTTTCCAACGTACCGGATAGCTAGCTAAGTTTTGACAGTAGTGAGATGAACACGTCTGCCGTTCAGCCTTTTCAGTTTGAACCCGAGCGCACCGTAGGCTTAAATCAAGAGAATAACGCGGTGTCTGTGCGGCAACTGCTTGCCAATGCCAAGCGAGAACGACCGCGTTTGCTGTAAAGAGCTCAGTATAGTCAGTATAGTCTGAGATTTCAGATTTTAAATATGTAGTGCACGGCAATTTAGTGCAATGGTAATTATTAATATTGTAATTGTAAGATTGAAAATGTACATGAGGTAGATGAGCAGAATAGTGTTGACTTTGTTCAGTGTAAAAGGGGGTTGCACACCGGTCCGGACGAGAAGCGCCGCGCCGCGTCTCTGACAACTCGAGGTATCGCACACCGGACGCGCACTTTGTCAGTTTATGGGCAGCAATATTGTTATATTTAAGGACATTATGGAAATAAGATATGTCTGTACTATGTTATGATTGTACTGTACAATTAAATACAATCATTGCAGTCTGAATTCACTTTGCCTCAGAGCGTCTGTTAACTTGCTCAAAATCCGGTAACATCAGCAATTTTCATTCAACCAGCCGATTTCTGTAAATGAATGTAAAACTAAATGTATATTGCTGCGCAGGGTGAAGTCAGTATATACATTAACAACGATTTGAGACAAATAAATGTAAATTTAATATAAAACTATGTAAATGGTGCTCTGTGGCGCGGCAGGATTTTGAACAAGATCGGAGAGGGTATTTCTATGCGTTCAACTACATAGTGACAGCTTAGGGAAAATAAAGCAAACGACGGCGGTAGATGACTTATTAAATTATTTATACCGATAGTACGATCGTCTGATCTATAGCCTACCCAGGACAGCTGCTGACAAAAAGTGGAGCTCTTTACAGCAAACGCTCTCGTTCTCGCTTGGCATTGGCAAACTGCCGCAGACACCATCTATTTTGCCCCACTCTCGCTTCTTCAACTCTCTGATAATCTTCATTTTCATGCAACTCTTGAGTAGGCCTATCGTTATCCGCGTTATTCTCTTGATTTAAGCCGGGTTCAAACTGAAAAGGCTGAACGGCAGACGTGTTCATCTCGCTACTGTCAAAACTTGGCTAGTTACAACCTTTACACGTCACTACCCAGAATGCATTGAGACGTAAATAACAATGGCGGCCTACGAGTGAACGGATTTTCGTCTTTTTTTAATAAAATCAAAAACATTTGGAGTGTTTTTG
Organism: Semotilus atromaculatus; assembly: GCA_031834385.1. NCBI lineage: Eukaryota > Metazoa > Chordata > Actinopteri > Cypriniformes > Leuciscidae > Semotilus > Semotilus atromaculatus. The sequence continues at coordinate 7,602,231 of JAULUF010000019.1, read as the reverse complement.
TATCACCTTTTTATAGCTGACGCCCACGTTAATCTTATAAGGCCAACATGCCACACTAGTCGGGGTACCCTTTAAACGTTTAATATTATTATTAATAAAAAAAACTTTCTAGACATTCTTTTTGTTTATTGAAATTCGAAAAAACAAAACAAATGGTTTCAAGTTTGTTGTAATAATGCATTTGTTCAACTAAAAAACCTGTATTAATTAATTTAAGGGTCATTTTAACATGATGATGATGATAATAAAAATAAAAGTATTGTTTAATTCTGTGAAACTGATATTTTTTGAGATGGTAATCATACCGTAAACATCTAATACCGTTACCCCCTTGGTTAAGTGCTAGTACTTGTTATTTGCTGACTTCTAGGTACTGGTAGTTGTTGTCTCAAAAAGATTACATACCGTACACTTTACTGTACATCCTGGAAGCATGAATTGTGTAGGATGCCAGACGGGTTATGAAGTAGCCTTACTATAGATCATGATCTATGTTTCCGTTGTAGGTTGTTATTATTAATTGTCCTTTTGCTGATGCTTTCTTATTCAAAGTGACAGACAGTACGCTTACTACAGGGAAAGTCCCTCTGGAGTAAATGGGGATCACTAAGGAGTGATGTTTCATACATTTTTATTCTCCTGTGATTTTAACCTACATCACGTTACAGATTTAGATCTTTAACTACTGAGCAACACCACCCTGATACTCTTACATTCTTACAAAAATAATTTGTACACAATTTAAAAAAAACGTTGAACTTTCTATTCCCTTGATAATACGAAATGTTTCTTGAGCACCAAATCAGGATATGATTTCTGATGGATCATGTGACACCGAAGACCGGAGTAATGATGCTTAAAAAACAGCTTTGATCACAGGAATAGATTACATTTTAAAATATATTAAAATAAAAAAATAATTTAAAACTGCAATAATATTTTTCGATATTACTTTTTCTACTGTATCTACTGATCTACTGCTCCCATACATGCAGCCTTGAGCATAAGAGTCTTCTTACATGAGTAAAATCTTTACGACCCCAAACTTTTGAACGGTAGCTGCAAGTTATTGATCAGATGCTTTTATCAAAGCAGCTTGTAGTACAGGGACAGTCCCTCAGAATGTGGTGGTAAGTTGTTCATGGCCCATTTTTTGCTGCTGTCAAACTGGCAGTGTTAACCTTCCGACTTGAGCTTTACGAGACAAGTTTTTCCTTGTCATTTCTCACACATGTTTGTGTTCTTGGGGCAAAAAATTATGTCTGCGGGGGGAAATAGTTGAATTACTAGTTTCTGCAGGGCTTGTGAACTAAAAAAGAGTGGGTGTATGGTTATTTAAAAAGAAAACATTTATGGCTTATTTGTAAAAATATGCTTACATTTGCATAGCTATACAACAGCAGATGTCTTAAGCATCAGCTTAACCAAGATTCTGTTATTTTCTGTACTCACCCTCATGTTCTAAACCTGTATGACTTTTTTTTCAATGATAACCAAAACAGTTTGGTTACCAACATTCTACAAAATATCTTCCATTTGTGTTCCATAGAAGAAAGTCATCCAGGTTTTAACGACATAAGTGTGAGTAAATGATGACAGAATCTTTTTGTTTTTGTTTTTAATTTTCGGTTTAACCTCAAATTTATTTGCTTAAAATATTCATTAAATGTAAAATTCTGTCCCCAGTATCCAGTGTTTTGACATTCCAAAGTTAAATGATATGATGATGCAACGTAAATGGCTAAAAAACACTTTACATATTTGTCTCAAGTTACCTGGCTGTGATGACGGCTCTTTTTCATGACATTGTCACTGACGTGTCTTTTCCTTGAGTGGGTGTGCGGGAAGGATGTGGCCAACCAAATCACCCCCACCCTTGGTGACACTTTATCACCATTAACGTGTCTCAAATAGTCTTTCTTGAGCTTCAGAGGACTTACAAATGCTTTCAAATGTCTCATAATTAAAGGGGTTTGCATCATGAATAATTACAATAATTAAAGTAAACTTGAAGTGATACAACAGACACCAAATAAAAACAGTCTTCTCCTACATGGTTCATATGTTTTTTTTTTTTTTTTTAAAGAAATCTGTAGTTTCTGCAATTGTGCATTAAGCAATTTTAAAATGACTTTATTGGCAATATATATGACTTTACGGTTTGTTTCAGGTGTGGAAACCCTTTCAAAACAACCAGTGAGGCAGTATGCTCGGCCCTCTAGAAAGAAACCAGGTAAGAGAAAACAATTGTGCCACCAAAAACCAACAGCTTTACCAACAGCTTGCGCAAGCGCAAGCGCAAACCCTCTTTACTCTTACTAAAGACAGGCAGTGAGAAATGAGTGTTGAAAAGGCGTGGTCACAGTTGTTTTTGCGGCTGACCTTATTTCATATTCAATTGTAGGATATTAAGTGAACCATGCAACTATATTTACTTAGTCAATTTAGTGGTATTACGCCATTATTTCATGCCCAAAAGCATGTCTTAACCGATTTTTCACCTGACATGATTTGTGAATTGCCGCATTCTCAGTAGGCCTAGATTATCCACAGAACTTTCCTCTACCATTGACAATTTTTTTTAGATTGTGGCTTCACGCTAATTTGTCGTTTAGTAAATCTGTCCCCAAGTGTAAAGGCCGCCCAGTCCCACCAAGGACGATAACTTTAACGCAAGCAATAAAGATATCGTTCTAAAAAAACAACTAATAATTAATAACAGAGTCCACACCTCAATTATAATGATAACGGCAAAGAGGAACAATATTGTTGGAATCACTTTCAGAACAATTTTTTTGAGCCGATGAACAACAAAAACACACAGCCAATCAGAATTCATCCTGCTTTAAGAGTTCAAGCATTTAAAGCGGCAGATGACAAAACTGCAGTGCATGCCTAAAATAAACAGAAAGATATTGTGTGTTGGTATGGACGATAATATAGTTATCGTTCTTAGTGTGAATGGGCCTTGAGTTTAAAATGATGCAAGTCAATTTGATTGCCTGCCAGTGTGATATATCAGTTTTGATAGGACTCATTGGCCCTTTGCTTTATTTTCTTCCCAGAATTCCCAAGTCAGCTTCAAGACCTGCATCCATCTATGCTGAAGCATGAATATGCATCTGTCCCACTTGCACAATCGTATGGTTTTGTTTTTGTACTCTCCATTGTTGCATTAATCCGATCATTATTGAATAACCACTATGATTGTATATTTATTATACATTGTATATGATTGCATGGATAAAAAGTACACGATTACTCCAGACTTCCTTTATGTGCTTGAATGCAGAACGGTTGCAGTATTATGTCATATCTTTGCAGGGTTGACGATGTGGTGAAGAAACTGCTTACGCTGGAGTTTGCAAATCATGTATGGGTTTTTATTTCCTTTTACTTCTTTATTTGAATATTTCAAAATATTAGGAAGTGGGACCACAAGGAACTATAAAACTATTTAAAAAACAACTCAAATATCTGTGTCAATAAATATTTATGTCTTTCTTTAGAGTGAAAAACTGCGTTTGAAAGAGGAACAGCTCATTGCCAAGGTTCAGAGGGATGAGAATGACCGCAGCTCAACAGAAGTCAAGGGCAAGTTCTCTTTTTTCTTTCTTTAAACGACTGACAAAGCCACTGCTTTAACCAAACTGGAATCTCAGAACATGACTCAATCATGCGAAATGTCCTTTTTTGCGTTACAGTGGCGATTATGACAGCGCGTATTCGCAACTTCCAGGAGCACTTGCACAAACACCCCAAGGTAAACAAAATTGCTTCAGTAGCGTGACTTTTTTCAGCCTTCAGTAAAGGTGTCAGAACATTTGTTCCCACTCCATTTGATTAACACCCACAGAGAAACAGGAAATCCTGTGCATACGCTCATGTGTTCAGTAGTTTATTTTGGAAGAAATTAATACTTTTATTTAGCAAGGATACATTAAATTTATCAAAAGTTACATTAAATACTTGTATTGTTCTAAAACAATATATTTCAAATAAATGCTTTTGAATCTTTTATTCATCAAAGAATCTTTTAAAAAAGGGTTTCACAGTTTATACAAAATGATTAAGCTGCACAAGTTTTGTTGGGGAAAAAAAGTTTTCAATATCTTTTTAATAAAGATAAAAAATTATTTGGACTCTTTCTGGTTGTCTATTTTTAGTAAAAGTGTTCATAGTTAAAGTGAGGAATTGCCCCTGTGGTTAAACTGAGGCTTAACTTGAGAGGAAATTACTTCATACCTCTGCAAAAAATAAACGTTTTACGTTATTGCAAAATATCCCGAAATAAGGAAGTTAGTTGTGGGAGAAATTCTAGAATAATTTTCGGCTGATGTCACTTGATTTTTTGATATATATATATATAATATATATATATATATATATATATATAATATATATAATATATATATATATAATATAATATATATATAATATATATATATGCAACTTCGGTCCCGGAGGGCCACTGTCCTACAGAGTTTAGCTTCAACCCTAATCAAACACACCTGAACAAGCTAATCAAGGTCTTCAGGATTACTAGAAAGTTATGCCTAGTTCACACTACATGATTTTAAGCCCGATTTGAGCCCGATTTGCAAATCGTTGAGCTCGCCGACAGGTCAGGGTGTTATTACGTGCAATTCGCGGGTGATTAGCGCGCGATGAACGCTCGCCAAATCTGTTAGTATGAAAGAGCCAACAACGCATCAAAGACGCTCGCAGACGCCTCGCAGACGCGTCGCCGAGCCCAGAAAAATATCTAGCATGCTAGATATCCAGAGCTGTCGCGCGACTCAACCTCACGTGATGTCGAGAGCTACAGCCAATCAGAGCAACTACAGATTAAACATACAAGTATGTGTAGACATAAAAATATAATTGCTTATGCTTTTCGGAAGAATATCCCTGTTTGTAATCATAGGTTTTACTAAAATACTTTTAGGAAAAAGGAAAGTCAACTGTATATATGCTGATGTCACAATGTTGATGTTCTGGGTGTTCTTTTTTTAAAATGAAGTTGTAGAGTGTATATATTTTCTCAGAGCTAATCATCGCGCAAACAGTTTGCAGCACTAGTTTCTGTCTGACGCCCATACGCGAGTTGTGTTCTTCTTCCCTGGGTATTGGCGCGCGTGCTGTTTTGCGTCATTTTCGGTTCATTTTATCGCGTGATTTTTCGTGAGAAAACGTGGTTTGTGGACAAGATAGAATCGTTGGGTGACAGAGTTGTTGTCAACTCGTGTAGTGCGTTACCTCCTGTTGCGGATCAATCACGTTGTGTCGTGTGGTGTGAACAGCTCAACAACTTGAACACTCCTGATTTCACAGAGAGCAAGTCATGTAGTGTGAACTGCACAGTTCAGCCCAACGTTTTAAAATCATGTAGTGTGAACTAGGCATTACAGGCAGGTGATTTTTTCAGGGTTGGAGCTAAACTCTGTAGGACAGTGGCCCTCCAGGACCGAAGTTGCCCATCCCTGATATATATATATACACACACACACACACTCACCTAAATGATTATTAGGAACACCTGTTTAATTTCTCATTAATGCAATTATCTAATCAACCAATCACATGGCAGTTGCTTCAATGCATTTTGGGGAGTGGTCCTGGTCAAGACAATCTCCTGAACTCCAAACTGAATGTCAGAATCATAGACAGTAAAAGAAATGGACACAGCGACCCCATTGATTTCAACGGAGAGAATTGAAGCCTGATAGAAGCACTCACTTCCTGATAGCCAAGCGTACTGCGCAGACTCACACTGAGCTTGACGACGTAGATGTGACGTGAGCAACCTGACTGACAGTTGTAAATCTTTTAGTAGCTGTGCCAAGACAAATCTGAATCACCTAATCTTGCAGAGACGGCGAAGCGTGACCTGGAGCAATTTAACCACCTATAACACAATACTTAAGTAAAAGATTGCTGCGAGCTTCTCCTTCTGGTAACTTCTCTACTGCGCGACAGAGAGACCCGTGGTAATGACGCAATCATTAGCCTATTTTTACAAAAACGGCTTGTACGGGGCCATAAAGTAAGATACAATGTAATGGAGCCTTTTATACATTGTCTGTTTCTTTAGAAATAAATAATGGACAAAATGAGTCCATGAGGACACCTCAGATGTAAAGTTATTCGCTGTCAAAGTGACACCAAAATGAATGGGAGTCAATGGGATGCTAACAGCAGGTGATAGCCAGCTACAATGGTGGCCCCCAGAAGAAGCTTCAGTTTCCGGCGGATGGATTACCCCCTTGGTCAGAATGGGAAAGAAAGGTGATTTTTAAGCAATTTTGAGCGTGGCATGGTTGTTGGTGCCAAACAGGCCGGTCTGAGTATTGTATCTAGTACAATCTGCTCAGTTACTGGGATTTTCACGCACAACCATTTCTAGGGTTTACAAAGATTGGTGTGAAAAGGGAAAAACATCCAGTATGCGGCAGTCCTGTGGGCGAAAATGCCTTGTTGATGCTAGAGGTCAGAGGAGAATGGGCCGAGTGATTCAAGCTGATAGAAGAGCAACTTTGACTGAAATAACCACTCGTTACAACCGAGGTATGCAGCAAAGCATTTGTGAAGCCACAACACGCACAACTTTGAGGCGGATGGGCTACAACAGCAGTAGACCCCACCGGGTACCACTCATCTCCACTACAAATAGGAAAAAAAGGCTACAATTTGCAAGAGCTCACCAAAATTGGACAGTTGAAGACTGGAAAAATGTTGCCTGGTCTGAGTCTCGATTTCTGTTGAGACAAACAGAATGAGAACATGGATCCATCATGCCTTGTTACCACTGTGCAGGCTGGTGGTGGTGGTGTAATGGTGTGGGGGATGTTTTCTTGGCACACTTTAGGGCCCTTAGTGCCAATTGGGCATCGTTTAAATGCCACGGCCTACCTGAGCATTGTTTCTGACCATGTCCATCCCTTTATGGCCACCATGTACCCATCCTCTGATGGCTACTTCCAGCAGGATAATTCACCATGTCACAAAGCTTGAATCATTTCAAATTGGTTTCTTGAACATGACAATGAGTTCACTGTAATAAAATGGCCCCCACAGTCTCCAGATCTCAACCCAATAGAGCATCTTTGGGATGTGGTGGAACGGGAGCTTCGTTCCCTGGATGTGCATCCCACAAATCTCCATCAACTGCAAGATGCTATCCTATCAATATGGGCCAACATTTCTAAATAATGCTTTCAGCACCTTGTTGAATCAATGCCACGTAGAATTAAGGCAGTTCTGAAGGCGAAAGGGGGTCAAACACAGTATTAGTATGGTGTTCCTATAATCATTTAGGTGAGTGTGTGTGTGTATATATATATATATATATATATATATATATATATATATATATATATATATATATATATATATATATATATATATATATATATATATATATATATATACTATATTATTTATATCATTAAGCATAGTTTTCTGTACCTAGTTCTGTTATTTAAAGCATTAGTTCAACCAAAAATGAAAGTTCTCTCATCATTTACTCATGGCTTCATGTTGTTTCAAACCTGTAATACTTTTGTTCATCTTCAAAGCACAAATTAAGATATTTTTTATATATTCTCATCATATTTGTCCATTTTTTGAAAGTCCACAACCAAAACTTAAACTAAATCTGTTCATCATTAGAAGCAATCATGTCTTTAAGCGTTCAGAAGACTTGCATTAAACTGTCTGATTCATGAAAGTTTTGGTTATGTGGATGGATGGACAAAAAATAAGAGAATATTAAAAATATATTTATTTGAGCTCCAAAGATTAACGAAAATCTTAGTTATTGGTTTGGAACAACATGAGGGTGCTAATTAATGACAGATTTTTCATTTTGGGTGAACTATGCCATTAAGAAAATGTTGAAACAACTGATGCATTCGAATTTGCATACTATCCGTCCTAAATATTATTTGAAATAAGAATTAGTTTGTCCCAAATCGTAATGTGTTGAAATTAGTATTTCGAAGATACCTGGATGGTCTTCTGATTCCGGTTCGAATCTGAAGTGCAGATCCTTGGACACTCCAATGGCTAATATTGCCTATTGCGCATTGGACTAGAATTCAATTAGAACTACAAATACGAATAACAACTGCTTAAAACTACAAATATGGCAGATATGCAAGAAGTTAGTAGAGAGCTTTAGATAAAGGGGATTCATAATCAGTATCTAACCTAATGAAAAGATATTTATTCAATGTTATCCACATATTTCATCTGCAACAACATTGTGAAAAGATATGTTTGGTCATTTACTTCACAAAAACAGGACATACTTTTAAAGCAAAATAAAGTAAGTGAATTAGGATGCACCAAATGTGTCAAATTAGTGTACAACAGCATCAAAACCTCTTTTGTCGTATTATATTAGGATAAAGCTAACAAAAGATGGATGCTCATGACCATCGACAGCAGGAAGAAAAAGTTGAAGTTTCTGAGAAGGACCCGTTATGAATCCTTTGTGAGGGTGTGTCAAGAGCTCGGAATCACGTACACGTTCCCTCCTGAATACTATCGGCGGGTCACCCGACGTTGGCTTGCCAAAAAGGCCTTCTGCAATAAGGTAAGTTCTCAGCTCTTACAAAAATGTCCCAATGTTCTTTGTAGAGTTCAGGATGTGTGTTTGACCTGTGGTTTTCTTCCTCTCAGGTCTTTAAAGAGGTCCAGAAACAAAAAGCAGAGCAGAGAGAGAAACAAAAAGCAACGGAGGCTAACGAAAAGGAGCTAACATCCTCCAAATAACCACAAAGCCAGCCATGAACGGTGTGCTGACTAGTTCAGAAGAACAATCTGATATGTCCCCTTTTGATTCATGTGACATTCAAAGAAAAACCGAACAGAAACATGATCTGCATCAAATTATCTGAATGCTGTCATTTATTTGTCAATGGTAAAACATACTAATTTCTCTGAAGTCTATTATAGCTGCACCAAATAAAAGATCTTAAAATGTATTGTTTGGTTATCTTTCCTCAAAGTACTGATGATTATATCAGAATAACTTCATAGAAATCCTTTGATGACATGTAAGTTTCGCAGACTCAGAAGTTTTGGATCAGCAGCTGATGAAGACCTGTGTCATATGCAGGACTGATGCATTGTGGTTGTGTGGCTTGTGCAAATGGTTTGGCTCCTATCAGTTCCCTGAACTCTATAATTTTACAAGAAATGCATGACAATCAAGTGAATGATCTGAGGTCAAACTATCAATGCTTTACTCGTGTGAGATTATCCATTGATTGTAAAGAAATTGTTGTTGGTCACATTTCCTATTACAACTCAGACCTCCCCCTGTGATCTGCATCTGCTGTGCGTAAAGCTTATATGTGTGAATCGGAAACGATGCATACGAGAGTAGCAAGCGCAGTGTGTTGGTGTGTGTCACAACTTCCTTTTCAGCTGCAAGCTGATCAAGAGGCTCAGAAGAACACGAGGTACTTTTTTGTAGTCTACAACTTTATATTATATATCTTTTTTTTTGTCGATTTAAAAATAAAAATAATTGTATAGCCTTAAACTCAAAGCTATTTGTTTCTTCTATCACCTTTTAATCAGATAAATAATTTTTTTTTAAATTCGCTTAATATTGGTAGGATATAGAGGAGAAAAATCTGTTAAAAATTTTGCAGTGTAATAAGAGCTGCTCCAGATTTATTTGTTTTCTATAGTAATTTCTTGCTTATCAAAATGTGTGTTTGAATATAAAATATTCTATCTTGTAAAACAGTGTTAAATGATCGTTCACCCTCATCTCCAAACCTATAAGACTTATATCAAACTTTTATAATTGACTAACCCTCAACCATCCTTTATGGCTTTTCAGTTGAACACAAAAGATGATATTTTGAGAAGCATTTCAATTATTTTTGCCCATACAATGAAAGTCAATGGGGTCCAAAATAGCATTTCATTGTATTGACAAAAAAGAAACAACATAAGTCTTTTAATAAATATCATCTTGTGTTACACAAATAACATCATACAAATTTGGAATGACATGAGGGAGAGTAAATAATGACAGAATTAAAAAATGTTTTCCTTTTAATAGCACAAATCACTCAAAAATGGAATGGAAAATATGTAGTCAATATTTTTCTTTCTAAAATGGTGTTTAATTAGGAAGTGGTTATTTAGTAATTAGTCTTTTTTTTTTTCCTAAGATTTGATGGATATAAATTTGTCATTCTTTTTACAAATTACCTAGGAAGAAAACATCTCGAGCCATTTTCTCGGCTTCCTTGCTGGACTGCACGTTTTGATTGACATGTCAAACCCAGTCATCACTCAGCCTGGTGCTGGCTCTTATGGTACAAATGTGCAGACTGGAGAGTGGAGCACTGGTCTTTGTTCTTGCTGCAGTGACCTACTTGTCTGTAAGTAGAGATTACAGACAAGATAGTTTGACATCAGCTGGCAAACCATCCAAATTATATTCAAACTAAAGATTTTATTGGTATATTTTAGGTGGTTTAATATTTAGTCAATGAGAACTCTGTGTTAGTCACTTTACTGCTTTTATCTGCACATTGTTTACTGCACATTGTTAACAAAATGCATGATCGGGAGCAATTGTCTGCTTTTTCTGTACTTTTTATTGTGTAGGTGCTCTTGGCTGTATCTGTCCTATAGCCCTCAGCTGTTACACAGCACACAAGTATGGTGAGAATGTATGTCTCTCATGTGTACCTGGAGGAATGGCTGCAATGAGGACACATATGCGTCTAACCTATGGAATACAGGTATACTGAAGATTGAGGATCCGATTTCCCACATAAGAATTCTTATCCATCTATTTATTTCTGTCCACTTGTATGTGTAACACAACACCATTCTTTATTTTTTTTCCCCCTGCAGGGCACAATATGCAATGATGCTTTGATGACCTGTTGCTGTGGGGTATTTGAAACATGTCGAATGACCAGAGAAATTCGTATCAGGAATGGAGAGACCTAGTAACTTTCATTACAGTTTCAGTTTTAAAATTCTTTTATATTTTGGAAAGCATTCAAGTCATATCCAGATCACCAAAGTATTATATGAGGCAGGAGAATTAAAACAATGATAGAATCCGTAAACACTTTTTCTTTTCTTTTTTTTGAAATAAGAAAGATGACCAATTCTGTTTACTTGGTAAACAAAGTAAAGTGTTATATTATTGCAGTTAAGTCTTGAATTTGAGAGAATTCAAGATTGTGTGAATGCTTTCAATATTCATTAATACATGTATGTGCTAACACATTTGCTGTAGGCCTAATGCTCAAAATGTGCCAACTTGCAGCATTAATGTTACTGTACTGTCTCATATTTAATATTCACCTCAGACACTGTATAGTGGAATCGCCTATTCGTATGAAATAAAATACAAAAAAAAAACAACACAATCTTTTCACATTTATTTACTATTTTAACTCTGTTGTTGTTGATTATAATACTTTTTATCTTTATTTTTTGCTTCACAAACGACCATACAAATGATACATATACCTTCACGTCAACGCATAAATTATATAAATGTAGGCCTACAAAATATTTTTTTGTATTACCTGCTTTTCATGGAGAGACAATGTGTCATCATCGCACAGCAGTACGAGCGCCTCTGATTGGCTGTTGTTGGCGGTGACCTGGCAACCGAGAGAGGGTTTACAGACGCTTATTATTCTGCAGGATCTTCAGCTACAAACACGCAGAGCGCAGGTCACGACTTTTTATTGACAACCAGTGACTGCTTACCGATACTAGCTGCTCTTTATCCATCTTCAGTGGCCATGTCGACGCGAACGCTGCCACTTCTCTTCATTAATCTGGGTGGAGAAATGCTGTACATCCTGGACCAGCGCCTGCGTGCTCAGAATATCCCAGCAGATAAAGCGAAGAAAGGTAGATGGCAGCTAATGTGCCAGCGAGTTGATAAAGCAAGTCTGTTCTGGAGACCCGGTTTATGATGTAAACGTTGTATTTATGATCATCGTTAGTGATCTTTCTAAAGGAAAGTAGTTGTTGGATCTTCTGCTATTGCTGTAACGTTACATAATTAGCCAGTTAGCCTGTTTTTGAATACAGTGATCTCAATTCAGTTAACTTAGCCTACATGCAGGAAACATGTCATTTTTGCATTGGCATGCCATCCCTTGTAGAATTTAAATGAGACGGGGAAAAAACATTTTAATTATTTAAAAGATTGTCTATGGAAACATGTGATCGTCATTGCATTAGAAAACAAAAATAATAGGCTAGTGATAGCACAAATGTCACACGTTTCTGACAAATCGTTACAAAAATAATATTGTGTATTAAACTAATAAAATAATATTATTCAATATACCATAGATATCCATATTTTTTGTGGCCTGCTAAATATTAATATCTTAAAAAGCAAGAATGTTCATCAGAAGTTTTTATAATTGGGGGTAATTAATGACGTTTGTATGTTTTAAGTTTCTTTTTTTTTTAAATGGACTGCGTTACTTCTGTTGCATGCAACACTGTGGCTCAACAGCTTGACAGTATCATGGTTTCCTGTCTAATATGTTCCTATATCAGGGTTTCCTCTCTTTTTTTGCATTCTGAAATATTAATAATGAAATTTGTAGTTGTGCTGGCATTGCCTTTTAGTATCAAAGTGTGCCACAGATATCACAGATGTATAGTAAATGTAGCCGATGCCTTACCTGCTATTTAGTTAACTTCCTTAGAGGATCATTTTAAATATGTCCTTTTTGATTTGCAATCTTTGTAGCCACTGTAGCAGATTGGCTAGAGGAGGACAGAACAAGAGGTATTGTTAACAATCTGCTTGCTTTGCTGCTGGCCATAGAGCAAAGTAGTGCCGGCTCTTATAGGCACTTGCTGTGTAGAGGGAGATGGGGGTTTTGCGCTACTTTAAAAGGTTAGTTCACCCAAAAATGAAAATTATCCTGTAAGTAACTCAGCCTCAAGCCATCCTAGCTTTATAATGGGAGTGAATGGTACATTGAAGCCCATAAAAGCACATCCATAGGCTACATCATAAAAGGGGGGGAGGGGGGATAAAAAAAGGCCTTCTGAAGCCATACATTTTTGTAAGAAAAATATCCATATAACTTTATAAACTATAATCACTGGCTTCCTGTAACGGCTGGACGCCAGTCTAGGTCCAGTGGAAGAGTGAACTCTGACCCGACGTTGGATGTAGGAGTAGCGTAAGCTTAGTTAAGAGTAGACACTTCTAATACCTGACTGGTGTTTTGTTTACAAAATAAAAATGTACAATACATCTATCGAAAGCTTGACATTTCTATTTTTAAATGAACCAATTCAAATGGTAAACAAATATTCTCCGATTATGTTATGAAATGTGCAAATAGGTGCAGACTGCTGTTTTTTTTTCACGACACATTCACAATCATTAATTTTGCCCGTGCCCTGTGGCAAGCTTTATACATGTGCTTGAGTACCGATTAGGTTATGCATAGGCAGATAAAGGCTCATTATTATGATTTGTCTTATTAATATACACTTGCGATTAGTCGACTAATCGCTTAAATGAATGACTAGGATAGTTGACTAGAAAAATCTTTAGTCGAGGGCAGCCCCCTCTGCGCTTCCATTTTCGTCCATAGGGTCAGATTTCACTCCTCCGCCAGAACTAGATTCGCATACTGCCATTATCGGAAGCCAGTAATTTTTAAAGTTTAAAAAGCTATAAATATGTGTTTTTTTTGTTTGTTTTTTTTTTACAAAAATGCATCGATTCGCTTCAGAAAGCCTTTATCAACCTCCTGGAGCCGTATGAATAACTTTTAATGATGGATGGATGCGCTTTTTGGAGCTTCAAAAAAGTATCATTCACTCCTATTATAAATAGAAAGGCTCTTGAAAGAGCTAGGATATTTTTTAATATACACACTTGAATGTGAGTAAATTATGGGATCATTTTCATTTTTGGGTGAACTAACCCTTTCATTTTAATTTCATATTTTGAATGTTTTCGCGTGAGAAATATACTATTGTAGAATAAGAACCCCAAAGATTCAGGAAGCTTAAACAGTTATTTTTAGTACTGAGATATAAATGAAATCCTCAATTTGACAGTATATGTTTCTATCATTGGTGTTTTCCTCAGTCAACATGTGATGACAGTTTCCATCTCGCTTCTCTGTGAAAACATCTGCCGATTTTGATTTTATATTATTTTTGTTTATCTATCTTTCTTGGCAAAATGGCTTTCTACAGTACAGACTGCATTGTGTTGGATTTGTTGTCAGCTTCATGTTTGTACAGAATTGCTTTTGACTCACTGCAACTCTGTCTTTGTGTTTGTGTTGTGGTAGTTATGAATGATATCATTACCACCATGTTCAATAAGAAGTTCCTGGAGGAGCTGTTCAAGCCACAAGAGCTGTACTCCAAAAAGGCCCTCAGGACGGTGTTTGACCGACTGGCTCATGCCTCTATCATGAGACTCAACCAAGCTAGTATGGACAAGGTGAAAACTAAAGTCAAGGATACATTGTCTTTTTTTTTTAATGAAATGACTTTATTTTTATTGGTGTTGCATATTTTCCTAGTGAGAACTTTCTACAAAACTCTCTGTATTCTTAGTAAACAAATCAGTTCTTATGAATCGGTTTTGAAATTCAGATAGTTCTGCTCACTGGAATAATTTTATTTGATCTTTGCTTTGAAATTCTCTTTCATATTTACTGATTTTCTAATTTATATGTAAATATCATTACATTTTATTAAGCTTAATAGTGATAAATGGCTCCCTCTGGTGTGTAATATGATGAAATATGTAATGGCTCCTTTGTTGTGCTTTTCCCATGTGCACAGCTCTATGACTTGATGACCATGGCGTTCAAGTATCAAGTCCTGCTGTGTCCTCGGCCTAAAGACATCCTCCTTGTGTCCTTCAACCATATGGATGCCATCAGGGACTTTGTGAAAGACACTCCCAGCATCCTCAGCCAAGTGGATGAAACAAACAAACAACTCGTAGAGGTATTGGCATAACTGCTCAGAATGTTTTCAATTGTTAAATGTTAACAATTTTTTTCATTGTTAATATCTGTTAATGTAATATTAATATTATTTAATATTATAATACTTTTGCCATTGTTTTGTATATAATAATAATAATAATATATTATATTTTTATCTAAGATTAAAGTTTATTATTATGCTTATTATTATAATTATTGGGCAATTATTTTGCTATCATTGTCAACTCCACTCTGATTTTGGCTTTGAAATGTTTTATTCTCTTGCTTGTAATTCTTAGATATATACCCCTTTATCTGGTGGAGAGTTTCAACTAATTAGACAAACACTCCTCATCTTCTTTCAAGATATGCATATAAGAGTAAGTCTTTTATTTTATTTAGATTTATGTACATGAATACAGAATACTCTGGGAAACCCAATCTGAGAATTAACCAATTATATTGGTCATGTTTATGAAGGTGGAGAAAATAATAATTTTGACAAAGTCAATATATATTTTAAACATATATTAACTTGTTTTTTAGGTATCAATTTTCCTGAAAGACAAGGTACAGAACTCCAATGGACGATTCGTCCTCCCCACATCAGGACCTGTTCCGTATGGGACGCACGCCCCAGGACTCATGAGGTTGGCTTCATAGGATAACATCCATAGCAAAACAAAAATATTTTTTGCAGTATTGACATGACAAAGGCATTAAGGCTGAGAACGGCAGGATTTGAGTTGATTTAAACATGATAAATAAATAGCCTCTAAATTTATAGCTGAAGTTGTGCATATGTTTGCTCTGAAATAGAGTCTGATGCTGAGGGTTTATAGTTAATTCCATTAACAAGAGACTTGGACATATAAGAGAGCTATTCTAAGTATAGCCGGTTCTGTGTTTAGACTGTGACTAAAAGTATTATTCTAATAGCGCTTAGGGGTAGCTGACATATAACATGTTTGTGAACTATTTTTATCAGGATCAAGATTTAGCTTAAAATGTTTATGAATTTATAATATCACCAGTTGTTGACACTGGTCACCATTTCTTTTAGGCACCATTTTTACTCGTGCCATCTGTAATGGTGAAATTTATTTGTAACATTTTATATACAGGTGAAACTAAAAAAATTTGAATATCTTGCAAAAGTTAATGTATTTCAGTAATTCAAATTAAAAGGTGAAACTAATATATTTAGTATAGACATATGCATGATTATACTTTTCAGAGGGCCGACATTTCTGTATTTAAAATCATTAAAAAAAAAATAGATTTCATGTAATATTATAATTTTCTGAGATTTTGAATTTGGGGTTTTCATAAGCTGTAAGCCATAATCATTAATAACTTTTGCACGATATTAAAATTTTTCGAGTTTCACCTGTGTGTATATATGTATGTTGCTATCAAATCGATTAATATATTTAGATGTATATTTTGTTAGATGTGATTAATCGTGATTAATTGATTTGACAGCACTCATTTATATTGCATCACGTCTTTCAATTAATAAAAATGGCACGAATAAAATAATTCTTTAAATTTTCTAAAAGAAGTAGATCATTTATAATAAGAAATGCTGTTTAAAATTATTTTATAATTTATCAATATTTTTTTCCTGACTGTTTAATTCCCAGGATGTTTAGCTGTAGTGGTGAGGAGGTGAGAAGGATGCAGTTCCGCGATGGGGGCAACTACAACGCCGCTCTCCGTGAGGGATCTTTTGAAATGTATGGTGATCGAGTCATCAAACTGGGCACAAACATGTGAGCATCAATCACTTTCTAATAATACTCCTACTAATATTCAATAGTGGAATCATATGACTCACATCTTCTGTGGATCTTCAGATACAGGGGTGTAAATCATCCGTGTTAAGTTTTATCTGTAGCAAAGCGTTATCTCTAATTGATTTGTGAATAATTTAGCTGTAAACCTGAGACAGGTAGCCTTTCACTGGCGCATCAGCTGTACAATTGTCCTATTTGTTCTTTCAGGTACAGTGTGAGCCGTCCTGTTGAAACACACATGTCTGGAACCTCAAAAAACTCCTCACAACACACCAAGGTAAGATTATAAATAAATGATACTTTCTTAGTACTCTTTTAAAGTGCCCCTTTTTATGCTATTTTAAAGGTTCCTAATTTAGTTTTTGAGGTCTCCTGCAATAGGTTTACATGCATCCAAGGCCAAAAAACACTTTATTTTTCTCATAATGTACATTGCATCATCACCTTTTTTCTCATTGTGCCTGAAATAGTTCAGTCTCTCTAAACCTCGCCTTTCTGAGAGTTTACTCTGATTGGTCAGTTAGCCTAGTCTGGTGTGATTGCTTACAGCGCATGTCGGAAATGAACCCTTACCATATCTGAATTTCAGCTCCGGAGGCTTCCTCTGTGCTTGATGCACAGTGATATGAACAGTAATAATGGCGTTGTTTTTACCGTATCAGAAAACGGTGTCTTCTCAACATGTCAACAACATTAACCATGACCTGCCATTTTCAAAAAATGTCTAAAGACAAATTTTTTTGTCTGCACCTGACCAATTAATATTAGCACTTGCTTTTACCTTGTTGTGTGTTCTGTGCTAGACTAACTGAGACTCTGGATAAAAGTGTCAGCTAAATGATTAAATGTAAATGTAACCAAACTCTTCCAGTCTCAGCTACAACAACAGTGTTTGAGGCTCAAAGTAGACATTATCCGCGGGCAGCCAATGAAGACCATAGGCAGCACTATTAAAATTTGTTACTAAGTTTGTGCAGGCAAGTAAGACTGGAAACACTGACGATTCTTTCTTTTGGGAGAAAATAAAAAATAATTTATTGTGTACTTTGATCTTTGAAACTTTGCAGACCTTTTACATTCACAAACAGATATGTTACACACTACATGAAAGGTTATGTCAGAACAAGCATAATAGGGGCACTATAAATAACCTAGTTAATTTGCATCCTCTTCATACATTCAAATCTTATTCAAATATCTTAGAATGTTGGTTCATTAAAATACATCATGAAAACTAATGGAAAAACATTGTTCAGAAAAATGTGTAATGTAATTAGCATGCATATTTGACTGAATTCATACAATTCTGAAGATCAACACAACTCCGAATCCTTTGGCAAAAGAAGAGTTGAACCTGCTTGCTAGACTAATGGGAGGTCTGGAGGTGCAGAATCCAGCCGGCACTGACTCTGGCTTCCGCGTTAACCTCTTCGCCACTGACGAGGAGGAAGAGTGAGTTTTTATTTGAGTTATAGTCTAAATTGAATTAGACTAGACCGTCACAAATAGATTTAAAGCTGCATCTCAATGAAACATGTCTAGGAGGTGGTATTTCACCCCAAAATAAAAAACGAAATCATGCCATTAGTGTAATAATATTATGTCTAGACATTTTACTTGCTTTCAATTATATATAATATATTCTCAATAATGTTTCTCATTAGACCCTCTTTATTGGAATATATATTGTTTGGGGTCAGTACATTTTTATTAAAGAAATGTATAGTTTTTGTCTGAAAGTGAAGACATTTATAATTTTACAAACGATTTCTATTTCAAGTAAAACTTCCTATTTATCAAAGAATATCACAAAAATATTAAGCAACATTGAAAATGAGAAATTTTTCTTGACCACCAAAACAGCATATTAGAATGATTTCTGAAGGATCATGTGACACACCGAAGACTGGAATAATGATGCTGAAAATTCAGCTTTGGCATCACAGGAATAAATTATGTTTTAAAATGTATGAAAATAAAAAACTGTTATTTTAAATTGTAAAAATAATTCACAGTTTATAAATAATCACTGTTTTTGATCAAATAAATGTAGCGTTGGTGAGCATATACAGTACATGTGTATAAAAAGTGCATATAAAAATATAATTGAGTACTCTTTATTGTGGGGTAAAATGTGACCCTGCCATGTTCTTGACATTGTTTTGTGGTTTCAAACATGAGAGTGCAGCTTGAAATGTCAATGAAATGGATGATGATGTTTGTTTTTTCCATGAGATTTCATACAAAAAATTGAAATACAGATTTTTCCCCACAGGGAGGCTTTGATATCAAGACCGGATGAGCTTTCATATGAAGTTATTAATATCCAGGCAACAAAGGTAATGCCTAATGTTTGTACGCTCGTAAAGTAATACACTTGGGTTGTTACAGCACAATGCTATAGGATCCTTGGCCTCACAAAACATTGTAATGCCTGATTACCAGTGATCCACCCACACTGAGACAAAGCTCTCAGCTTGTCTAATTGGTTTTTGAGTCTTAGGTTAACTTTAAACTGCCAAAGTGGACCATGGGAGTAACAATTAACCTCTGGCTGGCTCATTTCAGGACAAACAGACCAATGCTGAGCTGGCTAAGATCATGGGAGAGTTCGGAGAGACGGGAGAACCTTCCCCCTGTCCCAGCAGCAAGGGTGATGACCTCCTGGCCATGATGGATGGACTGTGACTTAAACTTGGTGTTCCCTTTGACTGATGAGAGTGACTGAGCAGTAAAGCAGGATAAAGTGCTACAATGTTTTACTCAGCAAAGAGGCCTTTTGTCTGGAGCTACAGTGACAACCATATATATTCAGAACAACAGCTAAGTTTGACGAGAATTTCTCTCTTTGAGAATTTCAGGCAATTTTTGTCTCCTGCCACCCACTAAATGCGAGAAATGCAAATAGCAGGTGTAGAAATGGAATATGCGTCTTGCTGTGGGACCATATTTACTACTTACCATGTTCGTTCTGTGAAGTTAGTTTGGCCCTACTGAGGCGGCACACTCCATGCCATCACATACTTCAGAAAATGGTTTGATATCAGTCTTCACAGTAGCGTCTGCTGACAGTGTGCGCTTTGATGCCGCAGACACTTCTATGACATTTAGATCAGTGGACCGAATGAAACGCCTTTCCTAGACTTAGTTGTCTAAGAGGACAATCTGTGCACATGGAATTCATATAATTTAATTTGATGCGCAACCGAAAGGTGCGGGATATGTATCCACAAAACATGCGCTGCTTAAAACAGGGTAATGGAGGAAACCGAAGTGCACTTGTGGTAAATATTGAGCACAGACCCAAAACTGGTTTACAGGAAGCCCCAGGACAATTGGTGTATGTTTGTTTTTGCCTTTATTCAAAGGGAATGCAACAAAGTCAGGTATTTCAAGAAATTCAAATAAAATGTCTTAGATTGTACAATTGTTGCATATATGTTACATGACAATGTATATGTGAAACCACCTTCCATGGAAAGAAAGCAATGCAATATGTGTGGTGTATGAAATGGTTTATATTTTTCATAAGCAAAAATAGAGCTTATTTATTGAAGTTAATGTACTGTATATGAATGTTCATTTTTGTCTGTTTACTGTTTAATTTTATTGAAATAGATTTGAATGTGAAATAAAATAGATCTTTTTGCAAATAATGACTGGTCAACATAAAGGTTCCTTTTTTATATATTGATTGATTTTTTCTTTTTACTCAACATATTAATATCAACAAAGCATAAATACTATTTTCTTGTGAAGAGACACAAAAAGTGTCTAAACTTTTTAAACTAAAGTGTCTTTAAAAAAAAAAATCAACAGCTCATGAATTAAAAGCTAAAGTCACACAAAATCGAATATGTTAGGGCGTCTTTGTGAACACTAGATGGCGCAATAGAATAATTCAGCATTGTTGACACCTAACAGCAGAAATTTCACTTTAGTTATCACAAATGTAATTGAAATACCTAGAGAAATTTATAAAAGGAGTTGTCACTTCATTGTTAGCTTGTGCAGTTTAATAGACCACCGTTTTAAACATTTTGAACTCCCCGAACAGCATTTTGTAATAAGTCGTACAGTGGTTTCACGTGAAAAGAATGTAAAATTTATGAAAAGAAGCTCTGTTGTTAAATTTCCCCCCTTCTGCAAGTGTCTCTCTGGCACATGCTGTTTAAGCACTTGATCTGTTATGACTTTTCCAGACTAGCAATACTGAAAACCCCTGTGTTCATTTGAATAGTCGTGGGAGACGTCTCTTTCACCCACACAGTTATGAATGAATCGCTGTCACACTTGTTCCTCGCCATGGGAAAGAGCTTCTAATTTTCATTACCTGTGCTTTTTTAAACTCCCACAGCACAAAATATTTTGACATAATGTGACTCTGCACTGCTGCATTTGTGGGGCACTGCATCTTCCTGGACATTATTGATATTATAAAAATTCATTTCAAAATTAATTTAAGGGGAGAGTTCACCCAAAAATGTTGTCATCACTCACTTACTCATCTTCAAGTTGTTCCAAACCTGTATGAGTTTCTGCTGAACACAAAAGAATATATTTTAAAGAATGTCGGTGAACAAACAGTTGATGGTAGCCATTGACTTAAAGTAGGGGAAAAAATAATACTTTGAAAGGCAATGGCTACTGTCTGGTTACAAACATTCTGTACAATATCTTCTTTTGTGTTCAGCAGAAGAAAGAAACTCATACCTGTTTGGAACAACTTGGAGGGGAGTAAGAGATGACAAAATGTTTTTTGGGGTGAACTCTTCCTTTAATCATTCCATATATTTGCAAAATAATAATAAAGTAATAAAGCAAATTAAATAAATCTGTATTGAATTAATTGAAAAAAATTATTTCATATTTATTGAGTGGATTTATAGTCAAACAAATATAAATGAAATAAGACCAATAATTATTTAACAAATAAAAATCATTTGGAGACACCTCAGACCTCACTAATTTTTGTGATTTTAAAGTGAGAGACTCAAAATGTCTTGACAAGATATGGTTATTTGAAGGAAAGTGAAGAACTAGAGGTAATCACGCTAAGTCCAGACATTAGGTTCATGTCCTTGTGAAATTGTCCTTGCAATCTTTTTCAATACCACTTTTTCTTTATCAGGCATGGGCAGTAGTAAAGTATGATTCACAGATTCCACCCCACACACCGTGGGTTGGCCAATGTTTAGCCACAGGCTTATAAAAGTGTTTCATGTGGTTTAAGGCAAAGGCCATGCTGAGTCAAGACAGGAAGACAGCACAGACTAAAATCAGTTACTGCCCTTTAAAAACACTCTCTGTTTGACATGCAGCGCTGCAACAACCCACTAAATTGAAACTTAATGTTGTGGGTGCAGCTGTTTAGTTTTGGGGGATCTAAAATTGGATACGATCTCGAGGGTCTTGTGCATGCAAGAAACCCCCGGAGGTTTGCTGTGCTCGTGTGAACAGTGAACAGTTCAATTTTTATATTAAACAAAGAAAATCACTAGAATGTTCTTTACACAAATGCAACGTTTTATTTTATTGGTTTTCTTTATTTTTTGCTAAATAATGGCATTAACTTATGACTCATAACCTTTAAAACCACCTGTCTGCAGTGCATATTTAAATATGAATAGGCCTTAGAGCATGTTAATATTAATCTAAAATAAGTTATTTCTTACATACATCAACTTTGCCCGTTTTGTAATTTGCTTTGTTCAAGTAGCCTACTCAAGAATAAATGGGTTCGTTAGTAGCCTACTTCATAAGTGTCTGAGTGAGTGAGTTCTGGAGATTGACTGATCTACATCGTAATACATCAAATTATTATTTTATTCCAAAGAACTGCACATTTATCAAAACTTGACTGGAGTTATGCAGTAGTAGCCTACTCTACTGCTCATTACATTGTGTGTACGTACGTTTATCATTCCACACCAAGCGAAGAATGCCAATCTCAAGAACGCACGTAAGAGGGCGGGAACTCCAAAGAGCATTTTCTATTGGCTGCGCCGCTCCGTCACTCACAGCATGTGCGTCATTTCCGTTGTCAGGTGGTGCTGCTATGGAAAGATGTGATCAGTTGTCCTAAGAAGGCTTTTCCCTCAAAACCTCTGTCGGTAATCGTGAAATTTCTCCAGTTCGCGTGTAACAAACCGCTTTGTGGTGGAGTGTAAATGTCGGTGCGTCCCTGCTTAACATTTAGTCGGCCAGAAATGAGTGAGAATTAGTCTACGACAGAGGATTCCCTCGGCGGTTTTGGTAAGTTGTTAAATGGCCCGTCGGTCGGTTGAGGAGATTTTCACAGTCTGTTAAAGGGACACGGTGAACTCAATGGCTTTGTGGTGTTTAATTTTGTCTTGAAATACACGCTTTTGCAACGATTCAATTGTCGTCCGGTTAAATATGTTGAGATATTGACTATACAAGAAAGAATACAAATACAAAATAAACAAGTTTCGCTCGCAAATGCTCAGGGGAGTCAAATAGGCTCGTTATTTTAAATAAGTGCACGAGGTTTTGTTTTCTTATGCACACTCATTAAGTAATTTATACTGTTGGTTATTGTTATTAATTTTCTTGTAGCTGGTTGACAGCGTTCGCAAGTGTACGCCGTGTACTCTGTTGTGATCACACTGCAGTGCTCCTGTCTCTATTCCCTCTACTGTTGTTTAACTATAAATGGAAACATTAGTCACTTGTTTTTACACACCACAAATCTTAGACATCCAAATATCAAACAAAACGTGTGCAAAACGCGCATCTGATACGGGTTGCATCAAGCTGTCAGTCGGTGCCGGGTTCTAAAGTTTGCATGCAGTGACAGCTAGTATATTTAGATCTTATAAAATATTAAGATGTTCTGCTACACTGTGGATCAGAGCGTTTAAATCATGCAGGGATAATATTTCACTTCTGTGTGCATTCTGCCATAAGATGACCACACTCCATCCTTTCATTTTGATGAATGCAATGCAGTATGAGTAATCTTTCATATAGCATGGTTTCATCATCAGCATGTTGTTGTTAAAGGGACAGTTCACCAAAAAAAAAAAAAGAAGCTTCGGTCATCTTTTACTTGCTGTCATGTTGTTCCAAACATGTATGATTTTTTTATTTCTTCAGTGGAACACAAAAGGAGATGTTAAGCTGAATATTAGGCACTGACAACCTTGGTCACCATTCATTTTCATTATGTTTTTTTCCATTCAATTAAAGT
This sequence comes from Semotilus atromaculatus, assembly GCA_031834385.1. NCBI lineage: Eukaryota > Metazoa > Chordata > Actinopteri > Cypriniformes > Leuciscidae > Semotilus > Semotilus atromaculatus. The sequence continues at coordinate 7,578,223 of JAULUF010000019.1, read as the reverse complement.
GAATGTTGACTGAGACTGTCTAGTTTCTCCTTTTTTTGTTCCACAGAAGAACGTCATCCGGATTTGAAACAACATGAGGGTGAGTAATTGACATCCTTCCTGAGAATTGTGTTTACTAGCTCTGAAATGGATTCAATATGATGTCTTTTGTATTCATATGTGCATCTTAGTGTCAGTGAGAGAATTTCAACCACATTCATGTTTGGCATGACCTCAAATTATTACAGATTGTTTAATACCGACCCGTAGATTTATTCTTTTCCTTTCAGGTTGCAGGTCAGATTTTCAGTCATGGTGTTTTTTTAAGATGTCAGCTCTTCCAATAATGCATGTCAAAAGAGTTGATGAGAAAGCAGCCACGTCTCTCACCCCCGTCTGTCACATTGTCAACAGTCTGGGTCCAGAAAGACAAAAAGCTGTAAACGTGTAAAATGATCTGCGATAACAGCCAACTGTACCCCCTCCTACGTCCTCGAGACAAGCTGTGTGCTCTGTTGCAGAATTACATTTGAATGTCTGTTTCATTCAAAATTACAATTCAACTAAGCTTATAGCGTAATTGTGAATCACAACTGTCTGTTGTAGCTCTGAATTCAAAATGTGGGTGCCTTTTTTGCTCTGCTTTGCATGTATTCACTATTAGAGCACATCAATTGATATTTTATTACTGAGATTTCATGTCCAGTCTCTGTATTGTCCCTTAATTTAAACAGAGTTGAGATTGATTTTGAAGAGCCCAAGGGGCGCAGAACTGCCCGTGATGCTAAATGCGCTCCCCCACCCCCTGTTCGCATCGTGATATGATGTCTGGAGGCTGCGTGTGTCATGCTACCATTGGTGTCAAACAGCAGCATTTCATATTTCTGACAAATTGCTACCAGTGCAAACCCCAGGGCTTGAGTGAATCACACTATATCTGTCCATAGCACCACTTGACTTTCTGTAGGACCACAGAAACAGTCATCAGATTATACAAGAACCCTTTATCCAACAAAACAAGCTGGCGTCCTCTGAAATAAATAATCATAAATATTTGTCCATAATTATTGCACTTTGTCATGTGACCTCTGAACATTTTTGATTTCGAAATGTTCCCTGTTACAGACCGTTCAGTATGAAAATCTTGTAATATGCAGATTACGCCACAGAGATTTGCAGATAAACCCATGCAGATTAAGGAACGGAAGGATTACAAATAGTGAAAGGGGGAAAACATGAATCGCAGCAGCAGAGTTTAGAGTTCCCCTTTATTTTAGTTAATTTGAGCTCCATCAGTGCTACAACGTTTGCCTTTCTCGAGCTGGTTGTGGTCTACAGCACCATTTGTAAATAGGCTTCTATTGTCTTTTATGGAAGTCACATAAACAGTTCACACCTGCTGCTAATCTTTGCTCATGCAAATGCATGTGGATCTGATGGGTTGTCATTCATACAGGGGCTGAGGTGTTAATGGTGTCTCACTGTTTTGAGGTGTCAGGGAGGGCATGGCTTTTGCTAGATTTCCTTCCCCCACCTGTTATTTGCCCTCTTTATAACTCACACTTTTTTGGCAGTGTACTGAAAGACCTAATTGTGTTGGCTATTGGCCCTCAAGGCAAGAATGCAATGAATGAGTGTCCTAGGGTTACATTGTTTGGGTCCGCTTGAGTTTTGTTTTTAGTCAAGAAGCCACGTTTGAATGTCAGGTTGTTTTTATCAATTGAGTGTTGATGCCGACTCAATTGTTTTTGGCCTTTTCAGATCTGCAGAATGTCCAAACGCCGTGCTTCGGAACGAGGGACCGGAGAGTCATCCGGCAGACCCAGCAAACTCCTTTGTCCTGGGATATCGGGCAACAATGCTAAGAGAGCCGGTCCCTTTGTTTTAGGTAAGCCACCTAGGGTAATGCAAGTGAATCTTCAACACTAGCCCAGCCCTATCTTTTTGTGTTTCTATTCAAGCACGAGAGGGAGGAGGTATAGAGTCCATTCGGAAGCCTGTGTTTGAAAAGAATTGCAGGAATGTTTTGGATTGACTGCTTCACTTCTGAATCCGCAGGTCTTTCCCTCTATGTCACTATCACACTACAGTCTTGCCTTTGAAATGCACCCGTCACAGTTGGAAATAGCAGTGTGACGTGGTAGTGCAGGGCACTGTAATGAGAGTGTTTATGATTGGCTTCAAGGGGGATTGCTGTGCTCTGCACTGACACTACCTTTTGCATCTTTTCACACTCCTTTTCTCTATCCCTCCCAATCTCGACAGGCCCACGGCTGGGAAACTCTCCCGTGCAGAGTATAGTGCAGTGTTTAGCCAGAAAAGATGGGACGGATGATTTCTACCAGCTAAAAGTGAGTATTCTTTCAGGCTATGTTTACACGGAACGATCTGAAGAGAAAACACAAAAGTGGCGTTGCATTATCACTTTTTATTCTATGTTTAGACAAGCGTTATGGGGGGAAATCTGCGTGCATGTGGTGATGCAAAGTGTGTGAAATACAATGTAGTGTGCACTCCAGGCGGCTAGGTGGCAATATGAAGCACTGCAACACAACAACACCAAGTCTGCACGCCTGTGTAAAACCTTCCTTCTATTTCTCTCCCTAGTAGTGCAAAATCAAAACACAACATGGCGAAGCGAATAGCAAAAGCTGACAATTTTGTCTGGACAGACGAGGAGGTGGCGCATGCCTGTGACTTAAACAAGTACGCGACGACAGCCACCGTGAGCAGATCGGTGTCTTCACTGTCTAGCAGACTTTGACGGGAATGCGACGGTGGAGCGTTTGTAATATTTCCACACTGGAGGGTGGTTTCAATTTTTGCCATTTTTAAGCTCCAAAAACGCCGTGGCCGTCTAAACGATAGGCACATCTGATAAAATATTTTTACGTTTTCACCCGCGAGCGTCCGTTTACATGGTATTAACATCAAGTGGTCAGGTGATCCTTCACAAATCGTTCTAATATGATGATTTTCTTCTTATTCTCAATGTTGAAAAAAGTTGCTTAATATTTTTGTTGAAATAAACTTTTCAGGACATTTTGATGAATAGAAAGTTCAAACAGCATTTGTTTGTATTTTATTTGAAGTTTTTGCTGCCCCTTTTGATCAATTTGTTACCTTTTTTTTTATCTGACCCTAAACTTTTGTACGGTAGTGTATATGTGAAATGTAATTGTTTATTCAGTAGCTGCTCTGGATTCAGTAAGTTCATTCAGTGAATGATCCATCAGACTTTCTGAAGATCTTGATTAACTGGGGAAAAAAATCTATATTTTTTTCCTGCCCTACAAAAATTGACCCGTGTTTATTTTCTTTATGGGAGATCAGTCTCATTCTGTATCACCTCACAAAAACCCTCCCACGTGATTCAAACGTGTCCTGACCAGGGAAGTGAGACTGCTTCTGAACACAAAAGCCCCTGTGTGTCTAACTGTTTGCATGAACCTTTGACCTGCCTCAACAAATCTCTACAATCCTGTCCAATTGATGACTGACTTTGGTTCAGAGATGACCATTAAACCTTTTTGTTTATGAACCAGCCTGTTACTGGAGTGGCTTGACTGAAAGGTGATTGTCAACCTTTTGACCCTACTCTTCCATGCCCATGAGTCTAGTGACTCTCAGATCGTTGTGCAGATGTGTTGAAGGACATGTGAGGGACTTATCTTTGTCTTCTCTGAAGATAAAGCCTTTAATGGACCCTCTGTATTGCCTCAAGATTGTTGATAGCTTAGTATTCCATCACATTGAAGATAAGAGACCCCCAGGAAGGTTTAGAACAGGATCTAGTGGTGTGGTGTCTTCTCACCTTCGACCTTTGTTGTAGATTCTGACCCTGGAAGAACGTGGAGACACGGCGGGAGAGACACAGGAAGAAAGGCAAGGCAAAATGCTCCTGCATACAGAGTATTCTTTACTGTCACTGCTCTCCAACCAAGAAGGAGTGGTTCACCATCACGGCCTCTTCCAGGTAAGACCACTTAGGAGTAGCTTGTGTAGTATGTGTCATTACAGTTTTTTAATGACTGTCAAGATGCATTATTTGTGCAGCTGCTGGAATTGTTTGGCATCTTGTACATCAGGAATGGGAAAAAGTAATTAATTGCATCGTGATTCTTTCTCAAATAGTTCTGCTTTGAGCCTCACAAAAATAGTATTTATTAATTATAAATCGTTATGAAAAAATAAAGCAATTTAGCATCATGCATTTACTCAGGACGAAATGTATAACACAATTGAAAATCGATCATCCACAGAAAACGTGCTGATTGATCTAAAAAAAAAATATTTTGCTATAATGGTGCATTTCATTTTTTTCAGAGCTGAACCACCTCTTATATTTTTATATCTCTTTTTTTCCATTTCTGTTGTTGGATGAGAGTACACAATCTGCCTTGACTCACCAAAGATTTGTCTTTTGAAATTTGAAATACATCAACTTGTTTTGGAATCTGTCTGTGACTCTTTGAATAAAAATTGAATCGATTCGAGACACCTAAAGATTCCCTCCACATGTGAATGTCCTGAGTCTCACAGCTTAATTTGTTCCTTCAGTTGTTTTCATTTTCATCACGAAGTGCTAGCAGTGACTCACCAGTTACTTTCTCTTTGAGATGCTTTTTCCCCTCCCTTTCTTCCGTGGGCTTTTTAACTATATCATAGACCTCTTTTTTTCTTCCCTGGTGAAAATCGGCTGCAGAACAAACCGTACTGTGCTGTCAGGGCCATTCATTGAAGCTTGCAGTATTGATTGGTTTATTATAGCTTGTCTCTAGAGTGGGCCAGTTAATTATGGATCGCCTATTGTGTTCGGAGGCGCAGTCATTGCAAACACAAACCACACTGCCGATCGATTTGTGGCCCTCTTTTGACCCCGGTCTCAGGTGACCGAAGGAGGGCTTTTATCATTCAAGCTGTTGCACATGGCGAGTCATACAGGAGGATCGCTGCTTTCTTTTTTGTACAACCAGTCCATTAGCGTCATCTTGTACGTGAAACACAGTATTTTCTTCTCCGCGTCATTCAAAAGCTTAATGGTGCGGTTATGTATCCGTTTTCTTTGTTAGACACTGTTAAATGCACTGCTGGGTTGGCCGAGGCAAAGCCTTTTATGCTGTCCCTGCAATTATTGTCTGCGCAAAACTTTTATAACGCATTATCTCTTTCACTTTTCTGTCTCAGGACCGATCCTATGAGATTGTCGAGGACATGGAGGCCAACAAAGTGCGGAAGATGAAGAGACGAATTTGTCTGGTCCTCGACTGCCTCTGTGCCCACGACTTCAGCGACAAGACGGCCGACCTCATCAACCTGCAGCATTATGTCATCAAAGAGAAGCGACTGAGCGAGCGCGAGGCCATCGTTATCTTCTATGATGTGGTGAGAGTAGTGGAGGCGTTACATAAGGTGAGCTGCCATGGTGAACTGGTTTAAATCCAAGACCAAATCAAAACCGGACACGGTTTCGTTTAAAAAAAGAATCTATTTTATTTTTATATCAGCTTTTCCGATTAGCAAAAATTTTACGTTTCAGTATTAGTTAATAACTTGATTTGCAATGCCAATGTCACATTGGATTCACTTTCTTTTATTTTTCAGCTATTTTTACTATGGTTTCTGATAGATAAAATGTCCTGCAATTTCTTTTCTCATTGAATTAGTTTGTGTTTTGGGAAGTTTGTCATATTACAGAAGTAAAATGATTGCACATGACTTTGCACATGATTGCACATGACATAATTTTTTTTTTTTTTATCTTAATGTGTAATTCACCTAAAGTAATGTGGTGGATGATGCATGGCATTTATCTGTAATATAATATAACTGTGATTGTCAGGTTGCATTCTGTGTAGCCCATATCTTCTGGTATATATTGTAACCGTTCACTCTTCTTACCATTGTAGAAGAACATCGTGCATAGAGACTTGAAGCTTGGAAACATGGTGCTCAATAAAAGGTAAGACGTCTTTCCTCTTCCTTTTACCTGCTGACGCTGTGTTAGTGGAGTTTTCTGTGCGCTCAGCTCTCTGTTGGGGTTTCATGGAGCACCGTCTGGCCTCATTGACCCCTCTCCTCTTGAGCTCTTAGTGTGAGTGTGATTCATCCCCACAGGCTGAAGAGGGAGGGGAGGGAGCAGCGGGAAACTATCCCAGTTAAAACGAACAGGCATGGAACGTGCCCCTGGTTCATTCCCTGGAAAAAAGGAGAGGGTGATGGAGCCAGGGAAGGAGGGAGGCGGGGACGGGGGGAAGGGGGTCTGATGTCGGCAAGCATTGTGAATCAGATAGGTCTAGTGGAATTCCCAATCCCTCATCCATAAAGAACCTCTCCAAACACCATATGGGCCGTCTGCATGTGTTTCTGCCGTGTGTGGAATGGGAATGCTTCTAAAAACAGCTCTGTTGTCTCTGCCATTTCAACTGTCCTGAGGAGCGAGAGAGTTACTGACTAATTGAAAATCCTCAGTTCTGCCTGTCACATTTGCCAGCATGTGTTGCTTGCCACTGAGTTCTCACATATTGTAGTTCGGTCGCATAAGTGCCCAGCTTGTCTAATTACGAAACCCGTCACACCATATAAGCTCTGTGGCATGTGTAGAGAGAGGAGGAGTGGATCTAGTTTCTTTCATCATCCTCTCTCTCTTCCTTGTCTCTTTACAGGCAACTGTACTTGCGATCTGGCTGGTTGAATAGATGGTATGCATTATGCAGCATTTTCTGCCATTAACCCCTTTAAGCCCACAGAAAAACAACGCCTACTTTGTTTTATTATCTAAAAATGCTTCTAACTTACCCTACCTTTCAAAAGTTTGGGGTCAGCTTTTTTTGTTGTTGAAAGAAATAAGCAAGGATGCATTAAATTGTTCAAACTTGACAGTAAAGCCTTTTACATTGTTAAAAAAATGGGATCACTGTGTCTTCAAATACGCTCAAGACAGCTTAAATTTTGCTTTTCCACACAGGAATACTTTTTACAATGTATTTTAAATTGTAATAATATTTCAAAATCCTACTGTTTTTACTGTGTTTTTGATCAAATAAATGCAGTCTTGGTGTACAACCCCAAATTAATATCGCTTGGTAAAACTTACCCAGATACAATTCTCAGAAAAGAGTTTGAGTTGTGAAATATGAACATTGAGTAACACATGAGTTTCAGTGCATTTGTTTTTGCCTGGTGTGGCAGTGCATTTGTTTTCTCTCTTTTTTTCATCTTAATTTCTTGCAATGTGCCATTGTTGAGTCAAGCATTTTACGCTTGTTCCATGGGAGTCAATTAAAAAGACTGGTATTGCATTGATGAACAGCAAAAGAAAACATCCACACGTATGCACACTTGTCACTGGACCCTATGGTGATAAAACCGAGCAGTCTGGTCTGTCTGCTTCAGTTCAGCAAGAGAGCAGAACACTGTGTCCCAGCTGGAGATAATATAGCCCTCTGCCAAAGGATTCATAGCTCAGAGCTGAGTCACACTCATGTAACGCTGGCAGACCTCTCTCTCTTCCCCCTCCTCTCGCTTTTTCACTCTCCAAATACCCTTCTGATCCGACTGTCTGTGTGACCCTGCCCAGCCGGCAGACTGTTGGATTTGGGTGGAATGGAAAGTACTTGGTATTAGTCATAAGTGGCCCATGACATGATACTTGGGCCTTTGAAAATTACTGCTGAATGTGGTTCTGGCATGTAATATCTGTGGAGCTTTCTGCATCCTGCAGAATCAACCTGTGAAGGCTTTATCATCAGCATTTTGTCAATAACTGCCATGTAGTGCAGAAGCTTCTCACATTTCACAAGCGTTGGTGCCATCATTTCATACCTCCTTTCCCTCCTTCACAGCTTACACACTCCGCTCTTCAGGGAGCACCATATGGCTGTCACCATCAAGGCTCTATAAAAGTGAACAAATTGCCTGATCTGCACATTTGCTTTCACTATTAGCTTAGTTCCTCGTACAGCAGAGATTGCCCAAGCAAAGGAACTCCAATACTAAACAATTGCATCAAAATCCCACATTAACCTCACCCAGCAGAGGCAGTTCTGACTGGATTTCAACATCGAGACTTCCTCTTGCGTTTAAACCATTTAACTTTTCCCATCAACAGGGCTAATTTTAGCAGCACTGAGACTAGGAGGCTTCTGGTCTCTTCACTTGAGCAGGAAGTGGAGAGTGAGCAATGAGAATGTCCTGAGGAGTAACACTTGCTGACTTTTTTCGTTCGAGAACCAAAGCTCAAACGGTCATGATAAAGTCAGATAAAAGCTTCTATTTAGAGTAAAACTATTACGAAGATTAAAACTAGCAGGAATTAGATGCTGTATGTAAAGAACGTCATGTAAGACAACCAGTTTGTGACATTTAGGAGCATGTCATTTAAAAATATTGCCACCATGTGAAATTGCCGTGCAAAAAAAGCCCTCTACAATATGTATTCAAATGCCTTGAAACCCACAAACTTTAGTAAATTGTCAATGAGTGTGAGATATCTGGATCTTAGTGGATCCAGTTAATGCATAAAAATATTGTTGTATTTGATTTATTTTGTTAAATTACATTTTCAATTTTAGCTTAATTATTTCTAAATAGTATAAGTGGTAAAAGTATAAGAATGGATAGCGTTTTTTCACATAGTCCATTGTGACTAATCTCAACTCTCTTTTCGCTTCTAATAATTTAATCATGATCCTCCTTTTTAAACGAAGATGGTAATGAGCCTTAAACCAGTAAGAAATTCTTCTGGGAAAAACAAAGCTTCTGGAACGAGCCTGTTTGTAACTGTTAGGCGTAAGTGTGACAGTCATTTTCAGGGTGTGAAAGTGAGAGCGTAACTGGGGAAGCATGGGAAAAGAGGATGTAGCTGAGAGATGTAGCTGTTGTGGTGGATGTTTTTGTTGTTTTGAGTGAAGGGAGATTACAGCTCTTGACTGTGTGAATTCTCACATTGGAGGTCCCCAGTTCAGCTCAGTCAGCTGACGTGTTAGTTTTGCTCATTGTAAATGTGAATGCATATTTTTAACATGGTTCTCTGTATGTTGGTGTGCTTGTTTTCATTGCATGCCTGTCACTGAAAAAGTGCTGTTCTTTCCTTTCTGAGGTGCAAAGATTAGTCATCACCGAGCTTGTGAGAAGCCACAGGTGACTCACTTGTTTGTCAAGTGCAGTCACGGTGTGTTCTGTCATGTTGGGTTCTGCTTTCTGGAAAGGCAGAATGGCTCCCTGCCATAGATTAGATTTAATGACAGAGACAAAAATATCAAAAGCATGTTTGCACAGATACAAACACGACTCACCTAACAACAGTTAGAGTTTCATTTCGATATGCATATATATATATAGTGTAAAAATATGTGTGTGTGTTTGTACATGTATTCCACAATAATCCAGTCAGTAGAAATGAATTGAATACAGAATTTGGAGTGGCTCTTTGAGGGTGAATCTAACAAAAACATAAATATTTCTGAATCAGATTGCAACACAAAATTCAAGAATTATGTATTTTATTTTATTTTCATAAAGAGAATTTATGCCTTTTCTTTAGACAATATAGATTTTCATGTAATGAAAATAATGTTATGCTGCAAAGGAAGGGATGGTTCACCCAAAAATGAAAATTCTGTCATCATTTACTAACCAAAAACTGATGGGCCCCATTGACTAATAGTATTTTCCCCCCCATACTATGTACGTCAATGGGGCCCATCAATTGTTTGGTTACCTATATTCTTCAAAATATCTTTTGTGTATAGCAGAAGAAAGAAATTCAAAAATACAGAAAGTAATACAGGTTTGAAACAACTGACAGAATAAAAAATTTTGGGTGGACTGTCCCTTTAATATTTTGGATTTTTTTGTTTGTCCTTTTGATTTTGTGGTAAATTATTACCTTTATTCTGGTCTTTATTCAAGCGGTCTTATTAATAAACAGTGCGACTTGATGCGGGAATTCATGTTTTTTTGACGTCATCAGCATGTTTTTTTTGTGTGCTCCAGGACCCATCGGATCACCATCACAAACTTTTGCCTTGGCAAGCATTTGGTGAGTGAAGAAGATCTGTTAAAGGACCAGCGAGGCAGTCCAGCCTACATCAGCCCAGATGTCCTAAGTGGTGAGAATCCAGCTTCTCTCTCTGTGTTTATGTGTGTGACTCACATGACTCACCCTTCATGTCACCAACTGTAATCAAAGCTCATAAACCCAACCACCTACACGGCCCTAATCAGGACAGCAGTCACAAACCGTCAGCATGGATGAGCAATAGTTACGTTTATTGAAGTCATTATTTGTGTTGTGTGCCGCAGGACTTGACCTGTTCGCTCATCAACGACTCGATACCAAAACTCTTCCCTTAAGTTTGTTGTCATGGCCTCGGGCAGATCTCAGCAGTGCTACAGATAAAATTATAAGCGATCATATCACAAGGTTTATCTTTCCAAACAATCTCTTTCTTTGTGGAACCGAAGTTCACTCAAGTGATGTCATTTCAGTACATGAGACTCGCTGTTAATCAAACGTTTATGTATTCGAAAGAGGAATATGTATAATTATGTAGACAAAAGAGGAAATATTTGGACCTTTTATATAGAATTTAGTTTCTGAAAACACGTGTTAAGAAATACTTACGCTTGCCCAGTGGAACTTCATTATAAGTAGTTATTTTTATTTTTTTGACAAACTTAAAAGTGACTAGTCAATATTGTTTTTGTCAGTGTGCTACATATGCTATCAATTGTTTATATTATGTTTAATTTAAAAGATTACTAAATATTTATATTCATAAAATGTTCAGGGGTCTTCAGCAGGCCAAATATTGTATCACCAACAATTGTTCTGGTAACAAATAAAGTAACTTTCGAGCCACCAGGAGCTGACATTCAGCTAAATGTCTCGTTGTTCCTCCCAGATTAAAATGAATGAAGTACAATTAAAATGAAATGCAATTATATGACTCTCTTTGTTTTTGTTTTTTACATTACAAAGCAAATTTGCAATGAAACAGTTTACAAAGTATGTAAATATATTCATATAGCTTCAAAAACCTGTGCATCAACATCAAGGCATTACAGGCTTCTGTCTGACACCCAAGTCTATTCCAAAAGGAAGGTTGCCTCCTGAGATACATATTTTTAGTTTTGCCTAATTCAAAGACTGCATCAGCTTAGTAAAAAATTAAATAAAGCATAGTGACATTGATAATTAAGTACATGTATGATTCATTCAAAACTGAAATGTCAATTTTAAAAATTTGAAATGGACTTTTATCCAAAATCAATATTTGTATACTATGTATATTAATGTCCCATGAACTTTGTATGCAGAGTGCCATTTGTATGAAATGGTTAAAAATCACTGCTTTCAAATCTTTTTCGTTTAGTTGATGCACTAGCTAAAATATCCAACAACACAACCTTTCCAAAACTGTCTTTCATGTGTTTTCTGGGTTTTTCCGAGACCTCTGTGGACGTAGGCTCTGGTTAGATGGTGCATTCCGAGCATGCATGTTAAATAGAGGCGCAGTCGAGCTCTTGTTTGTGGTCTCCATTCACAGTAAAATGACAGAAAGAAACCGGGAGTAAATCAGCCGAATATGACAGCAGAACAAAGGAAGAGCTGCTTCAGTGAGTCATCACAATGAGTCATGCAGAGAGGAACTACTCTTCCTGCTCTCTCTCTCTCTCCCTATATCTCTTCCTCTCACTGTTTTCCATCACTCACTCTCTCTACTCTACCTCTCTTTTGCTTTCTCATGCGTAGGGTCAAAGTAGAAAGAGAGAATGTGTACATTACAGCAAAATATACCATGTATCAAGCTGTTTACCAAACAGAAACCTAGCCAATTAACCCCTCTTTTAAAACAAGCTCCCGTGACTCATTTGTACTCTTCTGGCATGTTATGTTCTGTTGCCTATTTATGGTGGTAAACAAACCAGTATGGTGAGTGTGCATAGGTTTTTGGGGACTATATAACACAGGTGAAACCTGTGAATATCGTGCAAAAGTTCATTTATTTCAGTAATTCAACTTAAAAGGTGAAACTAATATATAGACTCATTAAATGCAGATATCTCAAGCCTTTATTTGTTATAATTTTGTCATAAATTATGTTTATATAATATATCAGTTTCACCTTTTAAGTTGAATTACTGAAATAAATTAGCTTTTGCAAGATATTCTAATTTTTCGAGTTTCACCTGTATGCTACCTAGTGTTACCATCTTTTAAACACACCATTCATACGTTTGGGGTCAATTCGATTTTTATTTATTTATTAATACTTCAGCACGAATGCATTAAATTGATAAAATTAAAAGTGACAGTAAAGACAATTACAATGTTATGATTACAAATGACACTGAAGACTGGATTAATGGGTTCTGAAAACTTATAACGTACTTATCTACGTACTTGTGTAGTGTTTGATACTGTGCCAAGAGAAAGTTTGAGTCTAATTGAATAAGCAATCTGTTGTAGTGCTGCCTGCTGAAATTGCACTTTGTGTCTCCATGTAGGTCGACCGTACCGCGGTAAACCCAGCGATATGTGGGCACTCGGTGTGGTGCTGTTCACCATGCTCTACGGCCAGTTCCCATTCTATGACAGTATACCTCAAGAGCTCTTCCGCAAGATCAAAGCAGCAGAGTACTCCATCCCTGAGTGAGTCTCTCCATTATCTCTGCTTTGATATGAATTAAATGTTTAAACATGTTAATTAGCAAATATTGTGTTGGCCCTTGTTTAAAAGGATAGTTCACTGATAATAAAAAAAGACACTTGTTCAAGATTTTCATTAAATTGTGACAAATCTTCTTCTGTTCCTCACTTAAAATTGTCATATGACGTATGCCGTAGTATAAGCAAGGAATAATTGATATAATGCACACCCGAGGTGGTACATAGACCCACACATAGTTGAATAAACAAATAAGGATTTTGCAGTGTGTATAATACTAATAGTAATTATAATGAAATCAATTTCACAAGAAGTAGTGGAGAAGGTAATTTGCGGGTGATTGCATGTTAGCGTCTTTGTTTCCATAGCGACAGAGTCTTGAGAAGATGCACCGTAAGTGGGCGTAATGCGCGTTTTTTTAAAACCATGTTGAGCTCATATCCTCTCCAGATATGAAAAAAGGTATCAATGGGTCTAATGATGAACGTAAGGCGAACTACACAGTTTCATTTGCTCACACTGTGCGATGGACTTAAAGCAGTGTGCCGTGACCGACAAGTCCGTGCTTTTAAAGGTATAGGCCTATTGTTTTTTTGTTTTTAAATTTTGGATAATCTCTTAATATAATATTCCATTCATTGTCAGAGCTTGGTAGACGGGTAACTATTATATTTGTAGATGTTATTAGACAGATTAATTAATAGATTATAATGAATGTTTTGAATTTATGAATTTATCATTTATAAATAATCAAATGCATTAATTGATGACCCTATCTGTCATTCACAATTTATGGCATTTAAAAAAAGTTTGAAAAAGTGCAAAATTATTTAAATAAAAATGGGACAAATAATTACATAACAATGTAGTCATAATTTAAGTAGTAAATAAATTCAAAATGTAAAAAATTATCCCATCCCTGCAGAATTTTTAAAAACATGATTACTGGTTCAGAATGACTGCTTAAGGCACACCAACATATACTGAACTGAACATAACTCAGTATATGTAGAAATAAATAAAATAATCAAATGTAATATAATAATGTGTTCTTTTGAAAGTAGCTGAAGGTGGCAACCCTACATGCCATGCCTCTGTTGCTAATTCCAAAACATAATTTTAGTATAATGGAGGCTTGAGGCTTGAGCCATTGATGGCAGACTAATGCAGTTATCAGAGAGAGAAAGAGAGAGATTAAGCGCGTGTGAATTACCGGAGTCTGAATTACCGGGGCGATCGAGCCGCTTTGGCTTCACATTTCTGGACGTGTGCGGCACGCTTGGTCCGTACTGTATGTGTGCGCTTTTGGGTGGAAGATATGTGCTACATAATAAAACATAATTTTGTGGTCAAAAACATTTTTGCCACAAAATTATGAGTCGTCAAAATTATCAGTCGTTTTTATCCAATTGCTTGCTATATTTATTTGGTTGGTCAGTGCTGTTGTTTTTTTTTTTTTTTTGCTGTTGTAGGCTGTAAGGACCTTTGTTATAACTGAAATCATTTGGCAAAGTGTTATGGAACTGTAATGCAGTCAAGACCTGCATGGAACTACTTTAGCCGTGCATTTCCCTTAAAATAATCGCACACCTTTAGAACTTTTTTTCTGGTGAGCTATTACTTTCAATGAAGTCTGAAATGTTAATGGAAATGCTTATGTGTCTTTGTCTTTTGTTTGTGCAGGGATGGGCGGGTATCAGAAAGTACGGTGTGTTTGATCAGGAAGCTTCTGGTGCTCGACCCCCAGCAGAGACTCACTGCCACCGAGGTGCTCGAGTCTCTGAGCGCCATCATCGCATCCTGGTGCGTCTCATTTGATATGAGATCAGCTTTATAGTTCATTTTTAGCCAAGAGTTCTTGTCAGATTTCACATTACTTAGAAATTCATGTGATGGGGTGATGTCATGTTGGGTCAGCGATGTTTTTCCAAAATTTTTGCAATCCTTTGCATTTTTAATGATGTATTTAAAGCTCCCTTTTGCTATACAGCTGAAAATTCCTATTTGTCATTGAAAGATTTTTATTTTTTAAACAGGCAATCTGTGTCCTCGCTGAGTGGCCCTCTACAAGTGGTGCCAGATATAGATGATCAGCTTAACCACCCTGAACATCTTCAGGAGGTCAGTACCACTCGTAGGAATTACGATTATATGAAAGTTTAAGGATGAAGGGCCTTTTTTTATGAAACACAAGGGGCACTGGTTAACTTAAAAAATGTTTTAAATAAAATATATTATTATATAGAAGCACTGCTTTAAAACCCTGTTGCATAAATTGTTGCATTAATATGAATGGGACAATTTATTTATTTAACAGGGACAACGCACAATATATGTACTGTACCAGATTTAGCTAAAAGCTAATTCCCATCTGCAGTCCCTGGGCAGGTGCCAATAGCGTGCAAAATATACCAAACCTCCCAAAACCATATTAAACACATCAAGAATCCAAATACAAAAATAAACAACTGTCATTACAAGAATTTTACCATACACACAATAAAAAACATACGGACCACTTTCAGTGTCTCATAGCTCAATGACTACAAACCTGATTGCCCTTCAACTAGGGATGGGCGATATGGACTTAAGAATATATCACGATATTTTCTGGTATTTATTGCGATAATGATATCAATGATGATATAAATTGCCATTCACCACTGTTTTTGGCTACAAGTGAACGCTGCATACATTCTTGAGAGCTTCAGAAACCCAAACATCAATCTAATCTAAAGTAAGACTAGGCTCCTATAATATACCAATTACATCATTGCATTAAAAATTCAAACACCAGCCCTTGCAGAAATGTGAAATTCGGATACGTTACTTCTGTAAAAGTGCAGATAATGTTTAAATAGTGCAACTGTACTGAAAAACATCACACAATAATAATTCAAATCAATTAAAAGTTTGAAATAAAAAATAAAAAAAACGAACAATAATACTGAGATTATACTTCTACAAACTCTAATACTAATAACAATATAAACCTCACTTAATGATTGATGAGCTGCTGGGTTCATGAATATTAATCACGTTTGCATTTGTGCCAGTGTTTCAACCAATCAGTGGCTTATCTGCAGTTGTCTTTGCTTATTAAGATGGGATTGAGAATAATAGGAATTTACTCTTTAACTAGCATTGCTATGATGAGCTTCTTAGTGGCTCTGAAACAGTCTTTTATTATATCCTCAGGCGAAAGTGACAGAGGAGTCGTCTCAGTACGAATTTGAGAACTACATGAGGCAACAGCTCTTGTTGGCAGAAGAGAAGAACACTATACACGAGACCAAGAACTTCCTCAGCAAGAGGCATTTCGGTAACGTGCCTCCAGTGAGACGCCTCGGCCACGATGCACAGCCCATCAGTCCTCTGGATGCCGCAATACTGGCTCAGCGCTTTCTCCGGAAGTAGCACCGCCTTTCTGTCCGTGGGCGGTGGTCACCGGGAGTGGAGCGAGCCTCCGAACTAGGCGCACACTTGTATGTACGTTGTGTGTGAGAGAGTGTTTGTGAGTACGCAGCATGAGTCTGGCAGTCACAAACAAGGGCCAAGGAACAGCTCAGTGCTCTGTTGCTCCATTCATCCACACAGGACACAGACTCTGCCTATGGGCGGCACAAAGGTCTAATGAGACTCTGACCACCACCACCAACACCACCTCCACCATGCCAATCCTTGCCACATACACACACACACACACACACATACACTTCACACTTTCAGCAATACCCCAACAGAATCATGTAGCAGATGACACACAACCACCCTTCCCCACCCACCTCTCCCCCAGCACTTTCTAAAGAAATGCCTCAGATCACATGATCAACCCTTTCGTTCTGTTCCCCTCAACCAGTTTGTCTGTTCCGCTCCCATCTGCATCTATGACTGCAAATCTACCTCTTACCATTTTTTTCTATCTCTCCATTTCCTCCTTTCTTGGTCAGTTTTTAAAATGCTCTCTGTTCTTATGAAAGCAGGACTCCTTATGTTGAGGGGGAGACAAGCACAGGCTCAAGAGCATTAGCATTGTGGTTGTGTAACTATTCTGTGTCAAAACCAGTGATTGTTTTTTCCTCAATCTAAATAAGCTTTTTCCCCTCCTCTCCTACAATAACAGTAGCATTTAAGTAAGATTATTCTCTTTTTTGCCATTTGAAGATGTTAAGTATAAGTTAGAAAGCTAATAACCTCATATTACTGAAATCATAGCAGCGCATGTTTCTCATTCCACTATTTGAATGGGTTTCTGTTGGCAGCTAGCATCTGTGTCTGGATGCATACAACCAAAAGCTTAACCTGGCATCTAAACCGGCGTTACTGGTACGTTACTCTCCCCTTTTGCTTTCGTCCAATCAGAAGGCAGCATAATAAATATCAAGACCACCATTTCCTGTGCATTCCTCCAACTGTAAACAGAAATGTACATTTTAAACATGTTATATGCCACTACAACGGACTCTCTAGAGCTGGGTGGGACAGCCATGGATATTGGTGTGTATATCATACAGGGACTCTTTGCAGGGCTGTGCTTGGAAAAAGATGAGGTATGGGACAGCTGGTGATGGGATGAAACTGTCAGGAAGCAGGGCGGCTGAGCCGGCAGTCATGCGGAAGTCTAAGCCAAGATAAGCCCTGTAAGCACAGCCCTTAAGCCCTCCTTTCCTTTTGTTTCCCTCCGTCTATAGCACTCACCCTCTGATAGCATGCCAAGCCATCAAAGTGCATCTTCTGCCATCTCCTCTATCTCCGGTGCTTTCGTTCCCCACACAGATTTCAGCTGCAGCTCAGGGATCGAGGATTGGCCGCTAGGGAACGTTTTTGCCCACCGTGATACAAAGAAACCAATTGCATTTTGTTTTTCTTTTAATTTTATTCCCTCACCTACTCCTCATTTCCATGTACGGTTATTTAATATTTCAAGCTCATCAGGAAGGAAATGCCATCAAACTCACTCCTCTTAATCTGTTTCTTTTGTGAGAATTTTACAAGGAAACAGATTCTTAATCTCATATGACTTTTCCAATCCCATTTAAGCTACCCCATTTGTATAAAGCATAACTGTGGGATATCTTGCCTTAGATTATCGACAGATTCTCAACCATGAGCAGTGAATATGTACTTTTGATGCTAGAATATATCTTAGTATACTAGGCGGTTGGCTTGCATGGACCTGTGGCTTAGTTTGCAATGCCTTTATGTCTGGCTCCACTCATGTCATTAGATGAAAAGGTCATTCAGTACTGTAGGTCTCTGAGCTCATGACTAGCAGCTTGACTTGTCGTTTTTAATCTCCACTTTGATTTCCTCTCTCAAAGACGTAAAGCCTGGTAGTACTTTCTTACCTTTCTGTTTTCCTTTTAATTTATTTGCTGTTTAATTAATCTGCCATAGTAAATGTAGAGATCATATATCACTCGAAAGCATTGCTGTGATCTCTCACGTTTTTTCCCCTTCTATCTTCAGTGAAGGTTTTGTTTTATTGACTCTCTCTTTTTTTAAATTCTTGAATAATTATTGCAACAATCCTGTCGGTATATTAAGCTACACTAATTAGGAGACTGTGCATAGCTCTATTTTAAGTCAATGTGCACATTAGCATGACATGTAGAATCGATGTAGTTTATCTTGCGAAGTAACGAGGATACTGCACTCTGGCCAGTGTGAAAGACATCGTAATGACAAATGGGCATCAGAAGTGCAAAACCCAGTACAGGGTATTATTATTTTGAAGAATCACACCAATGTTCCACACAAGCCACCTTCGAAAGCATTAGTTTTTCCCAGCGCAATGTGAATTTATTTGGTTATAAAACAGTATTGTAGTGGATAATATGTGTGACTTTATGGAGAGGAGCTATTTGTGAGCAAATCAAAGTCCTTTCCATAGATACAAAAAGGAGTGCCTCAAGGCTATATACTAGGTCAGCGTAGAGTTCTCACAAAAGCCATTATATCATAGCAAATCTGTACGGTTGCAATCCGTGATACTGCTGTTGATGTGGTTGTGTAGTCTGTACCCAAAGCCTAGATGAAAAAAATTAGTAAATTTTTGTTTAATATGCCCCCTACCTAAGTGACTGCAAGTGCCCCCCCCTCCCCCCCACACCTTGCATAGACAGTTTTGTGATGTCCAAATTCTGTCTGCAGCATGAGAAGCGTACTTTGTTGAGCTCTGTATACAGTTTAAAAGCAATTAGTGCATGATTCTAATTAGCAAGACGTGCCGTGCCATAAGATGCAGCAGATATTGGAGTGAATGTGGGTGTTTTGCAAATTATGAATACTCAAACACAAAGACAGTGCAAGGGAAGATACTGAAGATTAAGTTTGACTTTGAATTTCTTTTCCTTTTTTTCGGCCACTTTGTGCAGATGTTTCATAAATTGGGAGATTTCTCTTTAGAATGGTTACTTTTTTGCATCTTTTACTAAAACTGGAAAATCTAAATCTGATGTAAAAAGAAACATGATGAAACTTGCCTGAACGTTTGATATTGTAAGCTGCTTGGTTAGAATGGTGTCAAAGAAAAAAAAAACTGGGTAATTGTACAGAGATGAAAAACAAATTTGTATAAAAGACATATTTTTGTACTTCATCAAATCTCTACATGCATGTCAGCAATAAAATTTGATATGGAAAATCTTTGTCTCTCTGTAGTTAGTTTTTTGTTGTTTTTGTTTTGTTTATATATATATATATATATATATATATAGTATAAATAACTCCAGTATTTAAATTAATACTGTATATATTGTAAGAACAGTATTAGACTTAGTTCTATTTGAAAATCACTTTTTATTTATTTTAACTCATTCGCAATGACCTTTCATTTTAAATTAGTTTAAAATTTAGGGGGTTTTTTTACACTTTTTTTTTTTTTTTTTTTTGCATTTTAGATGCAGTTCTGTCCTCTTGTGGTAGACGTATGAAATGACATCCATGACTGTGTTCTCAGACTGTCTTATCTGAAATAAATTGATTTGTTTGGGTGAAGTTATATTGAGAGCAGTTCAATATAAGTGTTTGTTGTAATGTCATCTAGACTAACCCTTAAGATATAATTCTTTATTTATAACAGATTCTTGTTAAAAAAACGATTTATTTTGAATGTTCTTTTAATCAGTTGGTCAAGCATCTGGTTTCCCTTTTACAGAAGACTTGTATTCAAGATGTGTGTGTATGTGTGTGTTAATCATCTGAACGTTTGGGTAGATTTTGGAGCTCTTAGGTAGCTGTTAACTATTCACCTTGCTCTCCTGTGTGCCAGAATAAGCTTCAATGTGGACCAAACCTTTATTAGTCAAAGAACTGGACACATAACTATTTTGAAGCAAACCACATCAGTCCAACACATTAAAGTAGATCTCCCAGAAGAGTTGCAAAACCAACTATAGCCTAATACTTTGCAAGCCACTTATCTGTTGAAAGCATATTTTGATAGCAATCACTCATCCTGACATATCAACGCATGTGTCCTCCTGTTTAGTTGAGCGATTTGAGCAGCAAGAAACATTCACAATGCACACAAGGCATCCATATGAGCTGTTGAACAAAACTCTGCTCGCAAAGCAAATTCTTCAGCTGTTTGTATTCATTTCGCTGTGCCTGTCCCTAGTGTGCTCAAAACAACACATGGGAGTTTACATGCGAGCTCCCTTTAGAACATCCTTTATTGATGATCTGGTTTCCTGTGAACCCATGCTCAGAATACAATGTGCTTCTTTATAAGCCTCTTGTAACAGCTCAGGCTGCCTGGAGTTAATGTAGCAAAATGGAAGTGTTTGATAATGATGTTACAGCAACCCTGGAGTTCAGTACAAGTTTTACGACTTAAAGGGCCCCTATCATGGATTTTTGAAAGTGACCTTTCATGTAGTGTGTAATAGCTCTAAGTGAATGAAAACATCCTGCAAAGTTTTAAATATGAAAGTGCACCGTATATATAGTTATTGTCTTTCAAAAATAAGAGTCGACTCTGAGTCAATGAAATTAATTGTTTTTCAAACGAGTCATAAGCCGTTTCGTAGTGACGTCAAGACGAAACATTGGCCCGCCCACTTGCGCGCACCAGGGGAACTTAAACCTTAAACCGGCAGCTGATCCTGTGGATACTGGAGAGATCATGTTGAGGAGACGCTGTGTGACACAATGTGACGGTAAAGATTTTTTTTTTCCACTACCAATGTTTGTTACATCAGTCATTCACGCAAGAGCTCGCTGTTAGTTACCTCAAACTGAGTAGTGAATCACTGAAAAGTCCTGCTCAAGTCTTGCTTGCGATGGATGTTCGGGTTGAATGAATGGTTCTTCTAGTGTTTCATCATCGGACTCGCGCTCGGATTGATATGGTAAAATCGACGTCATTGTTCGTTACTGTGTTTAGTTTACGGTGTAGGAAGCCTCTGGACCGACACTGTCGGTGTTATGGCAATGGGAAAGACGTGGTAAACCAATCACAACAGACTGAGCTGTCTGGCCAATCAGAGCAGAGTAGCTCGCGGAAAGGAGGGATTTCGAGAGATTGATTCATTTGGTGAGTCGTTTGAGAATCATTAAAAATCTGGTGATGTGCAAATGTATATTATGAGAAAATGAAACAGTTTTTTGACATTTGATGCATGCAAACCTGTTGTAGGAGACTCCAAAACAACATTAGGGAACTTTAAAATATCCATTATAGGGGCAATTTAAAGGTATAATATGTAACATTTTTGCATTAAAATATCCCAAAATCACAAGGTTAGTATTATACAGTATATTTTGTTAAGTTGATAACTTACAATATTCCAAATGTTTCCAACTATTTTTAAATCATGAGAAAATTGTGATTTTTAAAGGACAACTCTGGCGCAAAATGAACCTTTGGTCTAATTACACTTTGGTACATAGTCAACCGTTCTCTTGAGATTTGTTTTCATGATCATCGAATGTAAAGAGTTTTATCTCTAAAAACTGTTTAGCTTATATAGTATATAGGGCATATAGTAACTGTTTTCTAAAGATGGCTCCTGCCTGTATAAGCGAAGTGGACTGTCTTTATAAAATATCTTCTTATTAAACTGTCTGTACAGTTACAACGTTCTCAATGCTTCAGTTTGCAGGTAAGGACCCTCATTATGCTACCGTGTTAGTGTTGGGTGTTTGAAATTGCTAGTATAAGTGTTTATACTAGCGTTATAAGCTAAACAGTTTTTAGAGATAAAACTCTTTTCATTCGATAATCATGAAACCAAATCTCAGAGAATGGTTGACTATGTACCAATGTGTAATTAGACCAAAGGTTCATTTTGCGCCGGAGTTGTACTTTAACCAAGGAAATGGGGCGTGTGAGCAGGGGTTAGCTGGGAGTCGCCAGTCAATGGCTTCATATCCGCGTTACCCTTGGTTTCCGCCGTCTATGGTTTCCGCTTGTACTGCCATAGTAACCACGGCGACAGACGTGGACAACTGTGTTATGCCTAGCAGGACGCTCACGCTGTTGTTGTTTTGGTCAAACATTATGGACCATGGCAAGCAGACTTTGAGACAAAAAGAGGACTAAAACAAAGATCAACATCTTTCGAGATGCCGAGAGCTCCACGTCCGCGACTAACTTGGACTTGACAGAGCTTCACAAGTCACGACTTGACAGCTACACCGCTCTTGCACATACTTTATTAGACAGGTGAGCAAATGTGCATAAAACAAATCAATGTTATATAGCTCAACATGATGAAATGTTAGAATATGATCAGTATGTTATTCTAATGTTGATCTAGCTTAACGTTACTGCTTCATATAGCAAATGAACTAACACATAGAATAACATCATAATGCTGTACAGTATAGTGTAACAGTTAACGTAAGACCAAGTGGAACAGCGCTGCGTTCCCTCACAAGTTTAATTTGTCAAATAAACTGACCTTTGAGTAGTAATTCAGCCCTTGCGTGTATAAGGTAGAATGAAATGTCCTCATTCCTTTATATCCGCGGGACTCGCGTGTGATATGTCTCTTATTAACAGTCGCAACCTGCTTCATACCACTGTAATGTTAAAAAACATTAATGTTTTCACTCATCCATAAACATTATTAGATCCTTCAGCTTGACAGCAAGTCCCATCATTCAGCTTGTCACTGCGTCATAAACCTACGCCTTTGTTATTGTAAGAGGTTAGCGACCCCTAGTGGTGAAAAAAATTGCATATTGTACCTTTAAAATCAGTTTTATCCAATGTGTGAACCGCTAAGCCTCACAGCAATGCCCACATTAAAGACAGAGAACAGTGCTGGCTAACTCAAGACACTGGGGTTAAATTGGAGACATTTATAGAGAATGCTTTGGTGTGGGTTGTGAAAATCGTGTGTACTGCAGACATACAAGTTTCCTATCTTATTATAACCATTCAATCTCAGTTGGCAGTGGTTAACATTTGATTTTAGTTGTATTTTTATTTAATTACATTTAAATGTTTTTATAATTTCCTAGTAATTTAAAAAATAAATATTTATAAATGACATTTTATATATTTATTCATTCATTTGGTAACATTTCATTTAATATTTTACATATACACTCACCGGCCACTTTATTAGGTACCCCATGCTAGTAACGGGTTGGACCCCCTTTTGCCTTCAGAACTGCCTCAATTCTTCGTGGCATAGATTCAACAAGGTGCTGGAAGCATTCCTCAGGGAGTTTGGTCCATATTGACATGATGGCATCACACAGTTGCCGCAGATTTGTCGGCTGCACATCCATGATGCGAATCTCCCGTTCCACCACATCCCAAAGATGCTCTATTGGATTGAGATCTGGTGACTGTGGAGGCCATTTGAGTACAGCGAACTCATTGTCATGTTCAAGAAACCAGTCTGAGATGATTCCAGCTTTATGACATGGCGCATTATCCTGCTGAAAGTAGCCATCAGAAGTTGGGTACATTGTGGTCATAAAGGGATGGACATGGTCAGCAACAATACTCAGGTAGGCTGTGGCGTTGCAACGATGCTCAATTGGTACCAAGGGGCCCAAAGAGTGCCAAGAAAATATTCCCCACACCATGCTACACCACCACCACCAGCCTGAACCGTTGATACAAGGCAGGATGGATCCATGCTTTCATGTTGTAGACGCCAAATTCTGACCCTACCATCCGAATGTCGCAGCAGAAATCGAGACTCAGACCAGGCAACGTTTTTCCAATCTTCTATTGTCCAATTTCGATGAGCTTGTGCAAATTGTAGCCTCAGTTTCCTGTTCTTAGCTGAAAGGAGTGGCACCCGGTGTGGTCTTCTGCTGCTGTAGCCCATCTGCCTCAAAGTTCGACGTACTGTGCGTTCAGAGATGCTCTTCTGCCCACCTTGGTTGTAACGGGTGGTTATTTGAGTCACTGTTGCCCTTCTATCAGCTCGAACCAGTCTGGCCATTCTCCTCTGACCTCTGGCATCAACAAGGCATTTCCGCCCACAGAACTGCCGCTCACTGGATGTTTTTTCTTTTTCGGACCATTCTCTGTAAACCCTAGAGATGGTTGTGCGTGAAAATCCCAGTAGATTAGCAGTTTCTGAAATACTCAGACCAGCCCTTCTGGCACCAACAATCATGCCACGTTCAAAGTCACTCAAATCACCTTTCTTCCCCATACTGATGCTCGGTTTGAACTGCAGGAGATTGTCTTGACCATGTCTACATGCCTAAATGCACTGAGTTGCCGCCATGTGATTGGCTGCTTAGAAATTAAGTGTTAACGAGCAGTTGGACAGGTGTACCTAATAAAGTGGCCGGTGAGTGTATTAATTAATTGGTAATGTCAAATCGCTTAATCCAGAGGTGGGAAACTTTTTAGACCAGAGGGCCTCATCAAGCTTTGCTAACCAATTGAAGGACCACATACTAAATCCATGATAAAATAACTTTTATTTACACTGGATGTATGCATGAATTATTTATTTAAATATCCAATTATTTAGAATAACAAGACACTATATGTGCTGTTACCCTAGGTAGGGCAGATCCAATTTAAATTGCATTAAATAATGTAAACTTTTCAACATAACACTAAACTAAAGCACCAGTAGGTGGAGAGTCATTAATTCGTTCGTTCAAACGACTGATTCATTAATGGTAGGCTAATGAAAACATGGCTGAGTGTTGCAGATGCAATTAATGGTTCTGCTGAGATCTTTGTTTGGAACTATTTTTTCGCTGCTGAAACAGAACAAAAACAGTCAATATTACATCTAAAATGTAAGTGACTTAGTTTTAACTGTTTATTGAACTGTTGTATGAAATCAATGTCACATTTTTTCAATCGTGATGGTATTCAGGAAAACAGCACTCGTCTTGTGATGTTGCTTAATTATATTCTATATTAAAAATATAAACACGTTAGACAGTAGCCTATGTTGTTAACTGAGTTTCTTTTGTGTGAGCTGCGCTCATTTGTGTAGATTTTTCCAGCGCAACGTTGTTACCGGCGGTAATAATATTTATTATCCACTATAGATCGCAAAATACAATAAATGTAATAAAATCATAATCATTCTCTTGGTTTAGTGATTCCCTTGTTATTTTATTTTTTTAAGTCTGTTATAGAGTTATAGACCTTATGTGCTTGAGAAGAGGGCGCAGCCATCTTTATAATTGTCTTTGAACTACCGTTTTTTGCGGTCGCTCTGTATATTTCTATGGCATTGCTGTTATGAGTAGGCTAATTAGCCTTTGAAGTGGATTTACTTAATTTAAATTTAACGAAGGTTATCATGAGGATTGTAATGTTTAAAGCAGATGTCTTAACAAATGTCAGCAGACCGGGAACATTTTAAAACGAGCCGTTCATACAAAAATACAGGCCGGAAGACAGAAGACAACGAGCGCAGCGCTGAAAGGGGGCGGGGCTACATAAGGTCTTCTCAATGCTTGCTCCTCTTGTCTGTTATGAAAACTGCCAAGTCAGATACAGTAGAATGTCAAGAAGATACTTAAGAATTGCCATAAAATCCACCTGATTTGTCAAGTTACCAGGAGGTAATTACTAAAGTGAGAAAGAATTTGGAGTAGGCTGCTAAACATAAAGTTCATAAAGAGGGAATCTAAAGACAAAATCCACCTGAACTGCTTTTCTGGATACCAGTTTATAAAGTTTCCCTCTGATGTGACGGAGTTACATTATAGCTAAATCATTTCTGACTGTTTTAAATAAAATGCTTTCCAAGGTAATTATTTAATGAAAAATGTTTTGATTTCTAGTAAATATAAAAATGAGAAAAAAAGCCTGTTAATCCTCGACTGTCAGCTTTTACTGTACAGATCAGTGTAAAAAATCTTTAAAAAACAACCATTTTGTCTTACTGGTATGGTACAACTTGAGGGTGAATAAATGAGGTAAAAGACCTTTGGGGGAACTCTCTTGGTATCACATGTGCTTTCATTCCTCTTGAACACATAGCTTTGGCTTTGACAGGATGCAGGGGATTCATGACAGGATACATTTGTTTCCCCCTCTGAGCAGCACTGGAGTTTTGTGTTGTGTATAACTCCCTGAATATCTGTCCATCTCAGTGACAGCTGATCTAGTATATTGTCTCTTGAGTAAAGTTTGACGTTGTAGGGTCTTACAGATTTCTATCAGACCATTCTTGTACCCAATTAATTGCATATGATGACATGATGATGTTCAGTGGTCACTCACAGTCCCTAATCCCCAATTTTTATGTGTAAGCAAGAACATTCACCTCAAATAATAGTCTTCTTGCTCTGTTGAATTAGGAAGGTCGCCAAGCAGTAATTGAAGTCTCTGTCGTGATCCTCCAGAGAGGATCATCTTTGTTGTCCATTCCATTCTTGACTCTTCCCAGTCCTCCATTCTGGGGCAGTATCCTCCATCCGACCCAAGAGCCCCATTGATTCCATTATCCGCTGGATGAGATCCAGACTCTGCTGTCGGACGTGCTGAGTAACCCGCTGTGTCTCTGTCTCAGGGGCTTTTGTGTCCTTGATCTTGAGCGTATGAGATATGACCGCTCTCACTGCTTTCCCAAAAGCTTTGACACTGAATTATCTGCCACCCTGTAAGGACTGAGCCTGTAGGCATAATGTATATGTATCTAACAGAGCCTCACGGGCCACACGTTTCTTACATGTTCGTTCCTGTATTAAAATTAGGAATCCAAACTTAACCTGAACCTCATCTATGAAATATTTAAGTTTTTAACTTTGTCGACAGTAAAACCCAACTCACCTGTTTTTGTATCTAAAATCATGTGTAACAGAATAATTGAATGATATAACATGGTGTTCATTATGTATTAAACAGTTCAAAGCAGATAAAAAAAAAATGTAACATAGCTTACTGTACAATATTACACACTTTACCAAGAACATCAAATCACTACATGAAACAAGCTGTGTTGTCATCTATTATTATTATATTATATATATATATTTCTTTCAGGCTTTTCAAGATCACTTGAAAACCTACCATGAATAGGGTACACACACAGTGTGTATTTAACTATTGTTGGCACTACATTTCATGTTTTTTTGTTGTTGTGAAAACTATTAAATATATATACAACATTTTTTTTTAACCAGAATCTGCTGAATATAATATTCAATTCATTGTAGTATTTTTTAAACTGTTCTTTTATTAATAACTGATTAACATATAAAGAAATAATTATAATAACGTGAAAAAAAATTTAGAAAAATTTTAGTAAAAAAATTACTTTAAATGCAATTCAAAGACTCATTCTCCTAAGTCTTTTCTTGCCATGTCTGCTTATTTCATGTGTCTCCATATATTTGAGAAATTGAAAACAGGCTTAGAGTGAGGCTGTCTTTCTGCACTTGCCTGCTTACTGTGAACATCTGGTTTTGGGGTGAGAGTGACCTCTTCAACGGGAACCTGTGTCTCCTCTGTCAACTCTGAGGGGTGCCAGAGCTGAAAGATGGACAGGGATGCCTATATGATTGCATATGTATATGTGTCAGAGTTTATGGCCCGAGTGTTCAGTATCCTGAGCATTTTTTTTTTTTTTTTTTTTAAGGACCCACTGGGAATTCTCTAAAATGTTCTTCCTGTTCTGGGCAATCTTAGAAACACTCAGCTGCTCAAAAGATGCTGTTTATGAGTATTTTTAATGCATAAAACTTGATTGTGTTCATGAATTATATTAATAATCGTATTATCAATCATGTATAAGTCTCCATGATATTCTGGTCACTTCATATAGGTTAGGATCACTCCTTCAGTGTGAATATATGATAATTCCCATCCGTTTTATTGTCCGCCTGGGAATATCTGATCATTTCGAAAACCAATAACATATAATAATAGGCCGCATGTTTTTTTGGATATTCTTGTCCACAGCACAAATTGTATGGGATGGGTAATGCTGAACATTTGTATTTAGGGTTAGATGTTTATCCAAATGTCCAGATTAATACAGTTCCATGGTTACATTTAACAGAAACTCTCTCTCACTATCTGCACATCTCATTGAAATCCTTTAGAGGTTACAAAGTGGCTAAAAGTGCGTGTAGTGAAAGTATGTACGTTAAGAGAGAGAGAGAGTGATTACGACTCTAACAGCTGTCCTCCCTTATACAGGCACATCTCTATGGAGAGACCCAGAGGAAGCACAAGTTCAGCTTCCAAGAGAACTGAGAGAAAAAAAAACATCAGGAAAGGCATCTAGAGCTCCATGTTTGATCAATCCTCTCACCACTGGGAGTCGAAACAAACTTTGGCAAAACTCAGCACCTACATTCCTTTTAAACTGAAGGCAGGCATTCGTTGGTATGCAATAATGTTTTAGCCATGAGATGTGTTGAAAACAATGTTCTGCCACACCCGTGTCATTTCATATCCTGGCAACTGATAGTCTGTTGTTGTCATTGCCTTTGGCTCCTGTGCAAAGACATCTTATGAATTAAACTGATGAATGGCTGAATTTTAGATCTTGTCTTTAGTGAGAGAAAGCACATTTGGTAAAAGCATTACACTCAGGAAAATGGGTTGAATGAAACATGATTTTTATTTCTTTTTAATCCTTCATCTGTTCTAATGGTTACCATGGATGTCTTTTTGTTTGGGGACAAACTAATGTACAGTAAATAATGACAAAAATTGTAAATCATTGCTGAAACATGAACAAGCTTAGACGTCTATCTGTGCATTTGAAATCAAGTCTTGCTGTGTGGCCATTAACGCCCTGCTAAGCCTTTAGAATTTCCAGTCCTCTGCTTTTCCACGTACTTGCTTCCTGTTCTCCCCATTCTCTCCCGAGAGATGAGGGGGTCATTATTTAAGTTTCCTCTGTATCTAAAGCGAGCTTTGGTGTGGGTGGCTTGGTTGAAGAAACCTCCCTCGACATGCTATAATCAGAGAGCTAAACTTCAGAGAAACTCATAATCTTAGCAAAGCCCATCTTCATAGGACATATCAGACGCTGACAAAGAAAACCATGTGTGTGTGTGTGTTTCCTCTGAAAGAGTTACTCATTACTCTGACTTATCAAACAACCCTTCCAGTCTTTATGAGTAAAGCTTCCTCTTCTAAAGCTCAATGTGGTGAATATTGCTCTCATTTGAACTAAGTTGTTGCTGTTTGAATGTTTGATGACATGTATTATTAAGTGACTCCCACTTTCCTGGAATCCTTTTTGCACAGGAGGGAAAAGAGAGAGAGAGAGGGAGAGAGTGCTTGGTGACATATACACCAGCCTAGAGAAGAATGGCAACTTATGAAGCTTTGTGGTAAACAGCTATTTTTACTAAGCTTTTCCTCTCCAGCCTCTCAGATACTGCTACATGCTCATCATGGGCTTATGTGGGAAACGCTAAATAGTGATGGGAGCTGTCTGGGTTTGGACAAACCACGCAGAGTGACAAACTGCCTTGCAGGGTGCAATTGTCCCTCTCCCAGCCTCACCACCATGAAACCAGGGTGGAGTACCAATGGCTTCTTTTGTCATAGTTTTTGACCAGAGATGCCATTGTGACCGGCTTTTTGCCAACCACCGTGAAGATAAATTTAGAGTCCATTCCGGTGGTCTGGCACATGAAACAAATCCCTGCAGAATAATAATAATAAAAAACATTAAATTACATGTCGGTGGTTGCCAAGAAAGGAGTTATGTGGTTGTTAGGGTGTTCTGGGTGGTTGCCAGGGTATGCTAGTGATTGCTAAGTTGTTTTGAAAGTTAAAAAGGAGTTCTAGGTGGTTGCCAGGTTATTACTATGTATGTAACTAATGTGTTTTAAAATTTAGAAAGATGTTCTGAGTGGTTGCCAATGAGTTATGTGGTAAACACTGTGTTCTGGTGGTTGCCAGGGTATTGCTATTTAGTTAACAATGTTGTTTTAAAATTTAGAAAGGTCTTCTGAATGGTTGCTAAGAAGTTATATAGTTAATACGATGTTCTGCTGGTTGCCAAGGTGTTGCTATGTGGTTGATAAGGTGATTTGAATGACACTTTGTGTGTTGTTTGGGTGTCCTGTGTGGTTACCAGGGTGCGTGATTTTTTTTCCCAAACCACTTCAGCAGAAATCCCGATCCCTAAACCTACCCGTCACTATAACCTAATCCAATGAAATCGGCTGCAGGGCGGGATTTCCGCTGAAGTGGTTTGGGAAAATAAATCACGCTACCAGGGTATACCATGTGTTTAAAAAGTTTGCTAAGGTGCTAGGTGTTTTGAATGCTAAGGTGTAGGTGTAGGCTAGGTGTTTAATGCTAAGGTGTTTTGAATGAATAGTGTGTTGTTAAGGCTTTCTGTGTGGTTTCCAGGGCATTGCTAAGTTGTTTCCAGGTTGTTCTGGGTGGATTATTTGGCTATAGTATGGTTTAGATGCTCTTTTTATGTAAATACATGTATTTTGTTGGGTGTTTTTATTTTGTTACAAATTTGATTGCCCATCAGAATTTTTTTTTAAGTTTGATTGATTAAAAAAGTAATAGCAACGAGATTTGTGGTGTCATACATACTAGCGCAACTGTGAGCAATAATGGCGATGCTTGTTATAGCATGCAAAAAGAAACTTGAAATATATGTAGGCTACATAAAGTATATATGGGGAGCTGAAACAGTGAACGAAAGGAAAACCGCTCATCTCTGCTTCTGTTGGTGAGTTCAGTCCAAGTTTTCCCCCCAAAGGTTGTATATATATACTCAATAGCAGCATATTTTTGTAATGTGAGAGTGTGTGGGAGAAGCCAGAACTCTTTTCTGGGTGAGACATATGAAACACCATAAACCACCATCTGCTGAAAGGACTTGGATGGGATTTTACTGTGTAATAGTATGGGCTGTAAAAAGAACTACTGTAAGAAGTTAACAATACATTACAGAATTGACGGGTGGATGTCTATACCACATTCTGCCCTCTAATTCACGCTTCTCACGAAATCTTTTTTGAAGGCTCTCCTACATGAAACTGTAATCCTTGTCCCATCTCAAAGTGTAGTCAAATCACTGTCTTTGGGGTATTAGGCAATCGTTCTGAAATCCTGTGAAATCAATAGAAATGAAATCCAGTTCCTATGACGAAATAGCAGTAACCATAACACAATAGGATTTCACAAGTGTCCCTTGAGCACCTAGAAAGCTTCAAAGTGTGCAGTCATATCCAAGTTTCCTCTGGGGTCATCGTCATGCTTTCTGACTCATTGGGAACATGTCTGTGTGATGAGGTTTTGGACACTGGGACCTTTTTTCCTTCTTTTTTTTTAAAGGTTTCAGTTGACCCCAATAACTTAAAATGTGTGTGTGTGTGTGTGTGTGTGTGTGTGTGTGCGCATCTATAAAATTGGGAGGAAAAAACAAGTAACAGGTGTAAGGCAAGCTCCTAGGCAAAGATAAATAAGTGATTAAAGTAAAATGTGTTATATTTCTAGATGTGTGATTCTAACTGAAAATAGAAGGCATCTTCAATTACAGTTATAGAAATATGAATTTTACAAAAGCAGTTTGATGACACAAAAGCTGTGTCATGTGAAGGGCTTGAATAAGTTGAATCACTGAGAACAATTAAAGAAAAATATATACTGTAACTTCGTAAAAATATAATTTCTCTTTAATGAGAAGAAAAATTCTAATGCAGTCCCATTTGAAGATTATTATGTTGCAGCACAAAAAAAGGCACAGAAAAGATTGAATGTTTAAAATATTAGAATCTAGGGGAAATGTATTTAACATTTTGCAATATTAATAGTATTTGTCTTAGTATTATTTTGACAGTCTGCCCCAAATCATCTGGTACAATTTACCTCACAGCATTGCTCCATTTAATATTTCATGGCCAAATGTTCATGGCTAATATTTTTAGCCGAATAATTTTAATCTTTAAAATACATTCGTAATTTAACGTATACCAACGTGTATGGTATGTATTTTTGGATTTGAATAAATGAGAAATAAATATGAATGATATTATACTGAAATTATAAATAAATCTTATTTTACCTGAAAATGTTGACATGCAAAACAATTTTAGCATAAAAATTATGTGCAGTTTGCTAGATTACCCACTGACACATCTTACCCCAGTCTCCCTTAAATATAGGCCAACTTGTTCTTCTCAATGAATATTGCCTGTATATCATTTATAGTGTTGTTGCTAAAGAAATATAAATCAGTTTCTTTTGGATATTAATAAATCTCTTTATTTTGCCAGATTCCTGACTGTGCCAGACTTTGAAAATACCTACTCTGAGGAAAAAGGTATGTTTCTGTTGGACGACAGGGTCTGCTATATTTCTCATATGCAAACATAATATTCCAGTTGATGTGTCATGTTATTGAAGTTCTGAATGAAAGTGTGATTATGTTAATATCCTCTGTGAGTGGTTTCTATTTGGATATTTTTAAAGGCCAGAAGCTGTATTCATTTGTAAAAGATCCCCTTCATTTCCTGTCATAATGCATGTATTTGAAATATGTGATGGCAGCAGTATATCTATATCTGTAGGGTTTTATGGAAGCTTTGCATGGTTCTGATTAAGAGATCTGAAATAACAAGGATAGAGGAACTATTTCAGAAGTCCATTAAATAAACCCGACAGCATCTTTTCATGTGTTAATTCAATTCAGCTACCAAAATAGGGTGGATTTTTTTTTACTTCGCAGAACCGCAAAGCACTTTCGAAATATTTTGTTTGGATTAAAAAGCCAGAGAATTCAATACAGTGGAAAGTTCAGCTATCACAAGTATGAATTTGTGATTTATATTAAGCTGGACGGAGTAGAAGAAGAGAGAACCAATTGAGACTTTTGGGAGAAGGAATGGAAATGCATGACCTTTCTAAAAGGGAGGCAGCAAACTCTTAGCATTTGCCAGAGTCACAATTATTTTACCTTCTCCTCTGTTGGAATGTTTTTGTCACTTGGCACCAGCCCTGAAGTTGTATTGCACAGCCTGGGCTTTGATGCTGAAAAGCTTTGCTGTAAAAAGAACTGTAAAGGATGAAAGTTGTGCTTTATATATTAGCTGCCTCACGTATCTTTATCTACTTCTGCGCATGGCCACCAGTTCCAGATACTGCAACATATAGGTATTTTAGCTCCAAGGGGACCATTTCAGAATCCTGAAACTGTTCAAACTAGTGGATTCATGAATAGTTCAGTGTGACTAAAAGCATCCATTAAGAAAGTAAACATTCCATTTCCATTTTATGATGATTGTAAAATGTATTGCAGGACATAGAACAATACTGATGGATAAAATTGTGTCATCAATGCATCAGAAGTAGATTGAGGAAGTTTGGTTGTTTTTTTCGTCTAAACCATGTATGTTGATGTCTGCTGCATGTGGTTTCCTCTCATGTGTAGTTGTTTATAGCTGGTTCTGAGTCAATCCCAGACAGGTGGAAGGAAGTGTCCTTCTTTCCTCTTTCACATCAGCTTTGTTTATAGTTGAACTCATAAATGGGCAACATACACCCATCTGGAGCTCTGGATGAACATAAACCCTGTAATATACTGGTGCCGGTGCTACACACTTTGCTTTTAAAAAGCATTGGTCTTGAATAGAGAAGTTTCAAAAATGTCTCTTTGATTAAATTAATTGAAACCATCCTTTTTTTTTCCTTTTTTTTTTTACTACAGTTCTAACCTTAAGCATGTATCATTGCTTTGAAAAAGCATTTTATATTACTATTACTATAGTAATCTATCCATTTTAAATAACGCAAACCTGTAATCTAATGACCTTATGCCAATTATTTCCAGCCATTATACATTTGAATGTACAAGAAATAAATTTTTAAATTTTAATATCAAATTTAAACATCGTGATATCATGGCTTTGGTGGAGAATTCATAATTTAATTTTGTTCTGTTCAACCCTGTTACTTTATCTCCACCATTTATAATTACCTCTAGAACCAATGAGGTTCATTATCGTGTGTTACGTTTGAGCTTCCGCAAGAACCAATGAGGTTTGTTCTGGGACGTAAAGCAGGTTCGGTTCTGCTTTGCTTATGTTCGCTGATCAATGTTAAAATGTGAATAAAAGCCTACATTTAATCTGTCATCTAATCATATAAAGCGATCGTGTCTCTTCAGAAAATTTGGACTAAACCTCTTAGTATTAGGATCTCTTAATTAACTTTTTGAAGCGTGGTAGTCGTGTAGCTGTCAACTGAGGGGCAGAAAGCTCTCAGATTTCATCAAAAATATCTTCATTTGTATTCCGAAGATGAACAAAAGTCTTACTGGTTTGGAACGATGTGAGGGAGAGAAATTGATGACAGAATTTTCATTTTTGGGTGAACTATCCCTTTAAAACAATACGCTTTCAGCTACCAAATGGTACTCCTTTCAACATATTTTTACTCTTTTTAAATCCATTGTGCAGAATTCCACAGATTTTGTCCACAAAATCAGTCAGAAAATGCGATTAAAAATCCACAGATTCCATTTGGGCCTTCTGATGGGTTTTAAATGTGTAATAGTTTCACGGAAACATCATCATGGTGATAATGAGGCTGCTCTGTGCATGTGAGCTGAACCATCTGCTTCAATCCACAGTGTGTAAAGAGAAAGAGTGCTGCTATCCATCACTGACCTGTGTGATCCATCTAACCTCTGAACCACAGCTGTGTGACTGGAATGAGCTGTGAACGAAGACATGTCTGTCACAGAATTTCAGGTCTGAAATCAAGAAAGTATCCTAGTTGATTGTACAGGGACAGGATTGGGTTATTTGTGACTGTTCATTCAGTATGAGTTGAAATGCCCCATTATAGCATCTCTTGTTCATGACAATAAAAAGCAACAGCATATGGTGACTGAAAATCCTAAGTAGGGCTCATGGTATACTGAAGGTATTTTTCCCCCCCTGTAAGATAGCAATGTAAACAGCCTGACACAGTAAACGCAGATTACAAGCCAAGAAGATAAGTTAACACGGCTGCTGAATTCCACTGACCATATTTCTGCATTCCACTGTCACAGAGTGTTACTTAAAAAAATATACAGCTCCATTATGTCCATGTACAACATGTCTTGTAAGCATGCATATTAGGCTAAATATCACTTTGTTTGTGATGAAAACACAGTTCAAAATAAGAAATTTCACACTGTTCAAAACTTTGGGGTCGGTAAGATTTAAAATAGTTTTTAAAAACATTATTTTCCTCAGATGTGTTATTTTGTAAAGAGGACATGTTCAAAATGAACATTTCAGTCTAAAACAAGCTCTGGATAAGTAAGCTGTGCATGTTTGTACTTGCTGAGTAGGTTTTTTTTTCAGATGGAGGGGGGATAATGATTAGTCTTTTATATAGAGTGATGTTTAAGGTGTCCTCACCTGTGAGAAAGCTGTGTGAAATGAGATAGTGTGTTTGACTGATGTTTACTTCTTAGATGCAGGTAAATGGCACCCTTTCAAAAGAAACACGAAAGTATGGGTGTGTTCATGTAATCACAGACTACATATGCGTTTTAACCACCATGATTTGCATAGTATCGCTCAGGAAACTCATTTAGAATTATTGTAGAAGCACAAAAAGGTTAATCATTGTAAAAGCAGCCTTACACAGTGTTTGTACGCTGCTATATTTCAATAAAGTGACATTTTAGAGGGAAAAGGGTTATAGGGTGAAACAAAAGTAGGGTGGGATTTGATTTTATCCATTGGGAAGTTACTTTATTTAAAAAATGGACCTTTAAATAACAGGAACACTGAGAGGAAGGGATGAAAATAAGGATAAAATAAGTTGTTTCAGAGGGAAAGCTAATTATGATGAAAGATTATGAATTTAAACTTTTATTTTATTTTGACACTATATAAAAAAAGAAACTTTTCATGTGCA
This sequence comes from Semotilus atromaculatus, assembly GCA_031834385.1. Taxonomy (NCBI): domain Eukaryota; kingdom Metazoa; phylum Chordata; class Actinopteri; order Cypriniformes; family Leuciscidae; genus Semotilus; species Semotilus atromaculatus. The sequence continues at coordinate 7,542,265 of JAULUF010000019.1, read as the reverse complement.
ACTCATTTTTTGGGTTTTCTTTTGATGCAGAATTAGATAAGTATAATGAAACCGGCTTTTATGAGAGAAGATACCTTCGGTTTTTAATTAGAGAGTCCCGAGAGAACTTAACCACAAGATACAGAAATGAACTGCAGGCTAATGGCTGTAGGTTCACTGTGTGGTTACAACAATCCCAGAGTGCTGTGGTCCAGCTCAGAGTGTTTGTTTTAATGAATGTTGAGTCAGTTGTAAAGGAAGTAGAGGACATGGCATTGGGTCTGACCGCATCATGACACATGTTCCTGTTATAACAGGGAGTTATACAAATGTGCATGTTTCTGTGCGAACCATAGATTCCAAGTTCATCAAATAAAGAGTATACATTTACAGACAACAAGCAGTGGAATAGTTGAAGAGCATAAACAGCTGTGCTCTACCAGGCAAACTAAAACTCTGGTGCTTTCAGTTTGGTCTACTGCCGAGGTTGCTGTGGCCACTGACTGTGTACGAGGTTTCGTTGACAACAGTGGATAAGCTGGAAGCGTTAATAAGTTCATACATCAGGAAATGGTTGGGAGTTCCACGCTGCCTCAGCAGAGTGGGACTTTATAGTAAAGGAATATTGCAGCTGCCAGTCTCTGCTTTAACCGAGGAGTTTAAGTGTGCCAAGGTCAGACTGGAAATGACATTAGTAGAGTCACGTGACAAATGTGTAAGGGAGGCAGCCCCTGTGTTAAAAACTGGTAGAAAGTGGTCAGCAAAGAAATCTGTAGTAGAGGCAAAGGCTGACCCTCAAATTGGGGATATCGTGGGGAAGGGGTTTTGGGCTCAGTTTAGCTCCTCTTAAATGGCACAAGGCAGGCCCAGCTCAAAGGAGGAAGCTGGTAGTCAACAAGGTGCGAAAGCAGGAGGAGAGGATGAGATGTATAAAGGCCATTTCCCAGGCCAAGCAGGGAGAGTGGATGAGATGGGAGAGTGTGGAACAATGCAAGATGGGCTGGCAAGACCTTTGGTCAATGGAAGAGAGTAGGATCAGTTTCCTTATTAGGTCAACATATGATGTTCTCCCATCACCGCAGAACCTAAACCTCTGGGTAGGAGAGGATCCCTCTTGTCCTTTGTGTTCATCACCTGCCACATTAAGGCACATTTTGACAGGATGTAAGGTGGCTCTTAGCCAAGGTCTGTTTACTTGGCGCCATGACCAAGTACTGCGATGTTTGGCTTTAGCATTGGAAGGCAAGCGTAGTATGACCAATAAGTTGCCGCCTGTTCTAGCAAAACATTACACGCAGAAGACAATATTCCTCCGCCCAGGCGAGCAACCACCAAGAAAAGATGTTAACACCAATTCTCGCCCAGGACAACTGGAAGCTGCTAGGGACTGGAAGATGCTGGCTGATCTTGATCAACGGCTTATTTTTCCACCTGAGATTGCCACCACTAACCTATGACCAGACATTGTTTTGTGGTCTGGATCAGCACGCATTGTTCAACTGATATAGTTAACAGTGCCATGGGAGGATGCTGTAGATGAGGCATATGAGAGGAAGAAACTGCGGTATGCTCATCTGGCCACTGAAGCAGAACAGCGAGGATGGAGAGTCCAGGTTTATCCAGTGGAAGTGGGTTGTCGAGGTTTTGTGGCACACTCTACAACCCGGTTCCTCAGAGACGTCGGATTCAGTGGCCAAGAGTTACGTCGCACAGTAAAGAACTTATCTGAAGCAGCAGAAAGGAGCAGCAACTGGCTGTGATTGAGACGGAAAAATTCTAGCTGGCTGTGTACAGGCCGCCACGCTACGGTTTCGTAGAATTCTTGAAAAACTTGAGTCTGTTGGTTTATTTGTATAGGTTGTATAGTATTTACAGTCATTACGTTCCTGTGTATATTGTGTGAATGACGGGTGGTTGGGCAGATATTGTGTTTTGCGGTAGGTGGTATGCCATACGGAACCGTTGCCACTGAAACTGCTTTAACGCACCAGTGGGGCTCGACAGCCTTAGTCAAACGGGTTGGCGCGTATGGTTGGGTTGTGGAGAGATTGTGAGATTGTGGTTAGGTCTCAGCAGCAGGAGGGATGTAGAGGTCAGTAAGCTGGGCTGAGTTGAGTGGGGGACGGAGGGGGGTGACTCTGGGACGCCAGAGTCACTGTCGAGCCCTCTTGAGGTGTCGTGGGCTAGTCGACGAAACACTGAGGACGGAAGGTGTCCACTTGAAGACCCTAGAGATGTCCCCTACTCGGCTCAATCCAGACGGTTGTCGTGCTGGTCCACTAGGGAGACCACACTGTAGTTGCAGCCGTCGTGTGTGCTGACGCGCCAAGTACACTGCAGCCGTTAACGCCGGACAGAAGGGGAGTCACACCCTCATATGGAAAGAAGCGTAAATGGATGGAGAAGCATAGTTTACTGTAAAGCTACGTCTTAGTGTTGCTATCTTGGCGAAAGCAGAGTACAAATCAGCATGAAGTTTTAACATCTACTCTTGTGTAATGGAAATCATTCACCCTATATAATTCTGCTTTAGTGCATGTAAAAGTGGGATCAAAATAAAATTATTTTATATTGCATTTTTCATTACAATTTAAGTTGTCAGTCTATTCCTCATTAATGGAAAAATGATAGTGACCTTCAGATTTTCAGTAACTATATGGTTTCCTCTGTACAAGTTTGTGCAAAACCCATGTTTCTTTTGTATTATGTATGTTCTAAATCCTTTGTTTATTTTTAGTTTTAAATTAGACTTTTTAAATTAGGTCTCAGATGTTTGGACCCTAATGTCAACATATCGTTAAATTGACTGGGTCCTGGCTATATGCACTTGAGCAGATATTGGAATATCAGAGGTTGGGCTTGTTTGGCCCTCAGGCAGCGCGAGCGACGCTAACCTGCAGTAAAGCTGCCAGCCTGGCTCCTCTCGACTTGCCCCATCAGCGCACCCCTGTAATATCCCAAAAGAACATTGTTCGCACACTGACTGTCCCCTGCATGCCCTCGATGACCCATAAATCTGCAGCGCTGCTTCTCTTTTATAGTGCTGCTCGAGACTAAACATGCCACATGCACAGGATTTAGCTTGAAACACCTTCTGTTCTTTCTTTTTGAAGCTGTAATTTCCTGCGTTTGCTTATTCGAGCAATGCATCTATGTCACTTGCCACAAATTATGTGACTTCCTGATTGCACAGGCTTTTTCTGTGCTTCTGAGAAAAGAATGTTGATTACCAAATAATGTCAACTCATTTTCTTAAAAAAGAAAGAAAAAAGAAAAGATTACAGTAAGGCACTTACAATGCAAGGGGCCAAATTTCTGGAGGTTTATAATTTTTTTTATAAAAGTAAATGAATTTTTCTGTTAAAACTTGTGTATTAACTGATTTGTGAAGTTGTTCTCGTCATTTTTCGTTCATTTCAGAGGTTTAGGTAGTATGTTGTCATCAGTGTTGCCAACTACTTTCATTGGAAATTAGCTGAAGCCTGATCAAAAAGTTGTTAAATGTCACTAGATTACTGTCGGCACTTTACATTTGTTTTCTCTCATGCTCACACACTGCATTTTAATATAATATCTAATATCCAATAAAGCTGTTCTCATTTTCTGTAAGACAACAGAAGGAGTATGATACAGTGACTCACCACATGTTAACCAGCAGACCAAAAAGAGGCTATAGATTGGTCGCTTTTTAAAAAAAAGTCTCAATGGGTGTGAAAAGTAGCTGACAAAGTTGCTAAATTGGCAACACTGGTTTTCACACTAAAATCATGTTAACACTCTTTTGTTGCTTGTGTACTATTGTGACTGCACTATTAAAAGTCTGAGTATTTTAATGTTTATATTGCACGATTTATTGCACGATTAAGGAGCGATTCTGTAGTCATGACATTGAATTGTTTGCTGTTAGCATACGGCCATATTATCTGCCACGTGAGTTTTCACATGTTATTGTGATAGCAGTGTACGTGCCTCCATCTGCGCATGCGGAGACAGCAATGGATGTCCTGTACTCAGTCACCAGTAGGCTCCAGACACAGCACCCACAGGTCCTTTTTCTGATCTCTGGTGATTTTAACCATTCGTCTCCATCATCTGTACTGCCCTCATAGACCCAGTATGTCACCTGTCCTACCAGAGAAGATAAAATATTGGACTTATTTTTTGCAAACATCAAGGAGGCACACACTGTGATTCCCATGCCCCCTATTGAGAGAGCTGATCACAATATGGTTCATCTCCAGCCTGTGTATAGGCCAATTGTACACAGGGAGCCTGTGGTGTTACGAACAGTGAGGAGATGGACTATAGAGAGCGAGGAGGCTCTCAAACATTGTTTTGAAACCACTATGTGGTCAGAGCTCTGTGACCCACACGGGGAGGACATCAACGCCATTACAGAATGTATCACGGACTATATTAATTTCTGCTACGAGAATACTGTGCCCACCAGGACGGTAAGGTGTTTTTCAAACAACAAGCCGTGGATTACCCCTGATATTAAGGCTCTCTTAAAGGAGAAGAGGAGAGCTTTCAGATCAGGGGATAAGGTTGAGCTGAAGGTTGTACAGAAGAGGCTGAGGAGGAAGGTCAGAGAGGGGAAGGCCTGCTTCAAGAGGAAGCTAAATAGACAGCTGGAACAGAGAGACATTAGGGGGGTGTGGAGCAGCTTGAAGACCATTTCAGGCTTTAAAGCACCCCCCATACAGGCTGAGGGGGACTGTAAGTGGCTGAATGAGCTGAACCATCACTTCAACAGGTTTGATCAGTCAGCCATCACTAGCCCCACGCAACTGCACCCCATCTTCACTCCATCGGGATCAACTCACCTCTCACCCATTCCATCCCCAGAAAGACTTCTTCATAACACCAGCACTGATCCCCCCTGCTCACCCCTGTCCTTCACAGCAGCACAGGTGAGACAGGCTCTAAGGAAGATCAAGGTGAGAAAAGCAGCAGGTCCTGATGACATCAGCTCTAGGCTCCTGAAGTCCAGTGCAGACCAGTTATGTGGAGTTATGGAGAGGATCTTCAACCTGAGTCTGAAGCTGGGAGTGGTACCACAGCTGTGGAAGACCTCATGTGTGGTACCGGTGCCAAAAACATCGCACCCTAAAGATCTCAACAGCTACAGGCCGGTGGCTCTTACATCACAACTGATGAAGACGCTGGAGAGACTGGTCCTGCAACATCTCCGTTCCGCAGTGGGTCCTTCTATGGACGGGCTACAGTTTGCCTACAGACCCAACATCGGGGTGGAGGACGCTGTGATCTTCCTACATCATCATGCCCTCGCCCATCTGGAGAAGCCTGGCAGCACTGTGAGAATCATGTTTTTTGATTTCTCAAGTGCTTTTAACACCATCCACCGATGCTTCTGAAGGACAAGCTGGAGAGGACTGGTGTGGACCATCTGCTGTCACAGTGGGTTCTGAACTATCTCACGAACCGGCCACAGTTTGTGAGAACACGTGACGGCATGTCGGATCGTCTCATGTGTAGTACGGGTGCCCCCCAGGGGACTGTCTTGGCCCCCTTCCTTTTCAGTCTATACACGGCAGACTTCAGATACAACTCGGACAGCTGTATTCTGCAGAAGTTCTCTGACGACTCTGCCATTGTTGGCCTCATCACTGATGATGATGACGCAGAGTACAGAGGACTGACACAGAACTTTGTGGACTGGAGTCAGCGTAATCACCTCCTTATCAACGTGGGGAAGACCAAGGAGATGGTGGTTGATTTTCGCAGACAGCGGTCTGCTCTCCCACCTCCGGTGAACATCCAGGGAATGGATATTGAGAGAGTGGCCACTTATAAATACCTGGGTGTTCACCTGAACAACAAACTGGACTGGACCCATAACACAGATGCTCTGTATAAGAGGGGTCAGAGCAGGCTGTACTTTCTTAGGAGGTTGAGGTCTTTTGGAGTGACAGGGCCCCTTCTAAAGACTTTTTATGACTCTGTGGTGGCGTCAGCCATCTTTTACGCTGTGGCCTGCTGGAACAGTAGCATTACTGAGAGGGATGTAAAAAAGTTGGACAAGGTGATTAAGAAATCCAGCTCTGTCCTGGGCTGTTCTCTGGACTCAGTGAGGGAGGTAGGAGATAGAAGGGCCCTGGCTAAACTGACAGCTATGCTGGCCAATAAAACACACCCTTTGCACTACACTTTGTCAGTTCTGGAGAGCAGTTTCAGTGATAGGCTGCTCCATCCGCGCTGTGTGAGGGAGAGATACCGCAGATCTTTCCTACCAGCGACCGTCAGACTGTACAATGAACACTGATGACTCTATGCTATATGTTCCACATGTGCCATAATTACATCTGTACATAATTGTTATTGATGCAATTTTATTTTTTTTACTATCAGTATTTATTTATTTATTATGCCGCAGGACATTGTATAAGGCATAGTCTAGTTTAGCTTTATTTATTGTACAGTAATTCTGTTTTTATTGTGTAAGAATGGTACTTTTTTGTTTAAATATTGTCTATGCTGTACACTCTTTTCTCTGCTCTGTCTCTGCTGTTGCAAACCGTAATTTCCCCACTGTGGGACAAATAAAGGTTTTTCTTATCTTATCTTATGAATTGGCACTAAAAAAAAATGGCGGTATAATCACCATTATGGCTGAAATGCTGTCAGTTGAGCTTAACTTGTACTGAACTAATAAGTCTTTAATTTGATGTGGGGAGTATTATCAACATCTCTCATTTATAATCTCAACATGCTTTTCGTGCTCCAAGAATATGTCTTCTCACTTCATGAGAAATGAGAATTAATAAAAGAGAATAGAACCTGCCAGGTATATAATTACATTCTACATCTGTAACAACACTCTTTGGGTGACAGGAGTCAGACAGTAAGTCTACCTCCTTGTACATATAGCACAAAGGAAAGGATTGTGTGTTTTTACAGTGAGGATGTCTGTGAGGACAGGCATCCTTAGGGAGGAGAGTGGAAACTAGGAAGCAAAGCAACAGAGCAGCGGAGCATGGAGGTTGAGGGTGATCTGTGATGAGAATTTGACATCTAACCAGGCTAGGTCCCATGGGGGCATAAACAGTCAAGATTTGGGGTTTTATTCACAATGAAGCCCTGTTAAAGGTATAGTTCATCTTAAAATTACAGTTCTGTCATTATGTATTCATTTTCAGGAAAAGGGACCCTTTGCGTCCTCATCAATTACTAATGATACAATTATAAGTACAAATATTTTTAAAATTGTTTTTGCTTTTCATGTGCAAGGACTTTTACATATATCGTTAATTTCTTTTTTAAATGTTTGAGCCAATTATTTCCAGTCATCATTTTAAATGTACTTTTATTGAAATTTAGGTTTCACTTTATTTTGATGGTCCCTTTAACACATTGTGTTGACTATAAATAACATTGCACCTACATGTCTACTAACTCTCATTAGAGTATTAATAGAGTATTAGTAGACTGGTAGGGTTAAGGTTAGAATAAGTTGACATAGTTTTAAAGTTACTTATAGTCAGTATAATGTCTGTTGGGGGAGAATCACAATAACCTGGCAGATATTAAGCAGACAGTCTACTAATACTCTAATGAGAGTTCGTTGACACATATAGTTGCAAAGTAACCAGTCAACAGAATGTTCAAAAGGGGCCATCAAAATAAAGTATCAAAACTTAAATATCATGATATCATGGCTTTGGTGGAAAATTCTGAATTTTATTTTGTTCTGTTCAACCCTGTTACGTTATCTTCACCATTGAAATTTTTGGTTACACTTTATTTTAAGGTGTCATTGTTATAGTGTAATTATATATCTAAGTACTGAGTAATATTAAGTAACTATGTACTTACTATAGGGTTAGGGTAGGATTAGGTTTTGGTTGAGGGTTAGTTGCATGTAATTATGCATAATTTACTGTTATTAAGTACATGTAACATAATAGTAACAACACTGTAAAACAAAGTGTTACCAAATTTTTTAATATACATTTATAAGTGATTGTTTGATTTTACAGACATATTTTTGACCTCATGGTTCTAACAGTAAGTTTTTCTTTGTCTTTATCAGTATCTTAAAATATCAGTACTTACATCAGCCTTGTCAAGCTAAACATTCTAATTCATTTATCTCATTAATTTAGTTCTATAGCTTGTTTTGCTTCATTGTGTATTTAAGCCTTCAGTTCATTCAGTTCTTTGCTCGGTTTCGTTTACGTCTTGGCTTTGTGTTGTTGTTATACTATTACTCTGAGAATAAGCCTCATAATGCAACCATGAAGCTGCTATAAAACTGAAACAATACAACAAATTGTAATGAGTTTCTGCAGAATGGCTGCCCTGATAAAGGTAGAAGCAATGATAAACAGGAACATTAGCCTAGAACTCAGTGCAGCAATTGTTCCTGTGGGGCGACTATGTTAACACAGCTGAAAATCACTTCCTTTAGGTAGCATTTGGGTTTTACTGTGCAAAAACCATAAATAACCAGAGATTTCAAACTGACTTGCACTGTTTTCTTATTGGCAGACTTACTTGTTTACTCTTTAACCAAATTACAGCCCAGAACGCCACAAGGCGTCCACAGACGGTGTTTCCTTCTGAGTAGAGACTTTGTGACTCCCAGCTGTGGCATTTTTGGGAAGGTTCATTTTGAGTCCTATACCTCTCTCTAACAGCGCAGTATCACAGACAGGTCAACTCTCAGGGAATGAGGAACTGTCTCTGGTCCTACATAACAATGAAATCTGCCCTGAGGCCTGCTAGTGAGTGCTGTATGAACATCTTGTTTGTTGTTAGTGGTATTTCATCTTTCTTGATGCAAATAGATAGGTAGTTACGTTGACAAGTTTCTCCACAAGTTTCAGATTAAGTACCTTTATTGAATTTTACCCACTTTGTTGTTTGCATGGCTGAAACTACTAATATTGTCTTAAGGCGTAACATTTTAATGAAAAATTTGACCAGGTAACTTACTGCAAAGGCTGTGGGACTTTCAAGATGAGCATATGCTTGATCATGCCAAAAAATATTTAATTAAGGATTGAATTAAGTCCACTGATAGTGCCATTCATTTACATGAGCTGTTTCTCCAGAGGAATCATGCAAACCAGATAAAGGCACAAAATCTGTGTTTAATAGTGTAATAATAGTGCCAATTTGCATAAAGAGCTGTGTTTGCACTGAAACTAATGACAATGGCATACAAAAGGCTAAATGTATAGGCTATAAAGCAGTGTATTTTTAGAACTGGTATTATCAAGACAAAATTACAGAAAAGTGGTTTAAATTCCCAGGACAAGACTAAAGAATAGAGGTGATCGTGCCTTTTCCGTCATCGGTCCGAAACTATGGAATACTCTCCCGGCTCATATCAGAACTGCCCCAACTGTATTTACCCGTCCGCCCTCAAAACACATCTATTTTCTTTGACGTTTAATATACCTTGACTGACTGTTCCAAGATTTTACTTTCATGTGTTACACCTACTTTACAGCTCGTGTTTTGTTTTATCTTGTTTTGTTTTATCTTCTTTTGTACAGCACTTTGGTCAACTTCGGTCATTTTTAAATTGTGCTTTATAAATAAACATTGTATTGTATTGTATTGTATTGTATTGTATTGTATTAAATGTGTCCTAAAGCAGGTAGGTTTCTAACACATTCTAGTATACTGTAAATTTCTTTGCTTTCTATTTTTTAGTGGAAGTGGTGGAAACATTAGTATTTTACCACAGATCTTTTGAAATAAAACAAGGATGTATCAAAAATATCACGAGAAGTTGTTAGACAGAGAGACAGCTTTGTTAGCAGTCTGCATGTCACTATACCCTCTGGCTTCTCACAAGATCTTCTCAAGAGAATGTTGGTCTAGATGAGGATGGAGTCACATGGCTGGCTCCTGGAGGCTAACGGAAGGATAAACCCTCTGTCTCTTGAGACAAGAAAAGTAAATACTATATTGTCAACATTTATTACCAACAGAAGATACACAGCAAAGAATCATAGTTAAGATCTTTCATGTCCCCTGTCATATTTCACAGAGAAATTTTTTTTTGCAAGCAAATCTTTTGCACGCGACTTTTAATATCAGTAGGACTCCTATGACCATGTGCTGTAAATCTTATATTAAATCTGTACTTTGCTTTTATACTGTATATGCTGTTTGTATGATAATGTAAATGTTAAACATCGAAAATCATTGAATGGCATTGTCAACCAATAAGATTATTGGAATTAAGCAGACCTGGTTATCAAACAGCTTTGAAAATGTTTGTCTTACAGAAAGCTAGAGCTATTCTCGCTGATTCAACTCATCCACTGTTCCATGAATTTAAAAGGCTTCCTTCTGGTACGTTATAGTATGCGTAAACTTAAAAGCAATTGGTATAGGCATTCGTTTATTCTCACTGCTGTAAGGCTTTTAAACTTAAGATGTCAGAATATTGTGTTTGCTGTTTGTGTTTTGTTTGTGTGTTGACATGGTTAAAAAGTTTATGCTGCACCAAAAATTGCCCTTTGGGCTTATAATAAACTTTTAACTTGAACTAATTCATATAAAACAAGTAGGGTATTTGAAGATTAGGGTCTTGTTTACACGACGATTTACAACTTTTTAATATGTTTTGGTCGTTCATTCAGCGTTTTGGCGGCCTGAAAACACAAACTTTTGAAAACAGGTTTCAAAGTGCATACTGCTATTGTCTCTGTGCAAATTTGCGAAAACAGTGATGTCATGCGCATTGCGTGTTCAGTCTAGTAGTTTTTCTTTTCAAAGTAACATCAACTACTGGTCTGGCAGGCATAATACAGCGTTTTAAATAGTTTTCGTGGATCAGTGTGAACGGGGATCGCTTTTACAACGTTGTCGTCTGTACACAAAAAACGCTAAGGAAAAACGTTTCCGTTTTTAGTAAATGTTGTCGTGTAAATGTGCTCTTAGTGTGAGGCATCAGATGTAAAACTGTGGATTTTGATGATTCATTTCTAAAGACTGCAGTCTGTCAATACACCCTCGGCTGCCTTTCCTTCACTGCTGGCATAATTACTGGTTTAGCCTTGTGAGTTTGTGACACCAGCGCCCCATAAGTGCTGATAATGGCAGCTCCAGCATTCCACAGGGGCTAAGCTACAGCTGGAGCCTCAAGGCTGACTGGAGAACTGGCCGACTACACACAGCCTCCCTGCACAACCATTTCCATTGCGGTTTTAATGTGTCTGTGCGTTTTGAGGAATGGATCTGTCAGGTCATGTGTTTTATCACTCTGCCAAAATACAATCTCATAAAAACATCTTGGGGCAGTGTGATTGGCATTTAAGCGATCTTTGGGGAACATTGCCTTATCTAGATTGCAAATTATGTGGTTTGAATTTTGTGGTGAAGGATCATTTGTGAGTTGGTGTCTGTCTTTGTCAATCAACATTGAAAATATCCAACAGCTTGAACACACAAGATGTTCTTACTCATATCACTATTAATATTGCTTATACTTATAGGGATTGGAATAAACCCTTAAATTTAAGTATTAGGCTACTTTTTTGTGTATAACTTGTCCCGCATTGTTCGTATTACGTATTATCAATGTTTTTGGAGACTGTAATATATATATATATTTAGGATTGTTTGATAAAAGATAGAAAGGAAAAAAAAAACTGTTTATTTGAAATAGATTTTGTTATGCCTTAACTGTCACTTTTGATTAATTTAATGCATCCTTGCTAAATGAAAAAAAAAAAAAAAATCTTACTTAGGACTTGTTTTTTGCTTTGTTTTTTTTTTTATATTTAACTTGTTTTATTTTGCTTAGTGAAACAGGACTTTGTGAGGTTTATTTTGTAAAAATCTAACCAAAAAATGTATTAAAACTAATAGCAACACCCTGCATCATGGTGGTTTTCTAAGGTAAGTCAGCATTTCTTCAAAACAAAATCTATTTCTTAATTCTAGCACTTTTTTAAAACATAATTCTCTTACCCATAATGCACTACTCCTTATGTTTAACTCAAGTTTTCTTGCATCAAGTAATACGAGCATTATTTTTAATGAAGTCCCTCATACTTTCATAATATCTCCACAATCAGAAAGGAAGGAACTCAAGAAGGGTTGTGAAAATGCTCAAGATTTTTCATCTCAATGATGCTTGGCTGCTGGAGTGTTGAACTGTTTATGTAATCCCCCCAGCCATCACTCCTCCCAGGCTTTTAGTCCCACTCACTCTGGTTTAAACCTTGTACACCCTTCTTCCCCCTCTTTTAACATGGGGAAGAACACTGAGGCCTTGTACTGGTCCAGGCTTGGGGTTCCGGGACCGGTGCCGACCACAGAGGGACCACGTCAGTCTCCCCCGAGCCATTTCCTGTCTTAACCCTCCCATCTAATACCAAACAGACCTCATTCTGCTAGTGTTCCCTGACAGGACTGAGCCAATGGGCGTGCCAGAACCCTCCGTGCTATTTGCACTTATCAAAAACATCAGAAAACAGAAAATGTCAGCATGGAGTGCACCATCGACTCTTTCATCTTATATTTGTTGAGGGCAATGAGTTTGATCACTTCTGCTATAAATGGGTGTGGCAGATTCTCACAAAAAAGCGTATGTAATGTTTGTTATATAAGAGGGTGGAGGCTTTACTTGCAGGGAAATGTGATCAGTTCTTGGGCATTAATGAGGTTTATTTGAAGTTAAGGTTCCAGGAATTCTCTAGCACATATTTGTTTATCAAAACATTGGTTTCCTATCCCAATTCTTATTTTTAAAGACTTTAGTGGCATGTTGACATTCAAACATGTTGCTCTTTTCCGCATGCAACAAAATGCATGATCACTGACTGGCAGGTGCGGTTCTATCTGGCCCCCCTAAATTTGGAATACAGTGGTTGCAATACGCAATTTGTCCTGCGGGTGGCAGTAATGGGAAAATTATTTGTTGTGCCATCACTTTTATGTCAAGAGGAAATTACTCAAAGCCAATGGGGTAATCCATCCGCCGGAAACTGAAGCTTCCTCCTGGGGTCGCCATTGTAGCTGGCTATCACCTGCTGTTAGCATCCCATTGACTCCCATTCATTTTGGCGTCACTTTGACAGCGAATAACTTTACATCTGAGGCGTTTAAAGACTCCATTTGTCCATTATTTATTTCTAAAGGAACACAACAATGTATAAAAGGCTCAATTACTTTGTATCTTATGTTATCTCCCCGTAGAAGCCGTTTTTGTAAAAATAGGCTAACGATTGCGTCATAACCATGGGACTCTCTGTCGCACAGTAGAGAAGTTACCGTATAAACAGGAGGAGAATCTTTCACTTTTACTCGCAGGCAATCTTTTACTGTCTAAAGTCAGCCCATGGCATAGATAGAGTCGATAATAATAATTAATCAGAATACTTACCAAAAGTTGCTCCAGGTCACGCTTTGTTGTCTCCGCAAGATTAGGTGTTTCAGATTTGTCTCGGCACAGCTACTAGAAGATGTACAACTGTCAGTCAGGTTGCTCACGTCACATCTACATCGTCAAGCTCAGTTTGAGCCTAGATGTGCTTAGATGCTAAAAACGTGTTATCATTATTGATCTTTATATATCACACTCTAGATAATTACTTAGCCTAAACATTATGAAACATTAATTTGAGTTTAAATTAGCTTCTGTTTACACCTGGCCACTTCATGCGTTTTCTCAGATCGGATAGCTATCTGATTGATCAAAACGATTCCATTTACACCTGGTCACAAATGTTTTTTTGCAAAACGGAAATAAATCCGTCCTTCAATTCCCGCGCTATATGCCGATTTAATGGAGTTCAGGTCACCTAAAGCAACCGATATGAGCTGCATTTTATTGATCATCAGCTAAAATTTCTAAAATCAAAGACCGCAATAAGAGAGAGCGGCAATAGCTCTGGTAAGATCATTTCGGTTCTTTACTTTTAATGAAGATGATTGTGTGTTAAGCGTCTGCGACTTGATTTGCTATAGTTTGCGCATTGGCTTGATGAATAGGTGCTCATCTGCGGTGATGCGTGTTGCAGTAGCGTCGTCATATCTGGCTTTAACATGACATATAACCTATAACACGCTGTCACACATTTCTTTTTTTGCATTTTTTGGGAGGAGTAAAATTGACACATGTTGTTTCAACAACCAGGTGCGTTTACACTTGTCCAGGTTCATCTGGAATGAGCGATCGGATTCAAATCCGTCTCGAATGCGTTTCGGAGGGCACCTGATCTTTTCACGATCAAATAGCTATCCGATCACAGAAAACGCATGAAGTGGCCAGGTGTAAACAGATTGCATGTCATGGTGAAAAATTACTTGAATTAATACTGAAAATAGGTTAAAATGAATGTTAAAGGTGTGCCCCCCTAAAAGCACAAGTGGCCCCTGCCTGGCACCCCCAGTTACTGTGGTCTAGAACCGCCACTGCTCTGGTCAGTCACAATTTTGTTTAGCTGCCTGAAAATGAAATAAATTGAAATAGGTTCTAGAAATATTCTCTTTGCATTTATGTTGCTTTTATACGGTTAAAACCCTAGTCTTCTAGACTCTAAAAATTTAATATCAAGTAAAATATTTTTCAACATTTTCCTTTCACCTTGAATACAGTAAATCTTAATATTTTTTTCGAAAATGTTTAAATATATTTGTTTTAACTTTTTTTTTTATTATTACCTGGAAGGTTCTAATTATTTTAATACAGAAAATTAAACATATAAGCTGCTCATCAAAGTTTTCATCTAAGTAATTATATGGTTGCATTATTGTATTTTTAACAAATTAATAGATAAGATGAAGAAAATAGCATGACTATACTGGCCTGCAGATTCAACTGAGCCGTGTTGGATCCTCTCCAGGAATACTTGGCATTCGTCTCAGCACATGGTATTTTTTATGCAATAGAATTAGGCAATTCACTATCTTGCTCCTGTTGCAGCATTTGAAATAGCTTATTCTTTGCAGCTGCAATTATCTCAGTCAATTATCAGATTAGCTGTTGGCTGGAAAAGTAGTGACTTCTCTACAGGAAAATTGGTCTCAATTAAAGACCTATTGTAAAAGGAGACAGTACAGTGGCAAACATCATTGGTATACAGGGCATCCCCACAGCTCACAGCATTAGTCAATTATATTTGATTTAATTGGTTAAAGCTATTTACTCAGTATAGAATAGAATCAGTATAAAATTTAATAGATGTATAGATAGTTCTCTGTTCCACATCTCAAGAGGGGTTAACTATGACTTTGTTTTCATGCACATTCATCAGCTAACACACCTGGTGAGCTTTATCACCTCGTTTCACCTCAGTTATGGTCTCAGCAGACAAGCTCGATCTTGCCTGTAATATCCTCCTCTCTCCACCACCCGTTACAACAACTTTCTCACATGAACACGTTTGTGCATCTTTAGACCTAATGGTCGGCTTTTGACAAATATGCCATTGATAAGTGCACATCCGCTCGTTTGCAAAGCCTTGGATGTTCTTGTAATTTACTCCCCTGTGTTAAAAGGGAGCGCTGGGTTTATGTAGGACAGGTCCAACCAGCCTTTACCTTCCACTGGTCTGTCTCCAATTTTGCTCCCTCATGCTCCCTACAGGCTTTGAAGAGCCGCTGCGCTGGAGTGTAAATCAGCCCGTGGAACAGGTGGAGATCTGCCAGCTGTGTGGAGATCCAGGCAGGGATGTCATAGGAGACGGAAAGCTTCGGTAAAAACCACTGGATCTTCTCTAAAAGTGGAGGGAGAGGTGAAAGTAGTTGAATTGGACAAACATAATTCATGTTCTCTATTACATCAACAGATATGATGCAAATGTGTGTCTGACAGATGACAGATAACAATAACAAGTGGATTTTCTGGGGACAAAATGGGAGTGGTGCTTGTAGACAGTGTTGTAGTAATCGAATCCGGACAAGACCTAACTCGAACCGTCTGAAGTCCAAATTCAAGACCATTTTGTGAATAGTCAAAATCAGCTCATTTGAGTCCGAGTCCAAAAGCTCCTAAAATATTGTCTAGGACTCGGGTTTGAGTCCGAGTCAGGTCTTATCCAGACTCGAGTACCACAACCGTCGCCATGACCTAACCTTAACCCTTAAATCAGACAGAAATTATTGTTGAATAAATTATTTAGAAGCACCAAACTAGTGGTTATAAGCCAACAAATCTGTCCCTCAAATCTGATTGTTTGGAATATTGTTCCAGGGTCCAGGAACATGTTGGACTTGGTGAAATCACATTCATGGATATATTTTAAAATGTAATTTATTCATGTGATGGAAAAGCTCAATTTTCAACATCATTGATCCAGTCTTCAGTGTCACATGATCCCTCAGAAATCATTCCATGCTGATTTGGTGCTCAAGAAACATTTCTTATTATTATCGATGTTGAAAACAGGTGTGCTGATTAATATGATTGTGGACACTGTGATAAATTTTTAAGGATTATTTGACAAATATAAAGCATTATTTGAAATAAAAATATTTTGTAACATTATAAATGTTGTTACTGTTGTTACTGTCACTTCTGGTCATTTTAATGCATCTTTGCTATGACACTTTTATTATACTTTGCTAATAAAACTATGAATTCCTATTCATTCAATTCTACTGACATTTGAATGTATTCAAAAAGTAATGGATGTATTATAACATGTCTTAGACAGGCTTTACCATTATGTGTTTGGCTACATACCACAGCTATATATAAATCTAAGTATTTGAAACCAATTACTGGTAGTAAAACATAAAGTAATACACTAAGCTTAGATTTGGTGTTGTGTGTTTTAAGAGACAGTGAACTTTCTTGAAAACAGTCGATTCAAGTGTTGTTCTATACTGTGAACTGCTTTCAATAATGATAAGCTTGTAGTTTCCCCAACACTGAAGCAAACACTCCCCTCTCAAAGCCTCTTTTATTCTTCTGCTCTGTCATGTTTTATTCAGTGTGGAAAATCTAAGTTAATTGGTCTAAACTTGGCTTTTCATGGCTGTTTCCTTAACAACCGGGGAAAGACCCTTTCTCCCTCCTTTTTTTCTTCCCCAAACCCTGCCCATTTAAGGCTGGACCTCTTTTTTCCCTTTTCCTCCCTCTCCCTCTCTCACTCTCTTTCCATGTCTTTCTCTCTTCTGCGTGTGAGGACTGTGTGACAGCTTTTCCTGCTGCTCGTAGTGCACGTCTGAAAGGGAGTGAACACACGGCAGCTTGTAATGCGAACTAACTTATGTACTACTGAGCGGTCATTGGACAGGGCTGTAAAGACTCTTCTCAGTTTGGAATACTGTGTAACGTATTGATACCATCAGCTCTGGATTACATTTCCCAAGAAGTCTGATGCAGTGTTTGATGCTGTAGAAGAACAACTTTGAGATTTTTATGTGGTGAGTTTCTGACCTTTCAGCTTGCTATAGTTAGTGATATTAGTTGGTTCAGCTTTATGTTGCACTGTATGAGAGATGAGAAATTGTTGTATGATGTTCTTCACTGCAAAAAACAACAACATTTTGTCTTGTTTTTCAGTAAAAAAAAAATATATATGTAAACATCCTTAAAACAAGATATTGAGAAGCAAAATAGTCTAAGACTATTTTAAGTCAAATTAAGTTTATTTTTGTATTGTTGTTCATAATCCTCCCTTTGTAAGATTAAAATAAATAAAAAAAGAACAAATTAATTCTCTATTATATAGAGGAATATTAGAAAATGTAATATTTTATTGCATAAATGTTTTATATATTTATTTTAAACTTTTTCTCTGAAAAACAAAATGAGGATTCTATATTTTACAACTACTTTATAACAAAATTAGCATATCATTTGTTTGTTTCTTTATTTTACATTAACATTTGTATGAATGTGATGCTGATTGTTGTAAATAGAACTCCGGCACATGTCACATCTGTATGAATTTATTGACTCATATTCTCATGAATCATGTCCTGGAAGGTTCTGATTTATGAATCCTCCAATCCGAGATGTCGTCTGTGCAGATGGAAGTTATTTTAGATAATTTTGCACTCATCAAGAATGTTTGTGTGTGTCTATGTTCCCTGCAGGAGAGTTCAAGTCCTGGACAGAAGCATCCTTAATTGAGTTACGTTAAGGCTAGAGCTGCAGCTGTAAATTGGTTAATGTTTTATCATTATAAAATAAATACCCAGGCTCATTGTGTGCTTATCTGTGGGAAGGTCAACAATAATGTAATGTGACCAGGCAGTTGAGGTGAGGGCTTCATGCATGGGCGATGTGTTTCGTCAAACAAAAAGAGGTTTCCTGTACAAGAGCCAAGTGAGTTAAAAGCCCCTGTGTTTGCATGCCACACCTTTTTAGTTATAAAATTAATCTTAAATATACCTTTGACATGAAAATCTATACAAAGTATCGCACATTTGAACAGCTGATTGTTAAAGTCTTTGTTTGTTTTGGCATGCAATGTTAGTTTGATTTATATCCCGATAGAGAGATGTGCAAAACTTGCAGCTGCTTTTTGTTTAGAGATGGCTGACTTGTGTTCAAATCCATTCAACCCTGCTCTGAGCATCTGCTCTCCTCTGCAAACTTTCTCTACTGCTGTTCAGTGAGCCACCTTATCTTCTTGAGTTAACGGTCTGTAGATTTGGAGGGAGGTCAGAGGTCAATCCCTGCTCTAACTTCATTTCTGTTATGACAACTCTGAGTGTTTGTCATGGTAATGGGTATGACAATGTTGATATATTTGGTATTGGCGGAATAGATCTACAACGCTGCTGCTGCTTCAGAGCAAGTACAGGACTTGCTACTGTCAAAACAAGACACACTGCTGTGAGTATGTAAGACATGCTGCTGCTGTACAATATAGCATGCATAAATTACCCATAGCGGATCTATACTGGTGGAGCTGGGGAAGGTGTAGCGTTTCTGAAAGCGCGCTGCACTAAGGCAAATCCTAACCAAGTACTTAAAAGTTTAGCACACAAGCTCATTGGCTACTGATACAGCAGAAACCAATCAGCTGTGCCCTGCGAAGTATGTGATGGTAAGAGTTTGAGTTAAGACTTCTTAAGACTTCGTAGTTCTTTTCCTCTTACAAGCTTTATAACAGACCAAAATGTACTATCATATCACATTACCATAACATTTATTATTATATTCACTGATTATCTTCACTTCCACTCTTAAATCAAATATGGCACTGACAGATTGTTTTGTGATTTGATGACAATATCATTTGGTCATCATATGTAAATGTCTATGTCATCATATATAAATAAATTTCTACACACTTAGCCCTCAAATGTGTTAGTTCTGATCTAAAGACAGAATATGGGAGGATTTGGGCTCTGCTATGCCTTATCTGATTTTGATTGATTTAGTGGAATATTTACAGTGAAACTCCTTTTGCTCTGAGGGTTTGAAATGTTTAATGACTATGTCAGTATGTGCTTTTAAACACCTCCCAAACATTCTTTCTCTCCCCCATCTCTGTTTTTATGAGCTTGTTTGTTTATTTTGATTGAGTGAATAAATCCCCAAATCCAAATAATACAGCAAACCCCAGATAATATAGCACAAAATCTCATCTGAGTGGTATGCATTCATTCAGTTAATGCCATTGGCTTGACTTACAAACACGCTGAGAGTGTCAATCTCATTTTATGAAGCAATAATACAGTTAAAGGGAATTAGTAAATCCATTGAAATGAGACTGAACATGGGTGTGTACAAAGTTTAACATCATTAATTCTCTGTAGGCTCTTCTATTTGGCTATTTTTAATTACATAAATCCTAACCTGAGTACTTGTGCTAAATGCTTTGATAAATCTCTATGGGCAGGATGGGGTTAACAATGCCCACCCACCCATGGGAAAGATGGACCACATGTTTTGCGTCGTACAGTAATCAGAGGGCCTGCGTAATGGATCCAGCATGTTTCTAGGGATCTGCAAAAGCCTTTAGGCTCAGATCGATCTGCAGATGAGATCATTGCTCTATTTGTGGAGCTTTGGAACTGGGATCACCTGAGGGTTAGTCAGCCCATCACCCATACACTCTCTGTGCTTTCAAACTGAACCCAAACAAGCAGAAACAAGGCTGCAGATGCACGTGATTAATTAAATCCAAATAACTCCCGTTCTCATTTTCATAATAGGTCTCCTTAGGGTTTTAAATCTAAAACAAGTCTTAATTGCTTTTATTTTAGGGTTTAATGAATGGGTAGAGATTGTGTTGTGTTCTCACACAGTACATTCTCATATTGAGTGTTTTGACCCTGTTGACCCTAGAGGTGGATATAGAGGCCAAAGATTAGGGCATGTGAAAAGTGTTTTTCTACTCTGCATTTGCATAGAAAACTATTGAGGATATTTGGCTCCATTGACACAAACACACACATCTGGTCCACATTAACACCCAAGAGCACA
The DNA here is from genome assembly GCA_031834385.1 of Semotilus atromaculatus. Lineage (NCBI taxonomy): Eukaryota > Metazoa > Chordata > Actinopteri > Cypriniformes > Leuciscidae > Semotilus > Semotilus atromaculatus. Next base: position 7,521,906 of record JAULUF010000019.1, on the reverse strand, counting down.
GTCCTCATCCACAAAACCCCCACTGACAACACGGGCTGGCAAATCCTCCCTCTGTTATATTAAGAACATTGAATGGTACCAAACACCCATCATGAAAATAATTTGTCGAAGGGACATTTTACTTTTAGCAGCATTATTGAAGTTTTGTTTGAAGGAATGTTTACAGTACAGTATAGTAATACAGCAATAGGTGATGAGGAAGTATGTACTTTGGAGTATTTATACAGTTTGTGAGTATTTATACAGTTTGTGAGTATTTATACAGTTTGTAAGTATTGTAATGGCACTGCCATGTCATAAAATTGCATCTTGTGTAAATATTAGCATTAAGCTAAATTCATTAACCTTGAAATTCATCTCAGAACATGTCTGAACCACATTTTCTGTTGTTAATTTATTTATAATATATGACTGGTCTCATATACACTCCTCAGCCAAAAAAAAGCTGACAAGATCTTGACCAAATATTGATGCACCTCTTGATGGAAATAACATCACAACATTTAGTTGCATCAATTTATTGATCAAGGTCATTTACTGACAATGCAAAAGTCCAGCACTGTGTTAAGTCTATCCAGCACATTCCGAAGACTTTCAATGAATTTAAGGTCTGGAATCAGAGGTACAAATTCATCCCAACAATTCTTTCACAGTTTGAGCCTGATGAATCTTGACATTGTCATCCTGGAAAATAGCCATGGTGTGTCTTCTTACATGGTTGTTTAATAAATCAAAAGCTTATTGGCTAAATAAGGGTTAGAAGAGCTGTTGTCAAATATAAAACATGCTAGAAAAAGATTTTCAGGATTCTTTGATGAATAGAAAGTTTTTAATATACTTTAAATTAAATATACTTCGATTAAATATACTTCTTTCATCAAGGACGCAAAACCGACAGATTAATAATGCTACAAAAGATTTCTATCACACATTTTTTAACAGTATTGTGTATGTATACACTCACCTAAAGGATTATTAGGAACACCATACTAATACTGTGTTTAAACCCCTTTCGCCTTCAGAACTGCCTTAATTCTACGTGGCATTGATTCAACAAGGTGCTGAAAGCATTCTTTAGAAATGTTGGCCCATATGGATAAGATAGCATCTTGCAGTTTAATGGAGATTTGTGGGATGCACATCCAGGGCACGAAGCTCCCGTTCCACCACATCCCAAAGATGCTCTATTGGGTTGAGATCTGGTGACTGTGGGGGCCATTTTAGTACAGTGAACTCATTGTCATGTTCAAGAAACCAATTTGAAATGATTCGAGCTTTGTGACATGGTGCATTATCCTGCTGGAAGTAGCCATCAGAGGATGGGTACATGGTGGCCATAAAGGGATGGACATGGTCAGAAACAATGCTCAGGTAGGCCGTGGCATTTAAACGATGCCCAATTGGCACTAAGGGGCCTAAAGTGTGCCACGAAAACATCCCCCACATCATTACACCATTACCAGCAGCCTGCACAGTGGTAACAAGGCATGATGGATCCATGTTCTCATTCTGTTTACGCCAAATTCTGACTCTACCATCTGAATGTCTCAACAGAAATCAAGACTCATCAGACCAGGCAAAATTTTTCCAGTCTTCAACTGTCCAATTTTGGTGAGCTCTTGCAAATTGTAGCCTCTTCTTCCTATTTGTAGTGGAGATGAGTGGTACCCGGTGGGGTCTTCTGCTGTTGTAGCCCATCCGCCTCAAGGTTGTGCGTGTTGTGGCTTCACAAATGCTTTGCTGCATACCTCGGTTGTAACGAGTGGTTATTTCAGTCAAAGTTGCTCTTCTGTCAGCTTGAATCACTCGGCCCATTCTCCTCTAACCTCTAGCATCAACAAGGCATTTTCGCCCACAGGACTGCTGCATACTGGATGTTTTTCCCTTTTTCACACCATTCTTTGTAAACCCTAGAAATGGTTGTGCGTGAAAATCCCAGTAACTGAGCAGATTGTGAAATGCTCAAACCGGCCCGTCTGGCACCAACAACCATGCCACGCTCAAAATTGCTTAAATCACCTTTCTTTCCCATTCTGACATTCAGTTTGGAGTTCAGGAGATTGTCTTGACCAGGACCACACCCCTAAATGCATTGAAGCAACTGCCATGTGATTGGTTGATTAGAATATTGCATTAATGTGAAATTGAACAGGTGTTCCTAATAATCCTTTAGGTGAGTGTATATGGCTATTGATATGACTGGAGTGTGCATATTTTTTTTAGCACATTTATCAGAAGAACTATTAGTTTAGAGGGGTAAAACTTTTTAATGAGGAAAAAATTACCAATATATAGTGAGGTTTATGCACTTGAGGAAATTCAACATAGGAGCCTGTGTGGTGTTCGTTTAGTCTCCTCTTTCTCAGCTGGCATGCGTCTATAGGGTCAACTCCATATTTGATGCAGGGGTCAAGAATGTGATGGCAACCACATGTCTGACTTGGCTCCAAATTAAATATCCCCCTCAGTAAAAGCTACTGGCAGGAAACACAGTCCAAATGAGTTACACAGTTTAATCTGCTAGATTCTCTGTCAAGAGAAACAGAAAGAAAGACACTCTACACTGTTTTTGAAATGTGATGGTGAGATCCAGGGCTGTAAAGGAGCTCAAGCTATTTCACATAGCAAATGCTTTTACCATACCACCCGCCTGAGCAGTTTAATAGGCCACACAGCCGGTAGAAATGTGTCCAAGTTTACTGGTTGGACTTGGACAGTTACCCTCACCTCAGAGGTTTTGGAAGTTATATTGAGCTACTACCTTTGATTTGTTAAGGTAATTCTGGACCTGTTTGGTGTTGAATCTGGCTGATGGGATAAAATGAGACCTGAGGGGCTACATGCTAACTAAGAGATTGAACAGTCAGCACTTATACAATAATTTGGACGGTTGTTTATGGAAAAGTTAAAGATTATGAGACTATTGGAGTTGTAGCGTTCTTCCAAACGCAAAAATAATGAAAAAAACAATGTTTCAAAGTTTCATATGTACAAAAGTGTTTCAAAAGTTTCTAAAAGTCTTTCAGGGACACATTAGATCCCCCTCATTCCTTTTTCTAACATAACTGTTTATGGGATAAGAGGAAACATTTTCTTTCTTCTTTTTGTAAGGAACTTTTCATTTTAAAAGCATAGACACACTCTTCGAAGCAACACCAGTCAAGATAAAGTAGTTTTATACTGAGGCTGACAGAGTATTTTGTATATTGAGATTGCGTCCTCTAGGCTGTCCACAGTTTGGGAATAGTTTAGCGAGACAAAGAAACACAATTCAATTTAGATTTAAAGTTCTGTATCAGTCACCAAGCCTTTTGCCAAGAAGACCACAAGTGGTTCAATCACTATGCCAGGAAATTCCAGTGGCTGAAAGAACATTTCTAAGTATCAAAAATATCCATCTGCATGTTTTGGCTGGCGGTGTGTCATATGAACGAAAAGGCTGGACTGGCTGCTCGAGCTATGTTTTTCTTTTGATATTGAAGGATTCAATTATAGCCTTTAATGTCATGAGTAAATTCCATTCATGCTTTGTGATGATATTTTTGAGTACTTTACAATGGAGTCGTCGTTCAGTCAGGTTGTTTATGACTGATTTTTCCCTAATGGTCAAGACTGAAGCTTCTGTTCAATGATTAGCAGAATCGCTCCAAAGGGTTTTTGTCCTGTCACTTTGTCCCCCACAATCATCCATAACACTCTTTATTTGGACAGACAACTTAATGTGAAAAAAGAGAAACAAATCAGGGGATGTTGTTTACGTATTTGCACTAGGTCACAATTTTAACTCTCGGATGGAGACAGATCCAGGGGAAGGAAATGCTATTGTGGTCTTCTTATTGTGGAAAAGACAAGAATTATCACCAGATATGACAGTGTCTGGACTTCCTCCGTCTTTCCCATTCCTTTAAACAAACAATGTCTAGTTTAAAATGAAAATTTCTGGCCTTTTCCCAGGATTTGTGATAGACTGTGCTTGTATTGGCATTCATTTGCACTTTATTAAATTAACTATTAAGTGTAGTACTAAAAATGTGTTTCTAATCATATTAATGCATGGTTGCTTTATCTGGAATTCTACAACATTTTTCTCTCGCTCAAAATGATCATTTGTTTATGATCTGTGTGCTTTTCCAAACTAAACAGCAAGTTTAAGCCTGAGAAATGGACTTTAGTCAGGGTAGACTCCATATTTGACATGAATTCGAATTAAAGGGGTCATGACATGGATTTTATATATCATTTTATCATTTCCTAAAAGGGACAAATATGGAATGTGATTTAAAAAAAATGAATTTTAAAAGGCTCCCTGATTGGGTGATTCAGGTATTCAAATTCCAATATTAATTTATCCAATTAAGATTTAATGTATTTTAGTGTCACGCAAGATAATTTCTAGACATAGCCAACTGTCAGCTACCAATAGCACTTGTTAGCATCTTAAAAGCTAAGATGTACATGCTTCTTCAGCCAAAGTACTTGCTATGTGCATTGCTGTATCAGTCCACAGCCTAACCAAATGCTCCACTCTTCTCCACAAGTAATTTAAATGGTTGTAATAATTCCAATGTAATTGAACATTAAACACAATTACACACTATCAAGTCTTCCCTTTTTCTCAAAAACACATAAAATAACACTTAATTTCAACATTTATTCTTTCGTAATTCAGACACATACAAAGCATGCTGGGAATTAACAAGCATGCAAAATTTTGGAAAATCTAAATTGAGTTGGGTCTACTTAATTTTGGAAAATTTAAATTCTAAATATTAATAATTGAGTTGGGCCAACTTAAATTTAGAAATTTAAATTCTAAATATTAATTTTAAAAGCTGGGCCAACTTAATTTTGGACATTTTAATTCTAAATATTCATTTTTGAGCTGGGCCAACTTAAATTTAGAAAATTTTGCTCTAAATATTAACAATTGAGTGGGGCCAACTTAAATTTGGACATTTCAATTCTAAATAGTAATAACTGAGTTGGGCCAACTTAAATTTAGAAATGTTTGCTCTAAATAGTAATAATTGAGTTGGGCCAACTTAAGTTTGGACATTTTAATTCTAAATATTCATTTTTGAGCTGGGCCAACTTAATATTAGAAAATTTTGCTCTAAATATTAATAATTGAGTGGGGCCAACTTAAATTTGGAAATGTGAAATCTAAATAGTAATAATTGAGTTGGGATAACTTAATTGAATTGAGTTTAAATTCAGAAGACTGGAGTAATTATGTTGACATTTTTTTTATTCTTTATCAAATAAATAGCCATGGTGATGTGCATAAGAGACATCTTACCAACCTCAAGCTTTTGAACTGTTGTTTTTCATGGTACAATAGTTAATGCAACATCTGCTTTGGAGCAGAACATGAGGTCAGAGAAAGAAAACCGCCTTCAAATAATTTTCTCCTAGGGGAAAAACAAAACACAAACAAAACAACATGGCAGGTTAATGGGTATTTAGATGTCTCCAGCTGCCATTACATTCCACGTAGACACGACTGCAAGCAAAGTGTATTTATATACTGTATTTCTATATCATTATCCTTATGGTGTTTATGCCACCCAGGCAATAGAATACTTATGTAAATACTTTTTTATATATATTTACAGCTAACTTGTCTGCTGCTTACTCATCTAGATGTATATTACTTTCATTTTTTTTACCTTAATTCTACATGTTAAGAGCTAACTTTCAAGAGTCAAGAGTCAGCAAAATCCAAATAGGCACTGCAAACAAAGGGGCTTTACTAAACCAACTTGAACTTTCCCTCGGAAAGAAACCTCCTGCTTTGCAAATTTTTCACACCATCTGCAATTTGGGCCAAATATCTAGAAACATAGCTTCATAAGTAGCACAAACTAAATAGGCTAGTGCTTTGTAGTGTATGAAGAAAGTTTTCAAAAATGAACACAGACATGATGCCTCTGTTCAGGCACTTCACACTGTGATATATTTGTCTAACTCAATTAACTATTCATCATGTGAATACCCATCTCAGACATGATTTATTGCATTTTCATTGGTGAAATGTGAATCTGTTTTAGGCTGTTCGATCTCAAGCTGACTACCTGTGTGCACAGTGCAATCTTTTGCTGCCTATCATTTGCTTGCGCTGCAAATGCCTCAGTGATTTTAGTGTGTGTGTGTGTGTGTGTGTGTGTGTTTGTGTGTGTTTTTTAAAGTCATTGTATATCTTGGGCCTTCGTCTATACAGAGGACACTGGCAGAACCAGAGTGAGAAGCTTGATCCATCTGAAACAGTGCACCATGAGGAGGAACTGACTGCTTTATACGGTAAAGTAAATCTTAGTGCATTTCTTTGTAAGCTAGTTCTATATGTTTTTTCTTTATTTGCTTTGTTGTGCTTTAATTCGCTTTGCTTCTTTGGTTTTGTTTTGTCTTTTCTTTTTCAACAACTGTAAAAGGTATGCTTATCAAATCTTAACAATTTATTAATGCCGCAGTAATAAAAATGTAATTAATGTTTTAGAATTACTAATTTACTAAAGTTGCTCTCTCAGTTAAATTAAGAAAAGTAATGTAATTTCCTGTAGGACTTTCTTTTGTGGAACACAAACAAGGTCTTTCAAAGATATCCACATTTTCATTGAAAAACAACTTAAATTTGTTTTGTTCATCGCACAAATATATTGCATGCTTAATTGAGTGTGTGCATACTCAAACAGCATGTATACAGCAACGATGTGAACAATAGTGAAAGAGAAAAGCCGAATTCAGCAGGAAGTTCTGTATGACTGTAGTGGATGGGATTTTTTCCTTTAAAAAAAAGGAGCAGGGGGGTGGACACAGGAAGTGTGGTAAGATCCGGCAGGGGCACATGACCCCCGGGTCTTCACGTTTTCTGTGGCGCCTGTTATGCAGTGTGGATTAAAACAGGCACAGAACTGTCATAGGGAGGATATATTTGTTTGGGGTTGTAAAGATAACCTCTTTAAACTCTTGCCCTCGTACTGTATGTGAGGGTGTGGCAGCATTTGTTGACCCCTGGAAATATGAGTTTTCCTTAGTTCACAGTTAGAAGGGAAAAGAGTCAGAGAGGAAATACACTACGGAGTTGGATGAGTTGAACGGAGTTGTCCGACACTACAGGAAAGGAAAGGCTGTAGATGCACGTCATTAGGGAAGAGAATTGTATCATGTCCTTTATTCAGATACAAAAGAGTCTGAATAATGGCTACTCCATTTAATGGAGAGGGAAATGGGCCCCACTTGCTGCTGGCAATTCTGACCTTTTGACCTCACAAAAGGGGCTCACATGGATTGATTGTAGACTTGTTCAGTATATATATATATATATATATATATATATATATATATATATATATATATATATATATATATATATATATATATATGGTGCCAGAGAATTGTGGTAACTATGTGATTAAATAAAATGTTCAGTATGATTATTCAGATACCTTTGTTTTGTTTTTTTTTGGAACATAGAAGCTTGACATTTGGCCTAGGTTTAGTTTAGTCTGAAATTCTATTTGAGTTTTGTATTCTGAATTTTTAATTTTGTGGAAACTTACTGCAATTGTATAGCTAAATTTACCTCAAAAAAAATCTGAACAAAATACTAACCTGTTTGGAAAAAATTTAAAATACACTATAACAATTTTGTTTTTTTTATTTCTCCTCTCAGCTAATAGACAGTCAGAAAACACCCAGAATACATTAGCAGTGCCCATGCAACCACATTTGAGCATGTGCTAAAACAAGCACTCCTCATGTTTAACAATATTATTTTCCTTTTTTTTTTTATCCGGTAGGTTTGGAAACACAGGACAAAGCCAGGATGAATGTGAAAAGGAAGGAGATGGATTTCTTGAGCAACACTATTGCTGCTTATGCTCACATTAAAGGTCAGTGCTTTTCCCATTTTTTATATTTTTACCATGCAACTCAGGTTTAAAGAACAAAAAAACCTGATATGAAGATGTTCCAATTACTAAACCTGACTTGTTTCCCTCTCTATCCAGCAAATCCAGAGAGTTTCGGCCTTTACTTCGTCATCGGTGTCTGTTTTGGCCTGGTGCTCACTCTCTGCCTCCTGGTCATCCGGATTTCCTGCAAGCCTCGTGCCACTACGGCACCCTCCACCCCGGAGAAAAAACAGCTGAAAGACTACAGTGAGGAGGAAGAGGAAGACGAGGAGAGCGAGGATGAGGAGGAGGAGGAAGATGCAGGAGGCCTGGAGTCCTCGGTCCGGCACAGCACCACAGAGATCCCCATGAGCAACCACCTCATCACGCCGGATGGGACTCTGAGCAGGAACGTGTTCACCTCAGCCGAGGAGCTGGAGCGGGCACAGCGATTGGAGGAAAGGGAGAGGATCATCAGGGAAATCTGGAGAAATGGACAGCCGGATATCCTGGGAACAGGCACGGGCACTATTGGAAGAGTGCACTACTATTAATGCTCCCAGAGACTCCTGGACATAAACTCAAGCCATTTCACTGCTTGAGTGCAGTACTTTTAAAGACTGTTAATGGATGGTGTTTCCATTATACATTTTTTATTTGTTGGACTGATGTTATTGTAATCCTACAGACCATGGGTACGGCTGTTTTGTATGCAACATATGGACTGGGAAAGTTGCTATCAGTCCCCAAGTCATGGTGCTTATTGAAAAGTCATTCAGAATTTGTCTTTATTGTCTGAGTTGATGTTTAAAAAAATATTTGTGAATTGTAGGTGATAATTAGAAGCTCACAGAAAGCAAATGCACTTTTGCATCATGCCATTTATTGTTTGTTTTCTGCTATTTTTTGCCATTTAAAAAAAAAAAAAAAATCCCCCTTGTAAGTCACATCAAGTCTTAACTCAAATATTATAAAGCCACATATAGCTAAAGAATGCACAAATATTAAAATTCAACATCAACAAGATAATTATTTTCATGATTTATACTATTTTGTCTAAATAAAAATATTTTTTAAATGCTATTGTTTTAAATGCTACAAAGTGAAATGGGCATCATTAACAATATAATCTACAATATGAAAATAGGATATTTACTTTGATATTTGCTAAATATTACATTAAAGGTACACTAACTTTTTTGTTAAAAATTAACTACATTTAAATAATGAGTCAATACTAGATCAATCCTTCCTCAAAAGTGTGTTTTTGACTTATGGTAAGCCTTTTATAAGTCTTCAAACCTGTAGGAATGGTTTTCACTGGAAATTGTGTACATAGTACTGTACATCACTCACCTCACCTGTGGGTGTCTCCTCATCTGTAAATAGGGAAAAATGTGTTGAAGTGGCATAGGTTAGCGAGCGAGAAAGGTTGACATGGAGCACACCAAATCTTGAATCTCTGGAGAATCACCTGTTTTAAAAAAAAAATTTGAAAAAAGAGAAAGCGACATCTTGTAATTAAACGAGAATCAACATCGGCTTGGCCTTTCGGAGATGGAGAGAACTAAGGGATTTGAAATGTAAAAGCGCGTGGAGATAATGGCGTTTTTATTACTAAACAGGTAAGGTATTTTATTGAACAGGTAAATTCGGCACTCTCTAACAGAGTTCACTATAAAGCATTATTTATTGTGAAAAGTCATTTCATTTATGGTTGTTGTGCTGAGCTAGAATTTATTTTCAATTAAAGTCTATTAGGTGTCTATTAATGGATATAGCTTCAGTAACATCTTCAGCTCAGCTTGAGATCCTTTCCATCTAGACTGATTATCTCTTAGGCCTATTAGTGAATGTTTTATGAGCAGTAGGATAACCATTTTCATCCGCACGGTCACAGAGAGCCGAAGCACAACCAAAACAATGTTCCTCTGCAAAAAATGCATGAATTTTAGGTGCTAGAGGAACAAAAGATTATTGTGTACCTTTAATGTTTGTAAGTTTAATGATGAGCATTAATGGATGATATTTAAATATAAAAAATATAAATATATATTAAAAAAAGACTGGCAAATGAGCATAAACAAATGAAACATCCAATACAGACCAATATCAATAAATTAAAAAATAATTCTATCATCAACTTTGTGCATTCCTAAATATAGCCAAAAAACATTCTGGTTCATGCTCTCAGGATCTCAAGAAACATGGTTATAGCAATCAGAAGATGCAGTTTAAAACAATCAAGGGTTAATTTTCCAATCAGTTGTTTACAACAAGACTCTCATTTAGGCCTATATGAGCATATATGGCTAATACATTTAAAATGGCATAATTGCACACCTGATTATTCAGATCTTCATATGTATTTTACAATAAATTTCAGGGCTGTTTTGGCAATACCATCAGTCATCTACGAACAGCGCTTTTATATTATAAAAAGGTTATGCAAAAAAGTGCTAAATAGGCCAAAATCAATGTTTTATGGACATCGTGTCTTTCACGTTCAAGTTATATATTTGCGCACCAAGTGGATGTTATTGTATTATTGTTTAATTTCCACTTCCAGTTCATTTTGATTTAAATATTGAGCTTTACATGCATCGAAAACAAAACCCAAACAATTAAACCAAAGCGTAACAATAACTCTCGAGTGCTTACGAAGAACCGGGTGCTATTTCTAACTAAACAACTTCTGTTGTTGTTTACATTTATGAAGTACATTCTGATATAAAGATGTTATGAAGATATTTAAACTTGTGAACTGCTAATATGACACATAATATGTATAGAAGCCATATAACATTAAGGACAAGCTCAAAAAAAAGTTAAGAATGTGAGTACATCTTGACTGACGTTACTATGTCATCACAGCAATTGAACCTACAAACCTTTCACACATACAGTATTTCTATTTGGAATTAGTCTGTCTGTCATTAAAAAAAAATAGTCCAATCCCAATGATTAGTCAGACTATGAAGATCTAATGTATTCCACATGGTTTCCAGATGCTGTTTTCTGTCTGAAGGGACACTAAACCAGCCTGTCTCATGCTAATTCTCCACGAAGGGAAATGGACTTTCAGATTCTGTTAGTGACAAAGCAAAGTCTATTCATGCCATTCACAAAGCAACTTTTAAATAGCATTTGCAGTGTTATAATATGTCAAAATTACCCTGGAGCCAATGTAATTGTCTTGTGTCATTCCAAAAGATTTATTTTCCATCAGAACACTGGGGTTATGGAACTTTTTTTAAAATCTAGGAATATTTGATTACTTTGTTTAAGGTTGCTTGAATTTAGATACCAGATCTGTATTTGTATGTCATTGATATCTTCCACTCCTGAAATAAAGCCATCTTGTTTCATAGTCTTAACACAGATAAAACTTTTATGTACAGTAGTTGCGTTCAAAAAAGACATCAACTCATGTTTATAATTTAGGTCTCTGAGTTAATCAGGTTTGGAGCAAAAACATTTGACCATCATCAATGGAATTATTTTTTGATTTATTTTCTACAGAATACCACAAAACAAACATATTAATAAAATGTGTTAATACGTTAAAATATGGCCTAGTTTAACCGTGAATATCTTGAATATTTGATATTTACACATTTCAAAATGCACATATTACAAAACAAGTGGAGAGGACTCCCAAAACCAAATGAGCCGATAAGCAGTATACAGGTGAAACTCGAAAAATTTGAATATCGTGCAAAAGTTAAAATTTTGATGATTATGCCTTACAGCTTATGAAAACCCCAAATTCAAAATCTCAGAAAATTAATTACATGAAATCAATTTAAAAAAAATAATTTAAATACAGACATGTCGGCCCTCTGAACACTATAATCATCCATATGTATATAGTTATATATATACTAAATATATTAGTTTCACCTTTTAATTTGAATTACTGAAATACATAAACTTTTGCTCGAAATTCAAATTTTTCGAGTTTCACCTGAAAAACGAAACATCTTTGTGTAATTCTGCACCCTCAATGGAGCTCAGCCTTCTGGTCCACTGGATTATAAATTATTATACAAGTTGAATATGCTGGATTTCCATATCTGTCTGCACATTTTTACATTCCTTCAACACTCCATCATTGTCTTTCTGTAGCCTTTATCTCCATGTCCCAAAGAAGGATCACTTGGGGATTGTGAAATACTCCTAGTGTTTAATGGACACTATTTTTTCCTCAGAGCCTCCACTTCATCCTATAAATATAAAATTATTGATTAATAAGTTAGCATTAAGGGAAGACTAGCATTAAGGTGAGACAATATTTAAATTCAACAGAGTAAAATCTACAGGTAAACAATCTGCAAAAGGGTAGAAGAGATAGATAGTACATTTTTTATTTAATTTTTTAAACTTCCAGATATATTTGGCTATTTGTAAGGTTGTTAATGGATAAAATAGGAATCCTTATGACTATGGTTACATGATGCAGATGTTTGGTCAGTTCTATCATGTTGAAGAGGTTGTATTTTTAACTCACTGCTGCTCTCTTGAGGATAAAGACAGTATTTATTTGACTGGAATTATTTCAGTTTTTTTTTTACTGAAATAGCATTGACATAATTGAACGAGAAAAATCGACTTATTTTTTTTCTCTTTTACAAGATTACAAGACTATTATCTTCACAGAGACTTAAATCTCACCACACTCGCCTGTAATCTCATCCGTTTTTCCGACTCGTCCTTCAGTTCATCTTTAAGGTAATTTATGTCTCTCCTAGTGAGGAAAAGCAAAGAGGAATATTGCAATAAAATAAATGTGTGATATGATCATTCAGGGGTGGTAGCCGGGGTTTATACTCACTCGTGCTGTGCTTTGAGGAGATCCAGTGACATACGGAGATCTTTGAGTTCTATCAGCACAGAGGCCAGTGACGCAGTCTCCTCCTGAACGCCAGCTTTGCTCTCAGTCTGTGTCTTGGATGGTGGAGTGCTCTTAGTTCCCTGGTCTGTCTTGGCTGACTGAGGCTCTGTAACCTGTGAACAAATACCACCAGCTGAGCAACTGAGGGATATAAATCCTAGGACAATATGTTAACAAATGGCTGTACATCACAGCTCAAAAGTTTGTGGTCCGTACTTTTTTTTTTCTTTACTTTAAGAAATATATACTTTTATTCAGAAATAAATTGTATTAAATAAATAAATTGATCAAAAGTGACCCAAACATTACATTTTTCAAATAAATCCTGTGCTTTTAAACTTTCCATTCATCAAATATTCTACTGTTTTGACAAAATTATTATGCTGCACAAATGTTCTTAACATTGATAATAATATGAAATGTTTCTTGAGCACTAATCAGCATATTACGTAGAATGATTTCTGAAGGATCATGTGACACTGAAGACTTAATGATGCTGAAAATACAACTTTGCGTCACAGGAATAAATTAGATTATAAATACGTTCAAATAGAAAACACATTTTAAACTGTAATAATATTTCACAATATTACTGTATTATGTTTGATCAAATAAATGCAGTCTTGGTGAGCTTAAGAGACTTCATTCAAAACATCTTACTGACCTCAAACTTTTAAACGGTGGTATATATCAGACATTTAAGGAGATGTTTTACAGACAAAAATAATTCCATAACATAATACTAATTTTCCAACCTTTGGTAACACTTTAGGACAACTTCCATTAATAGGCCCTTAAAACATTATATAATGCTTTACAGATCAATTGTTCATGTACATTCAAATATGAATATTTATGATAATATTATTGGCCTGTATGAATTACAATTTCTTATATTTAAAGGTACATGAGATAATCTGATCTGTGAAGCATTATATAATGTTATAATAATATTATTATTAATGAAAGTTATTGTAAAGAGTTATCCAAACCTCTGGAATATTTTGTGGTAATCCATCTTTCTCTTCTGAAGTTTCATTGTGGTCAGTTTCATCTGGAACCTTTATGAAAAACAGATCCAGTTATTTGGAATATTTATCTGAATATTATTAGACTGAATATTTTAACTCGTTATTCAAAAAGAATGATTATAATATGTAATTATTATATAAAATCATGATTCATTATTTTAATTGATTGAAAGCCCTCATTTTTTTCATCATTCTCCACACACCTCCCCAGACATGCTTTGGCTTGAGCCGCATCTTAAGCTTTGAAAACCACAAGTTCAATTAAACATTTTTAGGCTTGATTCATTAAATTGAGAACAATTTGTTTTGTTGCAATTCATCTCTTAAAGTCCCCCTGTGGTGAAAATCAAGATTTTAATGCTGTTTATAGGCCTATGTGGTGTTTTAAAATGTGAATTTGCACATGGTTTGTCTTAAAGCATAAGTCAACACCATTGCTGAGTATTTTCTCCTTAAAACTGCAGTGAACCAGAGACAGTCTCAAATATGCAGTTTGATATCACAGTTGTTCTCTACGTCACAAATAAGTTGTAATTAATCCCATCAACGTGCAGGGTCGGGCTTTAGCATATCATTAGCAAAACAGCGGGTGAATTATGAATATGATGTATATTACGATGTTATGATGAACTATATGCCTTTCTCCACTGACATTCTAAGTTGTTCAAAGCGTTTCTAAAGATGATGATTTTTAGGAGGTAGCTGACTGACTCGGAGATGGCGAATGGGAACATGGTTTGTGTAACATTAGCAACATATTATTAGCTGTTTGATAACGTGGTCTATGATAACGTAGTCATAAAACACATTACCATTCTGACACATCGACTTATAGACGACCCTGTGTAATTCACTCTTCCACTTCTTCTGAATCAGTTTCTGGTTTAAACAAATATGGCTGAATTAAACCAGTTTTTTCACTTGCCATTGTGTAGCGTTTACTAAAGTACAGTTGACAGAGTGTAACAGGTATTTAAACTGGTGTGATTGAGTGAAAGCAAAGACTAATTTGCATATTCATGGTTCCGCGTATAAGGGTGTAAGTTACATTCAAGCTATTTTAAGGCATGAAGAATTTTTTTTTACAGGAAATGTTTAAATCTTGGAGTTCAAAGATGAGCTTTAAGGGATAAAATGATTGACTACAGGGGGACTTTAAACTAAAAGCCAATCAACTTAAATCCTGAAGCATCTATGACTGTCACGTCTGTGCCTTTGTGTTAAGCTCACTTGTGCGACAGTGGCAAGGGCTGTTGGTGGTCTTCTCTGTGGAGGTTTGGCTCTGTTGGCTGTGGGATGGCTCAGTTTCTCTGAGGACACGTCTACACCGTCAAACTGGTCAGGTGTCTTATCTTTAACATCCTTAGTGTCTTTAACCTCTTTCTGTACTGGCGAGGCAGGGGGCTGTTGTCTCGGTGAGGCAGCTTGTGGCTCTTCGACATTTCTAAGAAGGGGGAAAAAAATGCATTATGCATATTACACACATACAAAATATTAAAATTCAATACAGGTTTTGTGTGTGTGTGTGTGTGTTTGGGTATTAGTTTAAGAGCGAGATCATTGAGTGCTTGGGGAAGAGGTGTGTCTTCAGCTGCTTCTAAATTTGTCTAATGTGTCTTAATTTTGTGAGCTTTTTCAAACACATCGCTTTGATTTCTTTTGGAAAATATAAGGGTAACATTTACATGTTTGTTATGTCTTAGTTTGTGCATGCAATTCTGTCAGAATGACAGTTGTTTCTGTAAGCTCTGCCTTGAGCACATGGCAGTTTCTGATTTTTATATGCTTACTAAAAAAACAGGAAACAGGCAGTTTGACTTTGTTTAGTCCCACAGCAACTCATTCAATTTCCATCGCTCTTTACAAGACTGAACATTCACAGGCCCTTTAGAATAACACAATGCTAAATGACTATCTGATGAGGGGGAATTCAGTCCCTGAGGAAAATAACGTTGACCGATGGAAGGGGATTTTAGGTTTTTATTTGTTTCAGATTTCTTATATATTTGATGTTACTTGTGATGGCATCACAGAAGGTTGTATGCTCTAACATGACTTGCTAAGGCATCACTTACTTTGGTACTAGTTTTATGGGCTTCTCTTTGGCGGGTGGAGGAACAGGTGGTTTGTGTAGACCAGGCAACTTGATTTTACCAGGTGGGTCACTTCGAAAGTCTTTAGTGTCTGGTTTCTCACCTGTGTGCAAAGACAAGAGATAAATACCATCATATTGGGTACATTTCCTTAGAAAGCAGAGCTTATGTGAAGTAATAAATGTTAGATGTAAAATAAATAAATATTTCATAAAAATAAAATAGTTTTAGGGTGTGTTCACAATAACATTTGTAGTTCGGTACTCGGTTATTTTCATCCAGACCAAGAGTGAAAACGATACATTTAGTCCTGGTTCACTTATAGTCACTGGTGTATTTATAGGTTTGTTAAGAATTATTACTTTTAGTCTCTGTCTTTGGTTTCGTATCTGAGCTGTTCTGGTCCATCACTGGCATCTGATTCCCTGAGATATAAGATGATACAATAATTGTTAGTTTTTTCCATCAATGCAACAAACATATGTAAATGTCTTTGTTGCTTCTTCTCAAAGTTAACGGAAGCCGTATGCTGGCATTCCCTCCCATAAATAAAAAAGCCCAAGGCACTTGCAAGGGGTATAATATTAAAAAGGCATTATCGAGATGTTAGATTAAATGGTCTCCCGGATGAAGGTTCGGTTGCATTGTGTAGGTTGTGGATTTTAATATAAAAGCCCAATTTAAATAAAGCCTTTTTAATAACACACCCCACACGAGAGGACAGTTTGCTGGATGGACTGCCAGAAAGCCAGCCAGAACCCTTGAAGCTATTTTTGCAACCATTCTCTTCACACACTTTAAAATTAACATCACAAAATAAACATCACTTTGAAGCACTCACACAACTAAACAGGACACATGCTGGAGAGGTCTCAGTAGCATGAGAACTTGTAGCTTTCTCTGACAAATGAGCATTTGTTTCCTGTGGCTACACAAAAAAAAAAAATCTCATGGGTTCCCTGAATAAACCCGAATGGGTTTAAGCATTAACAGTAATTAAACTGTGTCCTACAATACAGACCAGATCTCTGTCCTCATTCAGAATTAGTCTAATGCAGTCAAAATAAAAGACATTCAAGTCTAATCTAAGTCAAAATCAAATGGATGCACAGATCTTGCCAGAGCCATAAATATAACATGTCATTATTTTGAGTAAACATCCTGTCTCCTCACATCCCATTGACCACTATGACAAGATCTTTTCTTTTGAAACCAAATCTTCAATAAAACACTATTAAAAAAACCATTCTATGACTTATTTAATTGCATGAAGCCGTAAAACAAGGACAAGTGATATAACTGCAAATGCATCTGGGGAAGAAAACAATCCAAGAACTTAAATTACAGAAGAATAAATACAGTCTATACATACCCTGTCAGTTTTTCAACATCACAACCTTATGTTCTTAAGGAAATGAAGCCGTATGTGTATATATATATAGAGAGAGAGAGAGAGAGAGAGAGAAAGAGAATAGAGGGCTGCTCCACTCTGCCTTTGCCTTTCTCTAGAGTCTGTTCACATGACATGTCTTCATGGCCTACAACAACTTCCTGTCACAGCCCCACACAGCTGCATCAGTGTTTCTTAGAGTGGTTTGTGGTAATGTTTTGTGTAAGAAAGTCAGATTCAGCACAGAACAGATTTTTGCACCACATTTCCAGGCTTTTAACACCACTTTAACAATGTCACAGAGACAATTCCACAGCAAAAGAACAAGATCACCCTGGGGGAAAGGGCAAAGAGTTTTATGCTTGAGTGCAAAACAAAACGTAAGATGAGCAAAAAGCCTACTTCCTGTCCTAAAAATGAGTTGTCAATAACAGGTGCAGAAACGTAATTTTAAAGTTTGTAGTTTCCATCAGAGAGTTTTTGTGAGCTACCAAACATAAGCTAACTTGTTAATTGGTCAGAAAAGTCAAGCTGAAAAAAAATTAATTCATATAGCATAAGGGCTGTCGAGAATAAAGTTCATAGAACAGTCATAAAACTTTGTAGATAAAAAAAAACAAACAAAAAAACATACAGTAACTGTTCAGTTGTCTTTACTTGGGCATGATGTGAAAATAATAGTAATAAAAGTTAAAAACTGAACTTCCTCTGATTAAGATTCTAAGTGATATCTAATAAGGATTGTGTCTCATTTCAAATAAGGGAAGTGACTACTGTGGGTTAGACAATGATGACATATCCTTCATTAAAACCATAACTCAAGAGTCATTGTGTATATTTAGCACTAATGAATTCCAGCTTTACTGGTATTCAAGTATTTTTTTCCTTTGATAAAATATATTCTTATTTGATGAAGACATCTGAGTTGTTATAAAGACAAAAAAGTTTATAAAAATTTAGATTTCATATATTCAAATTTTGTTTATCAAGCTTAGCATAGGCCTATATATTATTTTATAGTATATAACTCTGAATGGACTTTTGCATTTACCGATACTATAATAAAGGACAAAAATTATATTTTCACACAACAAAAACTATCCCCATGCAGGATACAAACCAACAACCTTTCGATTCAAACCATTTAAAAAAAAATAACAACAAGTGCTTCAAAGACGGCCTGACATGTGCCACTGTGTTTTCCATCTAATTAAACCTACTCACACACACCCCTATAATCTCTTAATGCAACTATTTCTAGCAACATTTCCAGGTACTGTACATTTGATATAATCTGAAGAATCTTGTCGAACCAGCCCTGCCGCTATGACAGGGGCTGATGTCTTACCTGATTTTTTCTGAGAGCCAAGTCTCACCGGTGTCTGGCCTGCATTCCCAGTCTGCGTAGGAAATGAGAAATTGTCAACCAAATATGGATCAGTCCTTTTGAGCAGGTTAACGCTCACACTCTTTCATGTAGGAAGAATCAAGTCACTGTTTTTAGTGTTCCTCTCCTCTAATGGAAATCTCTGAGTCAATCTCTTTTAATAAGCCCAAAGTAACAGGAAGAAAATACAGTCATGTATAGACCACAGTTAGCAGTCTTGTGTATCAAAGCATTAAAAACAGTATTATAACCTCCAGTACGTTCCACCTTAAAACAAACCAGACTATTTGTAAACTAGAATGAATATTCTTGGCGTTAAATCGGTTTTCTAAACCAGCGCATTAGTAAAAGCCCAGAGCAGTGTTGACAAAAGGGAGACTCCCATTTACTAACAGTACACAAATGGGCCAATCATGAGAACATTTCTCTGTCCCACACTCACATGAAGAACATCCCTTGGGATCACCATGACGAAGTTATCAGGAAAAAAGCCCCTGTGTCCGTTCAGTTCCCCCTCCCACCAGCCATCGTCCTCAGTGGCCTTCAGGGAAAAGAAAAAGAAAAAAACTCAAAGCTGACTCACTGAGCAGGAAAAGATACTAACTTGTATATGGGGTATAAACAAATAAATTAGGACGTTGTCAGTTATAAACACACACATGATATCACGTATAAACACTACCTAGAGAGGTTTGGGTTCAAAATAATGGGTTTAAATAAATTTCTATTTTTATTCAGCAAGGATGCATTACATTAATCAAAAGTGACATTACAGACATCTATAATGTAGATTTCTATTTTAAATAAACACTTTTCTTTTTAACTTTCTATTCATCAAAGAATCCTGAAAAATATTAAACACCAAATCAGGATATTAGAAGGATTTCTGAAGGATCACGTGACACTGAAGACTGGAGTAATGGCTGATGAAAATTCAGCTATGCTATCACATGAATAAATTACATTATAAAATATATTCAAATAGAAAAATATTTCACAATATTACTGTTTTTATTGTATTTTTGATCTAATAAATGTAGACTTAAAAAAAAACATTAAAAATAAATAAATAATCATGTAATAAGTGAGATATTGTACAGCCATATGGTCAAAAGCAGTCAAAACACACCCCTTCAGAATGATGCATTTTGTGTTGGCATACTGATCATCTTGTTAGGGTTTATTATTTTTCTGTAATGATCAGCTGACTGTACATTATCCTTTACATATAAATCCGGTGAGGCAACATTGTTTTTCTTTAGAAAATACACCGTGTGCCGTATAAACAGAAAGTAGTCTGTTAGTCACCAATGACACACCTTGCTGATGATAGTTATGACGTCTCCCTTCTTCAGGTTCAACTCGTCTTCGGCAACAGCCAGGTAGTCGAACATGGCCTGACAACATTCTTTTACTGAGGAGGAATTAAACATGTATTCAGTGATCTCAAATTTACTGCCATTGTGATTAAACTTATTAGCAAATTTTCTTTAAGGGATTTGCTCTGGCAGGTTTGGTGGGTGAATCTAAAAAGCACATGTTCAAAGCACTGCTCTTCTGGTGTGAAACCCTTGGGGAAGTCCTTTAAGAATAGATCATTTCATTCACTGATAACTGCAATAGCATTGTCCTAAGATTCTGTGTTTTCTTTGTCACAGAGTGCAACCTCAAGCTCCAGATGAACAGCATTTTAATTATTCAACAAAAATCAACTGTATGGCATGTTTTTAGACTTCTCACCGCTTGATGCTTTCCTCCGTAAACTTGGTCTCTGTTGTCCTTTTCCCTGTAAGAAAAAAGTAATATCTTAATAAATAATATATTATTGTAATAAAATTATATTATTAATTAGTGCTGTCAAACCGATTAATCGCATCTAACATAAAAGTTTGTTTAAATAATATATGTATGTGTATGTATATATATATATATATATATATATATAAATAAAATTAAGTGTGTAAATACTGTACATATAGACACACACACACACACACGTGTATATGTAAAAAGACACACACACATACATATGAGATATATAAATGTAATATATATATATATATATATATATATATATATATATATATATATATATATATATATATATACACACACACACACACACACACACACACACACACACACACACACACAAATATTTATTATGTAAACACAAACTTTAGTTAGATGCAATTAATCGTGATTAATCGATTTGACAGCACTATTGTTCATAATAATATAATATATTCACTTCTTTATTGAAGACAGCTTCAGAGAGTTTAGGCCTGGCTTTGGCTTCAGTTATCTTGCCATCTGCAAACATTAAGAGGGTTCAGAAAGACAGTAGCAAAAAAAGGGGCCACTCACACAGAATGCATATTTGTTTTGAAAAACAAAAATGGACAAAAAAAAACACAGGTCTCAAGACACGTTTTTTTTTTTATTTGAACTTATTTTTTACTAAACCGTTTCCTGCAGGTATAAGAGATTTTCAGCATTTAGTCATTGTTCGAGGCTACTGATAAACTTTGGACTCTGTTATTTCCATTTGCCAACATGAGAACCAGAGCTGTGTCAGTAAAAGTTAAAGGTGGGGTATGTGATTCTCTTTTTTGTCAATTTTTGAAAATGAATCAATTTAATCATCTGTGGAATGGGCAGGACTCGAAAAACTCCAGCCAATCATTTCCAAGACCACCTAGAATCATTGGACAGTAAGTCCATCAATCAAACGGTCGTACCATACCCCCCTCCCCCTCGCGCATGCCGTGACCCCTTTGTGCACATACTCAAAGCACATTGCTATGAATCCTGCTTTGAATAGAAGACCGCTGTACAGACGCCAGGGCTGAGTCTCGCGCATCTGAGTTTTAGCTTGTGCATGATTGCGCGTCCATGTTCTTCGAATGGGTGGAGTCAGGGCCAGCGTTGGAGGAAAGAAGGTAGGACCTTTAGAGTTGTGTATTTTTTAAATCTGCCGGCCGTTTTGGAAATCACATACCCCACCTTTAAGAGCCCATAGTGATGCTTGCTGGGTAACAAGAATAAAACAATAAGAGACATCAGTCAAACCTTAGGCAAACTAAAAACCAATTAAAATCGGATTTGTCTGACAGAAACACTCTTCAGGAAGCATGTGGTGATTTGTACTATCTACAAAAAACTTCTTGAGCCTATACTGCAAGATCCTTGGATGAACTATTGGTTCATCACAAAAACAGGATGGTCAAGCAACAGTTTGTCCCAAAAATTACAGAGGGCACTGTATCAATTGCATTTAGAAGATGATGCTCATTATGTGAAAGAAATGCAAATCCTTAAAGCTCTAGTTTTAGTGTACAAGCTCACCTTTTGAAGGGACAAAAATTTCCTTCACAAAATTGGATGGAAATGCTCCTATTTTGTTATTTTTCTTTCCCATCCACCATCCATCTTCAATCTACCAGACAAAAAAGAATGCAGATTAATTTTTATTAAAAAAGAAACATAACATTGTTACAGATATAAAATCTGATTTGGAAGCATAAACATTTCCACCCATCATAATACACATTAAAAAATATTTAATTGATTTTACATATATTTACTTATTTGTTAAGCAGTCACGTGAAAAGTGAAATGTACTGTCAGACAGCCATTATCCATCACTCTCTC
Source organism: Semotilus atromaculatus (assembly GCA_031834385.1). Taxonomy (NCBI): domain Eukaryota; kingdom Metazoa; phylum Chordata; class Actinopteri; order Cypriniformes; family Leuciscidae; genus Semotilus; species Semotilus atromaculatus. The sequence goes on along the minus strand of JAULUF010000019.1, from coordinate 7,499,565 downwards.
ACACACACACACACACACCTTCAGGATGATACAATATTTGTATTATGTAGGTGCTCTGATCATATAGTCAGGGTTTATTATTTTGACTGTCTTTACATACAAATCAAGTGAGGTAACATAATTAGGAGTGTGAAAATTCTATCCATATAAAAATAATACAGATTTGTTAAGACTTTTTTTGTTTGTTTATTATTATTTTGATAAAATATTGCATTACATTAACATGATGAGACTACCACTTCAGCAAGTGTGTAGTTAAACATGCTAAACGAAACCATCCACTTAAAATCTACTTTGCTCTTGTTGCGTTTATAGAAATGGTTTAACTTACCTCTCTTATAATCTCGATGATCTCTCCGACAACCAGCTCCAGCTCGTCCTCGTGCAGGGAAGTGTAGGGAAACGCCACCTCGCATTTCCTCGTCGTCTGTACCTTTGGTTTCGTCGCTGGAGAATTAAAGTAAGTGGAAAACATATGGAACATGTCAGTACGTTCAGATGTGAGAACAAACTGACCTGAACTAGACTGCAAAAATCACTTCTAGCTTTCACTTTTACAAGTAGGCTACTTCACTTTTATGACAAGCTACTCTTTTATGGCGGATATAGGGCAGAACTATAGCCTATGGATTTTGGTGAGTATAATTTGAGACCGGATGTGGAGGCACAAACCCTTTCATTAGCCTACTTATTTTGGTCTGCCAAGTTGAAATTCTTTGGACTACTTCAGACACTTGTGGACCATCGAATAAAAAAGCTTTTGAATCTGCCACTGAAAAACTCATATTCATCTATCGCAGATCTGGATATTTACGAGTCTTTATTCTTGTAGGGTACTTTGATTTATCGAAGTTTATTAAAAAGATTCGCTTACCTTCTGCAGTTTATGTCAGGAGTTGATGAGTGTTTTAACGCGTGCGTGCGAGAGTGAGGGAAGGTGTTTGACTTGGAGATGCGCTGAGCAGACCGATCGGTGAATTACTAAGTATCGCGAGATCGGTAACGTTACTTTGATGTCCTCTGCGCCGCTTCATGATTGACTCATGATGACTCAAACGATTCTTTCAAAAAATACTACTGACTTCTCAATATTTTCATGACTTTTATCAAAATCTAGAAAACGTACACCATTTGTAATCTGTGTAATTTTAATTAGTGGTAAATTCAGGGTGTTTGGGAAACTTTTTGTTATTAAGATGACTTGGAAAAAGTGTCCCAATCAACCTGAATTCAACCCATATGTATGGTCATCAGCATCATGTTGTTTAGTATCACTTCGAGAACCTTTCAGCATTCAGATTCAAATTAGACTTGCAAATGATTGATTCGGTCACTTAAAAGATTAATTCACTAATACTGTTATTTAACTTATAATGGAGACTTACATTTCCTCATGCTTCTTGGCTCTCTGTTGCTGTCCCCTATTAGGTAAACAGGCACTTCCTGTGGGTAGAGAAAAGCTATTTTGAATATAGGTATAGGAACTAGGGGAACCATGGCAAGGCTTGAACATGACCATGGAAACAATGTTCTAATAGATCCAGACCTTGACGAAGTTGCCAGGGAACATGCCTCTCTTTCCTCTCAGATCTCCCTCCAGCCATCCTTCTTCTTTGGCCTTTGAGACATTCTTTACCACATCCCCTACACACACCGTTAACTCATCTGGCATCGTCGCCTCAAAGTCTAGAAGCACAAGCACCTCTAGAATGGACAAAAGAAAGGTGAAGCCATTGGGGGTTAGTAGATTGGAGTGTTTTATACAATATTTTGGCTTGTAAATTATGTTATCTTAAGCTGTTATATAATTAACATGTTATATAATGTTAAGTATCTATAACACATTTTAAAGGGCCCCTATCATGGATTTTTGAAAATGACCTTTCATGTAGTGTGTAACATAGCTCTAAGTGAATGAAAACATCCTGCAAAAAGTGCACCGTATATAAAGTTATTGTCTTTCAAAAGTAAGAGTCGACTCTGAGTCAATGAAATGAATTGTTTTTCAAACGAGTCATAAGCCGTTTCGTTGTGACGTCAAGACGAAACATTAGACCGCCCACTTATTGCGCGCGCACCAGGGAAACTTAAACCTCAAACCGGCAGCTGATCCTGTGGATACTGGATAGATCATGTCGAGGAGACACTGTGCTCTACAATGTGACGGTAAAGACTTTTTTTTTTCCACTGGATGAGCATGTGAAGAATCTGTGGTTAAAATTAATCTTTACCATGATACTATAGCAGTATAATCATAAACTTGTCCTGTTACCTTTATTTTACTGACGACTGCTTCTCAAATATCGGAGTCAGCTATTCAGCTGTGGGCCACTATTACATAAAACTGTCTATTAATGTAGATTGTCTGTCGTTCTCAATATTTTGAGGAAAGATTTAGCATGAAGCAAGATTTGTTTTACCAATGTTTGTGTTACATCAGTCGTTCACGCTAGAGCTCGGCTATTAGTTACCTCAAACTGAGTAGTGAATCACTGAAACGTCCTGCTCGAGTCGTCCTTGTGATGGAGGTTTGGGTTGAATGAATGGTTCTTCTAGTGTTTCATCATCGGACTCATGCTCGGATTAAAATGGTAAAATCAACGTCATTGTTCGTTACTGTGTTTAGTTTATGGTGTAGGAAGCCTCAGGACACACAGAGCTGTCAGTGTTATGGCAATCACACGGTAAACCAATCACAACAGACTGAGCTGTCTGGCCAATCAGAGCAGAGTAGCTCACGGAAAGGAGGGATTTAGAGAGATTGATTCATTTGGCGAGTCGTTTGAGAATCATTGAAAATGGTGATGTGCAAATGTATATTGTGAGAAAATTAAACTTTGAATTTTTTTGACGTTTGATCCATGCAAACCTGTTGTAAGAGACTCCAAAACAACATTAGGAAACTTAAAAAAATCCATGATGGGGCCCTTTAACATATTTATATCTATTCCAAACATTTTCCCTTAAAATCAATGCAAAAAAAATCTGTTTGTTGCACATTGTCAATCACCAGTAGCCTTATATTTCACGAAATACCTACAAATAAATGCGTCTAATTATGTGAAGGCATGAAAAAACATGCCAAAGAGATAGAAGTAGTAGGATGTATGTGCCTCTCAAGTGCAATGCTGGAACTGGACATCCATGAGCAATGTGTTTCAACAGGCCTACAGCTATGTGAGTTGAACCTGAGCGACTTGAACTCAGGAATGTAGGCCTATATCAGTACAAAGAGCCCAGCGCATACATCTGATTTCCTGTAATAAACGCTTTGATTGTGTGATTGGTCAATCTGAATCTCAAGTCTCAATGACAGGCAGTTTATGGTCTGGTAAACTCATAAAAACAGCTTTTAAATGAGGTTAGTGTCTGCACATTTGATGACATAAACTAGTGTGTAACATGACAAAACATGCAGAGTAAATTAGTGAATAAATAAATACACTCCTTTTGTACATCCATCCATCCATAAATGTTCGTAATAATATTAAAATATGAAATATATACGACAAAAAGCAGCTCATTCTAAACCATTTGTCACTTATTGCAAAATTATATTACACGTTATATTACATTTCCCATTAATGTGGGCTACCGTATACATAACCCAAATATCACAAACACTACAACCTGCCAAATCATAACAAGAAATTGTTTTAAAACAAGGTTTAAAAACTCACCCATGGCTCCTTTAAAGCTGTGCTCAGAGCACCAAGTCAGACAATGTAGATTCTGTTCAGTTCTCAAAGTGTCATGGAATCCCTGTGAATTACACAATCCAAATACAGCGAAGGCTTTCAAGGACCTCCTTCTTTCTAGTCAAACATTAGCATTGTTGAAGAAAACAAAATTCCCACCTAGTCAAGACACGTTATACAATGAGAGAGAGAGAGAGATAAGAGTGTGTAACAGGTGAGACAGGTTTGTATTGGTATGAGTCTCCTGGTGTCATGTGTCACAGCAAACATTACTGACAGTAGATCTACTCACCTAGAAGGAATTCAAGGGTAAACCCTGTTTAAATATAACTGTGATGATATGAGTGTAATCTTTGTAATAAGAGTGTCTATTTTTTATAGACTTTTTTTGAACATAGCAGATATAGGATTGTACTGTGACTGTAAGGCTTTTATTTAGAGCCTGTCAGTCCAGTTTACGTTTAAATAATAAAGCATTTTTAAAAGACCATTCAAATAGGTGTAGTTCACAATATGAATGAATTATAATGTGATGAATAGGATTACAAGTTTCTTGGTCTTAAAAAAAAAAACTTCTAGTTGTTACCTTTGGCGTGTTTGTTCAGGTTTAGTTTGTTTTTGACCTGTTCATGTCTGTTTCTAGATTAGTTTTCACTGTTTAGTTCATGTGTCTCTTGTCTCTTGTGTGTCTGTATTCCTATCACCTGGTCATCTATTATCTCGTTAGTCATGTCAGCTGTGTCTCGTTTCTTTGATTAGTCCCAGTGTATTTAAACCCTGTGTTTAGTTCAGTGGTCATTTCTACATTGTTTTATGTTGGTTGTTCTGTTCCTGAGATTCTTTTTTGTTAAGATTTGAGTTCATTTCTGAATATACTGTAGACTGCTGCACTCAGATCCTGTTTCATCCTTGCTGCAACCAACGCTGATGCTAGTTTCTTCTTGACACACACACACACAAAAAAACTCAATAGAAAATTGTTGCTTTTTTTATTCTTTCTGATTGTGAGTATATAAATGCAAGTCAAATGTATATATCAGGCACAGTGCAAATCAGAACCGAGACAATTAAAATCCAATGTTGAGTATGAATGTAAATTATTTACGTCCCCCTTATTATATTCTTTTTTATGTTTTAATCTTTTTATTCAAATATATAAGGGCCAACTTGATTACTTCATCTAAAGAATGTGCTTAGCCAATAGAAAAAAGGCATACATTAGAAAACCCTTAATGAAATATGCACACACGCATATTGTCAAAACCCTGCAACCCGAACAGTCTTCAAAACATTTGTAGGTACATGTATTTTTTTTTAATCTTCTTTTTCTGTAAGATGTGTCCAGTTTTACAGTTGACCACTTTGACTAGCAGTTGGATGAATGTAAATCGTTTTTCCCCACATGTCATTCACTGGGACATGAATGTCTACCTGCTGTTTTTTGGTCCCATAGTGAGACTGGGTCATTAAATCAAGATCGTTTCTATCGGCAGACACATAAGGGAAGGGTCTCAAAGAGTTTCATTTAAGCCCACAAAATGTCAATATGTACTTCTTTTTTTTCCAACAGCAATTATGTCCTTTCTTAAGGCAAAAACATAAAACATAACCAGCTACAGTATAGTTCTATACTGGCATTCTACACTTTAGGCACTATGGCACCTAACATTTGAACTAGTAGCCAACCTAAAACAGGTTTTTTTATGCCCAATATCAACATCTAGAAAGTAGAGTGTCTGATGACCGAAATATATGGTCCCCAGACGATATGAGTTGTACTGTATTTGTAACATTTAATAACTATTCACACACACACAAAAATGAAATTTCTTTCTATCCATAGACAAAGCTGTCAGTAGAATTTGAAAATGTAAAAGTGGGGAAATAAAATCTTACAATAATTAAGTTCATATGGTTATATTAATAGCCTCAAAATGGCCAATCAATTGGCCTAGCCATTATATCAGTCTATGATATCACCATTTCAAACTGTGTGTTTTACGTTCGCATGTTTCAAAAGTCTTGTGCAAAAAAGGAGACAGGATTCGCAATGGAGGCGCTTGGGCACCAATTCTTCCGGAGACGTAGGGATAGAAAATGAATGTTGGAGCAGGTGCTTTTAACAGTGTCTGTCATGATTAGATATGAAATAGGAAATAAAAAAGCAATACAATAAAAAAGCCTCTTTCCTATCAAAAAGATTTGGATCCATAAGGATGTAGAGATTATATCTATTCTTGACATGATGAGGGATCTCCTTCTCAAAGGTCCTGTCAAAGTCTTCACTGCTCCATTCTCACTGGTCCTGTTCTACATCATCTCCTTGCTGTTCGCCCTCATCATCAGTGGCCTGGAATTTATCATGGGCCCATTTAGGGCTCGTATTATTGGTGGTTTGGGTATTTGTGGCCCTCCGGAGGATGAAACGTCCCTTTGCGCGAACAATGTTACCGCGACCAGACCCGCGCGTGTTCATCAGCTTTTTCTCACCTTCACTGTCTCTTTCACTGTGCTGCAAAGACAGAAGAAAGGCTTACAAAAAATATGGACCTCAATTATGTAACATATACAGTTGTAAGTCGGACTGAAAACCTTGATGGAGAGTTAGTGTGTAATGAAAACGTATATATTATCTGTCTCTCACCTAACTGATTATTATAATTAAAAGGTTTGGAAAGATTACTCAGTTTAAGCATGATCACCTTTGTTATGTTTGATTGTACATTGTCATAATATTACATGTACAGACCTTGAATGTAACTGATAGGTTGCATGGAGCATAACCTACTGTATGTTTGTTCTTGATATGCATATTATGTTCATCTTTTTTTTTTTTTTCTGGTTGTTCAGAAACTGCATTAGAAAGGAGATTCAGAATGGGTGTTTACAACTATCACAACATACTAGGAAGTATTTCTTGCTCTTGGGAGTGTATTCTTGATCCCAGTCTTCATTCTTTGCTGACATGTTCATCTGGGAATCACCATTGCCGTTTCCATGGAAATTTCCTCGGTTCCAACCTCTACCACGTAGGCTAAGCTGCTAAGAAACAGCAAATGGTAACCGTAACTATTAAAGCAATAAACAAATATCTTAGTTCTTCAATAGCACTCAACTTACAAAGCCTCCTCGTGATCTTCCTCTCTCCACAGGCTCTCCATGCTCTCTAAACCCCAGCTGGACTCTGGATAAGCCTTCTGGCTTGATCTCAGCCTCTTCTTCATGGTAAGCAGAGGAAGATGAGGAAGACGACTGAGAACGCTCCTGTTTCTTCTTGCTTTTCCTTAGGAATTAAATAACATTAGATTGAGACATTGTTGATCAATGTAAAGAGGTTTTAAAAATCGACTGGATCAGCGATAACAACTTTTGTTGTTCATGTTCAATGTGACTTTATCAGCTCATTTTCTTGTCCACTAACCAAAAAGTCATCTTTACCTCTGAAATCAGAAGGATTGACCTCTGAAGGAAATCAGGACATTTTCAAACACTTGACAACCTATATTCGACATATTCAAAATATCCAACTGACCAGAAAGACAAAAGGGTGCGTTCACACTGACAATGATGTAATAGCTGAAGGTGACCAAGTTGCTTTTCTGTTGGGCACAAGTAGGTGTTCCTACTCGAATACAGTACACAAATGTATCAGGGAGTCATTTGAGCTCTACTCCCATTGGCAGTTGCTGTATCGTATTGCAGCTCATATGCAAGGTCAATAGCTCAACATTTGCTCTGCCCAATGATTTCTGTCACTCATGTCGCCTCACGTCACCAACTCTCATTGAAAATGATTGACTTCTTGTTTCTGCAGATTGCTGACAGTGTGAACGCATCTTCAGGCCTTTTTGAAAGTGTTTATTGAAGGCCTCCTGAGAGGTTTGACGGTTTTACATAAAATCTTTACATTACTCAACCAGATTCTTTGAATGTTGAAGCAAGTACATCATACACATCAAGAACACATATTTTTATCTGATATTGCAAATTTAATGGTTGATCAAAACTGTTGATTTTCAACTATACATTTAGAGAAGTTATTATCACCATGACAATTTTTCACTTGAGGGGTTACAACAAGCCCAAACAGAAATATGATTGTTAAGCTGTTTTATAACCTCTGTATTCACAATCACTCTGTAATGTCTATGCAGCTTACTTTGTTTTTTTGTGGTTCTTTGAGGCTTTCTCTGTGGATGTTTCCTTTCTTGATTCGGGAGATTCCCCCGATACTCTTTCTCCGTACTCTTCCTCTCTTTGCTCTCTCTCTCCACTCAAGTATTTCTTTCTGCGCTCAATATCCAGCCGAAGGTCCATTGAATCACTTTTAGATTTTTTACCATCGATCTGCCGTGAGGAGAAAGAGAGATGTTGTGGCCAGATGTGGGTTAGCGGCGTGACCTATTAGCGTCATGCAGCATTGTACGGGGTGGGACCAAAACGAACAACACAGCAACAGCTGACTTCAAACAATCATGCAAATGGATGAAAGGAAGAGGCCTTTTCTAATATCATTTTATGTAGCATTTTGGCAGTCTGAAACAGTCTTTACAGTCTTTCAACAGGCTTATTTTCTCAGAAATGGCAACAGGTTGCAAAATAACATTCGGATTTCCTCTCACTTGCTCATTGAAATCAAAAGATATTCAAATAAACGAAACAAAATAGTAGTAGGCAACATTATAGGACCACAGCAGAAATACTTTCATTGGTGCTCATGAAAGTATGTTGTTTTTACTTTGCCTAAACACCTCACTTGTTCTTTGCAGGCTTTGAAGAAGAATACTTACTATGACTTTTGTTTAGAGTCCTTTGAATGGATTTGACATGGGAACAACTGGTCACTTCCATTTCTGACCTCTGATTTCTTGCCTCAACTGCCTTAGGAAGGCTTGTAAAAGGGAAGGCATTTACAACACAACAACCTGAATGCACCTCTTTTTGCATCTCACTTTTTGGACTTTATGCCTCTTTCATCAGAAACAAGAGTTTTTAGAGAGAGAAGGAAGCCTAAGAATGCTTTGGCCACATCATTCGGGCAGCATTCTTTTCCAAAATACGTCATATTTCAAAATTTTTGGTCACCTTGAAGCTGTTTTCCATGGTGCTTTTCATCTCATCAAACAGAAGAGAGTGCCTCTTAAAAGCACTGGGAGAAACATCAATTCTCCTGTGAAAAAAAAGAGGTGAAGAGAGGAATATTTTGATATATGTTGATCCTCCTTTCTTAAAGTCTTAGAAATGTCAAAACAAATAAATTGCTCATACGTGCATGAGAAACCAGCGTGGGAATTTGTCCCTGAAATTTTTATACCTGTGTATCTCTGGACTCTTTCTCTGCCTAATGAGTTCTTTCTCAGCAGCTCTTCTCTGGTACATGGCAAAGCGGTCATTTAGGGTCAATCCAGAAGAAGGAAAATATTGAGCTGTGGGCAGAATTAGTTTTTTTTTTTTTTTTTAAGATTTAGGGGAGTGTTTACACAAGACTGTTTTCAACAAAAAAATGGAAAACTTTTTGGCCGTTCATTTACACGACAACAGCGTTTGGGGGCCTGAAAACGAGTTTTAAAGCGCAATTTTTTTTGAAAATTATACCGTCATCATCTCTGTGTAAACTACAAAAACGTGAATGTTGTAGCTGTACAAGACAGAGAGGTTTCAGTCACCTTTAATGTGATGGACAATTGAAACTATGTGTTGGGCAAACAGCTCAGATGGACTTCTGGGAGACTGCTGAGCCTGAAGATGCTGAAGGACAGCTTGAAACTCCCAATCCTTTTCATCAAGATGCACAAACTCCAGAAGATGCCTTCTTTCATTAGTCAAAACAGATGTTCTGTCAAATAGAACAATGGTGACAAAAGACTAAATGAAATATAAAAAATGAATATGTGATAGTCAGAAGCAGTCATATGCACAACAATGCAATGTTTTGTGAAGATGCAAGTAGAAGCAAAAGGTCATTTCTGAGATCTTGGAGGGAAACGAAAATAATTTACCTAGCAAGGTCATCACTGAGAGAATCCATCCTTACACTGAATTCACTTCCTCTTTTCACGGAAGCTCTTGGTGGGGATTCCTCGTTCATAACCACAAACATCTCTTGCTCGCGGCTCTCAGAACTCCTCCTGGGCAGCAGTGTGGGTTTCTCTTTTCGTTTCACATTTGAGAGCTTTTCAGGGGAGGGATCCTTGAGCATGCCACTCAGCTGGTCTCTCTTAGAGAGAGCAGCTAGGATTTTCGCTGCTCTTTCCTGTTTATGGCAGAGCAGGAGAGCCTCCAGCTCATCATCCCATGGCATGTCCTGCATCCTTCGGATTCGCTTCTCGAACATTTCACGAGCGGACAGCGTGACTTTGCTTTTTCTTTTGGAGGGATTGTTTTCCATTTCCCTCACTCTATCAGAAATCTCCCCTTCTTCGTCATCGTCCTCACCATCCTCACACAGAAATGTAGGGCCGTTTCGTGGACCCATTTTAGGGGTGCTTATGGATAACTTTTTACCATCACCAACCTTTGCAGATTTGCATTTCTCCTTCTCTCCTGCGTTGTCGTGATCTATAGTGTGAGACAACTCAATGCCCTTTTCAAAGATTCCTCCATTTTCTTTATCACATACTAATTCTCTGTTACTTTTCCCTTTGTGTGTGTTGTTCTCACATTCAGAGGCCTGTTTTTTAACCTTTTGCTCCTCCAGGAATCTGGTGAATGAGAGAAAGAGATTTACAGGTCATTATTATTTACAATAATGTGCTCAGATGCATCAGTTGACATTTTGACGTGACCAAGGACTGCTGCTTCATGTCAAACTGACAGAACTATGCATAAACTGTAATGGATTTGGTTCATTTTACCGTGCACAAATGAATGGCTTCCAGTCTGAAACAGGTAAACAAGTGTGTGTGCAGCTGGGAATGTATCATTTCTTCCATTTGCAAAGTGCAAATATAAACCTTTTAGACCTTTTTAGCACATCTAAATTACAGACTGTGAGCTGACATTTGTAAACAAGGCATATCTAGCTCTTCATGTTTGGCTCTTTCTTCCAACCGCTCTTTTGATGCATTTGAAGGGTAGATTGCAAACCAAATGTGCAATCTTACTTTTTGTCTGGCACGCACACAGGATTTATTGTGTTACTTCCACTCATATAACTGACTAAGGTAAAAAAGAAAAAGAAAATAAAGCAATATTCAAATGCATATAGTCCATCAAATATATAAACATCTGTCATCAATATAGCTTAAAAGGCTTGAGAACAATACCCAGCCCTAGGACAAACAAGTAAAATAATATAGATTATTGGTCAAAAGTTTGGAATGATTAAGATTTATTCATGTTTTTGAAAGAAGTCAAGGCTGCATTTATTTGATCAAAAATACAATAAAAACAGTAATATTGTGAAATATTATAAGAATATAAAAAAAACAATTTTCTTATTATATATTTTAAAATGTCACTTATTCCTGTGATGGCAAAGCTGAATTTCCAGCAGTCATTAATCCAGTCTTGGATCCGGATCATGCTGATTTGGTGCTCAATTGTATCAATTATTAATAATGTTTATTATTATTATCAATGTTGAAAACAGTTTTTGCTTACTTTTTTTCAGGATTCTTTGATGAATAGAAAGTTCAAAGGATTAGCATTTATTTGAAAATATGAATATTTTATAATAAGACATTATGAATTTCTTTACTGTCACTTTTAATGAATTTAATGTGTCCTTGCTGAATTTTATCTTACTTACCCAAAACTTTTGAATGATAGTATATCATGGTTTCCACAAAAATATTAAGCAGTAACGATGTTTTCTTGAGCACCAAATCAGCATGTTATTATGATTGTGATATAATACTTCAGCTCTGCTATAATAACAAGAATAAATAAATTACATTTTAAAATATATTCAAATAGAAAAAAAGTTATTTTAAAATTGTAATAACATTTCACAATATTACTGTTTTTATTGTATTTTTGATCAAATAAATAGAGCCTTTGATGGTGAGCATAAGATAATATTTTTTTAAAACATAAAAATTGTATTATTCCAAACTTTTCACCGGTAGTGTAAAAATGGATAAATCAACAACATAAAAAAAAAATTAATGACAAGTTATTCGTACTTACTTCAAAAATGCAGCGGAGATAGCAATTCTATCATCTGTCTGTTGGTCAATATTTGTAAAGAGCCCAAAACCATTGAAAACTGGGCTAAGGCTTTTCTTTATGGGGCTGTTGTTTGAAGGTGCAGTTGCAACTTTCTGCCAGGTGGTGGCACCTTTATTTGGAGCATTTGAACTCTTATGAGCAGGACTTGTCTCGTTGGTTTCAGAGTCAATCAGTTTGTCATTAGTGACAGAGGAGCAAACCTGCAGACTTGTCCTTTTAGGACTGGCGTCATGGTTCGTCAAAACCTGAGGGTTCTCCAAAGTCCTGTCTCCATCAGCATTCCCTTCTGCCGAAGAAGAGCCTCCCACCTGCTCTGCCAGAGCTCCATCTCCACCTCCTCGAGTTTCTTCGGGCACTGAGACTCCCTCTCTTATATCTTTGCAAGTGCGTTTGGCAGACCCAGAGTTGGAGGAGGAAGAGTGGTGCGACTGTGGCGATCTCCCTGAGGATGACCTGTCAGAGCGGCGGGAATGGCTGCGGGGCTGCGGGCTGCTCGACTGCTTCTTGGGAGAGCGTGAACGGCCCCTCTTGGGGCTGTTGGGGTAGTACTGCTTCTGTTGCTGCTGAGGGTACTGGCGGAAGTTTTGCCAGTTTTTGTGATGGTAGTTGTTGTTATAGCCACCCCGTCCACCACGCTGAAAGCGGCCGCGGAAAAAGCCTTGACCTCTCCCCCGGAAATAATATGGCCTCCGGAAGCTTCTGTGGTTGCCCCGAAACTCCCGTTGGTTCTGGTACTCCCGTGTGTGGTTCCGTTCACGGTTGTGGGGCGGGGAATGGGATCTTGATCGAGAGCGAGACCTAGAGCTTGAAGACAACAAGAGGAAGGATTGAGCCAACAAAAATCCTTGGGATATAGAAAATGACACAAAAAGACAGGGAACAAAATAAAAATAATTTTACATAGATTTTTTTCCAAACAACTAGAGGTCATGGTGATCATGGGATTTAAAACTCCAAAGAGGACAAAAAGCACTATAAAATATATAAAAGTAGCTTTACACCTCTGGGTGAGGAATAATACACCAAAGATTATTCACTACTACAAATGTAATTTGGTTATGAGGTCAAGAGATTTGGCTATGAGACACTTGAGAATGCATAAAGTTTGATGTTATGAATGTTCATAATTCAGACTAACACAAAATAATGACTTTAAAGGGTTTCTTTCTCACACAAAAGCTAAAGCTAAAATGACAATCAATAGAGGCATACAATTAAAACTGTATCAACTATTTTAGATCTTTAATTTGTGTAACAGTATGTCAAAGAATTAGTCCTATTTCAGGTAACAAACACTGCTGATATTAAAATTAAAAGCTCTTGGTGCAAAGTCAACTGTAGCCATACGGTGGCCCTCTTGTTCTATTTATGAACAGATCTAAGTAGTTCTGGTCTCTTTGTAAGCCAGTCCCTTTTAGCATGTCTTAACATATCACAAACACTGATAATCATAGGTGATATATAATCAAAAAACTTGCACATGCAAGTACTTCATACTGTGCATTGCACTCTGTTCTATAGAATGAGTATAATCTCATTGGAAGATGAACAGACACTGACACATTTCCATATTATGCACACGTCAACTGTATTACAATACCAAATCGTAGAAGTCATGCGATAATGTCTAGCATTGCATTAAAACCTGCCATTGTAGTGCAGTGGAATTTTTTCAGCATTTGGAAAGTAAAACAAAGCCTCACATATGATTATCCAAGTAAAGCACCCTTCAACCAATTTACCATCCAACAAACATAATGACAGTAACACTAACCTACTTTTATCTACAGTTTCGTCTGGTTTTCTACTCACCCTTTGCGTTTTTTCATTGGAATACAGAGTAAGAAGGTAGTGCACAGAGCAACATGATACTCTCACAGTGAGCAAGAGGGACTTTGCATCTCCTCTAGTGAGCGCGGATGGAAAGAGTCAGTCACATGGGTCATATGGGAAAGATTTCTACTCTCTTTCTATGGAGCAAAGAGGAGGTTCTCAGCCTGCCAGTTACATCACATTAGCTTTGCACAGACAGTAGACTCTAACTGAAGGCAACAATTACAACACTCCCTCATTTGAAAAGCTATTTATCCACTTGTTACCCAAAGTTAAAATGAAAATTCTGTAATTATTTAGTCACTTGCGGTTTCAAACCCATATCCTTTTGTTTCTTCTGGGAAACACAGAAGCAGACATTTGAATTGTACTGGTTGCACTTTTCCCTGTTATTACAATGAATGGAGTCTCAGGCATTTCATCTTCAAAAAGGGCACAAATGCAGCATAAAAGTGATCTATATGAATCGTATGCACTGAACAGCAAAACTTCTGAAGTCATACGATAGCTTTGTGTGAGAAACAAACCAAATCTAAAGCATTATTATTATCTCCAAAAGCTTTCCTTGATGTTAATGAGAGAAGAAGAGGATACATCTGAATTGTGACAATGTCTGAATCAAAATTTCCAATCAGATCTTTTCAGTGAGTTGGTGGAATCATTCAGACAGTTCTCAAAACTGGTCTGAATGATTCATTTATGAATCAGACTGATCCAGTTCTCATGTCATCTCACTGACTCAATGATCCAGTCACAACAGGCAACAAGATTCGAACTGAAATTTCAGTCTGTTAATCATACAAAGCTATATATGACTTAAAATATAGTACAAAATGTATAGTGTAATTTATTAAAAGTTAACATTTATATTTAATGGAAGTTTTACTTCCTGACACTCATGACCTATGAGTTTTATTTGGACAGTTTGACTTTATTCAGAACCATGCAGCAATGTATGCAGCAAATGCATTTGCATATGACATACGTGTGTCAAGGTTGTTCCAGCTGTGGGATATCTGCTTTGAAACTGGTCAGCAATGAGAGCCCAGGCTCGAAAAATTTCCCTTGCAAATAAGGGACATCAGATTTTGCAAATTTGCATGAAAAATCAACAATGTACTTCTCTCCGACTCAGCTCAAAGTACACTGTCAACCACACAGGAAAAAGGATCCATGCTTATGGGGGAAAAAAAATTATGCATCCTCAATAAATGTAAAACAAAAAAAAGTACCACAACTATGTATCCATTTTTGTCTAAAACGGTGCCGTTTTTGGCAGGAACAGTTTACATTTGGCTACCTAAGAGCCTCTACTGTGCTGTAAGCACAAAACCAGCAGTCCTAACAGAATGTGCAGGGAAGTACAATTTTAGCATGAGAAATAAGAAAGTGCGGTGAGCCTTTCCAAAGCCACAGCCCTTCCTAAATATCAGCCTCGATGCAATGCTGATGAATACATGGAGAGTAAAATCACAGTGACTGTGCAGCCCCTTTTCAACAAGAGAGGAAGCCAGAGTAAAGGCATTATAAAATACAGGGTACTTTTATTTATGTACAGAGGTGTACCTTACATAACTTTGGCCTGGCAGCTGCGGCCTAGATGGATGACACTGGCACTGAAATATTGATTTTAATTTTAAAATGAGTCATGGATGGGAAACTGAGCATGAGTCACATGGTGTGTGTTTACAATAAAGTTCCATTTTGTGTTTATGTACAAAGTGAGAAGTTAACAGTTTTCCAACCAACTCAATCCTTAAGCACATCTGTCAAGACACAGTAAGCCTTATTGTGTTTAGAATTATGCATTGTAGTATGGTCAGAAGGAGTAGTTAAAGTTCATTATTCATCAAGCACAAGATTAAAAGCAGACCCAGAAGGATTCTGAAGCCACATTTTCTGCGTTCATTTATGAAGAATTGTGTACTGATTCCATCTGGGCCTGATTGCAAGACAGAAAAGGAGGCTAAATGAATCAGCATGAACTGACTCAGTCAGTAAAATGGAAATTATTACAGCTGATTAGTTTTTAAGTGATAATTTCATTAGTTTTTCCCTCTTATTAATATTACAAAATGTCCTATTCATTCTGTTATGACGTAAAATACACAACACGTCACTGAAAGTAATGACTGAAACTGAAAACTGAAAATTCGGACTCAAAACTGAAATCAAAAATCGAAACCAACTCATCCCACACATACCAGCTTTGTACAGTGCAGTAAAGTGTGACGGCCTCATTTTTTATTTCCAGTATATTTTGCATGCCATAGTAATGAACAAAGCCAGTAGATGCTATTTATCACAATTGACACTTACCCATATCTGCGCTTTCTTGATCTAGATCTGGAGCTGGAGCGGGAGCGGGAATAAGAATGGGATCTTGATCTGGAGGCCGATCGAGAGCGAGACCTGGACTCGGATTTTTGTGTCTTAGACATTGTTGTTTATGGTCTCTCTCATATGTGCCTGTAACAGAATGAAAAACATTCAGACCAGCAAATTACTAAAAAAATAAGTTACAAATCAATAAGTAATGAAAACTACTTTTTTAAATCAATTATTATTTCAGCAAAATAACAAAATTGTGTTTATATAGTGTTACAAGGGCTGAACTTTAAAAACATTTTGTAAATCCCCACTCTCCGGGACATTAAGAAGATTTGGCTGGGCAGTATTAAAGTTTCCATATCTCTAAATCACAGTTTGTCAGGCTAAAACACTAAAGGCTTGTTTAAAGGCACAGCAGGAAATAATTGAGAAATAAGGAGCAAACATCATTCTCCAGGCCTGTTCTTAAAGGGATAGTTCTCCCAAAAATGAAAATTAGCCCATCATTTACTCACCCTGAAGCCATCCTAGGTGTATATGACATTCTTGGATGGATGTGTTTGATGGACTTCCAAAACCATATACCCATTGACTCCCATAATAAAGCTTGGAAGAGCCAGGACATTTTTTAAAATAACTCCCAATTGTATTCGTCTGAAAGAAGAATGTCATATAGACCTAGGATGACTTTAGGGCTTCATGCTCTAATTTTCATTTTTGGGTGAACTATCCCTTTAAAGTTTATGTGAGTGAAAGATAATCAACAGTCATCATTCATTATTGTAAACAATAATTTGCAGTCGGTTTATTTTGTGATAATACTAGCTAACTGTACATTATCCTGCTTATTGCACAGCTACTCTAGTTGTGCTAGAACTGGCCCCTGACTGAGCCTGGGTTCTCCCAAGGTTTTTTTTTCTCCATTAGGTCACTTGATGGAGTTTTTCAGTTCCTTGCCACTGTTGCCTTTGGCTTGCTAAGTTGGGGATACTCAAATTAATTAACCAATCATTAATACCATTGATCAGCCCTACCAAACGTGGATGCTTTTTCCACTAAGAAACAAACATTGTTATGTTGTTTTGATTGATACTGTGAAGCTGCTTTGATACAATCTGTATTGTGAAAAGCGCTATATAAATATACTTGACTTGACTACTCATCAAATAAATACATACTTGGACATTACTGATCTGAATCAATCTTCTTACCTAATACCTATATATTATCTTAATGTTTTCTGCCCAGAAAAAAATTGTCATTACAACGTGCAAAAGAATCAGTCTAGCAATAAGATGTTTACAACACAACAATATTACATCGAAACTTCCATTTTATACCGACTTTAAGTACACAGTCTTGTACCTTTGTCTTTTATGGTTTTCAAATACGTTTTTGCTTTAAATCAATGTTTGTAATGTTGTAATTCACCTCGTAGCTGGCTGGTTTGATTCATGGCTTAAAACTCCTCTTAAACAAATACTTTTAAAAAATCCATGGGAAAATGGTAATAGGAAAAACACTTCCGAAATCAAGGCTTCTGTAAAAGTGGACAGGCACTGTTGCACTCGATTAGGAAGTATGTGTGCTGAAGAGTGCTGAAGGCTTCCTTCCCTTCCCTTTACCTCTGTACAGATAAAACGTTGTCAAAATAATTCCGGTTCAAATGGACACGCGGAAGCAAATTTTTTTTTGTTGAGGTCAATTTGTAGAGAAAGACTACACACCTGCACACATATATATTAAAATGCACATACCTATAGACTAAACACGTAATACGCATGTGCACGCCGTCTGCGTTTTCACATATTTGCGTTTTTGAAGTTTGCACAGAGATAACTTTTATTTTGTTCAAAATTATTCAACGCCTGCACATTGAATGTTGCAATTGACCAATAAGAATCAAGTATTTTAGAGCGCTAAAACAGTTTGTGTAACTAAAGCTGCAGTGTGTAATTTCTGTACCAAAAGTAATGGGTAAAGCAATGACTGGGGCAATCGACTAACCAACAGTATTCAAACACTGAAAAAAATATACTGACATTCTTCAAGCCCAAGAGATTTAATTACACACCTTGTGTGTTAAGTCTACTGACGTGGACAAAAGGAGGAAACGGTACAGGTTTGGCAAGACAGATGTAAAGTGACGCCACATTAGCATGAAGGCAAGAGTGATTTACTGGCTCTTTAATGTTATCCCCAATGTATTTAAAGAGGTGTTGAAAGGTGATTCTGTCTATTGTCCGTCATGTTTACCCTCCACAAATGCCCTCCACTGGTTAGCTGAACTCAGACTTTGATTTTTACCATAGGGAATACTGGTGATCAAAGAGAGACAACACTGTGGCTCAAAATAGACCAGAGATAAAGAGAGAGCTTTTGAGTTGACTGTGATGGATGTAAATAAGCTGGATCTTGACTGCTTGTCATCATACCTTTCATCATACATCACCAGACCTTAATCATGGATGCACAAATGCACATAATAACAGATCTGTGTTGGACAACAACAATAAAAGAAGGAACTGTATGAATGTTAAAGAGTAATACTTTTAATTAAAGTTACTAAACATAGATTCAAATCCAGAGTCCAGTCTAAATTTATTTGCCAACTTTGCACTTATAACTAAGTACGACACCATCAACTATTTGTTTACTGTGTCATGTGGCACAGAAAGTGGCAAATGACGCATTGCAAACAAATAGTTGTCACTTAACTGGTTCACAAGGACTGTTGACATAAGGATTTCAAACATATGCATAAAAAAGTTCAGTTAGCACAAAGAAAGATATTATTCTGTTTCCTGCTCAAGCTCTTTAAAACCCAGCTGGACTTTAGTGATGGAAAAAAAAATCACTATAAAAGTGATTCAAACAATATCGTTTTCTTTGTTTTGTTATTATTAGGTTGTGGTGTGGATTGCGCAATTCTTTTAGAGTTGGAGTGATTTTTTAAACTTTATGGTAGTAACTATTATAGTTATCGTTCTTGGTGTGAATGGCCCTTTTTGCATTGCATGACATAGGCTTTGTCTTGGCTCTGCTAGCAAATAAACAAGCTTCAAGATTAACTGGTATTTTTCTGGTAATCCCGTATGACGTGACGTGCAATTCATCCCGGCACTCCTGAAAAGTTATCTGTGACTGTGAGCGTTTCCTTTTTGAGGCTCATCAGAAGTAGCTTTGCACACAGGAAATTGCAGACTGAATGCTTAAGCTACAATTCAGTGTGGTATCTTTGTACATAGCATGCTAGTCTGAATAGATCTGTGCTGTTGTTTTAGTAAACACAGACAGAATTGAACCTAAAGCCTTTTTTTATTCCTTTTGACTGCTTGTTGGTTTTGGCCAGCACTCCATAATTTCCTGCAGCCTCTAGACATCCAGACATTTGGCTTACTGTGCAAAGTTTCTAAACTACTTTACTGCTATATTGAAGAACTATGGGAACATAATTCAAAGTTTAACCATTAAATTAATGTCAAAAGTATTTATATAGCTACATTCCGGTCAAAAGTTTGAAGTTTAATGTTTTTGAAAGTATCTTATGCTCACCAAGGCTGTATTTATTTGATAAAAAACACAGTAAAAACAGTAATGTTGTGAAATATTATTACACTTTAAAATCACTTTTCTATTTCAATACATTTTAAAATGTAATTTATTCATGTGATGACAAAGCTGCATTTTCAGCATCATTACTCCAGTCTTCAGTCTCACATGATCCTTCAGAAATCATTCTAATATGCTGATATGGAGCTAATTTTGATCAATTATTACTATAATTCGTTTTTTATTAGCAATGTTGAAAACAGATTTTGCTGATTAATGTTTTTTGTGGAAAATGTGATGCATTTTTTTCAGGTTTCTTTGATGAATACAAAGTTCAACAGCAATTGTTTGAAATACAAATCTTTCATAATAAGACATTATAAAAAAAATTTTACTGTAATTTTTTCCCAATTTAAGTTGTTGTTTTTTTTATCTTGCTTACTCCAAACATTTGACCGGTTACGTATCATGTCAACTAATACATTTGGTTTTCAAGAACCTAACAACAGTTTTCCCGTTCTTAGCACCTGTTTTTAGAGATTAGCAAAGTTAGTTTCAGAGGCTCAAAATAGAGATCACAAGAAAATAACATGTCACCTGAAACTTTCATCTGCAAACATTATGCTTCCCTTCTGCAAATGGGATCTGTTGACTCATAAGGGTGGAGGAGTCCGTTCATGATACATTTATGATAATGAAGGCATCTTCACAGGGGTTAAGAAAGTCTGAGGGATTCCTTTGAAAGCATAGTATCATAGAGCAGCTGTCTCGTAATCCTCAATTTTCCTGAGAGGATCAAAAGCATCTACGTGTCTAATTGTCTATATGGGAGTAGAGCGTGCTCCAGCCTAATCAAAAGGATTTGATAGCTAAAAATGTTTTTGTCAAACATCTCTGGTGGTCATACCCTTTTGCTGTCATTACAACCACATACATGCACACACATCAGTGACAGCTGCATTTGGACCTTCTCACCTGTTCGATTAAGGGGGAAGTTTATTTAAACAATGGTGCAACCCAACACGACCGCAATATGTTCCCAACACTCAATCAGCCGCTTTATCAGTGAGACCACAGATGCGACACCAACAGCACCAAAATCCCATTTGTTATCTGCATTAGCCAATGAAGCAAAAGAGCCACTTATCACCAGGCCCAGCAACTGCCACATTCTTCCAGAGACTACACACATGTGTGAAAAACTCTTTGAAGTTTACAGATGCATGACTTTTGGAGCCTACAGCTTCTGAGGTAAACATTTGATTGATTGTGGAGTTTCGAATAAATCTCTTCAGCGGCTCTATTAATAAATGAAATACGGGTCTGTTGCGAGACATCATATGAACTTTAGAGCTTTATACTTTTTGATTGCAATGAGTTTCAGCTTCAAAGCTTAAAGGGTTATTCCAAAAATTAAAATTCATTCATTATTTACTCACTGTCATAATGTCTGCATGATTTTCTTTTTTTCTGTAGATTCACACTGTTTTTCCTACAAAGAAAGCAATCTAGAGGCTGTCAAGCTTCAAAAAGCCAAAAAAAGTATATCTTAACAATTTGAGCTCTCTCTTTTGTTTTCTAAAGTCAAATGATAGCTTTGTGTCAGGAATGAGACTTTTAGTTGTAAAAAGTCATCTCACCATTCACATTCACTGAACAGAAAGCGTGAACATTCTGCTAAATTTTTTATTAAATTCAATGAAGATATGAGTGTATGTGATGTGAATATACAGTATGTGCATGTATATATATATATATATATATATATATATATAGACATATAGATAGATAGATAGATAGATAGATAGACATATAGACATATAGATAGATAGATAGATAGATAGATAGATAGATAGATAGATAGATAGATAGATAGATAGATAGAACTTTTTTTTAGTTTTTTTTTATTAAGGATGAGCCTTTAACACATGAGGTCCAATACTGGGCCCTCGTTTTGTGATGACTTGTGTCTCATCTTACTGTCATCACTGCATCTGTTGATTTCACAAGGGAACTCATCAGATGAAGGTCTTCTCTATTTTAGTCTTATGAGAATTATGGAAAATATCTTATGTAGAACCAGGTCTAATGATAACAAAGATATTATTGTAGTAAGTTTGACAAATGATTTGTTTAAAAACTTACTGACCAGTTTCCAAATTAAACCTAGTGAGCTACTGAAAAGGCAAGAGGTTGACCTGTTATTGTTCCAAGAGCATGCTTCACGCAGCCAAATGTAACTGGATAGTCTTACACAATGTACAAATCAAAACACAAGTTGTGCTTGAATAGATTTTAGATTAGTCAAAGAAATGTGAAACATGGTATATTCCACTACAATGTAAGATCTGATTTATCACGCACGTATAACACATCAATCACTCATTCATCATTCATTTAAAACAAACCCATTTCCCCTTGAACAATTCCCCAAATAATGGATGAAGGATGATAAACATACAGTGTCTAAGCATTTCTATAATGACACACACTCAAAACAATTGTGCAGTACAAAAAGAACATTTAAATAATTGAAGCCATGCACAAGGAAAAAAGAAGGCAAATGGATCACAACTAACACCAGAGATGAAATACTGACAAATGCAGCTGATTGTAAACTGATGGTTTCAATTTGTATTCCAAATATTCAGAACATAATGTGTGGAACTATTGTTTTTATTTCTTTAAACTCTTACATCGTTCATGATTTGAAAATGATGATCTTTGAATAGGATTTTATAATAAATAATGCAACTGATGCAACACTATCATCAAACTGTTTTCGTTTACAAAAAATTACCATGATAATCTTTTACATTTTACTAGTGATTTTTACAACAATAAAACTGTGGAAACTTGGTATCAGCAACCACTGTCATCAAACATAAATTAAACAATAATGACAGACACTGCCTTAAAGGTCTTACATGTTGAATTAAGCTACCAGGGTACATTTTGTAGCCCACGTTTTTTTCTGTTCTAAAGTTTCTTTAAAAACACTTACCTATAATTCGATTTAGTCCAGGATGGGAAGATTCAGCTAATGTCAAATGTTACAGGTCAGTGAAACGGTTTCCTTTCGTTTTGAGGGGAAAAAAAAATCGTTATGCGCAAAGTAACTAACTATTTAAATCATCCTCACATCAAAGAAGGCAATATCCAGTTCGTGTCATCTGAAGTATCCGCATTCAAAACGTTGTATTTCGTATGCTACAAACAAAAGTTATGATTATATTTTAATTCCAAATGACAAACGTGTCATTTTAAGTCGTAACCAAACTCGTCACACGTGAATACGGTAAACTATTCAAGTCAAATGATGTAAAGCAGCTTTATGTGCTCAGTCACAGTCTGGGGGGTGTGTGCGATGCAGCGTGGATACTACAGGCTGCGCGACTCGCGAGTCAAATTTCTCTCATGCATTCTTCTGTCAATCAAATTAGGGCTGATAGCTAGCCACGCCCCTACATGAGTTAAAGGAATAGGCGCGCTTTTTCAGGTGTACACAATATCTTTTTGTTATTGTTAGAATTATTTTAACACACACACACAAGCTTCATAATTAACTTGTAAATTAACTTAATGTGAAAATCCATATTACAAAAATATACAAATACAAATATTACTCAATATGACAATAAAAAGTGTATAAATCACTTAAGGGGGGGGGGGGGGGGGGGGGGGTCACGTGAGAAAAAGCAATGCCTTCATCGCAGTATGATTAGTTATGATTACTGAAATTAAAAAAATTTACGTAAAAATGCTTAAAATTAGACAAAAATGCAGTGTAGTTCATATAAAATGAACAGAAAAAAATGCTTGTTTAAATTGAATTACCTAAATTAAATGTTTAATTAAATTATTGACTATAAATTGATATAATTTACAGTAAATAGTGTTGCACACATTTTACTAGGGTGCTTGAAATGCCATGAAAAAATTAAATAAAATCTCGCCTCAATAGATAATCAATAGATAATAGATAATCTCGCCTCATGTCAAGGTCGGCTGTTGCTGTTGACCAGCCATTTATAAACATTTGACCTAATATAACATCATAATATATAACATCATATTAATCCAATTTATTATACGTTTATACACTCAGGAGAGAAATCAAGATGAATTGATATCATGACATGAACAGCTGAAAAAATAAAGAAAAACAGTGCCAGCCATTAAGTGCATTATTTATTCTTTATTCTTATTATTTATTATTAACATTACTTTTCTTCTCATTAGAATTCTTTGTGTCATTCATCTTGACACTAGAACTGTAAATTCAGGAAATAAACATTATGTGAAGCCCAAGGGTTGTGCCAAACCCTATACTCCTACGTTTACTTTTGCAAAGGAAATATTTAGCCATGTGTGTTTGGAGGAGTAAATCCAACCAAACCATGATGTGTGGTCCTTAATTTTCAACAGATGATTACATTTAATCAAGAGAAAACTACAACAACAAAAAAGTCTTATTTGTTTGTTCATGATGAAAAGTCAACTGATGAACACTATATTTGACTATACTGAATTGACCATTATACTCAAAGCAAACATGGATGCACAAATTGTGAGATATTTGTTGACAGTAGCATTATGAAAATTTATTCTGTGGTTTGGAAGAGAAGATAAAATCTATTTTATGTTTCACCATGAACCCAAAAATGAAACATGAATATTATTAGGATAAAATGATCAATTGTGTCTGTCTTATCTTGAACATAAAGAATATAATGGATTCAAGACTTAAACTTGAAAAACATTATCAGACTTAAAAAAAAGCAGCAAATTTGTTCTTGCAAATTCTTTTATTTTCAAATAGAAAGTCTGCCACATACAGCTGACATATATCAACAGCCAGACCAAAGTTCAAACAGTGTGTAGCTTTCAAGATAATAAACGTTTGCCTTCACTGAATACAATGCTGAAAGTGTAAAAAACTAAAGAAAATTAAAAAATTAAAAAAAGCATTATTCTTTAAATGGGATATTTGAACCGTTTGGGGTCCATTGAAGTCGATTATATGGAGAAAAAACTTGGAATGTTTTTATCAAAAACCTTAATTTCTTTTCGACTGAAGAAAGAAAGACATGGACATCTTGGATGACATGGGGGTGAGTAAATTATCAGCAAAAGTTTTTTTTTTAAGTGAACTAATCCTTTAAGGAAATGTGCTGGGTGTGAACTGGACATATGAAGCACATTTAGCTCTCCTTATTTAAGATGGGATAGACAGAGAATGCTCTCTCACTGACAACTACTTTGTATATATACACTCACCTAAAGGATTATTAGGAACACTTGTTCAATTTCTCATTAATGCAATTATCTAATCATCCAATCACATGGCAGTTGCTTCAATGCATTTAGGGGTGTGGTCCTGGTCAAGACAATCTCCTGAACTCCAAACTGAATGTCAGAATGGGAAAGAAAGGTGATTTAAGCAATTTTGAGCATGGGTGTTGGTGCCAGACGGGCAAGTCTGAGTATTTCACAATCTGCTCAGTTACTGGGATTTTCACGCACAACCATTTCTAGGGTTTACAAAGAATGGTGTGAAAAGGGAAAAATCCAGTATGTGGCAGTCCTGTGGGCGAAAATGCCTTGTTGATGCTAGAGGTCAGAGGAGAATTGGCCGACTGATTCAAGCTGATAGAAGAGCAACTTTGACTGAAATAACCACTCGTTACAACCGAGGTATGCAGCAAAGCATTTGTGAAGCCACAACACGCACAACCTTGAGGCGGATGGGCTACAACAGCAGAAGACCCCACCGGGTACCACTCATCTCCACTACAAATAGGAAAAAGAGGCTACAATTTGCAAGAGCTCACCAAAATTGGACAGTTGAAGACTGGAAAAATGTTGCCTGGTCTGATGAGTCTCGATTTCTGTTGAGACATTCAGATGGTAGAGTCAGAATTTGGAGTAAACAGAATGAGAACATGGATCCATCATGCCTTGTTGTGGTGGTGGTGTAATGGTGTGGGGGATGTTTTCTTGGCACACTTTAGGCCTCTTAGTGCCAATTGGGCATCGTTTAAGTGCCACGGCCAACCTGAGCATTGTTTCTGACCATGTCCATCCCTTTATGGCCACCATGTACCCATCCTCTGATGGCTACTTCCAGCAGGATAATGCACCATCACAAAGCTTGAATCATTTCAAATTGGTTTCTTGAACATGACAATGAGTTCACTGTACTAAAATGGCCACAAACAGGTAGTGTTTGATTAAGTTCATGCTGTCCATGTAGTTTTGATAGTTGTGATGACAGCCCAAAAATATATTGAGTCTGATCTAGTGCTAAACATATTAGTGGGTGCACACAAAATTTACAAATGGAGCCTTCCTTTGAGCTGTCAATTTCACAGTTTTTACTGAATCTTTGAGCCAAAGGACCAAAGGTTAATACCTTTTCAAATGAGCATGATCTTTTCAAAAGCAATTGATTTCACTTCCTTTTAACCACTCAGAATGTATTTTAGCTGTTGGACACATATGATAACTATGTGATTCAATACTGTCCTTAAAAATGACCAGCAGAGATATTTTACAACACCTCAATGGACAAAGCATTTAGGGAGGAAGAGATCTTTTGCGCCAGCATTGTTTTCCCAGCACAGTTTGATTTGTTACAGTCTTCCTTTGCCAGTGTTTTCATGATTGTGGCTTTTATAGCATTTCTGACCATCTGTTAACTGTTACATCAGGTTGGTGTGATAGCCAACACAGAAATACACTAGGTCCCATTGTTTTTTGTTATGTGTCTTCAGTCACAAATGCATAAAATGGAATCTGTGTTTGTGAAAGTATCAGTTTCAGTGCACATGAACTGTTGATTGGCTTGTGGTTTTGATGGATAATTAAATGTTTGCTCGTCTTTACATCGAGAACTATCTTGAGAGAAACAGTAGTATTATATATTAATCGAGATGCAGCATAAAGATGCATGCTAGGGACAAACTGGAACAGTTTTTCATGCATCTGACAAGATTTACTGTTATACACTGTCTTAGAGGTGTATTTTGTCTTTTTTTGGATCAGACTTCTTTAAAGAGATTTTTGGAAAGAGGACACTGGCATGGTCCAAAATTGTAAAACTTCAGATACAGCTTTCTATTATGCAACACCACAAGAAGTGAACAGGGCTTAACGTATGGGGGGAAAGGCATTTCGTACAGTATAGAAATGTAGAGAGAAATATTGTCACATTAAAATGGTGGATGTCAGGCAGTTATGCAACACAGAATATTATGGCAATCGATATAATGCCAACAGGGAGTTCTGGAACCGGATAATAGGCCTTTTCTGTTTCTCTGGTTTGATTCCAACCAGATGAAACTGTGAGGAGAGATTTCTTGGAGGCACATTTTGCTTTACCCATGGAAAATATGGGCTTTCATGGCTTGCTTAATGAAAATCATATCATTTGAACGCTGTTTTGTACAGTTCACTGTTTGGTTGATCAGCTAAATTGCAACCTCCAACTATTTTGCATGTTGTTTTCCATGTAATTACAATGAGCAGGGACTGAAACTGTAAGGCTTAAAAAAAGAAGCAAAAGTACCACAATGAGCAGGGACTGAAACTGTATGGCTTAAAAAAAAGAAGTAATGGCCCACATGAATATTTGCGCTATATTCACCATGTGCTGAGCATGGAGGTGTTTATGGTTAATTCTGAAGGTGACCATATAGTATATAATAATACTACTACTACTAATAAACGCTCAAAGCATATTTACTTGTCTTGTTGTACTTTTATCGGTTCCATTGAATTTACAGGAGTGTCCTCAGTGACACATGTAATATCAAAACACAAGACAATCATGGGAATCATGAGGCTTAAGTAAACGTAAGTAAAGACATCGTTAAAAATAGTTCAAGTGACTACAGTGGCTCAACCTTAAGTTTATCAAGCGACGAGAATACTTTTTGAGCGCAAAAACAAACAAAAATAACAACTTTATTCAACTATTCATTTTCTTCCGTGTGGGTCTCTAACGTGAGTTCACGAGAGCGCCACGATGCATGCGTGAGAAGCTGACGCTCACGATCATTTGATGGGAAAGTGTGAAAGGTAAGCTATGCATTTTTCGGCATTGGTAAGGCACTTTTACATTTTCTCGTTGGTTTCTCACGTTGCTTGAAATGCACACTTTAGAACCATTTTAAACACTACATCGAGACCCATCAGCTCATCTTCTCAGTGCCCGCACATGCGTTGTGGCGCTCTCGTGAACTCACGTTTGAGGCCCACACGGAAGAAAATGAATAGTTGAATAAAGCCATTATTTTTTGCGAACAAAAAGTATTCTCGTCACTTGATGAACTTTAGGTTGAGCCATTTAACAATGTCTTTACTAACTTATCTGGGCTGGCAGATGCAATTATCTAGCAGCCTATGAAGGAGTGAGCCAGCTCTCAAGATTTCATCAAAAAATATCTTAATTTGTGTTCCGAAGATGAACGAAAGTCTTATGGGGTTGGAACAACATGAGGGTGAGTAATTACTGACAGAATTTAATTTTTGGGGGTGAACTAACCCTTTAAGTCTTCTCTCTTGCCCAGTAACATGCTGCCTATTGTGTTCAGCCTCTGTGGCACCTGTTAGCAAAAGAAATGATACTCGGTAACAGGCCTGTGCATGCAAGCTTCCAACACCTCCAAGATCGAGGAGGTCAACTTCAAAGTGTTGGCTTTGGAATTTCAAATGAACTATATGGATTAGCACGAGGGGATCATAAAAGGACAAGCATTTGATTAAACAACTGAAGGTGATTTCTTAATCATGCATTAGCTTATCCATTAAACTGTTTCATACTTTTACAATCATCTCTTTTTATGCAAACCACGTTTTTCCATGCATACACATTATACTTTAGTTTTTGCTAGTATGAAAGTTGAAAGATTGCTCAATCTTATTTCAGTACTCTTGTTTCTGATCCATGGCAATAGTCATGAAAAAATAAAAAGACTGTGGAACAACCATTTGCACAAGACATCAGAGGAGGTGACAGCTATTTTAAATCTATTACCACGTTATAGTCTCTTCCACAGGGTATGAACCATGTCAGTCCACACTGGTCTTGTGTCAGCACTGATGGAAGAAATCTGAGAGCGTGGCACAATTTTAAGGTATTTATCATTGTGTAATTGGAGTCATCAGGCTAAAGTGATGATGGGACAGATCAAACTAATACACATTACATTCTTTTATTTGTTTTTCGATGAACATATGAGTGCAAGTTTAGATTCTGAGTGTTAGATACATTTCTCATCATCAGTCTGTGCTAGACACCATATGTTTTTGAAATCAAGATTTGTGAAAATTCACAGCTCATTGCTGAAATTCGGCATGTCGTGTAAGACTGCAAAGTCGGCCAAGACAAGCAAACACAATTTTTGGTTCACCTGGAAATACACTGTTGCCAACAAACGTTCATCAAACAGGTCTGTATCCATATAATTGCAAATACTGTATTTTGCTGCTTTATTTAAAAGCAAATAAACAAATAAACATCCCTCACATAAATGCTTGGTATTGAGGCTGGGGAATTTTTTGGGGGGGGATACTGTCATAGCTTTCAAAACAACATTAAATTATTAAAAGTTCTGGTCAAAGTGTGGATGGTTTTAAAACATGTCTGACATGGAATTTTTAAAACCCAAATATTGTGCTATTTAAAAACAGGCAAGCTACAACTGTGTCCAGGACTTTTCTATTTTTTTTATTGTTTCTACGGAAAGTCTGGAACTCTTTCATCTGCATATCTCAAAACCTTAAAGCAGAACGTGTATTTAAAAATGTAGGTTACTCATGTCCATGTCTCTGGGTGTAGTTCATATTTGAAGTACATCTCTCCATTTGCTTGTTCAGCTCTGTTTGAATACCTGTAACTGCAGCGCAGCATCTTTATATTGGAATCTTGAGAGAAACCAAAACAAATATTTGGACCACTGTTTGCTTTACCTTGCCTTACCTGATTGGAAGCTTCACCTGTTAGTTCTATTAGAGAGATTGACTGCCAAGCTCCCTGTATTTCAACACTGCTTGTCCAGGAACTGGAAAGTATACATGGATCTACTAGACAGTTGACATTCCTCAACCATTTAAAGTCTTTCCTGTCATTTAAGTGCATGTCAGCTTTACTTTCCAAAGCACTTTGTGTGCAAATAATGAAGCGAACAGGAATGATTGCGCGTCAGTAAGTCAAGGTGAGAAGGGAGTGGATATCCGCCCGAAGCAGAGAATTAAACTGTTTCAGATGCCAAAAACGAAATAGTCAAATTGTCAGGAAGTTGAAAGACATATTCACATTGTTAGTGGGGCAACTATTTGAACATTGTAAAGCATGTTTAAAAAAAGTTTTTCAAAGACAGTGACATCAATATGCCACAGACATTACAGCTGGAAATGAATCATTTTAGTACTGTTGTGTAAATGTCCTGAAAACCAAAAAGAAAAAGACAAGTAACTTACAGCAGTCTTTAGCATTCTACAAACCATGAATTTTTACTGCTTTCTGTTAACATCACAGGACAGAAGCATTTGAAAAGAAAAATGGCTTTGTATCAGTCAGCATCTTTTCCCTGAGGCAAACAGCCTTGTTTTGTCAACCTAAACTAAGCTGAATGAAAGAGAGTGAGCTCTCCCTAGACAGACTTCTATCCCTGCCTAAGTATGGGTCTTAAGCCTCCAGTTGCAGCTCCCTGCCAAACATGCAGACCTAAATAGACTCCTAATATAATGCAATGTGGCCCACTCATAAAAGAAGAGCCCTCGCAGAGACACACATAACAGGTGGGGCAGTTGGAGTTACTGATAAAGAGCAAAATTTGCGTCAAGAATAGACTATACGGGGAGGGGGCTTTGCAAGTGGATTTTTGATGAATAAGTATCTAAGGGATTACAGGGGAAGCCTTGAGCTAAAACAGGGTCTGTGAATATTCGACCCCACTGACCAACAGTCATTAAGACTTAGTCTAGAGGGAAGGCTGCAGTCAGATCAAATTCCTTCAGTAACATGATTGGATTTATGACACTTTACAGTTGTAATTCATTGAAACAGGCAGCTGGTGAAGCTGTTGCTGAAAACAAATACAAATCATGCATGGCAAACTATGCATAAATGAAGTGAATTTGCATGACAAATGGAGAAAAAAATGTCAACAGTCAAATAGAAGAAGTCAACTGGAACAGTCTTGAAAGTTGTCAAATCTTTTGAAGTATTTAAGAACTCACTGACAAACTACGTTTAGATAATAGTGCACATGTGTGCATTTTGCAAATACAGCAGCTGATGCATCATATTTTGTACTGATGCTCTTTGTTTTCTCAAAAATTATGACTATCCTCGGGCAAATAATCCAATAAAAACAGCTGATCCTGGTTAAAATCAGGTACTGCTGATTGACTGAAGATGTGGCGTATAACTTCAATTGACAGAATTCTCCACGTGTGCTTTTTTTCCTAAAATACCACATCTATGGATGATTTGGCGCTTCCCACAATGAGCAGTACAAAATGACACAGCAAATACCTCAACGTTATCTGGGAAGACCACCAGGAATGCACATTTATCTTGTGTTTGTGAAGCTGTTCACCACACTAACTCCACCATGCTGTTGTTATTCCTTTTTACGTAGAGAGTATTTGACTGATAAATGTGTGCCCACAGGCACAGTGTGTTGAAAAACATGGCCAAGCCAGCTGCCACCCTCTCTGAAGAGCACTCCCAGAGCGAGATGGTGAGTGCTTTTGAGAGGAGACGGCAGCTGAGGCAGAAAACTGCCTCCAAATCCCCAGACGCAGGTTAATCCACCTGGTTGCCGATGTAGCCTACGGCCATAATGCACGCTGGGAGTTTGTGATCTGTTATTTCAATAAAGAAAGTTACAAGGAAGACCTCTCGAGCCACTGCAGTAAACAGGGCTCTTCACAAGTGAGGCAAAACAACTTGTTGAAAGCAAGCAGGCAAATTTCAGATCTTCACAAACGTCCTTCTCAACCCCAACCCCCCTCAACATGAAGGGGTAAATTTAGCACCTGTGCTAATCTGTCCCTACCATATGCCATTTTCCTAGCACTGTCAGTCAATATTTTCAGCTTGTTAACAGTCTCACTTACGGTTACATTTCCAGCATAGCAGTGATGATTCAAGAGGGTGATTGGTGCTGATTAAGTTCACATGATTGGTCAATCATTCTGCAGTCAAATATTTGAATGGCCTATTAAATTACTTCCTTCACAGCTGTGCTATAGTTTCATGCAAGTCATATTGTTTCTCACATAATACAATAATGTCATCTCAATATTAAATGGCCATTTATTTGCTTATTTAATGAGTAGCCATGTAATTAGCGGGTTATAATTAGTTAGTCGGTCATAATCGCAAAATAAACCCCTTCAGGGTGATATAAGACTTATATTGGGTGACTGAGAAAGGTTTTAGTTTTGACTCCTAGTTTTGAAGTAACTTTTTAATCTACAATCTTTAAAGATACATAATGTAACGTGTTTGTTCAAAATGAACTACTTAATTTAAATCAGTCAGCACATCATCAATCCTTCTTCCAAAACGTAATTCATTGCGGTATTAAGTCTATTATAAGTGACCTGATGGGATGTTTTCACTGGAAATTCCGTACATACGTCATTTGCTTGTACATGTCTCCTCAAATCTGTAAATAGGGAAAAGTTGCTCTGGGTACTTTGACGCATGTATGGTGTTGGAGTGGCATTGTTTAGCTGTCACAACGAGCAAGAAAGGTTGACATGGAGCACACTAAATCTCAGACCTCCGGAGAATCACCTGTTTATAAAAAATAAAAACAAATAAAAAAAACAACAGTGTCAGCTATCAAAAGAAGAATGTGACAGAGCTCGTAATAAAACGAGAATCAACATTGGCTTGGCTTTTCAGAGATTGCGTGCCGTGAACTGAGAGATTTGAAATGTAAAGGCGAGTAAGGTATTTTATTAAACCGATAAATTGTCATGTCTCTCTCTAACAGAGTTCATTGTAAAGCATTATCTATGTGAAGGGTCATATTTATCCACAGTCACGCAGGGTCGAAGCACAACCAAAAAAAATGTTCTTCCGCAAAATGCTAGAGGGCCAAAAGTTAAATAGAGTGTACTTTTAACTATCAAATATATTATTGGTATTTTTTTTTGCATTTTAAAACCCCACTGTTCCAAAGGTAATCTCCTTAGTCCATAACTTGATATCAGCAATCAAAGAATGCTATTTATATGTGTGTCATGAACTCTAGACCTTGGCTTCATAAATTCACTTTCAGTCCCACTGCAGGGACCATTTACAGCTCATGTTACTGAGGGTGTTAAACCCTGCACTGCAAAGATTAGCTGTGACTCTTATAAACTCTGACGCTTAGAGTCTATTATAAAAACAATTCTGTACAAAACACAAACCACAGTATTATCCAGTCCCTCCAGAAAAACGTGATTATGCGATCACATGATTTAATCCATAATCAGCCAAAGTCAGCATATTTATGCGGGGGCCGCATTTTTTCAAATACGCCGCACTTTTGCTGCATAAATTGCAGATTTCCGCGCAAAATATGCGGGGCTTGCATGATTTCATAATCCCCGCATTTTCGTTGCAAAAAAAGTCACATATATCTTAGCAGAAAGTTGAAAAATGTTGCGTTTACTTCACACAAGAGCAGCCGTTCCCCCCTGTTGCCATGGGAACATTATGAAGTGACTTAATTACGCGACGTGAACATCATCGAAAAGCTGCAAACCCTGCGATGAAGCCATGATGAAGCCCACAAATCAGTTTCATTTGCCAACAAAAATAAGCGCAAAAGGCTGCACAAAGCAGTTTCCCGGTGTGTTACATGTCAATTAACGTTACAGTAAGAGATTGCACTTTATGCATTGGAAGCACTTATTTTAACAGAACTGTAAAACAGGAAGCACACATTTTATTTATTTATTTTTTATTTATTCATTTTTACAGAAGTTGTAGCATATTCCTTTTGTAAAGCTACAGAACTTGTTTGACTCATCAATGTTTTATAAGTTTGAGCCAGTTGAGTTTATAAAACAAGCTGAGAACTTAAATATTCCCAGCACTTTCTGTGATGTAGTATGCTTAATTATCATAGGAAGTAATAAGAAATTACTCTTTACATTAAGGTAGTAGCCTAATGAGAACAGGGTGTTGGGGGAATCACTTTTTTTTTCACCAAACCGCAGTTTTTGCAAGTTCCCGCAATTTTTGCAAGTTCCGCAATTTCATCGTATAAAATTGCATAAATATCCTGCATTTTTTAAGAAAACGTGCCGCATAATCAAGGATTTTTGCCCGCAACAATCACAAAAAAACTCTGCATTTTCTGGGAGGACTGATTATCAACCATCAGATTTAAAAAACAAGCCTTAAAACACTTGCCTTGACCCCACATTTACCATACGACAGTTGATTATATTTGTGGAGTATTTCATTTCAAACAGCATGTGATGCTGTTACTCAAAAGATAAGGTCAGAAACATAATTTACGCAAATATGCAGAAATTAGTGGTTGATCAATGCACTGACAGAGCATGTTTTAGGCTAAAGATGTTCTCATATGCATGCCAGATTTAAATGGGTGGAGTGTCACCATGAAAGTTGTTGCCATAAAAGCACAGATTTTATGTGCTTTTCACAATCCCTATCCTCTCATCACAGATGGGGGGAAAATACAGGTTAGGAATGACATGAGGCTAGTAAATGATATGAGCCATCCCTTTAATATTGCTCCGACAAAGCAGTATGAAGTTATTATTAAAATATATTTTTAGATATTTTAAATGGTCTCTAATTAAAATTTATTTTTGCCATGCAGAAACTTTACACAAAATGACAAAAAAAAATGTTTGGCATACTGACAAAAATGTAACTGAGTTAAATTTGTCTATTAAGTTTTTATTATAAAAATGTACATCATAATTCAACAAAAATAATGAACACTTATTTGATGCTTAAACAAAATAAAGTCATTTGTTATAAGTTGTTCAAAAATTGGTACAAAGTAGGAGGGAAAAAAACTCAGGAGGGAAAAAAAACTCCTTTTTAGGAAGGAAAAAAACAGGATTCACTCAGGATTTAAGGATTAAAGGCATGTTTAAGAATGATTATTTGTTTAGTGATCATTAACAAGATTCAGATGAAAATAACTGGATAATGTCCAAATGTTAAGCTCTCCCAGCAAGTCAACCACCATTAATTAAATCAACAAATGCTTCAAACATTTAAACAAAAACATCAAAAACAATAAGAGAGTGCAGATGCCCCGAACAACTGCTGGCAGATCCAGAGCCATAAAGGAGAGGAATTAAGTCATGACATCAATTGGAATCACTACCTTCTTCTTTATGAGTAGAGATCTTGAAGAGCTTATGTTCAGGAGAAGTTCAGGAGCAGGATGGAATGCAGTTTGCAACCCAACCACAATGACTCACTCAAGATTTTTTCTCTAACCCAACCTCCTGCTTTTGGTGCAAAAATACATCTGGAGCTGGAGAGATTGAGAAAATTGTGGGAACAACAGGAAAATAAAACAACAGTTCTGTTGTGTAGCACAACAATAATGCCTTTAAAAGGCCAGATGAGAGAAAGATGATCATTTAAATTACTATGCAAAGAAATGAGGTTGTGGTTGGTGGCCGTCATCACTTTTGGGTTGTGACACTGATGTCCAACTCTGAATTTCAGCTGATGTTTTAGGCAACTGACATAGTTGTGGTGTAGCATGTGTTAAAGGAACAAGCTGTTCTTGACACTCGTTCATTGGGATGAACTTTCGGGGGAGGAACTGGGCCCAGTCTACTTCCTGTGTAGACAGACTCTGCTGTGATGGACCTTTAGAGCCAGAGAGACCCAATCATTGAGTCTGCCGCCAAGTCTGGAAACTGTGAACCAGCACTAAAATTTGGCAAAGCCATGATGGTTAGACTGAAAGCTCCGAGAAGGGGCATTCAATGCCTGTCGACACATGCCTGTCTTGTGTTCCCTAGCCATCTCTTAATAGTCATACAGTATTTGGGGTGGGAAAGAGTAACTTGTCTATCCCAATCATGTCTTTGTTAAGAAATGCTTGTTTAGAAAATTAAGCATTGACAGAGTTTCTGTGAACTCATGCAGATATTGAACCTTTTTACAAGTGTTAGTGCAAGGTGTCCGACAATAAATATCTCTCATAAAGAATATCAATAAAATACATATGATTTAATACATTGGAGATACTGGAATGACTCCAATATTGGTATGACTCCAATGACTGGATTGATGCATATAATAAATTATAAGTCACTCCAATATGTGCAATGTATCACGTAAGGAATAATGACGACGGGAATTCATTTATTCAAAAATAATGCACACCCAAGGTAGTAATGCAGCCTAAGACGCAAACCGGTGTGAATTATTTTCTAATAGCCAACTCAACAGACCGGATTCAGTTATTCTGCTTATGCTACGTTTATCACACTCAGTCAAGACAGTATTTCAAGACATTCGTTAGGTTTTTGTCCTTAAAACACTATTGTGAGGACTAATTTCTTATATGTATCTCATCCCATGCCTCCGTTGCTAATTCCAAAACTTAATTTTAGAGCTAGTAACGGAGGTTTGAGCCAGAGCCGTTCATAGCAGACTAATGCAGTTATTACAGAGAGAGAGAGAGAGAGAGAGAGATTAAGCATGTGTGAATTACCTGAGTCTGTGCATTTCTCAACAGTATTCAGCAGCAGAATCTCTAATAGTGAAACTAAGTTGATCAGCTTTAAGAACAGTGCCATTATTGCCTCACTAGTGTGTCAAGTAGCTTTTAAGTAGCTTAACTATTTTAAACTATTAAGAAAATTTTATTATCAGTGTCAATGTGGGTTTTGTTTATTTTGCTGTTTTAGTCTGTAAGAACCTTTGAAATGACTGAAATCATTAGGCGAAGTGTTATGGAACTGTAATGCAGTCAAGAGCTGTTTGGAACTACTTTAGCCGTGCGTTTCCCTCAAAATAATTGCACACCTTAGACCGTCCATCAACCAATCAGATTCAAGCATTTAACAGCCCCATAGTATAAAGCATGTTAATAATAATTACTGTATACTGCAGAATATCATAACATGCTCACATTACAAGCAAACTACAAGCCTTCATACGTGCAAAACATTACACACAAAATCCAGTTATTACACACAAAATCCAGAGCACTCAATGTTCTTCAAGCAGTAGTGCTATGTAAAACAAAACTTTCATTTTCAGCACCCACTTGCAAATATAAACAACTGTACTTCTCCAACAAATACAACTGGAAATAACCACAGCGCGACTCCTGTTCAGATAGACATTTCACACAGAATATTGCAGAATTCGGAACAACTTAGTGTTCAGAGTTGGCTGAAACACATAGGCCTAAGTTGTTATACCACTGTTTTGAAAGTTCTCCATGTGGATGCAAACATTCAAAGGGTCACCTTTTCCAGTCAAATATTGATGTTTCTTGAACACATTTTAATTGGCAGGCTATACCATTGGGATAAGTAAACCCAGATGTTTAGCATTAATAACAAGTGGCTGCTCAACTCATCACAATGACTCTCAGCCATTAAAAAACAATTAGAAGAAAGACAAGACGTGGTTCAAGGATATAAGTAATGATATAAAGCATAATTAATTATCATAAAATGATTACATAGCAGATTATTAATTAGCTTGTATTATTAATTATCTAGTCAGTAGTAATAATTAATAAGTGGGTACAGTGTGTTTTGTTCAGCATACGCTAGAATAATCTTGTATTACTAACTTGCAAGCTACACTGCACAATTGGTGTCTCAACAGGCGGATACATATATATAGATACCTGTTTAAATGAATTACTTGGTCTCTAGAGAAACATATTCTCAGAATCTCATCAACTGTGACTTCACATGTGCACAATATTTGCTCTGAGGTTGTACAGCTGCTCTGTATGGACTGGATTTGTGCTTGTTGTGTGACTGACTGCTTGGTGATATATACTCAATAATTGTTTAGGAATATATGAGCACATGCTGTGAAGCTGCAGACATATTTTCGGACTATTGTGGTTTACAGCTGACATAAAATTAAAATTAGAATTTGGTAAAATAAGCTTCGGCTGAGAAGCACAAAGTCTAGTTTAAAACACTTCAATCCAGGGAAAATATATTATGATATATACTGTACAAACGATTACACGTCCCATCATCTGATGTTCACTTACAGTTAAAGTAAAAACACTATTAATTTAATGAAACTGTTAAAATGTCATCTTTACCAAATCTCAAAATGAATACCCATTTTTCATACTGTAAATTATAATGTTGTGACATAAATGTTAATAATGAATTAATTTAATATCTTCTAATTTATTTAGATAAAACAGAGAATTTTAATTTTGGCTATTTATCAATAAGCAGCCATAACTTTTGGCTTATCTGTATCGGTTAGTATTATAATATCAGTAATGTTACATGATGACTCCATATCATATTTTACCATATCATAAACATTACATTACCCTCTCTGTAATAGATATTAAGGTACAGTCAGCTGTTCACTATTGCAAAATGAATTGGGTGAATAGGAGGCGTCTTGTATCACAGTTCGCTGATCGCAATACAGATCTGCTGACTAAACAATATTCCACTTAATTCAACTTACCAAAACAATCTAAACAAACAGACATGACATATTGATTTAAGATTTAGTGATATGAGAGAAATTAAACTAGTAGTGTAGGAGACTGTTTGCCAAAGACAACTGTAAATTATACAGTTTAGATTTCATTATTCAAAATATTTTGCCCGCAGAAAGTCACAACTGACCAATCAGAATCATTTATTGTAGAAGAGCATGGTTATCATCTAAGATTGCAACAATCTATGCGCTCTGCAAGTAATCAGTTATAAGTGCAGCTATCCACACACTGAAAACATAATAAAACAATGAAACTTATTGTAAACAATATTTCCTTTTGGATCATAGAGTACATTACTCAGAGGGTAACACAACACCTCATGGGTTTATTACCACATGAGCTTAATGTTTTATGTGGAGAATCTAAATAGTATTACATGTGTTGCAAGAATTTTGTCGATTTTATGCAAGAAAAGTAATAAGCCAATAAACCACATATTAAGGGTAGCAGTAACTTGAATGAAGAGGTAAATCACTCTTATAATAATCAGAATGCTCATAAGCTATGCTCACACTTATATTAGGGTTAACTTTCACGGGCACATCTTCAGACAGATCAGTTATGTAACAGCAGAGATTAAACTACAAATTTTCTCCTTTCTCGCACACTCCCTCTGCTGTCACCGATAGCCAAAACCCAACTATGGAAACAAAGTCCAAGAAGCACATCTGGATTTTATTCCTGTTCACATTTGGTTACTTAACCAAAAATAATGGTTTTCCTCTCACTAGAACAGGCAAAAACTCAAAGACCTCACAACGGTATTTATCACATTATGTGCCATTATCGTCATGCTGCTGACAAAAGATAGATTACGTTAATTAACACATCGTTTGGCTGTTATTCAGACTATATAAACTCCATCCTGCTGTTAGGGTTACTTTCATACACTCTTACATAAAGCTACTGTACAGTAGTTTCATTATGTTTTACCACTGACAAAGTGCTCTGAAAAGTGTGAAAGCTTATATTTTTCATCTGCTGCAAGAAGTTCAAATCGACCAGTCAAATGGCAGTTGGCTCAAAATTTCTGGATCTGACTGTTAGTATGCATTGTGATTGGTTACAAGAGACAAAAGTATAGTGCCAGTTTCAATTACACCAGCAGTCCCACATACAGTGATGCAATGGCGACAGCGAATATTAGGAAATATCAGAATGCTGTTGCAACCGACTAATCAGAATCAAGTTTTCCATATTGAGTGCCGTGTGATAATTCAAATTAATATCAGAATATCATTATGCTTGTAAACACAATGAATGTTTTTAAAGCCACAGGCCTAAACCTTAACCTAATGCTAAAATCTGATTGTTATTAATATAAATGTTGATCGAGG
This sequence comes from Semotilus atromaculatus, assembly GCA_031834385.1. Lineage (NCBI taxonomy): Eukaryota > Metazoa > Chordata > Actinopteri > Cypriniformes > Leuciscidae > Semotilus > Semotilus atromaculatus. Next base: position 7,459,896 of record JAULUF010000019.1, on the reverse strand, counting down.
GACATCCTACCTTAATTTTATACTTAAGTAAAGTATACTTTATGTAGTAAGTCTACTAATATCAATGTATTAGTAGTATACTTGTAATTGTACCATTTCACTACCTGGGACTAAACTGGTCCACTTTTTAGTGTATAAGGGTATACTTTTAAATACTATATACTACTAGTAAAGTTTAAGTACACACCTAGTTTACAAATGAGTTTTTCATTTGTACTGCAACTATACTACAAGTGAACTGAGTATACTGAGTTTACTAGATAAATAGCACAATATAAGTAGCACATTTTTTATTTTATAAAGTACACTATGAAGTTTTCTTTAAGTGAACTTAATATCATACTTAGTTTATTTATATATTATTTTTGCACTTTAAGTATACTATGTTCCTATTTATGAATTAATTGTTATATACTTGACATATAAGTTAACTTAACGTAGATTTGAAGTAAATTCCAACCAGTAGACTACACAAAAATTCACATACTAGGATCTGTTTTCTTTATAAATCAATATCTTCAAACAATGTAAGTTAATAAGACAGTATGTAAAACTATGTGAAAAAAAAGTATTTAATTGGCTACTCAATCAAAAGAGTAAAGACAACTACATGCCAAGTATACTTAGAAGAGCACTTAATTATACTTTTAATATCAATCAAAAGATTGAGTCCAATAGGCTATATGTTAGGGTTAAGGGATGAGGCAATTACTCAAGATGCAGAACAATGGGCTTTTAATTGTTATAAAAACTAAAACTAAACAGGACAGGTCAGCTTGACAAGACTTGGTTATTAGGACACAACAAATGTAAGACAACGAACTGGCACAGGACTGCAAACACAAGAATAAACAGGGAGCGAACAAGGCAGGTAACGAGGGAGAGCAGGTGGGAGTACTGAACCAGTAAAACAAGGGCTGGGTTAAACAATAGACATGTGAGCACATGACACAAAGAAACAGACATGACAAGCCATGTTCTCCCACTAAACAAAAACAAGAGCACATGGCCAGCTAACAGGGTCAAACAAGCCATTTGCTCAAACTAAACAAGACATGAACACGCAGCTAAGGAGAACACTCATTAGCCTTACATTAAAACACACGGCCAGTGAAACACCACACGCGGACAGAAGAGCATTCAGCCCAAGCGAACTCGAAACCACACGCTTACACAACAAGACAGCATACAGAGAATGAGCGAATGCTCATCCCGTGAGCTCAGTATTTAACACAAACACAGAGCATTTAATGTCAGAATCCCTACACAGAACCGAAACCAAACTAGACCAAAGATCCAAAAACCACGCTTTGCACACAAAACAACTCCCGTAGACAGAAGAGAGTATGGCCCGAGCAAAATCGGAACCTCACACTCACAACAACAAGACAGAAGAAGTGTCAGATCTGTCACCAAACCAAGAATAAACAGACCGATAGTGGTGGTCGAGGAGATTCCCCCCTACTATGTAAAGCGCTTTGAGTGCCGAGAAAAGCGCTATGTAAATGTAAGGAATTATTATTATTATTACAAGACTCAGGCTTAGAAGTGTAATTTTAAGTATATGTTTAAGAAGTAGGCCTACATAAAAAGTAGATTGAAAGTATACATTCTTATTTTTAGTATAAAAGTAGTATACTTTTTTTGTAAGGGCAATCATAGGTCTTCTAAACTAGATCTACCCTTATGAGGCTCAAAGGCTGGTCAGGCAATATACAGGCACCTTTCTCCAATATGCATAATACTGTAGTACTTTCAGGAAAAAATTTTTAGTCCTGGACCAAAAGCTAAAGTTTAAAGGCTAGAACCCAGCATTTTCCACACCGTTGCTTTTGACTTCAGCAGGCCAAAGGTGCATGGAACAAGGCAGGGTTCAGAGCACAAGGTGTTTCTTCAAATTCCCCATTCCTCAAGTTAAAAACAACATGGCATGGCTCTTTAATTTCCCTACAGCAACAACTGCGAGATAGAAAGGCTTCCCATAGATTATTATTGGCTAAATCTCTATTATGAGTAAAAACATTTCAGCTAAAATTTAATTGAAGAGCCCCTATTAGTGTTTTTGAATATTCCCTTTAATGCAGTGTGTAATATAGCATTTTGTGAATGTAAAAGTTCTGTAAATTTGAAAGTGCACGATAAATAAAATTATTGTCTCCCAAAAGAAAGGATCGACTCTGAACCGCCTTTACGAGTTGTTTTTCACTTGAACGGTACTGCTTTGCGGTTCTACGTCACTAGAAAATACATTTGCATAATGCCCGCATATGTTGTATATTGTCTGTCTATGGACAACTTGACCAGCCCTCAAATGTAATTTTACTGACGACTGCTTCTCAAATCTCAGAGTTCAATGCGAGACACTTGAAATATGGTTCAGTATTTTATTCGGACCAACTTGCTCCTCAGTATCAAAATCTGTAAGTATGAATAATCATTAATGTATATGAAGACCTCCGATGCAAAAGCCTCTGTAAAAAATGAGATAATATTGAGTGAATGCTCTCCGCACATAATTATATGTTCATCAAATACTTTCACTTCAAACTCACTAGATCCCAGCCTCAGCCCATTCAGAAATGCCGTGTGCTTAGGTAGAAGTGCTTAGGTAGAACCCTATACATACGAGCCTGATAAAAAATGTTATATTAAAGAAAAACGTTAAACGGACTTAGAGGCTTTTGCATTATTTTCTACTGGGTGTTCAAAATATGAAGTTTTGTGTTTTACATTGTCTGAGTTTCCAGCTAACTCACGTTACTACTGTCTTACTGAAAAACTACTATTACTCAAAACTGTGTCTATTAATGCAGATTGTCTGTCCGTTCTTACTACTGAATAAATACAAAGGATGGAGCAAGATTTGTTTTACCAACGTTTATGTTACATCAGTCATTCACGTTAATGCCCGGATAACGCATGGGCTGTTGCTGATACAGTTCCCGCATGTGCACCGCAAATAAATTTTAAATATGCACATCTTTTTTGATGAACATACACTTGTTAATGCTGATAGTGAGGAATGACAGCTGGAACATCTCATAATGTACCTCAACATGAGTTGTGTATGAAACGTCTTGCACAAGTTGTCCTTGCGATGGAGGTTCAGGAAGAGTAACTAGTTCTTCCAATGTTTCATCTTCGGACTCACCCTCACATTGATATAGTAAAATCAACATCATTGTTACTGTCTTTAATTTACAGTGTGTAACGTTACAATTGCAGAGCTGTAGGAAGCAGAGCTAAAAAACAGACTGGACCATCTGGCCAATCAGAGCAGAGTAACTCGCGGAAAGGAGGGATTTAGAGAGACTGATTCATCCATCGAGTCGCTTGAGAAATGTGGTGATGTGCAATGTATATTTATGAGAAAATTAAACTGTTTTTTTTTTTACCTTTGATGCATGTAAACCTAACTCCAAAACAAATTTAGGAGACTTTAAAATAGCACAATAGGGGCACTTTAAAACTGACCTATCACCTCAGAATAAAATCTTTCCTGTTTTTTTTTTATATTTTGTTCATCTTTGCTCAAACACCAAAACTCAATGATCTCATTTTCTACCCTTTACAAATGGTGCCAGGACAAATTATTGGTTTGAATGGGTGCACTGTTCTGCTTTAGTCTCTGTTTCACCCGTATTTGCTCTTCTGGCTATTTGTTGCCTTCCAAAGTTATACAAATGGAGTGCTACCATTTTGTCTCCTGCACATCTCGTCTTACATACACGTATCACAACCATTCACACTGGACAACCCCCTGCAAACACATGCACAGAGCATACACAAACATGCAACATATTTGCCGGCTCTGATTTCAAATGCTTTCACCTAATTTCCATTTTGCTCTTGGCACCCGCTTACCATTTGCAAGCGGAGAGAGGATGGTGGCTGTCCCAAAAATATGGAGTGCAAAGCTTCCAGCTTTCCAAAGCAGCTGGGCAGACAAGTGACACCATTGTCAAATCATAAGGCTCTTTCCCATAAAACGTTGTTAAACGTTGTTAAACCCTGTATGAAGGTTTGACACTGGGTTCGGTTAAAAGTAATTTTCCCCATTGCGTACATTACACCCATTTTCTCACTTTCCTTTCTTAATCCTAACCTTTCAATTGAGCAGCTTCATATGACAAGCATTCATATATTTTCTCAATCCACAATGTAAACTATAAAAATCATTGTCCTCTGGTCAACTGCAAAAGAACCAACAAAGGAAGTTTAAAGCAAAGATAAATCCCCTTTTGGAAACATGGCATAGCTGCCAAAATCACATTGGATGAGAATCAATAAACCATATTACTTGCTCGTGAAAGGAACCTCATAGGCAGCAGAAAAGTCCCAACTGAAATTATATTTGAAGCTGATAGTATCAATCATGCGCAGACAATGCATACAATGGTTTGTATTAACCTGCTGAGTCACAATCTTGCCTCGCATTCATGTGGATCTGGTGCATATATATATTTTAATGGTTTGGTATGGTAAGCAAATTTAGTTTTGTTTGTGGATGAAGAGTCCTATGAACACAAATTAGTGTAAATATTTGCAGCAGTGACTCTCTGACGTCCAGAATCGATAGTTACATCACTTCATTTGAACAGACTGATCCAGTTTCAGACCTCCTCAGAGATGGCAGAATCATTCTGGATATGTGACAGGCTCACTCCTGGATTGAATAAAGCATAAACTTCAGAAAAACCCAACATTATACACTCGTCAACTATTACTTTTACTGTATTCTGTGCCAGCTATATACCGTATTGGAGTATTTTTGAGGACTTGAGTAGGATCATATGACAGTGTTAAATATATTTACCAAGGATGCATTCAATTGTTATACATTTGTCTTAATCACAATCTTGTATTGAATTGATGTGGATCTGGTCTTAAATTGTGTGGTTATATGTTAGGATAATATATCAATTTAATTAAAAAACATAAATATATATATTTTTTAAATATATTGTGATTGCAAGGATTTGAACACTACAATGTATTTATATGTTTCTCATAAAGGAGCATGAAATAAAGCTGTAATAATTCTAACTCTAATCATGCCAGGGGCAAGAAGCCGGCATGAATACAGGCAACACAATGTTGGGAAGGGATATGAGAACCAAGGACACTGCGGATGTTAAGTGGTAGATGTGGAATAGTTGGCATCTCATTTATAAACGAAGGTTTCTCTCATCGTGCTGAAGGCTAATGCGGTTAGGTCATCATAGCAGTTCTGAAAAGAAATCTGACTCGTTGCTAAAGACCTTGTTGCCATGGTCGGTGTCCAGATGCGAGTTTATTTTAATAAGATGTGGCATGCCAGTGCAATGAGAAGGGAAGAACAGAAAAGAGCTCTGGGCTATGGAGAATATAGAGATATAATATCCAGAAATATATAGACAAAGCCATCTGCTATTTATCTATATCAAGCACACAATAATGATGTTCTGTACGCCTCAGTGACAAATATAGGCAAATTCCTTTTTTCTTATTTGTTTGTTGTAAATAAAATGTTACCCTTTTCATCGTATAATGTTTAATAAAGTTAGACTTCTGTGGCAGATCAACATTTCCATGACAATGAGCTTACAATAGGCTTTCTGTGAATGCTGATCCAGATCCATCATGCCTACAGCTTTGACCACAATAAACGTCACTCTGTAAAACCTCTTAATTTTAGGTAGCCTAAGATCAATTTGAAAAAGGATGCATTTATATTACACATTTGTTCCGAAAATTACAGAATGTTTTGGACCTGAGTATGTCATTCAACCATCAGAAAAACAAACCACAGAGGGCATAGAAGCTTAAAATGTGTGTGGCAGTCTGCCAGCCAGACCGGTGTGGTGACACCTGACATGTGTGACTAAAAATCGTTTCACTAACTCAACGACTCATTGAACAGTAATTCGCTTGTCATATCATACGAATTTTAAATAATTACCTGCTGCCATTCACTACTGTTCTCTTAGTGTCCTCTTCTCTCTCTCACACATGTTTAATAATAAGTGGAGCGCGCGGGTTATCACAAATGGTATAAAATTAAAATCTCTGAAGTTCCCAGTCATAAAATAATTATAGGCCATTATTTGATATAGAGCGTTCATGTTTACCTTCCAAATTGGTGGCTTGTAGCTGTGGAACATAATTCCGATTCCACATGATGACATGAACGCATTTGGGAGTATGAAGACGACGATGACTGGTGATAGATCAAAGGTTCGGCGGATTTTATGAGCTAACGTTAACTTATATCATAGCTGCAACAAACTGAACTGGGACATGTGAAAGTACCATAAACACCATTACTATCAATAAAACTCAGTAGACTTTCTTTGCTATATGCCTACTTACGGTTTTATTGGAATGTTTTAGAGACTACAGCACGTAAACGCCACGCTGTGCTGTTAACGTGATGATGACGTCAAAGATTCATGAAATTGGTTTTGAAGAATTTGAACCAGTTCATTGAAACGAGTTGTTCCGATTGAACCGATTCGTAGAAATGAGGGGAAGCCAACCTTGAGACTTCACGTGAGCTCATTCATTCTATAACCAAATCTCTGATTAACTTAATACATCATTAGTAAATATATAGTTTTATATTTAAAAATACTTAGCTTCAGTGTAGTGAGCTACATTTTGTGTAGGCCTAGTAAAGTTTCAGAGTATGGCTTCCCCATTACAAGCATAATTTACTACAATTTCTGTCAAATATACTAGCCTATATAACATGAGTGGATGTACAGTATATGTGATATATTATTCAACATTTGTACTATAGTATAGGGGATCATTTCATTTTTAAGAAGCCATTATCACTCATAAATTGAGAGCAGTTCAGAATGGAAAGCAAGGGAGTGTTTAGCCTACATCTGGGGGGAAACCATTTGATTGGACATATGATTTTGTTCCCTTTTGTCATGCAAACTTCTTTCTAGTGTTTGATCTGGTGATGGTTTTCAGTGTCATAAGCAAGACTTTTTAAGAAAGAGGTTTATGAAGGCCAACAGAGACCATACAAGTCCAATGTCCACAGCTGCAGAGCCTGTGCAACTGAAAAGGGTAGCCTACCGAATTGTCCAAAATGTGTGATAAATATCAACACTTTACCCATCGTCCACACAGGACTAAATCATATTTTATATGACAGAGTGAATCTGGGACAGATTTAGAACAGCCATGGTAAGGAAATCTGAAATTTGCCACAGCATGCAGAACTGAGGGAACATTGGTCAGACAGCTGGTCAAATTTATTGGTTAAATGGTTTTATTAACTTGAATTATTGGGTTACATGGAAAAACATCTAGAATAAAGGGGTAAGGGTTGAGTAAGTTCAGCAACAGAAATTGTAGCAGGCTTCAGAGGTCCTGAGGTGTGTTTTCCGTGCTGTGGTGCAGTTTGGTAGGTGATCCTCACAAACACCCCCAACATTTGAACGCACTGTCCACAGTTCTCAAGTGTCTCTCGTATACGCACATGCATGTCTCATTCCTTTGATGACAGCTTTTCTTTTGAGCTTTTTTTATTTATATAGCGTAAACAATGATGTGGCACTCATTTTATTCTGGATATATTAAGCTATTAAAAAATAAAAAATCTAATTAAAGATAAAAAAATTTGGCATAATAATTTAATTATTTTTTAAACATTATTTAATATTTTATTAAAATGCAAGGTTAGTTATGTTCAAAATATTATATATACACTCACCGGCCACTTTATTAGGTACCCCATGCTAGTAACGGGTTGGACCCCCTTTTGCCTTCAGAACTGCCTCAATTCTTCGTGGCATAGATTCAACAAGGTGCTGGAAGCATTCCTCAGGGAGTTTGGTCCATATTGACATGATGGCATCACACAGTTGCCGCAGATTTGTCGGCTGCACATCCATGATGCGAATCTCCCGTTCCACCACATCCCAAATATGCTCTATTGGATTGAGATCTGGTGACTGTGGAGGCCATTTGAGTACAGCGAACTCATTGTCATGTTCAAGAAACCAGTCTGAGATGATTCCAGCTTTATGACATGGCGCATTATCCTGCTGAAAGTAGCCATCAGAAGTTGGGTACATTGTGGTCATAAAGGGATGGACATGGTCAGCAACAATACTCAGGTAGGCTGTGGCGTTGCAACGATGCTCAATTGGTACCAAGGGGCCCAAAGAGTGCCAAGAAAATATTCCCCACACCATGACACCACCACCACCAGCCTGAACCGTTGATACAAGGCAGGATGGATCCATGCTTTCATGTTGTAGACGCCAAATTCTGACCCTACCATCCGAATGTCGCAGCAGAAATCGAGACTCATCAGACCAGGCAACGTTTTTCCAATCTTCTATTGTCCAATTTCGATGAGCTTGTGCAAATTGTAGCCTCAGTTTCCTGTTCTTAGCTGAAAGGAGTGGCACCCGGTGTGGTCTTCTGCTGCTGTAGCCCATCTGCCTCAAAGTTCGACGTACTGTGCGTTCAGAGATGCTCTTCTGCCCACCTTGGTTGTAACGGGTGGTTATTTGAGTCACTGTTGCCCTTCTATCAGCTCGAACCAGTCTGGCCATTCTCCTCTGACCTCTGGCATCAACAAGGCATTTCCGCCCACAGAACTGCCGCTCACTGGATGTTTTTTCTTTTTCGGACCATTCTCTGTAAACCCTAGAGATGGTTGTGCGTGAAAATCCCAGTAGATTAGCAGTTTCTGAAATACTCAGACCAGCCCTTCTGGCACCAACAATCATGCCACGTTCAAAGTCACTCAAATCACCTTTCTTCCCCATACTGATGCTCGGTTTGAACTGCAGGAGATTGTCTTGACCATGTCTACATGCCTAAATGCACTGAGTTGGCGCCATGTGATTGGCTGCTTAGAAATTAAGTGTTAACGAGCAGTTGGACAGGTGTACCTAATAAAGTGGCCGGTTAGTGTATATATACCGGTATACACATACCTGTGTGTGTGTGTGTGTGTGTGTGTGTGTGTGTGTGTGTGTGTGTGTGTGTGTGTGTGTGTGTGTGTGTGTGTGTGTGTGTGTGTGTGTGTGTATATATTTATGATCACAATATATGATTACATATTGATGATTATATAAAAGTAATAAAATATACATCTTAATTGTTATTTTACAAAATATTTGATTTTCAAAATATATTGTTTTAAAACATGATTTTGAATAATAATTAAAAAAAATCAGGTGTGGGAAAGATTAGCAAAAATGAATCATAAAAACATTTGTCACATTTCATATAACTTGGTACTTACATTTTTTTTTTTTTTGGACCCTTATATAAATGCTTCCAATAATCTACATAATCCTAGTGATATACATATGGTCCAAAAATACACTAATGTTTGTTTAATATTGATGTCTAATATAAATAGTAGGTTTGCACGGCACATTGAGAGACAGAACTATGTTCAGAAGAGACCGAGAGGTCATATAATTGTTTGGTCTCAAATGAAGCAGATTGGTGGAATTGACCTATGGCTAAGCCACGCCCCCTTCACTCACTCGGACAAACAGTCAACATTCGGTGACGCGCTATGGCAGATTTCTCAGTAGGAGACATTTCACAGGAGGCAATTGATGATTTTTATATAGCTTTTTATTAGGAGTTATTACTCACACTAAATCAACACAAACATTGACCTTTTGAACATCATGACCTCTTGTCTATTGACACTGTATGTAAATAGTTTGAATATTTAGTTATGTGGAAGAGGAGTGAAAAGGCTACATGTTTTGCTAAAAAAAAACACTAAGTTCCCCAGTTGTTTTGGTACAAAGTTGTATAAAATATTGTGCTTCAATATGTAATTAATGGTTCATGATCAAATTAAATATGTACAGGTCTAAGTTGCATAACGTTACGTTTGCAGGACAAGCCTTTTTACCATCTTTATCAAGAGTACCTCTCCGTTAGTTTGGTGCTACAGTATTTACATGAATCATTCAGCACAACATTGCTAAAATTTGTTATCTCGGTTATTTACAGATACGTTAATGAAGCTAAGTGACATGATGTGCAACGCAGCTAGAAGCTAACGTTAACGTTTTATAATGTTAGGCTAACGTTAGAGATGTTAAAGATAACGTTCAAATACGTTGTTGATGTACATAAGAACAGATATAGACATCCTTGTTTAATTTATCCACGTTTACCCTAGTTACCGCATAACTTTATCCAGAGCAGACACTTATCTCGGTTAAAATGTGGCTTGGGAAAGGGTAAAAAACACACACCGTCGCCCAGCCTCTCGGATACCTAGTGTCGGAGTTGCATGTACCCCATGCACACCGTTTGACCATTTTAAACTTAAAATGACAAGAAAAAACATAAAAACGAGTGAAAACTGACTAACTGCAATGCATTTCAATGGACATGGAAGCAAAGAATGTCCAAGTGTATTGGGTAAGCTGCGCACTGTGATTGGCTCATCGCGTTTTGGGGCGTGGCTTAGCCATAGGTCAATTGATCTTCACTGAGTCATGTGAGTCAAAGCTCCTCCAGGCCAGCCAGGAACAACAATCCAGTGCCAGTCAAGATGGTTTACAACTGACCATGAATCTTTCTCTCGCCATAGCCTTTAATACACTTGAGGTGACGTGGCAAATGTTCTCAACTCAAGAAAATAAAATAAGTGACACAGCTGTTGTTCTCCTGCTGTGAAAAAAAGACTCTAGCCAGCTAGCAAAACTGGATCCTCGATCCTGATTGCTCCTTAATGCTACTTAACACTGAATCCAGAGTTGAAGACATTGATGTATTTGAGGTATGGTGTATGTTCAAGACACGGATCCTTTGCATTCAAATCACATCACTGCATGCAAATCATTCAGGATGTGAGAGCGGGGAAAACACATGGTACAATCTCACTGTGTCTACCTCATAACTCTTTCTTACTTTGATTAATAGGTTATGAACAATCATTATTCCTAGAATATCAGTAGTTGTACTAATTGTATGAAACAGTCTATATATATATATATATATATATATATATATATATATATATATATATATATATATATATATATATATATATATAGGCCTATATATATATATATATATATATACCAAATCCAACCAAGAAAATGATTTCCGAAGGATCATGTGACACTGAAGACTGGAGTAATAGCTGCTGGAAATTCAGCTGTGCCATCACAGGAATAAATTACATTTTACAATATATTCACATAAAAAAATATTTATATAGATAAAATAGACTTGGTGAGGATGAGAGACTTCTTTCAAAAAACAGTTTCTCCACTTTCATGTCTGATCTTTATTATAATAAAAGGAAAAAGTCAATAAATAAAATGTATGAGTCATATGTCTTTCACTCATGAAAAGGCTCAATGACTTATGAAAAAAAGAATGTGGATTCCCAAAGGCAGAATAGATCTACTGTTGTTCCTAAGGGCAAGCCACACTGGTGTCGATCAAAGGCTCTTGATCACAAAGCCAACCAACGCCTGAATGCATGAAGAAAACACGAGTACAGATTATCCAGCTGCTGTCCATTTACCTCCTGCTGCTCGGTTACCACAAATTTCGCCACCCCCAAGACTTTGACCTCCTACAGTTGTGGTCCTTTCGCCAAACACCTCAAAGATCATGTGAATTAGAGTGAGAACACCAGAAAGTCCAAAGTTGTAGTGAAAGACTCATCTCTCACTGGGAGAACTGCAAAACAGGGCTGTTTGGAAAGTACCCAGCACTCAAACGGCATTAACAATTGTGCTTTCCAATGGGCTTATTTTGAGCACCAGTCATTGTGCTCCTTCGCGTCAATATGCCATCGTACGATAACAGCTGTGGGAAGGGGACATGTTGCCTGGGAGATAAGACAGCTGAGAGTGAGTGTGAGTGAGAGCAATAGGGCTGGGGACAGCAGTTTGTTTGAAGTCCTCTGGTGTAGAAACTCACAGTGTGGAGCAGTGGATGTTCACTCACCACAGAGCTTGACCGCTCGATAACCCTTATTCTTCATGAAAAGTGGCAGTACAGATGGCATGTTTGCCTTTCAGCAACATTTATTAGATGTTTAAGATTAGTTCAACTCATTTTCACAATAAATGGCTACAAATACCAATTTCCAATGTTGCTTGTGTTTTCAGTGTCACTGTTTTGTCAATCTGATTGTCAGTATGGTGTGGATTTTGCAGTGAATCTTAATGCAGGTTACATTGTTATGTCAGTATGGTGACAAGTGACTATCTTTATGAGTGAGTTATTTTGAATAATTCTCTCAAGAGATTTGTTCAAAAAACAATGATTCATTCCTGAGCGGAACCAGTGAAGGTCAGTATGATTGAGTCATTGAATCATCCTTCATCCACTTCGTTCTAAAACAAGGATTCTTTCAGAAACAAAACAAGTGCCTGGGTTCGGCCCTTCGTTCACCTTATTTTGAAGGATGCAATTGGTGTATCCTTTGTGTATCCTTCCTATCCAATCATCCACAATCCTTTGCACACTTTCCGAATTTCCGATTCACAAAAATTCTAATGTTAGTGGAAAATGAATCGGCACTGAGCACGTCCAATTTCATTATATAATGGAGATGAATGCATGTCTTTTTTAATTAAATCATAATGCTAAACTGTATGTAATGTAAAACCACAGGGAGATCAAAGACGGTTGTTATTCACCATATTTGCATTAATAGAAAAGTTAATATAAAGATCTTTAATATAAAGTATTTTCCCACAATTCATTTTAGTAGTATTTTCGTGGTGTGACTGCAGGGACAGAAGCATTTAGTATGTAGCCATGCACACTTACCGTCTCATTCTAGCATTTAATGCTGAGGAGAGCTCTACAAGCCTCAGAAGGACTGGACTATGCAGCCTTATGAGAAGCACCCACTGATCATTCAAAAACACTGATTTATTTAAGAGTGAAACAAGTTAGGGCATACTGGATGAGTGAGTCAGTGAGTGAGTGATTTGAGTTAATCCCTCAAGTGAATCATTCTAAAATTCAGAAACAAAACAATTGACTGGATGCAGGAAAGCATGCTGCTCTTACAGTTTTGTAACCCATTGACTTCCATATATTGAAGAAATATAGTTTACAATGTGGCACATCAACTGTCTGTTACCAACATTCTTCAAAATATTTTTCTTTGTGTTCGGAAGAAAAAAGAAACTCATACCGGTTGTGATGACAATTAAAAAAATTTGGTGAACTATCCCTTTAAAGTGCCCTTATCATGGATTTTTTTAAAGTTTCCTTATGTTGTTTTGGAGTCTCCTACAACAGGTTTACATGCATCAAACATCAAAAAACTGTATTTTCGATGATTCTCAAACGACTCGCCAAATGAATCAATCTCTCTAAATTCCTCCTTTCCGCGAGCTACTCTGCTCTGATTGGCCAAACAGCTCAGTCTGTTGTGATTGGTTTCCCGCGTACAGTGCGTCGAAAACAAAAACACCAATTGCCATAACACCAACAGCTCTGCGTGTCCTGAGGCTTCCTTCACCGTAAACTAAACACAGTAACGATTAACGAACAATGACGTCGATTTTACCATTATCAATCCGAGCGCGAGTCCGATGATGAAACACTAGATTCATTCAAGAGAGACATTCATTCAACCCGAACCTCCATCGCAAGGACGACTCGAGCAGGACGTTTCAGTGATTCACTACTCAGTTTGAGGTACATTATGAGATGTTGCTATTCCTCCCCATCAGCATTAACACGTGCATGTCCATCAACCGATTATTTTACTTGTACGGATTTATTTACCGAGTATGTTTCTAATGTGTTTCTAATGCTTCCAGTGGCCTTCCTCCCTCTATCACCATTGATGGGACAGAACTAAAGACAGTCGAAGATTTCAAGTACCTGGGTAGTGTTATCTCCTGCGATGGAACAATAGACAAGGAGATCAGTGCCGTATGTGCAAAGCAAGTCAAGCTCTTGGCTGCTTGAAAATCCGGGTATTGAACCAGCACAACATCAGACTAACCACGAAAGTTAAACTGTACATGGCTATTGTTCTTACCGGCCTTCTGTATGGACGTGAAACATGGACCTTGTACAGAAGACATTTGAAACAGCTGGAACAATTCCACATACGCAGTCTGAGGTCACTTCTCTGCATTTGCTGGCAAGACCGCAAAACGAACCTTGAGGTCCTGGACAGAGCCAAGACAACCAGCATCGAAGGCATGATTTTGAAATCTCAGCTTCGATGGACAGGGCATGTCATCCGCATGGCTGACAGTAGATTGCCAAAACAGCGTCTATATGGTCAGCTTTGCTCAGGCAAACGAAAGCATGGCAGACCACGAAAAGGTTCAAAGACTGTGTAAAGTCCAACTTGACACTTGCTGGAATTGCCCCAAAAGGTCTAGAGCACTGTGCACAAGACAGGACTGGCTGGTGTACTCTCTCAAGGCAGGCACAAGGCACATTTGAGGTGAGACGACGCGCGCACATTACTGAGGCCCGAGATAGGAGGAAGTTGGTTGAATCTGCAATTGCTGAACTAGGACAGTTCCCATGTCCCTACTGCGAACGGTTGTGCCGTTCAAGGATTGGACTCTATAGCCACATACGAGTCCACAAATAGATGAGTTGTGCAAAGGATCGTCATTGATGACTACCAAGAAGATGTTTCTAATATGCGGTGAACACGTGGAAACTGTATCAATAACAGTGCATGTAGGCTATGCAATGTATACATTAGCCGAGCTCTAGAGTGAATGACTGATGTAACATAAACATTGGTAAAACAATCTGCATTAATAGACAGTTTTATGTAATAGTGGCCCACAGCTGATTAGCTGACTCTGATATTTGAGAAGCAGTCGTCAGTAAAATAAAGGTAACAGGAAAAGATTAGGATTATACTGCTGTAGTTTCATGGTAAAGATTAATTTTAACCACAGATTCTTCACATGCTTGTCCTTGGGCAGTGGAAAATGCCTTTACCGTCACATTGTGTCACACAGCATCTCCTCGACATGATGCTCTCCAGTATCCACAGGATCAGCTGCCGGTTTGAGGTTTAAGTTTCCCTGGTGTCTGCGCGCGCAATAAGTGGGCGGGCTAATGTTTCGTCTTGACGTCACAACGAAACGGCTTTTGACTCGTTTGAAAAACAATTCATTTCATTGACTCAGCGTCGACTCTTACTTTTGAAAGACAATAACTTTATATATGGTGCACTTTCCGATTTAAAATTTTGCAGGATGTTTTCATTCACTTAGAGCTAATATTACACACTACATGAAAGGTCATTTTCAAAAATCCATGATAGGGGCACTATAAGTCTTAGCTATATATTGATGGACACATCTCAGCTAAACTTAATAAAATTGGATAGTTAACAAATAGCAAGTTAATAGCCTTCCTCAAAGATAACAAAAGAGAAAGCTTAACCTGTTTAAAACAGCTTTCATCTGTGAAGTAAATCTCATGGGTTAGATTGACTTATCATCACTGTGTTATCAGAGGAACTCTAGAATGACCCTGAAGAGATAACAGACTATAAATCAACATCTCAAAACCTTTATGATGCATTTCCTCATCTCACACCCAAGCCATTCAATGAGTGACATGACCTTACTATAGAACATCTGTCTTCTCATTTCCATTGGATTTATGCCAGTTGTATCCTTCCACTGTTCTTCATCCTTTGTGAATTAATTCATCACCTTGGGTTTGCCTTTATGCTATATAATAACTCACTAGCCACTGACATTGGCCTAAAAATAGCTTTTTATTTTCCCCTGGAGGACAACACAAGCGGTTCCCGCAATTGGAGAAATCCCCACAGCAACAACACAATGTTGAAACAAAGCCGTCATTTATGGGTCCATCTAAAGTTACAGGGGAAGCTGGGCTGGAAAATATAGCCAGTCCCATTCTTTACATTCTTCTTTGAAACAGAGGCAGCAGTAAATGTTAGCAACCAGTCTGAATGTCTTCGGGTGAGAGAAACCTGATCGGTGGGTCCATACGTGTTGATTTGCTGCCCTCTGCTGTGTATGAATATGGCGGATGTCTCATAATAAACAATACTAAACCAAACCAAACTCCTACAAAGATCAGGGTTACACTGTTTACTGAAGGCTGTTTCTCAGCTCACAGACACCCACCTATGAAACCAAATGAGAGTAAAGTAAGGAACAGGACTGAGAGTTTGACCTTATCAAAAAGTGCCAACAAGAACTTTTGCAAAATCTTGTGAGTTCTGAGAACAAGCTTCAGGGGGAGGGAGAAAGAGAGAGACATGAATCGTGATGGTTTTAGATGTCATACTATACAGATGGCAAGAGTGCCGAAGCATGTGCACAAAGGTCACAGGGATGTGATCGTGGCCAGGAGGCATTTAACTCATTGCTTAACTCATGGCCTTCTGGAAAAGCATAACTAGGGACAGCTGAGCCATCCTGGACCTGGTTAGATTTCCCAAAAGGATAATATGCATTACCTCTATATCACAGATCATCATCGCAATATCACTCAGATTTAAGCTGCAAATAAAGCAATCGAACGTAGTTTTTTTTCTTTTCTTATAAAATATAAAATAAACAACAAAAAAACTGTAAATTTGATCACTTTAAAATTGCATCGGACAGTAGGATTTGTTTTCAGAGAATATACCTTGAATTATTTTTGTTTGATTTAAGCATATGTTTTAAGTTTTTTCTTTGCAGTAAGAAAAAAATGTCAATGCTTAAATATAATAGATAATAATATAATTTAGTATCTCCTTTTAAGTAGGGATGCACCAATATGAAAATTTTAATATTATTTTAAAATGCCAATACCGTTAACAAATAATCCTTTATATTTGAAAGCCGATAACCGATATATTGGTCGATAAATCTAAATCCCAGTTTTTAGATAATCTTTGAGAGCCTGATTACAACTACTAAAGTCTTTTCTTTTTAGAAGTTATTCCAATCATATTTCAAGCAATTCAAAAGTGCATCTGAAGTGTCTCAGCTGAAAGGAAATAACCCATTATTCATCTGCTTTAATATATCAGCCAAATATTCTTACTGTGCACTGCAGATAACGATAACATTAAAATGAACATATATCGGCAGATACTGAGAAGGTGGCCGATATATTGTGCATCCCTACTTTTAAGGATGTTTAGTAAAAGCTAAAATACTTTATGAAAATATTTTTTGCAGCACAACTAATAATAATTATGCTGAATGAAATTTAAGGGAAATTTTCAAAACATAAATTCCCACTTTGATAGAGTAAACCAAATATTTATATATTTGCACATAAAATAAAGCCGTCAATATATCTTTTTTTTTCCAGGAAAAATTACTTCAGAATCACCCCATATTAATAAGGGCATATGTGATATACACAGTTTCAGCTCCATGATTGGAAACACCACAAAAAATGAATACGCCAAGAGTTTGCACTCTCACGGTATAACAAAGCTCCAGAGAGGCTATAAATTACAATCATTTGGAGTTAAACAGGACGCCTTTGGGTATCGGCGATCTGTTCTGGTTTATAAATAGGCATAAACTTGAGACAGGCATTTTATCAACAAGAAAACCAGGATTATTATGGTAAGACTCAAGTGACAAGTTGACAACACAATTCTTTACAGTCATCTTTAGAGTTGCAGTTAAAACAAAACTGCACAACTGCAACTGGTAACTCTTTTGGATATTGCACATTTCTTATGTAAGTAACTCAGCAGTAAGCACTAATCTGGTGTAACTGGTATTATAAATATTTTACTATAAGACACAATTAAAACATCCCTAACATTAAAAACTCTGAAACAGTGGAGTTCAGGCATTGCAGTCCCTTTCATTCTGTTTATTCACAGATCGTCTCCTCCCATGATCCAATTTACATTATTCACATACAATTGTACCCAGTAGTTACAATTAAAGTTAAATAACTAAACATTAAAAAATAAAACACCCAAAACACTTCTGCGTTCAGCCCGTAATGGCATGAATAACGACAAGGATTAATAATGTTTGTCACAACCTTTAAAAAAAAAAAAAAAAAACTCTTTTCTGTGGTGAGAAAGAGTGGGTGAGGTCAGGGTCTTGATGAACGGTGATTCTGGTGAATGTTAGCGTTTAGCTCAGCTTGATTGTTTTGTAGCTTCCTTGTAATTTCCATCATGAACCATAAGAGAGGCTCTGATAGTGGGGTTGCTCTGTACAGTCTAAACAAAAGACAGTTTTTTGGGTTTGGCACAGGTCTCTTTCATGCTGTGCTTCTTTCCACCGGTCCCTCAGGCAGACGGTGTAGAGGGACTCGCAGATTTAAGGCTTCATCCAACAGTTTATGCCCTCAGAGGACCTCTGGAGGACACAGGAAGAACATGGAGATTAGAAATGTAAGTGTTTAATGCATTAATAAGTGTCATTTTTTAAGGGCTTTTTAAAAAGTAAAGACTTAAAAAAAAAATCTTTTGAATTTGAACAAAATCATGATG
The DNA here is from genome assembly GCA_031834385.1 of Semotilus atromaculatus. Taxonomy (NCBI): domain Eukaryota; kingdom Metazoa; phylum Chordata; class Actinopteri; order Cypriniformes; family Leuciscidae; genus Semotilus; species Semotilus atromaculatus. Next base: position 7,441,442 of record JAULUF010000019.1, on the reverse strand, counting down.
AATCATTTAATTTGGTGTGTAATTTTTTTGTGAACGATTTTTACTTTTATTCATCAAGGATGGACTAAACTGCTTTAATTGCATTAAAGACATTTATAATGTTATAATTTAGGAAATTACCACTATACAACCTAAGCGGAACATTTAGAAAATGTTTTATATTTTCGCCTGCCGCCTGGAACCTGCTCAAGGAATTACTGATTTAGACTACCGGCCAGTCAACTTGGTTTGTTGGTACTGGCCAGTTTTAACTGGATTAGCATATTTGAACCAACTTAGAAATGGTACAACATGCTTTTCCCAGCAAAGTGCACAAAAAAACCCACTGTATCTCTCTTGAGAACATTGACATATCTATCTGTGTAGTCACATGATACGTCAGTGATAATTCTATACTTAACGCTGCAAGAGTAGCGCTCCAGATATGGCAAAGCAAAGATCCTGCATAAAAGATCCTGGATTAAAAAAACGTTCATCTCAGTTTACGAGAGTTGGTACGGCATGATGTGAACCCCTTGTGTTTTCTTAGCAGATGATTTATGGCTGGAGAGCTGTCTGCAGGAGGACAGGTGGAGGTACGTGCTGAGGGGAGCGGGACCAAGTAATGCTGACCAGGCTGAGGGAACGGGGGTTGAAGAGCTAAGCCAAGGGGTCCTGTTTCCAGGCGTGGGTGCCAGCAAGGCCGGATCAGGTCTTCCTGACACCATTTTAGGAATTTAGCTTTGTGCCAAGACCTACCAGGCTCTTCACCCCGTTACCCCTGCCTGACGCACCAGCAGGGCAATGTACGGCCACTATGACACCCGCACCTGAGACAACATTAACCCTCCAGGCGCAAAACAAGGACAACGACTCTTCCCCGACAAAAGAAATGTAAATAATTTATTCGTCACATCAGGTTTTAAAGGATTAGTTCACTTTAAAATGAAAATTAGCCCATGATTTACTCACCCTCAAGCCAACCTAGGTGTATATGACTTTCTTCTTTCAGACTATTACAATCAGAGTTTTAATATATTTAAAATAGTTTAAAATATCCTGGCTCTTCCAAGCTTTATAATGACAGTGGATTGCAACCAACAGATTGAAGCTCAAAAACGTGCATCCATCCGTCATAAACGAACTTCACGTGGCTCCGGGGGGTTAATAAAGGCCTTCTGAAGCAAAACGATGAGTTTGTGTAAGAACATTTTTAAACCTTGGAAGAGCCAGGATATTTTTTAATATAACTCCAATTGTATTCGTCTGAAAGAAGAATGCCATATACACTGGCTAGGATGGCTTGAGGGTGAGATAACAATGCTCAGATTTATTGCCGTTCTCACTGCTATCTGATGAGACATTGACACTGAAACATGAGAGATTCTTAAGACGTTCACCTGCCACATGCTGAGGCTTAATGGGGCCTGTTTTCTTAAGGAATGATTCATCTCTCTCAAACGACATGATTGGCTCGTCGGGTCTTTCAGTCTCTGACTTCTCCCGTCCATTGTTGTGATTGGACAGCTGAAGGATCTCTTCGAAGTGAGACGCCTCCCCTTTTGCTGACAGGCCATTCTCGTGTTTGGTAGGCTGAACGCCGTTCACCACAAGAACGGACAGACTGCAATAGAAAACAGACGTTCAAGAGAACAAAACTGTAAATTCTGGGGAAACTGACAGAAAACAAAAATGGAAGCTGTCCTGAACACAGGACTTACCTTTCGTTCACAACATCTTGTTTCAATGCTGTGCTTGGCTGGTAGTCAGCAGCTGCTAGGAAAAAGACAGAATGTCATGCTAATAGTTTCTAAAATAGGCAATCTTGTTTGTTTTATAGTTCCTTTGCCAAATCAATGTTCCATTCCTAGATGGTTGTACTGACAGAATAAACATTTCAGCAGTTCATCTGGAATTGTTTCCCTGATTCCCAGTGCTCATTGTGTTTACATCGGCTATTTGTTATATTTTAATACATAACAGGAGTTTGCTCTGAAAATGTGTGTCCTTCAGTTAATGCATTTACACTACAAGTTATACTAGTTACACTACAAGATTTAAAAAACTTTTGTGTTCAGCAAGGATGCGTTATAATGACCAAAAGTGACAGTATCACGTTAAAAAACATTTCTATTTCAAATAAATGCTCTTCTGAACCTTTTTTATTTTCAATCAAAGAATCCTGGAAAAATTAATAAAAAAAACAACAACAACTGTTTTCAAAATTTATAATAAGAAATAAAGTAATAAGAAAAAAAATTATAAGAAATGTTTCTTGAGCACCACATCAGCATATTATAATGATTTCTGAAGGATCAAGACTGGAGTAATGGCTGCTAAAAAAAAAAAATAATAATAAAAATCAGCTTTCCATCACCAGAATTTTTTATCAAATAAATGCAGCCTTTGTGAGCAGGAGAGATTTCTTTCAAAACATTAAGACAAATCATACAGACTCCGAATTGTGAACAATACTGAATGTATTTCAAGGGGCTAATGGGAACAATACTGGCTGCTGAATAAAAGTAGAAAAAACAGCTACTAAGCATTTAGCACTATTTAAATGAAGTGTGATGGATTTACCATGCGTCTATGCCCATTTTCATTCTCCATTACAGGAAACAAAGGGAACAGCAACAGATGTTCGACAGTGACGCAAGTAAAAAGCAGTAGTGTGCAGTGTTCTCCGACTGACTACATGGAGCAACAGATCCATCTCCCAGCCTTGAGGAAATATTCCAAATACAAGCTTAATCTTAAAGGAGTTTTGGAGGGGGTGGAGATGTGGGTACTTTTATTTATGCAGTTCTTAATAAAGAAAAATTGACTCAAAATAAAACGGTACATGTACAATGACATATACGAGTTGTGCGAGTCTGACGTAAATGGGCTGTTGCTGATTCAAACGGATCTACATAGAAGGTTCAAATAGAACTAAATGTGTACTGAATGCCAAATCTAACTAAAAATGATCCAGTAGTGTAGTAAAGTAGTGGTATGAATGTTATTTATACTAACATTCTTAAACATAGTTTAATACCTTTATTCATGTCTGAATCGGAGTCTTTTCCATTGACTTGAGATGGAGATTTTGTGTCTTTCTGCATGAAAAGATAAAAAAAGAAAAGGAAACAATTAGATTCTGAGCTCTTGATCCGCCAGAGGAAATTGGAGCCGTGCTACTGCCACAGTAAGGCCGTTTTAAATGAGAATGGCGCTGTACCTTGTCTCCTGCATCTGTTTTGCGTGTTCTTTTCATAATCTCATCCAGACGCTAAAAACAATGCACAGAAGAGACAAAAGAAAAACATGCAAAATGTTTCAAGAGTTTCAAAAATCAAATTAAAACCTGGAAATAAACAGTTTTAGGAATTTGGAAAAAATGTAAAACAAAGGAAACATGATATAAAAAATATATCATCATCACCTTCCTAAAATAATCGCTTTTTCTTTTTTGACAAAAATAATTTTTTTGCATAAGTCATCTTCTCATGATGCTGGCCACCTCTGGTAAAATTGCCCACATCCTCAGTTGAACAGATCATGCAATTCTACCCCTGTAGTATAATGGCCTATGTCAAAAGTGTTGACTTAGGCAAAATAAAACGGCCCAAGTCAAAGACAATGAGACTTAGGCAATTTTACAAGCTTTTTAAAATGGCAGTTGCATGAAGAAGAACGACCATCTACTCGGCCTCTGAAGTTAGGTTCAGTTTTTTGTCTTTTCTGAGAAATCTGAAAAAATGACTTGGGCAATTATTTTAGGAAGGTGACGATATAAGATTCTGCGCTTTTTCTGGGTTACTAATCAAATAAGCCAATATTGTGACATTGATCATATATCTCATTGATCATGAAGCACAAGATGCTTTTATGGATCATTCTCAAATCATACTGGAGAACATAATCATCAGGTTTCACACAAACTTGAGGAGTTCGTTTAAAAAACGTTTTATATTCATTTTTCAATTTAACTTTTCACTCATGTATTCAGTATGGAAGCTTGTTTCACTGAATAAAACACTGAATACAAAAATAAAAAACAATTCTGACTTTTTTCTCGCAACTGTTTACATCTCGCAATTAAATTGTTCTCAGAAAAAAAGTCAGAATTTTGAGCAAGTCACAATTATCTTTTTATTTGTTTTATTCTGTGGTGGAAACAAGCCTCCAAAGTTTAGTTAAAAACATAAGTCGTGAAAAAGTTCCAAGTCAATGGCTGGTGAAAATTTGAAGCCCAAAAAAGTGGCTCCATCCATTATAAAAGTAATCCATATTTCTCCAGGGGGTTAATAAAGGCCTTCTAAAGTGAAGCCATGTGTTGGTGTAAGGAAAATACCCATATTTAAATCTTTATAAACTATAATCACTGGCTTCCAACAGACGGGCGTACACATTGATTTACGGTGGAAGACTAACTCCTGACCCGACGCACAACGTAGTGACGAACACGAAAGCTCAGAGGAGAGAGCAAAACAAAACACCGGAGAGAAATGTCAGATTTTCTATATAATAGAAGAGCTTCAGTTTGTTGCACAGCCCTATTTGTTTAAACCGCAAGAGCTTACGATACTCCTACATCGTAAGTCATACACGCATCACAGGTTACTCTTGGGGCGCAAGTCGTATGGCGGAAGCTAGTTATTTTAGATTATAAAGTTATAAATATGAATATTTTTCTTACAAAAACCCATCGCTTCTCTTCAGAAGGCCTTTATTAACCCCCTGGAGCCGCGTGGAGTATTTTTACGATGGATGGAAGCTTTTTTGGGCTTCAAAATTTCAACAGCCATTCACTCCCATTATAAAGCTTGGATTAGCCAGGACATTTTTAATATAACTCCGATTGTATTTGATTATATCCGTTACACATAAGCATTCACAGAAAGGGATCAGGGGGTGTATGTCAAGGTGTTGTATGATTTATGGCACGCATTGCTTTTTACCTTGAAAAGTTATTTTATTTCGCTCTACTACCACATTCTGTGCCTGAAAGCTATTGTGGCCATGTGTGATTGGTTAGGAGAGGAAATGAAAGGATTTCACTAGACTTCAACTAAAGTTTGCGTAGACACAGGTATGCATACACTTGCCTGTAATACAGGTTTTAAAGAGGCAGGATGATTTCAAAGTGACCTCATGAAGAAAAATATAAATGTGAGTTAGAAACCCTTCTTACCTTCTTTCTCTCCAGCCTCTCCTGCTCTTCCTTCTGGAAGTGTTTCTCTCTCTCCAGGCGCTGTTTCTCGGCCTCCTCTCTGGCCTTTGCTTCAGCCTCCTCTTTCTACAGACACAATCAAACGATCAGATTGACACTAAACATCCAGGGCAGTCATTCATTCATCTGAAGCTGATGGGTGTTTAGTTCCAGTGACAGGGCCGATCACATCCCGTGTACAAAACAACAGCATATAACACCTACACTTTTGAGTTGTATTTAATTTGATGTTTTTTCAAAAGATTTTTTTTGTCAAAAAATTATTTTATTAAAGAGCAATTTCTAGTATGAAACAGTAACTAAGTATAACTAGAAAAATCTATGATCACCACTGAAATTTCCTTTTTTTTAAGGATGTCTTTTCCAGGCATTGGATTCACAATTTTAAAATTCCCTCATATGTCTAAGTATTCCATGACTGTGGAAACCCTGATACCTACTTAATATCTACTTAAATACAGTATTGAACACCAGGTGGTGGTAAAACCTCAAAAATGCTACTGCGCCAATTGGCACTCTTGATAACCATCCTTTCACAGAAGAGGAAAGAACAGATTTGTAAGAACTTACTTGCCTAGAATTTGTCTCATTATAGCTCTTCAATTGCTTTAAAATTTAAGATAGAATTGCAAGCTAGTATTTTGCAGCATTAAACATCAAACAAAAATTAAACTGAAAATTTTGTTTTGGCAACTAACTGGAAAAAAAGGTTGCGCTATATAGAAATATTACATAAAAACCTAATAAAAATGAGTAAAACTTAAACTGAGAAAAATGAAAATATAAAAATAAAAATAAAAAGCAACTTTAATATTTAATGATATTCAATAACTTTAAAAATATGAATAAATAATACACTAGCAAATATTACTAAAATTACACTATTTAGGACACAGCCAATGCCAAATTTGAACCCATGTGTCCAGTAGGCTCAACATGTCTGGAACATGTGTGGTGACACAACTGAGCAATTCCTGAAAATTCAGTGCTGGAAAGTCTATAAATGTACTGTCAGTACATGTATTTATACAGTGAAGTGTGTCACTAAGGATTCTGAGAAATGAAGTTGTATTTCTGACCTGTTTCTGAAGCCGTTCGTTCTCTTCTTGTTCGATTTTGGCCCTTTCCTGCGCCTCCTCCTCGTCCTGCAGGCGCTGGGCCTCCTCTCTTAACCTCTCCTGCTCTGCCATGAGGCGCGCCTCCTCCTCCCTGCGCCTGCTCTCCTCTGCCTCCTGTGCTAACCTCTCCTCGTGCTGAAGCCTGTGTGAAAGAAGACAGTCAGTCATTGTACACAGTATACAAATAAGATAAAAAAAAATAAAAAAAACTCCTCCTCCCGATATGTACCATTAACCACTGAAGATATTGAATTATAAAAAATGTTGTGTGAATGCAAGTGGACTTCGGTGTCTCATGCAAAATTTAAATTTGCTGCAGCTGGAAACATAACATGAAACTTTAAATTGCAGACATGGTCCATGCATTTTAAATTGACAAATGCAAAGTGGACGGAAAGTGAATCTTTTTAGAGGTGACCAAAATATCTGCATCCATAGTTACCAGCGGCACTGGAGCATAAACAGTGTGGAACTCTCATTATGTTGTTGCCAAAGTCCCTTTTGGCTCATAAACGTGTTAAACTCATAAACTGTCACAGAGAACTCCAGACGTCAACAGCTCCACACCGCCAAGGCTATTCCTGGAGCTCACACCGCACACGGACTGGTGGAGCAGGACATGTTTAAAAGCATACCAAAAGTGTGTGTTAGCTGAGGTGGAGTTTGGCTTTGATGGCAGGGATACAAAGGGTGAAAAGTTTAACAAGTTGAAATTTAATAGATAATTAAATTAAATTGATTTAAATTGTTATTCTCCCTCTTTATTAGAAAGATAGTGAATAATGACAGACAGTTATTGGTGAGACAAAGGTGGAATGGAATCAGCTCATGTTGCAAGCTGGACTCAAACCTGTGTCCAGGTGCGCTAACTGCTGCATTACGGAGTTTGCTTTGAGGAACAGACAGACCATTTACATTTTGTGTAAAAATGAGGATGTCAGAAGTGGAGACTTAAAAAGGCCAGTGTCAAAAAAAAAGTCTAAGCTAAGATATATTTCATACAAATTTTTTTTAAACCTAAAAAAAAAATATATATATATATAATAATATATACTATATATATTATAATATAAAAAAAAAAAAAAATATGATGTATTATAAATATATAACTATAATAAAATAAAAATAAAAATAAAAATACAATTAAATTCACCATGAAATTAAAAAGAACAATTCCTGTTTTTTATGGAATATTGCAACATTTCTTATAAATTATTCATGCACATCATTTTTTGGTTACACTTTATTTTAAGGTGACAGTTACATTGTACTTAGTCAAATAAGTGCTGAGTAATACTTATTAACTACATGTAAGAATTAGGTGTTGGTTTAGGGTTTGTTACTTGTGATCATGCATAATTTACTGTTAATACTATACAAGTACATGTAGTAACATGTAACTACGTCACCTTAAAATAAAGTGTAATACATTTTTTTTGTTTAAATTTCATGTGTTCTCATAATCTCTCAAGTTATTCAAAATAACTTCCCCTCCCTCTTGCAATGACATCTCTCCTCTTATGACGCGTTTTTCAGTGCAAGGGTGAGACAACCTGTCATTCACATGAATTCACAGCAATAGCAAACCACAATGATCCAATCAATTCCTGATGGACAAAATAAAGTCTTGTTTATTGTGTTGTTTCTTGTTCAAGAAGCCGTTTCACTTGGATATATGTCACAATAGGGAAAAGACTATCGCAACTTCTGTTTCATGCCGGATTAAACTTAAATAAATAACAGTAAAATAAGTAACCTCTCTCTCTCAAGCTGTTCTCGCCGTTCTTGCTCTTCCTTCTCTCTCTGTTCACGGGCCTGTCGTCTTTTCTCAGCCAGGATGCGGGTGGCTTCCTCTGGGTTATTGGTGCCAGCCATGGGCTTGCCTGGAGAGGGAGCTGGAGAAGCCACCTGTGGGAGGGCGGGGACAATAGGGGACTCCTCAGGGACAGAGGGTGCGGAAACCGACATGACTGGTGAACTTTCAACAGGGGACGTGTCCGGAACTGATGACACGAAAATGGAGGGGACGGGAGACGAGGCTAGAGAAAACACAGAGAAACGGAGTGGGGGGAAAATGAGGACTGGAGAGAGGACAAAAAGCTTAAAAAAGGCAGAAACTTTGGGATACATATTGTGTGTTTTGGACACAATATGTATAACTCGTTTCAATAAAGAAAAGCCTATATGGCAACACTCATCATCACCACACTCACTCTTTGGTTCTTCAGGCGTAGCGGGCCTGCGGGTCTCTCGAACCCTCTCTATGGCGACAGGCGAGGCGGTGCGGGTCTCCACGCGGGCAGGGGTCCTGGCCCTTTTAGGTCGGGCTTTAGGAGTACTGGGGCTCGCTCGTGCTGATGGAGGTTTGGGAGATACTGCAGGACTGGGGGAGGACGCGCGGCCTTTAGGCGTCACAGGAGACGCAGATCTTAGTTTGGACAATGGACTTGGACTGGAAACATAAAGAGAAACTTAATTTAATGGCTGAGCTATTCATAGTAGGGGCAAGAACTACAAATGTTCATGGGATGGACATAAACTAGACCTAAAATGCAGCCTGAATCTGATATTTCATAATGTCCTAGAAAAAGACAAAATAATGATTAAACCAATTCAAAGATAAAAGTACCTTTAAAACTACAGCTAAACAACGTATCTATTTAGCATACCATGAATCTAAACTATGACATCTGACTACAACCAGAAGGAGAAACATTTGGTCAGAGACATCATTATGTAACAAAGCATTGGTTTTACAGAATTAGATGACGCTCGGAGCAAAAGGGTCCATTAAAAAGCTTCTATTGTATTTTCCTCTTGCACATGCAAGACAGTGCTTCCAGAATATAAGCATTTTAAACAGTTTACATGTTTCTAAGAATATTTACTCCGATGAGACTGAGAATTTAGGATTACGTATGCGAATTTCCATTTTAATGAAAATAAAAAAATCCATATATTCACCTATAAGGCTAATTAAAACTAAATCCAATTTGATCGTTAAAATCTTACCTGGACTCTATTCTGGTTTTCATTGATGGCATGGACTGTCTCTTTTTCAGCACCTTCTCTTTGGTGATGGTGCTCTTCTCCTTTTCATTTTCTCTCTCCTTGTCCTTCTTATCCTTCCTCATCTTTTGAGAAATAATGTAACAAAAAATAAACAAATCCTCATTCCTCGAGCCATCCTCAAGCCAGGGGTCTTTGCTACCTCTAATTTATAATTTCTCACTACAATTTGTACTAATGACTGTGAATTACACATGAATAATATTTTACAGTACAGTATGTAGTTTCTGTAATTCATGAATTATTGTAATTATGGCCACTTAACATAAATGATAACATTAGCATGTTTCATGATGATGGTTATTAAGTCATATAGAAGGGGCTCTGGGGATAAGAACAATTCGTGCACATGTGGATGGAGTGATGCATGAATTTCTCACCTACTATATAAAAGCAAAATATGATATAACAGGGAGAGAGAGATAGAGCATAAGAAAGATGGAAAGAGTGAAAGGGAGCCTTAAATAACTCACAGGTGTGGAGTCTCGCCTGCGCTGGGCGATATTGGGCGTGCTGGTGGTGACCCTCCAGCGCTCAGAGCAGCGGTGATGTGGCCGATGTGAACACACTGTGAGAGGGCTGGCAGACGCGGAGCGCGGGCACAATGGAGACTCTGCATGAATGAAACACATTTCATTTAGCAACATATAGAGCAGAAAAAAAATGTCCTGTTGTAATTTCTAACCTGCACAGGCCCTAAAACCAGAAGAATACAGGAAATTAGCGTTTGAAAAGACTTTCCAAAAATGTTAAACTTCTTCCTAAGCTACTTTATCTGATGCTAAACACAGAGATAAAAGATCCTATGATGGTATTCTGTCACTCACGGGCATCTCTGGTGTTGTTCAGCACACTGGCAGCACTGCGACTGCGAGCCAGGAAGGAGAGAGTGGGCGTCATCAGCCTGTCCACAATGCTGCTCTCCAATGGACTCAGCTGCATGCTACGAGCTGCAAGAAAACAATAACCATTAGTTTCCACATAATATATGAGCAACAGTCACTTACCTTCTCTCATTCTGAACTTCATTTGATTGTTGAAATTATGTTTGCAAACTGATAGTATTCAAGGCTGAAAAGCTGACGCCATCTTTTACATAAATACAATATATACTATCGTTGTAATATTCGTTTTTATAATGATAAAATCATGGCAATTAGAAACAACTGTGTTTGTCTCCCTTGCTGTCAACATGGATAATGTATTTCAAAACCCTGCAACATGGTAGAAAAGCAACCAGTAAACAAGTCCAAAAAATTAATTTTGTGAGAATTAACAAGTTTGAAACACCTTTTAAAAATAAATCATCCAAAAATGATGAATTCAACTGCCTTCATTTGGTCACCCTCGTGTTGATCCAAATCTGAGACACATGGACTACATTTATGATCATCAATGTATCTAATTGTCTTCCAAAGAAAAAAGACACTCAATACAGGTTTGCAACAAGTAAATGATGACAGCATTTTTTGGGGTGAACTACAAACACAAAAGGACTAACAACAGAATAAAAATAACAACAAAGACACACACACACACACACAAAAAAAAAAAAACAATGATAAAATGTTACAATAAAAATAACAAATATCCTTCAAACTCCAAATTAATCATCATTGCTAATTCTGAGAATTCACAATCTAAACTTATGTGATCTTCAAGAAGAGACGAGAAAAGAAGTGGGATAAAGGAAGAACCACGGGTAAATGCATGGTAAGATGTTCAAAAGCAAGATCACAAAAAAGATGAGGGGGTAGAGAGGCATTTTAGAAACAGAAAGAGAGAGAGTGTAATTGCCTATAGCTGAACATTCATCAGTATTCTGCAGTAATGTCTCTGCTCATGGAAAACTTCCCAGATTCGATTAGCTATCTGAGCACTGAGCATGACGTCTACTTTCTGCTCTACTCCATCTATTGTTGTAGGGAGCACTCAAAAATAGAGTGTGCCCTACTTACGAATAAGTTTATGACCTCAGTACACCCAATAAAAGAAGCACCAATATCAACTAGGATACCTTCACCTCAATTCACTGATAAATTACCCTTCTGTGTGGAACGTACATCCATCAACACATTCTCATTTTAAATATGGCAGCAAATTAAGCACATTCCATGGCCACAAAAAACGTATGAACACTTATAATGTATAAATGTCAACAAAACATCAAATCATCAAGTGACATTTACTTTAAAGAATTATGGAACAAGCACACTTTAAACATTGCACAAAAAGATGTTTTTAAATGATAAAATAGTAACATTGCAATAAGCGTCAATTCATTAACATTAGTTAATGCATTAGTTAACATGAACGAATAATGACTTTTTTACTGTATTTATTAATATCCTTTAAACAGCTAGTAATAAAATTTAAATTAAAATATTAAATTAAATCTAGATTAATAAATGGATGTAAAAATTAGTTCATGAAACCTAATGCTTTAACTAACATTCAACATTTGAATTGAACCACATTGTATGGTGCCTTTGATAAAACAATACCTATATTGATCAAATAGATAAGTATTTGGACACTTTGTTGGCAAAAAAAAAAAAAGTTTGTTCTGAGAAAAGCTCTAGCATCATTTGTTTGATTTTTCATTTTCTAATAAACATTTTAAGAGTGGCCTAAGTGTCCATATACTTTGTGGGGCCGCTGTAATATCATGCGTCATATGCAGATTAAGGTATGGAAAAGTATGCAAGAAGTCTTGAGTACAATTCTGAAGACTGTTACATCAAGAAAAAGGAATAAGGAACAGAGAAAGCCACCACCAAAAATAAACAAACAAAAAATGAGCACCACTGAGGATGGTCGAAGACGGTGAAAGACGAAGATTTCAAAATTCATATTTGAACACATTAACTGAAGACACTGACGAGTAGGCGGATTGAAAGGAGGGAGTGATTGAGTGATCACGGTGGACGAGCAGGTGATTGGTCTCACGGGAGAAATCAAAGGTGGGGGATAAAATGGAAACTCATAAATATGCAAAAGGCAGGAGCCTGTGAAGATGAAGGGGAGGGGCTAGATCTGGAGGCATGTCCTTACTTCTGCTAGGGGAGTTCCAAAGAGTGGCAGAGGATTTGGAGAGCCTCTTGTTTATGACTGAGTCCACATGTTTGGGCAGGTTGACCGCTGATATTGAGCACCTGCCTGCAAAATTCACAGAACACCGAATACATACACAATGCTAAGGGACCAAGACGACACGACAGGTGGCAGTGAAATAATTAAATATGAATCCCTCAAACAGACAAAACAGGCACTGATATTAAGGACAAGTAAATATATATTGGTCGAAATATATCTTAAAGCTATTGTTTGAACAGCCAAATATGGTTATTTTTGCCCTGGATAACCATTGGCATGTTTGCTGTGTCTGAATATTAACTCAACTGCTATTTTTATGAGTGCTGCTCAAAGTTCATTATTATAGAGTCTACGGGCTTTGTAATGGGGTCACTGCCTCCACTTCTCCTCTTGAGACACCATCAGGGACTACAATGACTGCACAACTTTTGGGAGAGGAAAAACTAAATTAAGTCGGTTAGAAAATAAGATCCTTGGAGAAACAGCATTAGTTAGCCTATAAATTGAGGTCTTGTGTCCTTGGGGACATGGTACAAAGCTGCGCTGAAGTTCATTACCATATTTCCCAGCATTCTCAGCAAGTCATTCTCACCTCCTATTATATACAGACCCATCAAATACCTTAAAGGCAAGTAACTGAAGATTATGAAGATGTTTTTCTTCACCTTTTGAGTTTTTGTACATTTTCAGGCAGGTAAAAGGCCATTTTTGGTTTCCGGCCAAACAGAAAAACAGGCCTAAATTCTGTTGCTTTCAAATCTGACAACAACAACATTGAAATGGAGAAAATGCAGCACTCATGATAAATTATCTTGGTTTAACATGTATAATGTTGCAAAAGATTTCCATTTCAACTTTCTATTCATCAAAGATTCATATCACTAATTCCACGAAAAAAAAATGATTAAGCATCACAACCAATTTCAACATCGGTGATAACAAAAAAAAAAAATTATTGAGCATGAAATCAGCATAGTCAAATGATTTTTGAAGGATCATTTGACACTGAAGACTGAAGAGTAATGGCTGCTGATAATTCAGCTTTGCCATCACAGAAATAAATTAAAATTTAAATATATTAAAACAGTTGTTTTAAATTGTAATTTTATACTGAACGATAGTGTGTGTGTGTGTATACACTCACCTAAAGGATTATTAGGAACACCTGTTTAATTTTTCATTAATGCAATTATCTAATCAACCAATCACATGGCAGTTGCTTCAATGCATTTAGGGGTGTGGTCCTGGTCAAGACAATCTCCTGAACTCCAAACTGAATGTCAGAATGGGAAAAAAAGGTGATTTAAGCATTTTTAAGCGTGGCATGGTTGTTGGTGCCAGACGGGCAAGTCTGAGTATTTCACAATCTGCTCAGTTACTGGGATTTTCACGCACAACCATTTCTAGGGTTTACAAAGAATGGTGTGAAAAGGGAAAAACATCCAGTATGCGGCAGTCCTGTAGGCGAAAATGCCTTGTTGATGCTAGAGGTCAGAGGAGAATGGGCCGACTGATTCAAGCTGATAGAAGAGCAACTTTGACTGAAATAACCACTCGTTACAACCGAGGTATGAAGCAAAACATTTGTGAAGCCACAACATGCACAACCTTGAGGTGGATGGGCTACAACAGCAGAAGACCCCACCAGGTTTCACTCATCTCCACTACAAATAGGAAAAAGAGGCTACAATTTGCAAGAGCTCACCAAAATTGGACAGTTGAAGACTGGAAAAATGTTGCCTGGTCTGATGAGTCTCGATTTCTGTCGAGACATTACAGAATTTGGCGTAAACAGAATGAGAACATGGATCCATCATGCCTTGTTACCACTGTGCAGGCTGGTGGTGTAATGGTGTGGGGGATGTTTTCGTGGCACACTTTAAGCCACTTAGTGCCAACTGGGCATCGTTTAAATGCCACGGCCTACCTGAGCATTGTTTCTAACCATGTCCATCCCTTTATGGCCACCATGTACCCATGTACCCCCCTCAAATCATTTCAAATTGGTTTCTTGAACATGAAAATATGTTCACTGTACTAAAATGGCCCCCACAGTCACCAGATCTCAACCCAATAGAGCATCTTTGGGATGTGGTGGTACGGGAGCTTCGTACCACAAATCTCCATCAACTGCAAGATGCTATCCTATCAATATGGGCCAACATTTCTAAAGAATGCTTTCAGCACCTTGTTGAATCAATGCCACGTAGAATTAAGGCAGTTCTGAAGGCGAAAGGGGGTCAAACACAGTATTAGTATGGTGTTCCTAACAATCCTTTAGGTGAGTGTGTGTATATATATATATATATATATATATATATATATATATATATATATATATATATATATATATATATATATATATATATATATATGGTCACTGATAAGGATGATATATTGATGGAAACAAGGTTGTAATGAATATAGTTGGAACGTTCACCTTCAGTGTGTGTAGAATCTTGTGAGGCGCGAAGCTCACCGAAACTTAAGCTATGGAAATATACTGCTGTAAATATTGGAAAAACTTTGCAGATCTCAGTCAGTATTTGTGTTTCCAAGTAGCACATAAAATCCCCAGATGATCTCCAGAAGTGAAGCGATTGTTATCGCATTAGTAAAGAGTGTTTAATTGGGCTTAAGCAGAAGGTTGTGAGGCTCTTTTATGCTACACATCAGAAACCATCTCACATGTGAAAAATCAAAGCAGCTAGAGAAACTGCTACTTTTCCTTTAGAAATGGAAAATATACATTTGTAATTTTGGGGGAATTCTTAAGCACTTAATGGTGACAAAAAGTGAGATAGAACAATATAAGAAGCAATATAATTCTCAAGCATTAGAAGTCTCAGTAAATTCTGCATATTTTCCTATCTCACATCTAAGCCCGATGGCATTCCAGGTTATTCCTTTCTTAACACAGATGACGAATGCAGTTAATATGAAAAAGGAACCAGATAGCTATACCTACAGGCACAGTTTGTGTGTTTATGTATGTGCCGTTTGTGTAACTCACTCTGGCTTTGGCTGGAGTTGCCGCTCAAGCCTCCGGCCCAGGACCATCTCTGCTGCCGAATCTCTGCCCATGTCTTCTTACCAGACCTCTGGATGGCTGCCTCATACCGCTCCTGAAAAAAACCCCAAATCAATTCCAATATGAATATCCCTTTAAAGCGTAACAGAAGTGCAGCAAACACTTTATACTGTACATTTACATATAATGGGCACTGGGAGGAACAGAGGAAACGGTATTGATCTTTCAAAGGGGATATCGTAAAGCCCTGGTACACTTTCACTAATAAATAACTCATCCAGTATTACTCTGAGAAAACAATGCCTGCCGAGTTGGCAGAAACCTCACAAACTCTCTGAGTGTGTACAATTAGAGGATGTAACAGATTGTGTTATGTGGGTTTGCACTGACCACCACTGCTCTTTCTCACCTTGTTCTTCTCAAGTTTCTGTCTCTGTCTCTCCTCCAGCTCTGAGCGGCGTCTCTCTGCCTTCAGACGCTGCTCTTCCAGCTTCCTCCTCCGTTCCTCCAGCTGCTGTTCCCGCACCTGCCGTGCCCGGTCCTCCTTCTCCAGCCACTGAGACTTTTTAGCAGCTACATAAGAGAGAGGAAGAACCTGTGAGCTACCAAAACCAGGCCAGCATCTCTTCCTCAAATTCAAACACCCATTCATTCACAAATTCCAACACATTCACAAATCCCAATGCATGGTCATTTATTAGACATTTGATCAAATGTAAAGTATTTGGCTATCAAAAAGAGTGCATAACTCTTAGGTCTATTTTTCCAAATTAAATTCCACTGATTGTCTGAGTTTGGAATGACAGAAGTGAGAAAAATGAAAAAAAGAAAGAATCTTTATTTTTGGGTGAACTATCCATTTAATATCATTCAAAAGTTTGGGGTCGGTAAGATTTTTGTAATAAAATAAAAAATAAAAAAAACTTATGCTCAGCAAGGTTGCATTTATTTGATCAAATACAGTAAAAGCAGATACAATTTAAAATAACTGCTTTCCATTTTAACAACATAAAAATGCATTTCATTCCTGTGATGGCAAAGCAGAATTTTCAGCAGCCATAATTCAGTGTCACATGATCCTTCAGAAATCATTCTAATATGCTGATTTGGTGCACAAGAAACATTTCATTATCAATGTTGAAAATAGTTGTGCTGCTTAATATTTTTGAGGAAACTGTGATACAGTTTTTTTTCTTCTTTTTTTTTTTTTTATGAATAGAACGTATTTTTTTTTTAAATAGATTTTTTTTTTTACAGTCTTTACTGTCACTTTTGATCAATTTAATGTATCCTTGCTTAATAAATCTAACATTCATGACTTGCAACATCTTGTCCTTAATTATGGTGTTTTGACTTCAAACAAACACGAGTGATGATGACAGGGTCATTAATATGTTATAAGCTCCACTCTGCGCCCTCATTATGTAGAGAGATGAGAAATACTAGCAAAATCAAGTAGTCTATTAACTGTCAGGTAAACTGTCAAATCAGAGTATATACTAACTGCACAAGGCTTTTAGACTAATGCAGATAAAATAATTTACAGAATGGGGAATATCTAGTCAGTGCAAAAAAAAAAAAGAAAAAAAAAAAAAGAGTGAACGCAAGCCTTGACATGAAAAAACTCTCCGCTGAGAGCCTTCATCTCTAGTGAGGCTAGAGATTTTGAGCCTTTTTCTCTGAGCTCCACAGTTATAAAATAGTGATGGCGCCAGGTTGACACTCTTCATCAAACTTTCATAATCCTGCTGGCAGATAGATGAGGTGGAAGACGACCCACAGTCTGAGAGAACAGACACTACGTCCTACAAAGAATATGTGACTCACTCAATGCAGCCTACACAAATATTACACACTAATGTGAATGTCCATGGTGATAGCAGAAAAGATGGATTGATGAGTTCGATTGACTACTGCCTGAAAAGTTAGGTTTAAATGACACGCATCGCACTCGTGTGGCTGGAATGTAGCAGGACGTGTGTTTATCATGATTACATTCACATCAATCATGATATATTCACAGTTCAGTCACAGGCATAGCAGATGTGAAGACAGCAGCAGATGTTATTTCTGGGTCTGAATGGATCTTGGAGTTTGTAATTATGGGAAACTTGTAAAACACGCTATGAAAATAAGAATCCAGAAAAACAAATAAACTGAGAGGTGAGGTTTAGCGGTCAAAAAGCTCCAATTTGGTGCACCAATGAACTATAACTGAACCCAGTGCTAAACAACAAGAATACTGTGTACATTGACCAAAATAGAGTCAGCTTATTGTCATACGTAAACAATAAAATAGGACCTAAATGTCTCGAAAGATGCACTGAAAAATTGTGTCATGTTTATTTAGCATACAAGGATATGAACCCAAAATAAACAAGATTCATACATTTGAGATAATCTAAAAATCGAAGTGTTAATTAGTTCATTAGTAATTAGTTCATCGTCACATTTTTTTTTTCCTTTTACTAATATTCAGACAAGCCCCGTCACGTTCACAAATGTATGAAATTCACATTTGGTCAATTGTAAGAGAAAAGTGTTAGGGTAAAATCAGGAAGATAGCTGACCCTGCTGGAAAAAAAAACAAAACAAAAAAATTGTATACTCCAAACTAAACATATAATGAAGCCACTGCTTCTATTGAATTGGTCCAATTCGAACCACCTAATGACCATAAATTTACCGTTTTGACCATCTATGTAGAAAGAGGTACTTAGAAGCTGGTTTAAGCATAATTTTCCAGCAGGGGAGTGTACCAGACCTAGCCTGGCAGCTTTCGCTCAGATTTAAGACACCCGACAACCTGTCACTAATTATGATTATGAGTGAGAGACGACGGAAATGGAAAGCAGCAGGAAAGTAACTGAAAGAGAAAGGGATGAAGACCCAAGAGCGCATCAGTCACCAACACCACCAGAGACGGGGGAGTGGCTTACCTTGAGTCTGGCTATGCTGTTCTGGGGAGGGAAAGCGAAAAAGAAGACAAAAATGTTCTGTCAATCATGCAAAGCAGAGCAGCACAGCAATCTCAGCAGCCATGACAAGCACAGTGATATGACGGACGGACAAAACAGAGCATGTGAGATATTTATAATTCTCTGAAGAGGAGAAACTCTCACAGTGCTGGTTTAGTAAACACATAGAAGCAGCAACACATTTAGAAGTTGTTATTATTATCATAGGCATAATTGCTAAAACTAGGAAAAAGGTTTATAATAATACTAGATAGGAGCCTATTAAATAGTCAGAAGAACTTGGTATAAGTAACCAAGCCAAAGGTGATTTAAAGAGTGTTCATGACATGTATTTGAGTAAGTATGTAAATATAAGTAATTTTATATTTAAATTAGCTATTATATATGTTGTTATATAAACAAACGTACTGTATATATAACACATATATAAATTAATTTAGCTATTACATATTAAGTTATATATTTATATATATATAATAAAAATAATAAATTAATATGAATTTCTATTACGAAAAAAATTCAAACAAAGGCATATAGAATCGAAAATAAGAAAAAATGTGGTGAAAATATAAATATGCAAAAATGTAAACTGCATGCACATGCTTGTTAGTCTCAAAAGCATGTCACATGTCAAATGTCACAGTGACAAATGTTAAACCTATAACTAATTAAAATCTATAAAAGCCATAGAACCTCTGCTAACATGTATTTCTTTACAGTCATCCTTTGCACAAGCCTCAGGAGTTTGACCCATGAAAGATATGAAGTGTTTTTTGTGTGAACACATCCAGACCCCAGACAGCAGGGGGTGCTGTCTCACTGTCTGCCTTGTGTTATCTTACCAAGATATTTGGCCCTCTCCTCCCTCCTCTCCTTTGCCTGTTTCAATCTCTCATCCAACTTCATTCCATCTGAGAAAAGAGGCAGAATCAAATGTTTAGTTTTGGTGAAACATTCTGAAATTGCCACATTGTTGCCTAAAAAAAAAAGTGAGGTTGTCATTCTACCCACTACAGCTCTCCTGGACAGAGATAGAGGGAGAGAGAGAGATTGTCAGTCAGACAGCAGGGTGCCGGGAATGAGAGAGGTTATTGTGTGGTAGAGGCCGTGTTCACATCTGCGGTGCTATAAAGCACTGGAAGCTGGCAGACACAGGGACTGGCAGCATTCACACGCAGCGCAGTACAGATACAATCAACCCAACGACACAAATTAACATTCATCTGAAGGGAAAATTTACCTGGGCAGAAGACACCATGCCATGATGACAAAAACACACGCATACATACTGTATACATATAATATATATATATATATATTATGTGTGCGGTGGTAGCGTTTTTTGTTGTTGTTTTTTTTAGTGTACTGAGCGGGTCTCAGTGATGATGATTTAAAAAAAATAAATAAAATAAATAAAATTATATATATATATATATATATATATATATATATATATATATATATATATATATATATATATATATATATATATATATATATATATATATATATATATATATATATATATATATATATATATATATATATATATATATATATATACACACACACTCTACCGGTCAAAAGTTCGGGGTCAGTAAGATTTTTTATGTTTTTAAATGAAGTCTCTTCTGCTCACCAAGGCTGCAATTATTTGATAAAAAATACAACAAAAAAAAACAGTAATATTGTGAAATATTATTACAATTTAAAACAGCGGTTTTCTATGTGAATATATAGTGAAGTGTAATTTATTCCTGTGATCAAAGCTGAATTTACAGCATCATTACTCCAGTCTTCAGTGTCACATTTTTAAAATTATTATAATATGAAATTATTATAATATGATGCTCAAGAAACATTTATGATTATTATCCATGTTGAAAACAGTTTTTTACATTTTTATTTCAGGATTCTTTGATGAATAGAAAGTTCAAAAGAACAGCATTTATTTAAAATATAATCTTTTCTAACATTATAAATGTCTTTACTGTATAACTTTTGATCAATTTAACTCATCCTTGATGAATAAAAGTATTTTCTAATTTCTTTCCCCCAAAAATAAAAAATAAATTTTTACTGACCCCAAACTTTTGAATGGTAGTGATTGATGTTACAAAAGCTTTCCATTTCAGATCAATTCTGTTCTTTTGAACTTTCTATTCATCAAAGAATCCTGAAATAAAAATGCAAAAAACTGTTTTCAACATGGATAATAATCATAAATGTTTCTTGAGCATCATATTATAATAATTTAAAAAATGTGACACTGAAGACTGGAGTAATGATGCTGTAAATTCAGCTTTGATCACAGGAATAAATTACACTTCACTATATATTTACATAGAAAACCGCTGTTTTAAATTGTAATAATATTTCACAATATTACTGTTTTTTTGGTATTTTTTATCAAATAATTGCAGCCTTGGTGAGCAGAAGAGACTTCATTTAAAAACATAAAAAATCTTACTGACTTTTGACCGGTAGTGTATATATATTTTTTTTCTTCATGTTTTTATATTTATGTACATTGTTGGTTCTTTGTTTGTACGCATGTTGAAACACACACAAGCAACAAAAAATTTCAGGAACGTTGCACCTGATTTATTACGCAACACATTAAGACTTTCGACTACTACACAGTCACAGTTTCCCATTGTTACGCCTTCCACAGCACCTGTAGTGTAGAACAAAGCTAAGAAAACAGCCTTGTTCTAATTACACATTCAAACTAGTTCACTCAGAGTTCATCATTCATCAGCACTCCAATTTAAAACCTCAGAACTGACCCCGTGTAATCTTTGTGTTGGCGTCTTATGACCCACAAAGTCTAGTAAAACTTTTATCTGATGAACGAAACACTCATTAATAATAATCATAAGACACCAGCAGTGCTTCTCTTCATGACTTGTGCTCCACTTTGAGTATTTATAGAGCACAGGAAGCTGATGCGCAGAGTCTTGTGGGCCCTTACGAGCAGACCATGCTCCCATTGATGAGTCACCGAGACAGAAAAAGCAGAAGACTGACCCAGAAAGGGACTCCAGAGGGTCTGAGGCAGCGGAGTGGTGCATAATCACTGACCTTACCATCTCCTGAAGCGCTAAAAAAAGCACAATCTATATGAATCAAAATGATTTGACCATAGCTGGAAAGCTGTATTGACAAATTCAAGACCCTTACTATCCATTTTAAATGGCATAAAATCTATATCAAAATCAAAGTACAAACAGCAATTACAAAGGCTTTTTTATTCTCTCAATAAAACCGCTGAATGCAACTGACAATATTCTCTCTGCTCGCACCGAACGGTGGTGAAGTCTAATGGTTATGGATCCTGGGACTAACAGCATCATACCCTACAGTAAGAAATAGATATGGATATAAATATGCAAACAATGAAAGGCCAGCAGCGCTCATTACAAGTGGCCCTTAAGTATAATTAATTCTTTGGCCTAGTTAATCTATTATTTGTTCCAGAGCAAATCGATTTGGCTAAGGGCAAAGTTAAGTTTCATAACTCTAGATTTGTATTTAAATGAAATCCTGTACTATAACTAGTGCTGCTTTTGTACTTGAATGAACTGTTTGCTTATGTTTATTTCCTATTGTACAAACTACTTATTCTTTTGTAATGGTTAATATTGTTCATTTAAATATTATTTTTCAATAAATAATATTTTATATAAATAACATGCTGTACTTGGTATTGAGAAAGAGTCTTTTAGAGATTGTGATTTCGACTTCAGTGATTTTTGATAATTGATTGATTAATGCACCATTAGATGACAGTCTTTGAGTAAGTAGCAAAGACTTTTATATTGAAAGGGACTGAAACAAGGTTGTAAACAAGGACGTTGTTTTTACTCTAAACACCACATTATAAGAATTACAAATGCATTGACTAGCGCTGTCATGGGAAATCCCCTTAACTGTTAAAAGGACAAAGACAAAGATATCGCTTTCCTCTGGACATTCAAACTGATTCTGTAATTATGAATATAAGATTGACCTAAAGAATGTCAGCTAGATGCAGGTAATGCACTCGCTTAGTCAATCTCTCTCTCATAATACAATAAGCTTCAATGAAGCGCAACTTAACGTTCCTTAGTTACTAGTTCTAAAGTGACGTTTTAGAATTAATAGTAACAGACTCACCTGTCAAACTGTCAACTTGAGACTTTTGCCATCAAACTGTTGTAAAAACACCACATCACACTCTTAGCTGTGCGATATGGCTGTATATCATGGCTCTTATTGCCTACGACCGAATCACAGCCGTACTGATATAGAGCGATATCACACGGCTACAGTACTCGTGTGATTTTGCTCATAAATTTTTTTTTTGAGAAAGCCTGAGAAAAATTACTTACTATTTGCCAATTCATCACCTCAATGACAAAGGTGCAGTTATGATTCTAATTCACGGGTGTGTGTAAGCCTTAAAACTATAAAACTAATAGTAATCATAAATGGGAGGGAGCAAAGCATAATACTTCCTTTGGTATTTGTAAATTATGTGTTATTTTTTTTAATGCTGTCAGTGCCAGCTATACTTTACAATCTTCCCCAAACTTTTACTATGTTCATTTAAGTTGCATTTTCCAGACAAGCAGAATAAAGGTTAACTGCAAATGGCTAGGTGAGAAAAAAAAAGATATATGACTCAGCATAGAGCATACAGTATGAGTCAATGTCTGATCTTCAGCTCTTCCCTTCCTTCAGGTCTCCTTATGTTCTTTCACATAACAAATGTATTATGAGTGAGGCAGCAGCAGCCCAGGATCAATATGAACATATTATGAGGAACAGAGTGTTCGGTTTTACAAGAAGTTCAGCTCGACCGCTGCTTGACAGCAGTAACATATTTTATGATGGGATAAGCTGAACTGTGCACAACCAGTGGTACGAAGAAGTCTAATAACATAAAACCGTCTGATGCTAAATGACAAAACTTGACTTATCAAGATATTATCAGTCAATTAAATGTAAAAATCTGAGTTAAAATTAAAAGCTAAAATTAACTATCAGTTAATTGAATAATTCTTAACACTATAACACTATTAATGACAAATTAACTGGTATTTTCCTTTTAATACTGTATTTTAATGCATTTATATTACTATGAATTTAATTGACTTTAACATAAATGTATTAAAGTTTATAGAAAGATACATAAAATAATAATAATAAATAAACATTAAACAATTTAAATGATTCAAAAACTAAAACCAGATTAAATTTTTTTTTTTTTAATTCACTTCGACTTCATTTTGATTCACTCGAGAAGGAACCATATTAAAAGAAAGATTATTTTGTGAATTGAACAACAATTGCAAAATTACAATTGCATTTACAGTATCAAATACAGTAAGAATATCAAACACAGCTTTTCCCACATAATAACCCACCAATCGCTCTACAACCACATCCTCAGTTTTCTCAAACCCAAACAACTCTCCCATTAACATGCGTCTACATGTTCTTGTACAAGTAGAGTCATTATACTATGAACGTGACTGAACCAAGGAGGAGGGTTAAATCCCTCCAGTTGGCACAGCTCTGTGAAATGTGATGCCCAGTCAGGTTCCATTGCTTCACCTCAGCTGATAGACCAGAGCCGATTAGGAACTGCCTGTCGCCAGCCTCCACAAATCAGTATTAGCATCAACATTTACCTCACTAAACGGATCTGATTCTACATTAATGTAATAAGTCTGGGAGCATTTACAGAGGCCTGACTATGGAAATTCTTTGTGGGACATTAAACAAATGCCTCTGTAAGCTTTCAAGACTTTGGGCAAAGGTAAACCCTCAATGACTGGCTCCTTTCTCAAGAGATTTCCTGAATGCTTCTCACGGAAGGGAAATTGTTTTGAATTGTGTTAAGCGAATATAAGTACTTAAAAGGTTTATTACCGAATAGGAATCAAAATGATTCTTTATTCGCCTGTGTCTGCGCAAACAGAAGGAATCAAGCTCACTCTGATTCTGAATCTGATCAATGATATGTTGGAAAAATGGATATGGAGGACAACAAGTCAATTAGTTTTGTGTTAGAACACTTTAAGCACCTCAAGATGGTATCCAACCCAACCCAGCTTGACCAAAATGGCTGATCTGGGCACTGTTAGCTGGTAGTGCAGCTGATCAACCTTAAAAATCAACTTAAAACCAGCTTCAACCAACTAGAAACCATGTAAACCCAATAACCCGGTACAGATAATGCTTCTACTTATTGGGATCTTTTGGGGTAAAAAGGTAATAAAGAGGACTGTATATTATGAAAAGTAAAAAAAAAAAAAATTTGAACTTGTCTTAAGATAAATGACAGATAGTCTTCAGGATACCCACCTTTCTTGGGTTGAGGGCTACAACCTGACCTCGGAGTAGGTGTCGCAGGCGACTTTGGAATGACGTCTGGTCGTGTCGGGGTAACTGACTTCCTTGCGGTGTCCATTTTTGTAGGCCTGCTGGCTTCAAGGCCTGTTTGTGTTTTTGAAGTGGTGTTGACTTCCTCGGAGCTGGGATCACTGGAATTGACCTCAGGAACAGCTGGGGGATCTGAGACAGAAGACCAAAAAGAGTGAGAAACTTTAACCGAGAGATGAAGACCAGTTCAATTCCAAAACTACAGCAAACACTCAAGTGTATTTGTCTACTTGATGTGTGATTACACAGAGTCATTCAAAGTTACATACTGTAGAGATTAAATCCAGATCGATTTGTTTGATTTGCACACATGATCCATAAAATAATATTTCAAAGACTAAGTGAGTAAGAGTCACATCCAGACGGCTCGATGTGAACCTTAACTGCACTCCAGTGAATTGATTATTGGTTGTTTTGAAGTCTCTTCCCTCAACAACATCAATTT
This sequence comes from Semotilus atromaculatus, assembly GCA_031834385.1. Taxonomy (NCBI): domain Eukaryota; kingdom Metazoa; phylum Chordata; class Actinopteri; order Cypriniformes; family Leuciscidae; genus Semotilus; species Semotilus atromaculatus. The sequence continues at coordinate 7,416,076 of JAULUF010000019.1, read as the reverse complement.
AGTGAATAGGGCAAACACAATCTCTATTACTGGTGATCAGAATCTTCATCTAAACCATATGATTTACTTCCTGCAAATTGAAAACATTCCAACAACTGCCAACTCGTGGATATTAGATGACCATCCAAAATGCCACAATCTGAGAGATTCATTAACATTCTTTGCAGTTAATGTCATATAGATTCAGATTCTAGGTTATTTTATTTCTAATGTTGGTTAATTTATGCAGAATCTTCTGCAGAATTTTAACATAGAATTTGGCAATGAGCTGCCAAATTCTTGAATAAATTTGGACCTTCTTACGGCAGTTTCACACCACAAGCGTCAGCAGCGTGTGAGCAGCGCGTATTTTTTTCGGCGTGCATGTTAATCAATGAGTGCGTTCACACCGCGAGGAGCAACGCTCAATTAAAGTGAAAGCACACTTTTGATGGACAAAATTAATATGATTTCACACAAAAAGTGCACAAAACGCACAGAATTTGCATGTCTAGTGTGTTTTAACAAGAACTGCAGTATGTCAGAAAAGAAAATGAAGATTCAATTTTATAGAAAAATGTACCCATTAAACTTGTTTTTAATTATTCAGTTTGGGCTTTGAACAAACTTCATGTCTATAAAGTTTATGACCAACTTCTAAAAACAAATTTAACAAAAGTCTTTGTAAAGAAATGCTTGCTTCTATGTAGCCTGGGAGCCGCTGTACAAACGCTTCCAGTGTGAATACTCGCGCGCAGCTGCAGTGACGATGTAGTTGCGATGTCGCACTGCTCATGCGCTGCTCACGCTTGCGGTGTGAAACGGCCATTAGACCGAGATTATGGAGTGAGCTGCCTCTATTTATTAGATCTGCTATCTATATCTAAATCTATAAGTATTCAGGAACTTGCTCAAGGCGCATTTATCATTGACCGGTTATAACAGGTAATCTCAATGTGGTGTATGTAGCGTCTGTGGTGTGAGATTTGTTACTATGTTTTATATTTTATTCTTGTTTTATTTTAATGTAAAGCACTTTGGGCAACCTCAGTTGCATTTAGCAGTGCTATATAAATAAACAAAGAAAGAAAGAAAGAAAGCTGCATTAAACCGCAATAGATTATTACTTCCTAAATCAAAATTCAGTTGAAGCGAATTGTAAGGAGCTAAAGATTCCAACCGCTATTGATAAGCTTGTTGCTTACCTGGCTATTTGAACAGTCTAAAAGTCTAAATTGAACATGAGAAAACGAGCAAGAAAGCAAGTGCTGGACTTCTGAGGCCTTAAAGCCATGATGTCATGTCGAGACAGTAAACACAAAGAGAGGAGGTTCAACAGATCACATGTTTTTCACTGATAAGAGTGTGACCTGGGTTAGAGTCCAGTGTGAAGTTGGCCAACATTAAAGACTCTGTAAAGCATCTATGTATAAACACACACACGTCAGTGTGAGGTTGGGCAATGTACCTCAATAAAAAAACTCTATATTTTTCAGCTTTTTTGACGATATTCAATACATATTTTAATTATGTTGGTGCCAATTAGATGTAAAGCACAAAAAATTCTTACGCATAATTGAAGCCTCAAACCACATGAATATTATGCTGGTAGCACAATCTAAAAGCATTTTACACAATCAATTTGTGCTACCAATCTGTTTTAATGGGAGAACCTGAGCGGGTAGCGCAAATCGTCAGAACTATTTTTTATATTTTTTTAATAATACTCTTATGCTTGTCAAGCCTGCATTTATTTGACTAAAAGAAATACAGAAAAACAGTTTATTTACAGGTTATAAAAAAATATTAAGCAGCACAATATAAAGTATATTCAAATAGAAACCCACTATTTTAAATGGTAAAAATATTTCACAATATTACTGTTTTTTTCAGATTTTGTTTTCTTCAAATAAATACAGGCTTGATGAGCATAAGAGACTTCTTTCAAAAACATTAAAAATAGTGAATGTTTCCAAACGTTTGATTGTTATTGTTAAAAACTGTTGTTTATTACCAAAACATTTATATTTTCTTCATATTTTTATCATTCTTTTCTTCACAACATAAATGAAGAATATCCCATATCAACTTTCAGGATGTAGCCTAAACACAAAACAAATCTATCAAAGCTCAGAATCAATTTACTGAAACTGTTTAATTCATTTACCAACTCTAACTTTGTTTTTTTAATCAGAGACATTATTTAAACAATTGTTTATTACCTCATAAGAGGGTCACCTAATGTCTGTTGTGTAAAATTACATTGCCATTGTTGAGTAAAATTACATATCCAAACATATTATGGATATTCAACATAATCTAGCCCTATACTACAACCTAGAGTAAAAATTAGCTTGGTCGAGCAAATATGAAAACATCCTGCTTTTACTCAGAGGGCCTGTGTTGTCTCTACTCTCTATTCAGCTGCCGTGAAGCGGAAGAGTTATTCTAACAACAAAAAAAAAAAAAAAACACACATCAGTGGTGGCCTGTTTTATTCCTGGGAGAATGAGATTGGACGGTATGGCAATGAATGAACGGGGGTTTGAGAGTTTTACAGGGACTAATATTGGGAGATTTGAGCAGGCAACTTCAGCTAAAGTTCTTCTTTACCCTCAGGTGTGCTTGAGCCGAGATATGACTCTTTCTGATCCAGCCGTGCATCCCTTTTCCTCTTGCCACGGGCACTGCACGCTGTCCAGGGACAAACCGAGCAAACGCTGCCATGCACTGCATGCATTATTCATGTTGAGCTAAAAATACCATTACCACCAGACATGAAATGATAAAAAAAAGACATTAGACACAAGAAAAAATCTGGGTTGTTGCATGCATAAAAGGTTGAGATTTAAACTAGGAGACTGAGAGTAGCTGTACTTTGTCATGAAATCTCCCAGTTTAAATCTCAATCTGTAATGTGGCTGCTGATTTCTGTTGCATTATGCATTTGCTTGGTACTCATTATCATGTCTGGAAAAATAGACAGATACTATAGAAATGCACCATGCTGTCAATCAAACAAGCAACTGACACATAGAAAGGAAGATTTCTCAAACAGTAAATTACTCCAAATGTAATGATTCCAATTTCTATATGCGGTAGCAATGCATCCTGTTAACAAAGTTAATACTGTCTGACAAAAGTGTAGACTGATTTGGAGGGGACAAATCTTGTGCCAGAATTTTATTTTAAATTGCGATTTTATTTTCCAGTGCATCCTTATAGTTATAGTATCATAAAAAAAACTACAGGCAAACATATTCTTAAGACAACATCTGCCATTTTTCAACAGCATAACTGACATGAAAATGCTTGAACCAAAAAAAGTGCATAAAAACAAATATCTATGAATGAGCTAAATCTTTTAAATAAAAAAAAGCTATGAATGAGCTATGTTCTATGACTCATCCTATTTCTAATGGATGAGGACAAAAAAAAAACAGTATAAAATTGTGTTTATCTGTAAAAAATAAATGAACGAATGAAAAATAAATAAATACATTTTACTTCAAGCATATTCCAAGGACAATGTGTCATTACGTTGCCCTAAAACCACAGAAAACCCGTTAAATGAAGAGAGCAGATCAGTCTCGCCAAAAGGGTGCATTGATCCTGAAGGGTAGAGAGCTTGAGCAATGATCTTTTTCAAATATGGAAATGAGACCAACAGGGAGCCGGAAGTGGAAGCAAGCAGCGACCGTTGAATCAAAGATCGGAAGAGGTGAGTGGGGGGTTGGGGGGAGAACAGAAGAACCGAGAGGCCGACTGAGAATGGATCTGCATCTCATTTGAGGCCTAATGAATTACCTCATCCTCAATCCCCCGGCCCCTCGCCCCTCACCCCGGATGGATGATGTAAGCAGGCAGGGCGCCTCTTCTGGGGGGAGTGTGAGGGAAAGGAGCAGACTCACTGGAAGCCCAGAGTAAACACCAGCTGCTGGGACAGAGCCAAAGAGAGAGAGAGAGAGAGAGAGAGAGACTATGATCTGTAATGGTGCTCCAAAGTTCTGACTGTCTGGAGTTGTTCAAATGTGATCCGTCAAAATAAATTTAGCTTGAGCACTGCACAAATGAACGACTGGCTCACTGCATGCCTGACGAATGCACTTAGGATTTGAATGGCTCACGTCGGAGCTCAAACTTGTTTCTGTGTGTGTTTGTGTGTGAGGGAGTGTCTTGAGAGAGGAAAGGAAAGATATGGGTGAGCTGTAGCAGTAGCTCAGGATTGCATTATGTTTTTCAGCTTCATGCATTTATGTTAAAGGGAAATAACATTACTTAGGAAAAATACAATATTACATATTTTAAAATTAAATATACATTTTAATTACACGCGCACATACACAAGTAAGTGGATGTAATAAACAATGATATGAAAAGAAGCCCATTTCTCATCTAATTTGATTATAGATTTCTTATAAAATTGGAATATGATGGGATGTAAACCCAAAAAAGTTTTAAAAGATACAACAAATGTTCATAAAATGAAGAATCTGCCGTCAGTGAAAAACTGACGTAACATTTGAGTAAAAAAACAAAACGCAACGCTTAATTCTATATTAATGCAACAAGTTGCATCGTTGTTCGGCAAGACGGCAACAATAAAAAAATCTGTTGTGCGATGATAATGATATTTACCATTCCGAAACCACATTCGTTGCTAAATACCAGTATCCCTCTACAAAACCACAGACAGTGAGGTAAGATGGCAGCATGCGGTTTGAACTCAGCAGACGTTCTCTTGGGTCAGTACCCAGAATGCCCCAGCATGTTTTCATCTAAAGGACGACTCTCAGAGGAAGTGACAAGGACATACAGTATGTGGCAGGCCACAGCTGAATGCAATGATGGATGCCATGCCATTCATAACTTCCTGTACTGTCATCATGAAAGCAGTCATGTTCAGTGACTAGAGCAGTGTTAATATTCAAAACTGAATAAATTGTAAAATGTAATGTACTCCTGTGATTGAAAATAGTGGTCGACCGATATGGGTTTTTTGATGGCCGATGCCGATATCTTAGCGAGCAGGGTGGCCGATGGCCGATATATATATATATATATATATATATATATATATATATATATATATATATATATATATATATACACATACACATACACACACACACATACATATACTTTATATATATATATTAATCAATATCTAATAAATTAGAAATAAATTCGGAAAAAAAATCTTTAAAATAAACATTCTTGGCCCTATACTTTAGATGGCAACTTCTTGAATCTGCAATCCTATTACAATATTTTGCACAAATAAAGTAATTGTTTAAAAATATATGAATATGTGAATAAAAAGGAAGTAAACACTGTAACAGTGCACTCAGTAATCTGGTCATTTCATGCGCACTGATAATATAATATTTTTCGGAGTGCATGTTAATCAATGAGTGCGTTCACACCGCGAGCAGGAGCAGCGCGTCAAGCAGAAGCATCGCGTGAGCAGCAGTGAAGCGGGTTTCTGCAGCGAGTCCATGTTTGCTGCACTGCTCATGCTCAATTAAAGTGAAAGCACACTTTTGATGGACAAAATTAATATGATTTCACACAGAAATGCTTGCTTATATGTAGCCTGGGAGCCGCTGTACAAACGCTTCCAGTGTGAATACTCGCGCGCGTCTGCTGCTGCAGTGACGATGTAGTTGCGCTGCTCACGCGCCTCTCATGCTTGGTGTGAAAACGGCCGTAATTTTACACACAGTGAAAAAAACATGAATATGACACGGTGGGCAACTTGATATAGCACAGCATATTTTAAAATGAAGGATTTAGAGTGTTTTGATCGAGTCTCCAGTGAAGCTGATCTTCTGTTCGCATTCACTCACTTCGGACCGTCACTCGCAGTAACACGTTTATGCCGGCTACAAATGCACACTTGACAAGATATCACAGCTGGATTCGATTAAATCTGCAAGGTTTGTGAAATTAAATGTTTATTAGATATTCAGAGATATGTTTAAATTATGTAGATGCGCATTTGCTGAATGTTGACAGTAAATGAGAAAGTATTTTAGCCTGATTGTTTGCCTTTTCTGTTACAAATAATATAAAAGCAAACACATTACTTTTTCACATACCATTTACTTTCTTTGATTACCAGTCCTGTAGCCACCAGTTTTGTCTAACAAAGTATTAGATATGACAGACAGAGATCGTAAACTAATGAAGACTGTTTGATCAGGCTCAAAACTTTTCTTCTCAGGTGCTGGTGTTCTCAGAGCCGCCCGTCAAAATAAAAGTCCCGCTTCCAACATATCAGCCAATCAGAAAAACTTATCGGCCAATGCCGATATTTTTAAAAAAAAGCCAAATATCGGCCGATATATCGGCCGCGGCGATATATTGGTCGACCACTAATTGAAAAGCTACATTTTCAGCATTATTACTTCAGTGTCACATGATCCTGTACATGAAATAGGCAAAAGAACAGCACTGATATTAAATAATTCTTACTTTGAATCATTGACTGCGTTTACATGCAGCCAATAACCCGTTCAAAACCGGGATATTAGCAATAACCCGGTCGCGAACAGCCATGTAAACACCGGCAAAAACCCGAATATGCTCATATCCCGGATTTTAAAAACCGGGATATCATACCTGGGGTACCCCTTTTCTAACCCGAATTTTTGGTCATGTAAACGCGTATCGGGATATCCCCATAGTGATTGTCCCCACTGCGCATGTTCTATTCGCAAGGAATCTTGGTCTTTTGAGTAGAGGAACTTCTCAGTGCATACAAAAACCCGCATGCAGTATACCGGAAGTAAACATGGCGAGACGCAGCACAGCATACGTTTGGAGCGAGGTCAGTAACGTTACCAGCATCAAAGCGCAAACAAAGGCGATCGCTATCTGCCCCGAACTATTCATTATCCGCATGCTGCTGTTGTTGTCGTCTTTGGTTACAGGAAGAAGAATCGGAAATGACGCATACTGTTGTTGTCCGTACGTCCAGACGCTAACCGTGCGTCGCTGTTTACATCGGGAAATTGCATTTCCATGTATACAGGAGAAACTCTCTCTGCTCACGCATGTAAACGGGTTATTCCTAATGTTTCAGAAACCCGAATAGTGACCTTAACCCGACCATAACCCGAAAATTGGCTGCATGTAAACGTAGTCAATTAAATGCATCTTTGCTGAATAAAAGTATTAATTGCTTTACCCAACTGGCCCCTACAATCTGAGAGCAGTTCTCAAATCCTTCGATTGAGCTCTGGCATGAGAACCAGAATCAGAAAGCTTCAACCAGTTAATTTTAAACCAGCGAAGTCCTAAACATCAATTCAAAACAGTCTGGAAATTCAGTGTTTGGGTTTCCAACTCCACCCAACAATCTGACAGCCATTCCTGCAGCAGAAGCCTATTATGGGATCCACATGCAAACCAATCTCGTTCTCAGCGCTAAAGCACTTTCATGTACTGTGAACTCATTCACACTAAAGCAGGAGGAAACCAGAGCCAAGAACAAGATCTGCAAACTGAGAGCTAAACTATCACATGGGAAAAATAAAAACACAAGGCCTTATATAAACATTTATACATTTCATTAAATCAATATTCAACCTCAACATGGAGACTATTTTGGTTTGGCCAGATAAAATGGTCAGTCGTATGATTTGAAGCAATTGCTAATTTTCTAAACTTTTAGCATATCTGTATAGCTAATAATAGTAGTGCAGTGGGCTGCTGGTTTAGCAGTCAAAGCAAAATATAACAAATATCAAACTGAGGTCAAGTCAACGTCATACTACAAGCTCCACCGGTGGTTTAATTCCAACACATTGAAATTTGAGGGTGAATGCATCTTTTCTATAGATCTGAATCAACTTTAAAACATATTGACGTTGTTGCATTGAGCTTCATCGAGTTGTTTTCAAACCACAACGGCAGGCATCAAGTACTGATCTATTTTCCTTGACAAATATTAGGGAGGCACAATATATTAGCAGTGTTGCCACGATAGACGGTACTTCGATAACTTGAAAAATATTGATATTCGATACCAAGGGGAAAACTGCCATATATACATACCACCGTACAGATAATGTTTTGATCATTTTGATCATTTTGTTGTCACAGGGAGGCTTTATTTGAATCATCTTCATGTCTTTTGGTCTTTGATTAACATGACAGAAATAAGCAAGTTTTTGACTTTTTAGGGGGTTAACATGGTTAAATGTACCATTTAAGAGCAATAAACAAAATGAGCTGAGTTAGTGAGAGGAGGCGGGTGTGTGTCAATTCGGCGTTGGAGAGAAGAAAGCAAGACCGTGCAAATGGTATTGGTGTATTGATACTGCAGAAAAGGAGTACTGGAACCGTTTCAGATATTTCAGTATCAATACAATAATGAAATATCTATCTTTTTGACAATACTAACCAGTAACACATCGGTTATTTGTTACATATATGTTATGTTATAATATGTTACACATATTATATATTAATTTATTGCTGTTGGTCAATTGATCTCGGCCAATACTGGATATTCTCATTTCCCCCATGCTGCCGTCTAACAGGTTTTAAAGTTAAAGTTTTTAAAAATGCTACTAATTTGTTAACAATGTTAAATGTAATCTTTTAGTAAAGTTCCAAATGAGTATCTATTTTTAATACTGAACATCATAATGTTGTGATGCATAAATTACCTTATAGCATTTAAAACAATTGGTTTTATTTTATGGCAATTTATTTGGATAAAAGTTTTTTGTTTTTTTTTATTTTAAAAAACATTACTATTGGCCATAACATGAACATTATTATCGGCATATCAGTTATCAGTATCTGACTCACTAAAGAAATGACAATAGAAAACCTGCATGTGAGAAAACAAAACAAGAAACACAATTGAAACCACTGGCATTTAGTTGCATCAGACTGACATTACAGCACAGATCAGCTGACTGTCACTACATTCCCATTCCGACCTCTCCCTGATATGATCTTCCACCTCCAGAAGAAACAGACTGTAAATCCAGCCTTTTACAACATACAGCAGGGCTCAAAGCAGAGTACAGCTGTTTACCCAGTTGTTTAGCTGTTAAAATTAGGACACATCAAGATGTCAAAACGTTAAATCCCTACACAGAGAATGTAAAACAAGCAAAAGAGTGACGGACAGGAAAGTCTCTGATGGGATTCCAAGGCTTCCTGTCTTTTGACCTTTACATCACCTATGAGGTATGACAATGTGGCTGTAAAGATTCCTCAGAGTGACTTTAAAGTCAGCATGAAATGAAAATAAAACCCATCTATTTTTTAAATGCAAGTTATTGTGTACAATTCTTCAGTGCATTTGTATTTTTGGTTTAATCTCATAATTCTTAAAGGGACAGTTTACCCAAAAATGAAACACAAAAGAAAAAAAATTCATACAGGTTTAAAACAACTTGAGGGTGAGTAAATGACTCAATTTTATGACGACATTTTTGGGTGAACTATCCCTTTAAATAAAATAATCACTCTTCCAGTGAAAATGAATTATTTCTGGTTATGTTTGCCAGACTTCTCCAATCATTTAGCCTAGTCTGCAAATAAAACCCTGCCCATTTTTTACAATATCTGCAGCACATATTCAGATCTGCCTCCATCCAATCAACAAACGATACCAGAACCAAGTTCTCGCTTTACTTATTTTTCTTTTTCAATAATCTTTTTCACTTAGATGTAGGCCTACGTCATAATTCTTTTCATTGCAACTTTGAAAGATAACAGCTGTTTCCAAAAATCTAACGAGCAGACTACCTAGAAAACATTTTAAGGCATTACACGCATGTAATGCTGAGCAACATGTTAACTTCAAACCAGGAAGACACAGCATAAGAGATTTCAGCCTTTCCCCAAGTAGATAGGATCTATACTTGTACGCCTAATACCCACATAGGAAAAAAGGTCCCTAGCTACCAAAATGGACGCAGAGTGAACTAACATGTCTTAAAACTTCGGTCAAAATCTATCACAATCAATTGAGGGTCAAGTTTCCAGTGCACTTTGCTAATGTATGCCGCAGAGAGTTGCTGCCTGTGCGTGAAGGGCATTTCAAATCAATCACTTATGAGGGTCCATTTTAGATAGGATGCTGTCTTAGAAGGTGGATACCAATGTAGGGAGCAGAAAGCAAAATAGCTCATTAAACTAAAGTTTTGGTTGAAGATGTAACTAATATGCTCACGACACGTTTTTAACCAAAACATTTTAGGGGTTGACCAATTATCAGGGCCGATATTAAGCATTTTTATGGTTATCTGTATCGGCCATTTTCAAAACCAATTTGCCGATAAAATAATTTAATTTTAAAATGCGCTATATTTGGCTCTGACGCAGCCACCAATGTCAGAACTCACCACTCAGTAGACAAGACCAATGTTCCCGCCCAACTGATTTGTTGGGAGTCACGAGTTCGGCCAATCAACGCAGAGAGCTGAAGGCACTGAAAGTTTTGCACTCTCACACCGAAAGCACTTGCTGACTGGAGCTGCTTCAATGATCAGTTGTCTTTCAAAGTTAAGGCAGCAGCAGACTTTGCTGAAGTAGCAATAAATCACTACACTGAAGTTGCAAAACACCTCAATATAATATTGCCCTGTAATTTCCGCGATGCAGAAAACAGACGGAATCGCGGAATCAGTCATAAAAACGGAATTTACTGTATAAAGCGGAACTTTAGGATGAATTACTTATTATCTTATTACACTACTTATTAAAGTTGAATTATCAACTTTTCGATGAATTACTAAAAAGCAGGTCAGTACAAATCAATTTGAATTTCAAACCATGCAAAAGAGCTCCACGGCAACCCGTCAAAATACTAGTTCGGTTTTCCATAGGGCCCTAAATTTTTTTGGGTCAAACTGTAGACATAGGCTATATATCGGTTCAAAATATCGGTTATCGGTCTACTTGATCTGTAATAATCGGTATCGGCATTGGCCCTGAAAATCATATATCGGTCAACCCCTAAAACATTTATAACTTTTCAGGGAGTTAAAAACAGTAAAGACTTTAAAGACCCAACACGTGATCTGCTGTATCTTATGTATCTTAAAAGCTGAGACTAATGAAGTGTGTAGTGAATCACCAAATAATAAGTGCTTTACAGCACTCAGAAGAGCTTGTTAAAATCAGGTACATGAAAAGAGTTTACGTTCAATTCATTATTTAAAAAAATATATATTTAAAGGCCTGAAAAAAATATATAATTATATTAGTTTAAGCTGGTATTCTGGTCTTCACTAGTCTTTTGGCTGGTTTTAAAAGGGGTTTCGGGCACTTTTCAGGCAGTCAGGCTTGGAGGCCAGCTAAAACCAGCAACATATAAGACCAGCAAATCAAGACAAGTCCCATATTTTAAGATAGCATTTTTCAGCAGGGGCAGATTAGGAATTTTAAATCACAGTAATTTCTTACAATTCTAGAGTGGTTCCCAGTTTCTCACATTCTCCATTTTACAAAATTCCTTGCATAACAAAAATGTTTCCCACCTTAAAGCCACTATAAGCAATTTCAGCTATGTTAGCCTTTTTGACAAGTAGTCCCTCCCCAAACTCACGTAACTGGCAGAGAGCCGCCTCCACGTTTTCTGATTGGCCAATTTGATTTCACAAGAAACCCATTTCAGTGTATTCTGTTAGAAAGTTCATTTTTATATGTGGTCTTTCAAATAATTAAAAAAATAAATAAATACATCACAGCATTTAGTGCAATGGAGATGATGGCAATGCATTTGATGAAGGTGTCCTCTGTCATATTCTGGTGTGGATGGATGCCTTGATCCAATCAGATTGGGAAAGGGGAAGATGGAAAGGCGCTGTCCCGCAAGCGCTTCATGTCTGAGGACTGTGATTTACACCATCTGGGTGCTACATGGGAAAGGTGACCTGACGTGATTCCATCTGTATGCAGGCATGAGCTCTGGAATCTTGTCACACCGTTCCTTCCTCGTCCGCTCTCACTTCCCTCATTTTCTCTCTCTCGCTCCTCAGCTGAACAGAAGACACACATTCAGTGAGGAATGTTTAGCATTCCTAGCACTCAGTGGCCACACCAGAAAACACAGCGCCTGCTGTAAATGACAAATATGAATGCTGTCTCCATACTGAGGTAGCTCGATGTTTGTCTCTATTACAATTAAATCACATATCTGCAGTCTTAAAGGGTTAGTTCACCCAAAAAAATTCTAATCTGTCATCAATTTCTCATCCTCATGTCGTTCCAAACCAGTAAGACTTTCGTTCATCTTCGGAACACAAATGAAGATCTTTTTGAGATAGATCCTTCCATAGAAAGCCTACGCAAATGCAACTTTGACAGTTCATAAAGTGATCAGGAAAAACGCATCCATATGAATTGAGTTATTTGGTCCAAATGTTCTGAAGACATTCGATCGCTTTTTATGATGAACAGATTAAATTTAGGCTTTTACTTTCATATAAACATTGATTAGCGAACATAAGCAGAAGCTCAACCAAACCTGAATGACGCATGAGAACAAACCTCTTCCAGAAGCTCAAACGTGCTGCGTAACCAATGAGGTTCGTTCTCGTGTGATAAACAGCTGTCAGTTTTTTTTCATAAATTTCACGGAAATGTTTTACAGTGTTGGTAATACTTTTGTGATGGAAATCATATGAGGTAGGAGGAAAAACAATACTTCAGTGCTTTTGTGAGAGAACGCAAAGTTTCTAGTGAACTTTTGCAAGAGAACACAAAACATTTTGTGAGCCGATGCAAAGTGGCTAGGCAGAACAAAACATTTTCTTGCAAAAGTATTACGTTCCACCTACTGGTGCTAAGTTTCTCAGGGGCATGCAATACTGTTAAGAAGGAAAGCAAAGGATTTGTGCAAGAACACAAAAATATTAAAATATAATTTTTCCTCCCATCTCATATTTTTTCCATGATCATGTCCTCTTAGGGTCTCCATAGGTTTGAAATTACATGAAAGTAAGTAAATGATTACAGAATGCTAATTTTTGGATAAACTAACCCTTTTTCTAACAATTGTAAATTGGAGGCTACAGCATATTTGTTATGTAGAGGCAAAAGAAGTACACAGGAATTATCCTTTATTCAATAAAAACTCTTGTATGCACTATGGGAAGCAAAACGGATGAATACATTCAGTAAACATATTTGACATTAAATATTTTTGAGGTTGTGCAAATTGGATTATCAAGAACCAAGCCTTCCTATGAATACAAAGAAAGAAAGAAAGAAAAACAATAGGACCAATATTAACCAGTAACAGAATCTGGAGTATGGCTCTGAAAATCCCTTTCCTTCACATTTCTCATTTTCTGGGTCTGACAATATTCAAATCTTAAAAGAGGATTAATTATGCCCGAGACACACTTTCTAGGCCAGATTTGATGCAGTGGAGAACACACGAAAGGAATAGTTTTTCCTCAGGCTAAATGTGCTTCATTTATCACTGGTGCACAACTGCATATGTGCATGCGAGTGTCAGTATTAAAGTTGGTGGTCAGGATAAATTGGATGATTTGACTGTTACATGCCAATTAAACATTTTCCCAGTAGGCTGTCGGCACTCATTTAATGACATCCAAGGTCAAACATTCCCCACCCTTCTAATAAAGGAACAAAATAAGGTGCCAACTGACAAATGGAACAGCATTTTATCTTAATTGCACAAGAAATTTTGCAAAGTCATAGTTTCTTTCTTCTGTTACAAAGTCATTAATGGTCTCATTCTAAAAAAGGGTAATTTTCTGTTCATTACATAAGAGCCCCTTGGTTCATGGATGTGAAACTGAATATTGTTTCTAGGGCGTGTCAGAGAGGAGTGTGTGTATACAAATGTGTTTTTGGGGTTGTTACATGTTACACAACAGAAACTGGCCCCTGTCAGTCTGACAATAGCCTCCCTCCACAGAGCTGACAATTGATTAAAACAGGTTTGTTGTGACACCAAATATCAAACTCCAAATAATACTCATTAAACAAAAAACGTATCATGGATCGTGCTCCCAAAAGCAACTTTTTTCAGAAAAAAAAACATCTAGGCTATAGCCTCACAGCAAAAGAGTTCTAGATTATTAACATAAGACTTGTCTAATACAGAACACTGAAGGACTTGTTTTGACAAATATACTATTTAAATTGATATCCACTTATTAACAGCAGCTATCATTTATTGACCACAATAAACAGCCACGTTTTCCACAACGAGAACACACAGACCTTGACAAATGCGTTTAATGTTCTGTTGAAACCTGAACATCATGATGCTTTGGGATTATCATGAATAAATAAAAAAAGTCAACTGTGCTTTTACAAATAAATCTGGAGTGGAAACATCCCTGTTTTTTGTACTTTCAACTATAATAAAAAATACTAGTGTTGTTCTGAAATATATCAGACAATATTTTCAATATATATTTCAATCTTTTCGAGAAATTTGACCATTTTGCTAACGTTGGCTATTTTTTTTAAACAAATCTCCAATAAAATATGCAACATAAGTATTTATTTAAATTCCCCAAATGTGAATACATCTCATTTGCTGTCAGTAAATGATTAGATATCAGTCAATCACTACTCTCAATTCTCATTAGTTTGCTATTCGTTTTCACTGAACCTGCAGAAAACAAACTAACGTATCTTGGGTGGGATATTATATAAAAAAAAAACGCTGGATGGAAATGCCAAGATGGGCATAAATTCTAAAAATGTGCATTAAAAAAACATAATGCTCTCAAATGAGCCAGATACACACATTTTGTATCAGATAAGTAGACATGCGCATGAACTATGATGGAAACACATTTACCAAAGAAATGCCTCGATGCACAACAAAAAAACTCACGAGACTTTGCTAAAACAGTGGATGTGATTGGATAACTGGCAGAATAGATGGGATGAAAACGGGGCTTTATTCACAAACGTTTTATGCAATATGTCAGTTTTGCTCAGAAGTTAAATTCACAGCTTTGGATGGAAACAAAGCTATTGCAATCTATGAATCTTAATGTTTCAAGCATATAAAAGACAGATTCTCAGGTTAGTAAAGGGAGACTATAAAGAAAGAGGACCAAACAGTGCAGACAGTTGGGGATGTAAAACGGAAGGCCGGGGGAACTGAGCGACACTCATGCCTGAATGCAGACCTAAAGAAAAGAGAGATTAGAAGATGCTCTTCAAAAGTCCTGACAGGGCAAAACTCAACAGAGCAGACCTCGTCAGACTGAAAACGCCTCAGCTCCCATTCAGGGCATGCCATTAACATTGACAACTTCAATTTACTTTGTATTTTCTCTCAAACAATAGAATAATGGGCTCCTAAGTGTGCACTAGCATGCAATGGTATAAAGTGAGAGGACAACGAAAGGTGATTAATCAGTCTAAAGACACAAACAGAGCTCTCTTATAAAGGATAAAATAGAAAGTTAATGAGTAACAGTCAACAGTGAATGAAGTCCTAAATGCAACGACTTAAACACAAAAGACACTTTTTGTTCAGGTTAAAAAGAGAAAGAAGTTCAAGCATTCAAGCAATATGTTATGTATAGGCTATATATATATATATATATATATATATATATATATATATATATATATACACTCACCGGCCACTTTATTAGGTACCCCATGCTAATAACGGGTTGGACCCCCTTTTGCCTTCAGAACTGCCTCAATTCTTCGTGGCATAGATTCAACAAGGTGCTGGAAGCATTCCTCAGGGAGTTTGGTCCATATTGACATGATGGCATCACACAGTTGCCGCAGATTTGTCGGCTGCACATCCATGATGCGAATCTCCCGTTCCACCACATCCCAAAGATGCTCTATTGGATTGAGATCTGGTGACTGTGGAGGCCATTTGAGTACAGCGAACTCATTGTCATGTTCAAGAAACCAGTCTGAGATGATTCCAGCTTTATGACATGGCGCATTATCCTGCTGAAAGTAGCCATCAGAAGTTGGGTACATTGTGGTCATAAAGGGATGGACATGGTCAGCAACAATTCTCAGGTAGGCTGTGGCGTTGCAACGATGCTCAATTGGTACCAAGGGGCCCAAAGAGTGCCAAGAAAATATTCCCCACACCATGACACCACCACCACCAGCCTGAACCGTTGATACAAGGCAGGATGGATCCATGCTTTCATGTTGTAGACGCCAAATTCTGACCCTACCATCCGAATGTCGCAGCAGAAATCGAGACTCATCAGACCAGGCAACGTTTTTCCAATCTTCTATTGTCCAATTTCGATATATATATATATATATATATATATATACACACTCACCGGCCACTTTATTAGGTACACCTGTCCAACTGCTCCTTAACACTTAATTTCTAAGCAGCCAATCACATGGCGGCAACTCAGTGCATTTAGGCATGTAGACATGGTCAAGACAATCTCCTGCAGTTCAAACCGAGCATCAGTATGGGGAAGAAAGGTGATTTGAGTGACTTTGAACGTGGCATGATTGTTGGTGCCAGAAGGGCTGGTCTGAGTATTTCAGAAACTGCTAATCTACTGGGATTTTCACGCACAACCATCTCTAGGGTTTACAGAGAATGGTCCGAAAAAGAAAAAACATCCAGTGAGCGGCAGTTCTGTGGGTGGAAATGCCTTGTTGATGCCAGAGGTCAGAGGAGAATGGCCAGACTGGTTCGAGCTGATAGAAGGGCAACAGTGACTCAAATAACCACCCGTTACAACCAAGGTGGGCAGAAGAGCATCTCTGAACGCACAGTACGTCGAACTTTGAGGCAGATGGGCTACAGCAGCAGAAGACCACACCGGGTGCCACTCCTTTCAGCTAAGAACAGGAAACTGAGGCTACAATTTGCACAAGCTCATCGAAATTGGACAATAGAAGATTGGAAAAACGTTGCCTGGTCTGATGAGTCTCGATTTCTGCTGCGACATTCGGATGGTAGGGTCAGAATTTGGCGTCTACAACATGAAAGCATGGATCCATCCTGCCTTGTATCAACGGTTCAGGCTGGTGGTGGTGGTGTCATGGTGTGGGGAATATTTTCTTGGCACTCTTTGGGCCCCTTGGTACCAATTGAGCATCGTTGCAACGCCACAGCCTACCTGAGTATTGTTGCTGACCATGTCCATCCCTTTATGACCACAATGTACCCAACTTCTGATGGCTACTTTCAGCAGGATAATGCGCCATGTCATAAAGCTGGAATCATCTCAGACTGGTTTCTTGAACATGACAATGAGTTCGCTGTACTCAAATGGCCTCCACAGTCACCAGATCTCAATCCAATAGAGCATCTTTGGGATGTGGTGGAACGGGAGATTCGCATCATGGATGTGCAGCCGACCAATCTGCGGCAACTGTGTGATGCCATCATGTCAATATGGACCAAACTCCCTGAGGAATGCTTCCAGCACCTTGTTGAATCTATGCCACGAAGAATTGAGGCAGTTCTGAAGGCAAAAGGGGGTCCAACCCGTTACTAGCATGGGGTACCTAATAAAGTGGCCGGTGAGTGTATATATATATACACACACAGGTGAAACTCGAAAAAGTAGATTATCAAAAGTTCATGTAGCCTATTTCAGTATTTCGAATTAAAAGGTGATAAATATTTAGTATATATAACTAGGCTATATACATATGCATGATAATACTTTTCAGAGGGCCGACAATTATTTTTTTTATGATTTCATGCAATATTCTAATTTTCTGAGATTTTTAATTTGGGGTTTTCATAAGATGTAAGCCATAATCACCAAAATTATAAATTTTGCATAATATTCACGTTTCACCTGTATATCACCTGTGTATGTGTATGTGTGTGTGTATATATATATATAAATATATTATAAAATATGTTTGGTTCAAAATGTACATTCTTGCAAGAGACACTCAGGTCATTGAGTGTTTTAACCAAGTCTCAAGAGGCATGATCCTCATGGTCACCAAGTAATGACTCATCTGCAATAAAATAATACTTCTGCATGACTTTTAGAAAACATATTCATCACTAATCATAAAACTGCAGAGGATCACCAGTGCAAAACAGCCAAAAAGATGGATTACAATCCAGTAGGCCTATATCGGCAAGGAATTATATACTGAATATTCAGCAAAGACATAAAAGAAAAACAGATCTGAGGTATAGTTTTACCCAAACCAATGCTCAATTATAAGCCTGAAGCCAGAAAAAAGCAAGCAAATCTTATGATGCAGCAAAAGGCATTCATGTTACATAATAAACCATCCTAATTAAAAGCAGCAGCCAAACCCCAACACCTAAAGATGTCCATCTTCTCAGCAGCTCCATTAAATGACTGTAATTTGAATTGAGAAATAGATTAACTGCCATGTTACAGTATATTCATGCTTATCCAGGCATGCATAATTGCAGGGTGTATCTTAATGGCTGATCTCTCTAGCTTTAACCAGGGAAAGTAGGCTATCATCCAAATCACTATGAAGATCATATGGTTCTAGCTTCTATTTATTTGGTAACTATGGCGTCATTGCCTTATGAATTAGCCAACAGAACAGATTCATTAGAAAACAATTGCATATGATATGCAGCTTTTAAAGTGTTTGATGACGAATCAATCATTGTGATCAACTGGAAATTCGTCTTTAATCATTTTATATTCTCACGTTAAAGACACCATGAGTGACGTCACAACACCGGTACACAATAATCAATCGTCACAAATAATCCATGACACCCGCAGATAATGACAGCAAAAAAACACCATGCTAGTTTGCAGACAATTGCAGCATAACTTCTAACTCATAACTAGTATTGTGTGGAAAAACTTTGTGAATATTTCAGATATACAATTCGTTCTCCATTCAGCCAGAATGGATTGTGAATGTTCTTGCGTGAATATCTCATGATTGAGCTTGAATCACTGTAACGCGTCATATGCCATCATAAACACGTCATGCATTGGATAAAAAAGATGCTATAGTAACCTGTATAGTATGACACAATAGACAAAATACATGTTTATCGGTCTATTCTTAAATAAGCACGTTACTATATAAGTAAATGCAATATAAACAATAAAAAATATCTACCACTATCTCTGCAATATTTCCTGTCGGGTGAAAAACATTTAGAAAACGTTTTTAAGATCTTTATGATTTAGAATGTAGGCTATGTAAAACTGATTCTTTTTTTCTTTCTTTTTTTCAATTTTTTAAAGATGTTTGTACACAGCAGATGCTTCCCAGATGAACCGTATATTGGAGACATATACCCTAACGTTACGTGTGGTATCTGAGGGAAGTCCTAGCATTATTTCTTGTTGTTATTATTTCATTTTAATAAACTTACTTTGAAATGTATAATTGCATCTGAGGTCAACGCTTACCTAGCAATTTTCGTATTGTTCCGCTAACTTACTAATATATTTTGAACGGATATTGTCGGTGGAAGGTAAAAGCAAGGCTGCATTTACATGATCACGAGGAGAAATAACGTTACAGATACGTTAAGTTAACATAAACGCCGACTTACATGTTCCTGGTGGAGTCAACTGATTTATCCCCGGTTGTGTGTCAAGATGGTTGAATTCCATGTTTTTCGATAAATCATGTGGATTTTTCACTCTAAAATGTATTCATTCCTTCCGTGAGACAGGGAGAAACTTTCTTCAATCGCCGGATTTCCACAGGCACACGAAACCGATCCCTGTTTCTGCTCAGCGCACCAAAAAAAATCCCCAAAACAATAAACTGAAGTGTCTTGGTAAAATATTATGGATACGATGGACGTATGTAGAGCCTGTGATTAAAGTCCAGTCATAAACCGTAGATTTGTCACGGCCTCATGGAGCGGTGAGATTCAATCAACTTTCTGACACACAACGGACGCCTGTGTGCTCCCTCTGCCGCTCTGAAGGTGATGGCATGCGGCTCATTGTGAGCTGAAGACCGTCCGAACTCGGCCTCCAGTGTGGAATGTACCACATTATACGTAGGGGTGGATGTAGACTTAATGTAATCCCTAATTACCCGCGATGGTTTGTTAATACGGTTTGGAAATTTAAAATCTAATCAGACGAAGTAGAATATAAATGATTTGGGGGGTTTTACGTTTACAAGCTCGCACCTTTTAAACACTGTTACCTATTTTACCTGTCCAACCTGTTTTAGATCAGAAGGTTTCGCCTGCCTGCGTCTCCAAAATGTTCAAACTGCCTAGTGTGACTCAGTGGACTGAACCAATAATTTCATCATAGAATGATGCCGTAATGACAAGTATTTAGAGAGGTGTTTTCTCTCTATGAGCCCATATCACATGCTGTACAGTGGTCTGAGATTGTGATATGACAATATCACCCCCCCCCCCCCCCCCCCCACCACACACACACACACACACACACACACACACACACACCAAAAAATGTGTGTAAAAATTAGAATTTTCATGACACACTTTTGCCATAAACACCCATGAAATCAAAACTTTTGCATTTAAAATTTGCAGTCTTTCTCTTCCAGGCAACTGCCCAAAAATATTGATGACTCATACTGCACTCACTTATTTTATCCAATCAAATGCTCTCTATGAGAACATCAATCCCCCATACTATACCTATACCAACCACCTGATGGTGTTTGTTATAAGTTATTATAATTGGTGCTTAGATTAACTAACATAAAGCGAAATAGCTAATTGCACAACTTCAATGGAATTTTTTTAATAAAACATCAAAGTATGTCACAATTATATTGCATCAATTCAATTCAATTCAATTCAATTCAATTCAATTCAAATTTATTTGTATAGCGCTTTTCACAATACACATTGTTTCAAAGCAGCTTTACAGAAAGTGCATTAAAAATGTACATAGAAAATACAGTTAGTTCATCAGAAGAAATAAGTTTCTCTTTTCCATCATTGTGTCTTCTTTTCAGTTCAACATAATCTAATATTCTGAGGGACAAAACAATGATAACAAGGGGGAAAAGATGTTTTGCTGAATCCATATGAATTACGAAGCTGCTTGCCACCTGTAGAGCCCAGCTGGCATCTGCTCAAGAGAGGATAAGAGTGGACGCTATTGAGGAGAGAGGGGGTTGGTGTTGGAG
This sequence comes from Semotilus atromaculatus, assembly GCA_031834385.1. Lineage (NCBI taxonomy): Eukaryota > Metazoa > Chordata > Actinopteri > Cypriniformes > Leuciscidae > Semotilus > Semotilus atromaculatus. The sequence continues at coordinate 7,395,010 of JAULUF010000019.1, read as the reverse complement.
TGAGATTGGGGGGTACAAATGGCACGCTTGAGAGGGGACATCCCGTCCCCCGAAAAGACTAGTGGGACTCCTTTGTGCAGCTGTTGGCCTCTGTTAACACAAACCCCCAAGAGCCACCTGTCACTGCAACTGGACAGAGTGATCTGGGGGGGGGGGGGTGGTTAGAAACTTGGGGCAGGGGTGGAGGAGCCCCAAGAAACACTTTCCAGCCATCTATCTATCTATCTATCTATCTATCTATCTATCTATCTATCTATCTATCTATCTATCTATCTATCTATCTATCTATCTATCTATCTATCTATCTATCTATCTATCTATCCATCTATCCATCCATCCATCCATCCATCCATCCATCCATCCATCCATCCATCCATCTGTCTGTAAGGGCCCTATGTCAAGGCAAGGGTTTAGCAAGACAAATTTGACGAACTTTGCTTTTCTAGTTAAAGTTAGTCATACATTCTTTTAATCTCAATTAATTTTAAATACTCCCTTACATTCAAATTCAAATCTTCGGGAATTGAATTGGGATTTAAACAGCATTCACAATTCATTGTTGAATGTCGAACAACCATTATATGGAAACCATATATAATCGTTTCTAGAATATACGTGACACTAATAATTACAGTATGAACAGACCTCATTCTGAAGTAAACTCTTCCTGCAAAGATTTATGTAAATATTCAAATGAGCTCAAATGAAAAGATACTAAAATTAGCTGCAAATTTGCTAATGCATTCACAAATCCCTCTATTCAATAACCTCATGTTCCTCACTTGCACTGTTCAAGCATAACGCTAATGGAAAGACTCACTCAGAAACTTCTATAAGATTTGAGAATAAATGAGGTTTGACAAAGCAGAATAGTACAGATTTGTTTTATTGAGGACAATTTTGTGATTACACTGATAATGTAATTGTAAACAGCATTTCATATAGAAAGAAATAACAAAACCCTATGCCATTCTCAAAAAACCATTGTGAAAAGGTGTGAACACACAATATTTATGTCTCTGCGGGCGTACACAAACTGAAACACATTCTAGGCAATCTTTTCTGATGGCTTTGTTGAATTTGATAGGTGAATGGATTGGACCATAAGGGACATACAACCATGGGTTCTGAGTGAGAAACAAGTCTGGTTATAAATAGTAGCCTATATATACAGAATTTTGGAAACTAAAGAGAAAATCCAAATGTCTACAATGCAAATTTGTCTTCATGCCTTCTAATGACTTTTAGATTACTTTCAAATATCTAAACATGTTTTGTTTGAACAATACAATTCAGTTCGATTGCTATTTGACATCTAGCAGTTTGTTTCATTGCTACCATTCTTAACACTGGGCTTAAAACAGTTTTATATTCTCGGTGAGGCTCATGTTCAACAGTGTCAGTCTCAAGAAGCTTGTCTATTGTCCTAAAGAACCCAAGGGTCAGCATCTCTGCATGGTGCAGGGTCATTAGTGGCCCCTTAATAAAACCACAAAAACAGGAATTCTCAGAATGCACCCAGATAGACCTTCAGTCTTTCTCTCGTTTTTATGTGAGGAACTATCAGCCAGAACAATGTTAGAGAGAGAATGACGTATTGAGAAGATGTCTGGGTAGTCTCATCTGTTCATTGTTTGAAACATTTCAGCCAAACTGTCCTGCCTTCTAGAGTTCAGATGGGAAGCAAGAGGATGGGGTTGACACATCATAAATAAAACAATCTGGTATCAAATAAATCAGGCAACTTTTATTTATTTTTTATTAGAGATCATTATGCGTATACCATAATAAGAACTCAATCAGTCAGCATACAATGTAATTTTGTCTGAAATAATTTTATCAAGTCAACTACTGGTTTAATGTTGCATGACATAAGATATTGTAAGTGAGGCAATGTAAACCAATATTAAACAACACAAAATGTGATTGTGTTTAGACAATAAAGGTTGAGGAATTGTTTTATTTATTTATTTTCTAAAATGTGGGCAAAGACAACCACAAAATTGTTCATATTAATCTTATTTAAACGTAACAGTTAACTATACTGATAATATGGTATATTTTCATAAATGTGCCTCACAAAATGTCTATAACCTGTTGGGTGAAATACTAAGATGAGCCAACATAAATATAATGTTTGCATGGTGAAACATATACTGCAACTATTTGCTTTTAGCCAAAATCACATTTAGAAAGTCAAGTCAACCAAGAAAGTCTAAACCAATTCTATTTGAATATGTAAAAAAGGATTTGTACTGAATGTTGTACTGTATACAGTTTAAATACTGTTTCTTTGAGTGACAGAATTTACACACTTACTGTGTTTCTTTATGTTATATATGATTGGGCTCAACATATCAGATTTTAATTTATTAGTCATCATGGTTTTAGCAGATTTGGTCTTAATTGTTGGAGTGAGATTGGAAACAAAATTTTATTGTGATTCTCATCTTTCTGAGATTACTTATTTAGGTTGCATTGACAAACGGTCCAATTACTAGCAGTAGTAGAATCGGGAATAAGGATCCAAGAAGCATGTTGTTGCTGATTTTTTCTTTCTTTCATTGAATAATTATTGCAATTCATAATATTATTCAATAATTCCATGAATTTGACATACCTTTCAAACATCTTCATTACTCATCATAACATATAAACCAGTTGAATACAATTCTTCAATCTAAAACAATAGATTATTGCTATTATGACATCCCTGCAATTATGCCTGTAAATGATTCATCGAATTCTAATTCGAACATTCTGTTATTTGATTTGTCTGCCATATTCCTAAGTAAATGATCAAAACACATAATTTTGTAATGTCCATTTTACAATTTAGCAGTAAATGCACACTGTTCTTAAGTTGGGGCACCTTCCCTCATCTTCCCCTAGGTAAAAGAACCATGCACACACAAACACGAACACGAACACGAACACGCAAAAGATGTTCCTCCCCCACACCTCACCTCCAGACCCCTTTCCAAAGCCATGAATTGAACCTTGCATGCTGAAACCACAGCCCCCTTTTTTGCTCTTCTACACCTTCATGTAGCCCCCACCCCGTTCTCCACCATCCGCCCTTAGACCCTTTCATTACCATGACAAACATTATACTTACCAGGAAGAAAAAGAAAGAATGAAAAAGGGACAGAGTGGGTGAATGACCCACTGTGACCCTACTGGGTCGGTTTAAAAGCTTAAATTACTCTTTAAAATGTCCTTCGCTGTTGAAATATAGCCTATTGGTACATTTTGAATGAAAACATTTATAAAAAAAGAATTTAGTTGTAGCCACCTAAAGTGGAGCTTTTATGCACTGTAGATGCAATAAATACAGCTGTGGATCCAAGCTACAACCTGTTACATACTTACAGTGCTTAACGAGTTGCAAGAATGTTCAAAACTTCCTGGATCTGATGATGGATGTGCACTCTGAAAAATAAAGGTTCCCTAAACCTTTGGGTTCCCTAAACATTTCAGTGAACAGTTCTTAATACATCTTATTTTCTTTTTTTTTGAAGAAGAAGATATTAATAATCATGTTCAAGGTTCTTCATGGAACCATAGATGCCAATAAAGAAACTTTATAGAGTCTGACCTAGCGGCTTGCATATATGCTCTGACAGCTGCCCATTATTATTGGGGTTAAAATAGCACAGTAAAAAAAAAAAAAACAATGTTGCAATTATAATTTATTTATTTTTGGTTAGTACAAGCTGTGGGTGGACTTCCAAAAAAGGCAAATCCTGAGCCTGTTTTGCAGGTGCATCTGTAACCTTAACAATTGTTTAGTGTTTTAAGAACAATAGTCTTTACGATTATTATACACAAAGCATGGTGAGACTTCATCAGTGAAGAAGAACAGTGGGCGAAAACCCAAAAGTGAACGATTGGGATCATCGGTTATGTCCAAACAACACAGACCTACTGCAGCAAAAGTGGCAGAAAACATTAAATTCCACCTTGAAGACATTTTTTTTAAGTGCTTTATAAACTCTAAATATTCTGCATGTATTAATTTTAAATTTTACCTTAAACTATTAAGGTCCCATAGAAATATAATCACATATGTATTTATTATGCCTATACAGTCCCACCTACTGGCCGGAGCAGATAAGGAGCTAGGATCATCACCAGGCTAGGATGAACAATGGGCAAGAATTAATATTAAAATCTATATCATTTGACGTTTAACAATCAGCCACCAAATGAGCTACTCGCCAATTGCAGATAACAAGAGGACAATACGCCTTTTGTTATCTTCTGAGCTATCCTGAGATGTGCCTGAAGTCCACGGTCTTATGCTTCATATTTAATTGACCCTTTTCACATTTCCGGATTTCTCAGAAACGGAAGTCATCATATAGGGTAAATTTCTATAGCGATAGCAGGATTTATGATGCTGATGCTCATCACAGTCTTAAAAAAGGGTCCACAGTGCTCCATTATGATGGCTGTTGATGAGGAGCTTAATTAATGAAAGTGACTCAGAGAATGAAAAAAAACAGGATAATCATGAAGAAATCCTTGGGAGGCTGTGTCGGTGCTATGCAAGTTTCTGCCCCGGCCTACACCGCCACTGACCACAGGACGGTGTTTGAAAACTTGAGGCTGTAGAAGAGCATTGATAAGGCAGATTTGAGATAATCTCATTGACAAAAAGGAACATCCTCCAGCAGACGACGAACAGAATGAAGTTTGTCCAAAAGCCCAATCCCTGAACAGAATTACGTTATTTCATATTTAATGGATTGCATGCACCCCGCCTTCACAAGGAGAGTGATAAAGAGGTCTGGGCAGTAAAAGGAATGAGCTTAATAACATGCATAGAAAAAAATAGGGCAGGAAGGAAGAGGAAATATATGGTCAGGAAAAGCAAAACATATTTAGTTCATTTCACAACCTGGCCAAAGCACAGTGACATCTGCTCCACCTGCTGCAAAGCTCCACTAGAGTCCTGGACTACAACCAGATTTCAAGGGCAAGCTATGCACTGCAAGCCATTACTCTTGCCAAGTCGTTAAAAAGCAATTGACATCTACTCAATAAAAAGCGAACAGCGAAACTGGACTAGCATTGTTTACTGCAATGGGAAAAATTAAACAAACAACTACACATTAAATATAACGATAACTCAGACAATGGCAAACGAAAAACGAATTTCAGGTGTGAAATTCAATGAGAAACCATAGCAACAAACAATGGACAGGGAACGAGCTAAATAGCTAGCTAATAGCTAAACAGAACAGAACATGGCCGTTACACTGGATGAGTCAATTGCTAGTTGCTGTAAGTCAGAGCCAGTCTGCAGATTTTGGGCAGTCGGAGTTGACAGATTCCACAGAAAATCGGGTAGTGCATGATGGACACAGATTTGTTTAGCTTCAGAATATGGGGCCTTTTACACAACACTGTTTCAAACTAAAAACGGATGCGTTTTGGCCCTGAATTTACACGTTTTGACGGTCTGAAATGCAAGTTTTTGAAATCTGGGTTTAAAAGTGCACGTTTTTTTAAAAACGATATCTATCGTCTCCATGCAAACAACAAAAACACGAATTTGTGAAAACTGTGCTGTCACACGCATGCGTATGTGTGCAGTCTATATTAGGCACGTAATGTTTCTTTACAAAGTGACATCGCCAACTACATACCTGGCATTAATAAATGTTTTTAGTCATTTTCACGGATCCCTGTGAATAGGGATTGTTTTGACAACGTTGTCGCCTTTACGCGAAAAAAGCAATAGTACATCCGTTTTTAGTACATCGTTGTCATGTAAATGTACACTATTATTCCATCCATTCAGAGAATAACAAATGATTTTAGATCACATATTGTTTTCATTTGTCATGCATCTGCTAGCAACTATTCTGCATGAGTTTATAATGTTCGGAACGAGGTTCTGGCAGTGTGTATCCTCAGTTATTTAGTGCCCAGTTTTAATCTGGAAGAATTATGCAAAAAGTGCACACATCCAGCAAGCAAAAAGCTCCATAAATAGACATTTTAGATTTATTGCATATTTTGGTGAGAACATTGTAAAAGGTTTTTGATTCAAACTGATAACAAAAGAACAAAGCCGACAAGCATAATGATGCCTAGAGTTTTCGAATCTGTTCAGACTCAAAAGTTGTCTAGGGTATTTTACTGAAAAAATGCAAGGTGAGGCTCATTAAAGCTACTGAATGACTACTGAAGCTGAGCCCATTGATTAGCTCATATCCTTTATTATGAACTGGGTGTTTAGGCCCTTCATGTTCTTGCTTGATCACAGCAAAAAAAAAAGTGGATCACAGCCACATTAGAGTCAGGGAAAAAGAGAAATCTTCCCTGTGGTAAACAATAATGTGATCTTCAACCTGGAGGCAAGGGTCAGAGGATGATGTAATTGCTATTACCAAGGCAACATCAACAGAAACGTAAGGAAGCACAGCTGGAAATGTTAGATCAGCTTCAGTGCATGGCATCACTTCTTCCAAACAGGACTGTGAACCTCCCACCTTCCTAACACACATACGCTAGACACTCACACTTTGTATTGCCAGGAAGGGTTGAGCCACATATCTGAGGAATGTGAATAATGACAGTGAAATTTCTCACTGGAAAATTACATTACTGCTGCTTGTGTACGAGGTTGTTTAGGACTGAACGCTCATAAAATGACATATTTAGATGTTCAAAAAGTATTTAAATACTCCAACTCTGCAGCAGCCTCTAATGTACCTAAAATGTTACATGTTAATACAACATATTTTGAGAAATGAAACTGACACATTCATCCAGATGCATTAAACAAGCAAAATTTTAGTTTTTTGAAAGAAGCTAGATTGTCTATAAAAAAAACCTGGCTTCATTAAAAATGCACCAAGAACAAAGTGAATTGCTAATACGCTGACTCAGACATTTAGCAAGTGTCAGTCATTCACTGTGTGCTTAGGTTTGCATACTGTATTGTTACTGATGACAAGATCATTGCTTTAACACTTCCTCTAGTTCAAAACAACAATAAAACAATAGCTGACTAATACATTTGGGAAGCAAATATTTCAATGGGACATGCTATAATTCGTCTAAAACCATTTAAACAACATTCACAAATGTTTTCCATGTAGCTTTTATTATCTCGTATGAATTAAAGGATTATTTGGAATAGTTGTACTTTTAAAAATGTATTTGTTGAACAAGAAAGAAATTTGAATCAGTTACAGTGTCCTTCACTTGAGCATTATAAAATAAAAGTACAAATAAAAAACTTTACTTCTAAGATAAATTACTAAATTGTACTTTAATTTTTTATCTAGTTTTGCTGTTAGTATCGTTTTCTTTTGTAAGTGTAGTTACTATATATAGTTATTAGTATAAGAACACACAATTCATAAATAAAAATACAGCATTTTGGTACCCATATTCATATATATATATATATATTCAATGCCCTGCACATTTACATATGATTGTCAGATGATGTTAGCATTAATATTTTACACATTATCGAGATGAACAATGAATGAACAAAAATATATTGATTCTCTTTATAACAGGTAAGATCTCAGAAACTGAATGTTCTCAAACTATTCTGACATTGTATATCACCATTCAAATGTTTAGGGTTAGGGTTAGGAACAACATTAAATTGATGAAGTGACAGTTAAGACATTTCTGTTATAAAATATTTCTATTTAAAATAAATGCTGCTCTAAAAAAAGAAAACAAATCACAATTTCCACAAAAATAAGCAGCACAACTGTTTCCCCCATGGTATTTGAGGATCATGTGACACTGAAGACTGGAGTAATGATGCTGATATCGTAAATATTTTAAATTAATATTAATATTTAAATATACTTATTTAATATTAAATTAATTGTAATAATATTTCACAATATTTCTGTTTTGCCTGTATTTTGTTGTAAAAATGCAGCCTGGATGAGCACAGGAGCTTTCTTTCAAAACATGAAAAGATCTTACGACCCCAAACTCTTGAACAGTAGTGTATATTTTCTATAAAATGATTTTCTTTCCTCTTAGTGTCAGGCACAGACAAAGTAATAGTGCGCAAAAGGCACAGACTCTATACACTGCAAACTCACTGAGCTCATAGTATCTAAAAGCTGGACAAGAGAGAGTCAGTCATGTCTGTCAGAGAATAGTATCTTCACTGTCCTCTTTGACTGGACTGAGATGAGACTTCCTCTGCTTGGAGATGACAGCCCACAAGCGACACAGCATTCCACCTCTGAAAAACAAATGCACAAACACAGATTTACATTTAGATCAGTCATTTTTTTCTAAAAATGAATACTTTTATTCAGCAAGGATGTATTAAATTGATCAAAAGTAACAGTCAAGACATTTGTTATTACAAAAGTTTTCTATTTCAAATAAATGCTGTTCTTTTGAACTTTCAATTAATCAAAGATTGAAAAAAAAAAGAAAAAACTGTTTTCAACATTGATAAGAAGAAATTGATATCGACATTGATAAAAATTAGAATGGCATCCGAAGGATCATGTGACACTGACTACGTTTACATGCAGCCAATTTTCGGGTTATGGTCGGGTTAAGGTCACTATTCGGGTTTCTGAAACATTAGGAATAACCCGTTTACATGCGTGAGCAGAGAGAGTTTCTCCTGTATACATGGAATTGCAATATCCCGATGTAAACAGCGACGCACGGTTAGCGTCTGGACGTACGGACAACCTTAAGACGCAATATGCGTCATTTCCGATTTTTCTTCCTGTATCCAAAGACGACAACAACAGCAGCATGCGGATAATGAATAGTTCGGGGCAGATAGCGATCGCCTTTGTTTGCGCTTTGATGCTGGTAACGTTACTGACCTCGCTCCAAACGTATGCTGTGCTGCGTCTCGCCATGTTTACTTCCGGTATACTGCACGCGGGTTTTTGTATGCACTGAGAAGTTCCTCTACTCAAAAGACCAAGATTCCTTGCGAATAGAACATGCGCAGTGAGGACAATCACTATGGGGATATCCCGACACGCGTTTACATGACCAAAAATTCGGGTTAGAAAAGGGGTACCCCAGGTATAATATCCCGGTTTTTAAAATCCGGGATATGAGCATATTCGGGTTTTTGCCGGTGTTTACATGGCCGTTCGCGACCGGGTTATTGCTAATATCCCGGTTTTGAACGGGTTATTGGCTGAATGTAAACGCAGTCAGTGAAGATTGCAGTAATGATGCTGAAGATTCAGCTTTGTCATCACATTTTAAAATACTTTAAAATAGAAAACAGTTATTTTAAAATGTAATAATAGTTCACAATATGAAGGTTTCTCTGTATTTTTTATTAAAACATGCAGCCTTGGTAAGCATAAAAGACTTCTTTCAAAAACATTTGTAAAAAAAAATCCAGTAAAAATGGTACTCCTTTACAACATATGACTTTTTTCATCAAATATATAGGACTTACTTGATGCCACAGTACTGCAGATCATCTCTGCAGGCGAGGTGGAGGAGACTGTCCAATGTGAACTCATGAAAAACAAGCTTAAAGAAAACAAACAACAAGCAATCACTATTAACTTTTAACATATTTCATTTTTTAAGCTAAATTTCACTATTAAAAATCTATAAATATGAATTAGCAATCAAAGTCAATATATCAAATCAAAGAATATATTTATATTTCCACTCACTATTTCTATAGTTTTCTCATCCACTGGAACACCTCTTAACCAGCGCACCATAGCAGAATTGTGAGCATTATGGGATGAAGGTTTATTATCTGTTGGAAAGAATAAACATAACACACGTTGGCTGTATAAACTGATACTTACATGCATTCATTTGCACTTTTGTACAGTGATGTTACAGTCCTATACTATTACTGCAAAACTGGTCATTACCAAAAAGTCACTGTTTTAAAAACTTCCAGAATTCCAGATTTTATGAAGTACATGTAGTGAAAACGCAAGCCCCGAGGGTAAGCCATAAACTTGGGTTGCTTGAAATTGGGTAACGCCCTGTAAGTGATTACAGGGCGTGTTCTTTATGAGTATCAAAAACTCCTCCTAAAACTAAAGACAAGTAGTGGCATGTTGAGTAGATGTGAATAAATGTGACTGCTCCATGGCCACACCTTTTGACTGCCTCAGGCGACAACTTTCTCTCATACGGAAGAAGCAGTTCACAAACAATTGTTCAGTAGTAAATACTGTGTTCAACTTCAGAATTAATAAGAGGAAAGACGTGAGCAACCTGTAGCCGCAGTCGCAGCTCTGACCTCCAGGTCATTGATGTGCCTTTGTTTGGTTTGAATGGAGTTCTTCAGAAGTTCATGGAATTCTTTCTCCTTTTCATTCAGCTGAATCAACAACCTGGAACATAGTGTGAACAATTCCCAACAGCAACAAATCAGTGTGGTTCATTCATTGCATAACTGTACTCATTCACTGCCCTCTTGTGGCTAACGGTCACACCAAATAAATGGTCATTCTGTTGTCACATCAACACCATCACAGCTCTGATAATTGCTGGACTTTGCTGTATGCTGGCCTGTAAGTAAGTGTGAAGTATCTTGTGAGTGTGTGTTATGTATATAAACAAACACACACTGTAATATGCTGATTAAGTGCTCAAGAAACATTTCTTATTATTATCAATGTTGGAAATTGTCTGCTTAATATTTTTGTGGAAACCGTGATGCAGTTTGTTTTTCAAGATTCTTTACTAAATAAATACAAATTTTCAAAAGAATGGCATTTATTTGAACTAGAAATCTAATATTTGGAATTATTTTTATTTTTTGTTTTAATAAAAAAATTTAGTTAAAGTTTTTGTAATTTTATCGGTCTTAGCTAACTTTTAAAGATTAAACTTTTTTTTAAAAATATGTCTATATAGTTTTTTCAGTTTGAGTTTTAGTCATTTTAGTTCATCAAGTTAAATTAAAAAGGATAAATGTTGCCTTGGCAACTAGCTGAAATAAAATCTTTTCAAAAATCTTTTATTTCAGTGAAAGTTTATTTTACTTCAAGTAACACATTTTTTTGTTATGTGTTTAGTTTACTATAATAACCCTGGTACATGTACATCATTGTATCCATTAAACACTTTTTAAACGTTTGGAGGGCAACAGAGAGAGAGATAAGGTTTTGGATACCTCATAGACTCAAAGCGAAGTTCTGATAGCTCCTTTGCGAGTGAAGAGTGACTGGAGATGATGTCACTGTGGAGATTGTTGCATTTGGTAAGACCCTCTTCAGAATTCTGAGTGATGATACGCGATTCCTCATTGTCCTTTGCGAGGGGAGTGACAATTGGTTTAGAATCAGCCTCTGTGGGTTGCTCGATTTCTTGAGAACTTTCCTCATTTTCAAACGATGACTGTAGCTGAAGCTTGAGCTCTGGAAAAGGGATTTTGATGGATTGCAATGAAGGTATGCCCATAGCAGAAGATTTAGAGATGCAAAAGAAGCATGTGGGGTCACTGTGGCATTTGAAATGGTGTCCTTTACATACCTGGTAGCAGAACCGTGATAGTATCTTGTACAGCCTGCCTCAACAAGTTGTCCAAAGCAAACATCCAATGAGGTTTTATCTGCTGTTTCTTCAGAACCTTCTTGACCTACAAACATAAGAGTCACATCTGATGAAGAATAAGATTAAAAAAATATATATATATATATAAATATAAAAAGCATTTATATATTGGGCTCCTAGGTTTAGGTTCAGTAGTTTCACACTTTAATGACAATTAAACCCCTAACCCTGAGTATGAGCAATAGAAATAATAATATTTGCCAATGCCAATATTAGACCCTTAGTTTTAATTGAGTTTAATTGAGATGAAAGCAATTTGAAAGCAAAGAACATACTGCATCCTGGAAGCTAAAGAGCGCTGCCTGCAGGCTGCTGAGAGGCACAGAGGAGTTCAGCAGACTGGAGCGCAAAGTCAGGAGGCTGTTATTCAGGTTACTTTTGTCTGGAGAGCGAATGTTTTCTCGGAGGCAGCAAATCAGTTCGCTGATGTGATCTGAGGTAATGCACGGCTGCTCCACCTGCAAGATGGGAAAAAAACAGCAAGTGTCAGAATCCTTCAGGCATTCGAGAAAAGACATTTGAGAAAGGGCACTGGTGGTGTGACAGAATTCCACATCAAGCATCTCGGGTAACACAGTAGTGTGGGAATGTACCTGTGGAAGTGTCTCCTGAATGTTTTGAACTACAAGGCTGATGTACTCTGTAAGGATCCTATGTAGCGTGTCCCTCCGTTCGCTGTCTTTTCTCAGCATGAACAAACCTAGATTCTCTCCAGAACAAGCTGGACTTGTGGTCATGTCTCCTTGAGGCTCATCTGGCACTCTACCGACAGCAAATGCATGAAACAAAGGCAAATAAGTTATTTCAGGAGCTGAAAGTATGTTTCACATGATTTCAACATAATGCCCAGAATCTGGGATCTGATGCATTGACTCACATCAAAAAGCCACTGGAGCTGGGAGGACTTTCAGCCATGTCATTTCCTTTAAAGGCAGGAGTGGTCCTTCTCAGATCAAAAGAGCAGGACAATTCATTGTGTTCAGCATCTGTGTTCTCCACACGCAATGCAATGGGTACAGACATGCTCCTGTGAAAGTCTCCTACAATATAAATGTCCAAATAAACTCAAATATCCAATTATTAACTTGCTATCAAATTACTTTGAAGAATAAGTCACTATTCATAAATGGGTGTTTCTGCAACTTTGGGCACTTTTATATTATACCATATGTTAACTTCGATTAAAAATAAAATATTTCAACCTTTATCTTTTTATTAAATAAAGATCATAATTCAACTGTCTTGGGAACTTTTATCATGCCTCCATTTTTCGAATGTTTTTCATATTTTAAAAAAAAGATGAAAATTAAAAAGAAATTAAGAAATTAAAAAGGAGAGAACATATTACACCAGTTTTAATGGAATTACATTGGTTACCAGTTCATCAAATAATCGATTTTAAGGTTCTTTTATTTGTTTATAAAACTCAGCACAATTTGGCACCTTTATATATTTCAGAATGTCTGTCAAGGTATGTTCCAAATCGTAGATTAAGATCCTCTAATGCTAATCTTCTGGCGCATTATAGAGTTACCCATAAACGATCTGGTGGTGCTTCTTTTAGCCACTATGCTCCAAAAATTTGGAATTCTCTACCAAATTAAGTGAAAGAGGCTACTAGTATTCATATTTTTAAAAGGCTGGTTAAGACATATCTTTTTAAAGCTGCTTATCAGCACAACAATATTATGTGAAGTTGTGTATAAGTCTGTTATTTATTTTTAATTACTTTATATTGACATCGCATTCAATCATCGCATTACATTTAAAGTGTAAAAGATCACAAGAATTTATGGACGCGATTCTACATGCTCACCAGCAGGTTCTTTCAGAGAGTTGTCGAACTGAGGCTTTGTCCTCTTCCTGGGAATGCCCTTCAGAAAGCTGTTCTTCAGGAGCTCTGTAGCTGTGGCTCTCTTGTCTGGGTTGGGTTCAAAGCAGCACACGATGAAGCCTTTAGCTTGTTCTGACATGCACTCTGGGACTGTGGGGTGAATCTTAAACATGCCCACCTGCAGGAGGACAATTACTCAGTAAACTGTTTTGAAGGAGAAATTCACATTTAGGCCCAAAACACACTCTTAACACCGCCAGTCTTACACCATCAGTCTTTGCCACAAGGGGCGCTATACAAGAAATTAGTATAAACCATCTTCTGTTCTTCGTGCATATGTACATGCATAGAGGCATGTACAGTGAATCTAATAAATATGCAATGAAGCATGAAGTCAATTGGCAATGTGAGAATGGAATGTAAATAAACTTCACAGTTGATTTAACATGGTTATATAACATCAGTTTAAAATAACACTTCGATTCCTGCTTCAAAAACCTGTAGCACCTTAAACATAGCCGCCTGAGGACTTCCCAGCTCATAAAAAGGTGGTTTCCCTGTGGCCATTTCTATGATGGTGCAACCCAGAGACCAGATATCAGCCGGTTTGCCGTACCCACGAGGACCTTGGTCGATGATCTCTGGAGCCATGTACTGCAGAGTGCCTGTAGCCAAATAAATCAGGAGGAGTTTGAAAAGCAAACACACAAGAGTAAATAATGTAACCGGAGAAGCATGCAAGTATGCACTAGGAGACTCACCTGTGAACGTCTCTGTACATGGGTTGATTCCTGCTAGTCTCTTGGAGGTGCCAAAATCCGATATCTTTAGCACACCGCTGTATGTGTTTATCAAAACATTATCACCCTGGTGAGATAAAAAGTATGTAAAGTATGACAGGTGATGAAAAAAATGCAGCTGAAATTTTCATCTTGATGAACAGACAGCTTTAAAGTAATGGCAGCACTGAGATGTATTCATACCTTAATGTCTCTATGGACAATCTGATTATCATGCAGATATTTCAGCCCTTCCAGAATCTGCTTGGTGTAGAAAACAATGGTCGCCTCATTATCTTTAAGAGGCCCCCACTTTGATCTTAAGAGAGAGGACAAACTTCCTGTAATGGAAGAAAATGGTTAGTATTCAGGAACTGTGTAATCATAAATTTTAAGATAACAGACTGTATATCCATATGTAGATACACATATGAAAAGTCAATAAAATAGAAAAGTCAATAAAATATTTCATAGGAATGAAAATAATCTTTTGAAAAAAACACTGTAATCTTTGCATGTTATTTAGATTTCATTCAATGCTCTATTTTCAACAATTTTAGTTTTAATGACTCAAGTGGTCAGAAAATGTCAAGTGGTTTAACATACACTACTGTTAAGCAAGTGTTTTACTTTGAAAGAAACTAATACTTTTATTCAGCACTGATGCATTAAATTTATCAAAAATGGGCAGTAAATACATAAATAATTAGATGCTGTTCTATTGAAATTTCAATCCATTAAAAAAATTATTCCACAAAAATATTAAGCAGCCCTACCATTTTCAACACTGCCAATAATAGGAAAGGTTTCCTATGCAGTATATTAGAATGTTTCATAAAAGTCAGCATATTAGAAAGATTTCTGAAGGATCAAATTCAGCTTTGTCATCACAAGCTAACTGAACAGTTTTTACTGTATATATGCAGCCCCTTGTATTATATAAGTATATAGAAGTTAATTATAAATACATTAATAATATATAAATGCTCATCACAGAGGAGGTGTAGGACCACACATATTAATAAGTGTTACGTCATAAATAACTCTTGAGATGAATTCTTTAAACTGGTCTGTGCTGTTTAGAAAAGTACATAACCATTACACTCCCAGCTATAGATCTTCCCACACACCAACATTACACACAACACACCCCTCCTAAGAACCAAGTTGATTTCTCAACAGACTTCCCAAAAATCAACATTCCTCCATGTCATCAAAGAGAATACTTAAAAGATAATGTTAGAGAACAATGAGCAAAAGTACGCCACACCTCCCGGAACCTCCTCCATGAAGATCTTGATGAAGCCATCCTCACTGACTGATCCCAAATACTGAACAATATTTCTGTGCTTCAGCCTCTTGTGTAAGGCAATCTCTTCATGGAGCGGCTGAGAATAGCTAAGAGCCAGAACGAGAAAGACAAGAATGACCAAGATGGAAGACAAAAAGTAAATATTATGATGATCTAAGGCTATGCAGTTCAGACCACAATCATAAGGGTTTTATAGGCATATTTGGTAAAACGGCTAAACACAAATCTTGGATCACATGGAAAGGTCTACATCTGCAAACTGTCCATGTGAGGGCAGTTTAAACAAGCATTAGCCTTGAGGACACACATCACTGGGCCGTGGGGACCTCTGAACATGGTCAGAGGTCAACAAACAAGTGGTGGATTTTTTCAGAAGCAGATCAACAATGTACATAATACACAGTTAAGTGGCCTAAAACTATAAACACATTTTTTTTTCAATCAATTAATTCATTGTTCAATATTTAATATATTAAATTATGAATTCTTATTATTAATATGTTATTATTAATATCATAGTAATTATATATGGCAAAAGTGGGTAGGTTCTTTGAAAGTATGTTTTACTATGTTGTTAAGTGACATACATCAAGATCAAACGTAGGCATTTAACCAAACAATATCAACGCAATGGAAAAAAATTCATACGTGCTGTCTTTCTCTGGGATCTCTTTGATTGCGATGCGCACATGATTGCTGAGGTCCCGTCCAGCATACACCACTCCATAGGTTCCTTTACCCAGCACCACCTTGTCTTTATTCTCATTTATCTCATAAATGTACTGAAAGAGAAATAGTACCATAATGGAGTCATATGGACCAACTGCACCCAATGGGTGAAGACCAGTGATGCATATATACATATATATAGATTTATCACTAATATGGATTACTCGTTGAAAGTTACTACAATTATTTAAGGAAATTAATACTTTTATTTGGCAAGGATACATTAAACTGATCGAAAGTGACAGTGAAGACATTTATCATTTTATAAAAGATTTCTATTTTTTAAAAATGCTGTTCTTTTGAACTTTATATTAATCAAAGAAGCCTTAGAAATGTATCAGTTTCCACAAAAATATTAAATAGCACAACCGGTTTCAACATTGATAAGAAGAACTGTTTTGAATTGATCACCAAATCAGCATATTAGAATGATTTCTGACGGATCATGTGACTGAACACTGACATAATAGGTGCTGAAAATTCAGTTTTGTTAAAATATATTAAAAAAGAAAACAGATATTTTAAATTATAATAATATTACTGTTTAACTGTAATATTGATCAAACAGAAACAGCCTTGTTGAGCATAAGAGTAGGACAAAATGTCTGTGTACATTTCAAAAAATGTTTTTTAAAAATTCAAACCTACCCCAAGCTTTTGAAAAGTAATGGCAAAATTAATCTTTTGAAGCCTTTTGAGATGAGCTGTTCTGTGAAATATGCTTCTTTTTTTACGCAAAAAATTAGTTTGGTAAGAAGCACTATTGCATTTCACACCTAACTGCTAAATTCAACAAGCACTAAACTGGCAGTAAGGACACATGACAGCAGGAAGTACATTTAAATGTGGATTCTTGTCAATACTAAAGCTAGTTAAAGAAGAAGCCAACAGGCTGACAACACATTTGCATTATGGTACTGGTAATAGTGGTACCATATTCCTAGTATGCAACAGGAAGCTGCATTTGGAATGATACACAATGAAGAGAACTATTTGTCCATAAATGTGAACACAATGAAGAGAACTATTTGTCCATAAATGTCAACTCAACTCTTTCATGATGATTAAACTTTTCCTAAAAAAAATAAAAACATTACAGCCAAGTCAAGACATCTGTTCAAGGCAGTAACACTTCATATCCTGACAGGCAGAGTCCAAGCCAAAAGAAATGTATAACCAAATCGGTTCATCAAAACTAAACCAACCTGAAAAACATCTCAGATTATTCTACACAAAAAATATAAACCTATTCTACCTGAAAACATTAGTCTGAAATACTTTTGAAAATTACAAAAGTAATTTTAAGGCTTATGTATCAAGAATACGGTAGAAATAGCTGCTTAATGAACCAAGTGCACATTCTCACTCATGCTGAACACGATTACTGGGGCTGAACAAACAATGAGAGGTTATATGCAATTCACAATGATTTCTCTCACCTCTAAAACTCCTTCCCCTCCCCTGATTGGACTGGAATCTTCCACGAGACTTTCTGTTTGATGCAATAGAGAGTTCACCAAATCACAGAACCTGAAAAGCAACACAAATTACAGGGTTTGAGAAATATGTTCAATGGAAAAAAATCTTTAATTGTGACTCATTTCCTTATGATGTTCAAACATGCACATACACTTGATAATTTGGCCATTACGTAATCACGTAATGTTTTCATTGGAAGAATGAGAATAACTTAAGAAAAGGTCAAATGTGACTTCCTGAACATGATGCAACAGAAGAGTAAATAAATATGGCATGCATTTTAAAGGCTCAGTGAATAGTGCCTGGAGCAAGTATGAATTTAACAGTAAATGTTAAATTATTCTTAAAACTAATTTACATAACCTATTCTTTACATAAGTTAATTCTCAGCCAAAAACACTCATGACATTGGAGCTCTTTCCTCATGATGTCCATGGCAGCAGGATCTCACCCTTTACAATGAAGATCACTGGGAAAGTACAACTGGAAGTCATCTGAATTATACAGGACATACAGGAAGCAGCTCCGTTCGTCGAACTTGGAGATGCTGCATGAGTGGAATAACAAGAGATTTTCAACACAAATGAACATGAGCATTCTCAATCCACTCCAACATGCCAGAAAGATAAAACATCAAAGATAATGTGACAAGCTCTTTTACACTATTTGAAATTGATCCAAACAGAGCAGTTCAGTTTGTACTCCTAAAACTCCATGCGCTCCCTTGGGAATTTATAATACTTCAAATTTTTTTAGAATGGCTGTTTTTAGAATTGAAGTAGAATAAAGTATGTGGTGCA
Organism: Semotilus atromaculatus; assembly: GCA_031834385.1. Taxonomy (NCBI): domain Eukaryota; kingdom Metazoa; phylum Chordata; class Actinopteri; order Cypriniformes; family Leuciscidae; genus Semotilus; species Semotilus atromaculatus. Next base: position 7,376,503 of record JAULUF010000019.1, on the reverse strand, counting down.
CGGTTATTTTGTTCTATTACATGAATGAGATGCATTTAATGCCTAAAATTTTAATATTACAACAATGTGAATCTGACAACTACTGTAGTCTTGCAGCACACAACAGCTTCAAAATTTTAGTACATATTTTAGAGGAATAAAAATCCACAGGAAAATTCCACAGACAATAAAACAGCTCTTCGCAACTCATAAACAATTTAATGACAAATATAACACATTCCTGTTAGAATCTGGTAGGAAATTCTAATTCTAACAGGAATAGAGATCCCACTAGGAGACTATGTATCCATAACTAAAATGATCTTTTTTAAATGGGTCGATCTGACCGTAATTATCAACATCCATTATCATTTGTTTTGCAACCTGAGCTCTAAACAAGATGTCCGCTGCCCTAAGGGCTGGAAATAGGAACACAACCAGTAAGAAAAAGAACTGAAAGAGACATTGACCTGTAGCTTAAAAAGCTGGAAAGAGGATAACAGGCATCAACTAGGCTATTCAACAAGGAAGTTTTAAAAAAAGTCCTATTCAGAGAAAAATCGATGGCCTGTGGCCAAAACAGAGCAGCCCTAGTGGGACCATAAACTGCTGCAAGCTTGGAAATGGAAAACAGAAAAAAAAAGTGGAAATTACAGTATTCTCATAAGCACACAGTACCTTACTCCACGAATAGCAGATGCTGGGAAAGTCCACTCATGAAGACCTTTCTGGGAAAGCCAAATAAAGCACATTACACTCCCACAGACATGTAGAAAAGGTTGAATTTTACTGCATAAAGCACACCATCTTCTGTCATGTTAAATGATGCCTATCTTTCACATAAATTATTTAATAAGATGGAAACTCAACTACGTGACAACACAATGCAATGTAACTGCACCCTGCACAATTAGGCTACTCCTAAATGCCATGTGTGAAAAGCGCCAAGAATCAAGGGTGTTTACCTTGAGTGGAGTGACGTGTCTCAGCTGCACCGTACGGCTGTCATCTTCCTCACTTATGCTTATTATACTGGGTTGGAACACTTTAGTGGGCTCCAAAATCAGAACCTAAAAAAGATAAGATATTTTGGGTCTGCTTATATTCTCCACCTTTTTGGCCTTTCCTTTAAAGGGCACCTATTATGGAATTTTGAAAATGACCTTTCATGTAATGTGTAACATAGATCTAAGTGAACAAAAGTGTTTTTTGTCATTGCATGCTTGTAAAACTGTTGTTAGGGACTCCCAAAACAATATTAGGAACATTTTAAATGCCATAATAGGTGCCCTTTAAAGGGATACTTCACCTCTGGAAAGATGAATGTGTATTTAAAATAGGTCATTTATGCAGAAGAAATGTGAAATTATTTTTGAATTTGGAGCCTTCTAGACTGAGAAAAGCCAGAAAATGTATTTTTGGCTCATATGGATGAAAGACAACAACTCCCAGAATGCACTTGCTTCACTGCCCAAGGAGGTCACGCCTACCGGTAACAGAGCGCAGGCTAGACAACTAGTGAGTCTCCGTGATGAGTCTGCCCGGGATTACGAGATCGCTCAAAATATCCGGGATTCGGCTTTTGCGTTCTACAGTCGCCATTCATCATGTTTCCTGAGGCGAGCAGGACGAGACTGAGGGCCGCGGGAGAACGGCGCGAGGGCGGTGGCGTGATTACTGATGAGCGACACCTGTGAGACGCACCGGTCTCTATCACGGAGGAGCGGGAATTTTCTTAGCAATGTTAAAATGCACATCAACCGATTACTTGTTTAGCGTTCATGTAAACACTACATTCAGATTCACCAATCGGAAGGAAGTCAGTTAGATTGAAACAAAAGGTGTGCATGTAACGTTAAACAATGAATGGCGACTGCAGAAATCAGAAATCCGGGAAAAAGAGGATGTAAACCCCAACTCAGCTTTCTCCACAGAACAAGAGCCTGCTAGGTTAGCTTCCAAATAAAAGATAGCTGACAGCCTGACACTATTTGATAATTATGTGACTGAGAGATCCTACCCTCTATGGGCGAGTTGGAAACATGCTGAACAGCGGCTTCTACTGGCTGTAGTCTTTAGCCTCTGGACAAAAAATCCTCCGATGATGCAAAATGACGATTTTTGCGTCATCGGAGGATTTTTTCCAGACAAAAAATACATAAATCTCTCGTCTCAGGGGGATATGAGGAAGGAAAGCACGGTAATTCGAAAATACTACAGGTTTTCTACTGATACAAAGCTTAATGCTAAATCCTGAAGTATCCCTTTAAGTAAAGCAGGCTGCTTTTTGGCAGTAGGGTAAAGGTCCCAATACACTTCAAGTGAAATCGAAAAACAAACTGGTGTGATGGCATTTGACCAAAATCAGGCCAAAACGAAGTTTGCTTGCACAACGCGTATTTACACATTCATCCAACTTCTGCTCTCAGCAGCGTGGGCGGCATTGGGATGCTTGCTAACAGTATACCACTGGTTAGTATTTCGAACTTCTTTTTATTTCGAACTACGTCGCTGTGAGTATATTGGGGCCTTAAGGTTATCCTGTCCTACTGTTGAGGAGAAAAGAAATGGTCTTACCGGGCAGCGTGCTGTGGAAACTGTAGGCTTGCACGCCTGCACCATCAACTCCATCCAAAAGTCCACCGTTTCCTGTTTAGGATGATTCGTGTCTTTGGGTTTGGCAAATTGCTTGTATAGTATATACGTCTCCATAATGGATGCAACATACCTGATTTGAAGGAGAAATCACCTTGCAGTAAATAATACATGTCTTATGCAGGGTTGTAAGTGTTAATTTAGTGCGATAATGATAATGAACACGATAATGGAATTATTCATGACCCTGTCCAATTCAAACTTGAAGTACTTCAATTTGTAAAAACTGACAGGCCTAAATTTATTTTAATGAGGGTCATTACAGGTTTGAAAATAAAAACTTAGTTTGTTAAAAAAAAGTTTGTTTTTTACTTCATACTACGTTATCAAACCAAACTAATCATGGATAATGAATCATTTCCTTGGCTCACCACATTGGCGCTTTGATTCTGTAGAGTTTCTCGGAAGCTTCTATGACTTTCTTGTGCTCGTTGGCCAAGATTCCAGCCCCCAGATAAAAACCAACATCCCAGTAGTCCTGCATCTTCTCAAGACAGCCCTTCCTGCCCAGCAGGCTACTGAGTGTGACCCCTGCACAACAGGCACAAAGAACACCACAAACCAAAACTCAATTAATACCTTATAATAAATAAAAACTCAGTCTGGGCTATAGCATGATCAATCTCAACTTCAGTGTATGTATGAAAAGCATGAGACAGGGCAGCAAGTCAAAAGTGTGAATATAAGGCAACACCTGTTTAAACACCTCACAAGTTATTTTCTCACATTCTATATACTCATACTTTGTGTTGTCGTTTATTCATGTTCAAAGCCTGAAGCATTTGAATCATAAAAGTAGGCCACTAAGTATCAGTTTCTATACATCACCCTGCTAAAGAGAAAATACCATGCAAAAGCCAACAAAGCACTACATGATATGTAGACCGAACCATGACCCATCTCACTGTTTAAAGTGCACACAACCAGAGCAGTGAAGCTAAATAAAGGACACACAAACACACCGATTTTCCGCAGTTCAATAGAGGTGTCGAATTCATGCCCAGCAGCCATCAGGAGCACAACATTATTGATTCCAGAGTGCAAAGAGGGTTCGATCTCAAAGGCCTTGCCGTACCTGCAGGACAAACATAGAGGTAGAACCACAAGACATCATTACTGTAAAATGAATATTAGAGAAATTAGCATTAACACAAATAGCTGATTGGATCACAGTTTAATAATTAATGATTGGATCACTGTTTGAGCCACATAAATAAATAAATAAAATAATTAGTATTTTATCCCATTTTTAGTAAAAATAAATAAAAATAAAAGAATTAATTAATTAATTAAACATTATTTAATCCAGATAAATTTACCTGAGAAGCAAAATTGTATTAGATATTTTTTTCCCAGGGAATATATCTTGAATTTATTTATTTTTCATACCCCATTGCAATTTTTTTTTTCTAGTTTGACAAGTCTTATTATCTAATGCAATTTAGTTTCTCAATAAATGCATATTTTCTTGTTTTAAAGTTTATAGATTTTTAATGTGAAGCAGGACAAAAATACTGAACAATACATTGGAAAGATGTGCAGACCACTGGACTTATATTAACTTATATTTGTATTATTTAAGATCAGATGTTCTCTTACCACAGAGCATTATAGATATAAATGTGTGAAATAGATTTAACGGTCAACAGTCTCGTGATGTGATGCTCTGTCGATCGAGAGGAAAAAGGCCGGGACTCACCAATAACATGCTCGATCTCTGCTGTGTGTGTCTTTGAAGCCTGAACTCAGGAACATGTCCTTGTAAATGCGCCCGCACAGGCAGTACACGTCTGAGGCCACGGTGCTCCCTGACTCCACAATGGGTAAAATGAGCTTTAAAGCCTTGTCACGATCACCAGGGTGATTCCTCCTTTAAACACATTTCAAAATGTTTTGTAGGGAATCAAATTAATGTTTACTCCAATAAATTGATGTTTTTGAAAAAAACTAAAAACAAAGCTCACCTGTTCAATGCAAAAATATACTGAAACTTAATGTTCTGATGTGATATCACCATGCACATGGGCAAATTATTCAAGGTCTCCAACAGATTTATGATGGAGTCGTAGTCCTTGAATCACACGGAGAAAGAGAGTTCAGTTTCAATAAATTATTCACACATTTGGCTGGCACTTCTTATATTTCAGAACCATTGTCAAATATTATTGCTCGTTCCTCTGGGTAGAATTTCTTTTTTCTTTTTTCGTACAATAAAATTAAAAGCGTATGTAGCACGAAAATCTTGAACAGAAAGCAATAATTTACTACATGATTTATTACATCAAAGCCGGTGAGATCTCTTTTCTATATCTCATTAATAATTAAACAGATTCAGGTGAGTATCACAGCAACAATCAAAACATTCACACAAAGAATTGCTGACACAATCATGCATTCAACCGCGAATATTGAAATACACATTATAGGGAAAAAGTATGATACAAGTACATATTTGTTGATTTGTACGCATGAGTATGATTCATATCTATGCATGAGTATGATTCATATTCGTGTTTGTAACTGAAAGCTTAGCGTTGTACACACGTAACTCTAGTAACTCACCGGGATGTCTCTGTAAGACAGCAGGAGGCTCATAACAACGTCTGGACTCAGAAGCTCCACCGAGTCCAGGCGCTTTTGGATCCGGCCCAGCTCCTGACTCAGGGCCGCTCCGGAGAAGTGCTCTCTAGCCAGACGGATCTCCCTGCGGATTGCCTCGTGGAGGTATTCGCTACAAGGCGAGAATGTTTTTTCAAGTTTTTATTAAGACAATATAAAAGTAACAAAGCAACTGACATCCAGTAAAAAAAAAAATATATCAAAATTACTTTCCTACCTTGAATGAATGTGAACACCTTCCAGCAACTTGACCAGTCGATCCACCAAAGGGGTCAGCAGGGATTCAAATTTAAAGCTGGAATGAAGGAAATCTTTGATCCCTCTCATCAGTGTGGCATCACAGGCAAAAACTTTACCCTGTGGTGACACCATGTAGGGGATAAAAGTGTAGCTCCCACATTGTTCCTAGAATGAAGAATAAGGAAGACCAAACAAATTCATCATTATATAGGACAAGGACTAGTTGTCAAAAGGACGATCAATGAGTTTCTATAAGGATCAGAGAAAAAGTCCAATTATACAAATGCTTGTTTTAGATAGCAGTGGTTTTTGGGAAATAAAAAACTTAAATTACATAAATTTTAGTGAATTCTACTATCCACATAGTATCTAGTTGAATATCTGTTGGTAAACAAGTGTATTGACAAACAACATACATTCAGTCAACTATTTAATAAAGATTTAAGTAAAAGGTTTAACTGTATTTTCAGTCAATACAGAAACTGACTTTCAAAAATGCAGAAACATTCAATGGACTACAAAGTCTATTCATGCTGACTTTCGAAAACAACCGTGCACATTCTGAAGGATGTGTGTTTTTGTGTGTAGGGTCTCACCTTCACAACTTGAAGATGTTCCTCTTGTTTGTTACAATACAGGATGACATTATTGGTCATACTGAAACTCTCTCTGACACCCAGGTGATAAAACAGAGACGGCTGGCAGATGGAGTTATTCATCTCCACCACGACAACATCTAAAACAAAGAGTTAAAAAAAACCGCTTACACGTGCACTTTGGAAATATCCCTGAAAATCCCAGTTATGTGCGTGCCACAACTTGCCTGCGTTGTAAAAAGTGTCCAGGATTTCAGTCGTCCCCAACGCAATGCGCTCAAAAGAAACGGTCTTCAGCACAGCGTGCGCGTCTTCGCAGGCTTCTGTAAGACATATATGTGAAAGATTCTCTTCAGTTTGAGGCGAAGGCCCGTCCCCAACGGCGATATACACCACGTTTAAAGCCCTGGTTCGACTCCGCGGGGATATTATGCCTTTACACCCGCCGCCTATTTCGAGAGCCAAAGGATCCTGCCATAAACTTCCAGCTGAAACTCGCACGGGATCCTTTCTCTTGGTCTCGCGCAGACTCATGCGCCTGCGTTCAGTCGTATACATGGTGTTTCTCGAAAGCAGTGCCTAGCTAATATTGAAAACCATCCTGTGGTCGCGTCCTCGACATGCCTTCACTATGGCGTACAAGTATTCCTGTAGTTTTTTCAGGTAAGATTTTGAGGAGGATCTTTTAGACGCGCCCTCCTTCTGCGCCCCGCCCTCCTCGTGTGTGTGTGTCTGTCACGCTCAGTCCACAGCTGTGTGACATCGCCTACATTGAGTACAACTGCTGCTTGCTCAATAACGATTTGCCTGTCTTTGTTTTGAAAGTATGTTTTGTTTCATGCAAAATTGTTCTATTACAAAAACGTTTTCACTAATAGAATACATATATTATTTATATTGATTACATGTAAATAATGTATAGGTCTAATGATGAATTTATTATATGTTCAATAAATGTTTAATATATTAAATCATTAAGGCTTAATTATTAATATATTGTATTATTAATATCATATAGTAATTTTATATGCCAAAAGTAGGCATGTTTTAGGTGATGTTCACAGTATGTTTTACTACATTGTTAAGTAACATACTTAAAACAGATACAGCTTAAGTGTAAATGGCTCACAATAAAATTATTTTGATTATTCTGTTTCTTCACATGTCTCATAGTAAACATCACATCTCCTTGGTATCCAAATACCCTTTGAAAAAACGTTGATATAGAGGCATAAATGACTCAACAACTGTGAGGCAGTTCAGTTGTAATTTTAGAAACATGTATATATTAATTTTTACACAATAGCATGTAAATGGTTGTTTATTACACTCTTTAAGATATAGTAAGATATATCATTGTTGTTTATGTAATCATTTAATATTTAATGGTGACAAATTAATTTTCAGTTTTAAATGAAACACCTTGGTTTGGAAACCATTAACAATAAAATGAACAATAAAATACAATGTGACCTCCGAGACAAAGGAAAATGTTCACAATACTGCACTTTTCTTCATAAACCAAAAAAAGTTATACAAATAAAAAAAATCTGTTGTCTTCATCTCATAACAGGGAAAGCGATGTGATGTGAAGGCCAAGAAGACCTTAAGGAATATTTCTTTTTACAAGCACTCTGTTGCACACATATTATGGAGGGACTTAATTAAATACATAATGGATCTTTTTCACTGACTGTGACGTTTTAACGGTCATCAGTGTCACAAATCCTGTAAAGATTTTTAGATTTTTTAAAATGCATGTACATTTACACTATATATATATATATATATATATATATATACTACATATAACACTATTAGTAGTATATCACCTTTGCATCAAATTACAAAGAGATAATTAACACTGCTGTGAGGGTTTCTACATCAGCTGTAGGGAGTGAAAATAAAATTGAGATCTTTCTCTCCTCTGACTGCCATTATCAGTCTCTCTCTTTTTTATATTCTTTGAAAGTTGTGACACTATTGTGGAGTTTTTCTTTTGATATTTGAGCAAATGGGAACACAAAAGGATGTTTAATGTATTCTCTCAATAACCGCTATAAAAGTTTACCCAACTATGACGACTTCCGCTTCTGAGAAACCTGGAAATGTGAAAAAAGGTCTATATAGAATGTTGCAATAAATAAAAGTAGCCTACAATGAATGAAATGTAGCCTAAGTAAATAAATAAATAGGCTAACAGTGAAATGAAAAATGTGCAATAAATAAAGAGTAAGTTATTTTTATGTAAAATGATAAGTGACCTGTTCAGATGGACACAAGAAACGAAATAACGTGATAAGTTTTTATTCCAAACATAAAAACATGATTGATAACTAGCATTGCCTTCTTGACCCATTTTGATAGGAGTAATCGTCCCGTACAGTCGCGTGCAGCCCCTCCCCTCTCCACGCGCTGCTACTGACACACACACAAGACTACACGCGCACTAAAAACATGGCGGATAAACACTAACCCTCACACTTGAGAAATCACACAAAAACCTTTCCGCGCAAGGTAAACAGTCCCCTTCCTAACGTCCGTAATAATTGTGTAGCAGTTATTACATCACTTTATAACTTTAGTTTCGGAAAATGTAAAGAGAAAACACAAAAAGTGACTCAAGAGAGTTGCTAGAGGTTAGCATTTAGCTAATGCTTATTGTATATGCATTGGAGGTGTAGCCTTACAAAATAAACAAAGACCCAAATAAGTATATTTTACTTTTCGTTTCCTAGGATCGAGGTCAGAATAGCGCAACAAATATGCAATTGAGAAATGCGATACGAAGCATGGCATGATGCTACGTAGCATAGCAGCATATTTGTTGAGTGTGGTGCTTTGTATGCTGTGTTCTTAAAAGTCTATTGTTTTATAGCGTTAAATGCACATAACTTATCCCCAGAGAGTTTGGCATGATTTTAAATGTACAAAAAGATACAGAATAAGCGTTTGTTCGAGTTGTCGAGCTGGAGGAGGGTAGCGTCCCAGTGAAATGAGGTTGTAGTGGTGCTTGGTTCGTGAACGAATCTTTTAAGTGAACGATTCATCATTCATTTCCTTGGATCGACTCATATTTTGCTCTTCTCATGCCTTCCGTAGCACGATTGAATTTTTTTTTAATGAACTGATTCAAAAGAATCGAATCACTGGGATGAATCAAATCCCTGCCACTACTGCGCGCTGTCATTTATGGAGAGGGAGGGACTGTGTGTTTGGCGCTCAAAGGCGCTCTGCATTTGAACAGAGAACTGGAAAACTGGGAGACAAGGAGCCATCTTTTGAGGTATCTGTACGCATACAGTTAGTTTGAATTGATTTAATCTACTGCATTTAGACATGATGGAGCGGTGTACGAACACAGAAATTATCAGATGCGCGCGAGCAGAATAATTAGTATTGACTGAAATTTCTTGACTGCTAAAAAAACGATGGTTTAACGGGATAAGATTCCGTTTACTATTATTATCTTGTTGTTGTTATGTTATTATTAATTTGAATATGAAGGGTTCAGTCTCTAACAGCAGTGCCCAAAGATGTCGCTTGTTATTTACTACTTCACATTAACCTTTTAGGTCATTCCTGATTGTTAAGCGTCAACGAACCATTGCGTCAGTCCAGAAAGAAAAATGTTAATGGGGTCAATCTGTGTAAGAAAAATGTCCTTTTAGCTAGTTGTCATATCCATGTCCATGTTATTGTCCTTTTGGGTATATTGCTGGTTGGCAGTGTTCAGCATTTTGAGAATGAGAGACCAGTGACAGCTGACTAGGACAACAATTCACTGCTGCCTCAATAGACAGACAGACATGCCACATCGAAACACACACAGATATTAATGTAAGAAAACAGGTTTATCATCTCAGTTTTGTTTTCGCAGAGAGGTTGGGAAAAGCTGGATCATGAAGAAACCTGTACCACAGAAAGGTGAGACTCTTATTTGTTCAGTACGTTCATATTTTTGTTTATTAATAAATTAATATTTTAATTTTGCAGCATTATTTTTTTTAAACAAATGTAAATAAATGCATAAATGTTTAATAAATGTATTAAAAAAGTAGTTAAATGTATTATACTTATACTTTTATGTCAGATTGTCACTGACACATTAATATAAACTCAATATAAATGATACTTCACAAACCCTTATTATGTCAGCCAGTTTAAAAAATGTACTTTGGTGATATTTCAATGAACACAATTCATACAACAATGTTTAGTTTGCAAGACATAAACACATGATTAATGTAAGATGTGGGGCACATAAGATGCAGGATTTTTTCTATTATTTATAAAACCATAATTTGTATAAATTATCTAAATAAAAATGGTTGTTTTCGTTGTTCTTGACCCATGTAAAATAATATATACAATATATAAATATAAGATACAAATTAAATAAACTGCTTCTTCTGTGTTTTTTCAAGTAGATAAGAAATACTGCAGAAATTAATCAAATGTAAAATAACACTGCAAAGTCTTCACTGTATAAATTAAATATAGATTCATCCTTATTAAAATAACAAAGTTTGCTCAGTCAAGAGCAGTGAAAATGTACTCGTTCAATTTTTTTTTCCCCCTTTTCCTTTCCACTTCAAATGTATTGACACGTATGATTTTCAATCCATTATTTACGTTCATTTAAGACATAACAGACTGTTTATGAAGATACTCGCCAAGATTAGCATTTTGTCATAATTTCGATAATGCAAGTTATAACTGTTATCAGGGGAGATATTCTGACTTATCAGGCTAAATAAAAATGTGGTGTTTTCCTCTCCCAGTAGCTATTGAGTGGAAAGATGGCAGACGGATCAAGCATGCTCGCAGTGGCCGTCCTTCTCGTGTGCCATCACAGTACCAAGGTAGCAAACTCACTACACTTAAATACCTGCTTTGAGTCCGATATCTAAATTGGGACACATTCAGCATTATAGTGATTCACATCTGAAAGTAGTCTGGGAAGACTTTACAATCCTCTACGGACTAGTTTTTAATTTACTCGCCAGACTTTTTACATGGAATGCAAGAACAATGCAAATGAAAACATTATATTGTGTGACATAATTATAATATAAATATCAAACAGTATTAAGGACAAGTAAACAGTCCTTAAAAAAATAAGAACAAATAATCAAACTACAAGTAATAGCACAAATAAACAATTTAACAAAGATACAAATGAAATAAACAGTGCTTTTCAGGGTTTTTTTCAACAGTAGTTAGATTAGTAGATTAGGTACAGAAATTTAATAATCATAGTCTTCACTCGATGAATGAAATATGGATGAATCCTTATTAAAGGTATAAAAGTTATTCAGTCAAGATCATTGAGTGTTTTTTTTTGTTTTGTTTTTTTGTTATTCAGTCAAGAGCATTGAGTGAATTTTCTTTCTTTCTTTTTTTTTGCAGTGAGTCTTTTTGTTTGATTAACATTAAAAATACAGACATCAGCAGGGATATTAGGCTGCTGTCACTGCCGACATAATGCACGGATTAGGAATGTGAGAGTGAGGATATTTTCCCACCGGTTAATCGACGTAGGACAACACCGGTAATACCGGTATCATCGGCGGGGGCTTTTAAAGACAAAAGTAAAATGCGTGCATCCGCACTGTCCTTTGAAAGAATAGTACAATGGCGAGCGTGTCGAGTATAAATGTCTCGTCTGTTTGGGGAGGTGCGCGCTCAGGCAGCAGATGCTCGCTCTGCGGAGCCAGGCGAAAGTATGGTGCGGAGCAGTTCTTTCCAATGGAGCTCTGTTCTGCTCTCTCCGCGCCCGTGCGCATTTTAGTTTCGCTTTTCAAACTAGCGCCAATTCAGGGGCGGATTGCTTGAACGGTGAGTTCATTAGCCTATTACAACAATGTAAAAACGCAACAACAAAACAGTACAATGACAAATTCGTAATCATATCATAATCATTAATCATTCAGGTTTAGATTATATCTCACTGTAAACCATTATGTTGGTAGTCATGGAATGGAATGGTAGATAATAAAGACAAACGCCTATGGTCTCATTCACACTGCAATGCCTTAGTGCTCAATTCTGATTTATTGCTCAGATTAGATTTTTTTGTTTGACTGTTAACATAATTTAGTTTAGTATGAACAGCACAAACCACATGGAATCTGATCTTTTCAATTCCGATTTGGTCCACTTCCATATGTCCATAAAATCCGAGACAGGTCAGATGTTTTGCAATGTGACCTTAGTATGAACAATCATATCTGAATTCATTCGAATTTTACACCACAATTCTGCATTAATGGGAGTCAGATTTTACATATACCCTAAGTTATCAAGACAGTTGCGAAAGGTACTCAGGAAGGATGGTGATGTGTCAGAACTCATAAGTATTACAGTGACAGTTCTATAAACAAAACATGAGGCCTCGTATCATAAATGTTTAAAAACGAGGATGCTCTTTTTTCGCATCCTCACCTTTGTTTTTCATATTGCCTGCGCATAACTTTGCTTGCTTCCGCGGCAGATCACACAATAAATAGACGTGTAATCGCGTACTTTAATGTCCTTTGTGTTTACTTGCATATGTTACATCACTTTTATCATTCTTTTGTGCATGCAGGTCACCCCAGAACCATGATCTGTTCACACTAGAATCTGATATTGGTAAAAGAAAAAAGATCAGATCTGATCAGTAAATTGGAATTGCGCACTAAGGCTCGCAGTGTGACCGTAGCCTAAGAGTTGTTTGATGCTGACATGTTTACCTCTATTTTTAAGGGCATTTCAGTTGGGAGAAGTACCTGAAAGAGACAGGAGCAGTCGCTGCTCCTCCTCACTGCTTCAGACAAGTGAGTCTTTTCATTCACACATGCAGCTGTGGAACACTTCATTATTATGGACCAATTTTAAATGTCATACTACCACATTAAGATAAAAAAAAATGACCCTTATTCTCAGAGCACAACTCCTCCAGTGAATGAGTTTAAGGCTGGCATGAAGCTGGAAGCTCAGGATCCTAGAAACACTACATCGACCTGCATTGCTACAGTGGTGGGCCTGACGGGTTCTCGCCTCCGCCTGCGACTGGACGGTAGCGACAACAAGAATGATTTTTGGCGTTTGGTGGACTCTGCAGAAATCCAGCCCATTGGCAATTGCGAGAAAAACGGAGGCATGCTGCAGCCACCACTAGGTCTCTAGAATCTCACAAATTTTAAACCTTGATTCTATTCACAGTGAAATCTGCTTGTTAAGACTATGTCATTAAGACGTAACAAATACTGTGTCCGGGTCCAAACCTCCACTCCATTTCAAGTGAGAATACTATCACAACGGCCATTTATGAGCAATATTTATGTATAGCTCTTTAAAACTCACAATGTACACTAAAGTCTCTGGACAATATTTTAACGATTCTGAAAAGATGCATCACTGTTTGGCCAATGGAGATTTTGGTATGGAGAAAAAGGTTAGGATCATGATGTTTCTGTAGTATTACAGCACAACGCTTACTTTTGGTTTCTGATAGAGCGCTTGGACCCGGAAACGGTGACGTGTGACGTCAGAAGTAACAAGCGGATAGATTTTTATAAAAAAATCATTCAAGTGAAGATAAGTAATTTTACCCCATTAGCACCATCTTTTGAGTTTAGCTAAAGCACAATACTTTACATGATTTTAATAATGCCAAAGAGAAAATTAAACAGAGCAATAAGACTAAATTGCTGTCTCGTCATGCAACACAAGTAATCAGCAACTTCCTTGCCTTCATAAAAATGTGTTTATCAATTTGGAGTGATATTTGACTCTAAATGTTCTGTGTTCTCTAGGGTTTCGTCTGAACGCATCATCATGGCCCATGTTCTTATTAAAAACACTCAATGGAGCAGAAATGGCCCCAGCTCGAATCTTTCACAAGGTATCTGTTGCAAACATACAAACACACACACAATAGGTTCAAAATCAAGGTCATTGTTTTTGTTCAGGTATTATTTTAAAATATTCTGGTTATTTGATACTAAAAGAAGCAAAGTGAATATGCGTGCCTTTCACATTTTTTGTCTGAAATGTTCCTCTTTCACAGCAAGAGCCACCTGCTCCAGAGCAGAACTGTTTTGAGGTGGGGATGAAGCTGGAGGCAGTGGACAGGAAGAATCCTCACTTCATCTGTCCTGCCACAGTGGGCGCGCTGCGGGGTGTGGAGGTGCTGGTCACCTTTGACGGCTGGCGGGGCGCTTTTGATTACTACTGCCGCTACGATTCCAGAGACATCTTCCCCGTCAACTGGTGCACTCTCACTGGAGACAACCTGCAGCCGCCAGGAACTAAAGGTATGGATCACTTAGTATGAATTCAGACTCTATTATTCTGACAAGTGTTTGCATTCGCATTCATTCACAGAGGTGGTTAAGGTTTTGAGGTACAAAAGACCTAATTTAAAGAGGCCAGTGCTAAATACACTCTCACAACCGTGAGAGTATTACCATTCTAGTACTACCATTCTAATCTTTTTGGGGTCAGTTTTTGATTCAAAAGAAACTTAATACTTTTTTATTCAGCAAGGATGCATTAAAAGGAATTTTTATTTTATTTAACTTTATAATAATCAAAGAATACTGAAATAAAATGTATCACAAAAGTTTCCAAAAAAACATTAAGCAGCACAACTGTTTCAACATTGATAATAATAAGCAATCAGCACTAATCAGCATATTAGCATAATTTTTGGAGGATCATGTGACACTGAAGAGTAAAGTAATCTGTATTTCTGCCATCACAGAAATAAATAATATTTTTAAATATATTAAAATATTAATTGTACAAATATTTCTCAATATTATGGTTTAGACTTGTTTTTACAATGTTAAAACAAATCTTTTTACAAAAGTGTAAAAAACTTTTACAGTCTTACCTATGAGTTTGGGACTCGTACCTATTGTTGTCTTGTAAATGAGAGTGGTTTTAGTGAGTTGAATCAGTAGCATATTGGAAACGAACTTTATGCCATTTACATTATGCACATTTATGTTTGTAGAGAAGGAGGTTACCGGCAAACGTTCAACGTAAACCTTTAATCACAAAATAAACACTAACCGAAAGTAAAGTGGCAGCTCCTCACGGATGACTACCGCATAAACTAAAACAAAACAACAACATAAAGTCCAGGGGCCTCATTTATAAAACTGTGCGTAGGATCCTTACTAAAAGTGTACGTGCGACCGAAATTAAAAAATATTCAGACTTATAAAACCGTTCGTACGCCAGAACATGCGCAGAATTCACTTTATAAATCCCAGTCAGCGGAAGATTGTGCGCACATGCGTCTCCACCCCGAAATAACTATATATGGAGCTTACAACGCCTCGTTTTACTATGCATATCCTCATCTACATATCATTTGCATATGATTATTCATCCACGTGATAACATGTTTAACGGTACTAGACATTAGGAAAATATGAAATACGGATGTGCCGTCACATTACATCAATAAAAATCATTTAGTAGCCCATCCTTGACTTGTTTTTTAATAAATAAATCAAATAGTGTAAAATACATTTCAGAGAAAGTTTTTCTCAATCTTTTCCACTGGCCAAATAGTATTTTTAATTGATTTATATTTTTTAATGGAAACAGATAGACCTTGTTGTGCATTATTTGCACGAAAATATTTTCTCAGACAATCTGCTATTATCATGATAAGCAATTATCTCGGTAGTAAAAAATTAAAACACAGCATGCTAGAGGAAAAGTGTTGAAAAGCATTGCATCCACAACAAATATTTATATTTATTGAATATATAAAAAAAAAATTGTAACTTCTCAGTACCCTAATGATTTCATGTAGGCTAGTTTAAGTGTAGCCTATAACTCCATTAATGAGAATGGCGTATTTAATCTAAATGTTTATATCAGAAGTAAAACATAGTTTAAATCATTCTTTTATTTATTTAAACTGTTATTGTGAACATGCACCGTATTTATGATTGGGACTCATAATGAGATTTATGTTAGATCATGCCGTTAGGTATAATTTTCTTTAGATTTTCTGTCTAAAAGTGACCAAAAAGACATTTAACTCCAGCTCACCATCGGTGTCGCCAAACTGCTCCGTCTCCAAAACGTTTGTACGCATGGGTCAGAGTTTGCGTGCAGGTGCGCAAATTTTCCCGTCAAGTTTGTTTTTATAAATCACAACTTATGCGTCGGAAGTAGCGTACGCATCTTTCAGAGCCTGTTTTGTGCGTACACAACGGTTATAAATGAGGCCCCAGGTCTGGTCCTCTCTCATTTTCCACTGTCATCACTCCTCCTTTGGAACTACATGAATGTGAGTAAATTATGTCTGAATTAAAAATTTCGGGTGACGTGTTCCTTTAAGCAATAAAGGCCTTTGATAGAGAGAAAATCTGAGAGAACTTGAGAGTTTTGGTTTACAAGGGGTTGGCATCCACCCAGCTGGAACGGCTGCAGACCCTGTGCCCAATAGCTGGCCTTGCATTGAAGAGCTGGTGTGACTGTTTGAGTGGGATAAGCGAAGAGGGCTAAAGAGACAGTCTAGAGTCTAGCAGAGGAGGAAAAACCTTGTCAGGCATCTAAATACAAACTAAACTTCACAGCTATTCGTGGTAAGCAAGTTATGGTGTGTTATTTGTGAATGTCTTTATGCTTGAAGGAAACTTGGAAAATGTGTAAAATTGTTATCAGTCTGGGATAGAGCCAAAACAAACTCCACCGTTTTTGTGTATAAATGACTTTCAGGGTTAACAGTACTAGAAAGATGGTCGTTGTGTCACTATGAGCAGACTTTAAAGCTTTAGAGAGAAGATCGAAACTACAGGGCAGGAAGGAAGTGAATTTACTGAGAGTACAAGATGCCACAAATTGACACACACTGCAAGATCAAGAGCAGACCCTAGTTCTGTGAGGTTGTGTAGTCTTCATTTCCCTGAGTTGGATGAGTGCAAACTCCAATCATGGCCTCACTAACAGGTCTGTAAAGCGCTAAAGTGTTTCTGTGTGTTTGCTCTCTTTTAGTTGAATTTGATAATTTGATTCCTCTGGTGTTTTTTTTTCCTAGATTTAAGTCTGATAAATCTTTAATGCGGGTAAAGTTTATAGACTTTTCAATCTGCTTTGCTTTTTTTGTTTTCAAGAATCTTAATTCACAAGTTTGAATCTTTCTCTCATCATATTTCTTAATCTCGCTCCCTTCCTCTTTTCATGTTGTGCACTCTCATTTTTTTTTCATCTATGTAGCACTTCAGAGGCCACCAGCACATCTCATTTCTTTGTTAAAATGGCTCAAAGAAAAAATGGGTCATCTCTGCACACAAAGCCGGTCTCTCTTCATCTTTTGCCTCTGTTGTTGCACGATGTGTTGTATTATCCAGTATGATCAGTATTTTCTTTTCTTTTCTTTATTTTTTGCAGTTGGGTTACCGAAGACGCTAGGAGCACTTGGTGCCCTACCAGATGGTGGCATAGAGGGGACAGGCATGCCTACTACGCCAGGCCGACCCCCACCCCAGAAGAAACGTAAGCCTGGCCGCAAGAAAACCAAACTATCCGGGCCCTGGGGTCAGAAAGGAACACTTGTTTCCCAGACAAGTCAGCCTGGAAAGGAACTGGAATCTATTAAAATCCCCAAAAAACGAGGCCCCAAACCAGGAAGCAAGGTATAAAAGTATTTAGAGTCATCATGAAATGAAAAGTAGTCAAAAGTAGAGGTCTGTGGTATTGACAAAAAAATACATCTAGATATCTTCTGGGATTTTGTCGATAACGATAATTAGACTATGTTTTGCCGAGTGTGTTATTGTTCTATTACTTTGTCAGGTTTAGGACTGCCATGGACAGCTGACTCCCAAAGCTTTTGATATTCTCTCATATACTGTCCTGTGGACAGTTCGCAGCAGTGACAGATATTAAAATATATTGTTTGCACATGACGTCACGTCACTGCCTTGCAGTGGTGCAAAATGCAGTTGGAGGGCTGGAAGCAATTTTCTACATGGAAAGCACTATCACAAACTCAAAATGCCTTTTTGTCTAAATGCATCAAAATGTTTTGCATCTTTTTTGGTTGCTCAAAACGATCAAACCGGGAAACCACAAGGAGCTTTAACTGTTAACCAAAAGTTGTCGCCTTTAGTGTCGTTTTGCATCTGCTAATACTTAAATTAATATGGATTACCTTTGTTGTTTTTGACTTGAAGTTAAATATTTAAATTTTTCATGGTATCGTTTGCAGGGAAGAGAAGCTATTTTATCGCATCGCATGATCATTTGATGTTTTCACTGAAGTTTTGTAGAATTCCTTTCACAATGTGATTGATCTGGTTACTGTGAAAACAGTATCACGGCCTGGGGACTCGCTGCTGCTTCAGCCATCATTTGGTTGAAATGTCCAAATAAAAATGTGTTCAACAAGCTGACAGAAGTCAATCCATTTCTTTGTTAGAAAGGTGTAAATGTAACTTAAGTTTTATTGTTATTGTAAATGTTCACTTTCCCATATGGCCACGGAGGAGAATCGGAGAGGCTCACATTCAGCGAGTGAGAGTCATACTCACAAATGTAATGTTAATTATTAAACCAGACAAAATACTTTCAAAAACACTCAGCACTGTAATTATTTTATTGAGTGATAGGCAGTATGATTAATCAGTGACATTATTACTAGAAAAGCGTATTACATTGTCCAGTTTTCTCCCTGAACAATGATGTGAGTTCCTATGGCAATTCTCGACGTTGCATGAATCAATCACAATCTACAATGGTGACATTTTTCACAATCACGACAGAAAATCAAAATACTGCCCTAAACTCACTAGCAGAAAGGCAGTGCGATATAATATATATATATGTATTATACATGTATATATACATTTCTCTTGTAATAGTAACTAAACCAGTATAGTATGGAATCTCCTCCATCTCGTCCATTCAACTTTTCACTTCCTGCTCTCCATCTGAATTTGCTCTCCAAACACAATGTTTGCTGTAATTTTAAAAGGCCAATGATTGCTAAATATGCTTTATGCGAATGAGATGCAATTCCACTAATGTGTTGACAGTAAACTATATCCATTTAGTTTCCATGGGACAGTCATAAAGTGAATTTTAACTTATAAAAATATATTTAGATTAAAGGGTTGAGTTGGTATTATTACAGTTTTCAATGTATGGAATTGCTACCAAAATATTTTAAATGAAAGTCTGAATGTGTTGTATTTTAACGTTGTCTTCTAGCTAAGCTGGGCCAAAAGGACAGCGTGGCTTGAAGGAGCGATTGGAGGTCCTGGTAGACCTATCAGCAAACCCAGAGGCAAACTGCCGGCCAGCTGGGCCCAGAAAGTGCAGCAGAACCCAACAGAACCCATCAAGATTCCAAAAAAGAGAGGCCCCAAACCTGGCAGCAAGGTGCAACTTAGTCTGCTGAAGAATCGAAAACTATAAAGCAGTGTTTATTCAAATTTCTCCTGACTGCTTATTTCTTTGTATACAGAGAAAGCCCCGATTGGTACCCAATCCTATGCCCACCTCCCCAAGCAGTAGCACTCCAGAGCCAGACACCAGCTCAGTTCCACTGGACAACGCCACCATTCCCAGTGCCGCCCTACAGGCCCCTACAGGTACCGCAAGTGTCTTAAATATTTTAAAGTTTACCATGGTACTGTCTTTCCTAACAACTTCCTTGTGTCTCAGTATGTGTGTACTTGAATAAGTATGGAAAAGTAGGTCCCCATCTGGATGCACGGCATATCCAGTCCCTGCCAGATCACTTTGGGCCTGGCCGAGCGTCCTCTGTGCTGCAGCAGTGTGTTCAGGCCTGTATTGACTGTGCACATAACCAGAGCATAGTCTTCTCCTGCCTCAAACCAGGTCATGGAGGAGAGCTCATATCAGGTAAGCACAGCACACACCCACAAACTTAATAAAAATGAACTAAGAGCCTCTAAAGTCCTATTTTGACTCCATGTTAGGGCGGAATGTTTTGGGGACAATTTATAATTGTGAATTCTCTGATAAAAATTGCGATTGCAATTTAAAATGCAATAAAAAAAAGCTCCTGGTTTGCTGCACAATTTGTTGTGATATATGAATATGACAATAATAGAAATATTTTATTATTTATATTGTAACTAAATAATAATGGTAAACAAAATAATAAATATGTTTTATTTTATTTTAGTACTAATATTTATGGGTTCTTAATTTCTTCATTTTCAAAGGTTAAAGCTTTATTTTGGGGTAAAACTAGCTTCGCGTCACAATTTTTTGAAATATGGTTGACGCATGTTGCTTTCCCAAAAACACATTATAAACAACCCAAAATAAGAGCACATGCAGAGATGTGTTCTCTGAGGAGCGGCATTTACTGCAAACCGAGCCTCACTGAAAAAAAAATACAGTGCTGCACTTCACTCTGAAACATGCAGTACATATTTATCTAAAAAAATCGCAGCATTTGAATTCGATAAGCACACTAAGCCATATTGTGATTTCAGTTTTATTTAAATCAATCTTGCAGCCCTACTTCTTGTTTTTAGTTAAGAGATCTTTGGCTAATAATAACCACATAATTTTGCCCATTTGACTTTTACAGCCTACTTTGAACAGCAGCACCACACTCTAACACTGCCGGCAGTGAACAGTGTGACGTATCTGCTGCGCTTCCTGGAGAAACTCTGTCACAACCTGCACTGCGACCCATTGTTCGGCAATCAGCCCGTCCCTCTGGGAGGAGTTCACTATGACAGCCGGACATACACAGGTCAGCGCTCATGTGTGCAAACATTACTCTCTTTTGTGCCTTTTTGATCTTACAGATGTGTAGACATAAAAAGAGGGCCTTGTATATGTTGTAGAGAGGAGAAACTTTGCAGAAAGTCTGAGTTCTGGACCTGGTCGAGGCACTAAGAGATTCCTTCAGCAGGACGCTTACCATAGCAATCCTGTACCGCACAAAATAGCTAAAAACCACCGTATCTCCTCAGAAGGTATTTCACACTGTTCCACTGCTAAAACAGCATTTGCAGTTTTTCTCCATCGCTTTGGAACATTTTCCTAAACAGTCATATCATTCATTAAGTGCAATTGTCACAACTGTTTGCTGGAACATCAGAACTCTATTGCATGTCTACAAAATGTAGTAACTCACCCAAAACATTTTATTCATTTATCAAAACCTAGTTATTGTCAATAAATTAGCAAATGCCACCAAAATAAAGTTTAGTTTTTCATCATGACACTGACTGCTTTCTAAATTACTACACAAGAATAACTGTCTTGTCTAGCTCTTGTGTATCACACTGAGCTTTTTAGATACAGATTTCAACAGTAGGTAAAACTTTACAGGGAAAAGACAATACTGTAGTATATTCAATACAGTATTGAATTTTTTTATATGTATTTAAACAGTGCATTTATTTTTGTTAAAATGTGTTAAATGTAAACACGTAAACTTAAAGTTGCCTGTTCATTTTTACACACTATTGTGTCTTGTCCTAACACCACCAGCACCACCACCATACATTCTTACATACCCTCCTATTGCTCTTCCACAACAAGCAACTGTGAATTTTTCAGTTTACATGTAACACATTTCTACAAAAATAAATGTACTGTATTTATAGAGTATTGCTTTAACTGCTGCTGTTTAGGGTGATGTTCCTCCCATGTTCAAAAATGGTAGTGATTGTGCAAATTCCATATATGTGATTCCAAACTTGATTGCATGATTGGTAAGTTTGTGATTCCTGCTTCATTAAAATGGGTGACCATTTGCCAATTTAACAGATATTAAAAACATTCCATGTCAGATATTTATGGAATATACTTGCATGTCTGACAGATTTTGATAATTGAATTGATCATTTTGCATGTGATGTCTCACACGATGAAAGAATGTTTAGAAGTTGAAGAGTTTGACAATTTTACTGAGAATCAACTCATCAGTTGTAAATTGTAGACAATCATACTTACTCTTTTGCGAACACGTGCCAAAACATGCCATTTGCTTAAATCAATAAGAAGTTCAAATCTGATGTGAACCAGAAACCAATTGTTCAGAGATCTGAACTTATTTTTTTTGAGAAAAAAAATTTGATTTGAGAATTGATCCAAAGCGATCAAGAAAAACGGTATCAGTAAACTCTATATGTGTTATGGCCTTTTCTAAGTGTTAAATGGTGTGTGTTTGTGCATTTTTGCGCTTGATCAGAACCCTTCCTGATAGAGAATGGGGTTGGCGGCTCGGAGGTCTTGGAGAAAACACATTTGTCTCCCGGACATGGCTTGTCAGTGCGTCCCCTCTCTCAGAATAGCAGCTCACCGGGGAAACTGCATCGTCTAGGTTCAACAGGTACACAAACTAGCCCACTGTTGAAGATCATTTGCATGGACTTCAAATCTAATTTAAACCCGGAAAGCTTTATTTCTGTACTATTTCTAGGTTACTAATCAAATGCAAGCACATTTGTGACATTGACTCCTTTGTACAAAAAGTCCGACTTTCTGGATGGTTTACAATAGCCGTGTTTCCACTGTCGGGCCAGTGCGAGCCAGGGCTTTAAACGGGCCGTGCTGGGCTAATAGCCTTGGGCCAGTAGCACCTGGCCTGCGTTTCCACTGTCGGGCCAGAAGCTCCGCAGTGCTTCACTAAAACACGCCAGTAACACGGCTATTGGAAACAACGTCACACTAACCCATCATTTCACCAACAAATGGAAGTTTTATCAGAAAACGAATCAGAAAGAAATCACTGGAAACAGCGTACATTGCAAAACAAACATGATAAAAGTGACCGTTTGCTGGCATTTTTGTTGTTTACTTGAATATTTAAAACCCAAGCATCGATGTTTTAACACAGGTTTACAATAAAAGGTGATACATTGATCATGAATTAATGTGTCAAAATTGCACATTAGTCACACAGAAATATATTACCGTTGTTTCACAAAAGAAAAAGGACACACTTTGTTTTCAGTCACGTCTGTTTCTGTTTATTTGGTAGTTACAGGACATATTTAGCCTACATCACATTTAGAAAGAATGATAATTTCTACAAATATATGGCACCAAAAATACGACCTGATGAGCTTTAGCACTCTCTCGACTCAGTAGGATACAGATCATTTCAAGTGTAAATTGCAGGTTAATTTTTTTTCGAGATAATGCAATGTGCCTAAAGAAAAGAACCCCCCACCATTGTTTTGTATGTTTTTTATACCAAAATGCTGACTATAATATGAAAAGTTGGTACTTTTTACAGTGGTTTTTAGCACTCCGCCTCCCTTCCGCTAAGCTGGGCGTGACGTCATAACAGGGACTCCAAGCGGCAAGCAGCCTATGGTTACCGTCTAACGGCAAGCTTTCTTTTTAGATTCAGCAGTGATGAATGAAATAACTCAATTGTAAACATACTCGTGTGTGCTGGCTTCATGAGGACCGTGATCCTGCCTGAAATTAGAGTAAGCTATTCGCAAAACAAACGGGCATGCGTCAATACCAGGATGCTGCGTGAGGCACGTCAGATTTGCCGGTCGCGTGTCGAGCTGCTCCACTAAACTCCAAAACGCGTTCACCTCACGGCAGCACACCTCCACTGCTGATTTTGTAAAGACTTTGGCTTGTTCCCTAATGTTATCCGAGTTAGCTCCAGGCTAGCTCTGGCTACTCACCAGGACACCTGACCAACCCTCCACTCATTTTACTCACACCAAGCATTTATTACTCTTTTAGGGCCATGATTTCTGGCAATTTCCTCCCCTCTCTCGTGCCTGACTAGTTCAAAATTATAAGGCTGTGGTCCATAAAAAATTTGATGGTTTTCCACCTCCTTGTTCTCCATAGTCAAGCCACAAACAGTGGTAATCTAGCAGAGTATAGGTTGCGACTCCCTGTTATGACGTCATCACAGTTACTGTAAAAAACACGCTACCTTTGAAGAAACCCCAATAAATGATATTTTAACGCATTTTAAGACAGAAATGTTTAAATATATACATATTGAGCACTTTATTTACACATTAATTGATTGTGGTGGTTAACCTGCAATTTACACTTTCAGTCAGAGAAAAAGAGGAAGCTCCCGAAAAAAAAGTTGCTTTGTTTTATGACAGTCCGGTATAAAGAGATGAGACGTAGGCTACTGACAGATAAAATGATTGTGATAGCCTTTATGACTGGTCTGATTTATTCAAACGTTCACCATGTTTTTTTACTATGCGTATCTTCAAGCCTTTACTATGTTTAATATGGTAATGGTTAGGGTGCATAGACTTTTGCATCACGTAGCCCAAATATTTCTACCTTATACGGTGATCAGAATCCACATCAGATCACAAACAGAAGGCATTCAAACATGAAAGTGAGTTCAATTATTTTAAACGTCTTTAATGCTGACAGAATCATCCGGCGCTGTTGTCTCCAGACTCAGGTAAACTCCGCCTCTGCTCGTAACCACTCCTCTAGCCTGAGTTGACCCACTTTGGCCTAAGGTATTTGACGGGCCAGAAATCCTGGCCGTTGGCCCTGAGTAAGCCCTGATCAAGCCCCGGAAGTGACAGTGGAAACGCGACTGGCCCTGGCACGCACTAGCACGGCCCGGGCCCGACAGTGGAAACGCGCGTGGCTATAGACTTTATGTAGTTTGTGTAGTTCATGCAGCTTGAGTCTGCTGTTAGCAAAAGCAGGACAAGTGTTAATATTTCAATCCAGTCGTGGTTTCAGAATTTTGGACCCCACTGTAAACCTTATTCGGGAATTATGTGAACACATTATGGACTTCAAAATCTCAGAAGATCTTGATTTTTCACTGATTTGTCTTCTGACTGCTGCCCAGGTTCCGAACGCTTTCTGAGCTCGAGAGAAAGCCCGCGACCCAGTGGACAGGACCCCAACCTGTGGACGGTGGAGGACGTCATGCAGTTCATCAGAGACATCGACCCTCAGCTCGGACCACACGCAGACCTCTTCCGCAAACATGTATGTGAAGAAAGTCTTGAGTTCAGTTTGATCAAATTCAAGGTCATCAAACGTCCTACATTTCTTAAGTGGTATATCACGTCTTTATCATTTTTTCAAATCACTGTACAGCCTAATGTGATTTCCTAAACTTCAAAAGGCGATCACTTATTTTAAAGTAATTTGACCTCTGCTCATTCAAAGTCAAAATGCTGTGCTTTTGCGTGTTCGGAGCAGTTTGCAATCAATGAATACGATTGCTTATGATTAGGGATGCACGATATATCAGACACATTATTAGTATCTGCCAATATATGTTTATTTTTAATGTTATCTTCCGATAAGAAAATTTGGCCGATATATATTAAAGGCAATCAATAATATATTATTTCCTTCAGCTGAGACACTTCAGATGCGCACTGTTCGCCATGATGGTTTTGAATAGCTTGGAATATGATTAACATTGTCTTGTCTGGGTGATACTCTTCTGTTACAGGAAATTGATGGCAAAGCTCTCCTCCTTCTCCGCAGTGACGTCATGATGAAATACATGGGGCTGAAGTTGGGTCCCGCTCTTAAACTCACCTTCCACATTGACAGACTGAAACAGGGTCGTTGACCTTAATGGCACTTGAATGGGTTACTCTCTGATTCTCAACCCTTTACCCCTTCCAAGCACATTTAAAGATGCACTGCATGCTGGGAGCCTTACGTCCCCCAGTACTGTTGCAGGTGTCGGCAAGCTTTCGAGCTCCGCCCATCTCTTTTCCCTCCCTTTTGTGCGATACTCCCTTTCTCCTGGTTTAAATACATTCTGTTATTAATTATAGCACTGTCATGACCCTGTTTATGACGGATATCCTCACGGTTGTTCTCACGTTACATTCGCGGTTGTTTTTGTACCGTTCCGGAACATTTCACATGTTTAGACTTGACTGAAGCAGTGAAGTGGACAGTATACAGGCCATTTTTAGGCCTTGATTTTTATGACATGAATTTAATTGTATATTTTTTCACCCGACATCAATTAGGGTGTTTTGTATGACTTTTTTATACAAGACTGATTTTCTTCAATTAACTCCAGATAAACACTAGATCCCCCCTCATGCCAGGGATTCATCCGGACTGACACCTCAGAGACCATTACTGAACCTCCATACTTTATACACAGCACATTTAGGAATTAAGATGCGGTCACACTAGACTTTTGAGCATGTCAAATGACTTCAGAACAAATATGGGCAACATTAAATGATGTCAATCTCTGTCATCTGTTTGAATCAATTGTAAATGACAAATAACAAAACATTAAAATTGTTATATTATCTAGTCCACTTTGCAGGAACCCTGCAAGCAGTACAGCTTTGAAGTTTCTATTCTTTCCATTGCAGTGAGCCAAAAGGTCAATCTGTGACATTTAGATACGTTAGTTAAATGTGTTTTTGCTATACCAATTGTCGTTTCAAAACAAAGCGCAAGAGTTCTTAGTATATACTTGCATTCATGCGTTCAGATGTGTATGAAAGGAAGTCTAGTGTGACTGCACCTTTACTGCTATTATACACTCTGCCTGTATTTTATATTGTGTTCATGTTTACATTGTCTTTCTTGTTTGTACTTTTTATACAATATGGTAGAGTGCATATGTTGACAGCGTTATTCTCCGTAAGTAATAAAAATATGGCGCTTTTCCTCAGTTTCTTGTGTCTTTTTTGCCTCAGATCGAGTAATGATGTGTGGTTAGTTTCTAAGGAGTACATACTATGTTTATATTATATTTTGTGGGACTGATGACGGGTGCTAAGATGACATCATCACTACCGCGATAATAGCAGCATGTGAAGTTTTTACAAACTGTTTATGGGTTTGTTTCTTTACATTTGTTATTTATGGTTTTGTGTTTCTGTTGACTATGGTGCAGTCTATTAGGTTTGCGATACAATTGTTTAATCTTAATGGTTCAGATTCTATAACATGTATTTATAATAAGTTTAAGATATGCTGTTTGAGTTGATTGCAGATAGGTGCACATATAATTGGTCATCACGTGTTATATCTATTATATGGTAATTGCCCTTTGATGTATTGTTCCCATTGACCACAGAGACAAGTTGTAGTTATGCATTGTGGTTATTTATTATTTCAAATCTGTATTTATCCCCACATGGCAAACAGTTACCCCACATGCTGTCTACTCACCATATCCTGTTCCTATGACTCCTCAAAGGAGGGGTAGGATCACAGCTTCCCTTTTTCTTGTGTTGGGTTAAACCATTTCTATTAATAGGGAAGTGAACTTAACGCTTGGTGATGTAGGCATGGATAAATGTCTTATGGTGTTTTCATTTAGTTTAAGTTGCTGAATGAGTTAATTTTATTATTTTTGAACATTAAATGGTCATATATTTAGGCTACAAAGGTTTTGGTATTGATGCCCCTGCAGTTGGCATGGTCTTGAGTGTAATGAGCCTGTCCTAGGCTATATAAGACAGTCTAAACTGAACCTTAGGAGGAAAGGATGGGGTTAAATTGCTGAATGTATTATGAAGATTTTGCTGCCTGTAGCAATTTGTTTTCCTTTGGTTGTTGATATATCAAAGTTTGCACTGAGTTCAGTGTATGTTTATTTTTGTAAATATTTTTGGGGTTTTTTGTTTTGTTTAATTGCGTAATTTTTTCTCTGACACGTCACTGTGAATTTGTACACCCCTACTTCTCCACCCACTGGCATTGAATAAAAATCATCTTTGGATGATATCTAAGTCCTGAGCCTATCTACCACCTCCCCTTGATCTCCACAGGACACGTTATGACAGGGACACTGTACAAATTAATTCTATGACACTTGTACATAACCTATTTATGTATTCAAAAACGTAATGGTTTAAGAGTTAGTTGAAAGTGTTGTGTGTACTGTATATGTGGAAAGTGTCATGTATGATGCTGGTTCACCACCTTATCAACCACAGGGGGGCAGAACAGCCCTTTTCTGTTTCTTTAGTTCTATTTTTAAGCATTCTGGCTGAAGAGGATATATAGACCAGATTGAGTCTCCAATTGGTCAAAATTTTAGAAAGAGGGGTATGTTCTTAAACAGTCTTAAAGAGATTCAATATTATACAATGTTTTGTTTCAACCATGTGAACGTCATGTTTGGTCAGTAAAGTTCTATAGCAAACCAAAATTAAAGCAACAGTTGTCAAGTATTACTCAATTTCTGATTAGCATGCTTGACTTGTGGCGGTTTTCACTGACAGACATGCACCATAAGTGCCGAGTGGAGGGGATGTCACATACTGTAAATCTTACCACATTATCAAAAAAACAGGAAGGCGCCTTTCAGGGTGCAACACGTTGACCAAATCCCTCAGTCAACGTCAGTATGTGTGCACACTACAATACACGAATACAGTGCGAAAAACAGAGTCATGTGACTAACAAATCCCTCTGTAGTTTGTAGTGTGGAAACCCCCTCTCTATCATACCAACATGTTATAGAAACGTCTGCGTGATTACAACCGGTCCAGATTTTAGTCAGACCTACTGTGTTTGCATCAACTCTGTGTAGGCTACTTTGATTAAATGTGCTGGAGTGTTCTGTACCCTCAAAATTTGTGTTTGCTTTTATTCAGGCTGTGCTATCTAGATGTCATTAAGGTCTTAATGAATATATTATGGAGAAATGGAGTATAACTTTAAGCAAACACCCACTTCAATGATCATTAATCATGTTTTACATGGTCTACATTCAAAACTGATTTCTTATATCATCAATATCTTATAAAAAAGAATATTCCATGTGCATGACTATCTGAGCATGTTGCTAACTGCAACATTCTATTAAGCAATACAAAATGTACTGAAATATTAATTTAAATTTAATTTGTTATCAGTACTAAATCAATTGTAATCTACATTTCTCTCACCTCATCCAGCATTTCACTGCATTCTGGGATTGCTTTCTTTGTGAAGGATCCATGTGAGATATTTTGGGAAGCAGCATAATTAGCCTTTGCGTCTAGGATGCTTTAAAATGCACCTTACTAGGTTTTGGAACAGATCAATGTTTGAATGTGAAAAGGGTGTGATTTCTATGCCATTCACGCCCCAACAGAAGTGCTAAATTAAGGACTTTTTCCAAACAGGTTTCCTGAACACTCCCCATTCTTCATTGGTCGGACAAAACAGGTAACCTTCCCCAAACTCACACCATTGGTTGAGCCACTGTTGCTATGTTGGCTGGTCAGAGAATTTCCATTTGATTTCGACTTCAATAACTTGCAATCAATTCTTGTAGCTATACTTTGGAAATGGTATGAATTGTAATGTTTATCCCATAGACTTCCATTGAAAGTGCTTGACTGCAAATGTGTGTTTTTTTTATCAAACCGACAGACAAGTCGAAATTCTTTTCTGTGGTATCTTAATTTGAACCCAATACATTCCTTGAACATATCAGCTTCACAAAGGACCGTCAAGATGTGTCAAGAAACATGTAAATCCTAACAGATTTTCAGTGTTTGCAATTACGGCAAGTACATTTAGGATTCAAGAGCATCCAGCAAACTCAGTGGTATCCAATCGGAAGAGCAGACAGGTGCTCTCTCAGCCAGGCATGCTACAAATATAAAAATGTGTCTGTCAGACTCCTAGAATATTCTGAATGCTTAGAGCGCCGACACACTGTTGTGTGCCAGAGGGTGCTGGGTTAGTTTCTACCATCTGTGATAAGGGTTTTGACCACTTCCAGCCCCCACTCAATGTTTTTACAGCTTTATAGCTCGCCTAGTGCTGTTGCGCATCTTAGAAACCATGTTGCTCACTGATGTTTCGGAAATGTTGTTTGGTCGTACGTCATTTGTCAGCGTGATAGTAATCTCTAGCAGGCAATATCAAAACCCACATGGCCTTCTCAGCCTGCTCCTTCTCGACCTACCAAAGCAGTGTGCTTGTGATTCTGCCACAGTGCTCTGGAAACATTCGGAGCACACACTTGGGTGACCTCACTTGGATAGCTCGTGTTCAGTGATGTCCATCTGCCCATTGGTCGTTTATGTTAAAACCCGATAGTCTCAGAGCTGGGGGATATCGGTAGTTGAGAACTCGCCGATAAGATTAACTCGCCGATAGAGCTTAAAGCCACCCCTACATATACACACATGCACGCACAACACTGAACAAACAACAAACAGTGGCACTCCTACATCAGCTTGTTGAAGCTGGCCTGGCTGAGAGGTACGCTTCACACAGGAAAATGAATAATTTACACAGTGCCCTTAACTTCAAAAGCCCAAGGCAATAAACAGTGGAAGGGGAGGGGAACGATGGGTGCAGAGAGCAGAGAATTCTCCTGCGATTTTAACTGTCAAACACTCTTGGTGCCATGGCCTGCCTAAACATGTGTGGCATCATCATTTGCACATATATAAGATATTAATATGTGTGAAGACCTGTGATGGATCAGATCATAAAGGTGGTTATGGTAGCGCTCTAAGTAAGGTCTAGTTGAAGCTTATCCAGCTTCATCAAATTAGGATTGCTAGCTGGCAGTCAGGCGAAATAAGAGCAGGAAGTGTGGTCCATCACAATCAATTTCTTGCATACGTTCACACATGAATGGTAAGTGAGTGTGTGTGTGTGTGTGTGTGTGGGGGGGGGGGGGGGGGGGGGGGGGGGGGGGGCATACATTTAACTCCGAAAAACATGTTATTATTTGAAAGATGGTCAGTTGACAGGAGGGAAAACATGTTCATCTCTCTCTTTTCCTGTATTTCTCTTTGTGATATGGTGATCTGAAGCTATAATAGGTTCATTAGATCACATGAATATAAAGAATCTGAATGTTTTTTGCTGCCTGGTACTATAAAATAACATTTTAAAGGTCTGTGTTTCTTCAGACAAATTAAACTGCTCATTAACTGACATGTAATGCGTAGCGTCATTTCTTTATAGGGTATTCTTTATCAGGATATAGCATCAATCTTTGTATTATTAGAAAACCTGTAGTATTTTCGAATTACCGTGCTTTCCACCCTCTTATCCCCCTGAGATGAAAAAAAAATCTGGTTTTGCATCATCTGAGGATTTTTTGGCCAGAGGCTAAAGACTACAGCCAGTAGTAGGGGCTGTCCCGCATGTTCTCAACCCACCCATAGAGGGTGGGATCTCACTCACAGAATATACACATAGTGTCAGCCATCTTTTTTTGGAAGCTAAGCTAGCAGGCTCTTGTTCTGTGGAGAAAGCTGAGTAGTAGGAGAAAGCTGAGTATAGTAGGGGTTACCATCCTCTTTTTCCCGGCCGTCGAGATCATCCAAAATTTCCGGGATTCAGCTTTTGCTTTCTGCAGTCGCCATTCATTGTTTACATGCACACCTTTTGTTTCAATATAAATGAATTCATTCGGATTCGGACAGGTGCACCCTCTATCTGAATGTAATGTTTACATGAACGCTAAACAAGTTATCGGTTGATGTGCGTTTTAACATTGCTAAATAAATTCCCGCTCCTCCGTGAGAGATACGAGACCGGTGCGTCTTACCGGTGTCGCTCATCAGTAATCGCGCCACCGGCCTCATGCCGTTCTCCTGCGGCCCTCAGTCTCGTCCTGCTCGCCACAGTAAACATAATGAATGGCGACTGTAGAACGCAAAAGTCGAATTCTGGACATTTTGGGCGATCTCGGAAACCCGGGCAGACTCATCACGGAGACTCACTAGCTGCCTAGACTTGTTGTTTAACTACTGCGCTCTGTTACCGGTAGGCGTGGCCTCCTAGGGCAGCGAAGCAAGTGCATTCTGGCAGTTGTTGTCTTTCATCCACATAAGCCAAAAATACATTTTCTGGCTTAACTCAGTCTAGAAGGCTCCAAATTCAAAAATACATAAATGCTTCTGCATAAATGACCCATTTTAAATACACATTCATCTTTCCAGAGGTGAAGTATCCCTTTAATTACTGTTAGATGTAACCATTAGGCTGCTCTTGCTGTGCTGTCAGATGTCATTTGCGGATATTTTACTAAAATGTCTCACTATATTTTGTTCTTGGAACAACACATCATGTAGATAAAAACTTGAATTAGTAAACACCTTAGCCACGAACTGTTGTCAGGAAAGCCCTGTGTAAGAAAGAGAGATTTCTGACTGAGATATTCTGTAGGAGGGGGTGGTCTTCAGGATCCCTCATGGCTACTGGGTAAAACCCTAAAGAATTTCCCACACTACCCATCTCAATTTTAGTAAGTGGTTGTTTTTTTTAAACAAGACATTTCTTGTTTTATGACCTTGTCATTTGCTCATTCTAGTGAATCTAAGGTTGTTCAGAGAGCTTAGAAAGAACAGTAGGTGTGTGTTCATGTGTGTGTTTAGAGATTATTGTGGGTGGCCTCAGAGAGAGAGAGAGACAGCAAAAACAGTCAACAGTAAATGTCTCCTGTCACACCCTGCTTAGCGTATGTCTCGTCTGGTTCCTTAGAGGTGGATTTACACCAAGAGTTTGACAAAATGTGATGGCGTAATATTAAAAGGCTTTAGCATTCCAAGTATTTTTCAAAAACATTATAAGTTAATTATGATAAATTGCTGTTGCGTCGCGTTTTTTCTCTGTGCAAAACAATCAGCTAAGAACTGCAAGTAATAATCGGTCACACCCAGTTCCTAACAGACGAATCACTGGTGCCATCTTGGGCCTGGCCGAGGACGCCCAGAGATGTTGCTACAGTTCTCTTTCACACAATAGTTGCTTGTTCCATCACCTAAAAAAGTAGCCCCACACACCTTCCCTCTCCCTCTTGTGCACATACACCTGTACAGGTGAATCTCGAAAAATCAGAATATCATGCAAAATATATAATTTTGATGATTATGGCTTACAGCTTAAGAAAACCCCAAATTCAAAATCTCAGAAAATTAGAATATTACATGAAATCTATAAAAAAGGATTTTAAATACAGAAATGACTGCCATCTGAAAAGTATAATCATGTGTATGTATATAGTTATATACACTAAATATATTAGTTTCAACTTTTAATTTGAATTACTGAAATACATGAACTTTTGCACGATATATTCAAATTTTTCGAGTTTCACCTGTATCTTTTTAAATTGTAAAGTTCACGAAGACAGCTGAATTCCCCAGAGAAGATGTGAGATTACAGAAACATCTTTGAACTAAAAACCCCCACCGTTCAAAAGAATGCAGTAGAGTTTATTATGAACTGTTTCGGTCTATAAATGTTGGATTAAATGTCACTTGGCAAATGTTACCCTTACAACTTGTTTACATTGTACTCATTCATATACAGTACAAGCATCAAAACAGGCCATTCTACGAAACAGGTGCCCGTTTTAAGTGTTTCAAAAAGGCTTTAAACATTCCGACATAGAAAATGTTTTTAAGTCCATTCAAAAGTTTAGGGTCGGCTTTCTTTGTTTTTGAAAGAAGTCTGTTATGCAGATCTAAAGGCTCAATTCAATGAGAAATCAGACATGAAAAATTACATCTTGAATGAGAATCTGTACTTTTTCAGTCTGAATAAACTACAAGTTAATCCACAAACACAACATTAGACATCTAATTTGGCTCTTTACTGGTCCAGGACTATAGGCACAATGGGTTCACATCAAGATCATCTAAAGGAAAGACCATCTATGGAAAAAGGGTAACTCAAGAACAAGTCAGAGACTTAAAAAACAGTGTAGTTTTTGAAAATAAACAGGGTGGAGCTGACACTGAAGCACTCCAATGGTGTCTGTTAGTTCATTCCTGGCAATTTACCTTCCACATGCATTCGTATATTGTATTATCAAGGCTTATTTTGCTACCACAGCAATCAAAGAGGAACCTAATACAAGTGCTACTACCAAGTAACCTCAATTGACTTTCTTCGAGCCAATTCCTCCACCGGGGAGGAACAGGAAGTGACAGTGGAGCGTTAACGGCTTGTCACTGCAATCTTCACCCTCCCCCGCCCTCACCACAGCATGTCTGTAAATGGACAACATTTTGCCCTCCATTCCCAGGACAAAATGCACAGACCCAGGGTTCACACAAAGCCTTGTAATGTCAAGGTAAGCACAGATTAACCTGGACAGTTTCCACTACCTCCCCCATACACACCTTTACATCTGAAAGTAGGTATAGAGTTCTTGCTTTAAAAGCAGAAAAAAAGACCTAATGAAGCACACAAATGGAGAAAGTAGCTATTTGAGTGCAATTCAACCACTTATATGAAGCATTAAACTAGGTTGTTTTAAACCAAAAAAGGTTGGCAAGTGGAACCTGTGGTGCACCAGCGATTCGCTAACCTAGACAACAACTCTTAAACGAAAGTCATAATCACTGTTTCCTCAACCTTAATAACTTTCAGAAATCAAAAGACAGTTTGAATTATGTTTTTGTCCTTACAATGAAATTCAATAGGGTCCAAAACAATATTGGACCCTATTGACTTGCATTTTATGGAGAGGAAACCTCCCCCCAACACAATCAGACAATTCTCAAAATATCTTTTGTACCACGAAAGAAATGCATAAAGTTTTGGAAACATGAGTGTACCATCCCTTTAATGATATTGGTACATAACTAGCAGAGAAACTGCTTGAATAAAAATACCTTAGATTAAAACATTTTTAAAAAAGTTAAACCAGATGAAGCTAATCCAAGTTTTATATTCTAACTTTTCCATTTGCTGTACATATACCTTCCTTAGAATATTTCACTCGCCCCTTTTCCATTTCCACAAATAAGATGAGATATTGATGAAAAATTAGGCCAGAGTTAAAACATGGCCATCTTTATTACAAGTCACACATAGGTTTGAGCCCTCCTGGACTGTTAGGGGTGGGAGACAAATAAATAAAAGCAACTTGATTTAAGGCAATTCTAAAGCTTAGACAGACCATTGTATCAAGACAGGCATTAACCACTATTGTAAACAAGCTGTGGTTTGGGTTTACTGAAACTTTACCATCCAACAAAACATTAGACTTACAGTTGGAGTCAGAAGGACAAAGTTCTGGGTCTAAATTATTATAACCAACAATTCAGCAATCCCATTCTGGAAGTTTCCATAAACCACAGGCTCTTAATGTCATGGCTGTTCTTTTGTTCTGTTAATACATCTGATAAGCAATAAATAAATACATTTTTAAATGTAAAACTGCATTGAAGACAAACGAGGTTTGAGTGTCTTTACATTGCACCAAGTTCACAGTTCTGAAGCGTTGTTACATTCATCCACGGAACGCTGCCAAGCATTCCAGGCAGAAACTGAAGAACTGTAGTCCTGACAGGAGCTTTACCACCCGTTTCTGTGGACAAAGTGGGATCTGATCACCTCTTGTCTTGGTGATGGCAGTCACAAAAAATAAATCAAAAGAGCAACTTTCTCTCGCCTCCAAGCGTCCATATGGTCCGGTCTCAGCAGCTAACGGTGCTTGGCTGTTGTTTGCTCACAAAGTCTGAGATAAAGTCAAACTCGTTCTGTCCCAGGAAGAGTTCAGGGAGTTCCTGCACCCTGTCCAATCCTAGCTCCATAACCAGCGAAGTCAAAACCTCTTCGTCGATCAAATCTGCGTCCATGCCGTTGAGACTGAGAGTCGGGCCGGCCATATGCTGCATGTTGCTCAGCTGGGCCTGACCCATGCGGAACTGTGCCCCGTTCGCCATGTGGTTGCCATTCATGTGTCCTAGCGGGTGTCCATGGTACTGCGTGTTGAGTTTCTGAAGGTGCATGCTGGCCATGAGCTGTTGGGAAGTGAGACCCCCGGTCATGTACTGTTGTTGTTGTTGCTGCTGCTGTGGTGGAGGCTGTTGCTGCTGCGCCTGGTGCATGTGGTGGTGCTGCGGTTGATGCTGCTGATGTTGATGCTGCTGTTGGTGCTGCTGCTGAACATGATGCTGCTGCTGCTGGCCCTGGTTGTTGTACATCATGTTCGACTGCATTTGGTGGTGACCCATCTGTCCATTCATAGGCCCCACCATGTTGGCCCGCTGGCGCATGGCGGCCTCCATGTTTCCCTGAGGCCCCGCTCCATAGTGCATCATCTGTCCATTGGGCATGGCTCTCAGGCCGGGCTGGGGCGCGTGCTGCTGAGGGCCTGCCTGCAGGCCTCCATTCATGCCCATCCGGTAGCCATGCAGACCCCCATTTCCCTGGCCGTGGTTCATGGGCATCATCATGTGCTCTGCCATAGAGTTTCCTTTTATTAAAACAGATGAGATTAGACTTAGAATTGAAGTGGCGACAACAGAAATAAGTCATTTTACGCTCAGTTCAATTGATACAAGTAAATATATGCAGTTTAATTAGCCACAATTGTCAACATTCAGAAATCTTATTCAGCCTCTTATTGGACAGGTATGAGAGGTGTTTGACTTTGACCCTCCAGCCCACCTGACTACCACTCAACACACTACAACCTCTTAAGATCCAATGGTGCATGTCCAAACAACACTTTTGAAATTGACTGGGGTATTATTCTCCGTTCTAAACCGTCCACACACACATAGCCTTATCTATTTGCCATCTAAATAAATGCGAAGTATTTTTAAACACTGGATCTAAACAATGAGGATAACTGAAAATGCATTAATAAAACCATTCGTTTTGTTTGAAAATAAATAAATAAAAGCCCATTCTATATTACAACCCTGTAGCTACTTTACACAAAGAAAATCAAAGAAAGCAAAGCATAAATCCAAAGAAAGTCACCGTGCAGTCAAGCAAACAATGGATCTGCCACCCTGAGCTCTAAAGCACTAGCGGTGTCTCAAAACCTAGCGAGCTTCCTACCTAGACAGGATTTTGGGAACCATTGTCGCGTGCAAACGCTGCATGCGCTTTTGAGAACAAAAATGCTTTCTATATAGGCAGCATGTGTTTTGAGACACAGTCCGTGAGTTTCTGAAGCGTTTTGAATCTCTTACCCCTTGTTCTATGATCAGTGACTCCGCCGCGACAGGACAATTGAGCTTTATCTGTTCAAAAGCCTCTGAGGATTTATACTTTATATTCCACAAAGTGAAGCTTCATACTCCAACGGACCGACACACAAAAGAACGCTGCTCACTATCTTCAAACGAGTATGTGTTTTCTGGGTCAACTCCACGGGCTTATATACATGAGAAAAGCGAAGAGGTGGAGCTATCGTTCACTCTCTATCCTTTGTTGCCATTGGCCCTGCTGCTTAATATCAATGTGCAAAGAAACCCCTAGCGGTTTCTGTCAAACACTGGCCAATTTCTGTCCATATATTTGGGTTGTTTTTCTGTTTCTGATTTAAAGTGAAGAGGAAATCCCTTCAGAAGAAGTTGATCTTTGTGATGTTAAGTAAATCTAGATAGAGAGGACTTGAGATAGATAGATAGATAGATAGATAGATAGATAGATAGATAGATAGATAGATAGATAGATAGATAGATAGATAGATAGATAGATAGATAGATAGATAGATGGATGGATGGACGGATGGATATATAGATAGTGTTTATAAATATAGGCTATATATATAGATATGTACAATCTTGAAGCTAAATTTACACTCACACACATATGAGTGTGTGTGTGTGTGTGTGTATGTATTTTATGTAGCCTATATTATGTACATAATGTTGCAATTCAATTAAAGCTTTTTGCATCTGAATCTAGATAAACATATCTGGCATGCAAACATGAGTTTTGGACTAATAATCTTATTGTTTATCTGTAGAAGTCCTTACATGTTGTTCTCCAGAGCTGTTTTTGTTATGGTCGGTGTGAGTGCTTATACATTAGTGTGAGTGTGTGTGATCTGGCGGCTCTGTGGCAGTCCATGTGACCCAGCGCTCTGCTGTGCCGTGTGCTGGGTGAGAGAGAGGGGAGGGGAAAGGAATGCTGGTGCTATTCTGGGCCACCGGCTGAAGTGGTGGTGGTGGTGAGCATGCAGTCCTGGGCTGCATGTGTAATTTATTGGAAGTTGCAGATCACAAGGTTAATGGTGGGATCGCTTCCTACCTGTTCGGTTCTGAGGATCTTAATGAAGATACTGTAATGTAGCAAGACCCAAACTAGGCCCATGGTCACTTGCTCCAAACACAACAACACTGGGCTTGTCTGTTTGGGAGAACAGGGAATCAACATCCTCTGTTTGTCACAATAGCTCTCTGTTTACCCAGAGGTCAACACTGGTCAGAGCAGAACCTCACACCTCTAAAGAGCATTATCTCTTGACAAATTAACATCTCAATTCCAGTGTCTTTGTTTTGTGTTATTGCCAAGATCATGGGTGTAATTTGTATGATAATCTGTTAGCACCTTCAACCGCTTGCTGCACTTCTAAAGTGTTAAAGACACATTTTGTGGTGTTAGGAGGTATGTGACAGAAGTCACATCAGTTCTACATCATAGCTCAAGACAAGTAATCATGATAAGAATACACTTTTTCACCTAAGCACTCCAATCCAGCCCAACTAAAATGTTCAGCTTGTACAGAACTGAGGAAGATTATCTTCAGCAAGACCAGCTAGTTCTTCATTGTTCCTTATCTGGAAATGAAAGGTCATCTGGAAGCAGAGTTGAAAACTGTGTTTATAGCATATTGGGCTTGCTCATGATTATCATTCTAATCATGTGATTATGGATCATCAGGCATCACCATATTACCATCATATCACCATATCACAACTCCTTGAAGAAAACGGCTCTGTATCGAGCATACATACCTTTTCAAACAGTTAATAAGAGGCATGCTCAAAGAAATAGGTCAATTATTTGCTCTATTATTTCTTTCATTTTTCTTGTGGTTTTAAATGGTTTTGGACCTTGGTATTTTAATTACTTATTTCATCTGGAAATTCCATTCATTTTTAGCTGATGTGTCCATGAGCTGAAAAAAAGGGGGTTAAAATAGGTCTTTCAAGTTTCCCACCATGCTTTTCCTTCACTCATTTTATATGGTCCTGCAGTGCGACAAATGTCGTGCTGGGGGAAACGTGTTACAAGTCATGTGAGTTGCGTAATCAGATTACTATTTCCAGTTAACTAGTAAAGTAACAATTGATTACAAAATATCTGAGTTACTTTTTGAAATAAGTAACGCAAGTCAGTTTTCCCATTTATTGACTGCCAGCTCTCCTGTCCCCATGTTGAGAGAAAGTTCAGGTTGGGTGCACTGTGTAAACCTGATGGTTATTGTAGTTCTAGACTAAATGTGAGCATGCATTTACTCATCTCATTTCCACAAAAACAGATTCAGTGTTCCTCAAAATGAATAAAAACAATGAAATGCAATCCTGCAATAATTAAAATGTTAATACATAATTTATGTATATTAATGCCTGTGCTGTTGGCCTGAAGTAAGAGTCTTCTGCCCAGTCATTTCACTTTTGATTTGAAAGGGCCTTTACATTTGCTAAAATAGAACTTTTGTTATTTTGTTATTAAAAAGCAAACAAACAACCAAGTCCAGCCCAGGCAAGAAAAAGTAACGCAAAAAAATAACGTAGTTCATTGCTTTCCATAATAAGTAGGCTAACTAAGGGAGGGACGCAATACTTTCCTCAAACCTGGACAAATTCATTTTAAAAGACAATATAGGCCTATTATAAATATTTAATTAATTGATACAAGTCTGTATGGGGCTGTTAATCGACACCATTTTCAACTAAAAATGGGAAACGTGTTTTCGGGGCCTGAAAATGCAAACTTTTGAAAACGGGTTTCGAAGTTCTCATTTTTGACAATGTTGTCATCTATACGCGAAAAACACAAAGGAAAAACGTTTCCATTTTTAATACATCATTGTTGGGCAAACGTACCCTTAAGTAATAGCAGCATGTCACACCACATGGCATGTTATCTTTTCTAAACTTTTTAACGTTAATAATTCCTTTGTTTTGTTGTATATTTTGTATTTGGAGTTGCACCGCAGTCAAATTAGCAGCAACTTTGTTAATTGGGATCCAAATAAAGAATACACAAAGACATTCACCAAGCTTGTTTGTTTGTACAGTGTAAGATCTGTATCTAGAGTCAGGTGTTCTGATTCTGCAACAGAATAAAGCAGCTGTGGTTAGAATCAATATTTTAAAGAGAATAATCACACCGCATATACACAAATACCCGTGCATTAGACCTCCGCTCCTCGGGGCAGATGCACAGCCCATTGAGAACTCAGCTGTGGCAGCGTATTTACCTACAATGCCACAGCTCTGCAAGGGTATAGATGTAGACATGGAAGATTAATGTCTATTGA
Organism: Semotilus atromaculatus; assembly: GCA_031834385.1. NCBI lineage: Eukaryota > Metazoa > Chordata > Actinopteri > Cypriniformes > Leuciscidae > Semotilus > Semotilus atromaculatus. The sequence continues at coordinate 7,336,231 of JAULUF010000019.1, read as the reverse complement.
CACACAAACAATTCAAAACGTATGATTAAGCCTAGACATGCCTGTGGATATCAGCAGCACCACAGCCCTAAAGACTTGCCCTACAGTTAGTGGTTTATCGCCCAGCTTATACACCTATTTGCTGGCTTGTTCGTACAGTGTGTGTGTGTCTGGCCAGCCAGCCGCAGGCTCGTCCTCCCCCACACCTGATTAGCAAAGAGGCAAGAAGCTGGAGGAGGGGCCAGCCAACTGCCACCAAGAGCCGCCTGCTAGAGGACTCAAGAGAGGCTAAACACTGTTGATAATGAGACTGTAGATTGTATATGTAAAATTGACAGCTTTATCAGACTAGTTTCACTCCCATTTACTTGTTCACCAAATAATTACTATTTGTTGTGGAGATGCTAAGCTGTAGGCTTATTACATACTTTTTTTTTAATTCACATTATTGAGCTTATTCAGAATGACTCGCCAGTCCACATTATTCCAAATAAATAAAGTTTGTCATCATATTTTTTTATCAATAAATAATAACTTTTTTTCATACTCTTCATCTGAAATGATTTTGCCTGATGTCACTTTAGGCCTTTTGGCCCATTGGATAACCAATATTGCTAACCAATAGACAAATATCTGTTGTAGCTCACTCTTCTATTCTGATATGCAACACCACCTTTTCACTGTAATTCCTGAAATCCTGTCCTACTGGAGTAAATTGCTTGTTTCATTTGGTAATACACACCATACAAAAGTTTGGAGTCAGTAAGATTTTTCTTTTTTTTGGAATGAATGAATGAAAATGTTCATTCAGCACAGACAAAGAATCCTGAAAAAAAATGTTTCACGTCTTCCATGAAAATATATTAATCAGTTTCTTTTTAAACATTTATAATAATAAGACATGCTTGAGTCCCAAATCAGGATACAAGAATGATTTCTAAAGATTCATGTGTACATTCATTGTAGCCATCACAGTAATAAATAACATTTTAAAACATAATAAAATGGAAAACAGGTTTAAATTGTAATATTTCACAGTATTACTGTTTTGACTATATTTTTGTCAAATAATGCAGGCTTGGTGAGCATAATAAAAAAAAATTGACCAACCCCAAATGTTTGAACGGTAGTGCACATCAATTTGTGGAAGTAAAAAAATAATAAATCATAGATGTTACAGCATGCTTCAGCATATGAAAGAGTTTTTTGTTTTTCACTTCGCTATGAGAAGATCAGACTCTGTTACAGCCACCCCAACCCCCTCCAACCCAGTTACAGAAACACTTCACTATCTACCTTGTTTATTTAGCTCCAAAATGACCCCTTGCTCTCTCTCTCTCTCTCTCTCTCTCACAAGAGTTGAGCAGCTGGATATTGGTGCAAAGCTGTTGTTTTCAACCTTGTTTTCAATAGATTTCTAAGTAAGGGCTGGGAACTCATTTTCAGGTTTTTACAAATTGTAAGAAATATGTGTCAACAGGGTCACATCAGGTCAGGGTTTGGGTGCTGGCTGCCTTACAAGTGCACTCCCAGTAAATACATGACGCAGTTATGAGTTGCAACAGTTAAACATGATTTAGCTGTGCGATTTGTTGTTGACTTGCATGGAATGTTTGGTAATGTTTTTAAAAACAGCTAAATCAGCCAGAGTATTAAATACGCAATGACATGTTTTTTATTTATGTAATTTTTTTTACACATTGGTCTTACACAAGACTCATCATAAGGTATGATGGCTGTAAAATAACAAAACCTTTATCTTCTGATTGTGACTGTCCCCATAACTTGCAACGCCACAATTATAGGGCATAGTTCATATTTTCCCAAGACTGCACTGTATGACAGCAGGAGCAGGACCTTCTACTGTTTCACCAAAACAGAAACACACCTGCTGGGCTTCAGAGAATCTTCTCCCCACCCCCACTCATCCAACCCTTCCCCCAAGACCCTGCATATCCATAATGCTTTGTCTAATTCTACAGATCAACTTCTCCTGAAGCACCAAGACTTAACACACAGACACACACTTAACAAAATAAAGAGTGTTACCACCCACTCCAGACACGGGCCATTGAAGGAGTTCATCTCAGTGCTCTAGAACCATCAAAGGCGTTACCTTCTAAAGCTTAGTGGTTGGCCCATAATCACCAAACTGCCTGTTGGAGCATTTACAGATAATTAAAGAAAAGATGCTCTATTTTGTTGACTGCTTCAGCAGTGAAGTTGTATAGACTACTTGACACATTGCTACATGCAGACATCACTGCATTCGTGAACCACAGTTCTGGTGGTTTCAACACCTGCAGACCCAGTTTTGTTCACACAAATCAATCTGCAAAGTTTCAGTTGTGATGTGTGCAGTGTGCACCACTTTTGCATGATCTTAGCTTCTCAACTGCACAGCTGACTGGAGCAGCTGTTAAACCTGTGCAAATACACGTCCCATTTTGTTGTTGTTCTAAAGGTGTGTGACTCAGTGTTTATGACTCTCACTGTATACAGTGGAGCGGGATTAGACAGAAGGCATTTTGGGTGCCCACGGCCTTGAATGTACAACAACCAGATGGTCCTTAAAACTATTAAACAACATGTTTGTTTTTTTTTTGTTGCCTAATCTTGTGTTTGCCTAATGTTGTTTATATATAACAAAGCTATTAACAGTGGCAACAAAAAAAAAATCAATAAATGAATCAATGAATAAATAAAGAGCATGTAGGTAATGTTATTTTTGTGGGGAAAATAAGTAAATAAAAATTTAGATGTGACAGGACAAAATGAGGGAGGATACAGATATTTAATGTTTAAAACTAGCATTTTCCATGCTAGGTTAATTTTATCTTAGATAATAATCTAACAGTTCTCAAAAAATAAATAAATAAAATGATTTGTGTCTATAATACTTTAAAAAGTCACGAGGCAGCTGAGTGCACCATATTCATGGAAAGAGTTTGAACGACTGTTAATTATTAATGTTCTTCAGAGACATATAAACAGTTGTTGATAAATCTTTTATTCTAATTTTTTTAACCTGTTAATTGAGCTGAGAATCCAGGCACAAAATTGCATTGTAACCCAGTTTTTTCCCTGATTACTGTCCTACTGAAATCACCCAATTCTTAGTTAGATGTCAAAACCACCCTGTAAACTCTCAGTTTTATTTTCCTGTCATCATCGAACAGCGAAACTAAACTTTGATTCTGTCTCACTTGCAAGCCTTATTTTGTGTTGAAGTGGCTGTGGGGGTGGGGGTTTGTTATTGTTCAGACTTCTCATACGAGAAATGTCTATAAATACATGCAGTGCTTCCTCTTGGTGAACAAAACGCCCGATCACTGGGAAGTGGAGGCTGCTGGACATGGTGAGTCAGGGCCATGGGAGAGGACAGTGGGTGGATACACAGCCTCGGAGGAAGAGTCTTTCTCTTTTGCACGGGAGGGTCTTGTTTCAGGGAGCAAGAGCAGCTTTTGACTTCTCTAAACCCCTTTTAGAGAGTGCCACATCCTGTTGAAAGAAGCCCTGAAAATGAAACTAGAATGATCATCACAAACTAGTGCAGGATAAAAACACAAATTAATAAAATATTGTTCATTGTCTAGAATGGTACGACACATGGTCTATACTGTACCTGTTCAAAGTCAAAGTATCTTTATTTGTTTTCCCGAAGAGAAATTAGTTTTGGATATAAAGAGATTGCTACAAAAATATTACAACAGAGACAGAACACAGGTATAGGGTTAAAACAGTTAAAGTACATAGAACATTAAGGCTACTCTAATGTGCAAATAGCAAATCACCATTTTCTAAAATCTGCTTGAGCAAAAGTATCATATCATGTCCATACATAACATTCAATCACAGATATATAGTACATGAATAAATGTACTGTAGAAATTGTTGTATTCAAGTACTGTATTCAGAAATACAGTGAACTGTTAAATGGTGTTGAGATTCCCTTTCCAGGGTTAGTAAATCACTGTTTACTAGGTACTGAAAGTCTTGATTATTTATGGGTTATGGAGACAGGGCTATCCATCAGTTCTCAAGCTGTGGATACAGGGCAAAAGCCACGGGAGATCAATGGCATGCCATTGTGCTGTCATAGGTTTGTTTTTATTCCAAAATATTCAAAAGCTCAGCAGCAAGCCATAAAGCATAAACACTCTCCAAGCATTAAAGTAACTGCATATTAAAAATCCTTTATTAGTATTAGTAATACAATTTATTGCATATAAAAGCAAACTGTTTTTTTTTTTCTCTTGGCACAGGGTACACAAATAGTGACTTGGTATAAAATAAAATAAACTTTCAGAAACAGTTGGAGCTTGAGAATGGGCCTTATTACTTTGATTTATTCATAAACAAATATACTTTGCAAATAGCACTTGTTTTATAAATAAGTATTAAATATTGTTTAAATAAAATAAATAATTTTTTTGGAACAGATTTAACATATTAATTACAAATTGAAACTAGGCTCAATGTGTCATAAAAGAGAACCACAATTACAAGAAATAGAAAGTATATGAGTGACTTTAGAGGGTGCATTATGAGGAACAAGGCAGTGATTCCTTGCTTTGGAAACTCCCATTCGCATTCAGTAATGCCACAATCTCGTGTGTGATGTTTTTTTTCTTCAAAAATGACAAGAAATGGTCGTATCTTCAGGAGCTGGGTGTGATCTTTAAATGTTTGATGATATCCAATCTTTTGTGTCATTCAGGGATTATTAAACGGTGGGTATTTTTCACAGGAATTTCATTACTGGAATTTTGAGCCGTAAAGGATTTGCATATGAGATGTAATGGAGCACAATGGTGACATTTTACTTTCGCCATTGTTTGTTGACATTTGAAAACGGCTATATCTACCCATTGTGTAATCGCATTGAAAACCACCACACGACTGGGAAACCCTTTAAATAGTTATTTTGACACTAGGTAGTAACGATTAAATAGTTGCTATTATGAATAGCTATACAAATCAATTTGACTGACGTTTAAGATATTTTTATGCCGTCATTTTATTTCTCAACCATTCCTCCAATCTCTGATATGAAGGCACTTGGCATAAAGCCACGATTAAAGATGGCTGGCAGCCTGAATAAACTGAGAGAGTGAGAGGAACCTGTATGGATAACAGATAAGTATCTTGCGTGAGAATCCACTGGAGACGAGGTGGGGGAGAGAGAGAGAGAGAGAGAGAGAGAGAGAGAGAGAGAGAGGGAGATTGAGCTGCAGCGTTGCAGAGTTGAGCGTGCAGCGACGTTAAGAAGGCTGCATGAATCTTTTATTATCCCCTAGCCCAGTTAATGAGGTGGTGCTTCTTTAATAATTAGCGGGGAGACTGAGGCGTATTTCCATAGCAGAGCCTAAGGATGCAGAGGGCATCAGGGACGCTGCGAAGAATGTGGGACGCATCAGAGACGAGCTGGAAACCACACGCCGAGTTGCGAGAGAAAGATACATGTGTTTTCAGATGTATGTGTGCAGAAGGTTGTATGTGTACTTGAGCAATGATCTCACTTCTTAGGGAGCTTACAGGGAGTATTTACACTCGGTCAGGATAAGACCCATCCTAGATGCCTCAGGAGGTAGTTTGAGACATAATTTCCAGATGCATTTACAATTGCGTCTCGGTTCAGGCCACATATGTAAACTTTACTCCCCCCAAATGGAAATATGTGAACATACGGAAGTTTTGGAGCCACACATGGGTGGAGAAACCACAAAACTAAAACACTAATTGAAGCCAAGAGAGTGATCAACAGAAAATGTAATATCCGGCAGCATCATCAGTGTGCTCAGAAGTGAATGCAGATATACATATAGCGTTGGAAAAGTAGAACAAATTTATATCCAATTTATGTAAGTATGAATATGCATAACTGGACATCAATCTGATCGATCAAGACACACAAAGTAATCACACATAGGCCCTATGAAGTTGCATTAGTGCACTTTTTAAGGCTGAAACTAATGTACATATTTAGTAGGCTATTTGTGGAAAAATAAAAAATGCATTTAAAATATATAGAAATATTTAGGCTTAAATGGCACCTGCCACCTTATTACGTGTACTCATTCATGCACAAGTTGTAAGAATGTAAGATCTCTGTACTGTTTCACTAAAACACACAAAAACACACAACATACAAAAGAACAAGCCAAGAGCCACATTCTTGACACCCAACCCCATTACCCTCCCCCACCAATATACACCCCTCCCCCACGAGAGCACACCGGCCTTCGTTCACACACAGACTCTCAGGGGCGGGCTTCACAGCGATGCTTGCCCTCGATGTGTGTGTGTGTGTATAAGGTGGAGAGGGGGGATGTTTTCTCTTTAGACAGCTAATTGACTCACAGATGTCAGGATGAGCCGACAGAGGGGTGCCAGTGCAACCAGGGGCCTCAATTGCATATGGCAGGGTATCGCCATACCTTGGTTGCCTGGTAAATGCTAAAGAATTACAAAATGACATCAAGACACAAATTATTAAATTAGTTGTAAACTATTTTATTAAATAGCAACAAAAAGAAAAGAACAGTTAAGTATAGGCCAACATTATTTGGCCTATAACTTGTTCAAACACAAACTCTCATTCTGACTGTCTGACAACCGGAGAAGAACAGAGATATTTACCAGAAAGAAGAAAGTACACAAACAGTCTTTTGAGGTTTATACTGTAGGCCGCATGTTTCGTCTCATGTTTTAGCAGTGATTATAATATAATTTATATGAAGAGCTTATGTGCTTTTCCTGGTTGCGCCAGCACGAACTGCTGCACACTCGCATGGATGTACACACGGATGTACACAGAAGGTCAAGATTTTTGATTAATACATCAAATGAAGGAATATAGAATAATAAATTCGATTTTCTGTTTGTTTGTCGCCATGCCCTACCATATGCCTTCACAACAATATACGGCACGAGCTGCATGGGATTATTTTATGACACGTCTGCATCCCCTTATAAAGAAAGTCATCATTCTTTGCCATTAAATGGACAAGTGTGAGCAGGGCTTTTTTTTGTGTGCGTGTGTTTTACAAAAGGTCAATTTGGGTGAGAAAATTATTACAGAATTTTCAGTTTTATGTTAACTGTCCCAGATTTTAAATTCTATTGTGTAACATGTACTTCACTTGACCAGTTTATGAGATCTTCATTTCACTTTAGTTGAGTCATTTGTTTCTTTTATGTAGAATCATCATCTAAGATCTGACTTTTTTTGTAAAATCATCCATATAGCTATTATCTGCCAGGTTATGCCAAAGATTTATGTGTGTGGCAAGAAGGGCGGGATGCTAATAAGCGGCCTCGAGTCTCATGGAGGAGCTCCGGGAGGATAAAGGTGAGATGACGAGAGAGAGGACCAGACCTGGACTATTTATGTTGTGTTTTGTTATGTTTATATGTGGCAGTCGACTGTGAGGGGCTGCTGCTTTTCGTTTTGTTGTTTGTTTATTTTAAGATTAAAATTTATTGAATGTTCACAGGTTCTCGCCTCCTCCTTCCCTAACCCTTAACTTTGTTACAATGTGATGTATTTGTCTTTCTCTCTTGTAATTCTACACTTATGATACTGTTAGATTGGGTGACGTCATCTGAACTGCCATACCTTGACTTTTAGTGAACTGATGCCACACACACATACACGTACAGTCAAAATGGTCTGCAAACAAATTTGTTATGACCATGTCAAGGGCATAGTTCTTCATGCTATAAATAAATCCAACGCACAAACAGAGTTTGCGGAGCATGAGCACATGACCGTGAGCCAATCACTCCTACATGCACATGCATGCAGACCAAAACACACCCAAGCAGACACACCAAACAACCAGACCAACAAACAACCTGAGATGGCATTTTTTAATATTATATATTTTTTTGAAATGGAAAAAAATACTTCTGGATCCAAGGCCACTGAAAATGTGAGCACCCATTGTTTTTTTTATTGAGTAAAGAAACCTTGCTACATCTCTTTTAAAGGGATTTTTTTTTTGTGCCTGACATATTATTATAACCATACAAGTATAAAAAAGTATAGTTTCTTGAAAAATATCTGTCATATAAAGTGATATGATGTCATAGTGGCCAGTTCTATCTGTTTTGATGATGTCACATCAGTTATCAGAAACCTACAAAATAATCAAAGATCTTGAGCCTCATGAAAAACAAGCACACTCCTACACACTCGCATACACGTATTAAGAAATCCCTGTGTTGTTTTGCAATGCCACATAGCAAATCCCCTAACCAGACAAAATATCACACATACAAAAGCAAAACACTCAAACCTTCCACCATTACTCAGTGTGACTGTATGTGTGATTACAAAAAGTGTTTGTGCCACAAGTTACCCAAATCTTATCTGAATGTGAGCCTAAGCTCACGTTGGATATCGAGTCAATGCTGTCCGCTGCCCACAAGTGCAAAGTTTGTATCCTGTTATTCTACTCGCCCCCGCTACTGTTGTCATCCTATGCTAGGAAACTCTGGGGGAGATGGCCGGTGCCACCAGCGGGGTTTCACTTCCAGTACAGGAGTGACAGGAGGCTGGAGAATCTAACAGGACACACTGAAGGGCATAATGCAGTCATTTTTGTCTTGTTGTGTATGAATGTCATTAAATAATATCAAACCAAGTATGTATGACATACTCACTTTCTTTGCAAAAATGGGTTTCACAATAAATAAATAAAATTGTTCAAAAGGCTAAGGGCATTTGGACAACTTCTAGGTGTCAAACATTGTGGTCACAACTAACCATGTGGTTACTCTGCTACATCTCTGTGGAGAACTTGAAGGGGAAAATGACTTCATATTTCCACTAAGCATGACCTTGGGACCAGCCGGTTAACTGAAACAACTGGTTTAATGGAAAAAAGCTCAATTTAGTTTTGAGAAATTATCAAGCATTATTTGTTTTCCAGATGCAAATTGGTTTGACATTTTGAAGAGCAATGACATGCAGACAATGACATGTTTTGAAGGCATACATGTGTGAATACTTTTTGGAGCAGCTATATATTCTCTTAAAACAATTGTTAAATTCAGTTCAGTATTGTTTACAAGAATATTGTCAACATATTTGGTGGATTTTTCTCACTGAGCTCATAATTGTGTCCTCAATTCACAATGAAACGGAAGTAGCGACAGATCTGTAACAGCTTATTGAAAATGGTAAAAAATGTAGGGCAGATTCTTCAATCCATCAGTTGTTAATTGCATTTTGAGAAGAGGGAGTTGCACTCAACAATGAAGGCGGGTCTGAAAGCAGGGTTGCAGTCAATTGTGGGTGGGCTTCAAGCAGACTAAATAATTGGAGAAGTACTGTCGTTTCACCAGAGGATCAAGTTATGACCTTTTAATTAAGAATTACAAGGTCAAAAAAAAAAAAAAAGGAAACACATTAAGGGGTGATTCGTTCATTATAGGATCAATAAGATGCATTTAGAAAATAGAATTTTCATTTCAATTTTCATTAACTTTAAAAATGGGTTATCATTCAGGCAGCTAACTATAAACATAGCTAGAAATGTTTGAGTTTACATTTACGACAGGTCTTAATGCATGTTTACACCAACAACAATAAAAGTAAAGATAACTAAGGTAATACTGTACAACAAAAGTGCATCGATACACCAACAGACAATACTGTTCTGTGTATAATAAGCATGCATTGCAGTTATGTCGTCTCCTGCTTTAAAAGCTCAAGGTCTTTGAGGTCGGGTGTTTTTTATCCAACAATATTGTTCCTTTGTCATTATGGCTATAGTGTGGATTTCCTATTGGAATGAGAATGATTATTAAAAGTTTATAGTTTGAGTTATAATTTTAGCTATTGTCCATGGTGTGACTGGCTCTTTGGGGATTAATGTAAATGCCCACATTACATTCTCACATGTTTCGTCATCGGAGTATGCGCGTTTGTAATGGAATGGAAATGGAATGGAATGGAAACACGTCCATTTCACAAAAACTCCCGTTTATCGCACATTTTTTTCACTCAAATCTGTAATGGAAACGCGGCTACTGTGACCAACTGCAAAGCTTGACTATCATCATGCGTTTCTTGTACATCGTGTATACATTCAACAGAAACCTAACTTGACCGGTTCTTGATTCAAAGAAAAGAAATTTGACTAGCAATTATGTTAAAAGAAAAACACCTCTTTAATTGCACTTTTAATTAGTCACCTTTAATGGTTTTTAGACATTGTCTTTATGTTCATGAGCCTAAAGTAAAAGACAAAGACAGCATGGACAGTGGAATATGACAATGGAAACCGATAAAGACATCTACCTCAGCACTGTCAAAGTGGATAATGCTTCATTAGCATTCAGCCCCATGTGCACAATGATGACATTGTCATCAAAATGAGCTGCAGCTTTGAGGACATGCTGGTACTGCTGGGCTTTCCTGGAGCTTTTGGGAACAGGATGTAGCTGGTAGCTCACTTAACCTCTGGTCTGGCCATAAAAATTGACACAGCTATATGACAGAGCCATCGGTTTGTTTTTTTGGTATTGTTATTGCGTGTGTAGGCCCTACATTGTCCTGATAGTTATTATTTCCTGTGATATTGCACAATTACTCATTCTAGCACAGCACAGGGAAGAAACGCAGAATGTTTAAATTCTGAACATTGAGTCAAAAGGGGTGGGCTGAAACATCAAGGTTTCGATTTTCATAAACACACACACACAACAGGATTTGGAAACAAACAGGAGGCGGTTACTTCCTCTCGCTGAACAAGACGAGACGTAAGAGACAGAGAGACTTCCTTAAAGGGTTGTTCATCTCTGATACAAAATTATGAATTTTAAACTAATCTGACATTACATTCCACACATGGTTGTTCTGCAAGCGATACCATCGCCAATTATTCAGGCGATAAAATCAATTAGGGAAGCATGCAAAAAATATTTGCTAAAATTGATTGCAAGGCATCGCCAAAAAAGTTAAGACCACAGAGGTTTATGGCGTCAATGATCTTAAGCCGTACATTGTCAGAGTGCTCAAGTCAGTCTCCTTCTGGTGAAATCAATATATTGAGTGTCACATGATTTCCTCAGTTGACCTTCACACAGTTTGGATGAATGGTGTGGAGAATCAGTAATGCGTAGGCCGTGGCCCATGTGATACCTCCCGATTGCAGCACAAACACATGTTTGTCAATCCTCACAAACACTCCACTATTTGTTTGTCTGCGTCTCTCTGCTGTAAAGGTCTCCCTCGATCAATATGTGCATGTCTTTGAATACTCAATAAACTACACTACACATTACCACAGTCAACTATTCATATAAAACTATACCATACAGTAAACTACACGTCACTCTACCAAAATCAACTTATCAATTTTATTTTATTGAAAGCTATAAAAAATTTAAACAAGCAAGACATTATTGTGAGATATACAGATAAAATAAGGATGTGTTCTTGTTTCCTTAGTGACTTAGGAAGTAAGAGCAGCCTAATGGCTTTTTTTTTCAGAGTAATGATTCATTGACATGATGGGCTCTGTCCCAAATGGCACACTTCATATGCACTTTCGGGCTTGTGGACTTACAATGGTTGCCGCGTGCCTGTGTCCATTAAGTCCATGAGGCTGTATGGTGTCCCATTTGTCATTTTAGGTTTCAGAAGGGTGCTTGTGAGCGCCCCCTCTGGGGTCGATAAAGTGCGGATTTTTAGAAAGACCGCAAGTGTTTAGGTTGCCATTTGGGACAGGGGCATGGAACGTAGTTCAGAGAGTCATGCTGGGGTGAGTTTCCCAAAGCCAAATACGGTTCCGTCATTACTAACACAATTTAACGGACCTTGCGACCATAGTTGGCCAACGATGCTTTTGGGAAACATACCCCTGGGGTGTGTTCCACTTCGTTTTTAGACATACACTTGCGAACTTCCCTAAGCACTTCCCCTCGGGGGAATCCTGCCACCATTTTGAAATGAGTTTCACTTTGTCAAGTGGGCAAGGGAAATTTATGTGGATAGGCCATTTAATCTTCAATTTTTACAAAGGGAGCGAGTCTACTCTGATGTACAGTTCAAGCAGCTCTATATCCCACAATTCAACAAGATTGTGATGTCACAGCAGATCGCACTTAACTGTAGTGTATGATATATCAATTATTTTGAGGATTAATCGCACAATATTGCATAATATATTAATTATGTTGAAATAAATTATGTTAAATCGCATAATACTTGTAGCTACCTTATGTTCAAAGTCAAAGTTTATACTACTGATTTTTTTTGTCGTTTGTGACATTTTATTTTTCTCCAACAGCTCAGAAACCTATAGGATTTTATATATTTTCTCCAACAACTTATACTGGTAAATAAAACAAATTCATAAGTAAAAATTGGTTTAAATAATAAATCAGTTCCACAGCGAATTCCAAGTGATCAAGGGCTTATAGTGCATTGCACTTAAACCTTATGCACGAGTTCCGCCAGTAATGGGCACTTGTGCAACGTAAGCAATGACGCACATCCACGAAATGTAGGGAAGTTCAATCACTGAAGGATTCGCCAGACTGGTTCGTGAGTCATTTTGAATAGTCCAATATAAGAAAAGATTAATTTGTTTGTGAAACTGTACACCTCACAAGTTGTGCTGTGTGTTTGTTTTTTTGCGTGCAGAGCGTGAGGAGCTGTAAAAGCAACGCTGCTGTAATCTGTGATACACTTAAGTGTGCTAAGTCACCATCATTTACGTATATTTTTTTTATTTGTTTTGACATGGTGTGAATGCGCCACTATTTTTCACACTTTCACTCACTTATTCCCAATCTGTGACCCTTTCCATTCACAGTTTTGCGCTGTCCCCATCCACATCATCTGTCGAAGTTCACTTCATCAAATGCGTTCATCCTGAACAAACTGCAACGTCATCAAAAACGGAGTCGCACGACTTTCAGGTATGGTAACAGTATAAAAATAATTTTAATTTGTCATATTCCAAACTCCCGAATTAAGTGGTAAATGTTTGTTGTTATTAATATAAATTTGAAGACCATAATGAACAGCATGTGAAGTACATAACTTACTTGCAGTGAAATTCTGAAGTGTACATCAAATGGACACTTTACTGTCCCATGAGGCCACGGGAGAGGGTGAATAGCAGTGAAGTGACGTAACAGATGCTGGTAGGTAACATGACAATGACAAGAGGATGAATGTAGTCCATCCAAATTACTTTCATACTGCACACATTCATACGATGGCCCTGTCCCAAATGGCACACTACATGCACACTTGCGTTCTTGCAGATTTACAATGGCCGCCGTCTGCGCGTGTCCGTCAATTCCACAAGACCGTAGGGTGTCCCATTTGTCATTTTATGTTTCAGAAGGGTGCCCCATTTGCGGCCTATGTGCCTTTGATGCCCACTTTAGCCAAGCTCGTAAGCTCCACAGCAGACTTCTACCCGACAGTCGAAACGGCGTTTTGTCAAGAAAATGTGGACTCGGAAGCTAGGGCTTAGGGTTCCATTTGGGACAGGGCCTATATGCAACATACTTTTTAATGGTTGCGAAGTAAGTAGCCTACTTATTCAAAAATTTTACCTACTCAGAGAGTATGTAAATAATGGTTAAACATTTACTGTTTGATTTTAGGATTACACTTTACTTAGTACTGAGGTGGTATACAATGATTGATGGGCACATATATTCCTCTCCACTTCCTGTGAAGTTATGTATTGATGAACCCTTGTTCCGTTTGGAATCTCTGTCGTGTCACTACAGTACAGTAAATCACACTGTACCTTATAACAATCAACTACACAACAGAAAACTGTTGTACTAACACATTTTCTCCTCTGTTTGTTAAACTAACATTATGATCCGTTTTAATAAAATCGGTGGAGAAAATTGAGGCGGATGTGTTCTGAAGTGCTTTTCAGGTGTACTGAAAATAGATTGAGAAAGATTAATGTTATAATTTTAGTGATTGTGTAATCCTCTTTGACTGTAAAGCCGAGCATAAACGTGTTAAATGGACAGCATTTGAGCTGCATGAATAAGTCGAGAGGTAGCGATGCCAGATGAGAGAGAAACAGTGAATGGGAGCACGCTCTGTCTATATGTGGGCCGTCACTTGTGTGGATGGTGATTTCCATATCAATATTTGAGAGCTGGTGAATAATTTATGGACTCACTGATACAATGAATGCTGAGCTGAAAGATACTCCCCCCCCCCCCCCCCCCCCCCATCCTGTGCTCAGCCCTCAAGGGTGAGAGAGACACACACAAACCCAGTGGTTGTAATGGTCAGCGTTCATTGTTGAAGGGTCAGTCCTTTCGGTTCACTCTCTACAATTCCTCTCTGCGTCGTTGTATAATCTATGGGTTGCTGCTTAGAAAACGTGCGGTCCAAAAAAAGACATCTGCTCTGTAAGAGAATGCCCTAATTATTCATGACCATTTAAGCTTTGAGGAGTTAGTCTGTGTAGCATATGTGTCCTTCTCACTAGCGCATTGTTCGGACCTCACTAGTTAAAGACTTGTTCATTGTATTTTTCTCTTTCCCTGACAATAGTGTTAAGTATTCATGCAAAGGAGCTCTGGATTCTGCCCAGAAACCTATTTTTGGATTCTCTCTTGGTTTCACAGATTCAGTTTTTTTTTTCCCTCTTCTTGTCACTGCCCTAAATCTTTCACCGTGTATTTAAATTATTTTTTCCCTCTATGTGCCGATCAATATTGGTAACACATCCACATTTCATCCATATTGATATTCCAGTAACTCCTTGGAATTTGCATGTCTGGAATTCTGTAAACCGGATTCTTGTGGCCACCATCACACACACAATACAATCCTGCAGAATCCGACAGGCGGCAATTACAACAGAAGTCACACACACACAACTATAATTTGCACCTGGGACATCACCTTGGCTCCAAACAAAAGAGTCTGCTTCTTTGTGTGAATGTGCGTGTGAGTGTGTGCTATTGTTGCGCCGCCAACGCCTGTTATTCACAGTTCTCGTATGCATTCAGCCCATGAGAACAACAAATCACTGGTCAGTGTCAGAGGTCAGACTGATTAGACTGCGATATGTTAATGTCATGCTAATGACTGGATTCACTTAGGTAACAACAAACATGCAACTTAGTTAAACATGTTTTAGAGTTTGAAAACATCCCAGAAGATGGTGTTTTTGTGACATGTATTATTATATGTTGTGTAACATTGCCTCTCATCATTGTTACATGCGTCATTAGTGTTAGTGGAGACTCCTCACTGGCCTGTAAAGACCTAGCCTAGTTAACATGAGATAATCTAACCAGAGGAGCTGTTCTCTATGTTCTCTGTAGTGTCAGCACTTTTTGCATGTCATAATCGCAATAGTAATTGAGATTCTGCAGAAAATGTGTAAAATGTGCAAGTAACCTCACCACCATGATACTAAGCGGTTTTGGAAAGGTTGCTAAGGTGTATTAGATGATTGCTATTGTGTTGTGGGTGATTATATAATATTCTGGTCCCTAGATATGGCTCAAGTTTCTATGATTCTATCCTTGCTAGGCTTATCAATTTGAGGTAACATTCATGTGCAAAGCACCAACCAAAGTTTTACAAGTAAGTATGCTTCGGGTTGCCATTTGTAAGTATACTTCGGTTTTCCATTTTCTGCTAGTATTTATGCTTAGTGCGCATTATATAAATGTCCTCATCTATGCAGGGTGCCCAATTTTTGTGTATGCACATGTAACGTTAAAGATAGTTAACAGACTTAATTTGGGGGGAAAAAATGTGTAACGACTATTATCCACTAGAGGGCATTTCTCCGTGATGAGTGAAATAATTAGGAACGAAGGAAGAAGCCATTTTGCCATGGAGAGAGAGGAGAAAAAGACTGATTTAGAGCGTGAACATTAAAACATTTTTTTATAGAGGATTGAAAAGAGATTTAAGTTCTTTTCCAGGTAAATACTTTCATTTCGAGGAACTGTTTTTTTTGTGCTTCCCTGTTGATGCGTACCTTGGACCTTGGACGAATGAATAGTGAGCCAACAGTGTCTATTTAAGAGAATACAACACACCATACACTTTGGATAACTCGAGTGATACAGAATTTAAAACTACTCGGGTAGTAGATTTTTCTTTCTTCTGTCACGTGACAGCTTCTGCTTTTTTTTGGAAGGATCAGACTTTATACGAGGACAAAGAAAAGACTTTTCGAACTGTGTTTGAGGAAATATTTCTTTTATTTGTCATGTCAAACTACAGGCCTGACTGTATTCCCTCTTATTTCTATTGATTGAATGTTTGCAAATTCTGATCTCATTTATTTATTGATGGTACACTACTTTTCTTCCCTCACAAGTTGTAGTGAAATTGCGGTCTCAAATCCTCCTTACGAACTTAGACGTTCAGAATAGTGATACGTTACTGTGCCCATTCATCCTGATCTGTTCATTTAGAACCCCAGGCTTTAGTCAGCATGAAATGAAAATTAGTATTTATTTTATTTTATTTTTTATTAAGAATGACCTTTGACCTCGTAATTTTTGAATGAAATTTTCTGTGAAACCGCCACATCTCAAAATCCAATTAAGAACTGAATTAAAGAACCAAAGCCCTGTTCACACCAACAGTGACAAAGCAACATTTAATTTCAATAAAGAGTTGGCAATTTCCGGTGATGCAAGCAACAGTGTCTGTTGACGACAGGATGTAAGCGCTGTGACAAAGTGACCAATAAAGTGAAGTCAGTGGAGCGCACATGATCCGTCACTACATCCTGTACTGGAGTGTCACGACAAGATGGAAAATAAGTTAATTTTAGCGATCAAGTAATTTCCAATAGCTTAATTTATGATTTATGATTTGCCAAGTCCTTGTCCTGCATTTTTTTTCTTACTGATAATCTGTTGCACTGTGGAAGAAGTGTATGTCACAATACCTAAGAAAAGATCTGCCGCTTCTTCCGTTTCATCGTGACTTTATATATGCCCATCACATTTACTGCAAAAACCAGCCATTCCAAAGTGAATCGGAGTTTCACATGAGGGCGAAAGATTTCGCTCGTGTTCATGTTAGTCAAGCGAAAATCACTGCGTTGACCAACTAAAACCTGTTTGAATTGAAAGCGACTGTGTGAGGAGTGCTTACTGACAGATGGACCTGTTTTTGCACGCATGATTTTGCTGAAATTTCACTAATATGACTGCACCTTTAGACTTTGTTCAGATCGTTAAGCCAAAGTATGAGTAATAATAATAGTGATGGCATCACTAGTATACCTAATTTCGTGAATACCTTGACCACAGTTTTATGCTAATAGAGGAATAGGTGTCCAACTCCTGCTCATCTGGAGTCTTAACAAGGTTTACGATCAATAAACGCATAAACAAACGAGTCAGTGAGACGTAGGCAGTAGCCTGTTGTCAGTCAGCGTTTTTCCCCCAACAAAAGAAGCTCCTTCTGCTCATCTGCTTCCAAACTCCCACCCACCCCCAACTCTGCTCAAGTTGCACTCCCTGCATACCACTTACTTTTCTCTCTCATTCTGCCCTTTTCTTCCTTGCAGCCCCTCCTCTCCTCTCTCATGTTATCTTTTGTCAGGCCTTCCTCCTCTCTCTATCTGTCACTCCCCAAAGCTGTCTTGCATCAAGAAAACAGTAGCATTAACCCACTGTTCATTTAAACTCCACAAATCAATCAAATGTTAATATGGCTGTGTTAGCTGCCTATATTCTACAGATTTATGCTTTGTATGATACGATTTCTTCACAGCTCAATTGAAAGCTTGTAGAAAAGTGAAACCACATTTTTTTATTGCGTTTTAGTTGGACACTTCATTTGCTGTTCAGCCAGCCGTGAAAGACTGCGCTCTGGCTTTCTCTGTTTTTCTGGCCTGCCCATCCCCCCTATTGCACAAAGTGCCACACGCTTCCTGTTTACACTTGAAACAACTGGACTGGGAGAGAAGAGATATAGCTGTGTCATCGTTGAACCTCAGGTTTTTTTTTATATATGCACCATGCACTTTCGAATCCACCTGTTGAACTTGTATAATTACATTATGAAGAAACAGTTTTAATAACAAATGTTAGGAACATGTATATGGTTGGAGTATTCACTCAAATATAAAACTTCTGTCAACATTTATACACTCTTATATAATTCCAAATTTGTATGCTGTAAACGATTTTTGTTTTCCACAGAAAAACTAACATACAGAATACAGGCTTATAACAAGTAAATGTGCTTTCCTTTTAGGTGAACTATTCCTTTAATGGCCTGGGTAGTATTGCTTTTTGATACATCTTGTCCTCTCTTCTTCATCCTTTTGGCTTTGAGCTAGTCACTCAGACCCAGTTCCTCTGTGGACAAAATTGCATTGGCTTTGTCACTAATGTGGTTCCATAGAGCTGCAATCTCTCTTCATCCATCTTTACTCACCATGACAATTTGATCATGGACCGATCTGAATATTTGCACGAATTCTGTCAACATTTTAGCTTGATAATGTCTGATATAAGACCTATATGAATAATGATAGATTTTAAATGCTAACATTTTGGTTAAAAAATAAATAAATATATATATATATATATATATATATAATATATATATATTTATATATATATGACTATTTCTATACTATACAGTAGGCCTAAATATGAATTATATATATATATATATATATATATATATATATATATATATATATACAATTTATATATGTAAATTTATATATTCAATTCCATTGAAAAGTTTGCAGCTCAGCAAGATTTTTTTTTCAACAAGGACACATTAAATTGATCTAAAGTGCTGTAAAGACTATTACAATTTACAGAAGATTTCTATTTTAAACATAAATTCTGTTCTTTTCAACTTCTTTTCCAAAAAATGTATTGCAAAAGTTTCCACAAATCAGCTTTAGAATGATTTCTGAAGGATCATATGACACTGAAGTAATACTATTTCAAAATATTACAGTTTTTACTGTATTTTTGATCAAATAAATGCAGCCTTGGTGAGCATAAGAGACTTATTTCATTGTACATTTTTATTTTATTTTACTGACCGTGTACAAAACCTGCCGTGATGCTCTCTGATTTTTCAGGTCCAATCATCTATACTGAATACCAAATTTCTACAGATTTCAATATTGCCCTGTTTTTGGCTCATTTTCATTCATATTGTAAAAAGCCATGTATTTTCTCACAAGTTTCACACCCTCCTCTTCCTCCTAATTTTGACGCTCCCTATCTACAATATAGATGAAGAAATTGCGTGTGAAGTTTGTGATTGAGCAGGCTGATGTCCATATGTTCTGAATGTCGGGTTGATTTACAGCTTAGCACGTAACACGCGACCGTATCATTGCCAACATAACTGGCAAGAACATTAGATCACAATTCCATCCTTTTCTTCTTCGTCACATTGGACGCAAGCAAGAAGCAAATTCAATTAAAACACCAAAACAGACATCCACCAGGAAGAGAGGGAGCACACACGGCAGCGAACATGCGTCTCTTTGTTTTTGTAATTCACTTAGACCGGGGGTTATCGTTCCGCCCACACGTGCTGTGCATTTGAGACATCATGAAGGAGTCAGGCGACACCTCGGGCCTCTGCTGCTGCTTTCAAACACTTTACTTCTTTCTTTTGTGACCTTCCTTCAGTGTTATCTATGAGTTCCTCCAGGGAGAGACCAGACACATTCACAGATGCCCAAACATAATTTACATAATAGCCGCTGTGTCCACTTTCTCTGTTTTTGTTTGTTTTTCATGAGAACATCCAATCTAATGGTCTAGTGCCTCAGTCTCGAAGTACAACTATTATTTTAACTCTAAAATGCGGCCATAGTGGTTGTTTTGTGCTTCTTCCTGTTGGCTGTATTATCTAAAATCCTGCTGAATGTCTGTGACTAATAGACTCATCTCTATTATGAAGGCTAATTATGGTTGAGGAGCAGAATGAGATGTTTGTTTCTCTCCTCGATTTAGACCGCCATAGCTACCTAAATCAGATGCTAACGTCATGAGAAACAATGACTATTTCTCGTTATCCAAGAATAGAGATGTGTACCCCTCCTATTGTTTGGTCCACTTAAATACTCATAGGACTCAAACAGGAAAACAACAAAAAGGTCAGCTGAGAAAGACTGATATAAACGCTGCCTTTGTCTAGAGGACATGAACGGAAGGTCATGAGATGTTGACTAGAATACATAAACACTGTTCAGGAGGCAGAACTGTGTTTACGCAACTTTTATATTGTGACACTATATTTTAAGCATGCTGGCGATCTGGGGATAATCTGCAGCACTTCAAATTTTCACTTTGAGTAAAACAGTAAATCATTGTGGCTTCAAAAGAGGTTGTCCAGTTGTGATAAGAGCCCCCAGGGTGCTGCTGCTATTGTTTTTTTTGGAGCAGTGATGCTACAGTTGAGCACAACACATTAAAGCTTATTCAGGGCTCAAACAAACAAGCCTATTCAGGAAGAAAAAATGATTGTCAATAGCAAGACACTTCAGATTCAGAACCATTAAACTAAGAGTTGCACTTTATTTTACAGTGTGTGCACTTATGTACTTACAGCGTTATTGCCTAAGAAAGTACTGGGTAAGGCAACTACATGGGTTAAGGTTAGGTTTAAGGGTATGTTCAGGGTTAGTACCTAGTTATTACACAGTTATTGTAATCACTATAATAAGCACATGTACATGTGGAACAAGGCTGTAAAATAAAGTGCTACCAAAATGAGTATCTAAGGTGAACACCATTCATAATGCAATTGTTAGTGAATGTGTTCATTTCTTCATAATGTTAACTTCTACTTACGTGATTACCTGCTCTAGATGGAGTTGCAATGCTGTGTTTTTTTGTTTATTTAATTTATTTATGGATTTGTTTGTTCGGGTAAATTAACCAATTTTAAAACATTTAGTGATTTATTGAACTGTCCTGCATTGTACATTGGCTCTTATGTAGAAATATGTGTATGCATTATTATTATATATATTATTATAATTTTTTTTTTTGTGTGTGTGTGTGTGTGTGTACACACTCGCCAACCACTTTATTAGGTACGCTTGTTAACGCGAAGATCTAATCAGCCAATCATATGGCAGCAACAAAACTCATTTAGGCATCTAGACATGGTCAAGACTACTACTAAGCATCAGAATGGGGAAGAAAGGGAATTTAAGTGACTTTGAACATGGCGTGGTTGTTGGTGCCAGACGGGCTGGCCTGAGTATTTCAGAAACTGCTGATCTACTGGGATTTGCACGCACGCACGCACGCACGCACGCACACACGCACGCACACACACCAACACATACCACACAACACACTCACACATATGTTTACAGAGAATGGTCCACGTTTACAGAGAATGGTCCGAAAAAGAAAGGAGCAGAATGAGAAAACTGGATGTGAGCATTTCTGTGGGTAAAAATGCCTTGTTGATGCCAGAGGTCAGAGGAGAATGGCCAGACTGGTTCCAGCTGACGAACGGCAAGAGTAACTCAAATAACCACGTTACAACCGAGGTCTGCAGAAGAGCATCTCTGAATGTACAACACATCAATCCTTGAAGCAGATTGGCAACGGCAGCAGAAGACCACACCAGTGCCACTCCTGTCAACTAAGAACAGGAAACTGAGGCTACAATTGGCACAGGATAACCAAAGTTGGACAATAGAATATTGGAAAAACGTTGCCTGCAGTCTCGAATCCTGCTGCAACGATGGTTGGGTCAGAATGTGTCATAAATAACATGAAAGCAAGGATCCATCCTGCCCTGTATCAACGGTTCAGTCTGATTCTGGTGGTGGTGTAATGGAGTTTGGCCCCTTAGTACCAATTGAGCATAGTTTAAACACCACAGCCTATTGTTGCTGACCTTCTTCATCTCTTTATAACCCATCTGATTTACTTCCAGTAGAATAACACAGCTTATCACAAAGCTCAAATCTTCTCAAACTGGTTTCTTAAACATGACAATGAGTTCACTATACTCAAATGGCCTCGACAGTCACCAGATTTCAATCCAATCCAATATAGCAACTTTGGGATGTGGTGGAACGAGAGATTTGCAGCAGTCTGCAGCAACTGCATGATTGTATCATGTCAATATGGACCAAAATCTCTGAGGAATGTTTTCAGCACATTGTTGAATCTATGCCACGAATAATTAAGGAAGTTCTGAAGGAAGATTTCCATTACACGAGAGTAGATGTTAAAACTTCATGCTGATTTGTACTCGGCTTTCGCCAAGATAAGCAACACTAAGACGTAGGTTTACAGTAAACTATGCTTCTCCATCCATTTACGCTTCTTTCCATATGAGGGTGTGACTCCCCTTCTGTCCGGCGTTAACGGCTGCAGTGTACTTGGCGCGTCAGCACACACGACGGCTGCAACTACAGTGTGGTCTCCCTAGTGGACCAACACGACAACCGTCTGGATTGAGCCGAGTAGGGGACATCTCTAGGGTCTTCAAGTGGACACCTTCCGTCCTCAGTGTTTCGTCGACTAGCCCACGACACCTCAAGAGGGCTCGACAGTGACTCTGGCGTCCCAGAGTCACCCCCCTCCGTCCCCCACTCAACTCAGCCCAGCTTACTGACCTCTACATCCCTCCTGCTGCTGAGACCTAACCACAATCTCACAATCTCTCCGCAACCCAACCATACGCGCCAACCCGATTGACTAAGGCTGTCGAGCCCCACTGGTGCGTTAAAGCAGTTACAGTGGCAACGGTTCCGTATGGCATACCACCTACCGCAAAACACAATATCTGCCCAACCACCCGTCATTCTATACTATACAACCTATACAAATTGTATAGTATACTATACAACCTATACTATACAACCTATACAAATAAACCAACAGACTCTTCAAGTTTTTCAAGAATTCTACGAAACCGTAGCGTGGCGGCCTGTACACAGCCAGCTAGAATCTTTCCGTCTCAACCACAGCCAGTTGCTGCTCCTTTCTGCTGCTTCAGATAAGTTCTTTACTGTGCGACGCAACTCTTGGCCGCTGAATCCGACGTCTCTGAGGAACCGGGTTGTAGAGTGTGCCACAAAACCTCGACAACCCACTTCCACTGGATAAACCTGGACTCTCCATCCTCGCTGTTCTGCTTCAGTGGCCAGATGAGCATACCGCAGTTTCTTCCTCTCATATGCCTCATCTACAGCATCCTCCCATGGCACTGTCAACTCTATCAGTTGAACAATGCGTGCTGATCCAGACCACAAAACAATGTCTGGTCGTAGGTTAGTGGTGGCAATCTCAGGTGGAAAAATAAGCCGTTGATCAAGATCAGCCAGCATCTTCCAGTCCCTAGCAGCTTCCAGTTGTCCTGGCCGAGAATTGGTGTTAACACCTTTTCTTGGTGGATGCTCGCCTGGGTGGAGGAATATTGTCTTCTGCGTGTAATGTTTTGCTAGAACAGGCGGCAATTTATTGGTCATACTACGCTTGCCTTCCAATGCTAAAAAAAGGGGATCCAAACTGGGACTAACAAGGCGTACCTATTAAAATGGTCAGTAAATGTTTTTGTGGTATATACAGTAAATCTATATATAGATATAGGAACATGTTCTACTTGGTGAAATCATATTAACCATTTAAATATAGAACACAGTCTTACAGTGTGTAGGAAATGCCATTATCACCCGGATGTAGGTCGCTAACACAGAGGTTACAGGTTCAATCCCAGTAAGGCATGAGCCAGTAATGGACCCTGGAGAGTTTCTAGATCATAATCCAGTCATGTTACAAGTGTGCCCTTGACCGAAGTGCTTAACCCCAGGTTACTCCAGCAGGGCTGTTCCTGTAATTAGTGTGCTGTCAGTTTGAATGAAGAGCATTAACTAACTACTCATGTATACCCCACTTTAAGGTCACATTACAAGAACTTTTGTGTGTTGAAATAGCATTCCGTTTTATTTTTATAAAGTAAAATAAGTGGTCAAAGTTCACTGAAAAATAACTTTTGGATCAGTTTAGTTAAAGAAGGGTTAAGTTTAGTTTCATTATCCTTGAAAAAGTCATATCCATTATTCTCATTATCCCTAAACGCACACACACACACACACACACACACAGAGAGAGAGAGAGAGAGAGAAAGTGAGAGCCAAACATGAACGTTGTGTTTTCCATTTTAATAACACAAGCCTCATAATACTGCATAATAATAAAGAATCATAATGTCTCTAATTAATGTTTTTGGATTGGTTCTCATTTGGATTCAGGCCATTTACGTTGCGATCCAGCTGCAGCAGCTTTTTAGTCCAGCTTTTAGTTCCTGACTCACACGATCATTCACAACATTCAACTGTAGATTAACTAAGATTGATATGGGTTCCTGCGGTGCCCTAGCGCAGGCAGTGTACGTGCTTATCATATGACTGAAAAGGAAAGGATGGGTTCACTGCACTGTGTTGTTAAACAAGACAGTGACCCAACACCCTACACTGCTCTATAAGACACTTCTTGTTAATCGTTTCCTGTCATTGTGTGTTAGAGGAAAGGGAGTGGAAGCGATCTGTTTTCATTTGAAAAAACAGTTTGTTAGACAACCTCACAGGGTGTTCGTCTCTTTTCTTAGTGTGCTTTTTTCGGCAGAAGGTTGTTAAGGTCCAACTCGTACAGTTTTTGGGAACTTTTGTAAATAATTGGAGTGCAAGAAGAGCGCACTTTCTACAGATTATTTTCATGCAAAAGAAAATCACTTGGTTGAGTATATTGCTGTGTGCACTTTAGGTGCCAATTAACTGAATGGCTAGGACAGGAAATCCTGAGACTGTGAAGTAATTGTGATAGTCATATAAACAGTCTGTGAGCGAATATTGATCGGATCTATTGATTGTGAGACCTGAATTCAGTAGGAGCAATTTGCCAAGACAGGGAAATGGAGACATGTATAGTGTGTCCTCGATTACCATTAGGAACCATAGCGGATTTTTCTTATTCACGATGAAGAACAAAGATGACACGAAGTAACTCTCCTAACTGTATCTCAAAAGGTCAAACCTTTTATCTTGTATGCTGTGAGAAATTTATGAACAGTTTACTGAACACACACACCATCTCTGTATCCTTCGCTTCTGATTTAGAAACAGTTTGGCATGGACATGTTCAGCTTTTCTTGTCACCACTACTATTTGGTTTAAATGGATATGTTGTTCTACCAGATTTACTCATTAAATGGGCAGATTCATACATGAAAAACAGACGTTTTGCTATTCAAAAAGTAAAAAAAAGGGTGTAGCATTTGAAACGTACAATTACTGAAACTATATAATAATCCTGTGTTTCTCAAAATGTTCAGGCCAAGCTTGTCACCGTAAACATTTATTTTCTAGCATTGGACAAATATAATCATCTTTGCTTAAAGGGATAGTTCGCCCAAAACTGAAAATTCTGTCATCATTTATTCACCCCCCATGTTACTCATCTTGGAATGTAAAAGAAGATATTTTGAAAAATGTGTCCATACAATGAAAGTCAACAAGCACATGATGCTGATTTATTGTTTTAAGTGGCTAGCGCCTTGCTCTGTTTAACAGAAATGTATTAAATGAAATTGTGATGAATTTGTTAATATATTAATTTGGTCTCTTTTTTTAACAACAACATCGCCTACTAATGCATTGCAATTTCACCTAATACATCTTGTGTGTTTCTGTAGCTCAAACAGAACATGGTGCTAGCAAAACCAAGGTCATGGGTTCAATGTCTAGGCATGAACTTAATCAAATGTGTACCTTGAATACAATGCATGTAGCGTCAGTCACTAGCATGCCTCTTGAGGCAAGGGAAGTGAGGTTTACATGCAAAGCTTTCTGGACTACGTCCTTTACACGAGAAACGTCAAGAACATGAGTTTGGTTCTTAAGAAATGCATGAACTGATAAAGAAAATGTACTTTGAATGTAAGTCACTTTAGATAAAAGCATTTGCCAAAAGCATAAAAGTATGCGTGATTTTTTTTCCCCAAACCACTTTCCTGTTCCTGGAGATCTACCTACCTGCAGTATTCTGATCCAACCCTGATCCAACACACCTGTCTGTAAATATCAAGTGCTCCTGAAGATTTGAATTAGCTGCTTTAGTTGTTTATCAGGGTTGGAGCTGAACTTTGCCACAAGGTAGATCTCTAGGAACAGGACTGGGTGCTCCTGTTATAAACGTTCTTGAAAACTTAAAAAACCTGGAGTGGAGTTGGAGTGGAGTAGGCTATTCTCTGGTCAGGCACTTACCCTCATCATTTCTATTAGTCATTACACAGCCTCTGACCAGAAAAAAAAAAAAACAGCCAGCAGAAAGGGGGACTTTGTGGGGGGCTGTTTCCTCAAAGTATCCCCTTACGCTCAAACAAAAGGCTTGTTCAGTCTGCTGCGTGTCTGAATGTGGAAGACCCGGAGACCCTGTACAATTATAATAAAACCTTAGATAATGTATTTTCAGTAGGTCGTACAAATCTATTTGAACAAATCTAGGTCAAAATACGGCCTGATAGATGAAAATAAGCGAAGCAGCGACAAACACAAACCCATTATTCACAGCTCTCCTTAGTCAGTCCTGGCCTTTGTCTACGCAACCCAGCCAACAGTTTTGGCAAGTGTGTAATCATTCTTCTGTCTGCATAATTCAAACGTGGCGCACATAAATTATGCACACAGTGGAGTGATTAGCATCTAGATTTAGCATCGAGGAAAATAAACACTGAACAGTTTTAATTTGTGAGAGACTCTCAAAGGTTATGTATTTCATTGGTCTGTAGAGCATTCACGTGAAGAGCAATATCAGCAGAACTAGATTTTTTAGGTGCAATCTTTTAGATATAAAACTGGTGTTTAAAAGGTAGACAGACGTAATGGTTTGTGCTTAAAGGAGATCTATTAGAGGGCAGGGGTGATGATATTGAGATATAATGACATAGTTGAGAAGTGCTGTGTTGGGTAAACACAGGAAGGGCCTCATTGAGGAAAGAAAGAAAGAGACGAGGAGGGGTGAGAGAAGAAAATAAAGCTGGGAGGAGGAGTGTGCCAGCAAGCTGGTGCTAGTGCGCCTCAATAAAATGCAGGGGGCTTCATGCAGGACACAAGCCAGGGCTGACTGCCTATTGTATCAGCGAGACAGTCCCCAGAGAGATGCCTTACACAAAACATACAGTCCCCTCCCAGAATGAAGAATGTGGCATCCGATGACTGCTGAACAGCAGCAGACATCAAAAGCTGAGGACACGCCACTGGTCGCATCAATGAGGATATCCAAATAAATAATTAGTCTATGCACAATGCATTCGTACCCTAACACACATTGACATCATCAGTAAAACAACTACCATCGCAAGCAGAAACATTATCTTTGGTTAGACATTTTGGTGATCTGAATCAGGGGTTTTCAAACTTTTTTTTTTAATTCCAAGGACATACAAATATAACAATCTCTGAGGGAACTGCCTAAAATATGAAGTCAGCTATATTTTAATAGATACACATTTATACCATTGCCATGATATTATAAAAACATGTTGTTTCCTAAATGAAGTATTTGTTATTTCTTTGTGATTGCAATAAAGGCAAAACAAATTATTAAAAGATTATCTGGAAGATATTTTATATGAAGTTTATAGCTTTCTTTCTTTTTTTCTTTCTTTCTTTTCTTTCATTTGTTTCAACTAACGGAATGATTTTTTAATGGTTTTAGTTCACGATTTAGATAGATAGATAGATAGATAGATAGATAGATAGATAGATAGATAGATAGATAGATAGATAGATAGATAGATAGGGACAGTTTAAAGGTTTTTAAATGCATTTATTATACTGTGCATCTGTGTTGATTCCTTCACATTCAGTCAGTTGGCCATTGATTTGATGTCATCAAATGTTTTCAGTTCATTGGTCAAATATAACATCCTATAGTATGTAGCATATAGTTGGTCTAATATTCTGTGACATTATTCACTTTCTTTTGTCTTAAAGCTATTTAAAAGTAGCCTTCACATAAATGTAAAAAAAAAACTTAGTATTGACAGCTGGGCCATTTCAGAGGCACCACAGCCATAGCCACCGGTCAGCCACAGATTCACGGCCCTCATGATAAGATTTCAGGGTTCCTGCGGTGAGCGTGGATCTGTGTACTCAGGTGACTGGGGGTAATTACTTCTGGGATCTGTCCCTAAGGCACACACTGTAAACGACAAGTAGGCCTAATCACTGCAGGATAACAGGGGAAGACACAGGAAATAGCATATCTAAAAGAGAGGATGAAAGAAACGAGAGTGCAGCATGGAGAGAAAGCCACAAAAAAAAAAAGGCAGTGCGACCCCCTTTAAGTTCATAAATGTGCAGCAGCAGCTGCTACTTCTGAATGTGATGCTTGAGTATTAGTTGTCTCCAGATTGAACGTCCACGTCTTCTATTTCCTCTGGGACGTCGGAGCAGAAGTGTGGCCTCTCTGTTTGCCAGCATTGTCAGTTGCACGCATGCAACGATGCAGTCTCGGTGAGGCAGGTCTGAATGAGGTTCTTTGAGCTCATCCATTGTAGGAGACAGCTGGCCCCCCTGTTACTTCTTCCCTCACTGGGGGGCAAAGGGCACCCGGCACCAGGGGATTGTGTTTCCCGTCTCATTCATCTCCATTGAGAGAGAACGGCTCCCTCTCTCTGCTTCTCTCTCTGTCTGGGTCCCTCAGAATGACACATTGTTGTTGAGCAGATGACGAGGGTTTGCGCCACAGGCTCAGGAATGTATGGCATGACTAAAGACTTTTTCATGTTTGGGGCTGAACATCAGTGAGGCCTATTCACACCATGCCTGAATTTCAATATGGAAAAACCCAAAAGATTATAAAATGAAACAATGAATCTCTATGAACAGTGAACATTTGTAGTGAGATGAATTGCTTTTTATTTATTCTATTTTCTTTTTCTTTTTTTGTTTGTTTGTTGTTGAACATTTCATTCAGGTATGCTTCTGAGAGTGATCCCATTGGAAAATTGTATTGCTCAGATGTTGTTCTTTTTGTAGTCTAGGATATTTAATTTTAGTCATATTTACATACACTACTGTTTTCTTCAAAATTATCATTGGAAATATTGTTGCAAAATAATGTGTTTTCTATTTTTTTCTATTTTAGAATGTTATCTGTTCCTGTGATGGACAGTTGATTTTTAAGCATCATTACTCCACTCTTCAGTATCACATGATCTCTCAGAAATCATTTTAATATGCTGATTTGGTGCTTAAATAACATTTCTCATTATTATGTTTATAACAGTTGTGCTGCTTGACATTTTTTGTGGATACCTGCATGATACATTTTATGCATTTGGATTCAGGATTTTGGATGAATAGACATTTATTATAAATGTCTTATTAACCCCACATTTTTGAATAGTAGTTTCTGTGTCAAGCTGTTTCTAAGAGTAAAAATAAAAAGGTAATTGTGAAATAAAATAAAAAAATCCCAACCGAGAAATATGGTCACATATGTGAGAATTGAAGATATGATTTTCACGCTCATGGTTTAATCTCAGTTTAATCTTATTTCTGTCCATGAGGAACAATTTAGAAATTGACATTTATTTGTTTCTATTGGACATAAATTCAATATTATAGTCAGAGTGAATAGCTGTGGCTTCTTGAAATGGTTGGAAATTATCTTATAATTTAATTTAGAGTTTGGTCAGACTTGGTGAAAATATATTTTATTAATGTATCTTATTTGAGCCTTTCATGAGACTTACACAAGCTTTTAAATCACACAATAAATATTTCCAAATTCATCAGAATAAGACATTTTTGGATACCTAATATCTGCCACCGTGTATCTCGTATCTTTCCTTATACCCTGGGGCTATAAACAAACGGATATTATATCCTCCATTACCAGAGGAGCTGAACTATCACAGTGCAAGTCAGTTTGGTCGGAAGCTGTGTGGCAAAAAAAGTGAAAAGGAACCGAGTGACCAAACTGGGGTATTTTAGCTATTTTAAGTCATCCATGTCTGTCTCTCTTAGATCAGGCTCCAAATATAGCTCCCCTACATCAAGCACTCAAAACAAGGCTCCTGCTCCTGGGCTCAAATCCACTAATGTCGTCCTTATTCAAGAGCAGCTCAATCTCACCATCTGGGGCCGATCTCAGATGCCACCCTCCCTCTTTGTTTCGGAGGAGCTTCATTCTGTTTGGGCCCCTGCATTTATTTACGTGCTGCTGCCAGTACAAGGTCATTTGTCTGTGACACATGTTTTGAGAAATGACAGTGTAGGAGGTTGTTTGCTTCCATTTGGATGCGAAGAGCAAATTTAGGAAAAACAAACTGGGTGCAACCCAGAGGCCGCCCTCTGTATCCTGTCATTTTTTTGAGTACAATGGAACCAGGGGAAGTTGGAGAAGCTTCCCAAAGCTTTTTAGAGCTGTGTTGTGTCGCTGGGCTCTGAGGCTCCATCTAAGATTAAATTCTCATTACCAGGGACAATGTCCTCTGTGTGAAGTCGCTGGTCAGAGGGATGTTGATAGGAACTATCCATTCCATCTGTTTTTCATCATCTTCACCAGCACTCAAACACCTGCACCGTTGGCCAAGTGTACAGAAGTGTTTTTTTTTGTTTTTGTTTTTATGAATATTGTTTGGAGATTTGTAAACAACACCAGAATATAACCCGAAGAACTGGCTGATTAAACAATACAAAGTTCAACAATACAATCTAATTTAAACATACAGACTACAAAAATATATATTTGTATAAAATATAAAATAAAAATATACAAAACTGGCCAAAATATATTGCTAGTAATAATTTAAAATAATATTTACACTAATATAGTTTGAGAAGGATTAGCTATATACATTTCTCTCTTTTTTGAAGAGCCATTTTTATACTAATTACATTGTCCAAAATATATTTTATAATTATAATTTGGAGTTTCCTCAAATGTATTATTTGGAAATATATTTACTTGCCCATTTTGGTACATTTTGTAATATATTTTGGCATTTCAAGTTTAAACAAAAAATGTGCTTATTGTTTAAGTTTAAAATATAACTCATTGTCATGTTCAAGAAACCAATTTGAAATGATTCGAGCTTTGTGACATGGTGCATTATCCTGCTGGAAGTAGCCATAAAGGGATGGACATGGTCAGAAACAATGCTCAGGTAGGCCGTGGCATTTAAACGATGCCCAGTTGGCACTAAGGGGCCTAAAGTGTGCCACGAAAACATCCCCCACACCATTACACAACCACCACCAGCCTGCACAGTGGTAACAAGGCATAATGGATCCATGTTACCCGGTGGGGTCTTCTGCTGTTGTAGCCCATCCGCCTCAAGGTTGTGCGTGTTGTGGCTTCCCAAATGCTTTGCTGCATACCTCGGTTGTAACGAGTGGTTATTTCAGTCAAAGTTGCTCTTCTATCAGCTTGAATCAGTCGGCCCATTCTCCTCTGACCTCTAGCATCAACAAGGCATTTTCGCCCACAGGACTGCCGCATACTGGATGTATTTTCCCTTTTCACACCATTCTTTGTAAACCCTAGAAATGGTTGTGCGTGAAAATCCCAGTAACTGAGCAGATTGTGAAATACTCAGACTTGCCCGTCTGGCACCAACAACCATGCCACGCTTAAAATAGCTTAAATTACCTTTCTTTCCCATTCTGACATTCAGTTTGGAGTTCAGGAGATTGTCTTGACCAGGACCACACCCCTAAATGCATTGAAGCAACTGCTATGTGATTGGTTGATTAGATAATTGCATTAATGAGAAATTGAACAGGTGTTCCTAATAATCCTTTAGGTGAGTGTAGTTCACTTGAAGGAGTGAATGAAATCGAGTGAGTAAATTTGGACACTGAGTGTGCCGGAAATGCTGCTGCTTTTATATAGTTTGTTCATGCTGTTTAATAATCATTTGAAACTTGGCAGACTGGCAGCTCCAGTAATAAGATGAAAAGAATTATCTTGAACTCTGTTATGGAACCTAGCATGTATACACCTTAATTAAACCATTTATAAATCAATTAAAAAGGAATGTATACCTTTATGATATTACGCTGTACCCACATTGGATGCAATTCAGCTGTAGATGCCATCTTCTGGCGAGACGTGGTAATTAATGCAGCGCGCACACTCATAGTGCATTATATGTATTCTCTGGGCATACATCGGTTATACACTCGTTATTGGGGTGCATTGTGGGATTCAATGAGTGAACTCGATAGCGTCGACTGGTTTCGGACACCTCTACAAATGCTGTCCCCTCAATTAGTGTCCTATTTAAGGGTATAGGGGGTGGTTTCAGACACAGCCTAGTCATTCATTCGTTGTCATGGTTTCTAATTAGTCCACACCGTTCCCTGGTCTGTTGATTACATTCCTCATTGTATTTAAGCCATCAGTTCTCTTCTGTTCTTTGCTTTGTGCTAACATTATGTTGATGTTTTGTAGACTATCGCTCTTTGAGTTTATTAAAAGGTATATTTCTTCATTCTTCATTCTGCATCATGCATCTCTCTGAGGTTTTAACTACCAATAACCTGGGACAGATACATTTGAAATATATTTTGGCCATGAAAAATATATGTTTTGGTGTATGGGTATTACTATCGTGCTCTCGCAACTGCTAAAATATCAGCAAGTAGCAACCCCTTAGCAACCGCCCAGAACACTCTACTTTTTTATTTATAAGTATAGATGTCTAATTTGTTAAATCATATTATTATTTAGCTTACGTAGCCCTGTCCCTTTTCAGCGCTGCCCTCGTTGTGTTTTGTCTTCTGCATGAAGGAGAGATCTTACGGATTTATGAATAAACATTTGTCATATCATCCGCTTCAAACATTACAATGCAGATAATGTTCGTTAACACTACAGTAAGTAAATCCACTTCACCAGAGAATTATATTTCGACACCGATGCCATAGAAGCAAAACCGGAAGTTCAAACACAAAATGCAAAAAAATGGCTACAAACTTGTTTCTCTGGCGCAAAAGGTCTGTAGGCTTTCTTACTTTTGACTTGATTGACACCACTTTGCCGGTTTATGCCACATATGTTTCTTTCTGTCATATTGTTCATATTGTTTGTACATGTCTATTGTTGAAGTGTTTTCTTCCATCTGGAAGCTTGGCCTTGATATGTCCTTAAAAGCGTAGCCTACATGAGAAGATCACAGCTGTGGTTGTTTATATGGAATTGACATTTCTGACCAACATAAAGAAAATTATGTTTGTGTAGACTTTGCAGTAGAACACTTAAACATTTTGTTTGTGACATGTAGTGTTTAAACCCCCTGTGCCACTGACAGACTCAAGAGCAGGTCTTTTGTTTGTTGCATGTGCAGGTGCAGTGTGAAAACAGCCACGTCGGAGGAGTGGTTTGATACAGGAATATCTTTTGTCTGCTGGAGGTTTGTTGATTCTGTTCTTATGGGTGGAGCGTCAGGTCCACATTGTGACGCTGCAGTTTTGGGGAGCAGCTGGGCTCGGGGCAGGAAGATCCGTTAAACAGGCACCTTTTGTGGATCAGCTGTTTCTGTCAGTGCTTTGTCGATCTCCATTGACTCTCCCTCCTCCTTTAACCCAGACCAGAGAGTGGTTTTGACATGCTAATGCCTTGCCTGCAATGCACAGCCCAGCTGGAGAGCTCTGCGCCTTAGATGTGGAAAGTGGTGGGGAGAGAGAGAGAGAGAGAGAGAGAGAGAGACACCAGGGTGAAGCGTGCCACAGTCAGGGATTATGGAAATGATCCTGTGTCTTTTTTTAGGCCCTCACACCAACTCTCTTTCAGGCTTGATACTGTACTTGAGCTGAGAGATTGGGTCAGCTTCAAAATCTGTGATGTATGTATTCAGATTAGATCAAAGTGTAATATGAGAAATCCTTAGACAACAAGAAGCTTTATGTTTTTGTAAATCTTTTCTTCACAACAGGAAACTTGAATGAGCTGCTAGGTCCTCTTTCGTGATGATTTTTGTTGCTTCATTGACAAGTTACCTTTGCCGGCATACAATATACAGGTAGAAGGTCATGGGTAGTTGACATAAAAATGTTTAAGCAATGAAACTGGAGGTTTTTTTTTAGTTTTTTTTTTTTTTTTATACAACTTTTACATATGCTGCACTTAAAGCTGCAGTTCGTAATTTTTTGGGATTAAAAATGATTAAAAAAAACAACATTTTTGAGCAACTACATAACCAGCCAGTGTTCAAAACGATCTGCTTGCCTGAGCTCGATTCAAAACGGTAAGCTTGTAATAATGTTTTTAATTCCAGTGGTACAGGTGGATTTCCACGGGAAATTCGTCTTTGTGTCATTACGTCACATCTGTACACATAAAGCAGGAGTTTTGGCTAGTAGGCTATATTGCGTGTGAGGATGTTGGAGGTGGAGATTTATAACCTTTTCTCACAGCACTTGATATAAATAAACTTTTCAATTTGATGGCGGATCCAGAAAGGTTCAAGCGACAATCACCAGTGACAACTGGAAATTCACACGTTGTAAAACGCAAAAGACTTCGGACTTTGGAGTGGCTACAGAAAAAAAGAGACTGCAACAGGGCCCATGCGAAAACAAGGATAAATAAATGTATTAAATGGGCATTAAATGTAGTCACGCAATGTTGATGTTGTTAACATTAACAATTTGAGAACAAAGTATAATTTGCATGGTTTGACGTGTTATGATAAGCGATTGTTAGATTTAATCAATGCGGTTTACTGCAATGCTTTTTTCCCCTTAGTTGGTCAGAACAAAAGTGGATGTTACTTTGTTCAAATGACATTTTCCGGTGAAAATTCTTATGTTGGTCAAACTTTCAAAAAGTAGAATCTGGGATTCCGGGTGACAGTATCCACACACCGGCGCGGTTCCTGACAGCCGCACATTCTCCTCAAAACATTGGATTCATCCGCACTGTGTCGTGCCGAGGCACAACCCACGTAAAGTTGAAAATTCTGCAAATAACTGCAATTGCAGATTTCGAACAGAGATGGCGACAAAGAGGAAAAACTATGGAGTGCATCTTTAATACTTTAACTTTTTTTTAAGTAAATGATATATTAAATAATACAAATTAATTAGTTAATTATATAATAACATATCAAAACCGTATGTTATTTGATTTCCATCTGAATACCTTGTCATTTGACTAATTTCTCTGAGAACAGCAAGCTCAGTCTGCCTGCACGTCGATTGGCTGCAGACATCCTCACCCTTCCCATGGTTCTCCACAGCAATCTGTCAGTCCCGTGTGACGGTGACATCTGCGTATTGGCGACTGGAGGATTAACACTTGACAAAAGGGCAGCCTGCAACCTTCATCACGACGTGCATGCTTGATCCTTTTTGTAGTTCGTTTGAAACATACAAGCTAACATCTCTGCATTTGCACATTATGGGATTTGAAACTAAATTTGTTCTTAGGCTTTTAACCTTTTGCTTACATGGAATTGTCTGATGCAACTAAATCCATTCCTTCTGGTAACTACATCAGTGACGATAAAAACAGCAGCAGCAGCAATGCACATTACTTCAAATAGGCCTATGTATGGAAGCAAAAAGAGTTTAAAAAGCAAATTTGTGGCATCTCCATTGTCAGTTTTTTGACAAAAATCCCTTTGCAATGCTAGATTTCTACTATGTATTTAAATCATGCGAAGGTGCAGTGTGCTTCAGAGATTTGTAGGTCGTTTTCCCTCGCTGTTTTGACTCCATGGGTGAGGACACAGTCTTTTGGACGGTACCTGGGAGACAGGTGGTGAATCAGCAGTGCTTCCCTCCTCATAACGTGTGTGTGTGTTAACAGCGAGGCAGATTAAAACACAAATTTAGCCCAGAATTTTTACATTTCTGATTAATTTATGAAGAAAATGTGGTATATAGATCTTTATGGTTAATCATTATATGGAATTATAATTTGTATATTTCCCTTGTTGAAACTAATGGCAATCATGTAGCTCAAACGGTGCTTGCAACCCCAATGGTTTGATTCCAAGGGAATGCATGTGCTATATACCTTAAGCACTTTTTTATTTTTTATTAAGCTTTACATCCTCATAATTTATACTAATGTAGTTTACTACTTTTTGTAGCTATATTTTGTAGCTATCATTGTAAACTACATTGATTCATTTATTTATCCATCATGAAAACAATAAGGATATCAATTAGGGGGACAGCATAGACATTATATATATGCTGCAGTACGATTAAAAAAAGAAAAGAAATTAATACTTTTATTCAGCAAAGATGCGTTAAATTAACAATATAATAATAACAGGGCAGAAAACACAGACAAACAGGGAAACCCATGCAGGAAACAAGGCAGAAAACCATTACCATGAATGATACGTTCATTGTGTCTGTCACGTGACAACTGAATGAAAGACTCGGAAGATAAAGTAATTATTTATGTTCCCAGCAAATTATCTTTGGCTGCACTATAATGATTTCTTAAAGTAGAATGATCAAGATTGCGTAGGTGGATGTGTTCGGGGCATTTGGCTGTTAAAAGTAGGCCTACAACATTTAAAGCCACTTAAATAAATGAAATGACTCGAATAAAGATTAGTTAATTTTAAAGAACGAGATCGAATGAAAGAGTCAGTAAAATGATCAGAATTTCCCATCACTACATTACACGGATATAAAGAAAGAGTGCTGAGAAATGCAGTGGTGACACAAACAAGACTTCACAAAAAAGAGTGAAAACACAGGGCTTTTAAGCAGGGCTTTAAAGCTACAGTCCGTAGCTTTTTCCTCTTTGTCGCCATCTCTGTTCGAAATCTGTAACTGCAGTTATTCGCGGAATTATCATCTTTACGTGAGTTGTACATCGGCATGAAACAGCGCGGATGAACACAATGTTTTGAGGAGACTGCGCGTCTGTCAGTCACCGCTCCGGTGTGGATACTGTGACTGGGATTCAGAATCACACATTCTACGTTTTGGAAGTATGACCAACATAAGAATTTTCACATGAAAATGTCATCTGAACAAGTAAGTAACATCCACTTTTGTTTTGATCAACTAAGGGAAAAAAATAAACATTGCAGTTTAAATATTCATACCACACACATTCATATTATATAGAACATACTTTTCTAGTGGTCGTGAAGTAATTGCTTATTCAAAATAAGTACTCAAGAGAGTATGCGTTTTTGGACCCAGGTCCAAATGACAGTTTCAGTGCAGCTTCAAAGGGCTTTAAACGATACCAGACGATGAATAAGGGTCTTATCTAGCAAAACGATCGGTCATTTCAAAAACAAATAAAAAAGTTTAAGTTTTATAAGCACAAATGCTCGCCTTGCTCTGTTCTGTGATGCGCGTTCGTGACTCACGTAATACGCAATTACGTTGAAAAGGTCACGCTTCTGTCCTGACGAAAATGTTCTTTTAGCCTTTTTAATATTAAAACACCCAGGATACGCACACGAAATGGGCATTTTAAACGATAAACTGACACGAAGACATTTGAATATGTGTATATGGTCCTCCTTCCTCACATTTGTAAACACTGACTCGATACTTCCGCCTACGCGTGACCTTTACAATGTAATTGCGTATTACGTGACTTCGAACGCGCATCACAGAACAGAGCAAGGCGAGCATTTGTGCTTATAAAACTTAAACTTTTTTATTTATTTTTGAAATGACCGATGGTTTGGCTAGATAAGACCCTTATTCATTGTCTGGTATCGTTTAAAGCCCTTTGAAGCTGCACTGAAACTGTCATTTGGACCTTGAACCGTTTGGATCCTATGAAGTCCATTATATGGAGAAAAATCCTGGAATCTTTTCATCAAAAACCTTAATTTCTTTTCGACTGAAGAAAGAAAGACATGGACATCTTGGATGACATGGGGGTGAGTAAATTATCAGCAAAAGTTTTTTTTTAAAGTGAACTAATCCTTTAATACTGAAGTTCTCTGAGGTTTTGATTTAACTGATGAACGGTGGACATGTGTGAACAGTGCAATAACCCACCCCTCAATGAAGCCATTTACCAATCACAATGTATTTCAGAAAGTCATGTAATAATACTATTTGGGCTAGATAACTGAAGCGAACTAATAGTGCTATATGTGCCATAAGAAACTAAACGAGTCTTAACATAATATAGGGAGTTTTTGTTACAAAATTGTGTAATGATTGAAATGTATGAGTATTATGAAGTATCTTGTGAGTGCTTGTGAAATAATGTGGGTATCCTTATACTGCCTTTGTCATGCTGTCTCCCTTCAGGAAGAGATTGTGCTGTTTGTTCATATGTACATAACAAAATGATTAGATAAGAGAGCGAGTGACAAAGAGTCACTTGTCCACAAATTTAACATCTGACTTGTGAATGGTGTGTGTTCTAGGTTTGCCGGCGCAGGATCACATGCTAGATGTTTCACCAAATCTGGATTTCATACATGACATTCATTAGACCGAGAGCAATGTTCAGTCAGCGCAGTTTATACTAAACAGTACATAACCTTAAAACTGGTTTAAAGACCAGTATGCATCCTTGAAGATGCTTGACTTTGTTCCACAAGTCGAATCTCATTCGCTCAACACGAACACACAGTAGATTTGAGAATATACATGTGCAGCCCTTTTGTTTAAACAGTGATCCAGGATTTGCTTCTTGTAGCTGTTTATGCTAAATACATAAGCAGGGTGCACTTAGAAAAAAAAAAAAAAAAAACTGTAGTTCATGTGTTTTCACTTAATTGCACAATCCTTTAATTTCCAGACCTCCCCTAACATAACCACTATGGTGAAGTGTGGTCTATGTCAGCACACTTTTGTCTGTAATAACACAGGTGTACAGGCACTGCTCAATAATATCTCAAAAAGGAGAGCAGAATAATACTGGTTTATTACAATGATTTAGGGATACAGTGTTTGTTTGGCCAAAACTGAGATTATTCTTTCAGCACAATTTCTCTCTCTCTCTCCCTCTCTCTCTCTCTCTCTCTCTCTCTCATTTCACCCACCTTCATAATCAAATTAGGGCTCATTCCAGGCAGAGGACTACGCACATCGACTACGCCCTCCGACTGCATTTGTTTTCCTGGTAAATTGTGGCTTTTACTGAGAGGATGTTGTGGGTGGATTCTGAGCTCACAGGCCTGTAAAAGTGGATATTAGATTGTCTTCATTCTGTCATGCCAGTAAGACACCCGTTTATCTGCTTCCAAATGCAAAATAGATGTCATCATCATAGTAACTTGCATGCATTACACGCTGTTTCCAAAAATATAAATGGGGGTTCCTTGGCATGACTGTACAATTTAAAGGTGCATTCAGTCCTTTTTTCCTCTATAAAAAAGTTCACATAAAATAATAGGGCTTTAGAGTCTGTTATTTTTGAACCAATATGAAACACATAGCATTTTAAGCTTAACAGTTTGAGATAAAAGATATTAAATTTACAATTTAGATGCAAAACAACTTTGCATAAATGTTGTTGCATAAATACTGCTAATTCTTATTATTTTTTATCATTAAGCAGGTAACATTTTACAAAAAGGTTTAATTTGTTAACAGGAATTAACAATGAACTTCTACAACATGTATTTATAACTGAATGTTAATCTCAGCATTTCATTTTGTTCATTGTTAGTTCACATTAATTCATTATGAAAAGTTATTTTTATTTATTTATTCATACAACAATAGAAACATAAGATGCGTCATATTTTATTTAATAGTATACATAAATATAATATAATACATTTTGTTTTCCATAATTGTATAAATAAATAAGAAAATAAATAAAAATACATATAGAAAACATACAGGATGCATTATATTTTATTGGATGATAATAATAATAATAAAACAATTGTGCAATTTTCTTTTTTCTGTTGTATAAATAAATACATAACAGAAAACATAAGATGCGTTATGTTATTTATTAATAATAAACAATAGAATTATAATAAAATAATGGATCTTATGTTTTCTGTTGTTGTAGCATAAATATAATAATTTACTATCAAAGATTATAAAATAACAATTAAAATCATCTGCATATAAGAAAAACAACCAGTATCTGTAGCCTCTGTAAAAAAAAAATATATATATATATATATATAGGCTATATATAATGGCTTTGATAAATGAAAACTTTGCATACTCTGCCCACATCAGCAGGTCTCCTGTCCAACATGACTGCCATTTCTGAGTGCGAAGCATATACCAATGATTGAGTGCAGTTAAAATACTTTTTAAGTATCACACAAAATCATATTGAAGCCACGCTTTTTAAATATTTGCCCATTAGATGCACTTGATGTGATCTTACATAATGCTGACAGCTCTACATGTGAGTCTCATTCAGAGCGATGGAGCTCAGCAAACACAAATGCAGTTTGTTCTGGCATAATTACCTCCAACGCTTATGTAAGTCCTGTGCGACACACCTTAGGAGCCGGTACAGGCTAAACCACGCAGGGACATACACTATAATTAGATAAATAATAATCAAACCTAAACCCAGCTGTCGCCAGGAGAGACACATCTCAGCGATTGACTGAAATGTTGGATTGGGTGAATTGGATAGTCTCTGAATAATTCACTTTTGGAAGAAAGCACCAGTGATGTATTCAGTCATAATCATGGATGACTCATTTCAGATGCTAATCATTATTTGATTATTAATTTCTGAGTTGGAGGGAAGAGGGAATGTGAATATCATTTATAGGCAAAACTAATCATCTTTGCTGTGTTTGGTCTTTGCAATGTATCCAGTCTCTCTCTTAATCGTCTATTATTCATCTTAATCATCTAAGTGTTGCTGTTTACAATTGGAATAGAAAAAACCTTTAACCAAACATGTTTAAAAAACACGTTTGTATGACTCAGCACACGTTTCATGTAACCTTTAATCTTAAACTGTCAACAACCATAAAATCTCCGGTTTATGTAGGACCATGAATTGCACGGCATCTCTAATGTTTCTCATGCCGTCATCTGGCGCCATCTAGTGGCTACAACTATATGGAGTCCTTTGTATGGTAATTTTATTATGAACTAAAGTTTCGTTTTTTATGTTTATCAAATAACATGGATTTTTTTTTACTTTTTATTGTAAAATATTTATAAAATTAATAAAACAGCAGATTTCGTCTGAAAAACTATACAATATAACCATTATAGCCTACCAATATCTTATTTAATATTGACATAGCCTACATTATATTTTTATACATATAGCATATATTACTGAATGTATCGGATAGAACGAGATAAAATAATAAATAAATAAAAAACATGGAAAAGGCGTAACGTTACCGTAAACCGCCAAATATTTAGTTTACAAATTTAGTCCGCTTCCCGCGCGACTCCTCCTACTCCTACGTGGCGTCAGACGCCTCTTAAGTTTAAAGAAACAATTATTTATTTGTTTTTTGGACTGTGTTTAGGCTATTGCAAAGTATTTGGGGTTTAATTTTCACATTTTGTTAAAAATAAGAATGTGAGCCCACTCCTGCATTTAAACAAGTGTCATTCAGGGAATGTAACAGTAAATTAAGCAAGTTTATGTAAACACATTTAAAAAATAAATAGACTAGATCGATTTGATACAGAAATTATGCGACAACATATCACAATACATTATTATCTATCAAAACGCCTTAATTCTACGTTATAACCCTCATTCTTGCCATGCTGCGAGAGTGGCAATGCTAGAGTTAAAAACTCGGTATCTGATCTCTCGCACCACGTGTTGTTTTGGCGCTTCACCGCGCATTTTGCGGACACCCAAACAAACGTGTCGTGAAGATGGCTCGTTTTTATTGAATCGGTTGACGTTTTTAATCTACGGTTTTTATTTGAACGGCAGGATTTCAGGTACAGGTAAATTTTATTTTTCATTTCTGCTTTCATTGCAGTGCACTTCGAGACTGTCACTTGTACC
Source organism: Semotilus atromaculatus (assembly GCA_031834385.1). Lineage (NCBI taxonomy): Eukaryota > Metazoa > Chordata > Actinopteri > Cypriniformes > Leuciscidae > Semotilus > Semotilus atromaculatus. The sequence continues at coordinate 7,294,309 of JAULUF010000019.1, read as the reverse complement.
AACATGGAAGTTCACTGCAATGTTATGTAATGTATTAGGGTCCTCTAAATAGGTTTAAATTCTGAGCCTATTAAAATACACTCCGAAAAAGGCTATATAATGCTATACTAGCATATGCTATAGACTCGTTAGTGGGCTTTGGCGTATTTTGTTTTTGTTTACAAGGTCATGGTGGTTTACATTTTGTCCTCTGAACATTTTTAAGTGCATGGATGTTGCAGAATTTGGCATGGCCATCATACATGTAAATATATTTATGTTAATATTTAAATATTGGATATGTATAAATATATATTTTTTATTTGGTCTGTCAATATAATTAATTATTTCATTTTGTCCTCTGAACATTTTTAAGTGCATGGATGTTGCAGAATTTGGCATGGTCATCATAAATGTAAATATATTTATGTTAATATTTAAATATTGGATATGTATAAATATATATTTTTTATTTGGTCTGTCAATATAATTAATGATTTCATTCCTTGTGTCAGTGTCACATACATATAGATAGAGTCAATCCAGGTACACCATCTAAAGTTAGATGTTAAATCCTACAAAAATATTAAAATGTAAAACAATAACATAGAATTTAGTTCATAAATTGACTTGTTCATCATAGAAGATGTGTAAGTGTTTTTGGTGAACTCTATAGTTCCAGTAAAAAAAAAAAAAAAGTGATATTATTGATTCACTTACCGGTACATTTGTTATTCTGCTTGTGGCTGATTGCTAGATTGTATTGCATCATTGTTGAAATAAACATCACTGTATTTTTCTTCCACTGACAGACGCTGTTGAGTAATGAAGTACATACTGGTGACCGGTGGTGTGATATCTGGCATTGGTAAAGGGATCATAGCCAGCAGTGTGGGCACTATACTCAAATCATGTGGCCTGCATGTCACTGCTATCAAAATCGACCCCTACATCAACATCGATGCAGGCACTTTCTCTCCCTATGAACATGGTAAGTGCAGACTACTTGAAAAGAGATTCACCTCATTAGAATCTTTTTGTTGACGATACAGAAAGATGATATGTTTGCTTTGGAACATCAGTTAGTCATATTTGAGCCTACAGCACACATAGAGCATAAATTACTGATGTCTTTGACAGCTGTCTTTTGTTTATATCAGTGTCCACATGCCACTGTCAATCTCTCTGACACTGTGTTTACCAGGTGAGGTGTTTGTGCTAGATGATGGCGGTGAGGTTGACTTGGATTTAGGGAATTACGAACGTTTTCTGGACATCCGGCTAACCAAGGATAACAATCTGACGACGGGGAAGATCTATCAGTCTGTTATAACCAAGGAGAGGAGAGGGGATTACTTGGGCAAAACTGTACAAGGTGAGTTACACAACAAAGTCATGAGAATGTTTGGAACACAAATATAAAATATGGCATGAGGAAACAGGATTACAGTATGTCTTATCTGTGTTTGAGATTTAAAAAAAATATTTGAATATACTGTTCAGAAGTTTAGCATTGGTAAGATTTTTTTTAATGTTTTTGAAAATATGTCTCTTTATGCTTACCATGGCTGCATATTTTTGATCAGATATACAGTAAAAACGGTAATATTGTGAAATATTATTACAATATATTAACATATTTTCTATTTTTATAAATTTTAAAATATTCCTGTGATGTCAAAGCTGAATTTTTAGGATCATTACGCCAGTCTTCAGTGTCACATGATCCTTCATGCTAATATGTTGATTTGGTGCTTAAAAAACATTTCTTATTAACAGTATTGCAAGAATTTTTGTGGAAGCTGCAATAATTTTTTTCAGGATTCTTTTGTAACATTATATACAGGTGAAACTCGAAAAATTTGAATTTGTTGCAAAAGTTATAATTTTTAAGATTATGGCTTACAGCTTATGAAAACCACAAATTTAAAAACTTAGAATATTACATGAAATCGATAAAAAAAGGATTTTGAATACAGAAATGTCAGCCTTCTGAAAAGTATAATCATGCATAGTTATATATACTAAATGTATTAGTTTCACCTTTTAATTTGAATTACTGAAATACATGAACTTTTGCACGATGTTCTAATTTTTCGAGTTTCACCTGTAAATGTCTTTACTGTCAATCAAATTTTAATCAATGTATTGCATCCTTGAGAAATAAAAGCATTCATTTATTTATTTAAAAAAATGCGAATAATTGTTTACAGTGGTGCCACACATTACCGATGCTATACAGGAATGGGTCATGCGGCAGGCGAAGGTCTTGGTGGACGATGACGGTATTGAACCAGAAGTCTGTGTTATTGAGGTATTTCCATCTGTTTTATGCTGTACATTGAGAGGAAACGGTTAACATGGTTGCTACTAAGGACAGTGCCACAGTTATTAAATGTAAAATAAAAATCTGAATACATGAAGAATGTTCAATACAAAAAAGTAAATTAAGTCCCCTGTATTGTACTACTACTTAGGTAGGTTCGCTGGAATGTTACATATCTACAAGCTTCATGAAAAAAATTCCACCACTGTTAAAATTAATAAATACAATTGAACTATAATATGCATTATTATCATAAATGTATTTACTTTTTTTCCACAGCTCGGAGGTACAGTTGGAGATATTGAGAGTATGCCTTTTATTGAAGCTTTTAGACAGTTTCAGTTTAAAGTGAAACGGGAGAACTTTTGTAACATCCATGTCAGTCTGGTTCCTCAGGTAGGAAACAAGCTTTCTTTTTTATGTTTAAATCTTTTGTTAAAAAGTAATTTATTTGAGTTTGAAAAAAAAAGCAACTACTGTGGTATTTGGATGTATTTTCAGCCTAATTCAACAGGAGAACAGAAGACCAAACCCACACAGAACAGTGTCCGAGAGCTTCGTGGACTTGGCCTGTCACCTGATCTGGTCAGTCTTTACTCCTTAAATGTTGTAAAGACCCAATCCATGTCAAGTCACTCTAGTTCTGAGAAATATTTTTTTTTGTTGCAGATTGTTTGTCGTTGCTCAACTCCATTGGAAACTGCTGTCAAAGAGAAAATCTCCATGTTTTGCCATGTGGAACCTGAACAGGTGATCTGTGTACATGACGTGTCCTCCATCTACAGAGTACCTTTACTCCTGGAGGATCAGGGCATCGTTGACTACCTCTGCCACAGGCTGGACTTGCCCATTGTGATGAGACCTCGAAAAATGCTCACAAAGTGGAAGGAGATGTCAGATAGGTTTGTATGTTTACATCCGCCTAACAGTCCCAAAAAACTGCAATCTTCTGACAGTTCCAAGGTTGTTGCAGCTGTTTTGAGCGACCTGTGTTTTTGCTCCCTAGGTCTGACCGACTCCTGGAGCAAACCTCCATTGCTTTAGTTGGCAAGTACACCAAACTGTCAGATTCTTATGCCTCTGTTATTAAAGCGCTGGAGCACTCTGCCCTCGCCATCAACTATAAGCTAGAGGTCAAGGTAAGAAATGACAGTCAGCAACTAGTAGCAATATCCTGTGCTGTTATGATGGATGGGAATAGTTTTGATCCATTTGAGTGTGTCCTAATAATTTGCAGAAAAAGATCAAATTTGCTTACATTAAACATCTTACATATATTTGTTTGAGTGTGTAAGTTTAATACTTGAAAATGGTACCTTTTTCAGTACATAGATTCAGCAGACCTGGAGCCGGCAGCGTTGCAGGAGGAGCCGGTTAAATACCATGAGGCCTGGCAGAAGCTCTGCAGTGCTGAGTGAGTGTGTCCTCAAAATACACTTGACAAATCACTAGAAAATGATGCAACTAACAACATATACTACTGTTCCAAAGTCTAAGGTCGTTTTTTAAATGTTTTTGAAAGAAGTCTCTTATGCTCACCAAAGCTGCTTTTATTTGATCAAAAATACAGTAGTCAAGTCAAGTCACCTTCATTTATATAGCGCTTTAACAATATATATTGTTTCAAAGCAGCTTTAGAGTGGTAATAGGCAATTAAAGTAACAGATTGTTTTGGTTTTACAGCAGCTCTAGAATTAAGTTATTGTCCAGCTAAAATTAGTTTTGATTGATTCACTTCCATTGCAAAGATCATTAGTTATTAACTTAGGGGCCGCTAACACGACACCATTCTAAACAGAAAACCCTTAACGCGCTCCGGCCCTTTGCACGACAACAGTGCCTGGTGGTTCGAGAACGCAAACCTAGTAATAGGTTCCAAGGTGCAGGCGTTGACTAATTTTGAAAAACTTTATCATCTCTGTGTAAACTTCAAAAACGCGAATCTGTGAAAACACTGACGGCATGCACATGCATATTAACGTTACAGGTTTAGTCTATATGTATGCGCGTTTGAATATGTGCGCAGGTGTGTAGTCTTTCTTTACAAATTGACCTCAACAAATGACTTGTCTGGCCTTAAAAATTCATAATACAGAATTTTGAAAAATTACTACAATTAAAAAATATATGCATATATACATGTATTTTAAAATTTAATTTATTCATGTGATGGCAAAGCCATTACTCAGTGTCACATTATCTTTCAGAAATCATTCTAATATGCTGATTTTCTGCTCAAGAAACATTTCTTCTTATCAATGTTGACAACAGCTGCATATTATATTTGTGGAAACACGGATACATTTTTTCCCAGGATCTTTGATAAATAGAAAGTCTAAAAGAACAGCATTTATTTTGAAATATAAATCTTTTGTAACATAAGTGTCCTTTATTGATTCAATGCATCATTGCTGAATAAAAGTATTAATTTCTTTGTACCTATCTCAAACTTGTAAGTTCCATTCCGCTGATGTCATTTCAACTATATGGGCTCTTGGACAATGTTAACCAATTATCCAATGGCTGTTTATGCTTTGTTTTAAGCAAACTCACAATTCAATCAATATTTTATGAATAAAATCAGATCCTGCTTTTACTACTTGTATTGTCATTAAATATAAAATGTCACATTATGTAAATAAAATAGTTTACATACTGCATTTCACTTTGATTTTAAATGTTGGTGTAATCTGTGAGAATACTGAATGTAATAATCAGACTTTAAGGTTGTTAGTTTGAATATTTATTTATTGAATGAATGTATATTTGACTATTTCATTGTGCTGTTAGTGGAGTTCTTGTTCCTGGAGGCTTTGGTGTGCGAGGCACAGAGGGAAAAATCCAAGCCATTAACTGGGCAAGGAAACAAAAAAAGCCATTTTTAGGTAACAAATTATGTTCACAAAACTAGCGGTTCAGTGCTAGTGACAAAATATGATATAATCACAGCATTCTTGTGGTTAATTTTGAAATCAACCCTGTTGTGCAGGTGTTTGTCTGGGCATGCAGCTGGCAGTGTGTGAATTTGCTCGTAATGTACTCGGCTGGGAAGGTAACACCCATACTTGATTTTATGATATGTCTATTAAAGCAAACATTGCATAGGGTTTTAAATTAATGTTTAAATTTTTTTTATTTCAACTCTTTTTTTTTTTTTTTTAACAGATGCCAATTCTACAGAATTTGATCCTGAAACAAAACATCCAGTGGTAGGTGTTGTTTTGGTAAAACAAATGCAAATGTCTGCATAATGATTCCTTTTTTTGCATGGTGTGTTGAGATCTTTTTTTTTAATCCAGGTGATTGAAATGCCTGAGCACAATCCTGGGCAGATGGGAGGAACCATGCGGTTAGGAAAAAGGCGTACCTTATTCAAAAACACCTCCAGCGTTCTCCGTAAGTTGTGATCTTTTGTGTCATTGTAAAATGTGAAGGTCACATTATATCACAAAAATAGAAACTGGTACGGTTTTGAAGGGTTTTAAATATGCATGTTTACGTAATTTTTTTATTTTGTTGTAGGAAAGCTGTATGGAGATGCTGAATATGTGGACGAAAGGCACCGCCATCGCTTTGAGGTTCACAATAGTAGTAATTGCAAAAATTGTTAATCATAAATCCCATTAGCTCAATCAGTTCCTTTTGCATTTTTCCAGGTGAATCCAGAACTGAAGCACCACTTTGAGGATAGAGGCTTTCGATTTGTGGGTCAGGACCTGGAGGGGGAGCGGATGGAGATCATTGAACTTGAAGGTCAGTGCCTGTATCTGAGCCTATGTATGGAGAAGTTGTCAGTCAGTATTCGCTTCAGCTCATTTCTTCTGTCACAGCAGATCAAACTTATTTTGTCGGAGTGCAGTACCACCCAGAATTCACTTCTCGCCCCATTAAACCCTCACCTCCTTATTTTGGCCTGTTACTGGCAGCATCTGGGAAACTACAGAACTACCTACAGAAAGGATGCCGGCTCTCACCACGGTTTGTTGCCTAGTAAATTCTCTCATATCAGCTTAACTATTTAAAGTGATGACCACTAGCATATAGATTGTCTCATTATCTTGTTTTTTCTTTTCTCTTTATCTCTCAGAGATACATACAGTGACCGAAGTGGCAGTAGTTCACCAGACTCTGAGATCTCTGAAATCAAATTTCCATCACTCTCTTAAAGGGGGAATATCCACATAATCATAAAAAACATATTTATGACATGAGATGATGACCTTGAATAAATGAATAAAAAAGGCTTATGTGTCATTTTTAAGTGGTCTGTGTACAATGATACTTAGTGAAATCATATGGAAAGACCAGAAGAAATATTCACCAGAAGAATAGTACACAGCTTTAAAAATATATTCATAAGAATTAGGCTAAACATTGTGTCAATGTTTACAAAGAGAAAACCAGTTAATACATGAATCTACCTTAAAAGGTAATCTGGAATTTACAGATCCAAAAAAACAAACGCAGTACTGTAAATGCACATTATATATATATATATATTACTATTACAAACGGAATTTGGAGATTTGGAAGAAACGTTTATTTGTCCTCAGGGGAAGGGCTTTTTATTTTCTAACTGCTTTTATTTTGTAAAACTCCATTCCCCCTCATGATCTCGCGATATTTCAGCTGAGCTCCGCAGTCTGTTCGCCAGAAGAGGCGCCTGTAGAAGGAACAACATCAAATTATATGGGCTTCTGAATAATTCCAATTTATAAATGTCGAAGATGGGAAGATAATACAAAATTATTTGGATCAGGTATCACACTAATTTACCATCTAACAGGAGTACATGAAACCAAAGGAAAGCATCACGAGACGTGGATTGGCACCAATGTTTACTCGCTAGCTGCTAACGTTAATATGTTGAGCTGAAGAAGATCAGTGATGAATAACAGCAACCTCGAAGACATTCGGACAAAAAAACAAGATTTATTTGTTAATTTGTATTGCTAAATCTATTGATAGCACCACTACTTTCCCGTTTGTCCAAATAGTTTAAGTTAATCATCTTAGAAGACATCAGCAAAGCTAAAAAGCTAAAGTCGTTAGCCTGCAGAGCGAATGACAGTTCTGTGATGTTTTTCCTTGTGAGCACTGAGTAGCTCTAAATGTTCCTGGTTTTGTTAGTGAACCTAAAATAACATTTAATATCGTTTATCAATTAGATGCATTGACTCAACTCAATATAATCTCTCTTAATGTCTTTTTTTTTTGCAGCTGAATAGACCTCACGCTGGCTTTGAAGAGGCTCGTGACAGATATCTCTTGACTATCATAGTATGACCCAGTACCCTCCACAGACTAGTCGCTCTAACTTCTACGCTGTTGTGAAAGCAGAAGCCTCTTCAACGCCTCCCCTCTCCACCAACATGGCCAACAGCACCGTCGTCCCCGGCAAAGTTCCAGGCACCCCTGGACCTGCGGGAAGACTGAGTCCTGAAGGCACTCAGGTGAGACACTATAGCATTTCAAATCTATTAGATTCTTACTCCATTTGTATTCCTCATAACATTTATGATCTAATATCTTCCCTACAGGTGCTCAGCAAGAAGAAGCTGCAGGACCTTGTGCGTGAAATTGACCCAAATGAGCAGCTCGATGAGGATGTGGAGGAGGTACTTAATATGACGTATTATTAGTGATATTTTCATAATTGACAAGTTTGTAGGTTGACTGAACTGCTCAGTCATAAGGTAGCGTTTTATAATAATTCATTGTTGCGTTTTGAATTGAGAAATGTCCCTTTATATTCACTGCTAGTAAAATAAAAACGTGAAAAACAAAAAAGTCATATTTAATTCGTATTGGTCCCTACTATCCATTTCCCATTTTTTCTGCTCAGTGCTTAGAATTATTTATTTTTATTAGCATTATAATACTTTTTTTTGTTTTTTTTGCAAGAATGCATTAAATTGAACAAAAAAATAACAGTAAAGACATTTACAAATGTTACAGAATAAATGCTGTTCTTTTTAACTTTGTATTAATCGGAAAATTAAATGTATTATGGTTTCCACAAAAATATTAAATAGCACAACTGTTTTTAACAGATAATAATAAGAAATGTTTCTTGAATAGCAAATCAGCATATTAGAATGATTTCTAAAGGATTATGTGACACTGAAGATTGGAGTAATAATGCTGAAAATTCTGCTTTGCTTTACAGAAATACATGACATTTTAAGATATATTAAAATGGACAACAGTTATTTCAAATTGTAATAATATTTAACACTATTGCTGTTTTTTTACAGTATTTTTGATACAATAAATAGAGCCTTGGTGAGCATAAGAGAAATAAAAAATAATCTTACCAACCCCTGAACTTCTGAATGGTAGTATGTATGTATAAATATATTCTTATGTGTTTGTGTGTGTCTGTGTGTGTGTGTTGGTACTTTGCTGACAAAATGACTTGCTGTGACTGTCACTACACTGCTGTCTGTTGACCTGAGTCATTTCCCATCCCTTCAGATGCTCTTGCAGATTGCTGATGATTTCATTGAGAGCGTGGTGACTGCTGCATGCCAACTTGCACGACACAGGAAGTCAAATACTCTTGAGGTGAAAGATGTCCAGCTACACCTTGGTGAGGGTCTTGAATATACAGTTCCCAGTGGTTTAAGTGCCTTTATAAAAATTAATTTAATTAAATACATTTATTTGAATGCATCCGTTTACAATAAACTGAATTTTCTTACTATAATAGTAATTTTATAGAAAATAAAGGTACAGCATACATTATGCATCCTATAAGTTGTTAAATGAAGGCCAATTGCAGATTGTTTGAATGACTATCTAAGCAATTGCATTAATATAATCCATAATTCTGTTTTGAATTTCAGAACGACAGTGGAACATGTGGATTCCTGGTTTTGGCTCAGATGAGATCCGACCGTATAAGAAAGCATGCACCACAGAAGCCCACAAACAGGTTAGCCATCTAAACCTAAACTGATCCCTCCAGATGATTTTGAAAAACAAATGACTTGCATACCTAAATATCTATTTCTGTTCTTTCAGAGAATGGCATTGATCCGCAAAACAACCAAAAAGTAGCAAGATCGGAAGTACCAACAAACATTTTTTTCCCCCTGGAAGTTTTGGAAGTGGATAGGGTTTGAACCTATACATGTTATGTTAATCAAAGAGGAAGAATGCGTTGTACTATTTGCAGTACACTTCTTTTGACATTTCCCATTCAAAAGGTGTGCAGGAATTAACGTCGTTTGTCTGTACAGTTCACTTTGTGTTAAATCACCATGTGAACATTTTGTTTGAGCACCTTGGTGCTATACTGGGGTTTTATTATATGATAGAATCTCACAGAGCTCTGTACAAAAAAAAAAAAATCAGATTTTTTTTTATTTTTATCGTTTCACCCACAAACCACATTTTTATTCATATTACATGTTTAGTTGACCCATTCTGCAGTCGCACAACTTCTGCTCAGCTGGCATTAGTAGCTATGCACAATTACAATCACCATATGTCTGATTTGTTTATAATGTTCGGTGTTATAGAACTCGTCACTTAAGTAATATTAAGTACTATAGAGAAATCCTCAGTGTGTGACTTTCTAAAGGTAAACAGTCATTTTTACCAGAGAAATAAATACCACTTCCCCATGTAATTAATTGCATTGGAACTAGTGACATAATGCAGATGTTAATTGTTAGAGGGGGTTATATATGTGACGTGTGGGAAATGGTGCATAAACCCCACCTGCTGTGGGCAGATAAAAAAATAAAAATAAAAAAAACAATTGTGGAGTTAAACTGAGTATAAACTGATTTTTTTTGTTTTGTTTTTTTGCCGTGTATCACAGTGTTTTACAGTCTCCTGTTTTTCATGAATAAAAAAAACTTAATTGTGATTTGTTCACACTGAACTCACTTGCATTGTGTTGGACTGACATAGAAATAATAACCAAGGCAAACTGTTTCAGCAATGTGTCTAGACTGTCAACTGTACATCTAAAATCTCCCTTTATCTATGGAAGTCAAATATTAGTGAATCATTTGCAAATCTACAGCATTAGCTCTTAAAAACCTTCGGAATGTCATGTAATTATGAATTCTATTATTTTTAGGCAGCCCTTTCTGTATCAACTAAAACAAATTCCTGTTTATGGAATTATGTGGTCATGTGCTAAAGTAATGTGGAAATAAATAAAAAAAATTCAACTGATGGAGTTACACTGATGCCACACTAAAAACACGTTTATCCAAAGTGTAGAAATATTAACAAACATTTGGAAATCAAATGTGCACTTGTATGTAAATGACGTTGAGTGTTTCAGTGTGGTTTACAAATGCTGAAATCTTGCAGAAAAGCATATATATATTTTAAGTTAACAAGCACAGCTCTTGTTTTTCTCAGCAGCTTCATTGTTTTGTATCTTCTGGGACATTTGGGCTGTAGGAGCTGAGCTCTTGACTCCATCCCACCCCTCACGCAACTGGATCTCTCCGCTTTTCAAGCCCTGGTAAACCCTTCGGGTCAAGAGATCAAAGGCCTCTTTCACATTGTGACCCGTTTTGGCCGAGGCCTCGATGTACGGCGCTCCCAATTGGCTTGCAAGCTTTTCTGCCTCGGTTCGGTTCACAGCTCGCTCTCCGGCCTTGTCCCGGTCACTCTTGTGTCCCACCAACACGAAGAGGACCGTGTAGGGCTGCACACGTTCGGACACCTCCGCGTACCACTGCTGCACATTTTCGAAAGATTTGCGGTTGCCCAGATCGAATACCAGAAGACCTCCGACTGAGTTCCGGTAGTAGGAGCGAGTCACAGACCTGCAAATGTACCATAGTTGAAGGATTATTTTTTCCAGACCTTTGTACAATGATATTCAAACATGTATTTATACATTACATTAATTCTGGCTCCATTATGGCCTCTTTTTACCACCCAATCAATTCCCAATAGATAAAACCCCCCCAAAAAATGTCATTGGATATTCTTTATCATTCCAAAGGCCTTTTCAAGGAAAGTCAGTTCACTCTACAGCCATTTTTGCAATGCCTCCAGGCAGCTATTTCGGGCATGCAAGACCAACTCCTATCTACTTGAATGGGGAAATACTGAAATCTCAAAAACTGCTTGCCAAGTTAACATTTAAATAACATCAAATCAGCAATAAAATCTGACATGAACTGCCCCATAAACGTTGTTTCTTATCCTCAAATAGCCAATGTGCATGGAAGAGTTCTCATCTCAGGACACTGACTGTTTCTATGAGAACTGGAGCTTCAATTTGGCAACTGGCTAATTGGTCAATTGGATGATAGTAATATTTTGAGTGAACCATCTTGGTATATATAAAGCCTTTGATCAATAAAATGAGTTTATGTCAACTCATGTTGACTTTCAAAGGTTGAAACCCCCTTACAAGCCAATTCAGAGGTGGCTCTCACCTTTTCAGGTCATCCATGTCACTTTTCCAGTGAAAAAATGGCTTGATACCTCAAAGCAATATTTATTGTTAAACAAGTATTGTTAAATAAGTGCCTCCTCCCCCTCACCACAAGGCCACCCATGAGACATTGGAATGATATGAAGGTGAGTAATTTCCTTTTTGGGTGAACGATCTCTTCAAAGTCATTTATGCATACCAGTGAACAGGCCCAACTCCAGCTCAAAGATGCTAGATGGGCTAAGCCTTTCCGGGTGGGCCGAACTGTTGCCTGGGTGGGACAAGTAAGTGGGCCAAGCCCACACTGTAGAGCCGTGCTTGGCAGTGAATCCATTTATAGTGTAGACTGACAACATACTTCATGGAAGTATCATGAGAATACTTGCTGCTGTGACGAGTAATATGTTTCACAATTCTGTTTTACAGAAGCCAGGCAACTTCTTTAAACTGTTTTTAGACTCTGACATCTGACTAAATTTACAGAAGATACTTTGAGGGGGAAACAGTCCTTCAATCTCAATTTGGACAACTGTGGGTTGTTCACTTTAAAAGGGACACTCCACCCCAAACTTAAAATTCTCTCTTATCATTTACTCACCTTCATGCAGTCCCAGATGTATAGTATATGACTTTCTTCTGTAGAACACAAACTTTTTTATTCACAAATATATATATATATATATTTTTTTTTTTTTAAATACTCCATCTCTGTGAGTCTCAGGGATGCCCAACCCTGCTCCTAGAGGCCAACTGTCCTGTAAAATTAGCTCAACCGCACATTAAAACACACCTGACCTGAACCAGCTAATCAAGGTCTTATTAGGTATACTACCAACTTCCAGGCAGGTGTGTTGAGGCAAGTTGGAGCTAAATTCTGCAGGACAGAGGCCCTCCAGGAGCAGGATTGGACACCCCTAATATAATGCAAGTTGACAGTTCAAAAACCACAGAAAATGAACATGACGGTAATCCATACAGCACCTTTTGATGAAGTAATGTTTTCTGAAATGAAATGTTTGTGTGAGAAAACAATGTTTTATACAATTCTAACTACCATGGCTAGCTGTCATATATGTGTTTGCTTGACGTTAGTCTCGCATAGCTAGACTTTCAGACTGACGGCAGAAGGTCTGGACTCTATCGCAGCTTTTCATGGCCATGGACCACCCAGCAGGACGTTTGACACAACCAATCACAGTTCGTTTTTGTTCCACGTCATGTTTAGGGGCGTGAAAATATAGCGTCGATAACCCTGCAATAACACACCGGCGTGCATCTAATAAATTATTTATTCAAGAACGTTGTGCAAGTTTACTGCAACAATAGAGCCGTGAACTTCACATACTTTTGAAAATCCAGCGTTTAGTTGATCTTGATACGGCAACGTTCTTCTTCCGCGAGGGGTTTTGGCATCACAGCATTTGTTTATAGGTGGACCATTAAAGAACGCGACACACACGTCTACCGGACATCCTGTAGAATTCAACCAATCAGATCGCAACTTTGAAACTCCTGAAGTGTTTCCAGAAAAGTGTGCCATATGCATCAGACGTTCAGCCAATGGGCGTGACGTCTGAGGCGGAGACTAGCTTGACGTAAACGTGGAATTACAGAGGGTGCTCAAGTGAACACGCATATAAAATACAAACCATATGAAGCAATATTTTAAAAAGTTTAAAATATCAGTATTTTTCTTTCAAACCTATCGTATTTCTTCAGAAGACATCGGTTCCTCACCTAGGCTTGTATGGATTACCATCGTATTTGTTTTGTGTGGTTTTTGAAGCTTCAACTTTTGGGTTATTATCGACTTGCATTATATAGACTCACAGAGATAGATACATTTTCTAAAAATCTCCAATCTTCTATTCCACAGAATAATCTGGGACGGAGTCAATGATGAGAATTTAAATTTTTGGGTGGAGTATGCCTTAAGTATACGATTAAGAGAATGAAGTTCATTCAATTCATGGTAGAACTTTCAAAAAGCTTGAATGTTTGGAGTTTTGGACTTACCTAAACCTCTCCTGACCAGCTGTATCCCAGAACTGCAGTTTGACCCTCACTCCAGGTTCGACCTCTAGGAAGTGTACATAGAAGTCTACTCCGACAGTCTGGTTGATGCACTCCAGAAACAGGTCTTCTGTGTATCGCTTCAACATGGATGACTTGCCCACCGTGGAGTCTCCTAGCATGATGATTCGAAACTGGTACTGCCACAACGTGAGATCCATAACTCACAAAGAGCTAAAACCAACGTGATAAGTGAAAAGGCTAGAGTTCACTAAAAACTGTCACTCCACCAGGATCCTTGGATATTTGACCAGAGAACCCCTTACCTTAGAGTACTTGAAGTTCTCATATTAAATATAGGTAGAAATAAACCCATAGTTCCTTAGGTTTCCCTGTGTTTTTTTTACAAAGAGCAGCATCTGTGTGAACGTTTTAGGGTTGGGAGTGTCAACTTGATCTGTTTCTTTAATCTTCGCCTGTTCATACTTGTTAGTGGGCAGGGTTTATGTGAGGGGCGGAGTTTATAAATACTAGCAGAAAGTTTGGAATTTCTCATAGACAGAGGGAATGAGCATGCAGTATCATATCAGGACAAGCCCAGCATTTCCTGTTGAGGCCAGCAAGTGGTATGCATCACATAAAAGCACATGTAATGAGCTAAAACATTTCAGCAAAGACTTTCTCAATAGGCAAACCGTGAGAATGCTCCCAGGTCATAACCTCTGAAGATGGCTGGAAGACTTCCAATGTCATGATAAAATCAAGCCCACAATATTCCTCACCAGTGTGCAGTGAACAACAATGGAACTGACTCCCTTAGGACGAAGACGATTTAGGCTGGCTTGGGCTATAAATAGTGTTTCACTTTGTTTTCGGTTTGTGGACTGGGTTATAACTCCAATGAGGCTTTAATTGTAGAACTATCAACAGTTTGTAACTGGTATCAGTTTGTGTAAAACAAAAAGCCACCGATAGGCCTACGTGCACTTAAGAAACTTGGCATGAAAGTAGTTTATACCCGGTCAGCGAGGGTGGGGATCCAGTGAAGCGCGAAAGCGTTTTAACAGCACTAGTAATTTAGTCTAATGAACTTGAAAGTACTAAAATGGCTATTAAAACGTGACAGTTTTACTCACGAGTCACGACGACTCCTCATACTGCTGGAATTACGGTACGTCTCATATTTTTAAGTTTTTCATTTTTGTAGCGTTTCGTTCATTAAAACAGCTTGTAATCACTGATCTATGTAGACAAGTGCTTGTAATGCATTTTCTTCATGGCCTCTAGGAGACGCTCTTTCTCTATGACAATGACACTCAAAACTATATCATCCGCAAAAGGAAGTTCAAGCTTTACTTGGGCTCATGCCGGCTGTTTTGTTTTCTTGATGGGAAATCTGTGAAAATTTATTCAAACTTAGTAAAAGCTAAGTATTACTGCATTCATAAATCAAAGTAGACCAATTTAATATAAAAAAGCAAATTAAAAAATAATAAATGATTTTTATTTTGTCACATGTTTTCCATTTTATGGCCATACAAATGTAGTTTCATGTTGACTTCATTTGTGATTTTCCGCTGGCTTATTTTTATTGATCTCCCCCCAGCTCTCATGCAAGCTCAGTAGCTCACCTCTCGCTCCACTCAGATAACCCTGACAAATGCACCAGGTCAACAGTTCAAAAGCTTCTGCAACATTGTGCCCGGTTTTGTTGCTTCGATGGCGCTCCCAATTCACTTGCAAACTCTTCCACCTCGTATTGATTCACCTCCTGCTCTTTTATGTCGCACTTGTGTCCCACAAGCATGAAGAGCACAGTGTACGGCTGCACAATATTGCACACCTCCTTGTATCGATGCTTAATGAAGTTGAAAGACTCCCGATTACCCAGGTCAAACACCAGCACGCATCCGGCCGATTGAGGGATGGAACAGCAGATATCACACCTAAAAACATGACAGCTCACGGAGTCAAACACACTCTGCATAATGTTAGGTGCCTTTAAGAATTAGAGGGCCTTTAAAATTATTTTCAAATATTTAGGACAAAATGTAAGATTTAGGCCAATTCAAAGGCCTAATTGAATTGTGTAATCCATTTGGATTGCACTGTTTTAACATAAATTAATAAATTTAACTGATGTGTTTGTATTTGCACTCAAAAAATCATGCCATAATTTGTTAATCATCTATTTGACTATTTTAAATGATAATATTTTCAAAATGGATTGACTCAAAATGCTTAGAATCAGGATACATCTGTTAATTGTGAAAACCAAATGGATGGAAATTTAACATGTAATTCAAAATACACAAATCTTAAATTTAGGCCTAAATATTTTTTTGAGTGACCTGAAAAAGGTGAAAAATTCCATTTTAAAGAAAGGTACAACACAATTCAATGGGACTAATTTATTTGAGAATGCATCTCAAAGGTGCAGATGCTGTGAATTCTCACTGCTTACCAAACCGATTCATGACCGGCCGAAAATCTGTAGATTCACTCTCACCCCAGGATCCACTTCTAGGATGTGAATGCATAAATCCACTCCAATAGTACAACAAATTCTCTCTGGATACAGGCCCTGTCTGTAGCGCCTCAGCATACATAACTTTCATTATCGTAACCTATCATGATCATGCATCTATTATGGAATTTTGAAAATGACCTTTCATGTAGTGTGTAACATAGATCTAAGTGAACGAAAACATCCTGCAAAGTTTTAAATATGAAAGTTCACCGCATACAAAGTTATTGTCTCTCAAAAGTAAGAGTCGACTCTGAGTCGCTGATATGAATCGATAGACGAACGATGCTTTTTCTCTGTCTAGATGACGTCAATTTGACAAGTTATTTGAATAATATTTTTTCATCTGCCCAGGGAGGAGCATTTGAGGACTAAGTGGCTACAGTTCAATACAACTATATATACCACAGAAGTATAGCCGTTCATATATACAACTATACCACAGAAGTATAGCCCGGATCTTGTGCTTTGTTCGCGTCATTTTGAAGATCATGTGATGCTAGTTTAAGCTTTAAACACAATTGCTGCGTCCCAATTCGCATACTATCCGTACTAAATAGTATTCGAAAGTAGAATTAGTGTCCCAAATCGTAGTATGTTGAAATGAGTGTTCCAAAGATACCCGGATGGTCTACTATATCCGGTCAGAATCCGAAGGGCAGATCGATGCGCACTCTAATGGTGCGTTCACACCGGACGCGAATAGCGCGTCAGGCGCGAATGATTTCAATGTTAAGTCAATGCAAAGACGCGTTACGCGCGTAAAAATTCCTGCGGCGCGAATGAGGCGTAGAGCGCGGCGCGGTAGACGCGAATACGCCTCATTCGCGCGTCAAGTTCGCGCGAATGGCGCGAATTAAGAATCTGGCGCGTTCAGCGCGTTACGCGCGAATTATTTAGTTAGTGCCATTTGTGCATTCACGCGTTTGACGCGAATTCGCGTCTGCCGCCCGAGTTGAAAAATCTGAACTTCTGCGTCAATTCGCGCCGCGTTAACCAATCAGGAGCCTGCTTGCTGTCACGTGGTGAAGTATCTGGATGCTGGATGCCTCAATACATTATTTTGTAATATGACAAAATGGAATAAAATGACTATTCTATTCTATTCTGTTCTAATGCAGCAACAAAAGCAAATATTTTATCACATAAAAACTTGATTTAAATATATGAGACATATTCATTTTGTATTGAATGCTTTTTATTCCATTTAGATTATATGAAACATTATTATTCTAATGTAAAAACAACCAACATATTACATAATTATTCTAGACCCGACGGTGTCCGGTCTGTTATATATATTTGACAGATTAGGTTGGTGAGGGCGAGGGTGATCCTCGCTCCGATGCGGGACAACAGGTCATCTAACTGGGCGCGGTACAGGCGGAAGTACCGCTGGAAGCGGCCGTCATCCAGGCGCTGCTCCTGGAGCGAGGAAAGGGTGAAACTCGACAAACTGAGTTCACCTCCGAATGGTCTGGTGGACCCAAATACAGCGACGATGATCCGTACGCCGCTGTTCTGCTTTTCAGAGCAAATACAGAGCGGTGACTCTCTCGATAAATGCTCGATCAACATAAAAAAGATGGCGGCCAACAGATTTCGAATCTGACGCGCGTAAATTTCGCTTCAAACTTTTGTTTTTACGCGCGTCAGTTTCACTCTTGACACGCGAATTAACACAAAGTGGTCAAGCGTCAAACTAGACGCGGTAGACGCGAATTTGACGCGCTATTCGCGTCCGGTGTGAACGCACAGTTACGGCTGATATTGCCCACAACCCATCGATCGTTGGACGAGGATTCGATTAGAACTACAAACACGAGTGAAAAGTACTTAAAAAACTACAGACATGAAGGACACGCGAGTCTGGCGGTTATGTAGAGAGGTTTAAATAAAGGGGTTTGAGTGATTAATTACCAGTATCTAACCTGACGAAAATGTATTTATTCAATGTTGTCTACATTATATTGCATCTGCATCAGCATTGTGAACTTTTGTAAAGATACTTTTAACCATTAAATTTTAATGCATCATTACATTCAAATTGCAAACACATGAGGCGAGTCTCCGCATGAAAGACCCGCGACGAGCAGATGAAAAAGCTATTACACTTCTCTCAGAAACGGTAGGAAATTAAATTAGATTGAATGGAGGATTTTAACTGTGACAAGATGATTGACAGGGCAGTTTACGGTGACGGCGCACGCGACAGAGCTGTCCGTTAAAGATGACGGAGTAGTATGTCCCAAAGCTTGCCTACTCTTTTGCTACACACTCAAAAGTATGTACTTTTTCTTCACAAAAAGAGTACATACTTTTAGGGCGTAGTATAAGTAGGCGAATCGGGACGCAGCCAATGATTTGTTAGTGATGTAACGTTATGATATTGTCTCTTCTTGACATAACTATATCCCAGTTTCAGCTGTTTAGGCTCATTGACTTGTTTCAATGGAATTAAATATATGGTTTGCAGAAAAAGAAAGCTTTTTCTTTGCAATTTCAAGTTTATTTGCAAATACCCTCGTCGTAGAATGTCTTTCAGCGGGAAAGTATTGGGTTGTCATGACAACAGCTGTCCTCATGTTATGATGTCACAGATCATTGAACTGAGTCAGTCTCACGCTCGACACTGAAGAGGTGAAGTTTGCTAAAGCTAAAGAAACAAACTAAAGCTCCTTCTACAACATTGTAATAAGGTAGGATCCGTAGTAAGACCATTGATGTGTACATCGTGAATACACTGGTTAGGGGTTTCTATCAAGTAATTCAGAGTTATTTAGATTTCTAGTGCTATTTAATGTCAATTAGATGATTTTCATTTTCAAGTAAGAAAAAGCCTATTCTATCTATTTCTAGGTTTTTAATAGAACTCATAATTAACAATTTTTTGTTTAAACTTATTCATTGAAACAACAAACTGCAACATTTCAATGAGGGAAGCATCTGAATCTTTCTTGGACTGATTTTCATTTTCAGGTAAGAAAAAGTACCTATAATGTTAAATAGGTTGTTAATAGAACTCATAATTAACCATTTTTGTATGTTTTTTTTTTTATAAACTCATTCATTGAAACAACAAACTTCAACATGGGAATGAGGGAAGAAAGAGGCCTGAATCGTTCTTGGGCTGATTTTCATTTTCAGGTAAGAAAAAGTACCTATAATGTTATATTGGTTGTTAATAGAACTCATAATTATGATGATTATTATTATTATTTTTTTACTTATTCATTGAAACATCAAACTTCAACATTTGAATGGGGGAAGAAAGAGGCCTGAATCTTTCTTGGACTGATTTTCATTTTCAGGTAAGAAAAAGTAGACTACGAATTTTTAGATTGTTTATAGAACTCATTATTATGAATATTATGAATATTATTATTATTATACTTATTCATTGAAAAATCAAACTTCAACATTTGAATGAGGGAAGAAAGAGGCCTGAATCTTTCTTGGACTGATTTTCATTTTCAGGTAAGAAAAAGTACCTATAATGTTATATTGGTTGTTAATAGAACTCATAATTAACCATTTTTTTATTTTTATAAACTCATTCATTGAAACAACAAAATTCAACATTTGAATGAGGGAAGAAAGAGGCCTGAATCTTTCTTGGACTGATTTTCATTTTCAGGTAAGAAAAAGTAGACTACCAATTTTTAGATTTTTAATAGAACTCGTAATTAATTATTATTATATATTTTTTTAACTTATTAATTGAAACAACAAACTTCAACATTTGAATGAGGGAAGAAAGAGGCCTGAATCTTTCTTGGGCTGATTTTCATTTTCAGGTAAGAAAAAGTACCTATAATGTTATATTGGTTGTTAATAGAACTCATAATTATGATGATTATTATTATTATTTTTTTACTTATTCATTGAAACATCAAACTTCAACATTTGAATGAGGGAAGAAAGAGGCCTGAATCTTTCTTGGACTGATTTTCATTTTCAGGTAAGAAAAAGTACCTATAATGTTATATTGGTTGTTAATAGAACTCATAATTAACAATTTTTTTTATATATTTTTTTTTTATAAACTCATTCATTGAAACAACAAAATTCAACATTTGAATGAGGGAAGAAAGAGGCCTGAATCTTTCTTGGGCTGATTTTCATTTTCAGGTAAGAAAAAGTACCTATAATGTTAAATAGGTTGTTAATAGAACTCATAATTAACAATTTTTTTTATATATTTTTTTTATAAACTCATTCATTGAAACAACAAAATTCAACATTTGAATGAGGGAACAAAGAGGCCTGAATCTTTCTTGGACTGATTTTCATTTTCAGGTAAGAAAAAGTAGACTACCAATTTTTAGATTGTTAATAGAACTCGTAATTAATTATTATTATATTTTTTTTTTACTTATTCATTGAAACAACAAACTTCAACATTTGAATGAGGGAAGAAAGAGGCCCGAATCTTTCTTGGGCTGATTTTCATTTTCAGGTAAGAAAAGTATCTAGGTTCTTAATAGAACTCATAATTAACACTATTTTAGGCTTTTATCTTTCTTCAATTTCAGGTTCAAATATAAGATACATTACAATTGATGTGAGGAATTGTGCAAATGTACTTTGATTCTCATGTGATAAAATAGCCAGCGTCGGTTTAAACCTCATAAGACCAGGAGCGAGGATGACTTTCAATTTCAGGTAAGAAAAAAAAAATCGGTTATGCACTTAATCGGACTCATAACTAAGAGTTTTTTGTTGTTGTTGCAATAGTTATAAACAAACTTCAACTTGATGAACCTAGAAGGTGGAAGGAGGCCTGAATCTTTCTTGAAAGGATTTGCAATTTCAGGTAAAAAGCATTTACCAGTCTAATTGTCACAGTTATTGTCTGCACCTTCTGTCTTCGTCTGCACTACACTTCCCAGAATCCTCCACGTCTGCACACCTGAACTCACTCCCTCAATCACCCACCTGTTCTTCGTCATCATCATCCGTGTCACCTGTCCTCACCTCATTATAGTTTGTTAGTGTCTGTATTTAGTTCGCTCTGTTCTGTCTGTCTTGGTCGGTTCTTGTTAATGTCAATATCATGTTGTCGTTGATGTTAACGTCTGTGGTTATGTTACGTCTATGTTGCCGTTGTGAAACCTGTGCCCGTTTACTTACCTGCCTGTACCTGTTTGTTGTTTTTTGAGTTGTTAGTAAATATTTGTATTGGAGCCTTTTTGCCTCAGCCTCTTCTTCAACCCGCACCACAACCCGTGACACTAATAGGTTTTACTCTTAACAGGACTGAAGTATAAATATATATATATACACATTTTTAATATCTGGATGTGGTGTGTCCAAGATATAAAAATACATTTATTCAAAGTCATCCCTTCATTATTAACCATTTTATCGCCATGTTATATGCATCATGTGCTTGCAAATTGAAAATTAGTTTTGTAAATATACTGCAAATAAACCTGATGGGGTATATAAGGCTAATTTGGATCATATCATAATGAATGTGTCTCTGCATGCTCAACTGGCCTTCAGTACCACACAGACATTGAGTCCTTTGTTGCCTAAGACAAAACAGTATCTATCAGCGGGGAGGACAGTAGAGCATAATCTACCCACACAACACATACAGATCCATCCAACTTACCTAGGGTTCATGCTATGTTTCAAGAGTAAAGCACTTTACCATCAGTGTCGCTATTGCCTGCTACATGTAACTCTAGTTAGGTGATTAGATATTGTAATTATATTTTTTTTAGATTGAAATGTAATTATTAGCAAGGCTAAATTACAGCCAGTCATCTAACTATTAGCGTAACTGATCTTTCATATACACAAATGCTATGTATTCATGATAAACACAATATTTGCAAAATAGCTCATCACTCATCTTCCCGCATGTAGTCTCTAATTCGTTAAAGGAAGTTTAAAGGTGCAGTAAGCGATTTCTGAGAAACACTGTTGATATTTGAAATCAACCCAAACAAACACAACCCTCCCTTCATTGGTCCACCCCCAACATGCATGAACACAATGCAAGAGTGGATGTCTCTTTATCATAGCAGAAGCGAAGCAAAATAATGCTTCATGAAAAATAAAGTGAGACGCCACATGAATGATAAGGAAGAACAAAAAATGAACACAGTACACAAGAGTAAATACAAGCAAGTGTTTGTTGTTAGTCGCCAGCAGCTCACCAGCTCCAGACAAACCATGACACTCAAAACTGTCCTGTTATTAGAGCTAACATAGGGTGACCAAACGTCCTGTTTTCCCAGGACATGTCCTGTTTTCACGTGCTGTCCTGGCCGTCCTGACTGTTTTTTATAAAGTGATGAAAATGTCCAGGTTTTCATTATTTCAGGGCTCTCAAGTGTCACGCATTGAGCATGACAGCCACTCAATTCGGTCTTTTGTCACGCACTCCCGCCACACATTGTATTTCTCATGCGGAAAAACTATTTATAATATATTTAATATGCCGCAGCGCCCAAAATGTCTCTGGCCGCGCCGCTCTCACCGGTCCGGCAGGATTCAAGCGCGTCTCCCCTGCAGTTATTAATCGAGCCTGCCACTTACCAGCCAATCCGAAAATGGCTACACAATAGCCAATCAGAAAATAGCACTATTGTATCTGGGTAAGATTTAATGCAACAACCAATGAAACCAGTGAAAAGCATTTCCTGGAATTGTTCACGTGATTCTGCTACAACATTTTCCGAAAGCTTCGTTCACCCACAGAGGAAACCACTGGAGCTCGAGCATCACTTTGAGCACAGAGTAGGTCATGATCTCCTTTTTTAATGTTACAACAAATTCACAAATTGTTTGACACAAACAATGACAACTTGACTGCTAGTTCAAGTACTAGGTTTCAGGTTTCCATTAATGTCTGTAACTTAGCCAACAGTTTAAAGCTTGTTCACTGACAACACCTGCTCAGAACAAGTAGTCTAGGCCTAGTCATATTTTCGTTATCACACGATGATTGACATATTGGGGGATGTCACTCTTGCCTGTCTTCAAAACTTGAGAGCCCTGAAGATGATTGCTTCACAAACATAAATGCTATCAAATAACGTTATGGATTCGCGAGCCGGCTGATTTAAGTTTTAAGCTGGTTAAGTTTATTTGGATCAGCTTCCTCCTACGGATCACAACCTGTAAGTATTATTAATATTAATAATTGTTGCTTTTATGTTTTATGTAGCATGCTCAATAATTATTTTGTGTGTTGTACGCACAGTGCAGCTTCTATAGTATTCAATGTCAATTGTATTGAAATATGTGAAGTGTTTGTCGTTATTATTGGAGTTGTCATAAAGAATAGAGCAATATCTCGTAGTACTGCATTATCAATATGTTTATGCGTTGGGCTAACGCAAACAAAGACTGGATGTGCTTTACCACTGAACTTTGGGCTATGGTGGCGACTCGCTAACATAACTCAGCAAAAATTCCTTTTCTTATTTTGAATTTTTTACTACAAAGCGGTGCACTACAATCATTATTATAACACAATGTAATTGATAAAAGCATTGTACACTGTACTCCGTGTTAACCAACTGACTGGGTCATCTGACCAATCACCGCAGATTAGCGTCACGCAAAGGCAGGGTTTGGAAAAATGAGTCGTTGAACGATTCATATGGGAGTCACAGAGCGAATCAGGTAAAAATAAATGCATGTTATAAACCAGCAAAAGTGTTTTTTGTCATTGCATGCTTGTAAAACTGTTGTTAGGGACTCCCAAAACAATATTAGGAACATTTTAAATGCCATAATAGGTGCCCTTTAACCTTCCTTCCCAATATCAGCCGGCTCGCGAATCCATAACGTTATTTGATAGCATTTATGTTTGTGAAGCAATCATCTTCAAAAAGATTGCGAACAAAGCACAAGGTTCAGGCTATACTTCTGTGGTATAGTTGTATATATGAACTGCTATACTTCTGTGGTATAGTTGTAGCCTATATATGAACTGTAGCCACTTAGTCTTCAAATGCTCATCCCTGGGCAGATGAAAGAAGTTCGCTTTTGCGTCGCACTTCAGAACACAGCGTCTCGTCGACATGATGTTTTCAAGGTTTCCCTCCCTGGCGTCTAGGAGTGCAATAAGTGGGCGTATCCTATTCAAATAACTTGACAAGTTGACGTCATCTAGACAGAGAAAAAGCATCGGTCGTCTATCGATTAATATCAGCGACTCAGAGTCGACTCTTACTTTTGAGAGACAATAACTTTGCATACGGTGAACTTTCATATTTAAAACTTTGCAGGATGTTTTCGTTCACTTAGATCTATATTACACACTACATGAAAGGTCATTTTCAAAATTCCATAATAGGTGCCCATTTTAAAACGGCACTGACAGTCAGTGAGATTCATGACTGCTGATCGACTTCCACTTTTTGACAGAGGAAGGGTGTTACTGCTCCAGGATCCTTTTCCTGTTCATATAGTCTTAAAAAGTCAACAGGCTGAGTTTGTTTGAGAATAGGAAGTTTAGTCAAAACCTCTGAAGATAGCTGGCAGAATTTCAGTGTCATGATAAAATAATTTCTTTGTGAGAGGCATTTACTGGAATTAAATGAATATACTAGGAAAATATTAATTATTATGTCTCTTATGCTCAGCAAGGCTGCATTTATTTGATCAAAAATGTAGTAAAAACGCAATCTTGTGAAATACATATATTTTTTAAATGTATTAATACAAATTTTATTTATTAATGTCAAATCAGAATTTTCAGCATCATTACTCCAGTCTACAGTGTCACATGACTACATTTCACATTTCCCACAAGCATGAAGAGCACAGTGTACGGCTGCACAATATTGCACACCTCCTTGTGCTGTTGAAAGACTCCCGCTTGCCCAGGTCAACACCAGGTCAAACACCAGCAGGCATCCGGCTGTACCAGAAAAGTAGCGTTTGATACTACTCCTTCATGACGTTAAACAACTATTACATTGTACATTAAGTGCAGTTTTTTTGTGTTGATATCACTGATCTATCTCTAATATCCTTTTGGTGAGGATGCAACTGGAAGACCAAAATGTAGTTTATCTACAAATCCAAGTGGGCACTTTATTGTCTGCAAATTATTGTACTAAAATATGAGTTTTAACTTGCCTATATGAGAAGGCAAGTTAATTAATTTGTTTAATTCATTAATTAACATAATTAATGCATTATACGACTACTATAGAAGTATTTCCAAACTTACTCAGAGACAGTTACACAGCTCTATACTGTAGCAAATCTCAACGGCATGATATCAATTCTCATCGAAAAATGGTCCAAGATTTTCACTGACACTGGTTATTTATTTTTTACATTTATATTTACAGTAGATGAGTTGTAAGAACTACTTTTAAGGTGCTTTGTTGTCATTTTTGGAGCTTTTTGGAGTTACTCATGTGGTTTCATTTTGGGTTAAATATTCAATCAACATCTCTCACAGGACATCTTTGTGTCCAAAGAACTGTGTGAATATAATACAGATCCCAAAAGCGCACAGATAATGTTGTTTAATGATAAAGAAAATACAAGTAAAGAACAAATGAGAGGATGTAACTATCATATACTTTACTGTATTGAAAATTTAAATTTTTGTCAAGCATATTAAATGTCTTAAATATCTTAAACTATAAACACAGATTAAATATTATTGAAAATATGATTGAAAAATAAATAAACTATGAAACAATAAAATAATCTTATTCAACAAATATTAAATGATAAATAAAAACACTGTGTGCTGGTCTGTCTTCTCACACACTGCTCGTTGTTGATGTAACTTGGAGACACAGATTATCACCTTTAATAAACAAACATAAGTCTTAAAATCATTATGACATCGAAATGTTCTAGCCTGGTCTTCTTGTGAAAGATTCATCAGTGCATGTTATTTTTTCTTATAATTTCTTGTAATTTCACATTACAGAAGTCAAGATTCTATCGTGTATATCAAAGCTACGGTGACCGGGAGGAGACATGTTCGGTTCACATATGGTGCTTTTCCACTGCGTAGTACGACTCGGCTAGCTTTACTTTTTGCTTTTTCTAATCTGCAGTTTAGTACTGCTTCAAAGTGGGTGGGATTATAGACTGATTGTTATAGTTGCGTGACATCATCGCAAACTCGACACAGATAAACCCACAACAAAGAAACAATGGAGCATATCGATTCTCGGCAAGCTTGTTTCTAGAGGGTTTGGTGTCTCGTGTCGCAGATCCAATGACGCTGGCAGTGACGATCCTCTCTGACCAATCAGTGTTTTACATGTCACATTTTAGTATTGGTACGGCTCACTTGGATCCTCAGCCGACGTGGTACTATTTAAGCAAGCCGTACCATGCAATGGAAAAGCACCATTAGTTTTGTCGTGGCAACGAGATATTAATTTGTGGGAACGTCATATTAACTCGTGGGAACGTGGTAAATCGTGGCCACAAAATCATTTTGTCGAGTTAACGACATCTTTATGTCGTGGCCTTGAGATCCTATGTTGAATGGATTTAAGAGGTTGTGAGATGGGATGGATAATTTTTTTTTCTTTTAGGCCTATTTATTTTATGGTCATATTATTTGATCATTTATTGATAATAAACTTCATTCGAATGCTGTCTAAAGGCAACATCACGTGCAATATAATAGGCTATAATATAGGTTAATATAATAATTTCTTAATTCCACCCTTATTTTGTCATTCTTCATTAAAAATAAATATTATTATGGCCTATCCCTTTCTGATAATTCCAGGTTGCTATGGTTTGTCACATAGGTTGTTTGCGCATTTAACTTGAGGCAACGAGAAAAATATATCGTTCCCTCAACATAGGATCTCGAGGCCACGACTTTACATTGTGTGGCCACGACATTAGTTCATTTTGAACGAATCTTTAATATGACTCGGGACTACCGAGTTGTCTCAGAGAGTGATTCGTTCATTTTGTGTTGACTGCGCATGCGCAACATCCAATAGGTTATGAGCTGGAAACAGGAATGATTAGTTCATCTCTCGAGTCTTCGGGTTCAGGTCCGAGTCTTTCGTTCTTCCTGTCAGTCCCACAGAAGCTATGCTATCGGTACCGGAAAGAGAAATTATTCTTTACGGGTCTGATTCTTCTGAGTCTTTTGTTCTTCCGTCACGTGATGAACGAATGACTCAAACCTGAAGACTCAAAAAATGAACTAATCAATTCTGGTACTACAGACTGGAAAGCTCAGTTTATGAGGATGTCACGGGATGAACGACCAGCTTCGAGAGGTGAGGTAAACTAACTGACTCCATAGCCTGAAGACCAAGATCAATTAATTAATCGTTTCTGTTTCTCATAATTTGGCCTTTTCCTTGCCAAATTTTTTTCTTATTCTAAATGCGATCAACATTTGATGTGTTTGGGGAATTTGGCTAACATGTAACATTTTAAATACATTCTGCTGAAATGAACGAAATGACTCGAAAAAAAGATTCTTTCATTTTGATGAACGAGATTCAAAGATCCGAGTCAGTAAAATGATCCGAACTTCGCACTACTACACGACATAAGGATGCATTACCTCGAGAAAATTATCTCATAGCCACAACTTACTATCATGTTCCCACAAGTTAATGTGTCATGGCCACGACAAAACTAAGTAAACCGAACATGTCCCCTCCCGATGACTGTACAAAGCAAATCATAATGCAAGACTTACTTTCTAGATCATTTTTAAGCTGTTGAGTTGCTTCCCTCAGTTCGTTGACAAAATGTGGGAACTCTTCCTCAATCTTCTGAAAGTTTAGTAATGACAGGGTGAAAAGGCTGCAGGTGGACAGAGCAGAAACTGTGGCCAACTGCCTTCCACCAAACAGGAAGCTGATCTCTGCAGAAACACAAAACTTCTTAAAATGGTGAGTATGAGGCTGGTTGTTTAGAACGCATTGGAGTTGCAAAGATTATCTGACTGACCATCTGATTAATACTGCACACAAAACTGGGAAAACATTTTCTTGATCTGGCAAGCTCTGTAATCTAATTTTGAGGACTTTTGAGTGAGATAACTTGTGGAATTGACGCTGTTCTCACGCTCTCACACCACACGTCTGTTTTCTCATGCAGTGAAAAACATTGTGGAGTAAAGAGGACACTGATAACGTTGTGACTGACAAGAGGTTCCTTTTGATATGAAACAAAAGCAGCTTTTCCACCGTCGAGCCGAACAGTTCTATGAACGGTAAGTAATGGTTCCAGTTATGTTTCCACTTGAGCCTGGTATAACATGGCGTGATTGCAAACCGTTCTCAGGAATGTGTGTAGTGACGTCGCCACTCAGGATTGGTCACTTGTCTGTTGCCTGGCTACCAGTTTTTCTGTAGCTGGATAAGCGCACTATTTGAGTGACGTAAACTAGGGGTGTGCCATATCATACCGTCCACGATAATACCGGTATACATTTTTACCAGATAAAAAAAAGTGTCATATCGCAATATCAATGTTATAGCGATGCAATGAAGTATGGCGCATTTACGTTCCCTAGTGCGCACAACAACAACACCTGTCTGAGAGTAAGAGCAGCCTGTCAGCCTCCGATGATGATTTAGTACATAAAAAGGAAGCTACTGCAATAGAATGGAAGTGTTTTGGTTACAAGAGGTCAGACCTCCAACAAAGCACAATATTTTGCTAAATATGCAAGAAAACTGTTATCGCTAAACTTGTTTCACCACTTGAAGCAAAAACACACCGTCGAGTACAACCAGGCTATGAAGATACGCGAGGAAGAGAGACTTGCACAGGATTTCGGCACGGGTATTGCACATAATTTGAATAATTTATGTCATTTATAATAATCGCACTTATAATGTGGGAAATTCCCCCTTCCAGATTGATTCACTTTAGGATGCAGATTGTATGAGTAAATGATTCCACACAGATTATAAAATCAAATCAATCATTTTAAAACTATCTTGAGAGACGCAATTTCACAAACAGCGTGACGCCGGTTTCACACCGCACGCGTTCGCAGAGCGTAAGCAGCGCGTATTTTTTTCGGCGCCCATGTTAACAGATTAGAGCATTCACACCGCACGCAGACGCGGCGCGTCAGCGCGTAGCAGGAGCAGAGCAGGAGCAGCAGTGCCGCGATCGTTTCGGCGTCTGGTCTATTTTTGCCGCGCGGCTTACGCTGAATTAAAGTGACAATGCATTGATCCTGGCCAAAATACACAGCAGTTTTACCCAAAAGCGCATTGATGATATCTATTGTGTTTTAAACAGTCAATCAAATGACCTTCATCAATTTTAAAAGAAAACAAAGTCAACAAAAACAAGGATGAACCAAATGTTATATAATATAGTCTATTAATTAATAAAATAAGCTTCTTGACAAGTCTTTTCTCTTAAATGTATTTGAAAACTAAATAAAACAATGCCAACTTATTCATTATAGAGTACTTTGTCTGTAACACGCCGTGGTTCAGCCGCGCGCGTCAAACGCTGCCAGTATGAAAGCAAAACGCGCGTGTCCTGCTTCCGCTCACTATACGCACTGCTCCTGCGCTGTTTACGCTCTGCGAACGCGTGCGGTGTGAAACCGGGGTGAGTGTTCAGCAGTGCTGCGTCTTCTCTCTCTCGTCTCTCTAAATGGGTTGAACAAGGCAAGCGTGAAGCGCAGCAGTCGGCGATAGGCTACGGGACATGATGGAATTCGGCCAGCATTGCATCGTAACTAAAGTTTATAATTCTTATCAGTTTAAACAATCAAGCGATTTTAAACTATCCAGTACCCGTGAATAAAAGTTCATTTTCACGGGTTATATCGCTTTAAGAGGGGAAAAAACAAGCAAACTTGTCAAAATTCCGGTCTTGGTTCTCGTAAACACAGTCGGTTATGTATAAAACGCATGTGACTGTGACAGACAGTATAATGAAAACAGTAATGGATCCGTGCACTAACTCTAAAAGTGACCGCAGCATGTGTGTCATTAATGTTGTTGTCACAACAACAAAAGAAAGCTTTAATTGTAAGGAATCAGAATTGATAGCATATGTATTTAATTTAGTCAGGACTCAAAGACTATCAGTGTTTTTTTTGTTGTTTTTTTTACATTTGATTTGATTACTTTATTCAGTTTCTGTAGTTTTTCTGAATACTAGTGTTAGACCCACCCAAAAACTTTTTAAATTATCTTTATTATTTTGTATACATTTGCGCTATTTTTTCCAATTTAATTCAAAGATTGAAATCAAGCTTGCTTGTGTTGTGTAAACTCTTAACAGCAAAATGACCTCATTGTAAAACCGCAATGAGTGAGCAAACATTTATGTGAGATAAATGTAATAAGAACATTTTCAAAAAAAAAAGTTATATCATTATAAATATCATTATTGCAAATATTCTTGAAATATCGTGATAAACCCTCGCTCTAAGTGTGCATGTTTTGATGTCCACATGTTCTTGTTCTAGAAATACAGTGGTTGCATATTTAAGATAAATGGACATTTGAATAAAGCAGGCATTTGTTATAATACGTATTGTTGTCAAAATAATCGACAGATTACCAAAATCGCTAGTGACAATACTAAATTAGTTAAAAAATTTCATAATTTTATAAAATGTACACATTTCTCGTTCTCGTGAACATAATATCGTGCATCGTCTCGTGAGTTAAGTGTGTAATATTATACATTTTTTGCCCAGCTCTTTATATAAGGTTGGATATGTAAGCATGTCCAACTTTATTCGCATTCATTAAGTATCAACTCAATGTATATAGCAAATCTCAACTGCTTGATTGCTTGTATTGTTTCAAAATGTAAACTATTACTGTTCAGCACTAAACTGATAAATGTGACTGTAAGGCATGAAGAAATTAAGATATAAACATTAACATGATGTTCTGTAAAGCTGCTTTGAAACAATGTGTATTTGAAAAGCGCTAAATTTGACTTGACTAGCACTGCAATGTGGAGCAGACTTTATGTCGTTACTCGGTAACACTTTATTTGAAGGGGTGTGCATAAGACTGACATGACACTGTCATAAACATGACATAACACCTGTCATGAACATGAAGGAGTCTTTTTGAATGTTTATGACTGTTGTCATTAAGTGTCATTCGGTAAATTATGACACTTTTAATGCAAAGTTGACATTGTTTAAAATGTCTTTATGACAACTTGACATTACCCAAGACAAAAATGTCTTGATTATGACAACTTGACATTAACAAAGACAGAAATGTCTTTGTTATGACAACTTGACATTAACCAAGAAATCATAACCTGTCAACCTGTCACAACTTTGGCCGTCATGACACCATTATAACTGTGTCATGAATATTACTTGTCCTCAAGTAAAGTGGAACACATTGTACTAGTTATAAAGATGTCATTAAGGGTTATTACACTGTCAAATGCTTTAAGTTTGATAATTAGGTTATGATTTATTGGTTAATGTCAAGTTGTGATAACAAAGACATTTCTGTCTTTGTTAATGTCAAGTTGTCACAATCAAGAAATTTTTTGTCTTTGTTAATGTCAAGTGTCATAACAAAGACATTTTAAAAAATGTCAACTTTGCATTAAAAGTGTCATAATTTACCGAATGACACTTAATGACAACAGTCATAAACATTCATAAAGACTCCTTCATGTTCACGACAGGTGTTATGTCATGTTTATGACAGTGTCATGTCAGTCTTATGCGCACCCCTTCAAATAAAGTGTTACCCGTTACTCTACACGAGAGACTACTTCTCAACTGAATCACACAACAGTAAGTTTCTCATACATCACCTCCAAAGTGATCTCCATCACACAGCTCCATTTGGAAAGCCTCATTCCTCATAAGCACCCGTCCATGGTCAATGAAGAACATATGCTCAGGTTTAGCATTCTTATTAATGATGATGTCACCTGCATTGAAGAACTCATGGTCCAACTTAATCAAGATTGCTTCGGTGAATTCTTTGTTAAGCGACAAAAACATGCCGTTGTTCAAGTTGAAGCATATTTCTGCCATAATATCCTTTGAAACAGAAAACATAGCACTATTAAAAATTATTTCTATAAAAAAAATACTGTTCCAGTCAAATGATTTGTGTTTGGTGTTTGAATGAATGTTTGAACATTAGAAAAACGTATTGTGTCAATAGTTTATATTTATGAATCAATTAGAAACCTTTCTGAGGTTTTCTGTCACGATTTCAAGGATGTTCTCCTTATCCCACTGCCACTTGCACTGGGCAGTGATACGTTGGCGCAACACTCTGGGCAGCTTTTGAAACATTGAGGAGGATTGTAGCTGGTTCATCTGAAATATTTATATATCATAACATAATATCATCAGAGCCGCCTTGTATTTATTTGTTGAATAAACAAACTTAACAAATACAACAGCTTTCATTTTAACTCTTAAACTTCACCTTTACCTTGTATGCATTGCCAGCTGCAGACATGCTCCAAACTGCTGTGATCACGCAAGAAATAAACGCAGAACACATTATGTAGCCAATCACCATACTTACAATAGCTATCCACCGTTCATCCACACCTATAAAAAACAAAAAACGATTTTACGACTTTAGTTCAATGTAATTTTTTTTTATTTTTATTTTTTTTAGTTCTTCAGTGGTGTTTGCTCATGCAAAACCTTATGCCACAATGCTATGGCTAAGCCATTGCCTCTTTATTTTCATCTGGCAGATGGAAATCATATGTCTGATCACTTAAAAGTAACAGCACATCATAGATTAATTAATTTTGTGTCACAGGTTTTAAAAAAAAATCTCAAATCCTGATCTTAAAAGTGATGCTGGCCTTAGCAAACGCACCGATTAAAGTGATTTCAAAAGACATTTTTCTGCACCAAAGACTGATTATCATATTTATTATCATTTCTCAAAAAATGATTAATGTTGAAAGAATGTTGTGCGGCGTACGTGTTGGTGATTCAGTTGATCTCCAGATCATTAGAGAGAAAGCTCTATAGGAGGCATAGGAGTATTTTTCCCCGATCGAGGTATTCTGCAAAATGTAACAGGAAAAAAAGGAAGACACGTTGAACACATGTCAAACAAACGCCTGCATAAGCAATAAAAAAATGAGACATACCTCAATTTTCTCTTTTACAACCCAGCTGTCTTTGGGAAACTCTTCCATTACAGATAAGAAGTACTGAACGCAAGTGTTCCAGTGCCAAATGAGGACCATCATCAGGAAAACAAAGACAACCCTGAATAACTTCTTGACTTCTTCAAGCTGTACATCAGACACCTAAAATGATAGATAATAAAACATAAAGTATCCATAGAATTGTAAGGGTATACAAAATACAACCAAAACGGTCCTGTTGCTTGCTGGTTTATCATGTTATGAAAATGTGAGAAAATAATACAAAAATGATCTAAAAAATCCTTTCATCTTATTTATTTAAATCTTATTATTAAATACTATTTTAGGCTGTTTGGGGTTCTTGAGTTGCTTTATTAATTTTTAGTTTTTATAACACAAAAGATGATATTTTGTAGAATGTTGGTAAGACAGTTGACGGTACCCATTGACTTCCGTAATAGGAAAAAAAAAAACTATGGAATTCAATAGGACCTGCCAACTGTCTGGTTACCAACATTCTTTAAAATATCTTATTTTCTGTTCAAAAGAAAAATTTAAACTCATACAGGTTTGGAACAACATGAGGGTGAGTAAATTTTTGGGTGAACTATCCCTTTGAATGATCAGATTTAAGATGGCTTTCTGAAAAACTAGAGAATAACAAGTCCTATGTACTACTTTTAATATGACAGCCTTTTTATTGGAGCCTTTATTTTTACGCATTTGTCAAGTCAAGCTTTGAAACAATGTAAAGTGCTACTGTACATAAATAATATCTTCAATCCCATATGTGATCATTAGCAAGTTCCTTTTAAAGTTTCATAACAAATTATGTCTTTTTTCATGTCATTTCATTTTTTTCATATATTATTGAATAAACATGACGGTGGGTGAGTTGTGCTGAAACTTACACTTTCCAATTCAAAGCAGAATCTCAGAAGCTTTGGCACACGGAGTAAACGAATCAAACTGAGAATCCTCACAAACATGAGTATTCGCACCAACTTCGAAGCCATCAGTGAAGTTGTGTCAGCGTGATAAAAATGCTCCTGTGGTGAATTGGTTGTACTGTAAGAAGCATCTCTACAATTTGATCATTGTGAGTGATATAAACTGATGAATACACTTACCACAATAATAATGACAATGTCGACTGGAAATGCAGCCACCACATCAGGAACAAACCAAGACCTGAAATAATCCTTTCTTATTAATTTCGGATCAAGGATGGCCTAGACAGAAACAGGAATGCATTATATCCTTTTTTAACCGTATTTTAGAAAGGTAAAGCCATAATAAATCATTAATATTACACTATAGTACAAGACAATGTTCATTGCATGTTCATACCTGACCGTCTTCACTGAAAATGCCCATTCGAAAATTAAGGACAACATCAACACAAAACATGAGGTCTGAGAATACATTGAAAGCCACCCAGTATTTGTGGGCACTGCTGTGCATTTCATCAGAAAATGCCATGTCCAGAGGAATTGTTATAAGGTTCACAAATGTTAAGACCACCATATATACAAGATAGTAGTGCCTAAAAGACAGAAAAAGGCAAATTTTAACATTTCTTCATAGATCACTGTGAGACATTACATCCTCATGACAACATACACTACCGGTCAAAAGTTTTAGATCGGTAAGATTTTTTTATGTTTTTAAAAGATTTGTCTTCTGCTCACCAAGGCTGCAATTATTTGATATAAAAAAAAGAAAAAAAAAGTAATATTGTGAAATATTATTACAAATTAAAACAGCGGTTTTCTATGTGAATATATAGTGAAGTGTAATTTATTCCTGTGATCAAAGCTGAATTTACAGCATCATTACTCCAGTCTTCAGTGTCACATGATCCTACAGAAATTATTATAATATGATGCTCAAGAAACATTTATGATTATTATCCATTATTATCCTCTCTATATGGCTCTGCTCTTTTTTTTTTTTTTTTTTTTAGTGTGTATATTTTTTTTATTTTTTTTTTTATTGCTCAAACGTAAACAACAGTATACAAAGTATACAAAACATACAACTTAATAATACCCTTGCCCGGGGGATAGGCATCATATACAATCAAACAAATTGTAAGCAATACAAATATTTCTAGTTTTTATAGCCTTTTTGTTCAAAGAACCACTAATTAATTTTATATATGATAACATATCACAATAATAATGTTTAAAGGCCGGTTTTTGTTTTATATATTTGCATTTGTGGATATAAAATTTAGCTTGCACAATTAATAAATTTATAATAAAGAACATATCTTCTTTACTTTGTTTTCTAAAAAAACAAAACACAATATTTTCCCACTTCAAAGTAAAGTCCTTGTAAAGTTCTTTCCTAATAAAGCTGCAGAAGTCCTTCCAGAAGGTTGTGGAGTGTGTGCAGATCCAAAACAAGTGCTGGGTGGTCTCAGGGTGATTTCCGCAAAAAGAACAGTTCACATCAATGTCCCTTTTGAATTTCGTCATGTAGTGGTTAGCAGGGTAGTACTTATGGATAATTTTGAAAGAAATTTCTTTGACCTTATTTGTGACAAAAAACTTATTGGGAATTGTCCATACTTTTTTCCAGTTAATATCATTTACAAAAGAATTCCAGTATGAAACAACATATGGGACAGATATTACTTCTTTCTGAAACAAAGACCGTACATATTTATTGTTATTTCTAGAAGAGGTCAGACAAATTTTACCTATATCTGAATCGATTGGATTATAGAAAGGAACAGAAGATAAATTAAAATCAACACTTCTAAATAGTATTTTCACACCAGAAGGTATAGCATCATATACTATTGCATATTCTTTCGGTGTGGCTGGAAACTTATAGGTGTTTAAAAATTCTGAATAAGACATAAGTTGTCCATCACTATTGAACAGTTGAAACACTAAAATAATCTGTTTCTCAATCCAGTTAGAAAAAAATAACGACTTGTTCTTATAGATGGGTTTCCGATGACGTCACATTTCTCCCGCAGGCGCCATCTTGTGTGTCAAGTGGGTCAAGCGTTTGTGTTACGGAGCATGATAATAATTAAACTGGGCATTATTCTGAACATGAAAATCATGCGATTATTCTCCATTTGGCTGGAGTTAATGTTCAGTGCTGCTCTTGTGAACATTTAGAGGTTTTGTGCTCTGGAGATGTGACACTTTATCTAATCATTTCCAAGATGGGCTAGCTAAATGCGCTAACATTAGCTCTCATCGGCTGTCAAATCGCTGTACCCAGGCGGCTACTATCGACACAGGCCTTGAGAGGTGTTGGCTGGGCAAAACAACACTCTGACGATTGTACACCTTCATCACTTTCTCTGTGGCCACATCAGCTGGTCGAGCCAGAGGTAACTTAGAGGCTAACTTACACCTGGAGCACATCGCTCCGTGCTTCTGCTCTCCATCTCTCTCCTACACTAAATTAGTTCGGAGCGTTGTGTTGTTGTTTTTTATTACCCAGATGGTGTTGTCTTGACACTGAGTCTAAATGTACCGTATAATAAGGGCTGTGCAGATATCAGCCGCCAGTCTACAGCGATGTGAACCGTCAATGCAGGGCTCCAGACTAACTTTTCCACGAGGGAATGCGAGCAAGACAGCGCTTAGTTTGGAGACGGTGAAGTCTTGTTTTTACACTTTCGCCTAGCTCCGAAGAGAGAGGGAGTGCGCGCGCGCGACCGGCTCTCTCTCTCTTTCTGCTCGTTCTTTCAGTTAAACATGCGTTCGTCCATAGACTGTAAAAAATAGGTCCTGTCACAAGCGCAGCAGTTCATGTACATTATTCACCGATCAAATAAGAAATCAAAAATTTGATTGAACGAATAAGACACAGATGTACACGTACAAAAAAATTACCTCAACACAAAAGAGTCAAAAATACTTGGGTAAATGAAAAGGCGGTAAACATCAGGTAAACATGAGCATGACAGACGGGCTTTGATGACAGCTTTGACACACAACATGGCGGCGCGCCGCAGAGGATAATGGGTAATTAGAGAAACGGAAACCCATCTATACAGAATATCCCGATTGTTCCATATAATATATTTATGGGGAGAAAAGTTGTGCTTATATATGAGCAACCATGCTAACAAAACTTGTTTGTGAAATAAAGAGAGCTTTTCTGGTATTTTGTCTGGCTCTGCTCTTAATAACCTTCCTAGAGACGTCATAATCATAGGCCGTGGGTCGGGTGGATGCCGGATGTACGTTACCAATACAAATAAATAAATCCTCTCCAGTTAACTCT
The DNA here is from genome assembly GCA_031834385.1 of Semotilus atromaculatus. Classification (NCBI taxonomy): domain Eukaryota; kingdom Metazoa; phylum Chordata; class Actinopteri; order Cypriniformes; family Leuciscidae; genus Semotilus; species Semotilus atromaculatus. The sequence continues at coordinate 7,256,707 of JAULUF010000019.1, read as the reverse complement.
AGCAGAGCATTCATTTTGTGCGTTTGTTAAATAAGAGGCGATCTGAAATGTGTTGTTTTTTTATATCAAGTGACCAAAGTGCTTGTTGGCTACATACTGTGTTCTCTGTTGTGGCTGCATGGCTCGCGACGCGCAGTCTTCACACGGACTCGCGCTTCAATCCGTTGCGGAGTGACGGTGAAATCTCAAAACATAATGCACACAAACGTGTCCCTGCTTGATATACAACCACTGATAAACAATCGGTTTTGATTAGAAAAAACTAACGTTAAACTTCTTAGTGCGGATTAGAAGAACCCTCTGACACGCTTGGCAAAAGTTCTGCCACTGGACCATTAAAGTAACTTACATAGCCTACGCATAACAGTCGGATCTATTTATTCACGTGAAAATTCTCGCCACTAATAATATTAGATCTCATTTAACGACAAATTAAACACAATGTAGCCTACTATTTCAATATTTATAAATATATTATGTTACGTTACAACGATCACACTTCTTATGCTGATGCTGAATAATTAGAAACTGAATTAACGTTAGCTTGGTTAATATGAAATATGGAGAGCGTTCGTTTCCACGAGGGAGGCTAGTAGCCTGTGTTAACGTTAACCTTACCTCAAGTGACTTTTAGGGTTCATTACCCAGCGGTGGGTTTCACCTTGCTCGTTCCCTTCAGGAATCATCGCGACTGAGCAACTGTAAAAGCAGACCGCAGATACGGTTACACATAAGTTATCCGTTATTTCTGTTTGAATTTGAGAATGATGCGATTGCGAACCGGCGCACGTGACCGTCGAGCAATGATGCCAAACGACACTTTTTTTTAAAACTTCTTTCGCTCACTGGATTGTTTTTATTGGACTGATTGATTTGTTTCTATATATTAAGAAATTATCCTGAAATTGTAAGATATTTTCGAGAAAAAAATTAAATACATACATTCCAATGACAGTCATTTTAACCACACACGCGCGCACACACATACACACATGGCCTGTTTACACCAGGGGCCGTATGTATAAAGCCACTCAGAGTAAAATTTTTGTCTTAAGTGCGTAAAAATTCTAAGAATTACATAATTTTACTCTTATTCCTAAACTTAAGAATAAGTGTGTTTCATAAAGTGTCAAGACTAGGTCTCAGCTCCTAAATTTGAGTGCTGGAGAGGTATCCTAACCAGTTAGGAGTATGGTAGGCTACCAGAGAGGAGGCCGCGCATGTTGTAGTGGAGTTAAATGATGACAGAGTTGATCATCAAGGTATTCTTTTTGTAACTTTTTGTAAGAAATTTTATAGCAATGACATGAAAGTAATTCAATTTGTGTCGACTGGAAAAATGCAACAGTGCACCACTGATGACTTGAGCTCATCAGTCCACAGTAAGCAGGCCAGGGTCTGAAATAGCACTATTGTGACACTGACCACACCAAACATAATGTAGTGGCCAAAAGTGATGTGCATTTATTTATTTTTTTAAAAAATTTTTTAATGACCCTACAAGTTTGCTTGAACCATCAAATTATGAGGAAATATTTGTATATTTATTAGAGGTCGACCGATTCATCGGATTTGCCGATTAATCGGCACCGATAGTTGATTGGTGGAACTATCGTTATCGGCAAAAATCCATACCGATAGTTTTTCCTGGTTGCGTCCGTTGCTGGAGCAGCTGAGAAGTGCGCGCTGTCATTCATTAACAGTACTAGAGAGCAGAGAAGGGTCTACTGGCATCATGCAGTACAAGAGTGGCCTCTAGAGGTGTAATACACTATCACTCATGCCTCGTGTTTATTTCGACGCGTGACGCTGCGCGCTGCACTGAGAGCACACGCTGCATGCGTGGAGTGCCTGACATCAGATGCGCGTTTAAAGCACCGACAGCGAAAAGGTATTCATACAGTACATTTTGTCATATCATTATAAAGTGATTAACTTGTTGACTAGATGCTGCATTAGTAGAGAAAGAACCGCATGTTTGTTTGCCTTCGAGGCTGAGAGGACGCTAACATTAGTACCTCAAGCGGTTAAAACACGGACAAAAACAAACCTAAGTCCGACTCCGACCCGAATGTTTAATGTCACAATTGTTACCATATATTTGCATTAGATTATTACGTTATACGGCTGCTGGTCACTTTTATGCATTCATTATGCAGCGTTGCATATTTAAAGCTAGACGTAAAATAGTAAACTGATAGGCTATGTTCAATATACAGCCGACAGAAACATATAAACAAATCAGAAAAGCATTTGATTCGTGTTCAAAAAGAACTGATAAAAACATTTCAGTGTTTGAAGTGGAAAAACTTTTTAAAGCAAGATTCTGTGACGTTTACCGTCATCAATAGCAACGCATTAACAGCGCACATCCATGTATCACAACGGACGCGCGCTCTCATTTCATCCAAATGCAACTTGCTGTCTTGCGTCTGCGTTTTTGATTGTCTTTAACATGAAATCAGAGTTGATTTATTGTTTACAGAGTTTGATAATGTTGTAATCATCTTGTATTGGATGAGTTAAACAGTTAAATTTTGAATGTAACTGTTTTTTTTAACTTACATTTTTATTAATTCTTGACTGAGCAATGTAACTGGTTTTATTTGTTATTTAGAGTATTACTTTTTGTTTCAGTTGGAATTAATGTCTTTATTGACTTCAATATTTATTCATATTTATATATTTATTTAATTTAGCATGTTTTCATGGTTCATACAGTTTATATATATAAATATATATATATATATAGAGGCCTGTATATAAAGTTCAGCACTGTTTTACTTGGAGTGTTATGTTTAAGCAATAAGGTTCCAGAGGCTGTGCTGTATCGTGAATAATTGTTTTTATCCAGTATCAATTTTAAAAACTATCGGTTGATTAATCGGTTATCGGCAAGTACGGCCCAACCTAGCTATCGTTATCGGTAAAATCCACTATCGGTCGACCTCTAATATTTATATATATATTTTAAAATATTAGGGAAGAACAAAACAATTGAAGGTATTTCACTTGTGAAGGTGAAAACTTAGAGAAGGTATTTATCTGACAAAATTATTTTTAAGTCAAGTCACCTTTTACAATACAGATTGATTCAAAGCAGATTTACATTGATTACAGGAAAAGGATGCAACAAATTTAGTTTTGACTGTACCAAAAGAACACAACTAGAGTTTTTGGCTCTAGAAGAAGATAGTGTCATTGTCCAGCTTAAGTATGTTCAGAGTTGATTCATTTCCATTGGCAAAATCATTAGTTATATCTATTTATTTTTTATATTCATTCGCTCTGGAGAAATCAGTGATGTCATCATCCAGCTCAGTTCAGTTCTCAGACAATGGTGTCAATGCAGGAAGATCAATAATATTGTAATTATTAAAAGGTAAATATTGAGGACGAAAAGTCACAACTTTACTTACTCTGTAAACACAGGCTATGTAGAACAGCTAAAACACACATTCAAGTAAAGTGCAAAATCTTCTTAGACCAAATGTTATCTAAATAAACCAAAGACAAACATTTTGAGAGAGTCATAATGCTATATGGATCAAGCATTTCCACCAGTTGTGGGAGGCTTTATAGAGGCACACGTCTGCATTTCCTCGCTGCAAAATCACTAATTAGGTCATCATATGACAGCTTCTGAGCCACTTCACCATTGATGCTGATGACATCAAGACCACTTAGACGTTCCTACCCCATTGTTGAACGTAAGTTTTAACGAGCTTTAGTTTTGAAAAACTTCGCTCAGCAGAGGCAACTGTAACAGGGGGGAGTTAATGCAATTCTAAGAGCAACCCATTTGGATACACCTCTTGAAGGCAATTCTCATGGAGAAATGTGAGTAACTCCAACGCAGGTGTCTGTGGTGACAGTTGAGGAAGGTTGATGATTTCCTGAACCATCTCAAGTCCATCAATATCAGAATTTCCTTTATCAGTCAGTGTCTTCCGCACTTCAATGCATTTTTTTTGTAAGTTCTCCTTGGACACTCCGTGCACTCTGCTGAACTCAAGCAGCACTCCAAATTTGTCTCTGACCTGGGTCATGGTCTCAAAACGCTCTTGCAGTGACATCAAAGCTGAGTCCACAACACTATTGAAAAATTTTACCTCAAGGCTTTTGAGGGCATCACTGAAGGGCTTGTCAGCAGTCTCATATGCAAACTGCCTTTTTGTGTTCCTGAGCCTTTTCTCCTTGAGCTCTGGCTCTATGTTCATGGCCTCGCAAAGGTCCTTGACACTGCTTCAGCAAACACAGAGTGCCTGTATCTGGAGAGGGAGGTTTTGACATTGTCAATGAGCCTGACAGCAATGTCAAGCTGCATTGAACTAGGCTGCAGAAGCTTGTTTACTTGGTTAGTGGTCGTAAGAATTTCACACCAGACAACAGAACAGATCAGAAATCTAAAAGAGGCCACATCTTCTGCCAGGGCTTGAGCCTCTATTTTTGCGACTGAGTCATTGACAGTAGCCTTGATAAGCGCATTTCTGATTTCTTTAATTTGGCTTCTGGCAGCTGTGACATTCTTAAGCCTGCTCTCCCACCTCACATCACTCCATGATTTCACAGTCAGGTTGACGTGCTTTTTCACGTTTTTTCATTTTCTGGCTTTTCTCAGTCTAGAAAGCTCCAAATTCAAAAATAATTTCACATTTCTTCTACATAAATGATCATTTTTAAATACACATTCACCTTTCCAGAGGTGAAGTATCCCTTTAAAGGTGCAGTCTGTAAGAATGACAGCATGCTAGTGGTTGAAATGGGTACTGCAGTCAAAAAAAAAAAAATGCAGTCCTAAATACCAGAGATTGTTGTCCTCCCAGATCTCTGACCCAGTTTGTTTGCTCATTTCCAAGGCTGCAATACGCTGCGTTTCCTGCCAAATGGCATCCCGGGGTGTCCAAACACTATTGGGTGAATTGGCCGTGGGTGAGATCAAAGTAAAATAACGATATAGAGAGAGAGAGCATTTAATGCACCTTTAAATTAGTTTTATAGCATGCAAATGATAGCACAGAAGATATATCACTTGAATTTTGGTATGAAAATGTCAAGTTTATTTTACAACTATAAAAAAAAAGCCATATATTTTGTAATACTTCAGTGGTTTGAAATCACACAGACACAGATCCTCTTGGACTATATTCTGATTAGTTAAAGATAAAACGCCCACATTTACATTAAATAAAAAATACACAGGTTCAGTGGTCATCTGAACAATGCAGCTTTCCTTATAAAAGCACTTCTCCCATTTCCTACATTTTTGTTAACACCCACATAATAATTTCTTGTTACATGCTGATCCCTGATGATATTTAACACAGCATAATTCTTTGTATCATTCATTAGGTTTCATAAAAACAGCACAAATGTCACAAATTGGCTTCAGTAGGAGATTCCATCTTGGCTCAAAGTGGCTCATGGTACGTATGCAATAGTGGTTCTACCGTCTGGGGCTCAAAGCAGATCACGCTAGCATTATGTTGGCTAGTACCATGTGAGACTGGAGTACAGTACCCGTTTGAGATCACTCTGTGTGCGGGGCAGTCATATTGTTGTTGGCCCGGCTCTGCTCTTGCGCCCTGTGTGGATCGACCCGCAGGTAGATTCTGTCGGCTATCCAGTGTTGAGTCAGTGGGCATTTCGCCGAAGGGTGTCGCATATTCTGGTTCGGGTGGCAGGGGATCGGCGTATTCGGCAAGTTGTCCGGGGGTGTCGTAGTGGTTGAGGGTGAAAGGGATGGTGTAGCCCTCCTCTATTGGGGGTCGGAATGTGAGTCCCATCATCTGCCCACTTGCTCCTACATCAGGCTCAGCATAGTCTGGAAACAACAGAGAAATGTTATAGAAGTAGAATTAGGAATAGTAGATAAATAGGAAGTATATATTCCTGATCATTGGACATTTGATGCCAAGAACAAACATCACATTTAAATGTCCTAATGGTGTTCTCAAGTCCTCAAGTCCTGGGATGTTCATGTTCACGAGTTAGGAAGTCATAATTATGACGTCAGGTGAATTCAAATCACTTTGGTCGGAGCAAGATAGTGATCTCCCTTTTTACATAAAATTTAAATTGTCAATTTAAGAAGGTGCTGTTAATTGAATCATTGTTATTGTAATTGTACAACACTACGGTATTTTGTACATGCAACTTTTTTATTTATTGTACATGCAACAAGATTTATTTTATTCATTGCATCCAACATATTTTCTCAGTGAAGCCCCCAACTCAGAAAGTTTGGTCTTAAAGAAAATCCTAAGTTTCCCACTCATAATTACGAATTTGTGGTGATGTTCATGTGTGTTCAAATCGCAAATATGATCTTTCTGACATGACTTGCACAATATAATAAAGGAGTTTCCAACCTTTCTTGTCATCAGGACCTGTGCAACCTAAACCTAAAAATTTGTCATTAAATGCTATTTTTATATTTTGTTTAATTCAAGTAAATAAATTTGATCAAATGCACTTATAAAATATTAACATAATTTTAATGAATAAAGTATTTAATGCCCCTTTTTTCACAGGATCAGAGTAAATTGTTATATTTTGATTGTTTTAATTTGACAAATTTAAGTTTTTCTTACGATTTCTTATTTTAAAAAGCAATAATAATGATTTTAAATGAAATTTTATATATATATGTCCTATTAGAGGACAAACATTGCATGAATACAATAACAACTAATAACATATATTTTTATTTAATATGTAATCCTGTTGATATTGATGCAAGTAATTATTTCTTTATTATTAATATTAATATTTATTATTTTGTTGTTTGATATTAAAAATATGATTTTAAAATACATAAAATAAAAAAATATTTGCAAACCCCTAATTAAGGAAAAATAACATTAATCTAACATAACATTTTCTTTCATTTAAAAAAAGAAAGAGTAATGGAATCATTTAAAAAGAAAAACTTCAAACTCATGCATATTTGATGTTTTAAATATGTCAAAATTACATTTCATTGTCTTTAAACACCTCACATCAATTCATGACTAATCAAATTCATGGTATAGTCGCTTTTTTTATAGATCGCTTTACTATGCGACATGTTTGACCCTCAGGTTTTGAATGGCCGAACTAAAATTATTTATATAATTCACATCGGGTACCCATAACTATTTGCCAGCATGGATTAGCCAACGCATTCTCATCCTATGGCGTCATATCTGACACTTTTGACATTTCGTCTAAATACAACGCGCATGGTACCCTTTAGCGTCAATATAACACGCACAGAAATGGGTAGGTTTAGGTCTGGTGTAGGGTTAGGGTTAGACCGCTAGGAGGCGCCTTCTGACCCATTTATATCTGCGTCTCATATTGACGCTAAAGGGTGCCTTGCGCGTTGAATGTAGACGAAATGTCACGAGCGTCAGTATATGACGCCTTGGGATGAGAACGGGCTGGATTAGCTGTCATGGATGTTTGGATCGCAAAATCTGACTGAACAGATATAGCATTATTAAGTTCCAACAAGATCAACAGTAGTTCGGGCTATGAAAGGGGTCCCACGGTTCCCCCTCTCCTTCTCAGTCCTTCACTCACTCAGCAGGAATGCTAAGAGGGCGAAGTCGTTTTAATTGAAGTGACTTTAGAAAGGACTCTGATTGTCTTGGCCACTGACCCTCTGTCCTCCTCATCCCAGAACCCATTACTGAAGGGTCTGTTGGCCAGTGGGTGGTGAGGAGGGTGCTCTTCTGACTTGAATGCCCCTAATTTGGGCTCCAATTAAAGAAGCCTTTCAGGGAAGCACTGCCGTACGAAAGAAAGACATGTTTATGCTGCCACTGAGCAACTGTTGGAGGAATGAGCTCAGAATGAAAGCCATTTGCCTGTCATGTCTCTTCTGAGTTCCACTGGCAGCTCAGCTGAGCAAGAGCACACAGAATGGGGCAAGCGAACAAAGGGGTCAGAATGACTACTTGGCTTTCTCTCTGTTTCCGTCCTGCTGTTTGAGCCACATTACCCCCTTATTCACTGCTATATATTACTGCAATGTCTGAGGGCTGTTGATCTGAGATTCTAAGAACTGTTGTACCCAGCGGCGTCCTCTCGACAAACACTGCCTTGTCTCATTTGCCGTTTGAAACATTCCATTATGAATTTCGGTATTCATTGCAATACTTGGCTAAAAAGCTCTGTGGATGTCTAACCATTGAGAGGAGGGTTGGGGAGAGCATCGTGGATGTTCCGAACCAGAGGGTAAGATACAAGCTCTGGGTTTGTGCACGGAAGCTTCTTCCCGTGGAAACCCTGACAGCCTTAAGCAGAGACAAAGGAAGTCAGTCAGGAAATATACCAACAACACATAGGCGACATATAAAAAAAATAGTATTAAAGATATAGAGCAATAGGTTACCTTGGTCAACACAGCATTTCTTTATTTGTGCGTTTCTTTTTCTGAAATAAAAAACACATAAATATTACAAAACCTGTCAAGAATATATCTGGGTCATATTTAACCCCTGGGTCATATTTAACATAAATATTCAATATTTGTGAATATTTGATGGTTTAAATGCAATTTTTATTTTATTTTACTTTTTTATACAAATTACGGGATGCATTTAATTTAAAAGTCATGGCAATATTGTACTGAATTTAATTTTGTATTTAAAAAAACAATGTAGATCTTTCAATTTTGTGTTAAAATTCATATCAATACTTGTTATGGTGACATCCCTGCTTTTTAATATTCATGTAAATTATAGAAGGTATTTTTATATTTCTTATTTTATATATATTATTCTATATAAGGAACAATTAGTGTGTTACCTTCTCCACCAAATAAGCCCAGCTAAAAGGCAACCCACACACAGAGCGGCTCCCAAAACCATGCCTGCCACTAATATCACGGCTTGACTGGGGCCTGAAGGGAAATAATAAGAAAAGATTTAGGCCTTTCAAAACAAATCTACTACCAGTTTACACATCATGCAGTTAGCAGATTCACTTACAAATTCACCTCACCTGAGCTTCTTGTGATGACAGGACTCTTAGTGGGCAGAGTTTGTAGAGGCACAGTCTCTGGGACAACTGCCTTCCCAGTATTCAATTCTAAATAAAATAAATTGAAAAAATTCATCACAGGTTCAAAAGACTAAGAATACATTTTTCATTCTTAAAATTCTTAATTTACCATAGTGTGCTTGGACTTCGACCAATACAATGGTCTTTTATTGCCTATATGTGCTATAAAAATGTTTAAACTGAAGTTTATGTGCCTTAAGGGAACTTAAAAGAAATTCTGTAGCAGGCCCTCACCGTCTCCATAGGAACGTGTTCTGAGGGGGGCAGAAGGACAGCCCAGCACTTGGACCTGCGCACAGGCCCTGATATGCCACTTCTGGGGTTTCAGAAGAAGGTAGCGTGCTACTACTGGAGGAATCAGACTGTTGAGTACCATCACATGACCATCAGAATGGGCCTCAAACACCTTAACATAGAGAAAAAATTGGTATAAAAAAAAGGATTATTTATATTATAAAATAAAGCCAAGACAGAGATTATACCTAGTAATGTATTTAAAAGAGTAACTGTTTAGGTAACATTCACACAAAATGTGTTCGTGTCCAATGTCCATTTGCTCTGTTTATTCATTTGCTTTTTTCGCATATTTTAAACACCTTAAACTGGTTTACTGAGGCACACTGTAAAAATAATTTTTCAAAGCTGTTTTACAAGAAAATACTATTTCAGCCTTTCTACTTCAAAAATTCACGTTTAATTCAATGTGTTACTTCCAGTTCCTTCGTAATTAGTTGTGAAATGTATTAATGAACTCTAAGTGAAAATTCTTTCTGTATTTTTCTTATCTGCAGAATTATGTACCTTCTTGTCTTTGCTCGATGCCGCTTTGTAGACTTTCCAGTTTTTGCGGTCTTTGCTGAACATTAGTGAGTAAGATTCGATGTAGTAATGTGCCGTACCCTTTGTTATGATGCCTGAAAGCAGATGTAAAAAAAAAATGTAATTTGTGCTTCTGTAACATTCACTTTTGCTCACGGCAGATGTTTGCACAATGATTATTAGAGGTTGACCTCTGACCTGTGACACTACTTCTGTTCCACAGCTCAAGCTCCATCCACGGTTGCTGGTCGCCAGAGCTCGCAGCCCACTGAGAGCCCCCGTGACCCGGAGCCCAGGAGACCTTCTGACCCAGTCTGTTCACCTCATCCCACACTGAAGAAGTGTTATAGGCCACCACCATTAGCTCCCTGTCACAATCTGGACACGCATGGAAAGGGAACAGAACTTGTTCAGACAAGTAACGATTATAATTTCTCATACCTCAGATATACATTGTAATTGTTAGTCTTCAGTTGTTAGTGTTTATATTCTAGCAATGTATAATTACAAATAGGCACTAACAGCATGTTTAAGGTGTAAGTATCATGTAGCAGGTGTAACTGTGTATTAGATGAACTGTAATTTATTCCTGAACTCACACACAGGCTTATTCCTGGTATTAGGATCCAATTAAATTTTAAATTTTAAAATGCAATTACAAATTATACATTTGAGAATAAAGCAGTAAATGTTTGATGTTTTTGAACCAGCTTATTTACATCTATTATTATAAAGCATAATCATGTCAGGGTGTTTTCAAAAATGGCTTATGTTGTATGAAAAAAACTTATTGTACAATATAAATTACAGTAATCCTATATATTTAGTGTTATTTTGCGATTACAGCACTTTGTAAGAATAAACTGAAATTACATGTATATTTTAAAATGATATCAACTTGCATTTGATTTGCAGTTGAGCAAAGCCAAAATTCAACAAATATTTAAAATCAATGTTACTGAGTTACATTTGCTATGAATTCAAATAATATCTCTTGAAATCATATTTGTACATAGGCTACAGGATAATAACAGTTATTACCTCTGTGGAAGACAAGCCGTTTATCTGACAAGGAGCCACTGTAAAAATATATATAACAGATTATTTATTGTAAAATAATTTTAAAAATGGTACACGTAAATCATATCATTAGCCTCAAAAAAGTTTTTTTTTGTTTTTTTTTGGGTGATCTCATGGAGGCCACCATGGTAAAATCAAACGACCTGCTGAATGCTACTCAGTTTATCTTGGTGGCCCTCCTTTTATTGAAACTTAAAAACAATTCTAAGGGTACGTTTACACAACACTGATGGACTAAAAATGGAAAAGTCTTTTCCTTCGTGTTTTTCGCATGCAGACGACAATGTTGTCAAAACGATCCTTGTTCACACATCCTTGATCCGCGAAAAAGATTACAAATGTTGTATTATGCTGCCAGGCCTGTAGTTTTGCGAAAACGCATAAAAAGTTGTCCATTTTTAGTTGAAAACAGTGTTGTGTAAACGGATCCTAAGTCAGTAAAACAAAACTTTGCTTTTGTGTGATGCTCCATCCACACCACCAGGTGTCAGTATAACTTGCACAACATGTCACACACTCACGTTTTCGACAGTACTCCATTAGCGAAGTTCGACTCATACAAGGTAATGCCCCTCTGCAGAGACACGTTGATCATGCCCCCCAAACTGTCTGAAATAACCCCAGCATGGACTGCAGCTTTGCATAATACAGAGGTCTAGAAAACACGAACACACGCATATATTCAAACTGTCAGTTTCCGTTTTAAAATTGTACAGCACTTTGGTACACACTGTTTTTTAAGGTGTTTTATAAATAAACTTTTATTTGATATGTTAGAATAATATCATTCAATGTTAACACTTGACCTTAAAAAGTGAAAAGTGACTGTTGTGAGTTTTTAAAAACAGTTTCTGGTATCAATCCACATTTGGAAGTAAATTCAAATGCCATGCCTAATAACCTCTCTATATTGCACACAGATAAAAACCCAGCTTACATCACGGTAGCCTTGTCCATGCCAGCCCCAGATTTCTCCCGAAACACCTTTGCAGCCAGCAGGACAGAATGCACTGGAACACAAGTGAGTCCAGGATTCAGATAATAAACATTAAAATGTAACCTACAAGAAAGAGTGGGACTATTCAGAGTGATGATTTTTATTTTTATTTTGCTGTAATGTCATTCTTGAGGATGTTTTCTTACCTAATTTGCTGAGAGGAGAAATGTGTCCCTCGACGCAGACATGAAACAAGCTCTATGGGATAGAAATAGCATTGACAGTTACAATTCGGAACATGTGCTCATATACATTGGCTTTTTGTAGCCAAACTGATTCGACAAAATGGTGTCTTACGAATCTGATGTATCAGTGTATACTCACAGGAGAAGGTCAGTATTTGATAGCACAGTCAAGTTGTCTAGGGCTTTACATAAACAACTAAATACACAGGAAAGGAAGGAAGATACAAACCAATTCTGTTAAATCTGGAGCAAAGTGCAACTTTTGTTACATCTTTTAAATGAATCAATCTCTCTAAATCCCTCACATGGCTGTGCACTTGTAATGACACTAACTTGCCCCATTTAAGTCAACGGGGTGCAAATTTTAAAAAGATAACACGGTGTAGGCAACACCGATTTTTGTCGTTGTTTTCTGTACTGACAGCACTCCAAATTTAAAAAAAAAATTGCTCAATGTTAAAATTGAGCAGAGTTCTCCTTTAATGTAGCGATCCACCTTGAATCCAATCATTTTTTGGAGATCTGTTAGCCAGTCAGACCATTGTTTAGAGAAGGAAAGGGGTATTTGTTCATCCCACTTCAAGTTTCTTCTACAGAGCTCCTGTAACATTAACTTAGCTGACATGATAAAAGGACCCAAAAAACCTAATGGATCGTACAGTGAGCTGAACACCAACAAAATACCTCTCCTGGTATGTGGCCTAAACCTAAACTTGTCAGACTCAACACAGCATTGCAGACCAAGCGCTCTTTCAACGGGAAGCTGGTCCATGTCTAAATCCAGTTCTTTCGCCTCTGTTGCTCTGATGTTATTTGGGATTGACGTCAACACAGAGCGGCTATTAGTCACCCATTTTCTGAGACTAAATCCGCCTTTGTCACAGAGCACAGTCAAGTCCTTTGCAATTTGAATTGCATCTCTCTCTGAGGCTAAGGATTTCAGGCAGTCATCTACATAAAAGTTTTGATGAACTGTACTGATCACTTCATCTGGAAAATCCAACACATTGTCCTCTGCAGTTCTTCTAAAGGCATCATTTGCACAACTTGGGGACGATACAGCTCCAAACAAGTGTACCTTCATTCGATGTTCCACTGGTTCTTGATCAGTATTGCCATAAGGCCCCCAAAGAAAGCTAAGAAAGTTCACGGGTTTATCAGGCACCTGTACTTGATAAAACATGACATGGATGTCAGACACCACTTTAGCCGGAATACTTCTCATTGGCAGAGCAGATGCTACATTTTGCTGAACCAACAGTGTGGTAATGTCATTCTGTCGTTGCATAATGCTCACAATATCATTCTGGGTGTTATAATTGCGATTGCCGTCCTATTTATTGAGCATCATGAACCATGTGTGTCCTTTGTGTTTGGTGTCGGATTGTTTCATTTCATTCATGTGACTCAGGGTGAGATTCACTGTGAATATTCTTTATGACAAAACAATGGCGTCTGCAGCCTCTCTTTCCCTGGTAAAAAACCAACAACCTTTCCCAGTGCCTGCCTGTCCTAAGTGTGAGCACCATTATATACATGCAAATAGGTGCTCAGTACTTTCAAAATAAAAGGCCCAAAAAATACTCAAATTAACTAAAATAATAACATTAATATTCTGTATCTACATCAATAAAATAATCATGCAATAAATCATAGTTAAAGCAGAATTATGTAACTTTTGAAATTTTGCTCTTGGGGTCCCCCTACAGTTGGGAAACATTATTGTCTTCTACTACTGTTAAGACACTGTTAACTTTACTACTGTTAATTTGAAAAATAAATAAACAAACATGACTATCAACCTGCAGACATTAGGATAGTTATCCTGAACGATTATTTTGTCCGTCTAATCATGTATTATTTACTTGCAAGAATGTAGCCCCTACCCAGTGTTGTATAAAGTACTAGAAAGCAATACTTGAGTAAAAGTACAAGTATCGTCCTAGAAAAATACTTTGGTAGAAGTGAAAGTTACCTTTTAGAATATTACTTAAGTAAAAGTCTTAAGTATCTGATATATACTGTACTTAAGTATCAAAAGTAATTTTCTGATATTTACTGTACTTAAGTATTTGAAGTAAAAGTAAAAAGTTTTTTTTTTTTTTTAAGCAAGCGGTTAGAACTTTGATTGTGAAATTTATTGTGGCAGTTCGAAAGGAGATAGGGAACGAGTATTGCGTAGCCGGCCCAGAGACAATTTATATAGAGACATGCCACTTCCTCAATCCTCAATACAACTATATAGAGAAAACCCATAACGCCAAATATGGCGGTTGTATGCAAATGTCCCGCCCCTCCCGCTGGAAAGCAGATCGTCTGCTTTTAACAGTCAAGCCGGGAAACATTTAAGCCTATCGTCTGGTTCCACTGACGCATGCGCACAGTTGATGTTTGCGACAGCGGAGACGAGAACCCTTGCGCATGCGTAGTAAAGTATAACCTGTGGGGAAAAAGGCGTTTTAAACCTTATTTTGGGGCAAAGTCATCAAACTTTTTCAGCGATTTTTATCAAGTGAAAGTGCGCGCACGCGACCGGGGCTTTCACTCTCTCTGCTCCTTCTCTCAGCTAAACAAGCGCAGCAGTCAGTCATCTACATCACTCACCGGTCAAACTTTGGCGAGACAAAAATACGCTTTAGTAAGGCTGACAGAAAACCGCGTGCAAGTTCCAGTCTTCTTGCGCTTGATGTTTAAACTAAAATGATACATCGTGCAGCCCTACTAGCTGTGCAGCTGCAAATGCGTTTAACACATAGGCTTCAGTAAATCGAGGAAAAGGAGTTTCCCCCCAGTCCTCCAGTAGGAGCTTCCATGGCGGTTTCAGTTGTGCTTCCTCCTCCTTTGGCAACAAACAAGCATTACGCTGAAATAGAGCGTGCGGAGTGTGCGTAATGCAATCTAGGAGCAGTGATTCGCCAAACCTCCGTTATTGCAGTCGCACACATTTCTTCTGATTTTATTTTGTACGAGTAGCCTACGAAGTAACGAGTAACGAAGATGCTTCGTGGAAATATAACGGAGTAAAAGTATACATTTTATCTAGGAAATGTAGCGGAGTAAAAGTGAAAGTTGACATAAATTTAAATAGCGAAGTAAAGTACAGATACGTGAAATTTCTACTTAAGTACAGTAACGAAGTATTTGTACTCCGTTACATTACAACACTGCCCCTACCAAACTTGTACACACCGTTTAGACATAGGCTACTGATTGATTGATTTTTTGACGGCCAGCATCGGTCGGGCACCCCTTCTGCTCCTTTAGCTCACGCCAGCGAGAGAACGCTGGACCAATATTGATCCTCGTCCAGCCTTTTATTTTGTCACTCTCCCTTTTTTTCTCTTTCTACTGTCCTCCGACAAAACCTTTGTATTCTTGGTTTTACTTGCTGCTTCGGCCATGACAACATACAGAGGTAAAAAAAAAAAAAAAAAAACGCTCGTTGGGCTCTCACGTCAGAATTTGAGGAAGTGAGGTATGCCGTAAAGCAGTCGAATTTTGTAGTTCTTTTTGCGCTCGGGTTCCTACCTGAAACCAGAAGTTACATAGTGCCAGTAAAAGCGATACAGACACCGTCAGGCTATGGCAGACCTGTCATTCAACCAAAAAAAGTTGGTTACATAGTTACATAGTAAAAAGTTACATAGTGCTGCTTTAAGGTGAAACAAAATAAAGTAATTTAATTATTAACTTAATTACAAAACAAGGAAATAGCTCCAACAATATATATATTTGTTTACATAGTTTCAGAAAAAGGTATATTTCAAATACACGTTATTCTTTTGAACTTTCTATTCATCCTGAATCCTAAAATTCTTTTCAACTGTTTTCAACATTGATAATACAAAGAAACTTTTCTTTGCACCAAATGCACACTGCATATTAGAATGAAGTCTGAAGGATCGTATGACACTGAAGACTGGAGTAATGATGCTGAACATTGAGCTTTGTCATCACAGGAATAAATTACATTTTAAAATAGAAAAGTTATTTTAAATTAAATAATTTTTCACATTATTACTATTTTTACAGTTTTTTTTATCACATAAATGCAGCCTTAGTGAGCATAAGATGCTTTGTTCAATATCATTTAAAAAAAATCAAGCTTTTGAATGGTAGTGTAAGTTGCTCCTATGTAAAAAAAAGTATTCATAGAATATATGACCTAATAATAATTATAATACAGAAATATTTAAAAATACATGAATATAAAAAAGTTTGCTCACTCCCCTTTCCCCGTTTGTTTTATTTATAGCTCTACTGACTCTTAAAATTACAAAAATGTTTTAATTTATACAAATATAGAAAAAATATATATTATAACATCTAAAATATGAAATAATAAGTATATGTGTCCAAGGTTTTAACAGGTACTGTAAATATCAAAAGAAATATATTTGATGCTTACAAAGCAAAGATTCACTTTATGAGAGTTAAAAGCTTAAAACTTCTAAGGAAAAGATTTTGAAATGATGCATGCAAGCTGGTCAGAAACTGCCATGGGTGACTGCTACTGTGTGGTCAGGTGATGGTTAAGCTGTCATGCTGTGCTTGTCTATGCAGGAGGAGTGAGCATACAGCATTCCATCTACTTCAGTGTGTGCCCAAGCACTGGGGCCTCTCCTTATTCAGGCCAGGGGCGGCAGTCTGCTGCCCTGCTTACAAAGCAAACACTCTGAAACTCAACCAAGGAGGAGAGCCGCATTCCAGTCGGTCACCCTAACACACTGTTTAAAATCCCTACATCCAGGGCCGGCCCATTGAGGTCCTCTAAAGCATACACTCCTGGGCAAAAAATATATAAAAATTGGGCCAAATGGCAAAATATTAAGAAGTCTTTAATGGTCCATTTTAATCACAAATCACTAGTCAGGAATCGTAGATTATGCTGTAGATAAATCACGGAATAGCCTTCCTGAACTTGCAGACAGCTTTATATAGGGAGAAGAGTCAGTGTTGTTCCACTTAATGTTGATGGCTTCAAACGATTCACGAGTAGTTGAAAGATGTCTCGTAGTTCGTTTAAGTTTTATAAGAGACCAAATATTCATTATAGGGTTCAAATCTGGACTCTGACAAGGCCAAAACATGAGCCTGATGGACTTGTTCTCAAGCCACTTCTTGGTTGGTCTCACATAGCCAGACCTTTAGACTGATGGCAGAAGGTCTGGACGCCATAGCAGCTTTCATTGGCCAAGGACCACCCAGAGTCCGTGTAATGCCTAGTTCAGACTACATGACTTTAAACGTCGGCAGATTGCTATGCTGTTCAGACCACATGACTTGCTGTAGAGTCTTGAAGTTGTTGTGGTGTTCACAATACGTGACACTACGTAAATGATCTGCAACAGTGGGTCACACACTACACAAGCTGTTCTGTCTCCCAACAGTCCACAAACCACGTTTTGTCACGAAAACACACGCGAGAAGTGGAACGGGTTATTTATTTGAAAATGGGCGTCGGGAAGAAATTTAGCGCACCGAGCTATTTGCGCAATGATCGGTTCTGAAAACCCCAGAAAATGGAAAAAAACAAAGAATATGGGTGAAAGAATGGATCAGCAGCACACGCTGGCAGCAGGGATTGTCTGTGCTACATAGAGAGTTGGAGGAAAGTAAAACAGGTCTATAACGAAAAAGTAGCTGCGTGTGTTGCGGTTTGGTATGTTGCTGCTGTTTTTCTTCAACCCATGCCTTGCTCTTTCATTGGCTGTAGCTCATTGTGACACTTGACACCACAGGATGTTGACTACTTCTTGGTTCTATGTGCAATTTAGGCAGGAGCATTGTCTTGTTGAAAATAACATTTGATCATTCCTCTTTATACAACACCTCTTCATTGTGTCAAATATGCATTTATTATTATATTTCTCAGCAGATTTTTGAAGACGCACTCTTGAGCATCACCATGACACTCATGTTTCATTGTGATTCATCACTCCACACACAACTTCCAATATTCTGCCAAAAACGTAATACTGTCTTAGTGTCTCTGATGTTTTTCTGAGACAGCAATGGCTTTTTAAGTAGTGCATTTGCTTAGCTTTAGCACATTTCCTGACCAATAATTTGTGGTGAAGACAAGTGTTTAGCCATTTTTTACCCAGGAGTGCACACAATGGGCCTTGGTCCCACTATAAAAAATATATCAAAAACAGGGAATAGGAAACGTTTTTACTAACATAAGTAAGGACAGACACTTTCAAGACATCACTTTAGTGTGGTTTACCATATTCACACATGTAAGGGTGTTTATTTAGCGATTTGCGTGCGACCTCCGGTAGAACAATTTACATATTATGTTGGAAACGAGTGTAAACAGTAGTTGAGATTAGGATGGGAACTACTTCCACTCTCAGAGTCAGATGAAGTCCTGTTTACGGAGTAAGCTGTACAAACAGTCCTTGGTGTGTTTACTCTGATCATATACAACATGCCATTAGCTTTTATTTTGTAGATAGAAATTTTTTTGTTTTTTTTTGTCTACTGTTTGTAGGTGACGTGGGATGGAGCGGGAAGTGTTGTGTTGCAGGACATGAGCTATTACCTGAGTGCTGATTGGTTGAATAGGACATGACAAAGCCCCGTCCTGAACGGTGAGTACCGGAGATGAAACGCACTGTTACTTCATTAGTACTCACAGATATATTCCTGTTTGTGGCGGACAACTGCCCACACAGAGGACCTGTGAAACACAGACCACATAATATAAGCACAGCAGATTTAATGCAACACAATCCTGCACAGCTTCACTGCCATAAAAAGGCTGACATGTTCATGCAGACTTACATGACCATGAAATTGTCATGCTACAGGAGAGTGGAATGCAGCATACAAGCTACAGTCATGCTTTTGGTCACATGACTTCAAGGCACTAAAGAACAGCATGAGGTTGGCTCTCTGGAATTTCTCAATAACAACATACTGTAAATGAGGGGGCTATAAAATTACAAGTTGAAATTACTAGTTGAAAAAAAAATTACTAGTTGAAAAACTGTGAATTCGCTTGTAACGTTGCCTTTTGTGGGTGAAAAAGTATTTAATATAGATTATTTAATTCATATTTAACTTTATCATAATTATATTTAATTTTTTCATTTACAATTTTAAATATTTAATATAGTTTATTTGATAAGTTAATTCAAGATGGATATTTAATATCAATTATTTATTTTAAATATTTTTTTATTAAAATTATAATTATATAATAAAATATAACAATATAATCTAATAATTATTAGTCATTATAATTTATATGATAGCATTAAGAAATTAAATCTGGGATGTTATTTGATATAATTTAAGTTATATTTAATTATACTGTTATATTTTTAAATGTATAATTTTAAATATTTAATATAATTGATATGATATTCATAGCATTTAATAACTTAAATCTGGGTCAGATGTTTAATATAAATGATTTAATTCATATTTAGTTATTTTATTCAATTATATTTAATTATGTTATTAACTTTATTTAATAATAATTATAAAAAAAAAACAAAAAATTATGGCATCCATTCCAAAACATATGATAATATAAATCCTACATGAGTTTTTAATATCAATTAAGATCATTTTAATATCATTATAAAAATAACTGATATGTATTTATATTATAATATTAAATTCGATTTAATTACATATTTTTCATTTTATTTTATAATTTTAAATAATTTATTTGAAATCAAAATATAGCATGTGAAAAGTAAATCTTTAAAGAACATTTTTTGTGTCATACTACTGGTGCATACAGACTCTATAGGGCTAGACTCCATAACGTCTGTGTGAAGAGGGTCATACCCACTCTAGTGGCTCCACTGGTGTCTGTGATGGTAAGAGAGCCAGATATGCAGTCTTGGCTCCACTCCAAGTCAAAGTCCCCAAAAGTCAAGAGCAGAGTCTGGCCCTTCGCTACCCTTAGGCTCCACTC
Source organism: Semotilus atromaculatus (assembly GCA_031834385.1). NCBI lineage: Eukaryota > Metazoa > Chordata > Actinopteri > Cypriniformes > Leuciscidae > Semotilus > Semotilus atromaculatus. Next base: position 7,236,639 of record JAULUF010000019.1, on the reverse strand, counting down.
ACACTGGGTGTGGTTAGGGTAGGTTCCCGGAAAGTTCAGGGAGGTCAGTGTGCCACTGGTGGGACTGAGGACTGTATGTCCACACCCACTGCCTAAAGGGAAAAAAAGAGAGGGAAGATCAAAATGATATTAATGCGAAAGTAGTTGAAAAGGCATTTTATCTTCGGTTCATGTTCTGGTTTTGTGGTCTGTTTCCACACATAATTAAACCAGACATTTTATCTTTCATTTATCTTTCATTAATCATCAAATGTGCTAACTAGTTTCTCTCTTGGCATGTTTCTAGCCCATGGGAAAATGAGACACATTTACAGTAGTATGAAAATTGTGGGTATTGGCAGGTCATTGAAGAGTGAATCGCTAAAGCTTGTGTGGCAAGGGGGCTTGCCAATATCAGTATTAGTCACACTTGAGGGGCTTTCCATAACTTATGTTCATTAAAGCCATAATTACAGTAGTGTTTAGTTGATGGCAATGTTGTGTTATAGGGTAGCTCAACTAAATATGAGTCAATGTGAATTGCCAAATGTATCTAATGTTTTTGTGTCTCCTGCTCCATTTATGGTCTAGACGCTGTGTGACAAAGTAGTGCGGTCTGAGTCCATCGTCCGTCTTTCATTCCTAATTTCTCAGTCACCTCTGATTCACTGGAGTTAAAGCTTCTTTGGCCCCCTTCTTTCCGCGTTAGGTGCAATTTATCTACAAATCTACTGAACCTCTTGTTGCTACGAACAATCTTAATCATTGCATAGGAAAACAAACATGATTTGTAGTTAACTGGTAATGCTCAAACAATTCACTCAGTGTGGTTAAAGAATTGGTTGTTTGGCTTGGGTGAGAATGATTTGATCTACAAATCACTCTTTATACATTTTCAGATACATTTCAGTCAGTATTTAACCCCAGCTAAGATTTGTTTTAACCCCAGCTAAGCAGTTTCTTGCAATTAGATGTTATTTCAACTATTTTACAAGGTGGCGTTTTTGTATGAATTCATACAATGTGAATTCTATGGAATTGTAGAAAAACCTAACCCCATCCCTAAACCTAACCATCAATGAGGCATAATCAGATCGTTCAAAAATGTACAAATCATGTTGTTATCTTCTGTGTAATCTGTTTGGTTAAATAAAGTTTGGAGATCAAATAACAGAATATATTATGTTGATAAAAGTAATTAATTAATTATCAAATCAATTTGAAGTATCCCAAAGAGCAGTTTATTTTGCAACACTGACAAAATTGTAATGCAATACAAAAAATACAATGTTAAGAGACAGAAATGTACAAAATAGATCAAATAAATTTGGTGATGACGGGTCTTAATGCATTTTTGGGCCTTAATGCATTTTTCCATTCCACTAAACTACTTTTCCATAGATTTTCTTTGTAAACAAGCTAGATGGACATCTTTAACCATTGCGCTTGCATCTTCTCGCACATGACCAGGTATTCTAAAAAAGCAGAGCTCATGTTAAAATAAGCAACATAAAAAAAAACGCTTCTCTAGTCTTGCACTTTTTTTCCGTTCCAATTACCTGCATCTCACGTTTTTAAAGGCACACTATGCAAGATTTGTACCATAATATAACAGCTTCAAAGTAATTTCGATGGTCAACATACTCGTAGTAGGGCGAATCGTCCCGATAGTGAAGCTGGGGGGGAACGACGCAAAAAAAAAAAAAAAAAAACAGCAATGCAAGTTTGAGAGGGGGCGCCCTGCCAAATCTCGCGAGAATCACGACTTGCTTCAGGCCGTGCGTGAGTGGTATATGACAGTAACTTTAAATACAAGTACTCCACAGCGACTCTAGGGATCGCTGTTTGACAATGGAAATCCTGCATAATGTGCCTTTAACAGCAAAAATATGTTCTGTGTGCTTGGGTCCTGAGTGCGTGATTTCACCAAAAGAACTACAAGTAATCCATATTTATAGGTTAATTTGCCCTGATAAGTGCAAATACTGTCACTTCTATCAAAACATTGCTTGTTGTTTGATCCAGCCCAGCAACACTGGCTCAACCAATGATGCGAGTTTGTGGTGGGGCTATCAATTTTATTTGACCAATGGCAGGCAGGTTGAGTGTTTAGAAAAAAACGTGTGAAAACAATAATTTCTGCAATTCCATTTGGTCGTGCTAGTGTTCGGAAATTAGACACAATGGTTGGCTACAGGTTAACAAGGCCAGTTTTTTTTTTTATGTAACCGCAGCTCAAAAATTCACAATGAACACCTCATGAAGCACAGCCTGAGGCAATCTGTAGACATTATTTAACAGCAGGCAGACACTTTGATGACATCTGTGCGATGTCTGCGAGTTGAGTTTACAGCAAGGTGTTTAAAACATGCAGTGATTTGAGGATGCAAAGACTGGGTATAATTAAGGCACTTGCTGACACACAATATAACATTCCTTACAGCTGAGCTACTATGAAAGCACTGGGACCATGGATACCAATCCATCATCAGCGCTACACTATCAGGCAGCATGTCATTTTATTTTCTCGTCGTGAGATTTGCAGGCACGTCCCTGCAGGCCTGAGCCCATGGCAGACAGGATGTTCGGCTGTTTAGATTGTCACATCACAATTCCTCTACATCAATCATATTACAACTGTAAACTCAAAAATATTTGTGGACAAGCTGTTTTTTCCTGCTCTTTTGTGTTCTGGCAAATCGTGGACACTCTTCTATAATATAGTACAATCTCAAAAACATGTCAGCTTCCACTCCGCTATAATAACATCCCAAAAAACAGTCAGCATCCCATCTGGCTCAACGGAATGGAAGTATTGTACACGTAGTTCTGGGGGTGGATGTTTGTCTGGAAATAATTTTCCTTAGTCCTCATAGTCTGTGATTCCGGCTGTAGTGATTCATGCTGACCCCACACAAATTGAGAAATACCATAAACAAAGTCATTCTTCCTAACAGACTCTCTAAACACAGGCAGAGCTTGAGGACATCTTCCAGTCCAGCAGTCTGGATGCTGATATGATTGTGATCTTATATGGGCAAATATTGCTATAAACATACACACTTTATTCTTTGTGAAAATTTCTCAAAATAATTTTTAGAGAATGCAGTCAAGGGTGATTTCTAGCTGATATATTTTGAAATATATATAATATAAAATATAAATTGAACTCCCTAACAATTACTATCGCATTAATTTTTCTTTTTGCACCAGATATTTTCAGGTTTCCATGACCTGTTGCTCATGATCCTAGTTATAAGTTCATATTTTTAAATGGGCAAGATGACAGAGTGAAGGAAAAACAGCCAACAAGTGCCCAGCATAGACTACATAATGGGAACTAAACTTAAAACATTTAGCATCCTACATCTTAAAGTTTGTTTTGACACGGTTTAGGCTAATTAAAAAAGGGCGGTTACTTTGAAGAATCTAAAATATAAGAATAGTTTTAAAATCAAGGTTTCTGTTTAGTTTAAAATTGTGTTTACTGCGTCCATTTGTGTTATTTCATTGTTTTGTTGACTTTATTAATATTCTACAATGTTTATAAAATATTGTCTATTATAATATTGTATAAATTATACTTTTTAAAAATATTTTTGAATTAAATTATATTTTACATAAGTATTTAATACCTTCCACCGTATTAATATACTAGTATAGGCTATGCACAATCTTACCCTTTTGACCGCATACCAACACCAGCGTTTCGATGCTGAGAATAAGCCAAATCCTAGAGAATTCCATAGTATCCCAAAGCGTTGCATATCTACCGTGCATGGTTTCCTTCGGGATATCCCGTCGTCGCTGACTCTATCGTTCAGAGTTTATGCCATGAGTTTTAGTTAGTCGTAATCAGTCTACAGCCTCTCACTCTTCTCATCCAAGTTAAGACGCAGCAAAGTAGCCCATCCCCAACTGGGCATGGGTTTGTGCACTCTCCTCTTATTGGCCCCGGGACGTGCTAGTCAACTTACAATTCCTGTTTCAATACCTGTAACCTGACTTGTGTAAAGCGAGATGTTCCCCTCTTCATTTTTGTTTTTCAATAAAACGATAGTGGGTGCAACAACGGACCGTGCATAATGAGAAAGTTGGGTGGCCATTGCGTTAAAACCCACTATGCACCACATTACCTAACGAAACCGAATTGGATTAACGGCTGCATTTTATTCAAATATGCACTTGAATTTAATTTAGCAACTCAATTATTAGTTGTTTTTTTTAAAATCATTTGAATTATGGAAGTACAACGAACGCCATTAATAAAACGAAACAAAGAAACTTAATCGAGAAACAATAAGGGACCGCGTGATAGCGTTTATGTAATGTCAAGAGCCGGTTCTTTAAAGCGAACTCTTCGAATGAACCGATTTGTGGAAATGAGGCGGACTTGAACGTATGCAGCAACACACAATGGAACAAGAAATACTGGCATGTAAACACTTTTATCTATAATATAAACTCAGTACACAATACACGCTACACATATTCAATTAAGATATAGCAAGGCAAAATAAGGCTCACCTGACCCCTGTCCTGAGACCTGTTTCCTGAAATTGTTATACAAATTATGCACCAACTGATAGTTTAACTATACTTGCCGACAGTATTTATACTTCGTCCAACATAGTTTCTATAACTAAATAACTATTGCTTCATAAGGCCAACTCACCTTCTAAAACAGTTTACACTGAAATTAGTAATTAAGCATCACCAATTGCCTCAGAAATGTAATAGCCTACTTTAGTGGGCCTAATAAAGTTGGCTTTATTTATAAACTTTAAACCCTTTACAAAGCTAGTAATAATTGACTTGTGGTGCCCTCTGTAGGAGAAGTGAAGAAATTACTGACACAGAGACACAGCTGGATTGGCTAGGGAAACTGGTCAAGGACAGCTATACAAACAAACAAAACAACAACAACAAAAAAAGAGATGTGGCTTATGGGGCAGGGAGTATCCAGTACTTTAAGGTGTTGTCCATACATTATAAAACATTTCTTCTATAGGCTACAGTAGGCTATATGTTGTGGCTTTATTTCGACAGAGTTTGAGAGCTGCACTTCTAATGTTGTCTGCTTATGCGTATGTCTGCTTAAATTGCTGTGTAATTGTTGTAGTAGGCCTACTCCTGATTTTTTTGTTCAAAAAGAACAAATATAAATACAACCTGTAGGCAATAACTTTTTAAAAGTGCACTCAAGCAGTCATTTGTTACTGTGGGAGTAATATTGAGCTTACACTGACACCTAGTGGCAAATTGATTCCGTAAGTGATAATTGAGGGTGTAAGATAAAGCGAATAGTATTCAGCTAGTTATGTGATCCTTTTTACATTTCATGACTGCATTTTTTTTTCAACCCCCCAAAATATTATTCATATCTCAGGGGTAAAACGTTGGTAATGTAAGTAGGCTACATTTGCTGCAGCTGTGTGTGTGGAGCGAGCATATATTGGCTCTATACGTGTTTGTGTGTTTTGTGTCATTTATATCAGATGTGGCAGATGTTTTGGACTGCTGGACTCAGTGAGACTTATAGACCATCAGAGCAATAAAGCTGATCAGTAGCAAATTCAGGAATCACGTTGGCCTAATAGTGAGTATAGAGACCAATTGGAATACATTATGCAACATTAAAGTTAAAGTCCGCTCATTTTTTTCTTCCATAATTTATTCACCCTCATGTTGTTCCAATCCTGTACTTTTTTTTTCTTCTGCAGGATGCAAAAAGAAAATATTTTGTTATGTTTTGAATGATAATTAATATACTAAATCTCATAGTCTCGTTTGTGAATTGTTCTCTTTTTATTTAGCAAATGACGTTTTAAAAACTACTTTAAAACTTTTATTTACTAAATTTGTTCCCTTTATAAATGTAAATTTTAGATTCAGAAGACTCATTCAAGTACTTTTTTTTTAAACGAAAGTAGTCAAAAATCTAATTCCAAGTATTTACACCGTGTATAATCACATATGACGTGTTCCTCAAAAATAAATAGCAAGTCATATTTTTTGGAGTATTATATTATTTAGGCTACTTATTTATTCCCGTATCTCTATATTTGCTTCTGCATTGTATAATGACAATCAGATCTTAAATATGACAACCTCCAATAATTTTCAATACGCAATTTTCTTTTACATTTTGGAAAAAGAATTATGCAATGTGCTATGAAAAAAAAACAGTAAAATATTGCTATGAAATTACAATTATTTGTAAGCAAAGATAAGTTGTATTTTTAAGCAGCCTACTGAACTTTTGACAATATTATTTTTAACTAATACTGCACCCAAAATATTTATATTTATTTTTTTGATATTTTATAGCAATATTTAACCAGTGTACTGTACATTTCACTTGAAAGCACTTTATATACCTTTAAGGTGGTTACCATTAATTTTCTGGAATAAAAATGTCAAGGTTACCCAATAAATAATCTCATCTAAAAAGTGCAAAGTATTTTTTTTTTATCTAATACTGTTTGAACTGTAAAGATTTTTAAAATTTTTTTGGCATTAAAGATGTTTTTTTTTATTATAAATTTAAGCCAGGTATTTTTTATTTTTAGAGTTTTTTTTAAAGATGGTTTTTAAATAAAATCAATGTAACTAGCCATTATATGTTAATACTTCTCACATTCTGAATTTTTACCACCAGATGGCAATGAAATATTAAGAAACAGCTGAATGAGATGGCATGACAATCCTGTTGTATACGGTCTGACATGCTAAAAATGTGAACATATCTGTCTCCCTGACAGATTACAGTCCATGTACGCGTGTACTTGAAATAGAGATCATTCTGCTCTCAGTTTGAGGTCACAACCTTCAGACTGTTTTCTCTCACAACAGTCTAATCTTCTTTTCTTTTTTTAAAGTGTTTAATCATATAAACAGTTTCCCGTCCTATACTGTATTTATTCTTAGAACAATTTTCCCTATACACTACACGTACGTGCTCAGAATCTAATTTTACGTGAGAGGTGCTCTTCATAATCCTCCCACGCTTCGCTCGAATCAAATAAAACTGGGCATAGTCCATCACTCTTTTGTCATTTACCTCAAAAAAGAGGTTTGTGGGTGTACTGGTGACTCCCTTAACAGGGGCTCAAAGTAGTTTTGTGGAGGAAAGCGCACCTGTCTCAACCTTCATAATGCTATACAGGCCCCATTCTGACGTTCACATGGGACACCTAAACAAATGATAAACCGCTGCAGTGTGCCCGCCAAAGCAATGACTGAACAAGGTCATATAGAAGATGGTGACTATTACGCAGTGATTTGTGCCTTTGCTCAAGGCAGGTCCCAGAGATCATGTATTTGGATATTGCTGCAGTATCAGCATAATTAGGGACTATTTTCTAGGCAAAATAAGCAAACTTTGGGTACAATTAAAGGGATTGTTCACCTAAAAATGTTTCACTCAACTTGATGATATTCCAAACCAGTTCGCAAAAAAGTATATATATATAAGAATGTTTAAAATGTTTTGTCTGTACAGTACAAGTCAATGTGGTCCAAATTAATAATGGACCTCACTGACTTATTGCATTGACATTTTCTAAAAAGATCTATTTTTAATTTGAACATTAGTTGAACATTTATTGTATGAGCCAATTTTAAGTTGATAGGAAGAAGATCTGCTACTTTGTGGCCTGTTGGGTGATTCCCAACAGCATACTGTACTTTCCCATATTTGAAGTTTAAGCACAATAAATGTACACATGATTGTCATTCTGCTTTAAACAGGTGCATATTTGCTTCAACTTACTCTCTGGCATAATTTATTCTGTTTTAAATATAAAAATAGCTGACTATCATAATTGCTTGATCTGCAGCTGTGAATATCCAATATTCAATGAAGTATTCTGATTGTGATAGAAAGACAAAAAGATTGCACTGTTCGCTGTGTGAAATTAAATTGGTATGAGAAACATGAATGGATCTGCATGTGGCTATCTGCACCTGCCATCCTTGCTGGCTGCGGGACATGGCTGGACCTTGGGCAGCTGACGTTCAATTTGGCCCTGTACCTTCTATTCATGGCTCAATAGGTAGTCAGTCCTTTTGTGGAGCCTAAACAGATTAACACAAATCCATCCAACCTGTGGGACTGCGCAGATAAGATGCCCCATAGCTTGTTGGCCTCACAATGGCTATTGTTCTGGAGAACTGGAAACCTACAGTGCGAAAGTCTGCTTGGTTTACCGGCTTGAATTTGCATGAAAAATGAAGAGTAATTTCAATAACAAATCTTATATATGCTGTTTCTTGCAGTTTTGACAGCTAACATGACAGCTATGCATACAAAACTATTTCATGCAAGAAACTGTTTATAATGTTTAAGATTTGTTAATTTACTCTTTATTTTCCATGCAAATTCAAGCCGCTAAATATAGCCTGCAGCAACAGTTGCAAACTGATATGCCAATATATATATATATATATATATATATATATATATATTTCATATTTAAATATATATATATATATATATATATATATATGTATATTTAAATATGAACAGTATAATATAATATAATATAATATATAATGTTATGTTAAAACAAATTTAAAATCTTATATGTAGCCTACTTCCATACCAAAATAGACATATTATTTGGTCCACCAAACCCTTTTATTAACCCTTTTATTAAGGAAAATACAGTTATATATTAGTGTGTATGATATACACAACTCAGAGGCAGCAATGCAACCTTGGAGTCAAAAAAGTATGACAACTAGAATTAACTTAGAGAATGCAAGAAAGCATACCCGTTCTATGCATTCTCATTTTATTTACCAATATAAATCATTAATTTCCCTGTTAGAAGCTGCTTGTCTTCAGTAGCCAGGTTAAAGAGATTACGATGATTCATAATGAACACCACGATGATTCGAGCTGAACTTCTCTAAAGCCTCGCATGGGGGCGTCGTTCGCACACTTTCAAGTACACTACGCATACTCGAGCGCCAGAAAGTGCGCTCGGAGAGAAAGAAACATCGCTTCGAACTGTTTATCCTGACGTCAGTTTGAACAGATCGCACTGCCCCCGTATCACTTCACGCGACTCTGAACTGAGCTTCGGCTGGATTTCGGGAATCGATGAACGGGAGTGAGTCCACAACTTCACCATCCAAACTACTGGAGCCACTGAAATGATTTCGGCTTGTTTTCCCAACTGGACTAACAACAGAAAATGAATACCTGCGCATTTCTCTTGATCCTGGCTGTTCAGATTCACGCCGACAGCGTAGAGGGACCAACAGGTAAAGTCCCGTTAAACGTTATCTGGAGTTTCAGGGACTGCGCACTTTCAAACTTGTGTGTGTTTTGAGGATATGGGAAGCATAAGCTTGTTGTCTTGACAGCAAAAGGAGACTGAGTTGCACTTATGAGTCGATGAACTTTTCTAATAATGGAGAGCTTTCGTCTCGGTTGTCATAAAAGCAGTGAAGGTGCCATCAAAAGCTAAAAACAAACAACTGTTTCAGGCTGTTATTAGCTAACGTTAGGTTATAGACGCCATTCCCTCAGAAGTTATGATTGACGTGGTTCATAGTGTGGGTCTTTTGAATTATTGCTATAGTGTATTTTTCATTCAAGTTGTTCGTTATAATGTAAACAAGTGTAGTCTCATCTGCGATGCTTAAAATCAGTGGTTGAATTAATGAATCATTTGTGGATTCACTAGACAAAAAAAGCAGTGAAGTGGATTTTTTTTGGATCGAATCCACGTCAGAATGATTATTGTATTTTGTATTGAATTGTATTTTAAAGTGAATTAACCACCATCATAAAGTATTTTTGTTTTAACTTAGTTAACTCTTTCGGTTTGTCTAAAATCTTTTTTTTTCTTTTTTTTCTTTTGTACCACAAAATAAGCGTTATACGTAGCCTATAAAAATGTGCATTTTTACATTTACATTTTTGTATTGTACTTTTATAGGACTATGTTTTTTTTTTTTTACAGTGAAGTATATTTGGAGAGTAGTGTGAAGTACAATCATGTAACTGAATCCTTGATTCACTTCACTGCGCTCTTTATTGCTGATAAAAAGCTCTCGCATATATTATCCGGTCCAGTTATGCTTATGAATTATCTCGTACTGCTTGTTTATGAGTTGTTCACGCACTAAAGCGCCCACAGCGCCCACAGCGTCCAAGAGCCTATTATCTCATGTCCAAAATAGGTTTCTTAATCATTTAAATGACAAATATGTCTTTTGAAGTCCATCTGAGTTTGACTGCACTCTTCTGTGTTTTTACTGTATAAGAGATGAATAAATAGCCATAAACGAGCCTATGGTTGTTATCTGGTCTTATCTAGTTTATATCTGACCAAGCTGGCGTTCACCTGGCTGGTTTAGCTGTGTGTGCACAAAACCAGCCTACTGACCAGACTGGGAGACCACCTAAAATCAGCAAACCAGTTTCAAGGTAATGTGTAGATGGGAGTACATTCACATTTGAATTCAGAAAATATACAAATGCAAATTGTACACATTTAAATAAGTCATCTTTCATCATCCAATGATGTTTTTTCCCCTCCTGAAAAAAACATCAGCTGGTAGTTTGCTGGTTTTAACTGGTTTTAACTGGTTTAATCTGGTCTCCCAGTCAACAGATCACCCTGACCAGTCTCGGAAAACCAGCAAACCCTTTTGCATTTTTACATTTACATTTTAAATGACTTAGTACTACCTATGTTATGTACCTAAGCTGTTTTCTTGAGGAGTGTTGGTTGTTCGCCACAGTTTTTGATTTCAGATTTTACTATCCTCGTAGGCATAACCTGATCCGCACGTACGTATGCACAGATATTATGAACTGCTTCCTCCTCCACACTGTAAGTGGGCTGTATGAAGACAGACAGAGATCAGGTCCAGGAGAACTGAAGGGTGCCGTGTGTGATTGCTCATAATGGACCACTCCCTCTGAGCCAGGCTGTAGGAAACATGTCGCATGATTCGGCCAAGAAACTTGACAAACAATCATGATCCATTTGAGGAAGCTATTGATTTTCAGTTAACTAAATGGCTTCCATTCAGCAAGCTGTCAAGTAGCTGTAGGGTTCTGTGACTACTGCTGCGGTCTGTGCATTCCCCTCTGCTCTTCAGCTGCAGTCTAATCCTAGTTTCTGTTGGTTTTTGGCCTGATTTACACGGTGTAATCCACTCTTATTGTGTTTGGCTGCTGTTTCCGCCATTGTTTTTTTTTCCTCTTGTTTTCCCATGGTCTGGTTGACGGAAGGTAAGCGATGAGTGACCTGATGTGAGATGAATACAGGCATTGTAACCAAGTTTCTATCTCATTTATAGCTTTTCACAACCTCCCTATCAAGCTGCAATGCTGCAGGCTTTCCTTTTGTGAGGTGTGCATCATTATTTTGAGTTATATAGTAATGAATGGGTGAACTTTATAAGCACTGATGTTGTAGGCTAATTTAAAAAATAATCAAATGTTTCGTACAAAATCACAAATGCATAAAAGCTCAAAATCCTTCAACATTTTAATGAAAAGTTTTTTTTTTTTTTTTTAAATCAACGAGGGTGCTGGTGAGGTTGCTTTGATGATTGAAAATGCACTGGTATTAGTATTGAGGTTAATAAGTAAGGTTTAGATAATTTTTTTAAATGTATGAATAGCATAATGATTGCATGGCTGACAGTGACCTCCAATTGTGTTCACCTTTCAAAGATATATTTTCTTTTAGTTTTCCTGTTCATAATCATAGATTATGCAATCCAAACTGTGTCGCTATATGCTGGAACTGACACAAGTGAATGTCTCTCATAATAAGGGGAATGAAGCACATCATTAGGAGGAATAGGGAAATAATTAAAGCACATGAAGATAATTATACTAAAGCTGAGACAGAATTGGCCAGCTTCACATTATCTGCTTAGTGATGGAGTCTCAGGTGGTTTGACATGCAGTGCTCTCTGTTGGGTTGTGCCACAATGTTTTATTCTATGGTATTGACATTTTGAATAATCTGTTAAAGCCAGATTATCTGTTAATATAACTTAGCATCATTTTCTATTTATTGCACAGTGTGTGTTGTGTTGTGGTGGGATTAGTAGGATTTGACAGATATGGGTCTTTCATTGGCCAATATTGATAAAGACATTGATAATTTGATTTTCTGAAATTAAAGTTAACAAATTTTTAGCGATGTATTGGGTGCTAAATGCAACTTAGGCTATGTTATCAGACTGATAAGTAAAATAGGCAGATTATAGTTTATTATTATGATAGGCAAGTTATCATGCCCCATTATTTCCAGTTAGCCTATAATTAGTCACAGATAAGTGAATTGTTTACTCAGAGCCTGTAATTTTTCTTCCATGACATTTGTGAAAGTTATATTTTCCATTTAACTTTTTAAAAGAACGTTTCTTTATTCCAATTGTTTTACGGTTGACCACACTTAAGTGATCGAGGGATAAGAAAGATTTCGGCACTTGTGTAATAAATCACTTTAAATCATAATTTAACTGGAATTAATTAAAATAATTATATCTGGTGTTGTATTTGAGGCCTACATCTGGACTGTATTTATTTGAGTTTTGTTTTCCTTTCAACTCAACTACAAAAATGTAGATTAATATCTATCAGCTTCAAAATATAATGAATCATTCTAAGTATCAGCCAACATTTCAATAGAGTTGCATCCTTGCTAATTTTACATGACATTTAACGAAAATTACCACTTGTGGTCATTGGCGAAGTGTAGGCTGGATAAATAGGCTTGGCTGATATCGGTCTGCCAGTTAGATGGGCAAATCTTGACTTGTACACAAGATCTTGCATTTGAAGTGCTTTTCAATATGATGTCAACCATGTGGAAAAGATGAGTTTCTGTCCTGCCACTGTGCCTAATTGGCTTCCTCAGGTTTGCTGGACTGTCAGTCCTCTAGCTTAGTTATAGCTTAGACTTCAACTGTTTCTTGCAGTACAGAGCATGGCATGTGCATCAAGGTGGTATCCATTTTCACGGGACCCACTGAAGCAACTGAGTGAGTCATCAATCATGCAAAAAATCTTGTTATGGTAAAGATTTGAAAGTGGGGATGAAGTTTTATAGGGATTTCCTCACTGATTATGAGACAACATGTCTGAACTTCAATGAGACCGCCCTGGTGCCCAGGTGTAGGAGGGCTCAGGTGTCTCGGGCACCCAGATATTACGCATCAAACAGATTCATTAATCAGAATCAAACTCTTTGACCACATTTAATTGCAGAGTACCTGTAAAACAGGAGGCGGCGAGGACCGTGGTAACTAGAATTGTATTTCCTTTAATTAAGGAAATTGCGTAGCTTTTTTCCCCCTGCACTTCCATCTGCAGTAGAAGCTCAGAGGGCCTTTTATTTTTCCTTTCAGTGTTAAGCGCCACCAAAATAATGAGGGAATGTGTTTTGAATGCAACAGCTGAGAGCGCTCATTCCCTGGCATCAGAGGCAGTCCGTCTCTTGTCGAGAAATGTTTTCTTTGGACTCGCCTGTCATATATAAGAGCTGCGAGCCGGGGAGGGGAGGGGGTTTTGGGAAAGGAGGACTGCCAGAGGGCTCTCTCCTCCTCTTCTTCAAACGGCAGAGCTGCTCAGAGTCAACATCTGATGGGAAACGAGCGTACGACAACAGAGCGAACCGGTGCTGGCTTTTCCTTTTGTTGTCTCTGGAAGGCTGCTCCATTCCTCACTGATTTATCTATGGATTTCAAAAAACAGTTCCAATTTCAAGGGGCCCCTGATGGAAATTTGGCTCTAAGAGGATCTGAGACTGGTGTTTAGATGGAAAAATGACAGTGAAATAGATCATCACAGACTCCAGTACAGGAAGGCACTTAGAAGCCTCGTCTTGCCCTTAAGTTTGGCAAATTTAGCTTGAGAAAGATCTCTGCCTGGTTAGATTCTCCCATGTTAAATCCAGCCTACCCAGGTGCAGCATTTTTGAATTCATCCCAACGGCGCACACTATGATTTGTTCTCCTCCTTACAAGCAGTAATGCCTGAGGCTACGCTTTTTTCATTTTCATTTTCAGGAAGCTTTTTGCCTTAACTTTGTTTAGTGTCTGTTGAGCAGCACCACATATCAGAGGATTGCAGGTGTTTACAGTGTGTGGGTGGTGAATATACTTGATTTTCAACCCTAGTAATTTCACAGGTGATGGTAAACAATGATTGAGACCAAAGAGCGTCTCAGCGATGCCTTTTTGAATTATATCCACCCAGGTTACGAAAAATTTTCTGCAAATGTTGTTAATTTATATTTAGGAGCATATTTCCATTCGCAAAATAAGAGGCTTGCTAAGTCTAATGCAATTTATTTATGCTCACCAAGGCAGCAATTGTTAGGGATGGGCATGTTTTTTTAAAACATTTTTCAGTACTGGAAGGTCTCAAAAACTAGTTTTAATAGTAGTAGTTTGTAATAATTTGCAATTTTCTCTTATTTTATTACTGTTTAGGCTATTTGTCTGCTTTTTGTAGTTTAATGATTCAAACAAAGCCTCCGTGTGCAGTGTGTAAACTATTACTACAAAATTACCCAAATTATCAAAACATTTTGAGATAATAACAAATTATCTTTATGACGGTATGGCAGTTTTCCCCGTGGTATCAGAAAGGGTATCATCAAATATCAATATTTGTTTCTAAAGTTGGAAATTCCAGTATCGTGACAACACTAGACACAAAATAAGCATAAATTGCATTATCTGCATAAAAGGATGCAAGAAATGCACTTGGAATAAGTTACGGGCTGGCCAGAAGGTTGTGGATGCGCTCTTCCAATTAAAATATGGAAGAAAAATTGTGATTATCCCATAAAAAATAAAGTTTTAATAATTAAATATTATTATTATTATTAGTGTTAGTATTATTATTACATTGAGACATATCTAAATTCTAAGTACAATTGTAATATATTTCTGTCACAATTTCAAGTTAAACCCAACTTTTATTTTGACTGGTTGCCGTGTCGTGCCGAGTTTGTTTATAATGTTTATAATATAATATGACGATAGTTTTATCAAATTAAACGGTAAAATGGTCATGAAGTGACTCTCAAAGCGGCTCTGAATATAATATTCACAGACACTATATTGTGATTTGATTTAAGTGTACGGACCTTTTTATTAATTCATCAAATTTGACAAATTCCGTTAAATTCCGTGTTATACAGTAAATTCAGTAGGCTATTCATTAATGGATTCCGTGTTTTCCGCATCACGGAAATCATAGGGCCGTGTTGTCATTATAATGTATGGCAGATTGGTGCTGAACATCTTGCACTTAACTGTATTTTTCCTGATCAAAGTAAAGTAATTCCAGGCTTCACTGTCAAATCCATAGTTTTACTTTATTTCGCCGGTAGTTCAAAACGGGTCACAAACCCGAGACTCCCTGTAGGAGGTGGTCTGAGTTCAGTTGCACTAACTGTGGCATGATTCATGTGAATATGAAAGCAGCTTGGGTTTCGCACTTGTTCAAGATGTAAAGTGACCTGCGTATGCATTTTGCCCAATGACGATGTCATTAATTCAATAAAAAACACGTAGGGGATGACCGTGGTAAAGATTTACCTTGCAAACGAGCGAAAGTTAGCGTGGAGTGTCATCGTGGAGAGTGAGTGCAAATAAAGTGGCTAATGAGTGTCTCTTCAAAAGAGCTGCCATCATGTGACGCACACAGTAAACTCAAGTGTCATTCACTCTTCTGCGCCTAAAAAAACACAGTTGCCTATATTGACTCATAAATATATGCACATTTGTGATGACGTAAGATGAATGCAAATGCACCAGGCATTGACCAACTGGAAACAATTGGACTGCAGCAAATGTGCCCAGTGTGAAAGCCCTCTATAACTACATTCATTTACCTCTGATTTTATACTCTCTGAATGCATTCTTCTTGCCTGTCTTAAACTCATGGTTCCAGAGGAACAGTGTTTGGTCTATGGTTAGGCCTTCTTAGTTCAGGGCTTCTTGCCATGAGAGTACCTTCTGCTGTTCTGGCCAACTTTGCTTGTTCAGGTGAATTTTTTTTCTTTTTTGCTTCTGTCTTTAGAAAAGCTAGCCAGCCAGTCAAGAGTCCCTCTCAGCTCCAGAAAGATCCGCCCGGAGAGATGCCACAACAGCCGAGGACATAATTGCACGGAGCATGTTTTTGTGCAAGATTTCCTCAATGGACAGCTAATTAAGGTTGTTGAGGTCGGAAACCTGTCATGAAGCAACCTGCTGCTGAAAAAAAGGTTACACATTAAATAAATTAAGACGCTTAGAGACTTCTGTTCTTCCTCACTTTACAAGGATTGTGAAAGTGTGCAACCCTTTGAACATTTTCGGACTAATTTGGATGTAACTTCATTGTTAACAAATGCAACGTTAACTGTTATAAATGACAATTATAGCATAATAAATTTTTAGTGCATGGTTTGCCCACAATTTAACATTTTAGGATTGAACTGAACTTAAGTAACATTATGCTTTGTGTTCCGTTAGTATAAAAATATCTGCAAGAAATACGAAATCTAAAGAGCTTCAGCATATTGTTTGGCCTTCATTATGTTTTTTTCTGAACATTTTGTTTTCTGTCGTGAGACTTGCGATGCAGTATTCAGCGAGTCTTTGTGCTGGCCTTTTGTCTTCATGACCTGTTTTGAAGGTCTCTGCTTGTTTCAGTGCTTTCTTATAATCAATGTAGCCCGGTGGCATTTTCCTTGTACCTTCTCTTTAAACAAATGGGGTGAGCTCTTGTCTGAATCATTTATCTGATTTGCCAGTTCCTGGGAAGTACGATGATCTGAGGATTCAAAATGTCTTCTCAGTAGAATAGATCTTTTGTAATTGCATGACTCTTTGTTATCTATTCATTGTGAGTGTTTTTCAAGCCTCTCCCTCTTTCACTATTTCTTTCGCAGTATTTCTCAGACTGTGTATGGTGATAAGACTGCTCGTAACATTTGGTTTATGGCAAAATTTCCCATTTCCCTGACCTTTTAGCTTGAGTTTTAGATCTACATGCCACAAATATCACGCTTTATGGATTCCCCGATTAGCATTTAGTATGTTTGTATGGCTTATGTGTTATGTGTATGCATTATCGAAGGAATACACACACAGCTGTCACATAACTCTTAGGGATGTACTGATGAGGTTTGTGGTGGAGCTCTTGAGGTTTCTGAATTTCATCTTGGCCCTAGTGCTGCACTGACAGGCTGGAGAGATTTACACCAGCCCTGCCCTTATTCTCCATCAGCCTCTCGGTGGACCCGTCCAGCAGAGATTAAAGTTGTATTGATCCATGAGCCCAGGAAAGTCCATTTCACTAAGACTCCATCAAACAAGGACCCCCTTTATGAACCATGTGTTTCTGATATAGAGACATGAAATATAGTGGGCATGAAATATAGTGGGTGAAAGCCATCCAGGCTCATACCTGGTCTCATATGAATGTAATGCGATCATAAAATATCTTGCTCTTTGTGTTGTATAACCCTCAGGAAAGGAGTTAGAATACATTTTAATTTCCTTGTCTTTTCTTTTATTGTAAAAAAGAAAGAGTGTTTTTTTTGTTTTGTTTTTTACTGGGGATACTCTCATACTATTGGCTGGAATGATGGATAATTGATTTTATGATTTTGTGATTTTAAAGTCCCTCTGGTGATAATTGTGGTAATTTTGGTGATCAAAGAAAAATACAGGGTGACTTTAAAAAAATGAGTGGGATCATAAAAATGATTAGCCTATTTTATTTAGCACTGCCCTGAATAAGATATTTGACATTAAAATATGTATATAGTCCACAAGACAAAATAGAAGTTGAATTTATAAAAATGACCCCGCTCCAAAGTTTGCACACTTGATTTTGAATACTGCATGTGTCATTATCTGGATGATCCACTGCTGTTTTTTTTATTTTGTGATAGTTGCAATGAGTTTCTGGTTTGTCCTGAGCAGTTAAACTGCCCGATGTCCTTCAGAAAAATCCTCCTGGGCGGTAAATTCTTCGGGTTTCCAGCACCTTTGTGCATATTTGACCCTTTTCAGTAGTGACTGTGATTTTTGAGATCCATCTTTTCACACTGAGGACAACTGACGGACTCAGTTACACAACTATTACAAATGGTGAAAACATTCACTGATGCACAAGAAGGAAGCATGATGAATTAGAGCTGGGGGTGAAAACTTTTGAATAGGATGAAGATGTTCATAATTTATCTGATGTTGATCATTTTATAAAAAGCTAATAATGACCAATATTGATATACTGTAGTCACGATCTTGATGTATTGTGCATCATTTGTCCTTTCTGACAGAATTTGGACTTATTTTAAAGCACATAGACAGATTATCTCATCCTAATCCACCTCTATAAATATCTCCAAAAAGTGATGCCAACTTCTAGAAACTCTGGCACTTTTCAGCAGTTATTGGCAGCGAGAATGAGCTCGCGATCACAGATGCAGTCTGTCAAACTTGTTAGATCTCATCATAAACACACCCATCTGGTAGGCTGTTCACTTTCCTGTCTGTTGTTTTCTCCTACTCTTCCTCAATGTGACACCCAAGCAGAAAGTTGCCGCCTGTACTTCTGGATACACAATCTGCAGAAAGCCCTTTGTCACTCTCCGGAGATCCTTTGGGTAAATATCGAGTTACAGTCTCCGGCATTGATCTATGAGAAGATTTAGTTTGAATTTCGAAAAACCCACTGAATTCGTTCCCCTGCTCGAATGACGCTGGGTCAGGAGTGGATGTGCGCCAAACCTCCTCTGGCACGCAAACGCCTTTTACTGCAGCAGCCGTCATCTTTCTCGAGTTCCTAAATGTTGCCCAATTACAAATTGTCAAGTTACACAAAACTTGCAGAGTTAAATCAGCAGAGAGATTGCTACATTTACGTGCACCCAGTGCTAGCGTCAGCTCTCACTCCTCTGTTGACGCTATGAAATACGAAACCACTAAATGAGAATAGCACTTCCCAGTGAAGTTTCCTGATACTTCTGGATAGTTGTAAGCCTGTGTAACAGGTTCTCATGGGCATCCTTTAAGCGAGCCGTGCGGCATCACGCGGGTGGCCCGTAATCTCATCGGCACTAGTGGTTCAACGGATCACAAAACTCACAGTTCGGATCATATGAGTCACAGATCGAATCAGCAAGAATAAAATGTTCTGGGGGTAACTTTGCTTTCCATTTATTACTTAATGCACAACTTTAAGTACTCTGAAACCAAAGCAAAGACTGCTTGCCTAACTAATAAAGTTCAAACATTATTAAAGACAAGTGAACAGTCAGTAAAAAAATGAAGAACAAATACATTCATTACAAGCATACATGTATAAATTAGGGGTCGACCGATTGTCGGCGCCCATCTGTTATAATCGGCATGGGCCCTGAAAATCACATAGGTAAAAACTATAGTGTTTACTTTATAATTTGAATATCCTATTAATCTTTGGTAAAGCGGTGTTTTGTTGTTTGATTAACATTGACAACAGCAGACAGCTGCTGTCACTTTAAGACCTAATGCATGGATCCAATATAATGATACACATCTGATTTCTTTCTCAACGGTTTACGGTATTTTGACACATGTTTGTATAGATGTCCATCCAAGTGCGAGGAGACGCAAAAGAGCAATAATCTGAAATGCGCCTCTCTTTGTGTGTGTGGCTGAGTCTGAGATAGCAGTGCGTTACAGTACCGAATTAAATTCTCTTTTGCCTCTTGCGCTGGACTTGTGATTAATCAGTGAATCACATGCGTGCCGAACCGTAGGGCCTGGTCCGTATACGGATCACGGATCAACTACGATCCGTTTAACCCCTAATTGCCACCATTAATACATTTATAGATGGAATAAACGGGATGTGAGCTCTTCTGCCTTGAAATGATAATTAAGGCGTAGGTGGTGTCAGCTTGATTTAAACGCACACATTCACACATCCAGATGGATAACATCAAGCCTGAAATAGTCAGTTTCCTCTATTTTACAGCTTTCGGTGATACCTGCCATGTCACAGCATTGTGAATGTTATTTGAATGGGAAGTGCTCTTTCTGTTTCCGTGGGTGACTTCTCCCTGGTGTGACAGCTGTTCTTGGCAGGTTATGGCATGAGTGCGCCCGGTGTCAGCAGGGACTGCATCACTGTCACCTCAGCAGACTTCTCTTTCACACCTGTCTGTTCTACCTGAGCTCCATGTGCTGCTGTGTCTTATGTGTGCATGCGTGTGCTTCAAGATCACGCTTTCAGATGCTGTTTTCACTTTGTCATATTTGCTTAAACTGATATATCATGTTAAATTATGTTCACAAGCAGTCTGTAATGATTAAGGATGTACTTGGAGGCTGAGCTGCCTATAGTTAATGTATTAATGGAAACACATTAACGCCTATTCTCAAAACCATGTGAGCTCCACTGCCTACATGGATATCAGCCTTCTAAGGCAGCTAAGCTAACAATGTTATATTTAAAAATAGCACTCACAAAATATCATTTTAATTTGATTTGAATTCGATTGATTGCTATACAAATCCCTATTTGGAATAGTGTGCCAATCTGCCCGGGCCCGTATGCATGTGCATACCCAGAAGGTACGCCACTGAAGTGAACGCAAACAGTTGAGAAAGAAATTGGATGTGCATCATTATATTGGATACGCGCATATGGTCTTAAAGTGACAGCAGCCTACAAACACCTGCTGCTGACTGTCATTAATGTTAATCAAACTACAGGCTGTTAATATTTAAGTACAGGGAAAACTATGTTGTTATTTTACATTTGGGGCTAAATATTACATTTTTGTATCTGAATACTACAGTTAGACCTTACTTTAGTTTATTTGTAACTTTGTTGTGTCGCAATTTATTTATGCGTCACAGTCATGGACTCTTATTTTGATATTCTATTTTGTTTCCCTGCTCTGTTTAGTTTTGTTACACAACTCATGCTACACTTCTGATTATGTTCCTGTTTGTTTCTATGGTTACTTATAATTATAAATATAATATATATTTTTTTATTGTTTAGTATCTTATTTAGCTCCTTGTTATCCCCTGCATACTCCCTTTTCAGTTCAGTCCTCTGTCAGTTATGTAATGCGTTTATCTCTTGTGTACCCCAACAATCTCTTGCATTTATTATTAAAGACTATAAAAAGTATTCCTAGTTTGTGCGTGTTGCTTATCCTTACCAGCACATTACAATATGCTTGTAATTATTGTTGTTGTTATTTTATTACTGACTGTTCACTTGCCTTTAATAATGTTTGAACTTTATTCGTTTGGCTAGTAGTTTTTGCTGTGGTATCGAAATACATAAAGTGTGCTTTAAGTAATAAATGAAAGCAAAGTTATATTAGTATGTATGTATGTCAGCATATAAAATCTATTAACATATCCACCACCATTTTTTTTCCCAGTGGATTGCCGCCTTCACAAAGGTATACTTTAATTTTGGATCAAAGAAGTTTCCTAAAATGCATAATGTTGCTTCTTACCTTGTGAAAAAGCCTTCTTGTTTGCAGCTCACTAGGGTTTGGAACAGAGCTTTTAAAATGAAGGCTTCTTTCAGTCAGTATATGCCTGTTATAGACCAATGGCTCTCTAGAAGCAATACTTTTAAAGTAAAAGCACAGTAACAAGCACATGTCCACTGTCAATTTTGTGTGATTTCCTGTAGGTAGCTGCATTTACAGTTTCTCTCTTGGACCATCTTAGTCTACACCTACATGCTCCTAAATTCGTGTGGCATACAGAATGATTTCTCCCACATGGCCTCCAAATAGTGCCGAGATGTCAGTGGAAGCCTTGCCAGCACCCGCTTGGCACGACAAAGTAGATGTCAAGCAATTTATAAAATGTTCGAAATGATCCATCATACGGTTTTGAATTATATAAATGCAGCATGAGGATGGATAATTGAATGAATGAAGGGCCCAGATGACAGGTGAGCCAATCAGACTCAGGTGTTTGCTGGAGACCTGAGAATGAAGGATTATTGATCTACCGACTGGCAGAAAGAGCTTATCGCTTCTTTTAGAGCTGCTCTTCCAGTTGTCTCCCTCAGGTGTCTGGACTCTATTCCCAGATCATGATCCGATCACCTCAGATGAAGTGCTTCTTCCTCTCGGCACTTTCTCATCTACTCCCTCTCTCTTTCTCACAGTCTCTCTTTCCCTGTCTGTCTTTCCTCTCCCTCTGGTTCCCTCTCTCAGATTGCCCTTCGTGTTCTTAGGCTCTGCTGAAATCAGCATGCAGCCCTTGGTTGACATCTATAATGCATATGCATGCGCTAGATGAAGCTCGCTGGAGTTTGTGTTCCGTCTTGTGGGACGATGTCTGTCTCGCCCTGAATTCTGAAGGCCTTCACTCTTCACTATGAACATTTTCTCCCACCACCTCTAGTTTTGATTCTTTGTCAAACTGTTCTGGATTCATGCAAATAATTTCACTCAGACTTGTAAATGAAATATTATTAGAGATTGACCATTATTATTATTTGTTATTATATTATTATTATTTTTCCAGGACTAGAATATTTTTTAATCATCATTAATCATTAATAATTATGTTTATTGTACAAATACCACCTCTTGTGGTCGGTTTTTGTGTCTCGGATAATTTTTCACTTCCTCTTGTCTCCTTTTCAATTCCTATCTGTCTTGATTCTTCCTGGGAAATGCTCAGCCTCTCTGCTTCCAGGTACTAATCAGGAATGAGGACTGTCTGACAGGTAGAATTCATTCCTTTATTCTTGTTTTATCTCGGCGTCAGTGTTAACACAGCTAGCTCAGAGATAGATGGACCTATCATTTAGCTCCATTTAACATGTGAGCGAGTATAATTCTTGCCTGTATCCCTTGTAGATCAATGGATTGAAAGCTTTGGTGTGTTTTTACTCCACTCTTAGGCCTACACCCCGAGCAAAAGAATATGGACGTTTTTAGACCTCTTGTAGGCTTTATGCAAAGATTAAACATGACTTTACACAACAGCACATTTCAGGGCAAAGCTACATGCATGTTGTTTGAGATTTTTACTTTCATCATGTAAACAAGCATACACAGGAGTAAAAGGATGCCTACGTGAGTGTGGCCTTAAAATAGTTCCCATCAATACATCTGGAGGATAGCCATTGTGCCTGGAGTGGAGCTGAGGCATCTTCAGTGCTGTGTTGCATGTCCTCCTTTCTGAGGGTGTTTTTTTGGCCTGAGGTCGTTATGGTCACATTTCAACTAGGCTACATGTGAAATGCACTGGATGCTACTGTGAGTTCTTTTGTCTAGATATGCACTGGTTGACCGGCCGCGGCCATAAATTGGAAACGATTTATATCTCTGAAGGGAACTGACTGTCTTCAGGAAAAAAATCAGTGGCATTTTCTTTTCCTCTAAATTCTGTGGTTAATAAGTGCTTTGTGTACAGCGGTAATCAAAGAAACCGCTGCGGTTCCATTAGCACCACCTACTGTCAGAGAGTGAATTTTCATTATGAAATTATGGTTATTAAGCATAATAATTTCACAAATCTAAAGTCAGACCGTTCTGTTTTTGCTTTGTACAATGGCAAGATTTAATCTAATTCAAATTCAAAAACAACTGCTCATGCTACATGCATGCAGCATCTTTCTTTGGATCGTGATTATAATGCAGTGGTTGCCTCTAATTTCCAAAAAGGCCAATTTGCCTGTTATAGAGACAATAAACAACAATACATTTTCTTGAGCTAAGAAAAAAAGCAACCTGTACCAGAATTGGCCAATTTGCTTGTAAAAAAAAATCTGAATTTGAAAAAAAACGTCAATGAAAAATCATGATCAGTGCGTCACTACTTTCGTCTAGTAGTCGACTTTGATTTTTAAAAATGCTATATTATATTCATTATTATTATAATAAATCTAAACCATTTATCAGTTGCCATACAATTATTGGTTTATCAGTATCGGTCAGGATGTTTTGTACCATTTCATGCATTTTATTTTATACACTAAATAGGGCCTAACACTACTGTAGTTTTACTTACTATATGCACTTCGATACTATAAATACACTACTTCAATGCAAAGTATAACTACTATGTGCTTTGGTCTTTGATAATCTAACAGTGTATAAGGTACAATGCAATGCTAAAAACAATGCAGCACTTTGAAGAATGTGTTGGCTAATATGTTGCACTGTATTGCATCTAACCAGGCTGTAACATCTTTTGTTTTCTCTGGCATCATGAACCGCTTTTATTTCTCCCTGGATCCATTAGCTGGTCAGACTGGCTAATTGAGAAAGGGTTTAAGCTGGGATTAAACCGGCATGAGATGTAGGTGGATGAGGGAGGCGAAGGAAAAAGGCTTTGGAAAGAGATGAGTGGCTAATATGGGTATTAGTGCACGTAGGTGCAGTTATTTGGCGTCATGTGACACTGAGTAGAAACAGAACAAAGCGCTGCCGACAATGGCCTCAGTGACTTCAAGTGATCTCACATTCACTGAGGCGCACAATGTTAACGGCTTCCGAATCTCTCATTCTGATCTCGCCCTTGTGCTGGTTCACTCTGGATTTATGTGCACTGCTGCATGAAATGAGTCTAAGATTGTTTAGTTCCACTTGTTCCTCAAGCTAAATAAGTTTAACATTAGTCTTGTGTAGGCAGAACTTCGATATAAGGTCCGCATAAGAGCTTATTCTGGCCAAGAACCATACTGTGTTTTTTAGTTTAGTCTTTTATTTATTTTATTTATTTTTATTTCATTTTAAACCAAAACGAAAAACTTTATTTAAAGTCACCGATCACCATGTATGCAATCATTTTAGGCCCTATCCCTTAAAACTAATCTTTGATCCCAAAATTTCATATTTAAACGGTTTGTAATTGAAAAAAAAATTCTTCATGCCTTAAAATGGCTTGAATGTAACTCTACGCCCTTGCCTCATTTAATATACGTGGTTCTATGAATATAAAAAATAGCCCCGCCTCCACTCACTCACACCAGCTCAGCAATCCACTCGTTGACGTGATTGGTTACAAGGTAGTTTGTGACGTCAGAAACGCCAGCGATTCTAAACCGTTTTGTTTTGGTTCACTGCAGTTTTAAGGAGAAAATAATCAGCAATAGTGTTGACTTATGAATTTGCACATGGTTTGTCTTAAAGCACATATTAATAACACAGTAGTACAGAAGAATGCACTGGAAAAATGTAATCAGAATTTCTTCCCGTCAAAAGGTTTCAAGTTAATTTTTAAATAGTTGTCAAATGCTTTTATTAATTCATTTCCAAAAAGGAACTTTAAAAGTATGAACTTATTTACTTATTTATTAACTGATTTATATTGTTAAGACCTTAACAGAGGTCACAAGGTTGCTTTTTTTGACTGCATATCCCCTAATTTCTTCATTCTTGATTAGTGTTGAAGAATGTCTTCAGGTTAGTTTTACTTCAGTAACTTCCTTGTTGTGATTTAGCATGGTGCATCGAGCACAGTTGGACCAGGTTTACTTCAGGTTAACCAGTGGCAGCTGTGTTCTGGTTTTCAGTAGTCTTTTAAAGAATGCAGTCTTATATCCACCACTTCTATATGTCCCCCTCCGAACTCAGCCATAATCCTATTTCAAAGGCCAGTCAGACCTCAGGACATATGAATGTAACCAAACTTCAGAGGTTTGGCGTATGCTTTTCCTGTGTGTTGAGTTAAAACTTTCAATTCTTGCCAGTAGCACTCAATGGGACTCCACGGAATGTGCATGCTTCTCTTATCCTGCTGCAAGGAGAGATTTTAGATTTCTTTTATTGAAGATAGGTCAACTAAGGCTGTTAATTTCTGTTGCAGTATTAACCCACACCGCTTTACTGAGGCATTGGAAGCCCTGCACCATTGGCGGTGAATTAATGTCTAAGCCCACGTCGTAGCGTTGGGATGCTACATAATGGCATGACTGTGGTGCTGTGGATTTGTTCTGGTCCACTGAGCCAGAGTGGCGCCAGAGGTTCTGCCCGAGAGATTTCAAGCGGTATTCCAGAGACCAAATCCCGGAACAGACATTGAGAGAGCAGAGCAGCCCCTAATCTCTTCGTTATTAGCTCATACATATTTATTTGAGACTGCGTCTAAAGGAAGAGATTTGCTCACAGATCTTCAGATGAAGAGCTGCATTTTATGTCTTTTGACTGTGTGGAGGGGCCTGTTTTTGAACCTAGCAAATTATTCTTTTGTGTCTGGTCTTTTAAATTAATCGGTTGAACTGGTTCATAAAACTCAGTCTGAATTATTCATTCACAAATTAGACTGAATCGGTCTGAGCAGTTCTTGGAGTCAACTCACTGATTCATATAGAGTGAGATTTGTTTTTTTTTAACGTTTTTCTTTTTAAATGTATTTAATTGTTATGTTTTTGTTATTTATGTTATATTTATAATATACATTTTGTTATTTTAAATGGAACAACAACGTAAATATCACCGCAGTCTTTAGTCAAGAACCAGAACCATTGTACAGAATTATACACTGATTCAGAAAACAGTCTAAATGATTCTGATAGCTGTTCTTGAGTCAACAAATAACTGATTCATTTAGAGTCTGATTAAAAATTATGCTGAAAACTGAATGAAATGAAATGAAAACTGGTTTGCAAAACATGAATGATTCGTTGATGAATTGGACTTTTGGTTTAACCAGTTCTTAAATTAATTCATACATATCTGATTCTAAATGATCCAGGTTAACAACTCGCTGTTTCAATGAACCAAGAGATTATTCTTGGTTCATTGAAGACCGTGAGTTGTGAACCTGGGTGATTTAGAATACGATATGTTGGAGTTCATTCAGACATATCTTATTCTAACTGATCCAACAACAACTCTCAATGATCCAAGAACCATCTCTCCACAATAAATGTGAAATGTCCAATAAATTACAGGTTCTAAATGACTTTATTTTTATGAACTGAATCATAGCTGCAATAAACTGAATTAGGGCCCATGAAATTGCAATAAACACCCCTATTAAAAAAAACTTGGTAACACTTTAGATTAGGGTGTCCAGTTCTCACTAACTACAACTTTTGCCTCAATAGACTCCTAATTGCTGCTTATTAAAAGTTAGTAAGGTAGTTGTTAAGTTTAGGTATTTGGTAGGATTAGGGATGTAGAATATGGTCATGCAGAGTAAGACATTAATATATGCTTATAAGTATTAAGTACTAATAAACAGCCAAAATGCTAGTAATATGGATGGTAATAAGCAACTTGTTAAAAGTGAGAATTAGACCCTAAACTAAAGTGTCAAACTTAATAGAAAAAAATGGATATGCGCCTACCTATAAATACCAGACATATGGTCTGGCAAAGACATATGTCATGTCAAAAGACAAAAAACAAAACAAAACACAACAAACTGTTCGAAAGAACCAATGTGCCATAATGAGTCCAGTCAGTAATGTCTGTGGCTTTGCTCTAAGCAGTGAAAGTCCGCAACTCATCAAGCTGCTCACCTTTGCTCCCGGGCAGCTTTAAGAGTGTCTATGTTTTTGTGTGTGTGCACGTGTGCGTGAATAAGCCCACAGCAGACAGGTTCCCAGGGTGGTCATTAGTGCCCCAGATAACAAATAGTGTTATGTCTGTTTCCTTTTGCCCCAGGGGAGTAAAAAGCTTTGCTGTCTGATGAAAATATCACCTCGCTCCCTGGAGCAGACACTCAGTATAACTTCATTAGCCAGCTCAATCCACACATTAACTTGATTACAGTAACTAACTTATTCAGCTGGTGACAACGGGACAATGTCCTTTGCTCAGGCTTGTCAGTTTGCCGCAGGGTGTGTCTGTTCTTCAAAGAAGAACAAACTGAATTGAACTTTAACTCCAACCCATATTGAGGGATGAAATGAGGTGTGGATACCCGGGAAATGTTCTGGTGGGTCTGTCTACTTGTTGTAATTGTAGAAACTATTTATTAATTTTTATTTATTAATAGTATTGCAATGGTTGTGTACAATCTTAAAGGATTAGAGTGCTGCAGGGATGACACATTTTTGTTGGCCAAACCCCGGAAACAAGTTAGCATTTTTTTATATTAAATAATTCACACCACAGACCTTATTTTTAGGAATTTCCTCAAAAATCTATTGGGGAAATTCCTGAAATAAGGTCTGTGCTGTGAATTTTATATATATATATATATATATATATATATATATATATATATATATATAGGTGCTGTATGTAATTTTTTTTGACTGTACTAAAGCATAAAAATACCATAATATGTTTGTAGATATTTAGGAAACATGCTAAGTTCACATCCTCGTTTCTCTGAAAAACAACGCTACAGCCAGTTACTCTACTTTGAAATGTGCGTTCCGTGTCGGAATGTCTGTTTTTGTTTTGGTCTGTGTGATCCTGCACACTGCCAATTTACCCAATAGTATTTCGACACCCAGGGTTGCCAGTTGGCATAAAAGCGTGTATTGCAGCCTCGGAAGCCAACAAACAAATTGTGTCAGAGAGCTCAGTTTCTACCGGACCCAAAAAGCCTCGGCATCCATCTAAAAATCTCTATGAACGGAAACACCTTCACTCTCTACCATTGTATAAAGGGAAGCCGCCAATGTCCAAATATGGCGCTGACACCTTGGAGCCCGAGTCTGCGCAGAAGTTAGCATGAAGACGAGCCGCGTTGTCAAGGAAAATGGTTTAAAAAAATAAATAAAAAGATGGACACTGAAGACTGGAGTAATGGCTGCTGGAAATTCAGCTTTGCCATATCAGGAATATATTGCATTTTAAAATATATCTCTACAGAAACCAGTTAACTTAAATTGTAATAATATTTCACAGTATTACGTTTTTTTTTTTCTTCTGTATTTTTGATCAAATAAATGCAGCCGTGGAGAGATAAAGAGAACACTTTCAAAAACATTTATACACCTTAATGTTTTCAAGCTTTTAACCGGTACTGTATATCAATTATTAATCATTAATCTGCAGTCAAGGAAGAACTATTGCACCACTGCTTTCCCCCAACCAGATCTTGATCCTTTTATTCTGTTTTGGATTTTAATTCACCTCAACACCTCTCCTGCCTGTTGAATATGTCCTTTAAGGTTCTTGAGTCTTGTTTTTTTTCCTCCTCTTCAATCTCCCGCAAGCTCACCCGCCTGGCAGAATCCTCTTATGCAGCATGCATGAGTGAACCCTTTGGCCTTAACGAGACGTGTCCTCGCACACTTGCTAGACTGTAAATGAGGTGGCATCCCTGACCTACAAAGCGTCCCGCAACTTCATGCCGCCAGCCTGTGAGAGAAGAATTGAGTTGTTGAGGACAAAAGGAGGAGGGGTTGATTTTGGGCTAGTGGGCGGACTCTTGAATAAAAAAGGTGGAACCTAGGTTAAATTCCTTCTCTTTTATGCCTGAAATAACGGAATCAATTTCAGTGCAAGTTGCCTGGCAACAATCTTGAAGTGGGACTTATCTTCAGCAGGAGGAATCTTCATGGGGGTTCTTTGCTGACATTAAACATGTTGTTGATTATTGGCTTATGCTGAGGGGATCTTGTTTCTTTGAGCAAATCTCCGCCAGTTAGATTCGCAACGCATGCATGTTTTTTTAAAAAGAATATTCCACATGTTTTCTATTATTTTGGAAATAATAGATTTGCAAATGAGCTATTAAGACTAGGGCCGCACGATTAATCGAAATTAAACCGCACGCAATTTGGAAAAGACTTATTTTATGCGCAGCTTGTCAGTAGCTATGTTTCAATCACCCTGTTTATATCCGCATTTTGAAATATCACATCAGAAAACGTGAGATGGAAATTTTGGAGGAAAAAAAATCCCTTAATTCGCGGAAAAATAATTATTACGTTCGCTTGAGGTGGTTTTTGACTTGTGTGAAAAAGTGTTAATGCGAATAATGTGATATGGAAACGCATTTGCCGAATTTTTTTTGATATAGGCTAGCGCACAGTAACCCACCCTCTTTAGGGAACTGAACTGAGACTTATTTCGTCCATAAGATCGAAAGATCTGAAAAAGCCCATACATTTACCGACCCATAGACCCTCCCCTCAAAGAAATCAGGATAGAAATGGTCGGACAAAAGAGACAGATTAAAACAGCAGGTGTAAACGGGAATTTACAGGGCCTGTGACTTTCATTTTGGCCATCTGGCCATATCACATAACTATAAATGGAGATGAAAGCCGGTGTGGAGGTTGTGCTACATTTTTTTTTAATGATAGATTTATTGCATTAATTTTTCATCAGATACCACGTGTGGATTATTATGTGGATTTGGTATTTGAACTTTAACACTGTGTGTCAATATAAATCATAATGGACCTGGTCCGGTTTTGACCAAAAAGAATAAACTTTCAAACATTTTATTAAATGTGTTTTCTGTTTTGTTTGGTTTCTTTGCATTTACAGTGCAAGTATGTGTAGACCTTGGCCTCATGTTTAGCTTGTGTCACAAGTGCGTCTCTCTTCACTTTGTCTTTCTCCCATGTGAAGAATACTACCATTTTAGCTCGAGGTCAGACACGGCTCTAAAATGCTGCCTCATGAACTGGAAAGCTTCTGTAATGTAATCAAATGTTCTCAGGGGAGATGGAGTTTTATCAGGGATATGCTAGTGATTCATGGCTCCTAAACACTGAAATTACTGGGATTATTTGTTGGAAGGAAGGATTTGGACATTGCCGGAGTGGTTTGCTGAAGAAGCGTTCTCCCGGCCTGTCAGGCGAGGCGTCTGGGTTGAATACCTCAGCTGTGTGGATGACCTAGCTGGTCAGTAGAGAGGCATAAACAGAACCACTCACCTACACTCTCTTTAGCATAAGGATGGTGGCGTCGCCTCTGACCGATGCGGTTTGTTACCGTTCTTGTGCGTCTGAAATCTTCCTCATAGAAAATGGGAAAAGAACACACACACACACACACCTCTCTCATTCACATTGAAAAACACTGTAGACAAACATGTCTCTTATGTAGCAGGACTTTCTCATCTGACTGCAGCATGCACAAACTGAAACAGTGTTTTGCAATTTTGCTTGGTGCTGTTAGTGGTGCAGAAATCAGAATTACAGCAGCTTTAATTGAGTGAAATCTCATTAGCAAAACATGTGGAAGTTTAAGAACACAATGGAAACCTTGAAAAAGGGTAAATTGGGCCTAAATGATCTGGAAAGGCGTTCTGGGAAACTTTAATTCCAAAAAGATATAAAAAAAAAAAAGGTCCATTTCTTCCAAGATTTCGGCAAGATTTTTAAAAAATGTTTTTGAAAGAAGTCTCTTGCATAAGGGCTGCATTTATTTAATCAAAAATACAGTAAAAAAAAGTAATATTGTGAAATATTAATTAAATTAATATTTATCACCAGGGCTGCATTTATTTAATCAAAAATACAGTAAAAAAAAGTAATATTGTGAAATATTAATTAAATTATTCCAGTAATAGGTAAACTGATTTTCAGCATCATTACTCCAGTCTACAGTGTCACATGATCTTGAGGATTTTTTAAAAAACATTGTTTTATTTTTTTATTTCTGTGCTAACCATTATAGTTACATGATACAAGATTCTTTGATAAATAGAAAATTCAAAAGACCAGTATTTATTTAAAATGTGATTGTTTGTAACTTTTTCTAAAAATCTGTCTTTTAAAAAAAATCTATTAAATGCATCCTTGCTGAATGAAAGTATTAATTTATTTAGAAAAATTACTGACCCCAAACTTGAAGGTATGTATTATGAACATTTACTTTTTTTTGTAAATTGTATGTAATTGTCCATACAATTCAAGTCAAAGGGGTCCAGTGATGTTTTAAACCCCAATGACTTTTCATTATATGGACAAAGACATTTGAAACGGTCTTCAAAATATCATTGTGTTCTGCAGATGAACAAATACAGGTTTGGAATGATAGGGGGAGGGGGAGAAAATGAATGCAGTGTAAATGCTATTAATATTAATTTTTATGTAATCAATTGTAATGTTTTATTGTTAATATAGTACTAAAACAATAGGAATTTTTTTTTTTTGTTGGCCACAACAATCACCACTAGATTTACGGTTCCCCCGCCTTTAAAATCCCAATTTATCACCAGGCTAACTTATACTTAGAGTAAATATACCATTAAATGTCAGGATTTCTCTACCTCCACTGCCCAGCATTAGTGTTTAATTAAAGGAGTCCATGCATCAGTGTGTGGACTATCACAACAGCTGCATCACAAACACACACACAGGAGCCTCATATTTCTCCTTCTTTTCCCCCTGTTTTTATTTAAACATTTGAGAAACAAATGAGAAACAGGGAAGACAGACAGAAGAAAAGGAGATGAAAACCGACAGAGGTGACTAGAAAGACAAGGAGAGATGAGGAACGGGTTAGACTGTCAGATGTTTTAGTTTTATTTGGCTCATTTTTTGTCTCCATGCTACCTCATTTGTTTCCCCCCGCATTTCAATAACTGTCCTCAGTCGTGTTATCCCTTCCCCAGCATGTTCTCACATCCCCCTTTGCTTTTGTCTTCTCATCCTCATCCTTCATTTCCTGCTTTGGCCTTTAGATGTGGTGTCTATGTAAAAGCTTCCATCATTTTTAGAAAAATGTTTTGCATTTGCTGTCTGGGAAAAGGATACAGATGAATGTTTATCTGCTGATCTCATAAGACATTTTGCAGTGTTTTGTGCTTGTGTTTCAGATGTGTACTTTTTCATTTTTTTTATGGAACCGAAAAGCTTATCTTGTTAAACTTTGGCGTGAAACTCGTCTCGCATCCTTGAATAATACCTCAAATCGTGTGGCTTGTTGAGGAAAGGTGTGTTATTACTTTTATAAATGGTAGGATTTATAATTTCTGGCTGGCAGGAATAAAACGGATGGAAAAGATTCCTTAGAGATATTTAAGGAGGACACAAGCCATATCTAGAGAGCAGAATATCATAAAGACTTTGGGGGTGCATTGGCTCTTTTCACTTGTATCTGTCTAGCAACGCCCTAGCAACCATCTAGATCATCCTAGCAACTGATTGACATCCTTCTAAAACTATTTTGTATTGACTTCGACAATACAAAGTCTTTTTTGCTGATGTCTTAATAGAAAAATATTAATGCAATTTTGAATTATTGGTTTACTAGTAGTTTCACAGTTTTAATTCTTGAGAGAAGTTTCTTGTTTTACCAGTAAGCATATAGGATAAATAACCTATAATAAATCAGGAAACTAGATGAGGTAAAATAAACCATAAATATGGGTTGACACTCTCTTGATTTGTGGCTATAGGTGATAAATATAAATATTGTCTAATAAAATAAAAAAATACATTTCTGTTCATTATAATTGATTATAATTTTGAGCTAAAAAATTATAAATTTAACCATTATGCAGCATGACTAAAATGTGACATTGACTAAATCTAGACTAAAACGATCCGATATTTAGTCGACTACAAAAACAGGACAAGGATGACTAAATATACAAAAAAATACATTTGACACAGGACTAAGACTAAATAAAAAAAATAGCTGACAAAATTAACAATATCACCTACACAAATTTGTACTCGCATTTGGCACTTGGTGAGTGTTCATTTTAGGCCCTGCTTGGAAAACATCAATCAAACATGGATTTTTTTTTTTCCCAGAAATGTCTCACACGATTGCATTCTAAAACACCAGGCGTCCACCTCCGAATGCAAGACAACATGACAACATTTAATGCGTTTAGTCTGCACGCTCTGAGGCGAAAGTAATTTATGATGTACGAAACAAGCCACTGTGGCTTTCACGATTGCAGCCATTTCCATTTTTTTATTACAGATATTTAGCTGCAATTTCCCAGGAAGTGACTATTTTGTTCTCTTCAACACATGGCATGAATCTAGTGCTTTATTTGCAAATGTTTTTTTGTTAAATTCACAACTTTGAATGGAAACATAGCTATTGTCCCACAATCAAATGAAACTGTATCTGCTGCTGAGCTGTAGCCTGCTGCTAACATGCTGTTTGCTATTTGTCATTTCAAAACCTCATTGAGGATCTTTTTCCTCCGAGGCAGGTTATGCTCAGCCCTTAACTCCAGCCTCTGGCCTACGGTCTTCTCAGTGTGTCCTGTCAGCACCCAGCAGGACATCTATCATGGGTTGCCCAGGCAGGTAGGAGCCTCTTGGGGCAAGAGGCTTGGCAAACAGCCGAGTGCACTCTGACTCTGTGTCAGTGTCACCGTATGAGTCATTGTGCTCATCATAACTGTGCACACTTGCAGCTTTGTGTCTGGAGTCAGGAAAGACACTAAATATTTAAATGAACTAATACATTTTGTCTCTAGTGTCAGTGGTTTTAGACCGTTACTTAGCCAGTTGTGATGAGGTAATTGGCTCTTTGCTAAGAATGCTAAAAATTTTACTGACAAA
The DNA here is from genome assembly GCA_031834385.1 of Semotilus atromaculatus. Classification (NCBI taxonomy): domain Eukaryota; kingdom Metazoa; phylum Chordata; class Actinopteri; order Cypriniformes; family Leuciscidae; genus Semotilus; species Semotilus atromaculatus. The sequence continues at coordinate 7,202,234 of JAULUF010000019.1, read as the reverse complement.
TCCTACTTAAGCAATTGTGACTGTTCGGCAGTTTTTTAAAGACAAGCTTTTTTTAAAAAAAAAAGTTTTTTAATGTAAGTAAATAAAAGGAGGATCTGTATCTTAGGACAGTTTTAAATGCAGTTTTACAGAAATAATGGTCAAACGTTGTTGCAGGTTCACTTGTAATATTGATACAAACAGCCTGTTTTTCATTTTCCAAATCTTTATATAAATGTTCATGTTAAATTAAACAATTTTTCATCTTTTCTTCCCAAATGCACATGTATAACATCAGGACAGACACCTACATTTGCTCCAAGGTAAATTAATATCACTACATTTGTAGTCTTCAAATCTAAACTTTTTTAAGATAAAAATGGTGGATAAAAAAAGTTTTTGTAATGTTCTTTGAAGAATTCATTCCAGCAAATTAAAAAATATTAGTGCTATCAAATCAATTAATTGTGTTTGTTTATGTGTGTGAACGTGTGCATGTGCATATATACAGTATACACTCACCTAAAGGATTATTAGGAACACCATACTAATACTGTTTTTGACCCCCTTTCGCCTTCAGAACTGCCTTAATTCTACGTGGCATTGATTCAACAAGGTGCTGAAAGCATTCTTTAGAAATGTTGGCCCATATTGATAGGATAGCATCTTGCAGTTGATGGAGATTTTGTGGGATGCACATCCAGGGCACGAAGCTCCTGATCCACCACATGCCAAAGATGCTCTATTGGGTTGAGATCTGGAGACTGTGGGAGCCATTTTAGTACAGTGATCTCATTGTCATGTTCAAGAAACCAATTTGAAATGATTGGAGTTTGTGACATGGTGCATTATCCTGCTGGAAGTAGCCATCAGAGGATGGGTACATGGTGGCCATAAAGGGATGGACATGGTTAGAAACAATGCTCAGGTAGGCCGTGGCATTTAAACGATGCCCAATTGGCACTAAGGGGCCTAAAGTGTGCCAAGAAAACATCTCCCACACCATTACACCACCACCACCAGCCTGCACAGTGGTAACAAGGCATGATGGATCTATGTTCTCAATCTGTTTACGCCAAATTCTGACTCTACCATCTGAATGTCTCAACAGAAATCGAGACTCATCAGACCAGGCAACATTTTTCCAGTCTTCAACTGTCCAATTTTGGTGAGCTCTTGCAAATTGTAGCCTCTTTTTCCTATTTGTAGTGAAGATGAGTGGTACCCGGTGGGGTCTTCTGCTGTTGTAGCCCATCCGCCTCAAGGTTGTGCATGTTGTGGCTTCACAAATGTTTTGCTTCATACCTCGGTTGTAACGAGTGGTTATTTCAGTCAAAGTTGCTCTTCTATCAGCTTGAATCAGTCGGCCCATTCTCCTCTGACCTTTAGCACCAACAAGGCATTTTCGCCCACAGGATTGCCGCATACTGCATGTTTTTCTCTTTTCACACCATTCTTTGTAAACCCTAGAAATGGTTGTGCGTGAAAATCCCAGTAACTGAGCAGATTGTGAAATACTCAGACCGGCCCGTCTGGCACCAACAGCCATGCTCAAAATTGCTTAAAATCACTTTTCTTTCCCATTCTGACATTCAGTTTGGAGTTCAGGAGATTGTCTTGACCAGGACCACACCCCTAAATGCATTGAAGCAACTGCCATGTGATTGGTTGATTAGATAATTGCATTAATGAGAAATTGAACAGGTGTTCCTAATAATCCTTTCGGTGAGTGTATGTATGTATGTGTGTGTGTGTACTGTGCAAAAGTTTTAGATCGGTAAGATTTTTTATGTTTTTAAAAGAAGTCTCTTCTGCTCACCAAGGCTGCAATTATTTGATAAAAAATAAAAAAAACACAGTAATATTGTGAAATATTATTACAGTTTAAAACAGCTGTTTTCTATGTGAATATACAGTAAAGTGTAATTTATTCCTGTGATCAAAGCTGAATTTTCATCATCATTACTCCAGTCTTCAGTGTCACATGATCCTTCAGAAATCATTCTAATATGATGATTTGATGCTCAAAAAACATTCATTATTATTTTCAATGTTGAAAACAGTTGTGTACAATTTTTTTTTCAAAATTCTTTGATGAATAGAAAGTTCAAAAGAATAGCGTTTATTTAAAATAGAATATTTTCTATTTTGTAGAATATATATATTATATTTTCTATATATATATATATATATATATATATATATATATATATATATATTTTTTTTTTTAGATAGATAGATAGAAAGATTTAGAAGTATGGGTTCAGTAAGATTTTTTGTTTTTGAAAGAAATTCATAATTTTATTCAGCAAGAATGCATTAATTTGAGAAAAAGCAACATTAGAGACATGTTTACAAAAGATTCTTCTTAGCAAAGGGTCAATTGCATTGCAACAATCCTTTGTGGACGTTTTTTTCTGTACCTGTCAGTTGCATCTGCTTTGAGCCCAATGTAAATATTGGTGCATTAGGGTCAATGTGTTTGTGCTTATTAGATCACATTGACTTATTCTTTCATCAAACCGCAGAGGCTACCCAGGGCATCGTATTTTTGTGGAGGCTGGGGAACGAATGAGGAATGAGTCAATATCACGATTGTTACGCTGAGACTTTGCCCTGCTCTGGAGAGTCTTCTGGCCTCCATCATTGGCTTGTTAGGGATGCATTTGTCTTCAATCGACCCAGGAGTCTGCAACATGGCTCCCTGTTATTCTTCTCATTCCGTCTTTGATCTTCCGGCTGTCTGCTGCTTCTGCCAACCTGCTGGAAAATATCCAGTCGGTGTCATAGAGGGAGGCAGGAAATAAAGCCTTGCACCTTTTAGCGTCACAGCGTGTATAGTGCATATTTAATTACGTCTGGGTCCATACTCGGGAACATGAAACACTCAAAAAAGTGGGAATCTGAGATATATATATTTATATTTCTTACTTCAAAGTCTGAGAGTGACTTTGTGGTGGCCATATAAGAGAGCAAAGGAATCTCGCTGTATTCCCTTTAGGTGCCCGCTGCACCTCCTGTCACAACAGCTTCGTCATCCACTAAAAACGCTCCTCAACGGGAGGTGACACAAAGCGCTGTGACAGGACGGCCGTCAGCTCGCATCCCTCTGACGTCCTGATCGGTCCCTGTGATTGACAGGTGGGAAGCACCCACAGACTTAGCCGAGGTTTTCAAAGAGCAGCTCGTTGGGTGACTTGTGTGGGCCCAACGTTTCAATTATCAGCCTTCTCACTTGGCAAGACAATTGGCCTTTGGGCCTCTTTAGCACATTAGACGTGATGGGTGAGACGAAAGCACTCATAAATCCTGCCACTTATGCTTTCTAGGATCTGATGAACAGTTTTTGGCCCTGCGGTTGCCTCATCAAAGACACCCTTGACTCTGTATGTGGCATTGATATTACTTAAAACAAATTGGGCAATGGTGTGGCTCAGGTGCTTGATTCATTCTCTGCATGTACTGTCTGCCTGTTTCATGTCCCATGTTTTTCTTTTTCATTTTTCTGGATTCTGTTTTAATGGTTCAATTAGAATGTAATAATCAAAAAGAATGCCTAATCAATTGAAATAATACAACTTTAACTCTACAAAAATTTATTACAATTTTAAGAATAGACTTAAGTCGGGGTAGTGCTATATTTCATTTTTAGGATTAATGAAGACAAAACTGCGAGGGATAGAAGTACATAGTTCTAGGACCTTCATGCAGTGCATGCTATTGTGAAGACATTTACATTTACATTTATTCATTTAGCAGACGCTTTTATCCAAAGCGACTTACAAATGAGAACCATAGAAGCAGTTAAACTAACAGCAGGACAACAAAATGTAAGTGCTATAACCTTTCACAGTTTAATCCAACGTAGAACCCGTACAATTATTATTATTATTATTTTTTATTTTTTTAAATAGAAAGGAAGAGAAAGTGTTAGTATTACTGGAACAAGTGCTGCCTAAAGAGATGCGTCTTCAACCGGACTCAGCAGCTCTGGTTGAGTTGGGAAGGTCATTCCACCAGCAGGGAACAGTCATGGTAAAGGTCTGAGAAAGAGATCTTGTGCCTCTTTGACGTGGCACCACAAGACGCCGTTCGCTTGCAGAACGCAAATTTCTGGATGGGACATAAGTCTGAAGTAATGAGTTTAGGTAAAAGGGAGCAGAGCCAGTGGTTGTTCTATAAGCAAGCGTCAGTGACTTGAATTTGACGCGAGCTGCAACTGGAAGCCAGTGTAGTTTTGTGAGGAGAGGAGTGACGTGTGCTCTCTTCGGCTCGTTAAAAACCACTCTAGCTGCAGCATTTTGGATTAGCTGTAGAGGTTTGATCGTGCAAGCTGGAAGACCAGCCAGGAGAGCATTGCAATAGTCCAGTCTGGATAGAACAAGCGCTTGAACAAGGAGTTGTGTAGCATGCTCTGACAGGAAGCGCCTGATCTTCCTAATGTTATACAAAGCAAATCTGCAGGACCGGGCAGTTCTAGTAATGTGGTCTGTGAAGTTCAATTGATCATCAATAACAACTCCAAGGTTCCTGGCTGACCGTGATGGAGATATGGATGACGGACCTAGCTGAATAGTGAAGTTGTGACAAAGTGTTGGATTGGCCGGGATCACAAGTAGCTCTGTCTTCGCAAGGTTGAGTTGAAGGTGGTGGTCTTTCATCCAGCCAGAGATGTCTGTCAGGCATGCTGAGATGCGAGCAGCTACCGTCGGATCATCAGGCTGGAATGAGAGGTAGATTTGTGTGTCATCAGCGTAGCAGTGATAGGAAAAGCCATGTTTCTGAATCACAGTTCCTAGTGATGTCATGTAGATGGAGAAGAGAGGTGGTCCAAGCACTGAGCCCTGAGGCACTCCAGTAGGTAGATGTTGTGACTTCGACACCTCACTCCTCCACGACACCCTGAAGGACCTACCTGAGAGGTAAGACTTGAACCATTGGAGTGCGGTTCCCGAGATTCCCATCGTCTTTAGGATTGACAGGAGGATCTGGTGGTTAACTGTGTCAAAGGCAGCAGACAGATCTAGCAGGATGAGAACTGAGGATTTGGAAGCTGCTCTTGCCAGTTTCAGAGCTTCGATTACTGAGAGCAGCGCAGTCTCAGTTGAGTGTCCACTTTTGAAACCAGACTGATTGTTGTCCAAGAGGTTGTTCTGTGTGAGAAAGGAAGAGATCTGGTTGAAAACAACTCGTTCAAGTGTCTTCGCGACGAATGGAAGAAGGGATACTGGTCTGTAATTATCCAGATGTGCTGGATTAAGACTAGGTTTCTTAAGCAGTGGGGTTACTCGGCCCTGCTTAAATGCTGTGGGAAAGGTACCAGTGTGAAGAGAGGTGTTGATGATGTGCGTGAGTGCGGGGATAACTGAGGAAGAAATGGCTTGAAGTAGGTTAGTAGGAATAGGATCAAGCAGACAGGTAGTAGGGCGGTTGGAAAGGAGTAGTTTGGAGACTTCTGCCTCTGAAAGCAGAGAGAATGAGGGTAGAATGTGTGTGTTAGCTGGTAAAATGTGTGTGTCAGTTTGTGGATTGTTAAATTGGCCGCTGATGGTGGTTGTTTTATTTATGAAGAATGTGGCAAAGTCATCAGCTGTTAGGGTTGATGAAGGAGGAGGAGGAGGAGGGTTGAGAAGAGAGGAGAAGGTTTTAAAAAGCATGCGAGAGTCAGAAGAATTGTTAATTTTGTTGTGATAGTAAGTCATTTTAGCAGTAGAGACATTAGCAGAGAAGGAAGAGAGGAGGGATTGATAAAGACCAAGGTCAGTAGGATCTTTTGATTTGCGCCACTTCCTCTCTGCACCCCTGAGTTTAGAACGATGTTCACGGAGAACATCGGATAACCAGGGGGCAGAGGGTGTGGTGCGGGCTGGCCTGGAAGAAAGGGGGCAAAAGTTGTCCAAGCAGTGTGTTAGAGTGGAGAAAAGAGAGTCAGTTGCACTGTTAGTATCAAGTGTTGAGAACTTGTCAGGTGGAGGAAGTGTGGATGAGACCAAAGAGGATAGGCGAGAGGGTGAGAGAGAGCGTAGGTTTCGCCGAAAAGTGACCTGCGGAAGAGTGTGTGTTGTGTTCTGAGGTAGGTTGAGGCTGAGAGTGAGGAGGAAGTGGTCTGAGGTGTGCAGTGGAGTGACCAGTGGATGGTCAGTGGAGCAGTGGCGTGTGTAAATAAGGTCTAATTGGTTACCTGATTTGTGAGTAGGTGCAGTAGCTACTCGTTTGAGGTCAAATGAGGCGAGCAGAGTGTGGAAATCAGCAGCCTGACGTTTTTCTATGTGGATGTTGAAGTCTCCAAGAACTATGAGAGGAGTACCATCCTCAGGGAAGGATGAGAGTAGCACATCAAGCTCCTCCAAGAAACTGCCAAGCTGACCTGGGGGACGATAGATAACTACAAAATGGATTTTTATAGGACTAGTGATGGTGATTGAATGCGATTCAAATGAGCTGTGGTCACACCGAGGTGGTAAAGGATCAAATTTCCAATCATTTGAGATGAGTAGACCAGTACCTCCACCCCTACCGGTCAGGCGAGTGGTGTGTGAGAAAGCAAAGTTAGTGGAGAGGGCAGCAGGTGTGACCGTGTCCTCAGGTCTGATCCAGGTCTCAGTCAGGGCCAATAAGCGTAGACCTGAATGACTAGAAATAGATGTAATAAAGTCAGCTTTGTTTACAGCAGACTGGCAATTCCAGAGACCAATAGGAAAAGAGAATAGAGTACTAAAAGAAGCCGGAAAGGTACGCAGGTTGTTAGGATTGTACTGCCTCCTACGTGTGACTTTTGATTTGCGTATGTTAGTAATAGTAGGACTTTGAAAACACACGGTGTAAGAGAGCTCACAAACAGAAAGATTAGAAGTTGTGCAGAAGAGAAAGGGAAAAAACAAAAAGATAATACTCAAGTGCTTTGTCGGTGTCCTTGCTCGGTGGAGTCGTGCAGGTAGAGTCGCTGGTCTATACACTCTTCGGTCTTCACACGATAAGGGCTTCACACAAGGGCTGCCGCGACCGCTGCCGCGAAACACTAACCAAATTATACACGCCTAATACCTCGTTATTGAATACAGCAGGCCACGCCCTGCTACTTAGTTAAGCGAAACTCAAAAGTCCCGACACAAACAAACGCGCTTTACCACGGTAAACAGGGTAAACCAAACAAAATTTCCTAGCAACGAATATCCACGCTAAAATATAATGAGAAAAGTAAACACTCACAGACTGATGTTCTCTTCTGTTGCTCGACTGCTTCTTCTGACAAGTGCTAGTAAATATCTGTAATAAGTACTTTAACTGGCTTTGGCCACGCCCTGCTACTTAGTTAAGCGAAACTCAAAAGTCCCGACACAAACAAACGCGCTTTACCACGGTAAACAGGGTAAACCAAACAAAGTTTCCTAGCAACGAATATCCACGCTAAAATATAATGAGAAAAGTAAACACTCACAGACTGATGTTCTCTTCTGTTGCTCGACTGCTTCATACTATAAGTCTATGCCTCATTTTTATCCGTGTTGAATGGTCTAACCGTACAAATGTATGTAAATGAAATTTAGCAATTCTGTTGTCCGTTTTGATTCAAATGTATTATCGAAAACTGTTGTAATCATGAATTCATTAAACTTTTAACATTTTTAAATTCATATTTAAAACTTTTATTTTGGCGGGTTGTAGGTTGAGTTTCTGTGTGTAGCTGACGATAGTTTTATCAAATGAAATGGTGAAATTCTGGTGAAGTGAACTCAGATCAGCTTTAGAAATGATGTTCATGTGGTGTGTGACGGCAGATGCTGAAAACACCATAAGCGTATTGCAATTTGATTAAGCATACAGCTCTACTTTTGAATTATTAATTTCCATTCCGTGACCCTTCTGCATAATATACTGTTGTAAATTCTATTGGTAACACTTTATTTTACAGTGTCATTGTTGCATATGTTACATGCAGATACTATCGTAATAACTATAAATTATGCATAATTACATTCAACTAACCCTAAACCAAACCAAATCATATTCCTAACCCTATAATAAGTACATGTGACTTAATATTACTCAGTACTTAAATGTATAATTACAGTGTAACAACGACACATTAAAATAAAGTGTAACAATTTTTTTTTTGTGACTGGATTCCATGATTCAGTCTGCTATTTTTTTTGTTGTTGCAATCATTGGACCCTAATGCGTAGGGGTCGACTGATATGTGATTTTCAGGGCCGATGCCTTTACCAATTATTACAGATCAAGTAGGCCTATAACCGATATTTTGAACCGATATGTCTGGTTTAAAAATGTACTTTCTATAATAATTTTAAACATATCTTTGAATCTGAGAACTGTTAATAATAACTTTATTATTATTATTAATAATAACTTAAAATAACTTAAAAAGTGCAGGAAGCACCCAGCAGCAGTAAACATTTTGTAAAACTTAAAGGGGCTCTGTGTGAGATTTACTCCCATCTAGAGGTGAAATTGTATTTTGCATTCAAACGAACTGTGCTCTCCAGCGGCTCGCTTTTTCAAATGCGTGTTGCATCTACGGTAGCCGTTATGTACCAAAAAGCTATGACAGGATGTTTTCTAATAGCACTTCGTCGAGTTTTCCTTCAGGTGAACAGGTTTGTAATTTTAAACAAACTGCAACTTGACACAGCGAACAAACAAATTACTGTATGAATTACTTACTGTGAAAAACATGAACTATTGTAATTAGTATGTATGCCTTCTTTATTTGTCACATTAGTCACACAGAAATAAATTACCGTTAGGTTTCACAAAAGAAAGAGGACACACTTCTTCAGTCGCTTCTGTTTCTGTTTATTTGGTAACTTAGTTGCAGGACTTCTTTCTAAATGTGATATAAATATGTCCTGTAACTAAGTTACAGGACATATCGGGAGCTTTACTCTGGACTCCCAGTAGGCTACAGATATTTTCAGTCAGAGAAAAAGGAGGAAGCTCCCGAAAAAAAAGTTGCTTTATTTTATGGTAGTCAGGTATAAAGAGACAAGACGTAACGTTAGGCTATCTGACAGATAAAATAAAAACATGATTGTGATAGCCTTTATGATTGGTCTGATTTCTTCAAACGTTCACCATGTATTTTTTTACTATGCGTATCTTCAAGCGTTTACTATGTAGCCTATGAACTATGTTACTACTATGTTTACTACAGTATGAATTATTGACTGTAAAAAACATTGACTTACCTGTCGAGGAGAAAGCAGGCAACTTCAGCGTCTCCTTTGAAATCTTTCTCCTTCATTAGCTCTTTCCACCTGGAAAAAGCTATCCCGACATTTAGGCTACTCTTGTTTTTTGTACTATAGCTCTGCGGTCACGTTTCCTTTTTCGTTCAATTTGGGACTTTGGCGACGAGGATTTCTTCTACTGTGGCTCGGCATACGTATGATCCGCCATTGAAAATAAAATTGCAATTGAGCTTTTTAAAATTGCCGGGTTTAGACCTCCTATGGTTTAGACAAGCGCCTCTCATTTTGACCCTCTCTGCTATTATAGTTTTTCAAGATGGCGGAATGACATGGAAGCCTCCGTGGACTTACCTGTCCCATGTATATAAAGATAATAAATTCTTCGTTTACGAGGATAAGTCAGATATTTGGCAGAGGTATTTGTACACCACTGAGGACATATTTATGAATAAAAATATTGATTTTAGATAATAAGTTACCTAAAAAGTTACACACAGTCCCTTTAAAGACTCTATTTTAATAGTTCAATTAAATTTTTGTAATCAAAAAGCATTTCTAATTAATTGAAATCATCAAACTTATTAATCTATTAAAAAAGTTTTTTAGGGCCCTATGAAAAACCGAACTTTTATTTTGACTGTGTGTGTGTGTGTGTGTGTGTGTGTGTGTGTGTGTGGTAAATGAAATCACACGTCTGCGTCATTCGTTTAGAGACACCCAGGATTCATATTTGATTTGATTTGTACTGACCTGCTTTTTAGTAATTCATCAAAAAGTTGACACATTCTGTGACATTCCGCTTTTTACAGTAAATTCCGTCTGTGTTTTCTGCATCGCGGAAATCACAGGGCCATATTATATTGAGGTGTTTTGCACCTTCAGTGTAGTGATTTATTCCTACTTCAGCAAAGTCTGCTGCTGCCTTAACCCTCTTGGCGCCACGGTCGAGTTTACTCGACAAGATGCGGCACTGAATAAAACGGCCGATTTTGTCAAATAGGGTGTCAAATTTCGTTCATCCTCCCCTCCACTAGATGGTAGACATGTCATACTACATCCCCGACTCAAAAAAACGTCATGTTTCTATACAAAATCTTCGAGTTAGAGCGCATTGAATCAGTGCGAACAAAAGCGGAGCTAGTGTGTGAGTGAGCCATTTTATAAGAGCAATATTGTCAACGTCAGTGAGTATTTGCATTATTCTTTATCATTATTATTATTATTATCTAATGGCATCAATGAAGCTTACCCGAAGTGTCTTCTATTCGCGGACCCTGATTCTGAACAAGGGGGTAATCCACCAGTCAGAAACTGAAGTCTCCCGCCATTGGCTAACAAGCATTCACCTTTTGTTAGCATCCCATTGACTCCCATTCATTTTGGCGTCACTTTGACCGCGAATAACTTTACATCTTTTAGGCGTTTAAAGACTCCATTTGTCCATTATTTATTTCTAAAGAAACACGACAATGTATAAAAGGCTCCATTACCTTGTATCTTATGTTATGGCACCGTAGAATACGTTTTTGTAAAAATAGGCTAACGATTGCGTCATAACACGCGACTCCGTGTCGCACAGTGGAGAAGTTACCGTACAGACAGAAGTAGAAGCTCGCGCGCAATCGGCGGGACGTGGAGGCATAAAGTCAAGGGAGAAGCCCATAGAGAGTTGTAAAGTTGCTCCTGGCTCTGCAAGATTCGGAAGGGAATGATTCAGATTCCTCTTGGCACAGCTACTAGAAGACGTACAACCGTCAGTCAGGTTGCTCACATGACATCTACGTCATCAAGCTCAGTTTGAGCCTGCGCAGTGCGTCATATGAATAATATATATGTGCCCCATACATGGAATCAGAGTGCCTACTGTATGTAGTAAATGGAAAATCTCAACAGCAAAATGCCAACCGCTACATGCAGATCGGTTTGTTTATAGCTTATTAGTAATCATTTACGCAGTTTGTTTACTACTTACTATTTACCTGAGCATTCAGTATTGTGCAATGTAGCATACAGAAGGTGAGGGATATTTTGGGGGGAAAGAAGTGCTGCATTTTATCATTTAAACATGACTTTTCATGAAAATTCTATAATCCAGGAGGGCCGCCACCATATTACATCATAATATGCAAATTAGATGGGAAAATGTAATCCCTTCATAAACTTTGGGTCATCCTTAATATTTATCTAATTTACAGAAAGTCTCTATCTTTGATCACTTTTAAGATATAGCCTTTTGAAATTAAGATGTCAAAATCGTACGTTTTAGGAAAAAACCTCTGGCGCCTAAAGGGTTAACTTTGAAAGACAACTGATGCGTGATCATTGAAGCAGCTCCAGTCAGCAAGTGATTTCGGTGTGAGAGTGCAAAACTTGCGTTGATTGGCCGGACTCGTGACTCCCAACAAATCAGTTGGGCGGGAACATTGGTCTAGACCAGCGGTTCCCAAACTTTTTTTCCTGCGCACCCCCTTCTATGTCCCAACCGGGTTGGCGCACCCCCACTCCCCACTTAAAAAAAAAACGCAACAAAGCTTTGTTTTATCGCCATATAAAGACTCATGTTTAATCATGCGCAAATAACCAGAACACGCATGACAATAACAACATCAACAAAGTTTCAATATAATGCAACAAAGCTACGCACAAGCTTCCACTTTTAGTGACAGACAGGCTCAGTAACAGAAAGCACAATTTTCAGCCGCGTAAAAGAAACATTGCAGCAAGGCTAGGCCTATTAAATGACCGTGGAGCTAGCATCATCATCATCATAACACAACGGTTATGGAAATTAGAACGACAGGAATAAAATTGCAATGAAGTTACAAACGATCCACAACATTAAAGAGAATAGCAGTGGTAACGAGCCAACACCGGACCCTTATCAGGATACAGCACGTGATGAAGCAATATCCACGAGTAGGCTACCATGAATAGGACAGGATAGGATCCTAGACATAGAGACACAGCATAAGAGATGACTGACAAAATCCGGAGTAGCCTACGCGCACCAAAAAAAAAACAAAAAAAAACACCACTGGCGAATGCGCAACATAACACATGAAAACACACGGTCGCTTCAGGTCCTTCACTCTCTTCACTCGATCTCCCCCTCCTGTGCTATCTTTTTAAAGAAGCTTCCTATTTTTGGCAATTTAGTCAATCATTTCTCGAATTCCTCTTTTCATTTTCGCTTTTGAAAGCCACTATTGTGTAATTTGACGATGACTCCATAGCGATATTTTCTGTCTCAAGTTCAACGTTTTTACTGTTTTGCACGCAAAAGCATGTTCACTTACCGACCCGGGAATTTCCTAGTCCCAATTCGAAACAAATTACACCAAAATCCATCATTGTTCGTTTCACACATGTATTGAATGATCAGTAAAATATGTTGGTGTCATTATTTATTAAACGAGTTGGCACGCATATAGCCTAGCGGCTGCAGTGCATATAAGAAGAGCAGTGCGTAGAAGAAGACAGCAGCTGTCGTCTTCTACGTTTCTATCAAAAACGAATAAATTATATATTTTTTTTATTTAAAATAAAAGCGATTACAAAGGAAACGTTTACTGTTCATGTTTTTTTATTTTATTGTATGGAAAAATCTCACTTAAAAAAAACAGACCGCCATCACATTTTTCCTCTCGCGCACCCCCTGGTGGCAGCTCGCGTACCCCTGGGGGTGCGCGCACCACACTTTGGGAATCCCTGGTCTAGACTACAGAGTGGTGAGTTCTGACATTGGTGGCTGCGTCAGAGCCAAATATAGCGCATTTCAAAATTAAATTATTTTATCGGCAAATCGGTTTTGAAAATGGCCGATACCGACAACCATAAAAATGCTTAATAACAGCGCCGATAATCGGTCGACCCCTAATGCGTTGATTTTAATTGTCTTTTTAGAAGCTACAACTTGTACTTTTCCTTTTCCATGCTTCTTAATTGTGCTTTTGGAAGTTGAATAACTCCATCAGATGCTACAAAAAACTCTCTCTGTTCGGGTGGGCGTCACTTTAAGTGTGTGTTGTTTACTTTTCAATCAGCGTCAGGTTTAATATGATTGCCAGGGCCCGTTTGACTCATTACATTGTACCATTTCCCTGCTTGGCTAGGCCCAGATGCTATGCTAATTAGCTCACATCTGAGGGGAGAGAACCCAGGGCTGCAAGCGGACACGGCAGGCCGGTATCAAATGGGTGTGCATAAATTAAGCAGTTTGTCGTCATTATTTTGCACCAAATTTCCATCGCTAAAATATTCAGTACGGCTTTGTGATTAATTTGAAAAGAGATGACACGGATAAGTGGGTCTTGTAATTACTTTGACTTTGAGAAACTTGTTAGCGTGTTGACATTTAATGTTCCTGTAGTTTTGGCACACGGCGAGCAGTTTTGTCCGCTTTCCCCGTGCTTGTTCCAACGTGTTGCGCTGGTCACCCAAACATCTCTGTCTTCTCTCTCTCTCTCTCTCTCTCTCTCTCTCTCTCTCTCTCTCTCTCTCTCTCTCTCTTTTTTCTTCTTCCAGGAAACCCTACAGGGTTGTTCAATTTCTTCGCCTCTTTGTTCTTGTCCACAGTCCATGTCAGTAAAAGATAACTTGCATAAACACGGATAGGCTTTTCGGTTTCTTTGCAATGTGCAATTTGTGTCTCATTATACTGGACACAGCTTCACACACAGGATAACAAAGCCGATTAATAGTCTGTAATTTTAATCAGGAAACTCAATCGTACCGCTCAACAAATGGAATCGCGATGTGTGAAAGCAATTTGAGGTTATTTTCTTCACGGCAGCTCAAAAGCAGTGGGATGGGCCATGTAACCTTCGATTAGACACTGATGAATGAAATGCTTTTCATTTATTTTGTGAATGATTTACAATAGAACGGATTGTTTCTCTGTTTTTTAAATTATTTATTATATTCTTTAAAGTATTATATTCTTAGTCTCAAATTTGGAATTCACACACAGCCTATGGCTGGGTTTTGATATGTATTTTGATATGTATTTTGATATGTGTATTTGCTCTGCACCTACTATAAATATATTTTTGACTAAACTATTAATAGCATGGAATTTTCCCAACAGTTAACTTTCTAAGTAGTGATGCAAAAAAAAAAAAAAAAACCTGTATAGTTTTTATTGATGTGTGGATTATTATTTGTGTCTCTTAAGTGATGGACAGCAGATTCATTTAAATGAATTAAACTCCGTTTAAGTGAATCGGTTCAAATCTCTGATCACAGCTTAGATGGTTACATGTATGTTAAGCATCACAACTCTTTTCAACATCGATAATAAAAAGAAATATAACTTGAGCATTTTAGAATGATTTCTGAAGGATCATGTGACACTGAAGACTGGAGTAATGATGCTGAAAATGCAGCTTTGCCATCACAGGAATAAGTTACATTTTAAGATACATTAACATAAAAAGCAGTTATTTTATTTTGTGACTGCATTTCACAATATTTCTTTTTCACTTTGATCAAATAAATGCAGTCTTAGTGAGCTTAAGTGACTGTAAAAATACAGACCCCAAACTTTTGAACTGTAGTGTTATATATTCTCCTTTTCACACTTTTTGATTAAAAGCACAACATGTGTATCCATTGTTCAAATTCACATATTCTTTTCTGCAGTGTTGATTAGAGCCATTGGTGTGTAGCTCTCTCATTAGAAACTCTGCTCGACCCGTCTCTCATTTGGGGGATCAGCGTGCATTTTGTTGTGCAGATTCTTTATGGTATTTGCTCTCGGGATTAAACTTGAAATTGTTCAGAATGACTCGACTCAACCAAGCTCTAGGGAATGCTAGACTTTGATCAATCATCTGTCTCCTTGCTTGGTACTTTACATGTCGTTGCTTCATTATACCAACACATGGAGGAAAACTTGTTCCCCCCCTTAGCCGAAGGGTAACGCAGCTCTTTTTATAATGACAAGGTATATGTTTCAGGTTGTCATTACACTTCAGATTCAATGGTTGATGGTATTGGTTGACAGAGAGGGCAAGTCTAGGCAACTCCCATCTAAAGTCTTCCGTCACCAGCCCCTTTCAAACTCATCCCTTCCTCTTAGACGGGTATCTACCTGCCCTAGACTGAAAATAAACATTTGTAACTGACGGTTATGCCTCAGAGACTAACCCCAAAGGCTCAGTTCGACATGAATGCCAATATTTGTATAACCCAAACTTTGACATGATACAGAGAGGGTGTAAACATGAACTGTAGAGTATTGTAAACCATATTTTAAGTAGGGCAAGCTGCACTCAGATTTGTGTACGTTTTAAGCGCAATGAGAGATTAGCCGCTTATTTGAACTGTAATCGCAGGCTTACCACTCAACCCCAATTCTCCAACACACAGACTTGCTAAATCTTTGCAAAAGTTTTGTTTGTCATTTTTTTTCACTTCATACGGCTTTCCCCTCTCCAAGGGATCACAGCAAGTCTCAGATGCACTAGCGCGCCCATATGGCAGGGAATTCAATTGCAGCTGAATTTAAATGAAATGTTTACTGCAAGTTTATATTTCGCAATATGTTATATTTCAAAGTATGTCTTCGTACGTCACTATTGCAACTTTAAATCATAATATGACATTATATGTATTTTTTTCTCACTAATTTCTTTATATCTGGAAATTGACTCAATCTCAAAATACAGTTTTATCTCTCACATTTGTGGCTTTATATTGGCTTTATCTCACGATTACCTTATTTTGTACTCTGAAGTGGAAACTGGCTTCCATACTTGTCAATGCAGATCTGCTACGTTTTGACCTTTTTTTGGCTCTGCTCCTTATTTTCCAACTGCTAGTGTTTTTATTCAGCTGGTTTGAAGCAGATGCTTTGGTAATACTGAAACAAGCATCTTAAAACAACTTAAGAACTAAGAGGATTAATATTGTAATATGTGCACAGACATTCTGCATTTGTAAGTTTTAATAAGGAAAATAATGTTTTTTTTATAGGTCTGAAAGATGGTAGATGGTACACGTCTTCTGTCAAACAATGCATACAACCTTGAATTCACCTTAGCGTGTCCTCAGTAAAACGCTTTGCTTTTCATGCAACAAAGATAGAATAATAAATAGATTATTTTGTCTCTTTTGACACTTCGCTTGATTATGCAGATGGCGGAAGCGCAGAACCGGATGTGTTGTTTGAAAACTGGTTATTTATAATAAGGAGGCTCAAAGACAGGAAGAAAAATGTTTCTGCTGCAATGTCACAAATGGAATTTTAGACAATTTTCTGTTGAAGAAATGTTCACACATCCCTAGGGACATCAATGACTGCTCTCTCAAGAGGAAGTGGCATTTAAAAATGAGCAAAAAACAGCAAAATTTACATTATTGCCATTAGAAATGGGTTGTTATTAAGATTAGGGCATAACGAGGGGTCGGTCCAAAAGAGAACTTTTTAAATTTTTTTTTATTTGGGAGAATATTTTTTTAGGACTGGCCAATTATTGCTAAAGATAATAATAACCTTTATTTTCTATAGCGCCTTTAACTGTACATCTCAAAGCACTTAACAGAAACAAATAAAATAACAAAAATAATCCACAATATAAAATTAAAGCAACAAAATAACCATATAAAATAATGCACAATGAAAAATGTATACAAATATTCAAATAAAAGCTACTGTAAAAAAAAATACACCATATAAAATAATCCACAATATAAAATTAAAGCAACAAAATAACCATACAAAATAATGCACAATGAAAAATTTATACACATATTCAAATAAAAGCTACCGTAAAAAAAACAAAAAAAAGTTTTAAAGGAACAGTTAAAAGACCAGTTTCAGATGAACGAAAGTCACGCTTATATACCTAATTTATATATACACTCACCGGCCACTTTATTAGGTACCCCATGCTAGTAACGGGTTGGACCCCCTTTTGCCTTCAGAACTGCCTCAATTCTTCGTGGCATAGATTCAACAAGGTGCTGGAAGCATTCCTCAGGGAGTTTGGTCCATATTGACATGATGGCATCACACAGTTGCCGCAGATTTGTCGGCTGCACATCCATGATGCGAATCTCCCGTTCCACCACATCCCAAAGATGCTCTATTGGATTGAGATCTGGTGACTGTGGAGGCCATTTGAGTACAGCGAACTCATTGTCATGTTCAAGAAACCAGTCTGAGATGATTCCAGCTTTATGACATGGCGCATTATCCTGCTGAAAGTAGCCATCAGAAGTTGGGTACATTGTGGTCATAAAGGGATGGACATGGTCAGCAACAATACTCAGGTAGGCTGTGGCGTTGCAACGATGCTCAATTGGTACCAAGGGGCCCAAAGAGTGCCAAGAAAATATTCCCCACACCATGACACCACCACCACCAGCCTGAACCGTTGATACAAGGCAGGATGGATCCATGCTTTCATGTTGTAGACGCCAAATTCTGACCCTACCATCCGAATGTCGCAGCAGAAATCGAGACTCATCAGACCAGGCAACGTTTTTCCAATCTTCTATTGTCCAATTTCGATGAGCTTGTGCAAATTGTAGCCTCAGTTTCCTGTTCTTAGCTGAAAGGAGTGGCACCTGGTGTGGTCTTCTGCTGCTGTAGCCCATCTGCCTCAAAGTTCGACGTACTGTGCGTTCAGAGATGCTCTTCTTCCCACCTTGGTTGTAACGGGTGGTTATTTGAGTCACTGTTGCCCTTCTATCAGCTCGAACCAGTCTGGCCATTCTCCTCTGACCTCTGGCATCAACAAGGCATTTCCGCCCACAGAACTGCCGCTCACTGGATGTTTTTTCTTTTTCGGACCATTCTCTGTAAACCGGAGAGATGGTTGTGCGTGAAAATCCCAGTAGATTAGCAGTTTCTGAAATACTCAGACCAGCCCTTCTGGCACCAACAATCATGCCACGTTCAAAGTCACTCAAATCACCTTTCTTACCCATACTGATGCTCGGTTTGAACTGCAGGAGATTGTCTTGACCATGTCTACATGCCTAAATGCACTGAGTTGCCGCCATGTGATTGGCTGCTTAGAAATTAAGTGTTAAGGAGCAGTTGGACAGGTGTACCTAATAAAGTGGCCGGTGAGTGTATATATATATATATAAAACGCATTTTCTAATAATATGATATTTGACAAAATATTTTAATACATGTTATGTATTTCCTCCGAAATATCTTAAAACGCTTATAGGGTGATTTGTCAGGGTTTGGGTAGGTGGAAGTAGAGAGGACTCAAGTGCAGAACAATGGGTTTTTATTAAATAAAAATAAATCTAACAAAAACAAGCAAAGACTTTACAGACTGGACTTGGAATGAACAGGACACACAAGGGTACCTTAGACAACGAACCAGCACAGGACTGAAAACACAAGGAGAATAAATAGGGAGAGCAAACAAAGCAAGTAACGAGGGAGGACAGGTGGGGAAAATGAATCAATAATCAGGTAACAAGATGGGCGGGGTTAGACAAGCAACAGGAGAGCACATGGCACAAGAACACTCATAAGACACGTGTTCACACAAAAGATGACAACATGAAAGCACGCAGCCAGTGAAAAACACAAGCTGCACGCAACACAGCACAAGACAATACATGACATGAAAGCACGAGGCCGATGTAAACACGATACGCGTGCTACACAGAACACACACTGACAGGAGAGCGTACTGTCCGAGCGAACTCGAAACCGCACTCTCACACGACAAGACCGAGCACACGAGAACGAGCGAAAGCTCATCCTGTGTGCTCACGACAGAGGACAAACGCACGGAGCATGAATGTCCGAATCCCGACACGGAACCGAAACCAGATTAGACCGATGTGGCGGGATCCAAACACCACGCCCTGCACATGTAACAAGGTATACAGACAAGAGAACGCTCGAAGCCGCACGCCCACACAAAGACATGACAAAACAGGAGTGTCAGAGCTCTATCACAAAACCAAGAAATAAACTAGACAGAAGTGACCGAACCCTGACAGTGATTATTATATAATATTATTTAATGTGACATTTTATAATTGTATTTATTTTATATAAGCATCCACCCATACATCCATCACACACACACACACACACACTGAACATCACCCAGTTTTAATTATGGAACAGAAATGTTCTTTTTAACCACAGATTTTTGGAAATATGTGAGGTGTGTGTAATATAAAACTTGTTCATCTACTATAACATTAAGCCCTTGCTTGACTTCGCATACCTGATGTATGCACAGATACAGCTAATCTAATCTCTTTCCTGTTTTTAAAACACCCTTTATGACAATATTTACCCATGATCTTGCTTATTTATGTATATATGTTTTCTTCCACCTGTTTATGCCTGTTCTTTTCATTTTGACCCACCAGCTGTCGTTCAGGGTTGTTTCTGTTGTAGACCATGGTGCCGTGTTGACAGCCACACCTGGGTTATTGTAAACCATCCAGTATTTTCCAGACCTGTGTCACCCCTGTTGTGCCGCCAGTCACCATCCACCCCGCCGACCCCACCTTTCCTGTTCCTCTTCTGGTACGCTGGCCAAAGTCACTCTGTTTGTGGAGGTGACCCCTCAGCTCTAGATTAAGTTATGAATCATCTCCTTAATCTGTCCAGACAGAAAGTCACCCCACAAACCAGGAGATGGACTTCTGCAGCATGTCATTTGCTAACAGATAGTATAAATCTTACTCTTAAATGCAACGTTAAGTATTAATCATTGCTGGCCGTGTTGCTGTCATGATTCCCTGCGAAAAGCCGTGATTAATGGACTCTGGGATTCAAGAAGTCACGTGCGAACGCACCCCACCTGCCTTTTCTCCTGTTGCACCCTCATCCAAACAGGAAGTTGACCTGCGAGAGATAGACAGATGGATCATTCTGGCTAATTAGCCCGAGTGAGGTGCCACATGTGCTCTCTCTCTCACTCTCAAAAGGGCTCCTAGATTTAGCTCCTGACACATCACGAGCAGTGCCCCGCTCCCGTCTTACAAGGAAACCGAAGGACGGACGTTAACGTCTGCATGAGGCTATTACTTGCTGAGTCAGTCGCCGTTTGCACGTTTGGACACTAAGGGCTGTGGAATATGATGTTGAAAAATGGATGTGGTGTTCTCTCACTTTCCATATCCGGATAAGCCACGTATTGAGGTCATACGCTCTGTTCAGAGGTTGACAAAGGCATACAGTATACTAAGAATAATGTGTTGCATTTAAAGGGTTAGTTCAACCCAAAATTTTAATTCTGTCATTTTTCACCGCCAGCTGACAGAGACTCTCTCCTCTCCAGAGTGCTAAGAGCTTTGCTTTTTTTTGCTTTAAATGTATTTTAATAGGTGTTTTTTCCCTGAAATGTCACATTTTCCTTTTTAATACGTCATGCGTGTTTTTGCACAGGAATCACAATAACTTTTGACAATATTTTGTCTATTATTTCCATTTGTGTGCACAGATAAACGTTCATTTTTAGTAAACGCTGTTTAGAACTGCAATATCGATCATGCTCCCCTGTTTCCAACATTTAATTGTATATATTATACAAATATATATATCAGGGCCTGAATTTCGTTTTGGGAAATGGGGGGGAAATCCCCCCTTAGGTGATTCTTATGGGGGGGAATTTTTAATTTGAGGGGGGAGTTTAGACTTTTTTTTTTTTTTTTTTAGTACATTATCTCCTAAATGATTTTTTTTTTTTTGCATAAAAAATGCATTTTTTGCATTTAAACTCATTGCATTTTACAATGGGGTAATTTTGTTCTGAAGAATTTACGCAACACAAGGAAGCTTGATTTCAATCTTTGAATTAAATGGATTAATTTACTAATACAACCTACATGCTAAAGTGAATCAATGTTTGCGGGAATTTCCCGCAGTATAAGTGGGAGACCTGCGGGAATGATTACAATTATGCGCAATACCCGCAATCTCGCGCCGAAATTCGAGCCCTTACATATATACAAATATTTTTTTCCAGCTGAAGAATGACAAAAACATTGACAATCAGAATCCACCTGAAAACTGCAGCGCACTTATAATAAACAGAACGTTATAATCCATTAGTGGGCTTATGTAATTATCATTTATAGTTATCGTTCTAGGTGTGAATGACCCAAAGCTGGCCAGCTACTTTCTTCAAAATGACACTTCTGGTGTGACAGCACACTTTGCCCTGTCAAAGCCTTTCATCTCCCCTTTGATGCGGGAGTACCAATGAGTGCCTCTCCTCTTTCGACCCCGCCCTTCGAAGGAAAAATGGCTTGCGCCATTTACATAATCAATGCTGGATTGAGTTTACATAAGCCGCTTTCACCCACTGCGAAATACCTGGCAGAGCAGACAACATTGCGCTTAAATCGGCCTGTCTTCCAGCTCCTGCTGGTGCCACATCCACTCAGAGGCTCGTAATCTCTCCTTCCCTCGCAGATCTCGCTCATTGGATGAGGAAAGCCTGTGGACTCATACGAGCGCTGTCATCTTCAGTCCTCACATTCAGACAAAATTGGCTTTATTGTACCAAAAACACAGAACATGGCACCCACTTGTGCATGTCTTTAGGGGAAGTTGAGTTTTTGCCGCCAAGCAGAGTTTGCTTCTTGCACAAACACATCAAATCACTCAGAGTGACATGATTTCTGATGATTTTTGTAATGTAAATGTTTGTTTCTTATCTTTGTGTTGCAGCATGCCTCAGTTGACCCCCCCACCCCCGCTCCCCACTGTCCTAACGCCAACCTTCTGCATCCCTGGACATGGCCAACGTGATGAGAACCACAAGGCATAATTACGTTGTCTGAGCAAATCAGGAAGGAGACACTTTCATTTCCAGTGAAGTGTTGTGGCTGTGCCACTAGACATTTCCTCCCCAGCACCATTAGTGAAATCAGCCCTGTCGCTTGTCAGATTAAGTGTTGGCTTGAGCTCATGATTAGTTAAGCAACTTTTGTCCTTTCTTTCCCTTGTTTTTGCCAATTTTGGGGATGATGTGAACATTTTTGCTTTGTACAAGACAAGTCTGCATACTTGTTTGTTTCTCTGGCAATCATCTGTGGATAATCAGCTCCTGGTCTAATGGTTTAAAACAGTTGCATCACTGATACCCTCAGAGAGAGAGAGAGAGAGAGAGAGAGAGAGAGAAAACTTTTATTAGTGGTGTTTGCCAAGTCAAGCATCATTATTGGTATTGCTCATACTTAGTGTTTGGAAACAAAAATGTATTCCAATTCTGGAATCAGGTACTTGTTATAAAATTTAAATTTTGATTTCACTTATCGATTCAGTATGGTTTCACTTTATTTTGATGGTCCCTTTTGAGCATTCTGTTGACTAAGTAACTTTGCAACTACATGCCAACTAACTCTTTAGAGTATTACAAGACTGTCTGCTAGGGCTGGGTGATAAATCGATTTTATCAATTAACTCGAATGTGTAGTTTACGTCGACTTGTTTGAATGATAATTGTGAAATTTGTGTCAAGCAATAATAAAAACAGTAGCATACCAGTCTTTGTACCATGTAAACATTGTGCTGTCACTAAACTTAATACAATTATGTTTAGTTACCAAATGTTTTGACAATCACAAGTTCACAACACACTTATTGTGATGCATTTTTTTTTTTTTTTTTACATCCCCCCCAATCCCAATCCAACTCTCTTTAAATGTAATCTTTAGCAAACTCTAAATATCCATTTTTACATTAAAGTGATTCCTAAATTCACTTGTATCATTTAAAGGGCCCCTATCATGGGATTTTGAAAATGACCTTTCATGTAGTGTGTAATATAGCTCTAAGTGAATGAAAACATCCTGCAAAGTTTTAAACCTGAAAGTGCCCGTATATAAAGTTATTGTCTCTCAAAAGTAAGAGTCGACTCTGAGTCAATGAAATGAATTGTTTTTCAAACGAGTCATGAGGCGTTTCGTTGTGACGTCAATACGAAACATTAGCCCGGCCACTTATTGCGCGCGCAGGCACAAGTCAAGTGAAAACTTAAACACATTTAACATTTAAATACTTCAGCTGAATAGCATCATCATGTCGAGAAGACGCTGTGTTCTACAATGCAAAGCTAGAGCCAGTTTGTTTTCACTGCTCAGGGATGAGCATGTGAAGAATCAGTGGTTAAAGTTCATATTTACAACGATACCAGAGCAGTATAGCCCGAACCGTGTGCTGTGTTCCCATCATTTTACTTAAGATTGTTTCACCGACATAAATGCTATCATGGATTCGCAAGCCGGTTGTTCCTGAAGGAGGGGTCAGTACACAGTTTATATGGATCAGCTTCGTCCTCCTCCGAATCAGAACCTGTAAGTATTATTAATAATTTTTGCTGTTATGTTTTCTGTAGCATACTCAATATTCAATAAGCACAACTTCTAGGTCTCCATCTAACAGCAATGTGTTCGCTCTCAATTGTTTAGAAATATGTCAATTGTTTGTCGTTGTTATTATCTGGAGTTGTGATAAAGAATAGAGCAATACTGTGGTGTACTACTGCAGTGCTTTATCAATATGTTTCTGCGTTGGGCTAACGTAAACAATGACTTGATTGTGTGTTTAACACCGAGCTGTGGGCTATGGGCGGTAACATAAACATAAATCAACTTATTCCCTCTCTGAGTTTTTATTTTTTACAACAAAGCGGGACACACAATGTAAGTGATGCAAGCACTGTATACTGTACTCCGTGTTAACCAGTAGAAGTATTTCGTCTGTAAACACCGCTGACCAATCACCGCAGATTAGCGTCACGCAAAGGAGGTGTTTGTGAAAATGAATCGTTGAACGAATCATTTGGGAGTCGTTGAGCAAATCAGGTAAAAATAGATGCATATTATAAGACAACGAAAGTGTTTTTTGTCCTTACATGCATGTAAAACTGTTTTTGGGAACTCCCAAAACAAAAATAGGAACATTTCAAATGCCATGATAGGGGCAAAAGTTATTGATTTTAGTTTAGCGTTTTTTTTTATTTCCATTTCGTTTAGATTTATAAAAACCCACTCAGAACACCCTGGCAACTAACCCAACGCAGCAACACCTTATCACTTTCACGTCTTTCACTGTCAATCGCTGTTCTTATTTTCTTCAGAAAACCATAATTTCCTACGCACATTTTTTTTTCTTTCTCAACCACCCTCTCTTGTTGCATCATGGCAGGCCTTGCTTATCTGTCTCAGGTGTGCATGGATGGAAGATCTCCCAGCCGCTCAACACAGCTGTTACATAAACAGGTTGTCAGGACAGGCTCTTTCTATACTATTATGACATGCAATCGGCCCTGTTTGACAGCAAAATATGATTTGCCAGCTGAGGTCAGTGTTATGCGTTTTCAATGACAAAACCCCAACTGCTGGCATTCTTGATGGAAGTTTATTTATTTCAGGCTTTTTAGTGTAATGCAAATTGTAAAGCTCTGCAGGTGTGAAAATGTCCTACGTTGTTTCTTTAGTTTGTCAGCTGATGCCTGCCTGAACAAAAACAGCAGTTTGACTTGTGAAATGGTCAAAGCCTGAGCGCCTGCTGCGAATTTCAGTCTGAAATTAACATAAAGTGTCTGCCTATGCATTAAGAATAAATAGCAACTATTAAAATAAAGTAACCTCCCTGTAGAGAGTGATTGACTCAAAGAATAGTTTTAAATGACTAAATGTATTTGTGGTTTAGTTACGACTATAAAGTAGTTAGCATAGAGGCAAGGGGGCACCCCCTTGTGGGGATTATTTATTAAGAGACCTTTTAAAGTGGGCACAAAGTGAGACGCATGTGAAAAACAGCCAGAAGCTAAATGCATGTCTGTCACTCCGATCTCTTAACTCAGCAGCTGCAGTGCTTTAATTCCTCTTGTTCTTGCATGCTGTTTGAGGTTTAGTCCAGTTGGTGAGCTTGTGCACTTGTGTAGCACTTTGAAGAGAGAGTTTGCTTCTTGCAAATCCCGCTGTTATTTTCATATTTTTCTCATGCAGAATCATAATGCTCCCCCTCTGATTTGTATGCTTAAAGCGCATAATAAAGTACACAAAGTTCTGTGATTCACTTCTGATTGAGCTCTGAAGGCATGTGTACATTTGATTTACAAATGACTTGATTTATTCAGAATGGGATAGGATGTGTATTATGTGGAATTTGTTGCTGGTGAAGCAGTTTTTGATTTGTTTTTGTTCAACAGTTCAAGTCTAGCCTTTCTGACTAGGGATGGGAATCACAAAGAATTCAGTTATTCCATAACGATTCCATTTAATAGTTCTTTAAGTAGGTTTGAGGAAGAAAAGTAATGTAATTCTAATGCCAAATTATGCGATAACAAACACAAAATGTAGTATCATCGTTTGTTCGCCTGTCTGTTTATTTATCTATTTGTTCCATTGGTCTTTATTTATTTATTTTGTTTGTTAGTTTCATAGAGACATTCACGGTTGACAAAAAAAAATCTGTACAAATGTCTCCCTTTCTCTATGAACAACCAATCAATGACTACACTGACTTAAGTCTCACATGCCTTAAAGGGTTAGTTCACCCAAAAATGAAAATTCTGTCAGTAATTACTCACCCTCATGTTGTTCCAACCCCGTAAGACTTTCGTTCATCTTCGGAACATGAATTAAGATATTTTTGATTAAATCTGAGAGCTGGATCACTCCTCCATAGGCTTTCTAAGGGACTGAAACTTGTTCTCCCGAAAAGTTATTAAAGACGTCGTTAAAATAGTCCAAGTGACTACAGTGGCTCAATCTTCAGTTTATTAAGTGACGAGAATACTTTTTGTGCGCAAAAACTAACAAAAATAATGACTTTATTTCAACTATTAACTTCCTTCTCTGTGGGCCTCGTAAGATAACGTAGTGTGATAGCGTAGTGCTACGTCACACGCAGGCTCACTATTGGCTGACGCTGGTCATGTGTGTGATGCGTGTGACGTCCACCACAGAAGCGCTTCGCAGTTTTACTACGAGAGGCCGACAGAGAAGGAAATTATTAGTTGAATAAAGTCGATATTTTTGACAAAGTATTCTCGTCGCTTAATAAACTGAAGATTGAGCCACTGTAGTCACTTGGACTATTTTAACAATGTTTTTAATAACTTTTCGGGGGAACAAGTTTCAGTACCTTAGAAAGCCTGTGGAGCCTGTGGATCCAGCTCTCAGATTTAATCAAAAATATCTTAATTCGTGTTCCGAAGATGAACGAAAGTCTTACGGGGTTGGAACAACATGAGGGTGAGTAATTACTGACAGAATTTTCATTTTTGGGTGAACTAACCCTTTAAGCTTTAACATGTTTGAGGAGGATATTTTTGTAAAAAGTAGTGCAATTCTAATGCCAAATTATGCAATAATTGGAGCAATCAAAAATGTGGTATCATTGATTGATTGTTTGTTACATTTGTTCATTTATTTGTTCATTAACTCTTAAATAATGAAGTTAACAAAAATTCTGTACTAATGTTTGTCTTTACCTGCCCGTCATATGACCGACCAATAAGTAACGACATTGATTTAAGTCTCACAAAAAAACACAGTAAGTTGTAAGTGTTTGATTTACTAAACAGGACTGACTTTACCCACCTTATTTTGCAATGCAGAGGTAAGCTATTTTCTGTGAATGTACAAGATTCATTCTGATTCGTTAGCCGGTACAGGTAAATAATAGAAGAATGTCAAAGTGCATTAAACATGCAGTATTTGCGCCACAAACCAGTGTGTTTGTATTTCCGACAATACACTATAATTATATTATACCAACATCAATATCAAGCAGCATAATGCTGTTTGTGCTGTATGATTTGGATTTACTAAATCTGTTGACTTTGATTTCTTATGAGTCAATTCAGAGTGAATCTAACTACTCAGTGCACTATTCAATTCAATTCACATTTATTTGTATAGCGCTTTTCACAATACACATCGTTTCAAAGCAGCTTGACTGAAAATGCATGAGTACACATTACAATTTAGAGTGATCTGTTATCAGAGGTAACTGTCTAAGTTATGTATTTCAGAAATGTACATATACAAAATCACAGTTAGCGAAAAAATTATTTATTTAAACAATGTAATAATTTAAGGCAGAAACAATGAGCTCATTGAAGTAATGAATAGGCCTACTTGTTTGTTAACAAATGATTATGACATTTAGAAAAATGTAGCATTGGTGCATGTTGATTCAGAGTTTGCGTCATCTGAGGCACTACACCTGCTTGATGCATTTGCAGCTTGTTAGGACAACAATATTGATATATTTTATTGCTCACCATTTCATTTCATTGTGTGTAAATCTCAGTATGATTTCAAAAGGCGTTGTTCTTAAATGTTTGTGGAGAACAGCCTTTGTCAAATTCATTTCTGTTGAACAGTATAATTCAAAATCTGTGTCGATCACTAACCATTTTTTCTGGTTACACAACGTGGATCTGGCTTAATTTCACAGGACCCCCAGGGTCAGAATGGATAAGGAGCAAAGCTAACTGCTGCCTACGCTGTCAGTGTTTTAGTGAACTAGCCTACTCAATGCATGACAGGACCGAGAATAGGTGGTCGCCGTATAAAATGACTTTGCGTTTGCTCTTTGATGTCACCAGGTGTAATGCGCTACGACAGCATAGAGAGCGTGTTATAATAGGCAGAGAAATTCAAATTCCAGCTGAGTTCACGTTAGGTACTTGCGATGAGGTTAGCTTTGACTTTGCGACTCAGTAATTGGATAAAATATAAAATGGGAGTCTCTAGAGTCACCTCTGATTAGGAAATTCAATTTAAATTGAAAGTCGGGCTCTGACTTTGGACCCTGTGAAGAGCTAGCAAGAGTCCAATCATTGGCTTTATTATCAGAGTAAGATGGATGGGATGTGTTGGGACCACAGCTCAGGTTGAATTATGGGTATTACTCTGATCATGCTAGATGATCATAAATTGCTGTTCACAAAACCACAAGGGTCATTTCAGGGAGATTTGGTCCAGGTGAAATATGAGTAGAGTTGCTCAAAAATATTCTTCTTAACTACTGCAGAAAGAAGAGCACTTGCTAACTACAGCTAGTACAGCCAGAGTAGATCTCTTTAAAACTGAATACTTTGGTAGTCCTTTAAAATTAATTATTAATATGTAATTGTTTAAAGCTGCAGTCCGTAACTTTTTTGGGTTAAAAATGATCCAAAATAAATTTGATTAAGTACATAACCAGCCAGTGTTCAAAACTATCTGCTTGCCTTAGCTCGATTCAAAACGGTAAGCTTGTAATAATGTTTTTAATTCCAGTTCGAGCATGTCTTTGCATCATTACATCACATCTGTACACATAAAGAAGGGGTCTCGGCTAGTAGGCTATATTGCGTGTGAGGATGTTGGAGGTGGAGATTTATAACCTTTTCTCACAGCACTTGATATAATTAAACTTTTCAATTTGATGGCGGATCCAGAAAGGTTCTAACAACAATCACCAGTGACAACTGGAAATTCACACGTTGTAAAATGCAAAAGATTTCAAACTTCGGAGTGGCTACAGAAAAAAAGAGACTGCAACAGGGCCCATGCGAAAACAAGGATAAATATCGGAAGGGCATTAAAATGTAGTTGCGCAATGCTGATGTTGTTGACATTAACAATTTGAGAACAAAGTATAATTTTCACGGTTTGACGTGTTATGATAAGCGATTGTTAGATGTAATCAGTGCGGTTTACTGCAATGCTTTTTTCCACTTAGTTGGTCAGAACGAAAGTGGATGTTACTTGTTCAAATGACATTTTCCGGTGAAAATTCTTATGTTGGTCAAACTTCCAAAAAGTATAATCTGTGATTCCGGGTGACAGTATCCACACACCGGCGCGGTTCCTGACAGCCGCACATTCTCCTCAAAACATTGGATTCATCCGCACTGTGCCGTGCCAAGGCACGACCCACGTAAAGTTGATCATTCCGCGAATAACTGCAATTGCAGATTTCGCACAGAGATGGCGACAGAGAGGAAAAACTACGGACTGCAGCTTTAACATTGTATTATGAATTATTATTTGCATTCATAAAATGAATAGAACCATATTGTAAAGTGTTACCAGTGCTTTCACCAAAGAGATTCACAAATAATTATTATCATAAATAACAAAAAAACATTATAACCTACTGCATTAACAATTTGGAGACTGTGAGATGGTATTGTGAAGTCATGTTAAATGACTGGGTTTGTCATCTACAGGATGATATTTGTGCTACTTCATTAATGATAAGATTCTAAATAATTCATGTTCAATTAAAAATGGCAATGTAATTAAACTATCTTCTTCACAGCTTGCAATAGGAAGTGACTTTCTCATTATCTCCGTGGCAGGCCATTGCTGTGGATCATCATCTGTTCGTGCTTGTTTTTAAAAGTCACACACACGCTGTACAGCAGCACAGCAGTTGTCAAAAAAAAAAAAAGGAGACTGGCGAAGATTAATTATCTTGGGATTTTGGAAGAAAGGGAACATGTAATCTTTTCACCCTCTTTTGGAGCTTATAGTACTTACTGCAATCTGAAGTCACCAGCTTCTTTTACCTCAGAGCACAATGTGGTGAAAAATAGGCCAGAGAGGTTCAGCTCTTTTAAAGTCATTGTATTCCCCTTTTTCTTCACTTCTCCGTGTGGGGCACCATAGCAGCGAGTGACTTCCGGTAGGATGCTCTCAACTTCCGTTTAGTAATTGTCATCAGTAGATGACGTTACTGGTGATGGCAAATAGTGGAGGCTCTGGTAGAATTTGTGCCGTTAAAGGCTGTCACAAGTCACAACAGCTACTTCAGGGCTCCCAACTCTTCACAGTATTCAGCGTGAGACTCGCACAATTGACACTTTTCACACGCTCTCATGCCACACATCCATTTTCTCACGCAGAGAAAAATCGTGGAACAAAGAGGACGCTGACACCGACAGACAAGGTAGACAGACAGAGCAGGTTACTGCTACTTTGCAGTAAAAAATTCTCAGCGCTCAGATTCTGTTAATTTTACGTGTTTTTCAACCGCGGAAAGAGGTCAATAAAACAGCTGGAGAACAATGTCACGTAACGTTACATTTACCTCAGGAAAGCCATTTAATGACCATATATAGCAAGTTAGTTGGCTAGAAAAATAAGCTATAGAGAGTATTTTGCTAAATATGTGTATCAAATTACATTTTTATTATATTTTTTTGCAGGAGCATCCAGCTGTTTCCACTACTCCGTTATTTTGTGACATAACCAACGCAATGTGATTGGGTTTATTTATTGTCTGACTCGGCTCTACTTCCGCTTTTAAGAATGTGAACTGCTGATGATTATAGCAAAGAATTCGTCCAGTTTTATTACTGTGCAAGTAATTGCATGCTTCCATGCGTTTATCATTTCTAAGCTCCTCGCCGTCGACACCCTCAGACAAAACAAGATAAATGAATGTCAACATATGTGACTGCTGGCCAAGTTTTGAGCATCCTGCTTACGCTTATGCAAAGCACAACGGGATAGTTTCGCGTCCCATAAAAAAGGTGAATAAATTCCCCTTGTTCAACATACAGGAAGTGAGATGCAACTGCACTGCACTGAAATCCAGATTAGCAGCCGGAGAGGAAGTCTGGCGAGGAGAAGTATGAAGTGAGTTGAGGTGATTAGCTGTGTCTTGCTGGAAAGTGTCAGTGAGAATGCTCGCAGAAGCTTGGGTTAGTGCCCCTGTTGTGATATAGGCTACTAAATCTCCTGCGCCTTGTACATTCTGCAGCTAGCTTTGTAGCACCTAGACTTGGCTTGTTACCCGAGAGTTGAGGCAATGATTGGCACTAACAAGCCTTATATTTTCAGCCTAGATTGCTAGACTGATTGCTGACTGGGTAAAGGTAGACTTGGAAAGCAGGCTGGTTCTAATGCAACCTTCAAATCCTGCTGGTAAGTTCCTGCTTCCAAACTACATTCTATTTACAGTCTGTATTTCCAACTTTCTACTTCTACTATTTGCCATTGGATTTCCAGCTTGGAAATCCACAATGTGTGTGTATGACATGCATGAACATGGTGGCATGTGATGATAAACATTCACTTTTATCAGATTAGTCAAAGTTCCCACAGTACAATGCTGAGATGCTTTGTAACTTGGTTGATAGGAGTCTGCAAAGAACAACCGCAGAGCTAACTTTGTTGTTTCCATATTTCTTCCAAACATTTTTGGCCTGAAGTTAGGAATATTAAGGGATACCACCTGTGACACTTTGAATGGAATGTAGCATTAGAGCTTGGAAGTTATGATTATACGTAAATGTTTTGGTTTGAAACAAATATGCATTGGCCATTTTTATCTTAAACAACAACCAAAAAAAGCTTTTAAGCATTTTTTTAAATCTAGAGAATCATAAGAAATTTATTTTTGTATTTCAACACATGTACATTAGTATTTATTGCAACATTTATCAAATTTTTTCATTAACAGTCCAAGACATGGAAAAAATTAACTGTCCATTCAACATTCACAATTACATTTGTGATTAATACCAATTTTCTTCAGTCATGAGTCTTTTACTAGTGATAGGGGAAACAGCTTTCCGAAACTTAGTGTTTTGATAGTGTCCATCACTATCTTGAACTGACACACCCCGAACATGGACGGTCTTCACTACTTGTGTCTTTTTTATGATTTCGTGTGTATAATTATGATCTTACCGTGACTTAAAGACAGCATCTGAGTTTGATATTAATTGAGCTTCACTCTAACGTATGTTGTGCTTTGCAATGAGAAATTTGTCCAAGCTGAAGTCATGTATGAGTAATTTTATTTACAAGAAGTAACAGATGGTAAGGAATGCATTCGGCAAGCGAGTCTGTTCTCCTTCACCTGTTCCCTGTCAAGGTTCTGTAGCAGAGCCACTGCCAGTCACATGGAGCATATGGCTGTTGGCCACTGCTCGAACTTTAATTACCCAATAAACCCTAGAAATACAACCATAGAAAGGCCAGTCTGCTTATGTTTGGGATTCTCCCGTTTCATTTCAGCCTGCCGTTTCTGACACAATGCCTGATTTGCCACACGAGTAGACCCGCAGCTTGGTTTGCGTGGTAAAAACTCACTGGGATCCAACGGTATTTTCAAAAACCAACCAGGAGCTGTGAGACAATGTTGAGCAATAGTGGGGAGCTGAAAATGAAAAGTGCAGGGGCGGGATTTGGGGAATTACTTTTTGGTACTGCTTGTCAGCATCAGCAGAGATTTGACTTTCTAACACCTACAGCTTTGAAGTTGAGAAGCGTGTCCTGGGGTGAGTTGAGGCCTGTGTCTCGACCCTCACCTTAGTGGTGCTTTTAATTAGCTTCATAACAGCGAGCCGCGGTGGGCTCACCCTCCGCACAGCTCTGCAGGCACCGTAGACCTAAAACACTGCCCCCTGCTGCCTGACATTTCTCCATGACGGGTGTCGTGCATCTGATGAGTTTCCTTCAATTCTATCACTGGCAAAGGTTTTTCAGACTGTTGGGTTGGCTGGAGCTCCCTCTTTCATGTTTTTCTTTCTCTCTTTATCCTTTGTGCTCTTATATCTTGAATATCGCAGTCGTTTCTGCTAGAAAAGAAAGAAATGAAATAAGGAAAAACTGCGGCTTTTGCTAAAGCTGTGTGTCAGCTAGAAGAATTGGAAATAAATTTGTTTTCTAACAGGTTTCCTGCACTCCCTCGGTTTCCGTTGGTCAGACAAACAGATAGCCCCACCCCCAAACTACCACCAGTGGTTCAGCCTGTGTTGCCGGGCGAAATGCTTCGACAAACAGCAAAGTTTTGAAAACACCTTTAGCACTTTCAGTTAAAGCAACCTTCAAATTGCTTGCAAATACAGTTTGGATGGGAAAAAGGCATTGTGATTTTTTTTTTATTTTATTTTTTTTTTACATGCTTTCAGCCTCTATTATTTCACATTTTTTAAAAAAAGAAGATTTTTCAGAGTTTTAGAAGAGATTCTCAATGTCACAAGCTGTCAGTGATTTCAATTCGAACTCAAACTTTTCTCATCAAATTCTCCCAAGAGCAAGTTATCTATGCAGGTTGGTATTATCCACATTCATTTTATAGCAAAAATTGTAATTTTTGTTGTCTATATTTAATCAAAGTGAGTATATGGGATGGGTGTAAACAGTCATTATACACATATTTTCATTTATATCAAAAGGAATTTGTGTAGAAACATGAGATGAAGTTTATAATTGACAACTCCATTAAGCCTCCATATAGCTATGCATTTTTTTTCTAATGTCTCACAGTTTTGATTGAATTTTCCCTTTCTTTGCTGTGAATTGAGGTTTATTTGTCAAAGTTGTCAGCAATCAGGCAGTAATATCTTTAAGACTGTTGGGCTGCGTCATCATAAGACTCTTATTTATTCAGTGTGAATGCATGTATTTTTCTGGTTGAAAAGACCTGGCGAGATTCAACTACAGTGAGAGAAGGTGCAATCCTTTCAGTGTTTTGAGATGTGTAAAAGGATAGACAGAGAGGCTAGCCTCAACAGTGTTCTCAGCTGCAGCATTGTGCTGTTCGCATAATATTTTCACACAACATTAATGGCCAGCTGGCATTTATACAGTCAAAGGTGAAATGTTCTATAAAACATTAAATAAAAACATTTCTCAGTTGGGCTAAGCATAATCGGGCCATTGCTGTCTGTGGGAGTAATGTTTTAAAATACTGTTTGTGTAAAAGAGCATATCAAGTTAAATTTGCCCTTTAGTTGGGTCTAGCACTAAGCATCTAGTTGGCTGTATAACCACGCTCTGTACCTTGGTCTGTTCTGCTCTCATTTACTCACATGGCTGTCACAATACCGGTCTGATGAGGCCTCGAGAGGATCCTGCTTAGCGTACTGTCTATTTCTCATTATACAGCAAAATCTTGCAAAAGTAACACATGCATTTGTTGGTTCAGCCATGTCCAGGTCATCTAGTCATCTAGAATTTAGAGAATAAAAAATGATTACGGTTTCCCAAAAAATATTAGGCAGCACAGCCGGTTTCAACTGATGATAATAAAAAGAAATGTTTCTTGAGCTCCTAATCTGAACATTTTTGAACGATCATGTGACACTGAAGACTGGAGTATATATGGCTGGTAAAAAATTAATATATATATATATATATATATATAGGCCTATACATATATATATATATATTATAATTATTATTTATTTTTTGGCATACCATTAGTCTGTAACTACAAAAAATAACACCAATCCTGTAGACTTAAATGATAGCAGTTGGAAACAAAGCCAGTCCTGGTGAAATGCTATATTATTGTGAGGTCTGAGTCTCTGTGTGTGTGTGTGTGTGAAATGGAGAGAAAGCATTGTCGCTTTGAGACGTGTGTGTGTTTAGGTAGCAGCTGCTTATTTGGTTTTGCTCTGACTGATTCTCCAGCGAGACAGCATATGTAAATAGATATGTGTGACTTCAGACTGCCTGTTCCTATCTCTCCATCTGTCCATCTCCATGGCTCTGTTTGGATCCTGGAGAGTGTTGCTAGCGATTTCCACTCGTCTAGTGTGTTTCTGTGGGTGTTCCGTATGAATGCATGCATAAAAATAATGTTTAAAAAATGTATTGTTAAATTAAAACACTGTCTCTTGACAAAAAAAAAAGAAAAAAAAAGAAAGACAGACAGAAAGAAGAAAAGATGACATGGGGGCCCTTGGAGTTTGATGTAAGTTCAGGTCATTTAGATTTTGAGACCAAAAATCAACTTGAACCAGTCACATTTCATGCTAATTGACAGGCCTTTTCTAGTATAAGAATTTCAATAGTATAAGTTGAGGAGTAGTATTTAAGTGTTCTAGGTATTAAGTGTTCTAACTTGTGATTGTCACCATGTGAAAGATAAAATGGGTGAAAAAATCCCATAGAGTTACATTGAAGGAGGGACCAGAATATCATAGAGACTTTAGGATGGTCTATTTCGACTAGAAACCACAGAGAACATCCTAGCAACCTCAGAGCAAATAGCTGCAAACCACCCATAACACCTTAGTAAGTACCCGCCCGGCATCGATGTGGCCAATTTTTTTGTCAAACATCACTCACAATTTTATCAGAAAATATTTTTCTACTTTATCTGAAGGCAGATGTTTTAGTCCCCTTCTTTCCCTTTCTCCAACTAGTTTAAATTTCCACTGAGACACCTTTCACTTGTTCTTTCGGCAGAAACTGATAGATTGAATGCTGTGGCCCCCACTGACTTGAAGATTGCTGTGATCTACCACAGTAGCTCAGAGGGACGTCGTCTCCCTAGCCTTCTAACTAACACGCACACACTGTTAATGTTTTTTTTGTAAAAAAAAAAAGCGTTTCCTGCCTCTGCTTATTTCTAAAGCATCTAGTTGCCAGTTATGCAGACCTTAGGCTGCGCAAAAACATAATTGTGGATTATTTCCCTTGAGATTGTAATCACACTTATTAATGTTGGTTAATAGAATATATATTACAATATTTATTTATCATGAAAACTATAGTTTTTGCCAAAATACTATGCATATTATTGTTTGTACAATAAGACTGGTAACTTGTTGTTAGCATAATAATAATTGAAATAAATAATAAAATAAAATGTAAATTAATAAATGCAATTCAAATAATTCAATAATATTGGAATTATATTTTAAATAATACATTAAACTGTGATCTAAATCATACATTAAACTGTATCCCTGTAAATCAAAAGGATGCAGTAAAACATGACCGACTGCAACTCACACTGTGTGTGAAGAAAATTACTCCTGTTGAGCGACAATAATGCATTATAAGCAGGCTCTATTTGACCCCGTAGTTCAAGCCAGGGTTGCCAGATCTGTAGTTTTTACCCTATACTAAACATTATTTGTTGTGCGCCTCTCACCCAATAATCGCAAAAAGCTCTGTGCTTTACTTCTAAAAAGAAACAAAGTGTCATCTCTGTCCATTCTGTCCATTTTATCTTGAAATTCAAAAAAATAAATGACGTTTTGTAGCTCTAAAATGTGACGTGACAGATCACTGTAGCGCCTCAGTTCAAGCAGCAGCGTGGGCCGCGAGTCTATTCTTTCACTTTAATACAAATTATATCTAGAAAAACATGCATGAATATCAGAAGGTAAGTTGAAAGTTACAGTACAACTTACCGAAATCCCTATCATGTCTCATGCAATCACTCAATCAGTGTTTCAACCATGGAAAGATGTCAATAAAACTTGCTTGTGAAGCTTGAAACTTACTTGTGAATAATATCACTTAATGATGTATTTACCTCAGGAAAGTCATCTGTTTGTTAGTTAGCTTTAAAAAAATTTGCCACGAAGACAAGTGCTTATGAAAACTACCTTGTATGTGTAACTGAGTTGTATACAAACATTTCAGCTTTTATTTGAGTGTAAATATTCTATCTGGAAATAAATAGCAGTTGAATATAATAGCTCTGTTGTTAATTTTAACCTCATATATTATAGTGTACCAAATGAGAGTTGTCTGTTTGCAGCGTTATTTGGGAGAGATTTTTTATCCCTAAGAAAAAACGAACTATCGGCATCGGCCGATATCATTCTGAATAATCGGTTATCGGTATCGGCTCAGAAATTTCATATTGCTGCATCTCTGATATATATGTGTGTGTCCATATATATATATATATATATATATATATATATATATATATATATATATATATACATATACACTCACCGGCCACTTTATTAGGTACACCTGTCCAACTGCTCCTTAACACTTAATTTCTAAGCAGCCAATCACATGGCGGCAACTCAGTGCATTTAGGCATGTAGACATGGTCAAGACAATCTCCTGCAGTTCAAACCGAGCATCAGTATGGGGAAGAAAGGTGATTTGAGTGACTTTGATTGTGGCATGATTGTTGGTGCCAGAAGGGCTGGTCTGAGTATTTCAGAAACTGCTAATCTACTGGGATTTTCACGCACAACCATCTCTAGGGTTTACAGAGAATGGTCCGAAAAAGAAAAAACATCCAGTGAGCGGCAGTTCTGTGGGCGGAAATGCCTTGTTGATGCCAGAGGTCAGAGGAGAATGGCCAGACTGGTTCGAGCTGATAGAAGGGCAACAGTGACTCAAATAACCACCCGTTACAACCAAGGTGGGCAGAAGAGCATCTCTGAACGCACAGTACGTCGAACTTTGAGGCAGATGGGCTACAGCAGCAGAAGACCACACCGGGTGCCACTCCTTTCAGCTAAGAACAGGAAACTGAGGCTACAATTTGCACAAGCTCATCGAAATTGGACAATAGAAGATTGGAAAAACGTTGCCTGGTCTGATGAGTCTCGATTTCTGCTGCGACATTCGGATGGTAGGGTCAGAATTTGGCGTCTACAACATGAAAGCATGGATCCATCCTGCCTTGTATCAACGGTTCAGGCTGGTGGTGGTGGTGTCATGGTGTGGGGAATATTTTCTTGGCACTCTTTGGGCCCCTTGGTACCAATTGAGCATCGTTGCAACGCCACAGCCTACCTGAGTATTGTTGCTGACCATGTCCATCCCTTTATGACCACAATGTACCCAACTTCTGATGGCTACTTTCAGCAGGATAATGCGCCATGTCATAAAGCTGGAATCATCTCAGACTGGTTTCTTGAACATGACAATGAGTTCGCTGTACTCAAATGGCCTCCACAGTCACCAGATCTCAATCCAATAGAGCATCTTTGGGATGTGGTGGAACGGGAGATTCGCATCATGGATGTGCAGCCGACAAATCTGCGGCAACTGTGTGATGCCATCATGTCAATATGGACCAAACTCCCTGAGGAATGCTTCCAGCACCTTGTTGAATCTATGCCACGAAGAATTGAGGCAGTTCTGAAGGCAAAAGGGGGTCCAACCCGTTACTAGCATGGGGTACCTAATAAAGTGGCCGGTGAGTGTATATATATATATATATATATATATAGCTATATATATATATATATATATACACACACACAGCTGGGTAGATTACTTACAAATTGTAGTCTGTTACTGATTACAGATTACATGATGAAAATTGTAGTTAGTAACAATCTAGGTTACACATTTTACGTAATGTATTCTGACTACTTTTTAGATTACTTTTAGATTACTTTTTACCTAGCTTGTTTTAAACTTGCCATTACATGTACCATACTGAAATAAAAAAAAAGCAAAGAGAAAGAAAACATATTCCATATTTTGATACCAACATCATAAAGTGCATTAAATATTACATTATACAAGGGTTTTCCAAACTCAGGTTAATGTAAGAACTGAGTTGATAATTGAGTTGATAAAAAAACTAATAATTAATTAAATCACAGGAATTTTAGTAAGAGAAAAAAGAAAAGAAGAATAAATTAATTGTGAATTATTTACTGCCATTTTGTGAATAAAATGTAACTGTAATCTGATTGAGCAATTTCAATTGTAATATAAGCTGATTACGAGTATGTCATTTTTTTTATCCAGATTACATTTAACAGTTATTACCCGGAACTGCCTGAATAAGGTATCACTTTGTCAGCTTTGGTATATTTTCCCGCTTATATAGAAATGAATGCATGTGCTGGACTATTAGCGAATGGCTTAAATGAAACCTACTGGGACAGAAGCTCTGGGAAGTTTCTCTCTTTATACTCTTCTCCCAGATATACTGACTCGTATGAGGATGGGAATCACATGGGTAATAAGTTGGAACTCACATATTTATGCTGCACAAAACAAGCTGAAAACTGTTTTTGTAGTGGTCTTTTTATAGCATAAAAATACAAAACATTTAAGCTTAAATAATTCTGTAATTTTTTTAATTTACTTTTTATTTATTTCAACAGGGACAATGTGCAAAAAAAACATTAATTAAAGATGCTTTGCACCAGATTTAGCTGGAGCTAGTTTCCATCTGCAACAGTGGTGTTTAATTTCATCTACTTCTGCCTGACTGGACTTTAGTCCCCCCCCCTATAATTTTTTTTTCATCATCATCATATTGGTAGATTGCATACTCCAAGATGTTGCCAGCTAAAGTTTGGGTTTGTGTCATTGGAGGGAGGCCTCAAGCACACACCTGATTGGCATCTTATAGACGATTATACAGCAGTTCTTCTCAATCCTGCTCCTGGCAGCCCTCCAGCACATTTTAAGGGCCTAACTAGTATGAAACACCCCATTTCAGGTCATGGAAATCCCGAATAATGAGCAGTTTTATTCATGATTATGTGTGTTAAGGGAGAAATCCCAAAACATGCAGTGTTAGTTGTCCTCAAGTAATGGGCTTGAGAACTGTTGAGAAATGTAAAAAGAAGTATTCACCACTCTTCTTTGAAATCTCTATATTTTCCCTTATGTTTTAAAAGAAAGCTTTTGGCATAGCATTGATATCCAAAGCTTCCTGCACTATGGTGTTTTAAATAATACATTTTCATTAATCAAAGTTGCTGTGCTCTTAGGTGGAGTGCAGAGGCAAAAGATTAGCATAGTAGGGGATGGGAAAGATGAAATACGCTAGTCGCTGTATGACATGAGCGTAATTTCACACCAGTCCAGATACAGGCGGATGCCTATTAGAGAGATCTGCTTTGAACACAAAATGACTGTCACATTTGACAAATTTGCCTTTAAGAGGGCATGTCTTTACAAAGAAACTTCAAGTAAATTCGAGTACAGGTGCACGCACAAGCTGAGAACGCAATAAAACATTAGTAGCCCTGCTGATATGAAAATGAAGCAAAACAGCTTTTTGAGAAAGTCTATTAACCTCCAGACAGGCTTTCCATCTATGAGCTATTCTTTTGCCAAAGCTTGAAGCTCTAAACTGGCAGTTCTTGCTCCGAATATTACGACTTGCACCCGCTTCCTGTGACTGAGAAGTGCAGTAGGTCTCGATCCACAGCCATTGACCTGCAGCAGCTGTATTGACACAGGAAGTCCTGCAGGTGCAAGGATGAGCTCTGCCCACACTGGGCTCCAGCCAATGAGATCTCAACGCTGCATCTTCTTATTTGGTATTCTGACGGTTGTTCTGGGCAGTTACTCTGTGTGAAGCCTGAAAGCACTGCCAGACAGACTTCTCGTTTGGATTTTGTCTCAGGAGAACCTACTTCCACTTAGCCTCAGGTGCTAACGTGCTTCTCAACCTCATCAAGTCAAGCAAACACATGACAGGGCTCTGGATTTTTTTGGTTAAACTTTGTAGATGAACCCTGAAAATTATTGCATTTTTAAAGTTTAATTTTGTCATTAAATGTTACAATGGGTAA
This sequence comes from Semotilus atromaculatus, assembly GCA_031834385.1. Taxonomy (NCBI): domain Eukaryota; kingdom Metazoa; phylum Chordata; class Actinopteri; order Cypriniformes; family Leuciscidae; genus Semotilus; species Semotilus atromaculatus. The sequence goes on along the minus strand of JAULUF010000019.1, from coordinate 7,161,817 downwards.
GGTAATGCGGTAATATGCTCTTATCATTCTGTAGTTAATTGGACTTGATTGGGATTGGTCTAATTCAGGGGTGTCTAAACACGGTCCTGGAGGGCCACTGTCCTGCAGAGTTTAGCTCTAACTTGCCTCAACACACCTGCGTGCAAGTTTCAAGTATGCCTAGTAAATTCTTTTAATCCTGGATTAGCTGGTTCAATTGTCATTAATTACTCACCGTCTTGTTCTTCCTAACCCGTAAGACTTAAGTTCATCTTCGGAAACAAATGAAGATGTTTTTGATTAAGTCTGAGCTCTTTCTGTCCCTCCACTGACAGCTACAGTACGCAACTACAACTTTGATGATTCAAAAAGTTCATAAAGTCAAGAGATCGTAAAACGAATGCATATGAATTGAGTGGTTTAGTCAAAATTGTCTGAAGAGACTCAGTCATGATTATTTGAAAACAGTTTTAATGCACATCTTCCGATCGAGTATTTATCATTTTCTGAATCTGCTGACCACAAAAGAAGATATTTTGAAGAATGTCGGTAGCCAAACAGTTGAGACCCCATTGACTTCCATTGTAAAAAAAAATGTCCATACTATTGATGTAAATGGTGTGTACATCAACTGTTTGGTTTTCAGTTTTATTTCAATATCTGAAAATGTAACAAATATAACAATAACAAACCAAGACATTAATGATTGAATAAATGTTTGGCTCAATTTGTATTTCAAATATGTACTTAGAGTAAGGTGTTGGATTTATTGCTGGTCTCAAGTTTGAAATCCTCAATAGTGGATGCGGCTAGCGGTGAAGTATGTTCGGGATTCAGTGCATCAGCCATTCGGTGACACTATGATAATAAGACCCAATAAGATCATTGTATTTTTCAAAAAAATGTGCTAGTCTACAGTTGCACATCCATCTTTGACCTGTTGTTACATGCATTATGGAAAGAATCTGTGATACTTCTTTCGCTCTGTATAGCTGCCACTGTGTGCGAGTTAGGACTCCCTCATTAAAACCAGAGGTAGGAAATGAAATGCATTCATTGTGAGCACTAAGAAAGGATGAATGGCCTTGCAGTAGAGTGGCGAGAGACTTCCCGGTTCAACACAAACAGTGTTTGTCTTTGTCTTGATTCTTGGCTGGGTTTGTGCGACAGGATGCTAATGAGGCTAGCGGAGGAGCTAGGCTGAGGCCCAGACAGCCACGGCACATTCCAGCCACGTGCCTAAGCAGTGAGGGAATGTCTGCTTAGCACAGGAGTGGATCTAAACGTCTGGCGAAAGAACTGGGAAGCTAAAAGCTAGTTCATATGGGGTGGTGTCGTCTCTCGGTGCTCTTTGAGGAGAGAGGCAAATTTCAAAACCCATTAATTACTTTTAACTTGGTTAAAAAGGAGTTATTTCAGAAATAGGGCCATCATGTTTGGCTGTTAATTGACAACAAATATTTCTTTTTTTTACTACAGAGAGCTGTTTTTAAGGAAAATATAAGAAACTCACTTTCTTGTACCACATATGCCATTATCCATTGGTGGCAGGTGACAACTGATCACAAACAGAATGTTTCACAGTCAGTGTGGATGACTGCAGCTATGTGTGTGTATAAAAAGACATGGATGATGTGCTAAATTGCGTTTGAGATGCAGTCGCTTTGATTTAGGATTACCGAACATGACTTCATTGTTTACTAAAGTGTTAAACATTGCACACAAGTGTTTTTTTTGTCTGTGTAACATAGTAGGAACCAGTGCACTGCACAAAAAAAATCATTAATCAATCATTCTTTCTCTTGTTTCATGATTACACCCTGAAAACAGGAAAGACAAAATTGTGGTTGACTTTTTTTCCCCCCAGAGAATATATTGGTGTATTCAATTTATTTTTTTTGTTTTAAGTATAAACCTCAATAGCCTAAATGTTATGCTTTTTTATTTATTTAAATGTGAATAAATCCATCTTTTGGGATTTGTTTACAAATTTGATCTTTTATTTATTTTACATTTCAGGAATTTACTGCCAATGCTATAAAGCTAGGTCTCAAAGTGTGGCACAAGAACTCATTTTAAAGATGAGGTGGTAAGGGATGTCACAAACCTCATGAGAACATGTCTGGGGAGGAGAATCTAATTTATGAAAAAAACTAAAAAAACTCAGAAGGCAAGTTGAGGTTGCACATTTCAAAGTGGGACACACTTTAAATATCTCCTGGCAAGGTAGTGCTAACCTGGAAGCATTGTTAAACAAATTGCCTCTCTCCAACATTACTGCTCTAGATAAATCTGAGACATTCCCCTGATCCTCTGACAGCATCCTATTTGTCTTGTCCCTGCACTTTTCTCTGTAGTTGAAGCTCGGCTAGCTAGCAGATCTATAAAACTTCTGAAGATACAAAATGTTGTGGTACAGATTAAATCTGTGCTGTTTTCGACAGATCCACTGCGTCAGATTTAGTTCTTTGATATGTATCATCACTTCTAGATATCAGTTGAGGTGTAGTTACATCTTTAATGGAAAAGTTTTTCGTGCTTCCAAAACATAACACTGTCTGTTTGATGCTTAAAGGAGCCATATGTAAGATTGTGGCCAAAACTGGTACTACAATCACTTTTAAATTACTGACTCAAGGTTGCCAGATAGGCTGCAGGATCCAAAATTTTTTTATCCGACACATATGTAGCTGCAGCTGTGGTAACTAGAGCAGAGCTGGCAACCCAAATGCCGCAACACTACTGACTTTGTGATTGGTAGATCGGTGGAGGGTGGAGCATCAGACCAAAACACAACATGACAACATCAACATCAGTTGAGGGCTGCAACTTCACTTTTTAAATGACAATATCCTGGCCGGACTACTGTTGTCAGTGATATAAGTATTTGAAATGAACATGATTTCTTAATGTCTAGTGACATGTCAGGGAAAATGTATGATTAATTGAAATAAATTTCTTACATACAGCTCCTTTAAATAGTCAGATTTCTCCCTTTTCTGTAGCTTCCACAAAAAGCTGATCCCTATGTTGATTCATTTTGCAATAAGATAGGAGTACTTTGATTCGGTCTTGCTTTTATACAATAGTTCAATAATCAAAAGTTAATATTGGATAACATTTTAGGCACATAATTGTTAGTTACTGTGCATTGTTGATTTGCCAGCAAAATAGTTTGAGTGAAGCCAGTACAAAATAATCTGAGCAACACAGTGGTGGTGTTTCATTCATAAATGAATCAGTCTGCTAATGGATTCAATGACTCACTCATGAAGACTTGGTTTGTTTTTATGAGACATTGATTTTTTTGAATTAATAATTTAAGTGAGTTTTCCAGTGACTTACACCTAGGCTGTATCCATTGCATACTTCCCTAATCCCTACTATTTAGTTGGCGAAAAACAGTATGTGAAAGTAGTATGTAAGAATTAATAGGCTGCAACCAAAAACTTCCGAACTTTCTGCACGCCCGAATCCTGTGCTTTCCATTCGGTGATAGAAGAAAGATGGTGTCTGAAAGTTGCGTTTGCTGGTCAGTTTATGTGTAAATGTAATGGTTTTGACCAACATTTTCCACTTCTGATGTAATTTTTAGCGAGAAATTAGTAAATACATTTTTGTTTAGTTCTCACCAAAGCTTGCTCTATTTTGCTGTAATCATTAAACTGTCACGCTGCCTCAGAAGTCTGTCCAAAATCAGTTTGGTGAGGTACCTTCATGCGCAAACGCTGCTTGCAGAGTCATTGCCCATAAGGCACCGAGGCAACAAGTCAGTTGTCAAGTTTTTGGATTCACCCATAGTGTTCATAGAACAGTTGCCGAAAAGTTTCCAGATTACCTACCACTTCTGGCGATATTGTGAAGTATGCATCCAATGGACACTTTACTATCCCATGAGGCCATGGGAGAGGAATGCATACTCTCTTAGTTTGTTGGCCATGTGAGAGGAATGCATACTCTTCAACACTTTGTTCCACACTTTGTATGAATGGCAGTGAAGCAACACAACTGCGCTGGTAGATCATATGACAGTGACAACATGATGAATGTAGAGAATATCCAGATTATATTCAAACTACACACATTCATACTATATAGAACATACTTTTTTATTGGTCGCAAAGTAATTACTTATTCAACATACTTTAAGTACCTATTCAGAAGGTATGCAATTTCGGATGCAGCCCTAGACGGTTGTTTAATGTATGAATCAGTAATTCTGAACAAATCCATTGGGTGAATCGATGTACAGTAATCCACAAGAAGAATCACTGGAACAATCCCACCACCAATCACAGATGTTATTAATCTGAATTGAATCAGAATCTTCATCCACAGTTTTGAAGCTATTGATAGCCTGACTGCAGCAGGATTCATTGGTACAGTATGTCCTTAGAGGGTTCAGACAAGCCAATTCTTCAACGTTTTAATGAATGCTAATAACAGCCTAACTCTCCAAAGGGAACTTGTTCACATTAATAAACAAAACAAGCGGATGAGCCTGCACACACAAAAGCCTCCATGCTCTAGCCAAGGGGCTTTCAACCCTGGCAGTGGCTCAAGCCTGATGTTTTCTGTGTTGTTGCTGTGCCAAATTATATTGTAATTACTTATTGGAGGCAGTCATGACAAGGCTGGGTCGAGGGGCTGCGGGAGGAGCAGAGGAGGACTTGATTGTTGTCATTCAGTCATGATGGTAAATCGTTTGTGCTTGACTTCAAAGACAACTTCTTTGCATCGACGGAAAGAAAAGCTGGGGCGTTCCACGTCGCTCTCAGGATCTTCTGAGAATGTCTCAAATATCTTTGGCTTTGGTAGGAGAGGAGTAATTGCCAAAATAAGGTGTCAGTTTGTCAGCTTTGGTATCTTTTCCCACGCACAGAAACGGATCCCTGTACTGAACTGTTAGCGAATAGTGTAAATGAAACTTACTGGGACCGAAGCTCTGGGAAGTTTCTCTCCTTCTTTTTCTTTCAGATATACTGGCTCATATGAGTAATAGGGATCGGAATCACAGTTTAAGGGTTCTTATTCTGATTCCACTTAACGATTCTGCAAATATGATTCTTTAAATGTTACGGTAACGATTCTTTTAGTGTTTTTGAGTAGTGAGATGCCTTTGCTGCCCAATAACTGGACCTTTGTGCTAAACAACATACTGCACAAAAACTATACTTTTGGTACTTTTCACTTATTCATGGAACTTGTACGTTGTTCTTTGATTATAACGGGAATGTTTGGTTTGCAATTGCCAAGTGATGTCACAAATTTGTACATTAATATAGAATTCAACTGATGTGCAGTTTTGTATTCTTAACTGATATGATGAAAATCAATTTTGATATCAATTTAAAATATGATTTTAATCAATTTAATGCATCCTTGCTGAATAAAAGCACTTTTATTTCTTTAAAATATGTTTTTGCATAGTATACAGAATAATAACTCCCAGATATCAGCCACAATGAAATATTCTTGTCTATTATCCTTTTGAAATGAAAAAAATAAAGTAACCAATTGTTGTACTAGCCAGATTGAAAACCCCTTCCCATTTGGCTGTTGAGGGGACAGGCCTAGAGGTGGCAGTAAAGAGGCAGTCAGCTATGAGGGTCACCTTGATGTCATAGTTATTGTCAAAGCCATTGCCAGCGTGGTTCCTCTCCCCTCTGCCCCGTCTGCTTTGACTTGGCTCAAGTCAGCAGCACATGACTGGGATTTGTCGACTGCCCACCGCTGCCTGCTCTTTCTCACACTACAAGGCTAATGTGAGGGACCACAGCAGATGTGGGGAGGTGCTCAGGCTGTGGCACATTAAGCCGCTGCCCTTGGGTCGCGAATGTGCAGCGTATTAAACGTAACTTGGAGCCCAAATTAGTTGCATGGATTAGAATAATAGTTTGAAATAGTTATTGAAAGCTTAAAGTATTAGGCCCTGTCCCAAATGGCGCACTTTCGGTTTCGCGGACTTACAATGGCTGCCGCGTGATTTATGAAGTCCACGAGACCATACAGTGTCCCATTTGCCATTTTAGGTTTCAGAAGGGTTCTCGTGAGATATGCCCTCTTGACCCCATATTTAACTATCAGGAAGTTTGTGAACTTTCATGAACTGTTTGTGAACATTATTTAAATGGGACTTGTGTATTGGTTGAAATGTTTTTTTCAAAAGCAAGTAGTGATTTATACGATTACTATTCTAGACAGCCTTGTCAATATTATTATTTATTAAATAATATTTTAACATTTCATAGCCCATGTTTATTAGTAGTAGTATTAAAATATATAAAAAATAAATAATACTTTTTTGTTAAATTCATAAAACTATTTGATAAATTATACTGACAAGGCTGATTGTAGATTTTGCAACTTTTTATTATTATTATTATTATAACTTTCTGCTTTGCCAGTTAACATCTACTGACAGCCTTTTCAATATAATTTTTCAAATTATATGATTTTTATTAATACAATTGTATATAATACATCTATTAATAATAATAAATAAATAAATAAATTCTTCAATAAAATTCTTCTATTAAAATAATACATAAATAATAGTGACCAGGCTGGCAGTATATTTGCAACAATTAGGCGGGCAGAGTTATCTTTGACCGCTTAATTGGTCCTCTCTGATATATTGGTCCGTCACAGGACTTGTGTTTGTGTAGTAAATCTTCAATCACTATTGATGATTGATTGGTAGAGGCGATGGGTAGACGTGTGTCCTTGTAGATGTTGTGTGTGAGAGCGGTGTGTCTTGAATATAGGAAAATGATTACTTTGGCGAATGGCTGACTAAGAGCCGGTGTTGTAAATGTATGTGGGTGTGTGCAGTCTGGCACCTCTCACTCGGCAAAACCAGAAATGAGATCACAGGGGCTCGCATGATGAAACAGAGCCCCAAATAACACACGGCTGCTTAATTAGGCTGTCAGGCCAGGGGGTCCTAGTATGCCTGCCTGCAGCCACATTAACTGAGGGAGTCGTATTGTAATTCACATTTCAGTGTCAACAAATTGTGGATCAAATGCTGTCCAAATGAAATGTTATCGCCCCGGAGGCTTTTAAAAATACGGCCAGACGCTCTAAATAATTCATGTACAGAGACTTGTCAGGTTAAGCAGGAAGCACGTATTCCTAGCCGTTTAAGGTTTTTAATGAGAGGAAGTCATGGGCTTGAGTCAAGACTGATAACATGTTTCGCTTCCCTCTGTTCCTCCCTCGGCAGCGGGCTGCACGTTTGATGAAGACTCCGACCCCAGTCTGTGTGAGTTCAGCCAAGGGGAGGAGGATGACTTTGATTGGCAGCTGTTCCGCGCTCACGCCTCGCCACACTCCACCTCTGATCTCCTGCGCGGTAAGTCTTCCCAGCATTGTCCATTCTTATTCCACCAGTTTATTTCACACTGTGGCGCAAACCGTTTCACGCCCGTGGTCCCGTCCATCTCAGATGCCCTCCTACCGGCCTCATCAGAGTGACAGCTGGAACGACGGCCGCCATAACAGCACGCTCTTTATTTTGTTTCTTGTTTGATTTGTGGTTTTGTAAAAATGTTGACAAAGTTTTCTGTGTTAAATGTGTTCCTATCTGGAACTACTGAGAACATGTAGCCGATATTCCAGTTTTGTCGATGGGCCGCTGCAGGAAAATGAATAGAACTCCTTTCGGACACATGCAAATCAACTTTGACCAGTCAAAACAAGCGGGCGAAATGAGAAAGGTAAAGAGTCGGATCTATAAACGCACGTCAGCAGGTCTCGCCTCTCGATGTCTTATTCTGTCCATGTCAACCGGCGAACAGAAGTGATTAGGAAGTTGGCCCTACCTGAAACGAATCGATCCCGACAATCAATGAGTTCTTTGAAATGTAGCCCATCCCGAAACGGGAAGTGTCAGAGAGATGCGCACGGCCTGCTGGGAAGGGGCTTTTATTGAGAGTCATTGCTGAAACTAGATCAAAACAAGCAGAGGGAGGCAAGAAAGTGCAGAACTAGTAATTGGATCAGGCGGCCACCGGTGGTAAGACAGTGAAAGAGACAGATGGATCACTGGGACTTCGATGCGAGGAGAGATAGGATGCCGATGACACAATGAAACAGATAAAAACTTGGTAAGGTTTTCAGCGATGAAGTAAAACACTGGGGACCTGGATAGAGAGGCTTGTGAAAAGCATATATCTCAGGGGGAATCTGAGCCAAGCTCTATAATCTACACAAGTTTGAATGGAAGGTCAAACACTACCAGAGGAATAGGAATTTACAGACTGGGCCGGCTGTCCTTAATCTTTTTTGAGGAGACAAATGGTACTACATTTGTAGTGTACATTTATAATAGTTTATATAATATAAGTGCTGAGTAATTGAAGAAGGAAACATGAACTAACAATGAAAAATACTTCTTAGTTACTGTTAATTGCAACATTTACAAATACAGCTAACACTTTATTTTACAGTGTCATTGTTACATGTAGTTACTATAGTAATAACTATAAATTATGCAAAATTACACACAACTAACCCTAAACCAAACCAATCCCTAATCATAACCCTATAGGACATTACTTAGTGCATAAATGGATAATTACAGTGTAATAATGACACCTTAAAATAAAGAGCAACCCAAATACGTTATTAAAATCAAAAGTTGTATCTGTTAGTATTATTTAATGGACATGAACTAACATTAACCAAGGTTAATAAATACTGTAACAAATGAATTGCTCATTGTAAGTTAATGTTAGGTAATTCATTAACTAATGTTAACTGTTGGACCTTATTGTAAAGTGCTTCCGTACTATTCTCAACAAAGTGGTACATTTTCAAAACTTTTACAAATCACATAAAAAAAATAAACACAAATGCATTTTTAATGCTTATTTGTCACAAAAAAAGTTAATTTTCGCTACACACGCTGTAATATTTATTGAGATTTTATCAAGAAAATAATATTATGAAGTATTATTTATTTGGTTTTATACATCATATTTATATATTTATTACATTTATTAGTTTTTTGTTTTGTTTTTAAATTACAAACTGTAATTGGTTTGCATTTCCTGACCTGTTTTTTTTTCATTCAGCATTTCTAAGAGTGATGTGATGCCTGTATCTTGTATCATTTTCTGTTGAAGTAAATGATTATGACAATTACTAAATTGAAAGATCACCATTTTTTGGTGATTAAAGCAAATTTTCTCATTATCTGTTACACTAATCTTGTGATTTGAAGTAATTGTTGTGTGAAAGGAAAGATGTATGCTAATGAAAGCACTGCAGCAGGTTTTGAATAAACGACTGGCGGTGCTACAAGTGTGATCAGTTTGAAGTGAAGTCTAAGAGAATGTTCCACGCAAATCTGAATAGAACCAAAGCCACTAAAACAAAACTATAACTCGTTTTGAATATATGAATGAGTCATTAGGATAGCTGAGGATGATGGAATCCTCCACAGTACATCATAATCAGCATTCTAATCATATGCAGACCCAAGACACTTCACCCGCAGTCACAGGCGCTGTGCAGTAATTAATACATTTCCCTCGTTTAATTAAAGCCGACTGTCTGTCGTGTGACATTCACTCTGCTCCGAGGGCAACAGATGAGTCTAGGCATGCAAAGTTTAAGTAGGTGAGAATGATGTCACACCTTGAAAACACAGCAGGAAGTGTTTGACTGTGTGAATGTAAACAGACACTGACATCGCACGTTCACCCTGCGGTAGGAGTTTATCGTATACTCTTACAAGGGGAACCCCACACTGGCATCTGTAATGGGCAATGAGGCATTTAACCGGCAGATTTTTGATCTTCATAACATGGGGCAGATTGGCTTTGGGAAACTAGGTCAGAAACTGCCATGGTACTGAGTGGCAAAACGGGTCCTTTCATGTTGTTTTCTGTGTCAATATGCAAACGTTGCGCTCTCATGCTCAAGGCCAGTTGTATTTTCTCAGTTCTTAGTGTTTCAGCGATGCTGTCACTATCACCCATCTTAATTCAGAGCACGACGCTGAGCTAACTTTTGCTTAGAAGATTACAAGAGGATGGGGTGTAACTCTGGTCCCTGTGTGTGGATAAAATGGCACAGGTTTGCAGTGATAACCCGTATCTCTCTGTCAGGAGACAAATTCAGATTTTCTGTCTGAGGAAGAGGTTTGAGAAGGGTGAAAAGGGGCTTTGGATGCCTACAGGGAACAAAATGACATTTTCACATTTATGTATATAAAAATAGTTTTTTTTTTATAGAAATATAGATTTCCTGTCTCACTTTGACATCAGGTCATATTTGTGACGAACATGCGATGGGTCATTGTGTTACTCACACCTAAGGCTGCACAAATTAAATCTATGGCTTAGTACAATTATCAAAAAGCAAAGGATGCAATTTAATTAATTAAATATATAAATAAATATAACCGACTGGTTAAAAAAAAAAAAGAAGAAATAAAGACTGCCATAAACTTATTTAAACGCGCAAACTAGGGATGGGCGATATGGCAAAAATATCATATCATGATTTTTTTCAGGAAAATCACGATTCACGATTTTATCACGATTCTCTTGTTGTTTTTACTATTTTGCAAGTGATTGAGCATTACAGCCAAACTAATTTCCCTATTTTAAAAACAAAGCCTTACAAGGTAACAAAATATGAAATAAAAAAGGAATGGCAAACATTTAGGCCAAAGTGGCGCAAATAAAAATAGGCTACGCAACATAATATACAAATGACGTAAACAGAGCTTTATTTTTTCAGCTTCAAAAAGAAATGAAATAAATAAAAAGAAAACACTACATAGACATCACTGTATAAGTTATACATTGATTCTATTAAAGTTCTCAGTCAAGTGCAGTGAGTGATTTTTCTCTGATTGTGTTTTGTTGTTTTATTAACATTAAAGGATTAGTTCCCCCCAAAATGAAAATTGTCATAATTTACACTCTCAAGTTGTTTAAAACCTGAATAAGTTTCTTTCTTCTGTTGAAAATAAGTTATTTCAAAGAATCTGGGTAACCAAACAGTTGCTGGTCCCCAGTGACTTCTATAGTATATATTTTTCCTGTGGAAGTCAATGAGAATCAGCAACTGTTTGGATTGCCACATTCTTCAAAATATAAAAATATATATATTTTTTGTTCAACACAAGAAAGAAATTAATACAGGTTTGAAACTGCATTAGAGTGAGCAAATAATGACAGAATTAAAATTTTTGGGTGAACTATCCCTTTAAGGACAAGTGGTGGCAGCATATTTACTGTCGCTTTTAAGACCGGCGCATCTAATGGACACGCATGTGACACGCGCCCTATTTTCTCTCAAAAATGTATGCTTTCACTTTAGACATAACCAACTGTTTATGTAAACCTTGTGTGTATGTATTTGACAGTATTAGCGCAATAAAACTTGAAAGATAACTGTTTGACGTTTTGGTATGTGTGCTTCAGGTGTTTGCGCTCATAAAGTGCATGTTAGTTAGACCCGCTTAACAGCACGCAAATTAAATGTTTAACAGGCGAAGCTTTAGTGTACAGGCAAATAATGAACTTTTATGTACTGCAGTGTCCCGTGAGTGTAACTCTACCGCTGCGTTAACGTGATGTGTAAATGTATGTCGCGTTGAGTATGTGGAGACGGAGGCGCCAGAACTGAACTGATAAAATGCACTGCAACACGATACTATGATATTTCTTCAAAAGCAGATCGTGGAGGCATTTGAATCGTCCACGATCAAAAACCGTGATATCGCACACCCCTAGCGCAAACACGGACAGAAAAGACATGCCATCGTGGAAATACGATAAATAACATATTACTTAAGGGCTATTTAGTTTGTTGAATAAAATAAGAAATTGTAATCTGGCGCTATAAATAATCCAATCAAATTTACTTGACCTTCAAGGGGGCGGGGCGAGCCTTATTTAACGGTAGGGGAAACACTGGCATTAATTATAGACAGGTCAAGCAGCGTAAGGGCATGTACTCTTGAGGTCAATCGGTTAACATTCATTTGCGAAGAGATTATTTCTCATCTGATCATTAGTTGGAAGTCAGTCACACTGCAGTCTGATGTGTTCTGAGGTAAGACCTGCGTCCTACACGCTTGAATCCAGTGGATCGGTTCGAGACGGGAAGACCTCTCGGTCAACGTGGGAGGCAGAGAAACCTGCAGCACTTCTGATAACCTAATTGGTCCTTTCTCTCCTTAAGCTAGGCCTCTGGGTCCAGCAGAGATCTGCAGTAATCTCCTCACCGGAAGGCGGTTCCCACAGATATTAGCGCCAAAGCCAAGCAATTCTCTGGGCATGTTGTATCTTATTACGTCCTTCCTTAGTCAGAGAGGCACCGAGGCACACAGCGCTGATCAGAGACCTGTAGGTCTTTATTACCAGCCGCCCTTCACCTTTCTCAAACAGCAGGCTCGTGTCGCATCTGCACATTATCCACACTCTGATGCCCAGGCCTTATTCATCACTGATATGAGAGACCACAGGGGCCCCTGACAGAGGAAGTTGGTGGGGAGACACATCTGGTGGAGTTGTAGGGTCATTATCAGACCTGGCTGGCTTCCCTCAATGATCTAATAAAGTTTCCTGAAGCCCAGAGCTGCCTGCCTCCATCCACCGTCTCTCAATCACTGACTTCTGCTCTGGGACTCTAGAAACTGCCTCTCGACACACGGATGGAATGGAGTTTGTAGTGCACTGCAATTATTTTGAATTATTCGGCATGTTTACGTTTGAACTTGTTTATGACCAGGGGCCATGTTGCATAAACATAGCCGCCAAGTTACTAGTCTGGTCTAATTTTATTCTGAAGAGTAAATAGTCAATCTACATTTGGATGTAACTAAGACCAATCTTAAAGAACAACATTAGATGACTAACTTGTAAGACTAGTCTAAGCATACAACATGCCCCAGGTCTGGTTTGGAAGGATGTTTTAACTCGCTGGGTTTAAAAACTATTCTATTTCTATTCCTATTCTTTACAATTTTACAAATAGTGTGGTCAGATTTTTTTGTTTTTTTGTTAAAGCATTTTATTCTGCATGGTCATAGTTATCATTTACTATTCATTTGAAGGACATTGAAATAGCTTGTTATACAATTTAAAAATAGCTTCTTTTTTTTCCAATACATTTTTTTCACCAAGGCTGCATATATTTAATTAAAAATACAATAAAAACAGCAATAATGTGTAATATTATTACAATTTAAAATATATGTTTTCTATTATTATATATTTTAAAATGTAATTTATTCCTTTGACTAAGCTCATTTTTCAGCAGCCATTACGCCAGTCTTCAGTGTCACATGATCCTTCAGAAATCATTCTATGCTGATTTGGCGCTCAACATTTCTTGTTATAATTATGTCAATGTTGAAAACATTTGTGTTTGATGAATAGAAAGTTTATAAGAACAAGATTTATTTGAAATTTTGATCAATTTAATGCATCTTTGCTAAATAAAAGTATTAATTTCTTACAAAGATAGAAGGTCTTGCGGACCCCAAACTTTTTGTAGTATGTACCCCCATACCAATTAAGAAATCTTTTTTTTTGCGGTGATTTACTTGACTATGTGATTAATATTTTTAATCATATGAAACCAATGCATTAGAAATACATGCATTGAGTAAAAGGCATCACTGTAGTTTCGGTGCAAAAAGAATGCTTCACGAAAGTAATCAGCAGCTCTGCTGATGGTGTATATACCATCTCATCTGAAATCAGACTCACCTGTAGCACTCAAAGAATTGATTAATCATGCCTCTCTTGTTCAATTTTTCAGAAACTCTTGGATTAACACAATGATCCTCCGCTTCTCTTTGAGCTTTCATCTGATCAGAGAAGTGTCTTTTTAACCGTCTCAGCCCAGAGTTTCAAGTTTTACGTTTAGCACCTCGTAATGGATTCGGCTCTTGACAAAGGTCCCAAACAAAACCTCACCATCCATATGATTGAAATTCCATCATCAAAGTGCGCATGAGATCAAAGCTTGATGAGTATGGTAGTAAAATAGATATGCTGCTATATTAGATGGCTGAAGGCTGATTGAATAGAATGTCTTTGGAATACTGGCCAATGTTTTTATCAACATTTTTTGGTACCGTATGAAATATCAGTTAATTTATTTGGTATATTTTTATGGATTAGTTTTTCAGAGAGCTTGTTTGCATTCTGGGATTGCGTTTTTCCACAAAGGATACATGCGTTGCTGTTTTAGAATCTGGCCAAAACAAAAAATGTAAGGACATGTTTAACTTAACTTAAATATGAAATGGATGCTGTATTCAAAGGATGTGAAGTTCGATGATTTTTTTCCCCCGAGCTACTGATTTACCTTATGGTTAGGAGTACAAATTATTTATATATTTGATTTTATCAAAGGGTGAATTATAAATCCATCAGGCTTGTCCTGTGAGAGATTTGGTGAAACGGAATAAAAGTTATGTGTGGTAAATAGGCACCACTGAGATGGAGGGTGAAATGGGGAAATGAATTGGTGTGTAAATCTAACAGGGCAGACTAAATCCAGTTGTATTAGGAGGCAGATAGCATAAACCACAAAGCCAGGCTCAGACCACTACTCAATCACAAGAGTTCATATTTACAGTCACACGCAATAAATAAATAGCAAGATGGTTCGTGTAACAAGGGGATAAAATAAAGGCTTTTTCACCTTCAATGAAAGGCAATACAACTGTGTATCTCTGTTATGCTTTTTTTTTTTTTTTTTTTTTTGGAGGAGCTTGTTTCAAATTAGGTGACATTGAAGAAATTTAAAGGGTAAAATTAAATTTTTGCTTTTTAGATCCATCCCTGTAAAAGTTAATATTTTTATGGGAGTTTATAAAGAGGCACACATTGTCAAAAAGTACATTTCTCAGTGTTTATGAGGCAATATATGCTTGTTTTACACTGTAGCTGCACAATTATCTGTACAATAACTTTTAAGTTACATATAGTTATAGTTATGTCTGCACTGCTTAAAACAGAACTACAATTCCCATCATGCATTGTGGCATAAATACTTTTTGCAAACTACTGCTGTTAATTGTGTTATTGACGGTTGTGTTGTATTTGTTGCCTGTTTAAGGTCTTTGCGGTGTTGACTGCATCTCTGTTCTTAAATAGATGGTTGTTTAGTGTTGTTGTCATAGTTTGTGTGTTGGATGTTAAGAGCCCTGCAGCCCACATCAAATACTTAAAGGTAGGGTAGGCCCTGAGAGGACTACAGATACTCGATTTTTATAATCTCTTTTTCAGAGTACTTACGTTTTAATTATGTATATGTAAAAAGTTTTTTAGACAACTGCCTACCCTACCTTTAATTTCCACGTCGTCTTTATATTCTTTACAGACATCTATTGTTTGGTTCCCAAAATTGTTGTTAGTCAGGCTTGTGTAAATGAATTAAAGTACCAGTAACATTCCCACTATGATACTTGTTTTTCGTGTCTCACATATTATTGTAAACAAGATTTACTCCAAATGTGAGACAAAACCACACAACATGGATCAGTTATCATAGAAATATCATAGAAATAGCATATATATATATATATATATGTGTGTGTGTATTATATATATTAGGGCTTTCAATAGATTCAAATTAAAACCCTTTTGTGCAATTAATCAAATTTTTATCATGAAATTAAGCATCTCTGAAATTTTTCCCAATCTAATGGACCAGGCGGCCATTTTGGAGCCTGAACCGAGTCTTAAATTTTCTTTGTTTGAAGTTACAGCAGAAAACACCCACAGGGACTTGACATTAAGCTAGGCGACGGCATAGCTGAGCATGTACTATGCTAATGTTAGCCCCCCTCTAGCGACAGCCTCCCTGTAATTAATGTTGTTTTGCGGCTAGCAGGCGAGACCTTTCAGAGTAAAGAGCTCTGTTTAACTGTATAATTGAGAGTGAAGTTATGACCGTAACCTTCAAATAGCCTGTGGTGGTGGTCACCTTGACCATGTCAAGTAATATCTGTTTGCAAGCAGCTTATCTTTTCATGGCTCAATGAATAAATAGTGTGTTCGAAGGACTGCAACGTTAAGATGGAGGATGTAGAAAGAAGGATGAAATAGCGGCATAATGTGTCTAAGGGTTCTGCTCCAGTGCGGAGCTTAACCCGCAGGCAAAACGGCTGGTTGTGTTTATGTTGTCATGCTTGCTTAGCTGTTATGCTAAGCAGCATGGAGCTCTGGGACAACCCCCTGATCATGCTTGTGCTTGCTCTCTTTTTACCCTTCGCCTGCTCTCTCTTTCCATGTCACCGACATGTTATCTTTCAGGAGAATTCAGAGCTGCACTTAAAGCCATTTCAGATGTGACATTAGACTACCCCTGTGAAAAGCTAGTCACATAAAGAGCTGCCCACGCCTTTCCGGGCTAATTTAAACTCTGTCTAGCTGCGTGACACGAATTAGCCTGTGACACGACACACAGCGTGAATGTAATATAAAAAGTTCAGTGTTTAAAAATGTTAAACTGATTATCTTCTTCATTGTCATGCTTTTTTTTTTTTTTTTTTATAGGAAACGTCTGCTATTCTCTTTATAGAATAGACTAAAGCTGGTCTTGACTACTTATTCTTATGGTGTGATATTATATATCGTGACCAAGCCACAGTCTTAGATTATTTATTTGGATTTAGAGAGATTTAAATGAATGCTGCAGGTGTTGAGTTGGGCATATATTATGAGATCTGCTGACTTGGGGTTTTTTTTCGGCTGTGGAAATGGTGTTTTACTGCTCGGAGGTTGTTTTTTAATCAAGGGTTGAGGAGAGTGCCTTGGGGGGCACTGGAACCATTCGGGGTGTAGCGTGGTGTAGATGCTGCCTAATATAGTCAAAGCCCATCAGTAATTCAGTGTCCTGGCTCACTGGCCTCACCATTAGGCTTTAAGGCAGCACATAAAGTGTGTGAACACTTTGCCATTTATCTCAGTCTATGGGCCTGTGCACACACACATCTGACATTTAGTATCTCATCAGCATGACAGATTGTTCCACCATAGAAATATTAGAAAGTAAAACACTTTATGCATGTATCCGCTTTATTCTCACTGTGGTAATTGTAAGTGTCTGTACATATGCAGTAATTGGTTCTCAAAGGTAATTTTTGTTTATATTTCGGGTTTTTTTTTTTTTTGTATATCTAAACTGGAAAATTAATGTTATTAGAACATGGTAGAAGATGTCTAGCTGTTCATAAGCTGGTTGACCAGCAACCATGTTTCAGAAACCAGCTTGACCACCTTAAGCTGGTACATTATGAAACAACTATTTGCTGGTTTGTTGGTAAGCCAAGATTGTCTGCTAACTTGCACCAGTTAATGACCAGCTTTAGTCAAATAATGGTTAACCAACTTTGACTAGCTAATGGTCATCTGCTGTGATCATCTGAGACTAGCTGTAGTAGTGACCAACTAATGGCCATTTTGTACTAGCTGATGATGACCATCTTAGATTAGTAAGTGAGCATCTTGGATAAACCAATGAACAATTTGTACTTGTTTATGACCATCTTAGACTAGTTAGTGGACATACCAGTGGCCATTTTGTTATAGCTTATGGCAATCTTAGACTAGCTAATGGTCATTTTTGACAAGCTAATGACCATCTTAGACTAGCTAATGAAAATATTTCATAAACTAGAATGATCATCTTAGACTAACCAGTGACCATCCTAAACAACCCAATGACCAGAATAGACTAGCTAATGGACATTTTTTTTGCTTGCCATTGACCAGCATAGACCATCTATTGACCAGCATAAACTAGCTAATGATCATCTTAGATTAGCCAATAACCAGTTTAGACTTGTTAATGATCAGTTTAGACCATATAGAAACCAGTTGTCATGTTCCAAAATGCAGTACCATCTTCCAGCAGGGAAAACCACAACAAGATGGAATAATTCAGGTAATGGTTGTTTGGTTATTTCTATCTCAAGAGCTTTTGTTTGAGATGAGAAGTCTTCTGAGTTGGAAATGCTGGTTCGCTCATACTTGTACACAAGGCCTTCATTTTCAGTGAAAAGTTCAAGTAGAATCTTTGTCTTTTATTGCCTCGCGTGCTCTCTTTTTCCCTTATTCCTTTGCTCTGTTCTCAGGTGCAATCTATTTTGGGAAGAATTACCATAATAACACATGTCGCGTGAGACTGGCTGTCATTGTAATTGATATCTAGACCGGCTGCTGGGCGGAGCCATTTGCATATAATCACTTTAACTGATATGATAATGAATGTGGTGGTCCTGATGCAAGCAGAAAGTCTCTCTGGAGACGGATGGCTATTTGAATTATACTCAATAAGTAATATATTATTCTATGAAGTGAGACTTTTGGCACAGCCACACCTGGATAGATTTAAAAAGGTCCACCTTGCTTATATAAGCAGTCCTCTTCATGTTTGTACATGTTTTCTCGTAACCTTAATTACTTGTCCTTGTTCACCCAGATCTCTCTTGAGTGAGTTGTGTCCTTGTTAGCCACCTGGAGTTTTTGCTTATATTTATGTGACTGCCGGTAAATCCTCATTCTACTGGTGTAGTGAAGAATTCGGAACAAAAAAGGGTTTGTTACTTTTTTAGATAAAAAAACAAACAAAACTAAACTAAAATCACGGATACGGTAAAATTATGACAATTACGGTACTTACTCAACTCAGAGGTAATTATGCACAGTCTGGAAGTCATTGGTTCAAGTTTCCCACAGAACTGAAAAAAACAAACATCTGAAGCCTTATAACTAACAACCAATGCAATATTTGAACACGCACCTTGTACTCTGTTGATGATACAAAAGGGAATAAATTAATATATTTAAAAACTGTTTTTGACCATACAATGAAAGCCAATGGTGTCAAAAAAAACTTTCAAACAGTGAGACATTTTCTTTCGTATTTCACAGAAGAAAGGAAATTATAGAGGTTTTGATTGAGTTGAGGGTGAGTAAACGATGACAGAATGTTCATATTTTTGGGTGAAATATCACATTAAGGAAGGAAAATCTGTAAAATTAAACTCAGAAGCAAACACATTTCCCCACTCTGGTATCTGGTGGGATGCTAAAAGGGAAAAGGTGATACGGAGAGAATAGATTAGAAAGTGAATTCAGAACTGGTTTGGGAAAGGCTCTGGTTGTAATGCAGTCATCCAGCTTTCTGGCAACTCTCTTACATGAGTTCATTTGTTCCTCGAACACACTTCTTCAGTTGACCTCCAGTTAGCCTCAATTTCTGCTAACTGGCAGCGGCAACAAGCTGAGAGCACAAAAACACTCCACTTCAGAAAAACAGCCTGAGGAAGTTTTAAACTCTTTGCTTACAAATCTCATCTGGTCTGAATTACAGTTTTATTTTTTTAGAATTACTGATACAGTTTATTATATATAAAAATGGTCTACTTTTTGCGGTGACATCAGTGATGTCACCCAAAAATGAAAATTCTGTCAATTTACTCTAATGTCGTTTCAAAACTGTATGCCTTTTGCTCTTTTGCGGATAACAAAAGATTATATTTTTAAATAACTGTTTTTTTTTATCTATACAACGAAAGTCAGTGGGGTCCAAAACAACATTGTACGGACACTTTTTTTTCTTTTTGAAAACTTTAAAAACGTTGATTTTTTTCTTCTTTCATATAAGGAATTAATTAACTTCTTAATTATTTTATTTCAGGAGCCCCCAGAACTGTTACACCGTAAGACCGCCCCCCCCCCCCCCCCCACCAAGGCTGCATTTATTTGATCAAATACATTTTCGATCAATTTAAAGGAATAGTTCATCCAAAAATGAGAATTCTGTAATCATTTACTCACCCTTGTGAGTATTGTATTTTTTTTTCCTACTATGGAAGTCAATGGCTGCCTTCAACTTTCTGGTTACTGACATTCTTCAAACTATCTTGATGACAGAATACATGTTTTTTGGTGAACTATCCCTTTAATGCATCCTTGCTAAATAGAAATATTAATTTCTTTCAAAGTAAATAAATAAATAAATTACTGACCACAAACTTTTGAACGGTAGTGAACATTGTCAGGTTATACTGGTCTTACATGGCACCTAACCATAATAGCTTACATTGCTAGCAATGACAAAGAAATGAGCAGGTTAGCTAACATTGTTGAATGACTAAGCAGAGATGCTCCTGCTGCTGAAGTAATTGGCTTTCTCTCCTCCGCC
The DNA here is from genome assembly GCA_031834385.1 of Semotilus atromaculatus. Lineage (NCBI taxonomy): Eukaryota > Metazoa > Chordata > Actinopteri > Cypriniformes > Leuciscidae > Semotilus > Semotilus atromaculatus. The sequence goes on along the minus strand of JAULUF010000019.1, from coordinate 7,141,642 downwards.
TTCTGTCAATCCAGGACTCTGTTGTTTTTTGAAAGAATGGAGGTTCTGAGTGAGAGAAAATGTTGGGCTGACTACAAAGACGTGCTGGTGTCATATGAGCAGAGGCAGGAGCACAACCGACTGCAATTAACCGAACGCAGAGAGAGAACGTAAATGAGGATTAGAGAGAGAGAGAGAGAGAGAGAGAGAGAGAACCAAAGGGAGTGAGAGGTCCAAAAGAAAAAGAGTAAGCGAGATAAGAAGTGTAACAGGGTTGACGAGAGCGAGAGAGTGAGAAGGGGGGATTAGAGGAAGTTTGTAGATACGACACCAAGGAAGAACAGAGGATGATGAACAGTGAGGAAGATGCTGAGTTCCAAGACAAAAGAGCAGAGAGGAGCGATAACGCTGCTGAGCATGAAGAGAGAGAAAGAGGGAGAGAGAGTGCGAGAGATGGAGCTCTCTGAAGGATTGGGAATAGGAATGCTGAGAATAAAGCTCAAAGTTAAATATAAAATATGAAGCACATGGAAAACTTTAAAGTGAATATTTTGTCTGTTTTTCCACAAATATGACAAACACTGGCTTTTATTTCAAGATAACGTGGTGATTGTATTGAGCGGCTAGATTTGGCAAAACTGTGTTTTTTTTGTTGTTTTTTTTAGGTTGAGGTCCTGTGCTTGTGCTGAACAAAAAACAGCACAGACTGAAAGATTTAAGGTTCAAGAAACCATATCATTACCGATTAAAATCGAGATTTTTAGAAAAAATTTAGACAAAAGGGCACCTATTATGGAATTTTTTTAATTACCTTTCATGTAGTGTGTAACATAGAAATATAATCTAAGTGAACAAAAACATCCTGCAAAGTTTTATGTATGAAAGTTCACCGTAAAAAAAGTTATTGTCTCTCAAAAGTAAGAGTCGACTCTGAGTCGATTTAACAAATCGTTTTTCCAATGAGTCATTTTCCTTTTCGTTGTGACGTCAAGACGAAAAATGATCAAATTGGCCGCGCCCACTCATTGCGCGCAGACACCAGGAAAAACTTGAAAACATCATGTCTACAACAAGATGCTGTGTTCTGAAGTGCGAATCAAATGCGACCTTTTTTTCACTGCCCAGAGACGAGCATGTGAAGAATCAGTGGCTAGAGTTTATATTTACAACTATACCACACAAGTATAGCCCGAACCTTGTGCTGTGTTCGCGTCATTTTAATGACGATTGCTTTACAAACATAAATGTTTTCAAGTGTGGATCTGGTTGATACTGAAGGAAGGTTCAGTACCAAGTTTATTTGGATCAGCTTCCTCCTCCGAATCACAACCTGTAAGTATTATTAATAATTGTTGCTTTTACGTGTTTTGTAGCATGCTCAATAAGTATTTGTGTGTGTTGTGTAAGTTACGGGGTCATCTGACCAATCACCGCAGATTAGCGTCACGCAAAGGAGGGGTTTGGAAAAATGAGTCGTTGAACGAATCATTTGGGAGTCTGTGAGCAAATCAGGTAAAATAAATGCATATTATAAGACAACAAAAGTGTTTTTTGTCATTGCATGTATGTAAAACTGTTGTTGGGGACTCCCAAAACAATATTAGGAACATTTTAAATGCCATTATAGGTGCTCTTTAATATTGTCAATCCAGAGTGTGTTCACAAGGTGCAAGGGACAGGTGATGTATAGCAAAGTTATTTCTATTCTGTGGAAACCTGCTGCGATTTCTGCAAAGTTCTCTGCATGCTGATTACTAGTGGGTAAAAGAAAAAGTTAAGAAGAAAAAAAACTGCAGAAACTTTTGTTGACCATAGCTTTAAGCTAGTCTCAAAGTCTAGCTTCACTGTCAGTGCTCCCTCCAGAATCCGAGCACTGTTTGCGGTGGAGCCGAACAGCAGGACTCTCAGTGGAACCTCACTCAAACGCTCCCGACTGCCACTACAAATGACTTCTGGGAATCCTCCAGCGGGAGCTGTCTAAAGTGATCTGCTCAGGCTGAAGCGCCACTAACGTGGGCACACGTGAACTCGAGTGTGGAATTGTAATAATGCCATGCGTACAGCTCCAGACCGACAGTAGCGAGACATTCGCATGGAATAATGAGAAACGGGTTCACGGATGTATGCGTCCGTACGTTTACGCTCACACATACAAATACTGTGGGCCTTCAGCAGTGCCAGACAGAGACGTATGAGTTTTTATGTATCCATCGTAATGCTTTCCATAATGAAATTTAGTTTTATAAAGAGAACAGCTGCTTTGTAGTCACCTTGCTGGGAGTTACTGTCTATATATAAAAAATGGCAGTTTCCTTTGGATGGAGCGATGGTGACTAATCGAGACAAGGTTTTTCGTTTGAGTTCAGTCCAATGTAAATTCATGTTTCATTTGATATTTACAGTTTACGTGATAGTAGCATATGGAACACCTTTTACCTTAGGGCTGGAATACACTTTTAATACACTATTAATCAATTAATAACCAATATTGAGGGTTCACAGGATGAACTGAGTAATTGGTTGTAATGTTAATGTAGCTACATCAAGTTAATCAAAGATGAACTGTTCCAAATATTCATAATCAATTATAGAAAGTTATGATTGGTTATTCATATTTCATATGAGATAATTCGCTACAATTTTAAATCAAATATTTTGTAATATCGGTTTTGTTTTTGTACTGTTGATTATTTTTGTCATCCATATTTATTTAAGGACGTCTTCCTCCGGCTCCTCTGCGAAAATATCACTGCATCTTACTTACTCAGAGAGAGAAGTAGAAAGTCTGAATAAAGTTTTTTTTCTTTTTCTTATCCCACTCTTTCATCTCATTTCATTCCATCAGGAAGAAAGTTTATATGGATAACTAGCTCTGTTGTTCATAGCCTCTGGGTGAGGGCCATAATGGCTGCATCATTTTCATGTCACTGCTTGCTAATTTGCAGGTGCCCTCTGGAAGCAGGAGTGCTGTTGTCACATTTCACAGGACATTATTCGACATCCCTTTGGACTCACTTTATAACAGAGATGACCCAGTCCATCATGTCTATCCACTCTCTCCCTTTCTCCCCGTCTGTCTGGTTGGACATTGAAGTGATTTGGCAGGGTTTACCCTTGGACTAGTTGGGGTCATCATGTTCGGTCATGCACATGTCCTGCTAGACATGGCTCAGAGACAAACAGAGCTAGATTTAGCTTTACACCAGCAGTTCTGTCCCCGAAGTGCTCTTACACACCCCTCTAGAGAAGAAAAGCCCTAGTGGCCCCTGTTCAAATCCAGGGTCATTTTCCCTTTGACCTAAAAGCAGTCCCAAACCTCATTAGAGCTTCTCTCAGGGCCTCTTGTGGACGGTTGTCTGCTACACTAATGGCCCATGGAGTGACCAGAGGATAAGATTTGAGAGATGACCTCTGACCAGACACGTGCATCTGCTGAGGTGACATGATGTAATGTAGTGTCAAGGTGATCTCACAAATTAGCATAAAATAGTATTAAAAATATCTAATTAATATCTAGTTTTTAGGCAACTATATTTCACACTTGCCACTTTGTTTCTCATAATTGCTTTTTTTGTGTGAGTATTTCTCACTTTAGGCTATATCTCACAATGTGAGTGTTATTTTTTATTAATTTGATTATTTTTTCATTCATATAATGTAATATAAACCTTACTTAACTTTGTTTAAAATAAGAAGGTATAGATATATTTTAAGAATTTTTTTCAAGATTTAATATGAAATGTCCTGTGCAGTTTTACTTGTCAAGTAAATTTAAGTGGACTGACTTTATTTTTACTGAAAAATGAGGCAGAAATGCTGATTAAGAAAATATTTTTTGCAGCGTAAGCTCCAATATCCCATCATTTAGCTAACACAATAAAACGTGCTGATCTTGTAGTGGTAATTGAATTAGCCGTAGATCAACAGACACAGATATGAGAACGTATTCCTCATTACATTGCATTGCCGGCTTCAGCTGCCCTAGTCTATTTTTGACTGTAGAGGTGTTATAGATTGGCTTTGTTATCTTTGCTGACGATTAGACTGCAAGATAACCAGGATTTATTGGCCCAGTAAGGATAACAATTCATTACTAGACGAGAACTGCAGTAATCCTATTTCCACAGGCCGTAATTGGGTCTCAACACCCCCCTTCCCGCCACCAACGCCGTCGTCACCTAAACTAGCAACCATCGGCACTACCTTGAAAAGTGGTAGAGAAATCTTTCAAAGTGAATTCGAGATGAAGCATAAAGAAATCCCCAAGTATCATGCGTTTGTGTAAAATGAAGTGAGGAAAAGACGGCAAGACTGGGACCTTGATGAGGATACACACAAGCTCTTGCGTACCACAGTGACACTGCGCTGCAGAGAGCAGTTTGCCTTTGTTTTAAAGCGCGAGGCTTAACAGGCTCAGCGGTTCAAAGACTTTTCCTTTATTGCCTCTGCCTGCCTGTTTGCCTTCTGTCTCACATAGGCATATTCACACTAACTGCTTTTTACTTCTGTTCTGTTGTTCTCTGTATGTCAACCCACACTCAATCTCTCCGCAACCATATTCTTGTTCAAAAAAAGAATAGCTCTTAACGCTGTCTAGTATAGGCTATTACATGATTACATGCATTGAAAGCACGGACCACTTGTTATTCACGGAGGGAGGACGACACATAGGCTTCAGACATTATTAATGTAATATCCTGTTCCCTTCTTTTCTGGGCCACATAGACTGTAGTGAGCCAATTATTTGATATGGTATTCCTGGTGACAACTAAACAAAGGCTCAGTACTTGGTACACAATTTCCAAATAAGCACTTTAAAATGCAGTACTCTAGAACCGGCTCTGGTGATTAAGTTCAGACAAAATCAAATGTAATTTTACATTAAAGTTTCATACTGTTTTCTGGTTGGAAATCATAATCATTAATTATTTGAAAGGCACCATACAACAAATATTATTTATATATATATAATACATAAACATTATTATTATTTTATTCTGTTTACTATTTTCTAGATAATATTTTACACATATTTAGTCTGAATGGGTCTTCATTCATACGGTCGGTAAGGTTTTTTAATGCTTTTAAAAGAAGTCTCTTATGCTCAGCAAGGCTGCATTTATTTGATCAAAAATACAGGAATATTGTGAATCAATTATTTAAAGAAGGATTTTAATGAACTGTTTTTCGTTTTAATATATTTTAATGCCATTTATGTCTGTGATGGCAAATCTGAATTTTCAGCAGCCAAATGTGAATTTTACTCCAGCTTTCAGTTTCATATGATCCTTCAGAAATCATTCTAATCAAATAATTTAAGAAACATTTCATGTTATTATCAATGTTAAGGGGGTACCTTAGGTGTCATCATATTTGGGGGCCCATGGCATTAAAACGTTTGAAAACTCCTGCTTTAGAAGACAGCCGAGCATTGTGTATATATAATAAAATAAATTTTCCTAATAATTGGAATTCCATAGTTCTGCCTCAGCAATAATAAGGGCCAAAAAGCTCTTAAAAAAAGCCTATTTCACAAAAATACAGGGGTGGTAAAAGTACTCAGAAGTTATACTTGAGTAAAAGTATATATACCTAAAAAAAATAAAATAATTTATTCCTCCATTCAAACATCACTTGAGTAAAAGTACAAAAGTATCCGATTTAAAACTTACTTAAGTACCGAAAGTAAATATTCAAATTAACTGTAAATATCAATAATTAAGCAGATCAATTGTTTTGGGAGTGATATGCAATGTTTTATTTGAACAAATGATAAGATTAGATACTGCAATTAAGAATTTGTTAGCTAGCTGTTTACAAGGCACGTTTCAATATGAAATCACTTGGCTAACAATTAGTAACATTAAAGCAACACCAAGTAACTTTTCCTCTGCGTTCCCCCTACAGGTTGGAAGCGGAATTGTCCATTACCGCTGTCATAAATAATTTAGCCTACCGCAGCCTACTGTCGCACGCACGCTCGCTGTTTATCCAGCACTGGCTTTAGAGGGAACGATGTCCAATTGTAACGCTTGCCGTAAAGCAAGTCAAATTTGTAGACTTGATGAACTGCTGAAACGATTTTGGAAACATTATTTTAAGGTAAAAAATCTTCTTTGGTGTTGCTTTAACGTCAACTCACCTTAATATGTTTTCTCAGATTTGAGGGTGAAGTTTTGAATACTGAAATTTCATTCACCCGTGGCAGGCAAAGAAGACATTTCAGCCAATAAGAATCTCCCATGACTTCAGTGAATTCGAACATATCCTCGAGATATGGCCATGGGTGATATCCCTGTTGGGAATATTTCTGGCCGCGAGAGCTGCACCTTCACCTGTTTCTGCGGTCATCTTCCACTTCGCAATGGCGAACTGACTTCTATGTGAGCGTATGCTGGCAAAGAGCTCGCGCGTTCTTTTTTTCCAAAAGAAAACCACGTTTTTCATTGGTTTGGAAAGCCAGTGTAATAAATATTTGGAGCGGGCATGAGGAAATGTATCAGAGTAAAAAGTCAACTTTGTCTTTAATATTGTAGTGGAGTAAGAGTGAAAGTAGATGCAAATAAAATATACTCAAGTAAAGTACAGATCCCCGAAAAAAATACTTAATACAAAGTATTGTTACTTCGTTACCTACCACCACTGCAAAAATAGCTAATTTCACATTTTCCTCTGGCTGCTAGCGTATAGTTATACTCCCCGTCTGAAGCCTGCCGTCTTTCATTTTTGTGATATAAAACGTATCCTCAAAATGTGTTAAAACAGGAAGCTTCACCCGCTAAAGGCTACATCAAGGAAAACATTCTTGGCACTTTCTAGGGTAAAGGAGGGGAAGAAACATTATGCTTTAGGGATTGTGGAAATGTAAGGAATTGACTCTCCTCTTATATGCATGCTCTTCAATGACCCTATTTCCATATTCATGTGGAAGAGCTATTGTCAGTATAGGACACAATCACGCTTCCACATATGAGGGTTAAATTAAACAGCTCCATCTCAAGCCTCTGGGAGCACTGGAGTCATCATCGGCTTGTTTGTGGCCTGACAAGAGAACTCTAGCTTCCATTAAACGTTCTCGTGACATTTTAAATGTGGGCTGGTCTGAGTCATACCTTTTTAGAAACAAATGCCTTCATCACTTCGTAATAAGGTTTTTTTTTATTTTTTTTTTTTATCTCTCTGCAGGTTCAGACATTTGATCTGCTGTAGCTAGCAAGTATAAAAGCACTTGCTTGCGTTCTGTCATCATAACAGAAACAATGAGCTGATATCTTGGCTTGATAAAGTGAGAGAGGGAAGCTTTAAATGGAAGAAATCTTCTAAAGCGGAGAGCTGTGTGTGTGTCATTAGCCGCTATTGCATTACAGATTTGTGCAAAACTTTTGCGATATTTTCTAAATGTCAAAAAATAAAAATAAAAATTGCGAAATGACGGCGTTTCCATTAACCGATGTTATGTGACTAAAATGTAATTTTTTCCTCTCGCGGTAAATCATTCCACAAATCATGACAACAGATGTTGTATGTTTACTTATATCCCAGCCACCACACTAGTCATAATCTTTAATTGAAAAGCAGGTGTTTCTGGGTGTTTCTCCTTATCTGCTTTGAAGTCTTGATAAATTGTGGCATTTCTTTGTTGTTTAGAATCCAGTATTCCCGTAATCCTTTTGTCTTTTATGAGTTTAATAAAGAACTCTCGTCTTCTGGCCAAACATACCGCGGCATCTTTAAAGAATGATTGACTTTTACGTACACCAGGTGACCTGTAAATGCAGTTTTCCTGAAAAACCATCTCATGTGAGTGTAAAAACTTTTTTGCCATATATGGGAGTTTTTGCTAAATTGACGTTTCCATTGGGCGTATTGAAAATTTTCGTATTCGTTTTCCATTGTATTCCAGTGTATTCCATCGTATTCCATTGTATTCCATCGTATTCAATTGAAAGTTTCCATTGGGTGTATTTTCAATTCTCAATTTTAATTTGCGCAATTTGAAGGGTAATGGAAACCAGTCTAATGTGTTCTACATTTACATCTTTTGCTATTAGCAGATATCTCTTCCTATAATGTTTAGTAATATGCGGTTTGCCATTGTTTTTAAATAAAATGTTTTCTAAAAAAAAAATGGTTTTATTGTATTTAGCGAAAATGTATGTTTAAATTTAATGCTGACACTTGAATTAAGATCCTCATTGTTTTGTGAAAGATAAATGTAAATTGTAAAAATTACGTAGATTGTCAGGTAATTAAATATTTAAAAATAATATTGCTCCCATCTAGCGGTGAAATTGTATTTTGCATTCAAACAAATTGTGCTCTCCAGCGCCTCGCTTTTTCAAATGCGTGTTGCATCTACGGTAGCCGTTATGTACCAAAAAGCTATGACAGGATGTCTTCTAATAGCACTTCGTCGAGTTTTCCTTCAGGTGAACAAATTTCAAACAAACCGCAACTTGACACAGCGAACAAACAAATGTTACAGTATGAATTACTGACTGTGAAAAAAAATGAACTATTGTAATTAGTATTTATGCCTTCTTTATTCGTCACATTAGTCACACAGAAATAAATTACCGTTAGGTTTCACAAAAGAAAGAGGACACACTCCTTCAGTCGCGTCTGTTTCTGTTTATTTGGTAACTTAGTTACAGGACTTCTTTCTAAATGTGATATAAATATGTCCTGTAACCAAGTTACAGGACATATCGGGAGCTTTACCACTCTCCCAGTACAGATATTTTCAGTCAGAGAAAAAGAGGAACCTCCCGAAAAAAAAGTTGAGTGAATGAAGAACATGAGGTTTCTCAAATGGAGAAAACAGCCAAAAAAAAAAACACTCACAACTACCAGTTTAATATGCATAAACCATGTATTGGCTGATTTCCCTAAAAAGTTTACAAAACTGTCTCTGTAGCATTGTCATAACATTTTAGAATCCCGACCTGCCCATCATAGCAATACTGGCTCAACCAATGGTGTGAGATTGGGGTGGGGCTATCTATTGGACTGGCCAATGGGAGATGGGGACTGTTTGGGTCCCCATAACAAAACAATAATAAGTTTGTTTTGTTACATATTGTAACTTCACTGTTTTTTCCATCTTTTAGTTAGTACCTTTACTGTAACTACTAAATTACAAGTAGCTTGTAGTTTGGGAAGCTGTCTGTTTGTGTGAAAGATGAGACAAACTGGAGCTTGGGTTAGAGCTTCACTTTTACACATTGTCTGGTCTGTTCTGATCATGTTAGCTGGTTGACTGTTATGTGGAGTGAAGCCGCGACTAATGTTCTGTCTCAGTGAGTAGTGCGTTGATGAAGCCAAGCTGCCATGATTGATGTTCCAAGACTGTCTCATCCATTTTTAGTGTGATGGAGAGAGTGTGTGGGGGGCAGGAGGAGACTAAACGAAAAGAGAAAGATGGAGGGAATAGAGAAGGGAAAGAGTTGGTCTGTCTGAATTTGCAAATGAATGTGGAGATGAACTCAGAAAAAACATTGGGTGAAAAAATTAGGCTTATTGAAAAGGGATACATATTAATATATATATATTACACACACACACACACACACACACACACACACACACACACACACACACACACACACACACACATATATATTCACTCATTCAGACAAACCAACAATTAGTCAACTAATCAGCCTCAAGAATTTCTTAAGGTTTTAATGAGTGTTTTAGCCTAATTTGTACTTTTCTATTAATATTTGTTTCTATTTTTTATTTATACTTTTTTAATTAATTTTTTTTAACCTGAAACAAGACTGCACAAGACATTTAGATATTCCATAGGTTGTATCTTTTTTTTTTACTTCTTTTTTTTTTTATACTTTATTTATTTGTGATGTGATTTTTATCACATATGTTGTCTTATGAATTACTGTCTTATGTATTTTCTGAAAACAAGTCTTAATATCCAGCCCAGCATCTTATGCAATGTTGCTTCTTAGGAAGACTGATCTTGTTTCAAGGATTTTTAGGTATTTAACTGGAAATTTAGTGAAAATACTCATTAGGAGTATTGTGTATAATTAAGCTGGGTTTAAATGACCTTGACTAGACGTGTTTCTCAGGCGGCGTTCACAAAAAGATGCGGTCTTGCATTCAAAATAAGGAACAGAGTGCACAGGTCTTGTTCAAAAAGTTGTATTATTATTTTTTGTTGTGACGTGTGTATAGCTGTGTCTAAAAGGTATTCACCAATAAACCTAACAAACAGCTAAAGCATGCTAAAGTTAATTAAATCACTGCTGCCAAAAGTATTTAAATACTAAGATATATACAATAAAAATCTAGGTAAACTAACCAACTTTCACTTACAGATGATTTAGTTGTTAGTTGACTTCCCTACACAACGTTTTAAGTCCCAGAATTCCACATTTCTTTTGAACCTTTTGAACATTCTGTTGACTATTAGTAACTTTGCAACTGCATGTCAATTAACTCTCATTGGAGTATTAGTAGACTCACTGCTTTATATATAAGTCTTTATTGTGATGCTCCTCCATCGAAAGTAAATTTTCAACTATATGTCAACTTATTCTGACCCTAACCCTACCAGTCTACTAATACTCTACTAAAACTCTAATGAGAGTTAGTAGACGTGTAGGTGCAATGCTACTTATAGACAACCGAATATGTTAAAGGGACCATCAAAATAAAGTGATACCGTGATTTTCCCTTTCGTCTCGTTTTCTATGGAGAGCAGAATGGTAGTCAGGTGGATGTCAAGTCCTCAGACACAACACCCTGCTCTGGTATGCCCATGAAATGAGCTGCTTAACCGCGGTGATGGAAAGAAAACATCTGGCTGTTTTCACTAGATGGCATGCAGTTTGAACGGCAGAAATGTGAAGTTTAGGTGCTTTTTGCTGCATTGTTTTTGTTTGTGTAAACAGAGGTCTCTCTGTTGTTGTTTCAGTAGCAGTAGAATTTAGTTAAAACATCTAGTGACAGACAAATCCCATCGTGCTCTTGTATTTGAAGGTGACGGAAGACAAGTCGCCGGAGCGCGGTTGCTTATGGTAATGTTGGCGCATTATAGTTGCTGTGAGACTCAGTAACAGCACACTGAATTGTGGGATTTCGGTGACCCAATTATTTCGTTGCGCTGTGGGCGCCGAAGTAACTCAATATTATATGCTCAAGCAAACCAGGAGGAAAAAAAAAAAATCTATAAATCACATTCCAGTGCATTTTGCATAAACCCACACTTTTCTAATAGAATATGTATGAGAGTCGAGCTCTATTGGAAAATGAAACCTGCATCTAATCGTCTGCCCAAGTTATTTCCTGCTTCAATATTAGCCAGCTTCTTATCTAGTCCAAGGCCTGGCGTGAGAGGATATTCTCTGCTTTCCCTCGCTCTTCCGCTCTCCTTTTCCCCCGTTTTCCTCTAACTCGCTCACTCCCTTGATCTCTCTCCTTCTGTCTTTCCTCCATCTCATTCTCTCTCTTTCTGTCCTCCATCTGGCTCTTTACCATCTTCTGTGGCAGATCTAAGACACGGTCTGAGCTCTCAAAAGCCTCCTATGAGGCACAATCTGCCCAATTCCTGCTAAAAATGTGTAGTTTAGACCATCAAGAATTTCCAGACTGGACTAGACGGTTTTTTTTTTTTTTTTTTTTTGCTGGTTAGTGGTGTTTGGTGCTGGACTAGATAGATCAGTATTTGCTTTTTTTTCTTTTTTTTTTGTCTTTCATACCAGAAAGGGGGAAAAACTATTATATGCCTCTAAAATTCAAGATATTGGGGCAACAATGAGTATGAGTTTTTGTCTAATATTTAGGACATCATAGGACATTAAGCAATTGTACACTTGCAACACCCCATCATTAAAAATATGTGACCTACTGGTTTTATGTAACAGATCACTAAATAAGAAGTTAATATTGTGTTATATTTTAGACACTATATTGTCTGTTTTTGTTACCTATGAAGCCATAGCACAGCGATTGTGCATACTGTATCAGCAGTGTTTCTGCTGAGTTTCTGAATGAATTTCTGTTTTGAACAATGATTCAATGGCCCATTCATAAAGAGAACCATTTAATTAATTCCTAAACGAATTAATTGTTTGAACGAATCGAATGAATGACGCAATGACTTACTCATTTTGACATTTACCGCCACCTACTCAACTGGCAGTTGTGGTTTCTTTGAGTATTTTTTCATTAAAAAAATTATTCCATACTAATAAAAAAAAATTTAAGGTACAGTTCACCAAATTTTTTTTTTATTATTATAATAATTCATCATTTACTCACCCTCATGGCCGTTGTAGCCTAAAAGTTTATACTTGTTATCACAATTGATCAAAGCTATACTTTTTGTAATGTCTATTTTATGCTTTTCTCATTTAACACAATAATGATTTTAAATGTATCCTTTAGGATGTAAAATGTCTTAGCCAAATTGGATGTGCTATTAGTTTGCAATTAATTAGATTAGTTAATCACCACATTGTGTACTTAATTAGAAAATGTTATCCCTTGACAGTATATCTACAGAATGCCACACATAACCCTAAATAAACTCCATATTTTACAATCTGCCCTTTCCACGGGCTTAGCCGAAGAGCTATGTTTGCATTCACATATTATGGGGGGGGAAAATTGCTACACTAAAACAAATTAAATTATATTGATTATTTCAAAGCTCGAACATGAGAAGCAAAATGTCGTTGGAGTAAAGTGCTTCAGAGTAGAGGTGATGTTCTGTGGATTTATCATCCCTTCATAATGATAAGTGAAGGTGCTTGCGTATGGTTTTGCTGACAGCAGTAGATTGCTTATGGACCGAACACCACTGTAGTTTTTTTTCTCACCAGAGACCCTCTTCTGGGAGTCTGTATATCATAGTTTAAGTCATTGTCCAGATTCTCATAAACCACACCTAATACCTCTTTGCTTTGGGGGTATTTCAGTTCATTGCTAATTCATGATGTTTACGGTTTCTGGACTGAAGGCATATGGAACATTTACCTTAAATAAGTAATTTAATACTTTGTTGATACTCAAAATGTTAAATAAAACCATATGTTAGGTGATAAAGTGTTTCAATTAGAGTTTTACTTAATGCACCATCTTAAAGAAGCCTGTTTTGTTTCTAGCGTTTACAACAATGCCTGTTTTGTGTTCCGCTAACTTTGATCTCATTCTTTCAGCGGTGATGGAGAGGTTACTGTTGGTGTTTCATGCTTTGTGTTGCAGTGTTTTACCATTTGATATCCTTGCAGAAGGAACTCCTTTTTCATAGAGCTTTGTGTAGCCCACTATGCCTAGACTTCCCTAATTAATTCCCATGAGGCTTCCATGGTCTCCGGCAGTATGGTGAGCAGCATCGTGCAAGAATAGGTGTGTGTGTCTTCCTTTGGTTTCATTTAATTACTTTTCTTAGTGTGTTTAAGGGATGGGAAGTGTCAGCCTGGACATGTGAGTATTGAAGTGACTGTTCATAAAATAAAATAATGCCATCATTTACTCATGCTCATGTTGTTCCAAACCTGTATGACTTTCTTTATTCTGTGTAAATCAAATAAATCTTCTCTAGCCAGAGTCATATGGGTTTTGGAATGGCATGAGGCTGAGTAAATGATGTCAGAAAATACATTTTATTCATTAACTATTCCTTTTAGCTCCAGAGTGAGATTCATTTTTAGTTCGACCACTTGGCAAGTGTAGATCGCTAGACATGTATATCAGAAAGACCCACAAATAATTTACTGTTCTTAAAGTGCACCGAAACATCAGTTGAAACACCTTTTGCAAAACATCAGGGGAGGAGCAAGTTTCAATGCAAGAAATAAAAATAAAACTCTTAATCTGTGTTTTTGTCTTGTTTCAACATTCTTGAAACAACATAAATGTACCTGAAAAGCTAAAGTGTAAAGATGTAAGACTTGTTGTCTTCTTACACCATTGGCATTGTTTTTTCCCCCTCATTTTATGCATAAACCTCCGTAAATTTATTCAGATTTATGTATACAACAAGCAAATTAATGTTTGCCAATGGGATATTAAAAATAAACTTAACTCAAGATGTATTGTTTTCTCTGAAAACAAGTCTTTTTTTTTTATCTAAAGTAAATTGATCTTGTTGGCTGAGATATACACACACACACACACACACACACACACACTGCAGCTGATGATCAATAAAAACATAGACAGCTGACCACAATCTGCTTGACTTGAAAGAGTTTGAGGATTTAAAACTTGTGCAGTGTGCTTATAATAAACCAAACTTAGCATTTATTGTTTTCCCATTTAAAAAACTAGACAAGATCAAATTACTTTTGAACCAAAGTTGTGTGAAGATGTATGACTTGTTTCCAAAAAATACATCTAGAGTTAAGTTTATTTTTCTTATTCCATTAGCAAACTGATTTTTGCTTGTTTTATACATAAATCTGAATCCTTTTGAGGTTTATATACTTAAAACAAGGAAAGAGAAAAAAAACAATGCCAATGGGATATGAAATATACATCAAGATAAAATCATCTTTTATTTGGAATAACATGCACTGGTATTTGTATACATTTCATAGTTTTTTTTATGCCATGTTAAGCACATTTCTGGTCACACATATAACTCATTAACATACAGGAGTGATTAATCGTTTATATAAGACTTCAATGGATTTTGTGAGGTCAAGTAGACAACACAACAGTTGCTTTTGTTCCGCATCCTATATTTTACGAGTCGTCGTCTGAGCCTGTTTGTCTGGTCTCCAGCCCCGGGCTCAAGGCTGAGAGTGCGCAGCCTGTCAGAATGATGAGTGTGTCTAATTGAGACGGAGCACTGCTGGCTGAGCCGAGGGATTGACAGTTAATCACAGACACGTTAAACTCTTCAGCACACGAGGAGCGCCTCCTCCTGCGCCGGCTCGTCTCTCCCGCTCACCTCCGCACCCCACTATCTGCGGCCCGCTGCTATCTGCGCAAGATTTATGTCATCTCGTTCCTGGCATCCATCCATCAGGGTATAAAAGCCCCTCCGGTGGCGTTACGTATACCAACCCCGCATGCTCAAACCACGTCAGTGCCAGAAACAGACAGGCCATCTTCTCATCACGCGTACACACCCACACTTTTAAAGGCTTCAATCGCTCCTTTGGATTGCTATTATCAAATGTGCCAAAAATAGAAAAAAAACTCACGTGTTCGCTGGTTCAGTTTCTGCAGGACTTTTTTAAACCCCTAAAATGCCACCTACTTTACGCAGGAATGCTTTTCTGAGTCTAAGGATTATTATTTTGGGTGAATGACAGCTCTATGGTTGAAGAGGTCTGGTTTTAATTGCTGACTGAAAACTAGGGAGACCGAAACAGCAAGCACACTAAAACTACTTTTAAATGATGTATGCCTCCACCCTTTGTCGTTTTATTTTCTCTCTCAAAGGCATAGGCGAGTGAAGAAACAGCAGCCGGCTGTGTTAAAGGCTGCTTCTTGTTGAATGCCTTATTATGCTGATTTATCACTATCGATTTTAATTCCGCCAATAGTTGCCTCAAGCTACATAATTAAAATACTGCATTGCTGAGCCTCCACAGAGTCCCTCAAGACTGCAGATAACTTGTAAATTTGTGTTTTTTTTCTTCAATAAATAATGCCTAGTGTGCATTCACAGGCCTAAAAGGGCAAAAAATGGATGGGCACTGGAACAGAACCGGGGCTTAGTTTGGCGGTGCTTGGCGCAGTGGAACATGTCCCCTAACTTCAGGACCTGGAGCTTATATTTAGCACCTGAAGTGTCAGCGGCGCTGTTGATGTCAGCCCAGATTTCGACCATGCTTTTGCTTCCGGGTCCCAAGGGCTCTGGGAAAGGTGCACTTGGGATACCACTGTCAGAGCACGGATGCGAGAGGGTCAGCAAAAAAAAAAAAAACAGTTCCCATTCAGTGATGCTTAGTTTGACTCTCCCTGCAGTGCTGTTTTCCTCGTGGGTCCAAATAAACAGCTGCCTCAAATAGGGGAAAGGAAGTTGGGGAGTTTGGAAACAGTAACAAAGCTGCATTGCTCCTCATTTATCTCCCTTGCCTATGACAGCGCTACAGCAGCAAAACAAGACCATTTGAGCTGTTATTTAAAGGTGAAGCTTGTCATTTCTACACTACTGTATGTAGAATTGCAAAACCGACTGTTTGCAAACATGTTTGCTGAACCTCATCTCATCTTCCTCAGCCCCAAGCTCATAACTTAGATTAAGCTGGGCGGAATGCTTCAACAAACAGCAATGTTATTAAAGTACCTTTTCAGGTAAGTCAGTGTACAAATGGCTTATTTATAGTTATATAGTTACGGTCATTGAGTTTGATTGGCTAAGTGCTGTACCAAAAGTGATATACAGTCTGAAAAATAAAGTTAGTTTAAATCCGAGTCTGCATAGTGGTGGGGATTTTTTTTTTTTACTGACTCTTTTGGCCAGTTGCATTTGATACACCAGTAGCTGGCGACAAGTGTCTGTCTTTATGAGTGAATAAGTCAATGTTATTCGATTCCTTCAATAACACCTGATTTATTCAAGAACAAAGTGATGAGTCTAAATCATTAGTAAAGCATTTGAATTATTCACACAACCAATTAATTAACAAACACTAATTCATTCAAGAATGAAACTAGTGACTGCGGCTGCATCCGATATCGCGTACTTATAGCCGAAAAACAGTATGTGACAAATTCAGTACTCACAAAATAGTAGGGAAAAAGTACTCAGATGACCTACTACTTCTGGCGAGATTCTGAAGTGTGCATACGATGGACACTTTACTATCCCATAATGCCACGGGAGAGGATTTTTGGATGGCAGTGATGCAAGACAACTGATCACGCGATAAGGGCAATGTAGTACGCAAGGGGTATGTAGTACGTCCTAATTACATTCATATTACACACACTCATACTATATAGAACATACTTTTTTTAGCGGTCAACGCGCTATTTTGAATTACTTATTCAAAATAAGTACCTACTCAAGAGATAATGCTACTTCGGACGCAGCCTGTTTTTTTTTCACGAGTAAATTATTCACTCTAAAATCATTCAAAAACACTGATTCATTCAGGAACATAACAAGTGACTGTATTTGTGAGTGAAAGATTTGAATCATTTCGCGTGATTAATTCACTCAAAAACACAGATTTATTCAGAGTTAAATCAAGTGACTGTCTTAATGAGTGAATCACTTGAATCATTAACTCAACCTATTCGTTTAAAAACAAGTGACTCTCTTTATGAGTGAGTCATTTGAATCATTCACTCATCTAATTTGTTCAAGAACAAAGATTTGTTTATTTGTTAATAACTATTATCATTGGTTAAGCCAAAACATAAGATATTCAAAAATATAAGTTACTCAGTATTAACTTATGGAACTGTTGTAAAATTTCTCTAACATTAACATTGAAAAAATACAGGTTGTGTTGTTCATTCTGTCTGAATGATTTTCCCTTTAGCTTTCTGCTACAGCCATTAGATGAAATCTGATAAATGTGTTCTTTTGTAATTGAATTCAGGGTCTGGAGACATAGAAAAACACTGTCCCTCAGACAGGGCGTGGATCGTGCGTGGTAGCCTACACAACAGCCTCGCATCCGTCCCCTTCCCCTCGATCGCAAGCTGACCAGAGGATGTTTCGAAAGGTCACTGCGTATAGACGGTTTCGGCGAAGCATGTTTTTCCCCAACGCCTTTGGCGACAGCTACCAAAGAGTCAGCAGCTCCTGATACGGGCTTATCTCCCAACCAGCTCCAGAGGGCACTGGCTACACTCGGTCCAGCCACGCTTCGGCTGTTATTTACTCCTTTTCATGGATGGGGTTTTGTTTTGTCTTCCATCACCCTGTTTCTTTCTCCTGTAGTCTTTCGGAGAAGTCTCTCTCCCAGTCTCCAGCTCACCTGGAGCTTTGTATGCATTGTCTCGTCCCGTGAGAGGCCGTGGTAATTGCGGCCCACCCCTCTCATTGCCGATTTAAAGAGCTGGAGCTCTGCCAGCGGATCCACCTGTGAAGCAGTGTGTTGTTTGGTTAAGGAGGTTATGTTTGTCTCGAGAGGAACCGAGGGGCTGAATTGGGAATACGAATATCAGTTGACTCACTTTGAGGCAAAGTATTGTTCAAGTCAAGTCTTTTTTAATATGGGTCTGCTAACAGTTTAATAAAGGAAAACACTGCCAAACACTTTTCAAACTTGCTTCAAGATGTTTGTCTGGTTCTATAACAGGACAAACATCAATGAATTATTTTCCCATCATTTACAGTAGGATAACATTTAGATAAGTGCAGAATTTTTCACAGAAGAAAACATAATAAAATCCACAACATAACAGCCATCTTTTCTTCTGCTTTGAGCTTTTATTTAATAGACATTTGATTTAATTATATTTCTATTTGATTTTATGTCTCTGTTCTGTTTAAATCTTGATGATTTAAACCATGTATTTTTTTGTCCGTTTTTTCTTGTTTATTCAAGTATTAATACTGATCTTTTTTAAAATATATTTTATAAAATATATTTATATTTATGTACGCATCAAATAGTTAAAAAATTGAATGTATTATTTTTCCTTTATTGAACCGTGCAAGTCACTCAAGAACAAGATCCTTATAATTATATGTTGATATTATAATGTTATAAAATCATGCCATAATAAAAACCATTAATTTATTACATTTTGAGATATTTTAATCACAAATGAAATGGCTGTATTGGCCTTCGGTGTGTTAAAACGAATGACATTTTGACACTTCCAAATCTTTAAAATACCTTTATATGTAGTAAAATATAATTAAAACCTTTTGGATTCAATAAAAGAGATCAAGTTGTACTACCTTACATACTTTGGATGTCATATCTTTGTTTTTTTTATTTATTATTAAGGCCTTTGGACAAAAAATGTACCCGTCACGTCATTGACCCTTATATATAAGGATATTGTCCAAGGAAGGAAAGGGGCAATTAAGAATAATTCAATACAATACCTTAGTTTTGATCATACAAACGTCCAACACAACAGAATGCCAATTAGTTAAATACCTTCCCTGTGTTAAAGACGTTTAATAGCATTAAACACATTTCATTAATCTCATTAGTTTTGTCTTAATGTTGGCAGCATGCATCCTAGCCAGTTCTACCCACCCATTAAACTAGTTACTGTATACTGTATATAACTGGGTTGGCAGAGGAATCCTATAATAACTTTCACAGGCATGATCTAAAAGTTCTTTTATGTTTTACATTGTGATTAGTGGAATTAAATGACACTTAAACCTTCATTCAAAAGCCAGTGAATGCATAAGGAACAATGAGACAAGATAAGAAAGCTGACAGAAACAAGCCAAGGTGACTAGAAATGTATTTATTAACATAGTGGAGCACAGGACAGGTCTGTAGACAACAAGTGATCTAAAATTCAAGAGAGAGACAGAGTGATGGGGAAGTTTGAATAGAGATTAGGTCACACTTTAGGTGTTGTGTCATACCCAGGAGTAGAAAACTTGTCATGGGGCGCTAGGCTGAATTTCATGGGAGAGAGAGAAAATTGATTTTTTTGCAGCAAGGTTTCACACTGTGCAGCAGCTTTTAGGTATTTCTTTATTACTACACATGCTGTGTCTTTTTCTGCCATTGCACACTTTAAGCAGTAGTAACGCAAAACACATACGCTGCTTTTGAAATAGATACCATTTGATTATATTAATAAAAGTGTTTTTCTTAATTGGTTTCCGCATAACCAGCTGCATTTTTCCTTGAAATGGCTGAAAAAAAAACCAGCCTTAGGTCAAAGATTTATTTTTGACATGTTTTTACTAGTCCATGAGAGCAGGGAATTGAGATTTGTTGTTAAGACAGAGTTTGTTACAAATTGTGCATGACATGTATCGGTTGGAATTGTATTGGTAGTGATGAATGAATTGCATATTTGGTCTATTGGGGTCATTCTAAGAATTGGCTTTCTCATATTTTCATGCTCAGTGTACCACTACATTAAGAGGACCTGCGGTAATTGCATTTCAATACAAAAGAGGGGCCGATTAATGAATGCTAATTAAATGTTTCCCCACTCAACTAATGAGACGTTTAATTTGATGACAAAAAGGCGTCATTTAATGAAATTTATGATGGAACATATTAGTGGGGTTACTTGCATTATAATCAATCACTAATAAATTTTGATGCATATGATGTCATTTCTGTGTAAACAGTTACGTTGGCGGTAATGCATAGACGGACATTGTGTGAAGATGTGGAAGAGTGTACAAATAAAGGTACCTTATGTGTGTCAATACATCATATCGTTAGTCATTTGTCCGATATATCAATCCATATCGATGTATTGTTACTCCCCTACTAAAAAGAATGGCCTGTTGTAAGTGTTGAATGCTCTGCTTTATGCTTTCATAATGTTTCATCGTTTTCAAGTGCTCTAACAATATGAGGCCGTAATTGTGAGTAATATTCACCACTACTTGTTTTTTAATGTGTTGTATTTTTTAATGCACTGTTTGTCATTTCAAAAACATGTTTGAAATGATGAAGGAATGTGATTACACAACAGGGTTTAAAATATTCATTTGAGATGAAATATTCATTTGTGTGTGTTAATTCTAGCACACACTCTTGCATAGTAATTGTGTCTTTAGGGGGAAAGACATCAGCGAATGTCAGCCGCATGGAAATGACATGAGATGTTACCATCAGAAACAGAATATGAATGATGAAGGATTTCAGTGCTTTTGCATAATTGCAAGTTGAATCTTTTTCTACATTTATTCAAAAAATACAGTAGAAAGGAGAAATGAAGTGATGGTTTAGGTGTTGAGAAATTTAAAAGAAAACCTTTGTCTCTTTTGGGGTTGTAAGTCTGAGAATATACCTTGATTAGTTGGTTTACCTGTTTGAACACTTTATATTGTTCTGTCATTGGTTGAGGTAAGAGGCATGATGACAGACCGCATAACCTGATCTTCTTTTGCTGTCCACCTTCAAAAAGCATCCCCACTGTAATTTATGTAAAGAAAGAAAGCCAAGGCAGAATGCCTTAAATTTCAGCAAGACATGGGAAGAAATGAGCACCGAGGCTATAGGAACAGGAGGAGCCTTAAACACTTTAAGGAAGCGAGATGTGAGCACGACTACTTCTAAAATTGAAGTGGGAAGAGGACCTATTGTATTGATTCAACTATATTCAGCACTGCACCCCTTCACCTCTCTTTTTATTCTCAAACACGCCTTTGAAGCCTCTTGATGTCAGAGGCGAACAAAGCCCAGCTGATGGGGTCAAATGAAGGAAAAAAAGATGCTCTTAAAAGTTCTGAGAAACAGGAAAACAAAAAAAATGGACAGTTCTGATTTCTTTGAATATGGTGCACTTTGGTGTTCCATGACTTTGTAAAAGTCATTAAATGCACAAATCCCATGCTTTTGTTGTTATACCTATTAGTATTATACAAACTAATATCTAACACAAAATTAGCCTAGCCTGAAAAGCAGCTAGTTTAAAGCACATGAAAGGGCCCCTATTATGATATTTTAAAGTCTCCTAATGTTGTTTTGGAGTCTCCTACAACAGGTTTACATGCATCAAACGTCAAAAAACTGTTTCAGTTTCTCATAATATACACTCACCGGCCACTTTATTAGGTACACCTGTCCAACTGCTCGTTAACACTTTAACACGTTAACACTCAATTTCTAAGCAGCCAATCACATGGCGGCAACTCAGTGCATTTAGTCAAGTCAAGTCAAGTCAAGTCACCTTTATTTATATAGCGCTTTTTACAATTCAAATTGTTTCAAAGCAGCTTTACAGAGATAACAGAAAAACAATGTTGTAATAGTATTGTTAAATTCAAAATTAAATGTTAAATGTCCCCAACTAAGCAAGCCAAAAGCCAATGGCAACAAAGGCGAAGAGAGGCGAAAAAGGCAACAGTGGCAAGGAACCAAAACTCCATCAGGTGACAGAATGGAGAAAAAAACCTTGGGAGAACCCAGGCTCAGTCAGGGGGCCAGTCCTCCTTTGGCCAACAAACGAACAGTGTATGATTATGAGTTAGGCAGCATAACGTCAGGAGTCAGATGTGATCAGAACTTTCATGATATTTATCCAGTTCATCTGGTTGGGTTGGGTCATCCGGCCGGTGAGGAGATGAGTGTGTTGAGGTGTTCATGGGCCTTCACAGTGTTGATGGGCTGGCTCATCAGGGATGCGTTGTCATCGTGTCCATGTGATGGTCCTTCCTCAGATCTGGATATGGCCTGGATCCGGCGGTTCGCGGTAAACCTCGGGATAAACAGAGACTAATATTAGCGTAGACGCCATCCTTCTTATGATGTACAAAGTACATCAGGAATTATGGGAAGTGTTCCCGGTTCCGGCTGATCTAAACTATGCAGCCTAACATTGAATTATAGAAATCTATAATGTGTTATGTGTATGCTAAGCCAAAGAGATGTGTTTTTAGTCTAGATTTAAACTGACAGACTGTATCTGCTTCCCGGACTGTGTTAGGAAGATTGTTCCAAAGTTTTGGTGCTAAATAGGAAAAGGATCTACCGCCAGCAGTCGATTTTGATATTCTAGGTATTATCAACTGGCCAGAATTTTGAGATCGCAATAGACGTGAAGGACTATAATGCGTTAAGAGCTCGCTCAAGTACTGGGGAGCTAAACCATTTAGTGCTTTGTAAGTAATCAGCAATATTTTAAAATTTATACGATGTTTAATAGGCAGCCAATGCAGTGTTGACAGAACCGGGCTAATATGGTCATACTTCCTGGTTCTGGTAAGAACTCTAGCGGCTGCGTTTTGAACTAGCTGTAGTTTGTTTATTAAGCGTGCAGGGCAACCA
Organism: Semotilus atromaculatus; assembly: GCA_031834385.1. Taxonomy (NCBI): domain Eukaryota; kingdom Metazoa; phylum Chordata; class Actinopteri; order Cypriniformes; family Leuciscidae; genus Semotilus; species Semotilus atromaculatus. Next base: position 7,118,792 of record JAULUF010000019.1, on the reverse strand, counting down.
CCCAGAAGAGCATTACAATAATCTAGCCTGGATGTCATGAATGCATGAACTAATTGTTCCGCATTTGTCAGTGAGAGCATATGACGTAATTTAGATATATTTTTAAGATGGAAAAATGCGGTTTTACAGATACTAGACACGTGACTTTCAAATGAAAGATTGGTATCAAAGAGCACACCCAGGTTCCTAACCGACGACGAAGACTTAACAGAGCAGCCATCAATTGTTAGACAGTATTCTGGGTTATTACGTGTGGCAGTTTTTTGTCCAATGATTAGAATCTCTGTTTTTTCAGAATTTAGTAATAGGAAATTACTGGTCATCCAATTTTTTATATCAGCTATGCATTCCGTTAATTTTAAGAATTGGTAAGTTTCGTTAGGTTTTGAAGAAATATACAGCTGAGTATCATCAGCATAACAGTGGAAGCTAATTCCATATTTCCTAATGATATCTCCTAATGGCAGCATGTACAGAGTGAACAGCAGCGGTCCTAGTACTGAGCCTTGTGGTACGCCGTACTGAACTTGTGATCGATAAGACATCTCTTCATTTACTGCTACAAACTGAAAACGGTCAGATAAGTATGATTTAAACCATGCTAGTGCAATTCCACTAATGCCAACATAGTTTTCTAGTCTATTTAAAAGAATGTTGTGGTCGATAGTATCAAATGCAGCACTAAGATCAAGTAACACTAACAGAGAGATACAACCACGATCGGATGATAAGAGCAAATCATTTGTGACTTTAATGAGAGCAGTCTCAGTACTATGGTACGGTCTAAATCCGGACTGAAAATCCTCGCAGATATTATTTCTTTCTAAAAAGGAACACAGTTGTGATGATACTGCTTTTTCTAGTATCTTTGACAGAAAAGGCAGATTTGAGATTGGCCTGTAATTGACTAATTCTGTAGGATCAAGTTGCGGTTTTTTAACAAGCGGTTTAATCATAGCCAACTTAAAGGTTTTTGGTACGTATCCTAGAGACAAAGATGAATTAATGATATTTAGAAGAGGATCTATGACCTCTGGAAGCATCTCTTTCAGTAGCTTAGTCGGTATAGGGTCTAGCATACAAGTTGTGGATTTAGATGAATTAACAAGTTTGCAAAATTCTTCCTCTCCTATAGCAACAAATGAATCAAAATGTTCCTCACGGAGACTACAATGCACTCCCTGATGCGCTACTGTAGTAGACGGTTGCATAGTTATAATTTTGTCCCTGATATTATAGATCTTATAAGTGAAGAAGTTCATAAAGTCATTACTGCTGTGTTTCTTGGTAACTTCTGGGCTTGAAGCTTTCTTTTTCGTTAGTTTAGCCACTTGTTCAAATAAATACCTAGGATTATGTTTATTTTCTTCTAATAAGGTTGAAAAATAATCCGTTCTAGCATCTTTTAATGCCTCTCTGTAAGCAATCGAGCTCTCCTTCCATGAAATCCGAAATACCTCTAGTTTTGTTTTCTTCCAGTTTCGTTCCATTTTTCTGGCTGCTCTCTTAAGGGCCCGGGTGTGCTCGTTGTACCACGGCGTTGGACTATTTTCTTTAATCTTCTTTAAGCGCAACGGAGCAACTATGTCTAAAGTGCTGGAAAAGAGAGATTTAAACATTTCTGTTGCAATATCAAGTTCTTCTAAGCTATCCGGGATGCTGAGATTATGAAACTGATTAGGAAGATTATTAATAAAGCCATCTTTAGTGGCAGAAGTGATAGGTCTAACATATTTATAACACGGAGTCGGCTTTGCAGCCTTGGCTAAATGTAATTTACACGAGACTAGATAATGATCTGAGATGTCGTCGCTCTGCTGCAGAATTTCAACGGCATCAACATCTATTCCATGAGATAATATTAGATCTAGAGTATGATTACGACAATGAGTAGGTTCTGACACGTGTTGTCTCACTCCAATTGAGTTTATAATGTCTTTAAATGCCAGTCCCAATGCATCTTTTTCATTATCTACATGTATATTAAAATCACCAACAATTAGGACTTTATCGGCAGCCAATACTAATTTTGATAGAAAGTCAGCAAATTCTTTGATAAAATCTTTATGGTGCCCTGGTGGCCTGTATACAGTAGCCAGCAGAATTTTCAAATGTGATTTATTGTTTACACTATGTATTTTTACATTAAGCACCAACACTTCAAAAGAAGTATATTTAAAACTAGATTTCTTAGTGGTTTTGAAAATATTACTATAAATTACAGCAACACCTCCCCCTTTGCCTTTCGGACGAGGCTCATGTTTATAACAGTAATCTTGCGGAGTGGACTCATTTAAAGTAATGTAATCGTTTGGTTTTAGCCAGGTTTCTGTCAAACACAGCACATCTAGGTTATAGTCTGTAATCTTATCATTAACTATGAGCGCTTTTGAATTAAGGGATCGAATATTCAACAACCCAAGCTTTATCGTTTGCTCATCTGTATTATATCTGTTTTTTATTTGTTGAACATCAATTAAACTTTTAACCTTAGAAAGTTTTGGCAGTTTTTTGGATTTCCAAATTCGGGGAACAGACACAGTCTCTATATGATGATATCTAGATGAAAGAGCCTCTATGTGATGGGATTTATCTGACCTTGGTGACGTGAGGCCGCTAGCAGACGGTCGGTTAAGCCAGTCTGTCTGCTTCCTGACCTGAGCCCCAGATTGTCATGTTTTATCTCTAAGACTATGAGCCAAATTACTAGAGAGAAGAGCAGCACCATCCCAGGAGGGATGAATACCATCTCTTTTCAACAGGTCAGGTTTGCCCCAAAAACTTTTCCAATTGTCTATGAATTCTATATTATTTTGCGGACACCAATTAGACAACCAGCCATTGAGTGAACACAATCTACTAACTATCTCATCACTCCTTCGAACAGGAAGGGGACCAGAGCAAATTACAGTGCCTGACATCGTACTTGCCAGTTCAAACACCTCTTTAATATTAATTTTGGTGATCTCCGACTGGCGAAGTCGAACATCATTTGTGCCGACGTGAATAACAATCTTAGAGAATTTACGATTAGCATTAGCCAGCACTTTTAAATTTGCTTTGATGTCAGGCGCTCTGGCTCCCGGCAAACATGTGACTATGGTGGCTGGTGTCTCTATTTTCACGTTCCGTGTAATAGAATCGCCAATTACCAGGGCATAATCAACATAATTCTCAGTGGGTGTTTCACTGAGTGGGGCAAATCGATTTGTTATGGTAATCGGAACAGAAGAGTGGTTTTTTGATCCGCGACTAGAGCGATCTCTCACAGTTACCCATCTGCCTGGCTGCACAGGCAATAACTCAGCCGGAACCGAATCATGTAAATGATTCACTATGCTAGGCGCATCCAAAATAGTATCTAAGGCTCGAGCACACTTACTTACTACATTTAGGCATGTAGACATGGTCAAGACAATCTCCTGCAGTTCAAACCGAGCATCAGTATGGGGAAGAAAGGTGATTTGAGTGACTTTGAACGTGGCATGATTGTTGGTGCCAGAAGGGCTGGTCTGAGTATTTCAGAAACTGCTAATCTACTGGGATTTTCACGCACAACCATCTCTAGGGTTTACAGAGAATGGTCCGAAAAAGAAAAAACATCCAGTGAGCGGCAGTTCTGTGGGCGGAAATGCCTTGTTGATGCCAGAGGTCAGAGGAGAATGGCCAGACTGGTTCGAGCTGATAGAAGGGCAACAGTGACTCAAATAACCACCCGTTACAACCAAGGTGGGCAGAAGAGCATCTCTGAACGCACAGTACGTCGAACTTTGAGGCAGATGGGCTACAGCAGCAGAAGACCACACCGGGTGCCACTCCTTTCAGCTAAGAACAGGAAACTGAGGCTACAATTTGCACAAGCTCATCGAAATTGGACAATAGAAGATTGGAAAAACGTTGCCTGGTCTGATGAGTCTCGATTTCTGCTGCACATTCGGATGGTAGGGTCAGAATTTGGCGTCTACAACATGAAAGCATGGATCCATCCTGCCTTGTATCAACGGTTCAGGCTGGTGGTGGTGGTGTCATGGTGTGGGGAATATTTTCTTGGCACTCTTTGGGCCCCTTGGTACCAATTGAGCATCGTTGCAACGCCACAGCCTACCTGAGTATTGTTGCTGACCATGTCCATCCCTTTATGACCACAATGTACCCAACTTCTGATGGCTACTTTCAGCAGGATAATGCGCCATGTCATAAAGCTGGAATCATCTCAGACTGGTTTCTTGAACATGACAATGAGTTCGCTGTACTCAAATGGCCTCCACAGTCACCAGATCTCAATCCAATAGAGCATCTTTGGGATGTGGTGGAACGGGAGATTCGCATCATGGATGTGCAGCCGACAAATCTGCGGCAACTGTGTGATGCCATCATGTCAATATGGACCAAACTCCCTGAGGAATGCTTCCAGCACCTTGTTGAATCTATGCCACGAAGAATTGAGGCAGTTCTGAAGGCAAAAGGGGGTCCAACCCGTTACTAGCATGGGGTACCTAATAAAGTGGCCGGTGAGAGTACATTTGCACATCACCAGATTTTCAACGTTTCTCAAACGATTCGCCAAATGAATCAATCTCTCTAAATCCCTCCTTTCCGCGAGCTACTCTGCTCTGATTGGCCAGACAGCTCAGTCTGTTGTGATTGGTTTACCGCGTACAGCACAAAACAAAAACACCTATTGCCATAACACCGACAGCTCTGCGTGTCCTGAGGCTTCCTTCACCGTAAACTAAACACAGTAACGAACAATGACGTCGATGACTAGCTGACTCCGATATTTGAGAAGCAGTTGTCAGTAAAATAAAAGTAACAGGAAAAGTTTATGATTATACTGCTGTAGTATCATGGTAAAGATTAATTTTAACCACAGATTCTTCACATGCTCGTCCTTGGGCAGTGGAACATTTTTTCTTTACCGTCACATTGTGTCACACAGCGTCTCCTCGACATGTTGCTCTCCAGTATCCACAGGATCAGCTGCCGGTTTGAGGTTTAAGTTTCCCTGGTGTCTGTGCGCGCAATAAGTGGGCGGGCTAATGTTTCGCCGCAACGAAACGGCTTATGACTCGTTTGAAAAACAATTCATTTCATTGACTCAGAGTCGACTCTTACTTTTGAAAGACAATAACTTTATATACGGGGCACTTTAAAACTTTGCAGGATGTTTTCATTCACTTAGAGCTATATTACACACTACATGAAAGGTCATTTTCAAAAATCCATGATAGGGGCCCTTTAAATATGTGTATCTCTCCATACAGACATTTTATGTGATTTTTGTTTTCTACGTTTTCATGTTTGGACAAAGTATTGTGTTGACTGCATTCATCAAACTCAACCATTTATCTCTGTTATCCAAGTTATTGGTAGAAAAATTATCAAACATTTTTGGTCAACATTTGATTAAGCTAGCTAGCCCTTACACTATTTCATTTCATTTCTAAGTTTTAAGTTGCAAATGAACTGGGTTGAAAAAATGTCAAACCTGATATAAAATTAATAGACAATAAAACATCTCATATAATATTTAGTTTGACCTCTTGGGGGTATCAACATTTTTTAAAGATTAAGAACCTCTTTTTCACAGACTATGTTCTACCTTATTCATTCATGCAAAGTGGCAAGTGCCGTTACCCCATGTCTGACCCTGCTTCTCTGACTTTATATCTCTTTTTTTCTGTTTCTAATAATCTTCTTGTTTTCCATTCCGCCTTTATCTGCCCTCCCTTCCTGTTGTTTTTTCTCATTCCTCTGACTGTTTCAGGCCTCAACTTTCGAGTCCTCTAACTTTTTTGTGATTGCATCTTTCAGCCTTTCTCTCATCCACCTCAACGCTGTCCTTGGTCCTTTCTTGACTCGCTCTCTCTCCTGTTTTCTCCGAGATAGCATCTTGGTTAGCTGGCGAGTGGCTGTTTTCCTGCGCTGCACCGTTTGAATGACGATGGGCTCAATCACTTCAAATCTCGTTATGTATGTTCCTGCGCCCTTGGGAAGGGTTAGCAGCGAATGGATGGGACTTTATCAGATTTCACCAGCCTTGGAGGCATAATTCACCAAAGGTCACCTTATGTTTGATATTTCTAGTTTATGGGAACAGTATGTCTGTGCCGGTGTGTAACGGTGGCTTCACAATGAGGTGAGTAGTCAAAGGTTAACCTGTGACGCTTTCAGTGTAAATATCAAAATGGCAAGAGGGACGTCTGACCTTATTGAACGGATCAGCAGGAGGTTCTTTGCTCTTCCTGGTGAGTTCACATCAAAAATGCCCTAAAAGTACACAAAGCTTTATTTTGGCACAGTACCTTGTGCTTTTTCAGTCGTTTCTCATAAAGACAAAACCCTTTGCCGTGTGTATTGTTTGTTATGTCTGACATTGTATCTTTCATCCTTCCAGTGCTAATGGAATTCACACAATCCATTTAGAAAAAAAGAAAAAGGTTGAAGGAGAAAAATAGACATTGAAGGTTAGAAGTTCACATCGTTTATAACGGAGAAAGAAGACAATGCTCTCCTAGACTTGACGCTGACTGACAGTGATTAGGGTGACTCGGTTTTACACAGAATAATTGCTAACCTGGAGTCATGCTAGGTAATAAAACTTTGGGTCATTTTCAAGGATATCATTGAATATGTATGATCTCTAATGCATGGAATGATATATGATGTCTATCTCTAATACAACGAGGAGCTTGATCCATTACTGCTTACGTTTCCCTAGACTTAGTTGAACCACAGTGGAAATGTTTTATGTATGCCACAAATTACTGTGAACCGTGGAATCGTCTTTACAAGAGAGTATTTTATTGACTGCTCTTGAAAGTAGCTTTGTAACCCAATTAACCTTTGAACAATCACCAGAAACATTTTCTTTTCGAGCGATAAGACAGAATCAGTTTACTTAATTACAGACACACTGAACATTTCTAACAGTAATCATTTTTATAAATCAAATTATCTCAGCTCGAATGAGCTTTTCTTGTGTGTTCAGCCTCTGTCGACACCTTTATTTTAGCACCTTTGACAGGATCGAGTTTTTGGACGAATTATTTCAACAACAGCAATAGACTCAAAGTGAGGACAAAAACCTAATCATAATGCATTTGTAAGACTTGTTGTTATCAGAAAGTTTCTTCAGAGCAAAGTTCTCTGTACAAAAAATATTTAAAAAATTTACAGGTTTAAAGTTATATGCGTTTTCACTGAACTAATGAATTAACCGTGTAACACGCAGTTATGGATCTCTGAAACTATACAGGAGGATAGGGGCTGTAAGTACACAATTCTGGGAACAAAAAGCATCTTTTTGCCTTGACAGTCATTTAAAAGTCTTTACAGAATTTTTGGGGTAACAACAAAACAACATATAAATTGTGATTTAAAAAAAAAATGATTACAGTACATTTTTTGCCTGTGAGTGATATATACTGTGTACAATTGTATAGCACTGGAATATACATAAACATACATTTATCACACCATTTCCAAATGGCAGAGCCAAAATACTAGCTTCACATTTCTTCTTTATGCCTCTGGTACACTTGTAAGTCCCATACATATTTTTTGTTGTTGTTACAAACTGAGGGACAAGCCAAAATAATTGTCTGTGTGCCACAGATGCTGTCGATAAAGCTTGTAATTATCCAGAAAAATAAATAAATCCCTTAATGCTCACGGTTTAAGGGAAATTGAATATTGAATAATCAACATTTTAGTCCTCTGGGAGAAATTATAGTAGCCACCCTGGCTTTCTGAGGTTTCAGACTGGCTCTGAAAGATTGGGTTCTGATCTCTGAAGCAGGAGAAGAAGATGGCGAGAAGCAAAATGTCAGCACCAATATATTGTGCTTTGCCCGACTCCCACCTGTGAGAAAGACAGGGACAGGGTGCCAGTGCACTCAGATGGGTTCTGGGGCCTCTGGCTGAGATATATGGTCAGCTCTGTTGTTTGGGTTCAGATTCAATATGATATGACGAAGCACAGACTCTCTGCTGTGAATTCAAAATTCTGGAGTGTGCTCTCAAATGTCACCATGTGTTTTTCCACTGTTTTAGTGAAGCTTTTTTGAATGTGCTGGTTGCACTATAATAAAGCAAAATGAATACATCTATTTGGCTTTCTGGTTCTGTCTGGTCAATCAGTACATCTCTCAATATATCACATTTTCTATGAATGTATTCATGTACATTTCTGTTTTGGTTGCACTTAAACAGATGGAGAAATGTTTTAAAAGATTATGATTGCTAGAAATTATATTCACAATATGTGTATTAGGTGGTGGGAATTATGCCAGTAGGTGGCAGCAAGTAAATGTCTATGAATGTTTATGAGCGAGTCATTGAATAATTTATTTAAATGATTCATTCAAAAACGCATGTTAATTCAGGAGCGAAGCTGCTGTTCGTTGCACAAAGACATGTTTTTGAACCTGAAAACACTGATGTGTGTGCACTGCAGTGCACGTTGCCGAACAAAACGTCAAAGAATCGTCAAGTTATGTTCACCACAGGCTTTATTTTCCTAAAATGTATAAAATCCCATTGGGAAATCTCAAAGGACCCAGTGGCAAATTAGACTTCTGGGGTCTGACATTCTTCACCCCTCTATTGAATATGTGATATCAGCTGTCCAAATATTTAAATTCACAATAGAACGATGGCATATAAAAAGAAGTGCTGGGCAACGATTGATCGCGATAAATCACATCCAAAATAAACATTGTTTTTACATAATGTGTGTACACTGTGTATAATTATTTTGTATATATAAATACACACATGCATGTATAGATTTAAGAAATATTTGCATGTGTATATATATTTAAACATCATTTATGTTATATATAAATATTTTATATATCAATAATATTGTTTTCTTAAATATATACAGTACATGCATGTGTCTGTATTTATATACAAAATAAGTATACACAGTACACACACATATTATGTAAACACAAACTTTATTTTGGATGCAATTAATTGCAATTTATCCTTGGCTAGCACTAATAAAAAAGTATGCTGTACTACAGTATATCTACTAGATAAAAAGCTCTAATAGTGTTTGCTTCTAGTGTTGGGCTTTTATATGGATTTTAGTGCTGTTTGATTGATTGTACATCCTTAATATATATCAATGTGTCCATATATCTGTCCATCTAGATTATTAATCAGTATTGAGAGCTTTAATTAGCCATTTCATCAAAGTCAACAGCTTTACCTTCATGGGCTTGAGAAAATCAACAGTGCCTCATGAACGTCATAATTCCTTGCTTACAGTGACTCTCAACGGCTCCTCTGTGGGTTGAGGTGCATGCTTAATACAGCTAAATCACTCTTTATCTGTAGATTTAGCGGTGTTCCTTCCTTTTCCATCCTTCGTTTCTTCCTTGTGATGTGTTCTTCAGATGTCTCTAGAGTGCAATATGAAGAAGCCTTGAGAAATCTAATTAACCAGAATGCCTTGAGAGAGCAGGGCTTTTCACACACATGCACACCCAGACATACATAAATCAAGGGATGTCCTAGGTGCTTTGGAGAGGGCCTGGTCCCAGAGCCATTAGTTATTAGTTATGATCCTTTTTACGACTTTTTTTTAAAGTGTGTGTACATGTGATTTTCAGACTTGAACATTTTGTGCTAAATTCTGCTTGAAATATGTGCTTATACCATTTAAAATAAATGCCATCTGATTTTATGTTTATTTTAATTCAATGGCATTCATGCAATTTTATGTGAGGCTCAAGTTCAAATACTTTTTGCGGCCAGTATATATTTAATTAGCTGTGATGTTCAGTACATGATAGATGAAAGTGTCCCCCAACACAATGCCAGCTTTTGGCCACTGACTTGCTGATTTCTAACTGTCATTTCAACTTGACTGTAAAGTCTCTTTCTTTGCTTACTGTAATTCATAGCTGTTAACCTTCAGCTTAAGGAAATTTTTTTTTTTTTTTTTAATCAAGTTTTTTTTTGCTCTGTCAGACCATATAAAAACTCCTTTGATACCAAGGCAACAAGGACAGCCTGGTCCGGTCTCGTATTTTTCATGTGAATCAACTCAAAGACCTTGGGATGGAGTGATGGTTGTCTACTAGACACAGGGGCATTTTGTTCGGTAAGCAGACGAACACTTAAAGGGTGGCATGTCTGATTAGGGAGGACAGAACAACCATGGTTAGAAGTTCTTCCTCGTGTATGAATGGTTCATATGTAATTATTCACTCAGCCTCATTTTGCAAATAGAGCTCCTAACCCCAACGTCCCACTGTCCTCTGATTAATAACAAGCAGGCCGAATGGTGTTTTATGTGCTTGCATGTGCTTTATGTGCTCAATTAAGTACGTTTGACTAAAAATAAAAATCTTGAGACTTGAAACTTCTTTAAACCTTTTATGTTAAAACATTACATGTTCTTATAATGGACTTTTTTTGATCTTGAAGTAGACATGCATGTACACTCACCGGCCACTTTATTAGGTACCCCATGCTAGTAACGGGTTGGACCCCCTTTTGCCTTCAGAACTGCCTCAATTCTTCGTGGCATAGATTCAACAAGGTGCTGGAAGCATTCCTCAGGGAGTTTGGTCCATATTGACATGATGGCATCACACAGAATCTCCCGTTCCACCACATCCCAAAGATGCTCTATTGGATTGAGATCTGGTGACTGTGGAGGCCATTTGAGTACAGCGAACTCATTGTCATGTTCAAGAAACCAGTCTGAGATGATTCCAGCTTTATGACATGGCGCATTATCCTGCTGAAAGTAGCCATCAGAAGTTGGGTACATTGTGGTCATAAAGGGATGGACATGGTCAGCAACAATACTCAGGTAGGCTGTGGCGTTGCAACAATGCTCAATTGGTACCAAGGGGCCCAAAGAGTGCCAAGAAAATATTCCCCACACCATGACACCACCACCACCAGCCTGAACCGTTGATACAAGGCAGGATGGATCCATGCTTTCATGTTGTAGACGCCAAATTCTGACCCTACCATCCGAATGTCGCAGCAGAAATCGAGACTCATCAGACCAGGCAACGTTTTTCCAATCTTCTATTGTCCAATTTCGATGAGCTTGTGCAAATTGTAGCCTCAGTTTCCTGTTCTTAGCTGAAAGGAGTGGCACCCGGTGTGGTCTTCTGCTGCTGTAGCCCATCTGCCTCAAAGTTCGACGTACTGTGCGTTCAGAGATGCTCTTCTGCCCACCTTGGTTGTAACGGGTGGTTATTTGAGTCACTGTTGCCCTTCTATCAGCTCGAACCAGTCTGGCCATTCTCCTCTGACCTCTGGCATCAACAAGGCATTTCCGCGCACAGAACTGCCGCTCACTGGATGTTTTTTCTTTTTCGGACCATTCTCTGTAAACCCTAGAGATGGTTGTGCGTGAAAATCCCAGTAGATTAGCAGTTTCTGAAATACTCAGACCAGCCCTTCTGGCACCAACAATCATGCCACGTTCAAAGTCACTCAAATCACCTTTCTTCCCCATACTGATGCTCGGTTTGAACTGCAGGAGATTGTCTTGACCATGTCTACATGCCTAAATGCACTGAGTTGCCGCCATGTGATTGGCTGCTTAGAAATTAAGTGTTAACGAGCAGTTGGACAGGTGTACCTAATAAAGTGGCCGGTGAGTGTATATGTTCATGTATGTGATGTTGGAAAATGTTGGAGAAATATTGTCTGAGAAATATTATCGGACAAATTTTGAACTCGCAAGCTTGCTTCAAGCTACTCTTTGGTCATTCTATAAAAACATATCTTCAAACTGTCAGTGTGCTCACCTATCCTCATTTCTGTAATATTCAAATGACAGGAATATTGGTATTATGTAAATAATTTAGTAAACTGTATATACACTACCATTTAATAGTTTGGGGTCTAAGAATTTGTTTCTGATGCTCATCAAGGCTGCATTTATTTGATGAAAGTAATATTGTGAAATATTATGGCAACTTAAAATTCAACCCCGATTTAATAATTTTTTCTAAAGCTGTATTTTTAGCAGTCATGACTCCAGTCTTCAGTCTCACTTTCAGAAATTATTATTATTTATTCAAATTGAAAAAAGTTGTGCTGCTTGATATTTAAGTGGAAACAGTGATGCTGTTTTTTTTTGTTTTTTGGATTATTTGATAAAGTATCAAGAAAACAGCATTAATTTAAAATATAAATCTTTTGTATCATTATAAATGTAGAATGGATAAACTTTCACAAAAAAAAATCAATTTAATGCATCATTGCTAAATAAAATATATTTTACCGACCCAAATTTTTCAATGGTAGTGTATATTTGTTCATAGAATAAACTGTTTATGTTAACAAAAAAGTATAATCTATCCTTGAAAGCAAGAATGATTGTTAAAAAATCGATTATTTTCAAACAAAATGTTATTTTCATTAGAATATATATATATATTTTTTAGAATATCTATAATATTTTTTTCTTTATAACCATCCTAGGCAACAGAAAAGTTCCCACTAATTGAAGAGTCATATACAGTATGTTTATGCCTGTTTTGAGTATTTGTGCCTGTTGCTATACCAACACCTCACAAATTTCTGTCTTTGTACAGAGAAATTTTGCATTTGTCACACTCCGCAGAGACAGAGAGCCTCGAGGCTAAAAAGAGCATGAAAGACATTTTAGTATTCCGTGCTGTGTTGTCTCTCTCTCTGTGTGCTCCGTATTGAGAGAGTAATGCCAAAATTGTCATCCTTTGTGAACTCACTGAAGGGAGAGATAGTCTGCGGAAAGAGACAAATAGACAAACAAGAGCTTTTGAAAAGTAGGAATGGGAAAACTACACAGAAGTTTCTGAGTAGGCTGTAATACAGCAGATATGCTCCGCAGAGAAGCTGGATATTTATTTCCCCCTCAATTTCTTTTATTCTCTCTGAGCTTAGTGTATATGTGCCTGTTTCTTTAATCGGGCACGCTCTAATATGCACTAAAGCTCTCCACAAATGTTTGTAGCCACACAAAGATATGAAATGTTTTCTTATTCAGAGAAAATATTTCATGTTCTTGCTTTCAGATTTCTGTTGTATACTATATTTTATGACCGAAAAACAAAGTGACTATGTTAAATAAATAGTTAAAAATAGAATCTATCATAATTTACTTACCCTCATGTCAGTCCAAACCCGTATTACTTTTTTCCCGTCTTTCTTGAACATGAAAGAAGCATTATTTCCCATATAACGAGAGCATACAGTGTATGCTAACCTCCGCAAAGAATAAAAAGCAACATTAATGTATCATAAAACAGGTTCATATGACCTGTGCACTATATCCCATGCCTGATATGAAGTGATATGATTGCTTTGTGTGAGGAACCATATACAATTTAGGAGTATTTCTTTTAATAGGTATTAAAATTTAATACCTAAAATAGGTACTCAAATTTTTATTTGAGTGTGTATGTTTGTATGTGATGGCTCTGACCTTTGGCTGATTCTTCCTTCTTGCTGTGTTGTCTTCCTCCTCAAGGCTCCTACATGATGGTCAACTCCTCCCAGCATGCAGCGGGGCAGAGGGCTCAGCTTCTGCTGCAGACGCTAAGCGAAAACGACACGCACTGCGTGCAGTTCAGCTACTTCCTGTACAGCAGAGACGGCCACAGCCCGGGGGCGCTGCGGGTTTATGTGCGGGTCAACGGTGGGCCGCTTGGCATTCCCGTGTGGAATGTCTCTGGCTCACGTGGACGACAGTGGCACCAGGTGGAACTGGCAGTCAGCACTTTCTGGCCAAATGAGTACCAGGTGAGCGACATTATTGTTTAGTGACTGTCTTTTCTGGTTGGTTACACAAACTAGGTTGTTTGTGAGTTATTCTTTCTGTCTGACATTGATTGATGTCGCATGCAGTATATTTATGGATGTGTTTAAATGCTTAATTTACAAAATGGAGGATGTTTTTGGTCTCTAGATGAGGGTAATGGTACTCTCCAAGGGTACTTTTAAGAATTTGTGTAACTACCATGGTATATATTAGCCTGGTAATACCAGACTCTGCTACTTCACTTTGCTTCGTAGACAGAGTCTGGAATAGCATAATAGAGAAGTGTTTTCTCTCTCGCTAGGGGGCGATTTCTGAAGTTTAAAATCATTGGTTACCCGTAAGCCAATCAGATAAGTTTATGTTATGCGCCGACACAGCCGCATCTAAACACAGACATCATGCATCGAACTCAAATCTATGATTGAACTTCCACTGTAAACCTGCTGTAAACACTTGATGATGCGAGTGAAATACCGGAGTGAACATGGCTGTAAACGACTTTTGCAGATTATGCGAAGTTAATCTACGCATCCACGGTACAATCACGTGTCTCGTTTCCCATTTCCGCGGTCGTTTCGGTTTTCGATTTATCTATCCTACAATGTAAAACTCGGCGCATAGCGGCTACGTCACGGCTCTCAGCCGCCCTCTGTTCGTTGATTGGGCCGGCTGTTTTCAGGCCGGTGGAAAACTGAAAGATAGGCTGCTATCTCAGACTGACTACAGGAGCGAAATGAAATTAGCGGAAGTAGGAAGTCTGACGTAGTCAGGCTAGGTATATATCAAAGTAACATGGAAATCTTACTGGATACCGAAGCTGGTCCTAGCTAGTCAAAGCTATTTATCAGTTGGTCTAGGATGATCATTAGCTAGAGTTAAACTGGTCATTAGCTATTCCTGGAGAGTCATTAGAAAATACAATTTGTTTTTCAGTTGGTCTAAAATACTCATTAGATGGTACAAACTAGTCATTAGCTGATCTAAACTAGTCATTATCTGGTCCAAGAGAGTCATTAGTAGGTCCAAGTTGTCCAAATGAGGTCTAAGATGATCATTAAGTGGTACAAACACTTCATTAGCTAGTCTAAACTGGTTATTATCTGGTCCAAGTGAGTTAGTTGGTCTAAGGGGCTGTTTACACAACACCATTTTCAACTAAAAATGTAAAAAACTTCTCTGTTTTAAGCATATCGTTGTCGTGTAAACTTACCCTGAGTTAGTCATCAGTTGGTCTAAGTCTATGCTCATTAGTTGGTACAAACTGCTCATTAGCTTAGTCTTTGATGGTCATTAGTTAGTTGGTTAAAGCTGGTCATTAGCTAGTGCAAACTAGCAAAACGTCTTGAACCAGCAATAAACCAGCTACCAGCTAGTCATGCCAGTTTAAGATGGTAAAAAAAATATTTTTATTTTTTAGAACTTGGTGGCTGGTCAACAAGCTAATGTCCAGTTAAGACCAGCTAGAAACCATTTTTCACGTTCTAAAACATTTCAGAAATGTTGAATTCTAAGCTAATTTGTCATGTTTTCCTTGAAACCGTAAAGTATGCCGCAAATTAACAATATGACTGGCAGCGGTTGCAATCTCAGTGGCAGACCTTGTAAGCTGGTTTTTGACTATGTACCCTTAAAGTTGCTTTGACACAAAGATATTATATCAGAGCTCGACCAACAGTAGCATGCACAGACGTCGATTATCCTCACAAAGAGGCATTACACAACCAGTGATGGGGCTACTGTCTCATTAGTCATGCCCTTTGCACTGTTTAATTAGCATTGATCTCGGCATGAATTTAGGTTAGTGCTGTAGGGCTTGGACAAGCCCACAATATAGACCAAGTCAATAGTGTTGACACGTCTTAGTCAACTAGTAACCTAATTTCCTTACTGTACCATTACGTACGAGACAAAATCTACCATCATTGCTTACGAAATGACAGCTCATTCACGTCCCCCAAGCCGATCGATGTGGTGTCAATGGTCGGTCTACAATAGAGCAGACGCAGGGGGCTTCATCCATAAATTCAATTTCTCCTTTCTACAAACTCTGCGCAGCTGTCAGAAAGCAATTAAGTTGAGTAGTGTTTGCTTTATCGTGAACTGTCAATCTCTCCAACCTAATTAACTTTCACATGCCAGTGAAAAGATGTGGCCTTCATGTGTAAATAATAGTCCTCCCGCCAGTCAACAAGATGTGAAGGTGGAGGGGACATGACAATAGGGGGAATTTGTTGTGTTTGTGTGTGCCTACACAGTCGATTTGGTGTCGCTTTAAATTTTGCTGAGTGCACATGAAGAAAACCTATTTTTCATCATAAATCATGCATTTCAGCTGGCTAGCATGAACCTATTAGCTCTTGGTATTGGATGGTAGGATGCGGTTCATAAAGCATCTTTATTGACAGCTTTTAAAATAAGCTGTGTATGATTACGGAATACATTTTTGTAAGCAACATACATGTCGCTAAAAATTTGTTTTACCTTAAAGGTTGTATGAGTGATTTCAGGCCCAAAAATAAATGTCTAATCTTTCCTATCGATCCGCTAGCTGCCCGCCCCATAAGCATGCTGTCAAAATACCGTGTCTCTGTAGGCAGCCTAGGCTCTGAGATCTGCACACAAAAACAAATGGGTACAACCACCACTCAAAACCAAAATAAAGTGTTCCAACCAATCACCGACAGGGGCGGGTGTTGCTCCGACTTCTCGTCCAGCCGTGCACGAGCTCAAAACCTCACAACACCCGCCCCTGTCTGTGATTGGTTGGAACACTGTTTGTTTTGGTTTTGAGTGGTGGTGTACCCATTTATTTTTGTGTGCAGATTTCAGAGCCCAGGCTGCATACAGAGCGGTTTTTTGACAGCATGCTTATGGGGCGGGCAGCTAGCAGATCGTTAGGAAAGATTAGACATTTATTTTTGGGCCTGAAATCACTGATACAACCTTTAACCTTTTTAGTGATGCACTGAAATTTTGGCAGCCAAAAACATTCAACAGTTTTATATTTGGCCTCGGCTGAAATAGTTTTGGAGAGCTGAAATCCTTGACCAAAACAATGGCTAAATCTGAAATCGCCCCCTATACCCTTATTTGTAGTGGTGTCCGTATCCATAGTGAACGTTATCGAGTGAACTCATTCTATCCCACATTACACTGCAATAACGAGTGTACAAGTGAAGTACACTCAACGGCTGTCCGTATTCGCTCACTGGTTTTCATTCACTCCTTCAAGTGAACTGTATTTTTGGACTAACGTTGGGAATAGTGATTTGGGGTAGGGGGTGATTTCGGATTTCACCATCTATTTTGTGCACGTAACATGTATAAGCTAAAAATAGGGAAATGCAATTTCCCCCCAAAAAATTATGTTTAAAATGTCTGAAATAGAAAGCAACATCACAGGTTACGATTGTTGCTAATGTCTCTGCATGTTTTTTTGTTTCAATATCCAATGATTTTCAGGGTTTCCGCGGGGTTGTAAAAGGTAGTAAATTAAATTATGCCATAAGGCCAGTAAAAAGTAGTAAAAAGTAGTAAACGTCATCTGACGAGGTAGTAAATTTTCGAAGCCCCATCTAACTGGGTCTATATGGTTTTCAATTAGTATTGACAATATACGAGATTCAATTTTTTTCCCTAAAAAATAAGGCTGTCTATGAAGTAAATATGTCTTATTAGTGGAATATTAAACGCAATATAGTAACACAACTTAGCTGTGGTGCGCGATCACTGGAAACGTGCAATGGATTGAGCTGGTCGAGCACATCCCTTCAAACAGACATCAGTGGAAAGTTTATAGTTCAATCGGATGTCAATGGCAATTAAAACGAGTCATCTAGCTTTTTATTATCGTTAACTGACGAGAGAGAGAGCGCGCGGGCGCACTTCTGTTGAATGCTCCTGATCATTCACTCAGCACGTGTTATTTGGATTAAAACTAAATCGTATATGTAAGTAAAGTAAAACTTGACCTGTTACCTGATTTATGTATAACGAGTGGTTCCCTACATTATTACTGGACGTGTGCATATCAAGAAGTTCCATGAACGCAAACATCCAAAGCGCGTGCCCCGCAAACCAGCTCCTCAGCGCGCGAATACTAAATTAAATTGTCTTTCACGTCACAAAATTATGTAAAAACGCCCGTCTTGACGAGTATCCTAGTAAACAAAAGTCAGTTATATCTCAAGTGAACGTAGCCATGTTCGTGCCTTCTGTCTTAAAGGGGCAGCAATTTAATAAACCTGCTACTGTGTTTTAGTGTTAATCAAACAAAGGACAAATAAATTACTCACTGCTCTTGACTAAATAGTCTACCCTTTTCAACTTTACAAAAATATCCATCTATTTTATTTAGCTATACAGTAATGAATATGCAAATTTTTCACATTTGGTTACTTTATTCAAATGTATTTACCAATCTACCCGAAAAACTCTAAAAACAGTTTATTTCATTTGTAGCTTTTCTTTGATCTATTGTATTTATTTGTCCTATTTGTAATTCGATTATTTGTTCTTATTTTGTTACTGACTGCTTTTAATAATGTTTTAAATTCACATTAATTGGGCTGGTAGTTTTTGTTGTAGTATCAAAATTGGATTAAATAATTGGTATTTCACTGGTGTCTAAACATTTGTACCACTGGCCCGATCCTCATCACTGACCCTGGAACAGCTCTAAACATGTGCTGTGCTATTCAATGAAGATAAAATATGATAGAGCAATAGAATGAACAGTGACAGAAACAGAAGCATGCTTTTTAGCAGGATTAATTAAGCATGAAAATATCTGAATATATATTTGATGAACAAATTAAGCCAACTAATATGATTTATATTCTTTTGGTTTATCTACTAATACATTTTAAAATTACAAATGCAGTGAATATTCAGGGATCGGTTGCGGTATCGATATCGACGGGTAGGCTACCAAAAATGAAAGTATTGGTATCGGTCTCGTTCTGCAAAAAGTGGTATCGGTGCATCCCTAATCGAAAATATTTAACAGGTCCGGTGAGGGAGGAGCAGCTCCCTATTTCGTTGTTTTGCGATGCTAGCAGTACACAGATCGCTGCAAATCATGCCAACTTAAGGTCTGCTGTCGTTGCACCACCTCAGCAGCAAACCAGTGCCATAGTTGAAGCACATTTAAAGATGTGATGAAATAAATTGCTGTTTTGGGATAGTAATTTCACTGCTTAAGTCTGCGTGTGTGAGAATGTGTGTTTGTGGGTAAGTGTGTGTGATGTGACACACTTTATTAATCTTTATTAATGTTTATGGTTGTTAAGTGTCATTTGTTTTTAAGAAGTGCCAAGGTTATTATTCACCTTATTAGGGCTAAGGGCTAACGTTATGGTTAGGATAACTCAAGGGCTAGGGTTAAGATAAGGACAACTGAAACTCAACTCGACACTAATATTGTCATTGTCAATTACCGGTATGTTTTTTTTGTAATGATCACAATTAAACATTAGTGTACCTAATATGTAGGATGTGTGTGACAGTGTCACACCATACCTTATAGTAAGTAGTAAGTGGTGCTTTGCATACCCCTCCCACACCCCCCAAAAAAGGGCTGCTGCTTGATGTCGTGTTGGTAGTAAAAAATATTGTGGAGGTAGTAAAAGGTAGTAAATTCATCTCTATGATTCCTGCATATACCCTGATTTTGTAATGCCCATTCAAAAACATCACGTTTTTTTTTGTTATTATCTTCTTCAAGATAATTAGAATAGCATTTTTGGTTATACCTGTAGCAGGTAGCTAGAAGGCTAATCAGTTAGCAGTATGCTAAGTTAGCAGGCTACTCAACTTGAGGTATGCAAAGGCAGTCAGCTCACCAAAGCTAGCTGAAAATGTTTATTTAACCATTCTGCTATTTGTTATGTGACAATTTAAAATAAGAGGGAATGGGAATGTTAACAGATAGCTTTCCCCAGGTGTTCTAGTGTTCTAGTGACCTTGTGTATCGCTAAAGATACACTGTAAAACACTTTTACTCTAATAACAGCACAGAGGTTTTGTCTTTTGTCATTAACAGTGAAAGAGTTTGAATGCAGAGTGTCGTAGACACCTTGCTTCTGTATTTTAGAACCAGTGGCTGAACGACTTGCCATAATAGTTTGTGCATTTGATGAGGTCATGAGCTTTCTCTTTCTCAGCATAGTTTTCACACAACGGGGTGTCAGCACACTAAATCACACTTTGGGCCTGGAAGATGGCAGACTGTCCTGATCAATGGTAAAACCAGAGCTGTGCCACAGTCCCAGCGGGTTCCACATTAAGGCTAGTTTGCTAAAACTGAGCCAACAAGAGAGATCATTTAAAGCTCAATTTTTGCATTTGATATATTTTTAGACCATTCCAGCGATCTTCCATTCGACCCCTTAGCAGTTGCCCGTAATTAAATTCTCTCTGTTTATGTGTACTTAGTTGCTTTGTGTTTTTCTTTCGTCTGTATCTCTGCCTTGCCTTTGCACTTCCTGCTGACTCTGTTTAGCTTTTCCTGCAGTTTCTGTTTTGTGCCCTCATATACCTCCTTTCAGTCATTTTGCTGCTTCTCAAATCCAGCTGGTGTCATTTTTCAGGGATAGTCTTGGGTAAGCAAAAAGATACAGGAGTAGTTCATCCAAAAATGCGAATCCTCATACCATTCTAGACCTGTATGTGGTTATTTAGGGGCTGTCGTGATCCAGAAGTAAATCATAAATGTAGTCCATAGCCCTATTCGGACGATATTAACGGATAAAATATCTCAGTAAAACTAGCAGAAGTGGGAGGGGAAACTTGATTTGCGCATCGCTGTCAACCTCCTGTCGACGTAATTAGTATGGGAAGTCCGGTTCTTTTCCGCGAACCGGTTCTTTCGGACAGTTCGTTTCAATGAACCGGTTAAAAAAAACGGTTCACCAGTTCTTTTATTTCATCACGTAATGACGTCAATTCTATCATCCTGGCGGATAAAAATACTTCAAATTAAAGACATTTGTAATCATAACTTCAGTTAAATAATATGGATACGTTTCTTACATTTACGTTTTGCAAACGAACCCTGCTGCAGCCTACAGGCGATGTGCTAACGCGGATGTTTTACATGGTTTAAAGATATAAAGTGCATAAATGGTCTTTAAATGGTTATTAAATAAACTTACATTTCGCCGAGTTCGGCCTCTCATTAAGTCCTGGGTTCACCCGTACTGCTTGCTCATGTATCAGCACAGCATCAGTCGGCCGAAAGAAAGTTCTGTTTAGAGACGGTGCTATCACGCATGCGCAGTATCTCCAGCTCTTCGGTTCTCCGTATCGAACGTGTCCGAAAGAAACAGGCTGCGTCCGAAATCGCGTACTATGTGAGTAGGTACTACATTTAAATAAGAACGTACTTCGCGACCGTTAAAAAAGTACGTTCTATATAGTATGAATACGGGTAGTATGAATGAGTCCGGACGTACTACATGCGCCATGTTGTTGTCGCGTGACATACGTAACGTTACGCGCTGTCATAACAGTGCGAAAATTTAAAGAGCCCATTCCACTTACTGCACCAACTTCGCGCTGTTTTTAGTTCTGCTTTCTGTTTTCATCTGCGTTTTTACGTCGTCCGAGCCGACAATCAAGAGGAGGCGTCGGTCATCAGCTGCTCGCAGATCACGCCTTTTGTGGAGTTTCTTAAATAACATTTATTTACCTAATACATTTTACCTCATAAAACACATACAACCCCTATGAACAATGACAGATGTTGATTTTTGGCAAGGAAAAAGCCATTTATTTGCTTGTGATATTACCATCGATAAATAAACATGAATGAATCAATAGAGATACGCATGTGTGTCTGTGTTTATCTCTACAGCCCATAACATTACAGCCGCGTCTCCGGTTTCCGCCATTTTCAAATATAACGACAACAACTCCTCTCCCGTGGCATCATGGGATAGTAAAGTGTCCATCGTATGCGCACTTCAGAATCTACTCCGGGGAAGTAGTAGGTCATCCGGGGACTTTTCGCCTACTGTTTTTCGAATTCTATGATTTCGGACATACTACTCTGCTCGCGTACTGTTTTTCGCATACTATATAGTAGGGAAGTACGCGATTTCGGACGCAGCCACAGTTCTCGGTTCTGTACTGGTGAGTCAAGAACTGGCGAGAAACGTAGCATAGGCCTGTGTGTGCTGAGCTGAGAACTGCTGAAACCTGAATATAGACGACAAAACTAAAAAATCTATGCATGTCTCCAGTATGTTTAATTCGTTATGTTAACACAATATAATCATTTACTAAGCAGTGTACCATTAAAACCTTGGCAAGAGTTTACATCAAAGATTTATATACCGTAAACTTACTTAGAAATTAAATGAGCTGTTCCTGAAAATATTATTTTAGTATAGATAAATTTCCGCGTATAATACCGCATTTTCGTTGCAAAAAAAGTCACATATATCTTAGCAGAAAGTTGAAAAATGTTGCGTTTACTTCACACGAGCAGCTGTTCCCCCCTGTTGCCATGGGAACGTTATGAAGTGACGTAATTATGCATTTTCTGTGATGTAGTATGCTTGCTTATCATATGAAGTAATAAGAAATGACTCTTTACATTAAGGTAGTAGCCTAGTGAGAACAGGATGTTGGGGGAATCACTGTTTTTTCTCTTTTTCATCAAACCACAGTTTTTTCAAGTTCCCGCAATTTCATGGCATAAAATTGCATAAATATTCCATCGCATTTTTTAAGAAACGTGCCGCATATTCAAGGATTTTAGCCCGCAACAATCACAAAAAAACTGGAAGGACTGGCTTTGGTAATTATTACTTTACCCCGCCTCTCCATTAAACTAGTCCCGTCCGAATAGGGCTCATGACTATATTTCAAGTCTTCTAAAGTCATGTAATAGGTTTGCGTGAGAAATCAAAATGTAATGCATTATTACTTTTTAATCATTTATATTCTTTCCTTTCAGTCCAAGTTTACAGCTATCCCCCGTTTAGGTCCAGAATTTAGTAATTGTATGTTATGTTTGGTTTACATTTAGTGCATTGGTCATATGGGCTATTTTGAATGTTTTTTTTTTTTTGTGTGTGTGGTCCTTTATTGAGCTTGACATCCCCAGGTCACTATGAACTGTTTTTGTTGGGCAAGATTCATGTTTCACAGTAAAAAAAAAGAAAAAAGAAGAGTAAACAGGTTTGGAAATAAGGGTGAGTCAATTATTGGATTTTTTGTTTTCGGCTTAATTATTTCTTCAAACTGAAGAGTGTTTGTGAAACATTGTTTATCACTTTAAGCCAGGCATTTCCCCCCTCCCCCCCCCTAAGTCTGAGTGCATAACAAGGGTAAAGGGAGCTGTGTGTCCATCTCTCTGTCACTCTGGTCATTTTCCTGGAACACGGAGTAAAACCCATGAACTCTTTTAATTTGCCTTGAGGATGTGCCTAGACCTTTTCTATCAGACTCAAAAAAGCAGAATCACAGGCATGTTGCATGTCTCAGTTTGTTTTCCAGTGTTGTCTTTTGTGGATTTTTGTCTGCTTACTGTGACTGGCTTTCCTATATTTGTTGGTCCTCTAATAAGTATTAGGCTAGTATTGTCTTCTAAGACCCTTTCAGCCTTGATGGCAGCCAAAATTGCCCAGCAACTGCCTCATGACTCATCACAATAAGGATGAGAAGAAAATTGAACAAAACGAGAACATAAGAGAGAAAAAAAACATTGTCTGCAGTCATAAAGTAATACAAAATGAATAAAGGCAGAAATATCAGCGTTAAGGGCAGCATAGTGACATTGTACATTTGTGTTTCAGCCAGTAAACAAAAATAAAAAACCTCACTGGAAAGCTTATAAGAAGAGTTCTCCAAGGACAAAATGGCTTTTATCTATGACGTTTAAAGGGCCGCTAATATGAAATTTTAAAGTTTCCTAATGTTGTTTTGGAGTCTCCTACAACAGGTTTACATGCATCAAATGTCAAAATGAAATTAAACAAAACTGTTTCATTTTCTCATAATATACATTTGCACATCACCAGATTTTCAATGATTCTCAAATGACTCGCCAAATGAAACAATCTCTCCAAATCCGTCCTTTCCACGAGCTACTCTGCTCTGATTGGCCAGACAGCTCAGTCTGTTGTGATTGGTTTACCGCGTACAATACACGGCGAAAACAAAAACACCCATTGGCATAACACCGACAGCTCTGTGTGTCCTGAGGCTTCCTTCACCATAAACTAAACACAGTAACGAACAATGACGTCGATTTTACCATTTCAATCCGAACGCGAGTCCGATGATGAAACACTAGAAGAAGCATTCATTCAACCCGAACCTCCATCGCGAGGACGACTCGAGCAGGACGTTTCAGTGATTCACTACTCAGTTTGAGGTACATTATGAGATGTTGCTATTCCTCACCATCAGCATTAACAAGTGCATGTCCATCAACCGATTATTTTACTTGTACTAATTTATTTACTGAGTATGTTTCTAATATATTGCGGTGAACCCGTGGAAACTGTATCAATAGCATGTAGGCTATGCAATGTATACATTAGCCGAGCTCTAGCGTGAATGACTGATGTAACATAAACATTGGTAAAACAAATCTTGCTGCATGCTTAATCTTTAGTTTAAAAAAAAAGTAATTAGAACGACAGACAATCTGCATTAATAGACATAGTTTTTGACTAGCTGACTCCGATATTTTAGAAGCAGTCGTCAGAAAAATAGAGGTAACAGGAAGAGTTTAGGATTATGCTGCTGTAGTTTCATGGTAAAGATTAATTTTAACCACAGATTCTTCACATGCTCGTCCTTGGGCAGTGGAAATTTTTTTTTCTTTACCGTCACATTGTGTCACACAGCCAAGTCAAGTCAAGTCAAGTATATTTATATAGCGCTTTTCACAATACAGATTGTATCAAAGCAGCTTCACAGTATCAATCAAAACAACATAACAATGTTTGTTTATTAGTGGAAAACAATAAAATAAAAAAAGACATCCAAGTTTGGAAGGGCTGATCAATGTTATTAATGATTGGTTAATTAATTTGAATATCCCCAACTGAGCAAGCCAAAGGCAACAGTGGCAAGGAACCGAAAAACTCCATCAAGTGACCCAGTGGTGTCCTGAAACTCCATCAAGTAACCCAATGGAGAAAAAAAAACCTTGGGAGAACCCAGGCTCAGTCGGGGGCCAGTTCTCCTCTGGCTTTTATGAACTAGAGGCCGGATTTACAGTAACTGTAAGTTTTAAAATTTTATAAAATTTTAAATTTTAAATTTTAAATTTTAAATTTTATATTATATATTAAATTTATATAATTTTTGAATGCCTGGCTGAAGAGATGCGTCTTTAGTCTAGTTTTAAACTGGGAGAGCGAGTCTGAGCAACGAACAATATCAGGAAGGCTATTCCAGAGCTTCGGAGCTAAATGTGAAAATGCTCTCCCTCCTTTGGTGGATCTGGATATCCTAGGTATGACCAGAAGCCTCGAATTTAGTGATCTTAAAGAGCGCGATGGATTATAGGGCGATAGAAGGTCCGTTAAATAGACTGGAGCTAAACCATTTAGGGCTTTATAGGTCAGTAGCAATACCTTGTAATTAATACGGAACTTTATAGGTAACCAATGAAGTGATGATAAAATCGGTGTTATATGATCATATTTTCTTGATCTAGTAAGAACTCTAGCGGCTGCATTTTGGACTAACTGTAGCTTGTTTATTGAGGATGCAGGACAACCAGCTAATAAAGCATTACAATAATCTAGTCTCGAGGTCATGAATGCATGAACTAACTTTTCTGCATCAGAGACTGATAGCATATTACGTAGTTTAGCAATGTTTCTAAGGTGGAAAAAGGCTGTTTTTGTAACATATGAAATATGCTTTTCAAAAGACAGGTTGCAGTCTAATATAACACCCAGGTCTTTTACAGTAGAGGATAAAGTAACAGGGCATCCTACTATGTTAAAGTAGTGTTGTGAGAGGTTTTGTGGACGGTTTTTAGAACCGATAAGTATTACTTCTGTCTTGTCTGGATTTAATAAAAGAAAATTACGCGTCATCCAATCTTTTATATCTTTAACACAGTCTGTCAATTTGGATAATTTAGCGTATTCATCTGGCCGTGATGAAATATATATTTGAGTGTCATCGGCGTAACAATGGAAACTAATTCCATGTTTCCTTATAATATTACCAAGTGGCAGCATATATATTGAGAATAATAAAGGGCCTAACACAGATCCCTGTGGCACTCCATAGTTTGCCGAAGTTATGATCGATTTTTCTCCATTTAAATAGACAAAATGGTAGCGGTCGGAAAAGTATGACCTGAACCAGCTTAATGCTTGTCCTTGAATACCAGTATAATTTTGTAGTCGATCTAGGAGTATTGTGTGATCTATAGTATCGAACGCTGCACTAAGATCAAGTAAAACTAGTATTGAGATACAGCCTTGGTCCGAAGCTAAAAGTAAATAATTTGTTATTCTAACCAGCGCAGTTTCAGTGCTATGATGCGGTCTGAATCCAGACTGAAACTTTTCATAGATGTCGTTTTCTTGTAAGAAAGAGCCGAGTTGAGCGGACACAGCGTCTCCTCGACATTATGCTCTCCAGTATCCACAGGATCAGCTGCCGGTTTGAGGTTTAAGTTTCCCTGGTGTCTGCGCGCGCAATAAATGGGCGGGCTAATGTTTAATCTTGACGTCACAACGAAACGGCTTTTGACTCGTTTGAAAAACAATTCATTTAATTGACTCAGAGTCGACTCTTACTTTTGAAAGACAATAACTTTATATACGGTGCACTTTCAGATTTAAAACTTTGAAGGATGTTTTCATTCACTTAGAGCTAATATTACACACTGAATGAAAGGTCATTTTCAAAAATCCATAATAGGGGCACTTTAAATATTATCCAGTGTTTGTATCAATAGCCTGTTTGGCTCATCTAGGAGTGATTGCTCAAGTTGAAGAGTTCCACTTCTTTTGAGAACATGATGACTTTGCTTTCATAGAAAGAAGTGAGTGCTAAAAGATTAGATAACCCATACAACAATGGGATTTCCCAAAGCTAAAATCGGTAAACTGATTATTTTCATGGTATTAAATCCTTTGCTCACATAACAAGGCCACCCAGGCTGAATCTTTATTTGGAAGGAGCTAATAGCCTTTTTGTTCGACTCTTGTTTTGCCTTATAATTAAGGGTTTCACACAAACTGTTTATTTCCTCATAACTGTAATGAATGGATTTAGCCGATAATAGATTTCTGATTAAACAAGCCCACAGGTTGATTCATTTCACAATATGTTGTCCACACTAGTTGCTTCTTGCGTAAATTAAATAAAATTTTCTATTATTAATAAAGTAAACATAGTGTTGTGTGCCATTCAGAATTTAACTGATAATTCCAATTTCATAGATTGCAATGAATGAAGGTATTTTACATTTACAGTTTAACTTCGCCGATTTTCACACTGCTTTTTATTGTTATAGTTTTGGTATTAAATGTAAATGAACAATGTTTAATTGTTCTCCGTGTTACCTGGACCAAGAAATTCAGCAGTGAAGTACTCCTTCAAGGAAGTAGAGTAAAATTGAAATGAAAGTCAGTGAAAAACAATATGAATTTTTTTTTTCTTCATGAATTTTTCAATATGAATTAAGTATAAATTTCCACAAACTGTTCTAACAATCAGATTCAGTGATCACTACTACTATTTACGATACAGTGATTATTACTTCTATTATTCTTAATAATAATAATGAAATTATATTATTAGTATCATCATCATTATTCTTATTATGAGCTATACATTTTAATTTGTATCATATACTTTTCATTATTTGAATTGAATTACTTTCATTTTAATGTATACAATCAATATATTTAAAGTTAGCTAAAATCAGGAAGATTTTTTGGTGCTTGACAATTTATGATGTTGAGCAAAACAAAAATCTTTTTAAAGATGTCTCAACTTCTGTCAGACTAATGAAGTTCCTCCGTTCTGCCTTTGATTCTGTGTCTTCGTACACCGTATGGGCTGTCTATCCCTATACATGTAAAATGTGACTGCGGCCTGTCTCATGATATGATGGGCCCCCACGTTTATGTGTCACGAGATACCGTATTTCCTGCTGTCTGTCGTGTCTGAACATCAATAGAGAGAAAGGAATGGAATGAAGGAAAATTGAATAGACAGAGATGGGGAGAGATTGGGATGAAGAGCAGAATGAAAATGGGTAGGGATCACCTTGAGTTTGAAATATTCGAGTTGAAATCTCCTCTGTCTGCCATGCTCGCTCATATATTTCTGCTGTTATTGGCGAAGGTGTAATAGATAGTGGGAACTTGTTATCAAATATTAAAGATGTTATCGGGCCTGCCAGGACTGCCAAAAAGAATCTAGCTTCAGCCCATCCGTACCTTTCTGTCTGTATATCGTGACTCTGTATATCGTCATATCTCTCTCTCTCTCTCTCTCTCTCTCTCTCTCTCTCTCTCTCTCTCTCTCTCTCTCTCTCTCTCTTTCTCTCTCTCTCTCTCTCTCTCTCTCTCACACTCACTCACTCACTCACTCACTCACTCACTCACTCACTCACTCACTCACTCACTCACTCACTCACTCACTCACTCACTCACTCACATGCTTCCAATTAAATTCACATCACATCAACAAATCTATGTCTGTGTATTTGTCTCTCCACCACATTGAACAACAAAGCTGAAGCTACGAAAGAGTAATTGAACCTGACACATTCTTAAGAAAATGCAGAAGAGTGTAAATAATAAAAATTGATGATGGTGGGTAGAAGAAAGAAATGTAAGACATAAGAGGACATTAGGTCAGATCCATTAATAATAATAAATGAATAAAATGCATTCCACCTGGATGGATTCATTGCATGAGCAGACAAGGTACAACGCATGCTTTCGAGTTTCATTATTTTAATACTTTCATGTTTTAATTTGTTGACTGAAAACATGCCAAATAAAGGGAGGGTCTATAATACCTGGAATAAGATATTTGTTTATTATCATCTCTGCTGACAGTGTAGTTTTAGAGTCATACACAGCTATTTTTATAAAAGGCCACCAGTGGAGAAAGATTCTGTTTGGATCCAGATGTTATAGTTACAACATCTGCCAGTATGGGGCTAATTGGATCAAGCTAATCATCCAAACCTTGACCCGTTGGTTAGGACTGGATCATTCTGAGGAGAACATGTCCTTGTTAGAGAGCCTGGTTTGTTTGTGTCTGTCCTCCTTGATTGCGTTCCTTCACATCTCTCTTCTATCTTCTCTCTTACTCTCTCTCTTTCTCTCTGAGCTCCTCTTGTTCGTTCTCTCATCAACCCCAAAATTGTACTTTGTGCATTTTAACCTTTTCAACTGGTGCGTCTATAGCTGTTTAAAATGCGTTTTAAAAGCTTAGAATGTGGATTTTAGAATGAAAATAGGCTATCTGACGTAACAAATTGTAACTACTGCAGTTTCACGTCTGTTTCATAATTTATGTAATAAGATCACAGTAATCTTAATAGGAATTGGTAGTTGACATGGATAGTCATGCCATATTGTTGGAAAGCTCTTAGTTAGTAGACGTTTGCTCTTATGAGCACATAAACAAATGATCAGTTACAATTATTGACTGTTATTCCACTGTTGGGAACAATGTATTAGAATGTATTCATTGTAAATGCTTTCTATTACTTAGATTCAAACACTTTTCAACCAGATTGGTAATTTGTTCTTTAATAATAATAATAATGTTCTATAGAAATTGAGTCACACTTTAGATTAGGATCCAATTCTTACTATTAACTAACCATAAACTACGACTTTTACCTCAGTAAACTCCTAATTACTGCGTATTAATAGTTAGTTAAGGTAGTTGTTAAGTTTAGGTATTGGATTAGGGATGTAGAATATGATCATGCAGAATAAGGCATTAATATATGCTTATAAGTACTAATAATCAGCCAATATCCTAATCATATGTCTACTAATAAGCAACTAGTTAATAGCAAGAATCAGACCCTAAACTAAAGTGTTACCAGAATTGAATTAACGTTTGATTTATAGAATAAACATTTAATAAAATTAACTTTCATTTTATGTATAAAAATCTGTATGTTTACATTTTGATGGCATTACTGTAAAGTTATCTATAAACAACATTTTTTTGTGTGTGTGCTTGACAATTTATGGTGGTGTTAAACAAAGAAAAATCTATTCTGACAGCTTGGTTAATTCTTTTGAAGGTCTGTCATTTGAGAAATCTACATATTAGAAAATAATTCTTGGCATAATTAGTCATAATTAATTATGTATTATTCTTTTCATAATGATATAATTTAAAATAGTGATCATCATTTAAGAATACAAATTTTGGGGCACTGTAGCACAAAAATGCAGAAAGAAAGCAAAATCGAGTGAGAAATATGTTCAAATATTGATTATACTTCTATCTTTGTATCTGTCATGTGAAGTCTGTTTCTGTTCCGGTTTTGCCTGTGTTCCTTTAGTTTATCTCCATGGTTTTTAATGGAGTTCTCACGTATTCCTATAGTTGTGTTAATCATCCCTGTATTTAAGCCCTGAGTTTCCTTTGTTTAAATGTCCGGTATCGTCAATGTTATGTTATTGTCTTTTCTTTATCTCCTGCGATCTCCTGAGTTTGCCGTTGTGGATTTATTGATTAAAGACAGTGTTTTTCATTGTGCGAATTGTGCTTCATTAATCCGATACATGGCAATCTTTCCACCTTGAAAAACACACATATGCCTCTTTTGATCGGATCCATTGCTGTCACAAGTCTTGCTTATTGAAGGACTATAGAGATGATCGTCTCCTTAGCAGAGCAGTAAAATATAGGACTCAACTCAGCCCTGCATTGCCATACCCAGAAAGAGTTTTTTTATATATATTCATCATAAATCAGAGAGATTTGTTCCGTGAATAGTCTGCATGAGGGAAGTATAGCCACTGATTAGAATAAATGTGATGCGGGTAGAGGATTTTAATAGCATAAGAATGCCTTAATTTTTTTTGTTTTTGTTTCGGAGGGCTGATGGCTTGTCCATGGAATGGTGAGGGAAATTCCAAAACACATTTCAGAGTAATCTCCTGTTGCATCACCCTGCAAGTCTGTTGTCAGATTATTGTGGTTATATAGCAGTCCTTTCCAACAGGAGATTAAAGTTACAGAGCCTGAGCCAGCGCTGGCTGTATATTCTGCTGTCTGGAGTCACTTTCCTCCTCTCTTCCCGCCAAGCACGTCGTGTTTTTTAGATCCCAATCGGAGACATCCACATCCATCTTTCACGTGTGTCGGCGCCGTTTGAGGTCAAGGATAGGTCAGGAGCATGAAATCATGCTGTTCCGTAATGAAATAAGAGGCTTCTGACAGCCTGGAATGTTCTGCTGACCAGGTAATGGGGAAGTTGAACATGGAATGAAGCGCCGCCATGACAGCTCTGAGAGATACTGCCGTCAACTAGTGCTACGGCTGCAAAACAATACAAATCCCCTTTCACTCATAGCAACGCTCCTGGATCATTCTACCCATTTTTGACCATTTTCTGACAGGTTTCTTCAACTTTAGACATGTTTACATTAGCGTTTAAAAGTTCAGGGTTTTCTTTTTGAAAAAAAAAGAATAAAAAAAAAAGCTGAATATTGTGCGAACGACAGTGATGAGATGTTATTTCACACTGAGATTAGAGAGGCTTTGCTCCTCAACAGTACTCTGCTTTTCTGCCCACTATTTTTGTTTACGGTTTAGTAACCAAGCAAAAATCACAGTTGTGAATGAACGTTGTGTTATTATCGTTAACTAAAACTATTAAAAACATTTAGAAGCTGAAATAGAACAAAATATAAAAATGTGTTGAATGCACATTAAGGATCAAAGAATCCTTAATGTGTAACAACTTTTTATTTTTGTTATATAAAGGTCACATTTAAACTGTCTTCAACTTCTTTCATGTCTTCATTTATTTTCGCTGCATGTAATCTTTTATGTATTGATTTATATAGTTGTATCCCTTGCCTAGAACCAGACTTTCAATTTGTATTATGAAATGCATCATAAATTAACTAACAGTTTCAATATTTTGAGAAAATGATTAATATATTTATAACATCTGACATATTTCCACCACTACAAACAAAATGTTTTCTTACATAAGGAGACAATGTTGTCGGTGAAGAGCTTTAAATGGAATATTAGACTGGAATATGCATCATTCATTACCAATTAAACTTGCGATTTTGTCACAATATGCAAAAAGTGTGAAGGTAGTATTTAAATGTACTAAAAATAGCCTACATGCTAACTGATATCAGCCTCAGCAAGACCATTTATTTCCATCACATAATGTCACTATCCACAATTCATAATTTGAGATGACTTCCAGAGGGAATATATTATAGCAATACTGTATACTACAAAAGTGATTGAAAAGTGATACTCTTTTATGATTGAAAACCAGTTTATTGTAGTTTATAATAGTTTTATAAATATTTTGAAATAGTTTTTATTTTTATATTGTATGTTTTCATGTAACCTTTTTTTTAAAACAATTTTATTATTTAGATTATTTTTTCTTTTATTTGATGTGCTTTTTATGTAATTTTATTAGTTTTAAAACAAATATTGCTATTTAGGTTTATTTTATTTTTATTTTTCAGTTTTAGTTAGTTTGTTTTTATTAATTTCCTGTTAATAATTTTAGTGCTTCAACTTGCAATAAAATTATTTCAGGTTATTGCCAAGGCAACTTTTCTCATTTTCGTTCGGTTAGTTTTTCACCAAATATTTTATTCTATTTCAGCTTCTAAATGTTTTTTTCTTTTTTTTTTTGTTTAAGTTTAAGGTAACGATAATAGCACAACGTTTATTCACAACTGTGATTTTTGCTTGTTTACTAAACCGTAAACAAACATAGTATTTCTTTTCCTTTTTTTCTTTATTCTTTTTGGGAAGCAATACCTTCAGGCGTGGGCAGAAAAGCAGAGTACTGTTGAAGAGCAAACATAGCCTCTGCGCTCTCGATGTGTAATAACATCTCATCACTGTCGTTCGCACAATATTGATTTGATTTCATTACACTGGAGCGACCGTCCTTTACTCACAGCCTTTGGCGAGTGTGAAGCGTCTCTCCCGGTCCCCGGGGACTCGTGCCCCTTACGCTCACATTATGAGCCGATGCGTGTGTGTGTGTGTGTGTGTGTGTGTGCGCGCAGCATACCGAGTGAGAGCCATGTGTCACAGTGCACGCAGGCCTCCTGATGAAGCCATTATTTCCTCTATAGGCCTCAGGGGCCCTTTAGTGAAGTTGGCATCCATTTTCTCTCTCTTTCTCATTCTCTTTACTTGCTTTGGCATCCTTTTTCTAGTTTTCTGTTCTCAATGACTGTCAAAACTTGTGCAAAAAGAAAACTCGAGAAAAAGATGCGAAATGCCAAAAAAGATGAATGATGTTCTTTTCAGTGTGGTTGACAGACTCGTCCTTGTTTTCTCTCATTATTTCTTAATTGTTTCATTAATGTAAGATTAATGAAGCACAATGCAAATGTAAGACAATAATTAAAATATACCGCAGACGGCCCATTAAAACACTTTTTGTGAGTTTGATGGAAACTATTATGATGGTGTTTAATAGATACCACTTTGTGTTGATTAATATACAAGGCATCACTTATGTTTATTTATGTATTTCCACTGTATAACACTGCGTATTTAATCGTATTTAATATCCAGCCTTAAACCAAGACTAATTTACTTGAGAAGCAAAATTGCGTAAGATAATTAGATTTGATTTTATTGGACTTGATTGAATAAGACTTGATTTCAGAAAATAAATCATGAATTAAGAGCATTTTCCTATAAATGATTTACTGCTATGTGCAATCATTGTAATTATGTTACTTCAAATGTTGAAACTACTCTGATTTTAAAGGCCAAATAAATTTTTGCAGCTCATGTTTTCCTCTTTTTGTGTTTTCAGATATTGCTAGAGGCGACTGTGGACCGCAGAGGCTACATTGCAGTTGATGACATACTCCTATTGAACTACCCCTGTTGTGAGTAGCACACAGCTGCCATTATAGTGTGAGGGTGTATGTGTGTTTGTTTAAGCAGCATGAAAATGTGAAGGACTTTGCAAATGGCCTTTAGTGTAATATTGTTATATGTCTAATCTATGCTATTGTGGGCCAATTTGCTGGAGCAAAAAACAAGACAAAAAAAACTAATTTACAGGATTATGTTAAGCATTACCATATACCATTGTGTTTATACTTGTGCTTATACATTGCTGCAATCGACTAAAAACAATTAACCGGTTAGTAGAAATTACATCGTGTGTCATTTGCATGTACTTCTCAATAGTTGAGCAATTAGATAAATAGATAATAATTATGATTGTCAAATGTTGAATTATTAAATTATAAAGTCTGATATACTATTTATGTAACCATGTTGTCAGTGGCATTTTTAATTTTTAAAGAAATTTCATGGCACCCATAATATTTTATGTTATGAACATCTTAAAGGGGTCATGACATGAGAAAGCAAATTTGCCTTGATCTTTTGGTATATAAGAGATCTATGTACTATTAAAACTTCCTGCAAGTTTCATAGCTTAAGACGTCCTCCCCATTATAAACGAAGCATTTATTTAATCAAGCTCATACAGCTCGTTCTAGATCATTTGAACTTAGTGACGTCACGATACGAAGTGACGTACCAGTCGTTTGCATATGACCGCCTCCAGCGCAGGACAACTATGCCTCATTTCGCATCATCGCATGCGTAGTCGTGCGGCTCGCGCCCACATGTGTTCAGTCGACATGCAGCGAGTGGGTCTGTTTACAAGATGACTGCGATGCCACGCAGATGTGCTGTTCCTGCTGTGAACAAACAACATGTTTGAATACGCTGCCGAACGATCCAGACGTCCGGGAAAGCAGTTGGATGCAGTTTATTTGCAGCATATGCAGCGCGCCAAAGCTTTATTTGATCGGCGAGTGATCAGATGAGTGTGACAGGGCATGTTACTGAAATAACGAGCAGAGAGAAAGAGAGCCCCGGCCGCGCGCGCGCCTTCAAACTGTCTTGCGCTCTCTCTCCCCCTCCCTCGCGCATATGAATCAAAATCAATTGAGAATTGACACGATGGTAAAAGATCGAAAGACCGAAGTTTCACGTGGTGGAGCATTGTGTAGTCTACATGTGATACAAAATGATTAACGTTAATAATTTATGCATAAGCAGCAGTGACGTTAGCCAATCATAACAGTGGGCATTAACACTGAACTCTTAAAGGGGAAACGCCCCCAAAACAGACTGTTTGAATCAGAGGTGAGAAACAGGGTGGGAAAAGGTCATAAATCACTACATGTTTTAAGTTTTTACTACATGTTTACTATAATTGAACCTGAGGGAACATAAGAAAACAAGACAAAAAACCATGTCATGACCCCTTTAACATAGAATATGTCAAAAAGAATAGAGCACCAGCTTAATCAAAAATAAAATAATAATTCAAAAAAATGATTAACACTTTTCATTTAAATGTTTCATTAAAAAAAAAAACATCAACATATTGAACAAAAAGATGAGGAAATCACATTTTTGTCAAAGACTGCATCCGGATAGGATTCAGAAGACCAATGATCAAAACATAGATGGAGTAGATCGAGTCCGTCAACACCCTCAAAGCTTCACAGTCCTATACCTCTTCCTGGGTTCGACATTTGAATGAATGAGGCATTTATATAACGCTTTCATATGTACTACTGTACACCCAAAGCGTTTTACAATCATGTTAGGGTCTCTCCTCAACCACCACCAGTGTGCAGCATCCACTTGGACAGCCACAGTACAACGGCGCCAGTGCATGGCGCCAGCAGGAATGATTCATCAGTGCAAGTTCAAAGAAGTTTGTCATTTGGATAATGTAAACCAACAGCCAAATAACTATTTATTCAACTAAACGAGACCCATAACAAATTAGTAAGCTCTTTTTCTCTGGAGGAAAATCTGAGAAGCAGGAGACTTAAAGGTGAAGTATGTAGATTCTGCGGCACTAGAGGCCCCTAGCAGAATTAGAAAAATAAAGCTTATTTTCAAACTCCCTTTCACATGTATGTTGCACCTCCCCCAACTCCAACATCACAAACACAGCTTTTTCGGGTGCTTGCGATGTCATGTTTCAACACGTAAAAGTAGGCTACTTTCAATAAAAGGTCCAACATATTAGCACTTTTAACACTTTTAGCTGTATTGCTATGTGTCATGAGTTAGCAATCAAGGAAACTAACATGTAAGTGTCTTGCTTATAATTCGCCTTTGGCTAAGCCACCCCTAGAATGTAGATTGACCAATCACAGCACAGCCAAGAACGAGCTCCCACAGAGGTCCGACACTTTTTCACAGCGCTCCATTGACTTTAACACAGGCGTCTCATATTTTTGGTCTAAATATGGTTAAACGTTGTGCCTGGGGCATTTGTAACAAAGATACGCGTTTCCCAGAGAGGTTGGAGGGGGGTGTCCGTTTTTTTTTTCCTTCCCAAAACCAAAGTCAAATCCTGACAAGTGTCGTCTTTGGATTAAACTGTGTGAACGTTTGTGAACACAGTCAGCGAAACCCCTCAACAAGCTCACTTGTGTGCTCTTAAATTTAGCTTTTAACCTTACTGTTAAGTTAAACTAGTTAGACAGTTTTATGCTGTTAGGTTATGATTTCGGTTCTCTACCCTAATTAATGAAGAATCAAGGTGCTAGCAAGCAAGCTTATAGCGATAGTTTAGTTATCACGTAAGTCAGGATTGTATGTTTTGAGTAGCGGCTGGATGTTAGCTAACTTTGTTATTCAAGATACAAACACCTAACGTTAATGTTACAGACACGCTGTGGTAGTTTTGAAGGTGACTAACGTGGACACAGTCCAACGTTTATTGTTTAAATTTCTTTTTAAAAAATTACCAAATTTGAAAGGTGAGACTTTGTTTAATATGTTTCATATCAAAAGTAACTGAAAAGTAACCTGGTCTGTCCTGCCTGTCAGCGTGTTGTCAGTCTCCTCTCTGCTCCGCGATGAATTTTTCACTGTGTGAGAACATGGTGTGTGTGAGAGCGGCATAGCTTGATGGACATAGCGACAGTAACTAAGGGGAATTAGCCCAATCAACGTATCTGCACTGGGCACTTTTTTTTTTTACACATTTTGTTTGAGGCTGAGTAAACACTATAAACTGGCCCTGGTATTTGTCTTTCTGAAGGGGTGCATGATGATGCTGTATGGTATTGAAGAATCCTTGGTAGCACATAGCATCTGCATCACAATGCCCTGTTCACTTTGACGTGTTTATGGCCTGTTTAATCTCTGAAGGTCTAAATGCAATACATTTTGGCTTGCAATTCTGTAACCTAAGCTGGTTCCACAGCGACGAAACACCCTCTGGCTCCTCCTGCTGCAGTAGCCACGCCCCAAACTCTCACTATTGGCTGAGCTGGAAAGAGATTGACGGATCTGAGCTGATCTTAATGTTTTGATGATGCTCAATGTTTACACTTTTGGGAGAGATAGACCC
Organism: Semotilus atromaculatus; assembly: GCA_031834385.1. Classification (NCBI taxonomy): domain Eukaryota; kingdom Metazoa; phylum Chordata; class Actinopteri; order Cypriniformes; family Leuciscidae; genus Semotilus; species Semotilus atromaculatus. The sequence continues at coordinate 7,081,389 of JAULUF010000019.1, read as the reverse complement.
ATGAATGGCATACTAATAGTAGTAAATGAATAATAAACTGGGTTAAGAATGCATTTTAACATAAATCTTATATAGCCTACTTCAACTTTAATCAAGTCTCCATTTGCACTCTGGGAGTAACAATTGAGGTATATCAGCTATCTCATTTATTTTGATGCGGGTGCTACTATTTAACATTTACTGTTCAGTGCATTCATCAGTATGCTGCATATGTACTGCATTAGTTTGTGGGAAGCTGAACTCTGCTGGTTGCCAGCATGCTGAGATAGCCTGCTAGCTGCCGGACATGGTAGAAAACAAACAGATCAGAGTAGGGAGGAGATGTTGCAAGGGAATGTGTGATGTGTTCGGCCCTCCAGTGCAGTGAAGACTCTGTGTACGGAGCTGTGATTTCTTTTATTGCCGAGGGGGAAAGTAGAAATCCTTTAAACATCCCTAATCCAGCAGAGCTAGATATTTGTTTTTGTATGCTGTCTGTAGACTGGAAGTTAAAGTTCTAATGGTAGTATTGAAGACTGGTGTTGTTTATTAAAATCCTTTTTATGTAGCTTATCAAAATCTCACTGGCTGTCTAAATGACTAATTTTGGTAATTGGTGTCAGATAAAGACTTTCATGGACAAGCTATTTGTGCAAATTCTTTGGCCTACAATCTAGTTTAACAAGGTACTAAAGGTGGTGTGAGTATTTACATTAAGTCATTGTCATTTTTATTCATCTTTTTAGACTTGTACTGTATATAATTATATTTTTACAATACAATAATTTACAATACAGATTGCTTCAATGCAGCTTTACAGTGATAACAGGAAAGTAATGCAACAAAGTTTGTTTCGGCTGTACAGCAGATCTAGAAGAAAATACTGTAATAGTCCAGCTTAAAGGACCCGTATGTAAGATTGTGGCCAAAACTGGTACTGCAATCACTTTCAAATTACTGCCTCGAGGTTGTCAGATATGCTGCAGGATCCGATTCCAACACGTTTGTATCTGCAGCTGTGGGAACTAGAGCAGAGCTGGCAACCCGAATGCCGCAACACTACTGACTTTGTGATTGGTAGATCGGTGGAGGGTGGAGCATCAGACCAAAACACAACATGACAACATCAACATCAGTTGAGGGCTGCAACCACTTTTTAAATGACAATATCCTGGCCGGACTACTGTTGTTAGTGATATAAGTATTTTAAATGAACATGATTTCTTAATGTCTAGTGACATATCAGGGAAAATGTATGATTAATTGAAATAAATTTCTTACATACAGCTCCTTTAAGTAAGTTCAGTGATGGTTCATTTCTGTTGTATAAAATGTATTCATTTAGTACATTTATCTATACAGCCGCTCTAGAGAAAACGGTGATGTCATCATCCAGCTCAGTTCAGTTCTCATATAATGCAGTTCTCATTTAGGGCAGTTCTCCTCTTTCCAATGAACGACTAGTGTATGATTATAGGAAGATTTGTTTGGATTTTAGAAATATTGGGCAGTCCCTGTAAAGTACACCAGATAGCAGTACATCTAGAATCAACCTGTAAATTCAGATATTGCTAATTATTCATGCATATTGCGTTTTAGGCCTACTTTGCATAATTACTTTAGTGAATCGGGTGCTAGAACAATGCAGACTGCGTGTGCAAATAATAAATGATGCAGCGGGTGCGATTCGTTCTTAGTGAATCCTGCCTAATCTGACTGGCTTTTATTAAAACAAGCTGTTTTATACGATAACAACATGTCTGTATATTTATTTGAGAGATGCAAGCCTTTTCCAAGGCCGATTCAATAGGCTCCGACAGCACAATTATCAACTGTAATGGTTTCTGATGTGCTGAAATGTGTTTTAGAGACCAGTTGATAGGGATAGGTGGCACACCGCAGAGATGCGGTCTTCGCTCCAAGTTAACAATCCCTTTCACAACCCCTGTGGGACACCTTAATGCTTTTAAGGCTTTATAAAACTGTAGTGATATTTATACATATTTAAACAGAGAAAACTGACAAAGTACTATTAGATGGTAATAAAGTGCAATTCCAAACAAGCAAATCAACAGATGCTGTGGTCATGACGGCTCATCTCTGCTGAGTCTCCTAACACCCTCTTCCTTCGCCCCCCCTCCCCACTTCCTGCAGGCGCCAGATGGCATCATCTAAGCCCCACTGTGCACATTAAATAATTAAAACTCTCATCAGGACCTGGACACACATTGTCGTGAGTGGCATTGCGCCAGACTGCGGAAATCACCATTTGGCAAGACATGTCAAAAAGGAAAGGCAGGCAAAAAGAGTACAACGAGTGAGAAACCGAGAAGATTTCCTTCTGATTCCTTTTGTTCTTCTCTACACATCATAACCTTAGAGTTGTGGCAACTGCAATATCTATTAATCAAAGTCTTCAGGACTCAAACGAGCATATTTAATAGCTGACAGATTTCCAGTCCCTTTTCATATTTCCTTGCCTTGTGATTCATGTTGACTCATAAAAACATGAATTGAGCATCACACAGCGGAATCCACACTGAACGCGTGGCCACCCGTCGACTACAAACAATGTAGCTTGGGCCTCCGCCTGGTTTTACAAATAAGATAAACAATATACGCTCAGAGTGGAACAGCATTCTGTTATATCAGACCTCATAGCCTATTTATCTCCTTTGATTGACAGTTTTCAGATGTGTGATGTGTGGGTATGCGGTTTACGGTGATTTTATATACATCCTTAAGAATGTGTTTTTAGATTTCCAACACAAGCCTGTGAATCTAACCAAGACAGCCTTCTTATGAAACCTACAACATGGGAGAAATGTTTTTTTTTTTTTTATGCAACCATTACCGTGCCAATAAGGAAACTAGCCAAAAATTAAACAAATTCACATGGGAGATTGTAATGGAATGAAGCAAATTTGCAGCTCAAAAGCATTAAAACGTTTTTTTTTTTTTTCTGAAATAAATCCTTGTATTGTAGGGCAAAGTTTTACCGTTGACTGCATTTTAGTTATTCTTGTAGTTGTGGCTACTGCAATCAAAAGTCACATGACATCATATTCACATAAAATAGCTCACTTCGGCATTGTGAATAAGGTGGATATCGAAACCATGTACAGGTACAACTTTTTTTCAGTACGTGTATTTTTAATAAAACATTCATGTAGTTGAATTGGCGGGACATTAAAAGTGATCTCTCATCTCCATGCAAGTAGAAACAGTTCAGTAGTTCAAAATATTAAATTATACATAAACTGTACGCTGTTTAAGTAACAATCAAACTGTCAGGCGTGCAGGGCTGGCTGCTGTTCCCATAGGAGCTCTCCTCCGCTCTCAGAGACTAAACACTGTTAACTAACACATGAAGCTATTCATGTTGCCCGAGGGCCTTTTTACATCTGACACCCTTTCAAAGAACTGATAAAAAAAAATCGCTTATACATTCGCAAATAGAATGTGCAAGCCATATTTAATAGAACCTCAGCATTTATCTGTTTGTTTAACTTTTTTGCTTTTTTGCTTTTTGCTCTTGTCCGCCTTCTTGTTTTGGTAGGCTTCAGCACTTGAGTGAGTAGTGTGTCCTCTGCCACCAACAGGCTCTAAAATTGGTTTCTTCATACAGTGTATTTTGTAATATAATGTGCAGACAATGAATGTAATATCTTGGCTGCACCGTCTTTTCATAGGGGTGTTTTTGTGCACTTTATATAGCATATTGTAGTAATCTTGCACCTGTATTTTCTCTTGGGGATCAATAAAGTATTTATTTTTATTTTTATCTATCCTATCTATCTATCTATTTATTTTTTCTTTTATTCTGTTTAATCCCTGACTTGAAAAAAAATGTCTTCAAATGAATAGATATGACTTTTAAATTCAAAAGGTCATATTTCAGTTTAGTTGAAACGAGATTTAGTTTAAAGGGAAGGAAAGTACCAAGAACCATAAATGCTGGAGGAAGATTATCTAGACCTTTTTATGTCATAGGATTTATCAATTGTCTCACATACAGGCAAGGAAACAAACCATATATGGACACAGCGTTTAACTAGCAAGTCAAACTGGAACAAATCAACATTTCTGGCCGCTAAGAGATTGTTTCCCTGCATTTGAAGTCCACATGAAATAACGTTCGCAACGCATTTTGCTTCCAAAATATGACACGTTTGATGGAAGATAGAATATTTAAGTGGAGAAATGTTGGGCAGGACTTGACTGGATTGTGAAATGTGGGCGTTACGTACCAGAAATAAGCCACTTGGTTCAGGCGTGATGTTGACAGACAATGTCAGCAGAAATGCAAAATATTTTTTTCTGTTTATATCAGAAACATGTATTTCAGTGTTGACTTTAAGCATGTTGTAAAGTGTGAAAGTGTGGTCAGCATCACTGTGGACTACTGTATGCACACTACCATTCAGAAGATTAGAGTTGGTAAGATTCTTTTTGATAGAAATTAATACTTTTATTCAAGCAAGGATGCATTCAATTGATCAAAAGTAACAGTAAACACTTTTACATTGATACAAAAAATATTTTGGAAAAAATCATGTTATCATTAAGGCTGTATGTATTTGATCAAAAATACAGTTTAGCATCATTACTCCAGTCTTCAGTGTCACACGATCCTTCATAATTCATTCTAATCGGGTAAAGTGTCTTTACTGTCAGACGTTTGATCAATTGAATTCATCCTTGCTGAATAAAAGTATTAATTAAAAAAAAATCGAATCGACCCCAAACTTCTGAATGGTAGTGTATGCTGATAATTGTTAAATTTTTTCCTGTTACTTTGAATATTTTGTTGTTATTCTGAACCCCTCATGTCTCTGTGCTCAGATAAATCTCCTCATTTCTCTCGCTTGGGAGACGTGGAGGTCAACGCTGGACAAAACGCCACTTTCCAGTGCGTAGCAGCAGGACGTCCCTCTGAAGCAGAAAAGTTCCTGTTGGAAGTGAGTATAGATTGATTTTTATAGAGGTATTTTTAGAATAATGGAATAATCATCTAAAGGCTGAGGTTGCCATCTGTCATGACTTACTGAAAGTCAACCAAATTTGCACCAAATGTGCTCAAAGCACCTGAATGAAAGAGCAGAATTAGGGTACTGTAAACGTTAAGAACACTTTTGTTTAAATTTATTTTTTTCTAAAACTCCTATTGTTCATCAGATGCGATCAGAGAGGCCATGTTTATGAAATCAGATTACATTTTTCTATTTGTCATAAAACAAAGCTTTACTTGACAACCTTTCAGTTACATTTCAGATCTTTAAGAAAATTAGTTCTGTAAATCTTCAAAAGCAAAGCCGTGTAGAGATCACTTTTTCTTCGTCTGCCTTTGTTATATAATATAATTGTTCTGAGAGTATTTTTAGGATCTAACAAGGTCTTTAGAAGGAACATTTCCAACTGCCCTGAGAGAGCTGAAGTTTCTGGCATCAAAAGGTGGAATTAAATTAAATGAATGATTATGTCGCATCAAGGTCAAGGACAGATGCCTGTGGTTACAAGCTGTCACAGCGACAAGAAGATTTTGCAATAATCAATGTCCTCAAACCCTCTGAAGTGCTCATTCCTCCCCTAAACACAGCAGGAGATATATGATTCTGTCTTCACTTCCATTTTATATGGATGTTTTCTTACTTCCTCTGTCTGTAGTTGTAGCTGTAGCCTAGTTTCTGCCTTTAATCATGGATATCGTACTCTGTAAATGCGGTTTTCCCCCTTTTTTGGCAGCTGTGGACCTTACATAACAGTGTGACATTTTGGTAACCTCTATATTTTACAGTTTATAGCTGTCATTAAGTGTGTGTGTGTGTACTTTAATGTTAAAATATTGTTTAACTAATGATTTTTTACATTTTCCCTATACAAGTATGCATGTAATTTACAAAGAAAATATATACAGTATATTTAACAAGACTATGAGGTCAGTAATTTTTGTGTGTATATCGTATATGTGTGTTGTTTTTATATATATATATATATATATATATATATATATATATATATTAAAACTACATATACACTCACCGGCCACTTTATTAGGTACCCCATGCTAGTAACGGGTTGGACCCCCTTTTGCCTTCAGAACTGCCTCAATTCTTCGTGGCATAGATTCAACAAGGTGCTGGAAGCATTCCTCAGGGAGTTTGGTCCATATTGACATGATGGCATCACACAGTTGCCGCAGATTTGTCGGCTGCACATCCATGATGCGAATCTCCCGTTTCACCACATCCCAAAGATGCTCTTTTGGATTGAGATCTGGTGACTGTGGAGGCCATTTGAGTACAGCGAACTCATTGTCATGTTCAAGAAACCAGTCTGAGATGATTCCAGCTTTATGACATGGCGCATTATCCTGCTGAAAGTAGCCATCAGAAGTTGGGTACATTGTGGTCATAAAGGGATGGACATGGTCAGCAACAATACTCAGGTAGGCTGTGGCGTTGCAACGATGCTCAATTGGTACCAAGGGGCCCAAAGAGTGCCAAGAAAATATTCCCCACACCATGACACCACCACCACCAGCCTGAACCGTTGATACAAGGCAGGATGGATCCATGCTTTCATGTTGTAGACGCCAAATTCTGACCCTACCATCCGAATGTCGCAGCAGAAATCGAGACTCATCAGACCAGGCAACGTTTTTCCAATCTTCTATTGTCCAATTTCGATGAGCTTGTGCAAATTGTAGCCTCAGTTTCCTGTTCTTAGCTGAAAGGAGTGGCACCCGGTGTGATCTTCTGCTGCTGTAGCCCATCTGCCTCAAAGTTCGACGTACTGTGCGTTCAGAGATGCTCTTCTGCCCACCTTGGTTGTAACGGGTGGTTATTTGAGTCACTGTTGCCCTTCTATCAGCTCGAACCAGTCTGGCCATTCTCCTCTGACCTCTGGCATCAACAAGGCATTTCCGCCCACAGAACTGCCGCTCACTGGATGTTTTTTCTTTTTCGGACCATTCTCTGTAAACCCTAGAGATGGTTGTGCGTGAAAATCCTAGTAGATTAGCAGTTTCTGAAATACTCAGACCAGCCCTTCTGGCACCAACAATCATGCCACGTTCAAAGTCATTCAAATCACCTTTCTTCCCCATACTGATGCTCGGTTTGAACTGCAGGAGATTGTCTTGACCATGTCTACATGCCTAAATGCACTGAGTTGCCGCCATGTGATTGGCTGCTTAGAAATTAAGTGTTAACGAGCAGTTGGACAGGTGTACCTAATAAAGTGGCCGGTGAGTGTATATATATATATATATATATATATATATATATATGTAGTTTTGTATATATATATGTAGTTTATGTATACATGTAGGGATATATACAGTGAAGAAAATAAGTATTTGAACACCCTGCTATTTTGCAAGTTCTCCCACTTAGAAATCATGGAGGGGTCTGAAATTGTCATCGTAGGTGCATGTCCACTGTGAGAGACATAATCACACAAAGAAAAGAATCCAGAAATCACAATGTATGATTTTTGAACTAGTTATTTGTAAGATACAGCTGCAAATAAGTATTTGAACACCTGAGAAAATCAATGTTAATATTTGGTACAGTAGCCTTTGTTTGCAATTACAGAGGTCAAACGTTTCCTGTAGTTTTTCACCAGGTTTGCACACACTGCAGGAGGGATTTTGGCCCACTCCTCCACACAGATCTTCTCTATATCAGTCAGGTTTCTGGGCTGTCGCTGAGAAACACAGAGTTTGAGTTCCCTCCAAAGATTCTCTATTGGGTTTAGGTCTGGAGACTGGCTAGGCCACGCCAGAACCTTGATATGCTTCTTACCGAGCCACTCCTTGGTTATCCTGGCTGTGTGCTTCGGGTCATTGTCATGTTGTAAGACCCAGCCTCGACCCATCTTCAATGCTCTAACTGAGGGAAGGAGGTTGTTCCCCAAAATCTCGCAATACATGGCCCCGGTCATCCTCTCCTTAATACAGTGCAGTCGCCCTGTCCCATGTGCAGAAAAACACCCCCAAAGCATGATGCTACCACCCCCATGCTTCACAGTAGGGATGGTGTTCTTGGGATGGTACTCATCATTCTTCTTCCTCCAAACACGGTTAGTGGAATTATGACCAAAAAGTTATATTTTGGTCTCATCTGACCACATGACTTTCTCCCATGACTCCTCTGGATCATCCAAATGGTCATTGGCAAACTTAAGACGGTCCTTGACATGTGCTGGTTTAAGCAGGGGAACCTTCCGTGCCATGCATGATTTCAAACCATGACGTCTTAGTATATAACCAACAGTAACCTAGGAAACGGTGGTCCCAGCTCTTTTCAGGTCATTGACCAGCTCCTCCCGTGTAGTTCTGGGCTGATTTCTCACCTTTCTTAGAATCTTTGAGACCCCACGAGGTGAGATCTTGCATGGAGCCCCAGTCCAAGGGAGATTGACAGTCATGTTTAGCTTCTTCCATTTTCTAATGATTGCTCCAACAGTGGACCTTTTTTCACCAAGCTGCTTGGCAATTTCCCTGTAGCCCTTTCCAGCCTTGTGGAGGTGTACAATTTTGTCTCTAGTGTCTTTGGACAGCTCTTTGGTCTTGGTCATGTTAGTAGTTGGATTCTTACTGATTGTATGGGGTGGACAGGGGTCTTTATGCAGCTAACGACCTCAAACAGGTGCATCTAATTTAGGATAATAAATGGAGTGGAGGTGGACATTTTAAAGGCAGACTAACAGGTCTTTGAGGGTCAGAATTCTAGCTGATAGAAAGGTGTTCAAATACTTATTTGCAGCTGTATCTTACAAATAAATAGTTAAAAAATCATACATTGTGATTTCTGCATATTTTTTTTAGATTATTTCTCTCACAGTGGACATGCACCTACGATGACAATTTCAGACCCCTCCATGATTTCTAAGTGGGAGAACTTGCAAAATAGCAGGGTGTTCAAATACTTATTTTCTTCACTGTATATACCTACACACATTACCGACCCAAAACTTTTGAACGGTTTATGAATATTACCATTGAAAATATAAAACATTTTACAGTATATGGTGAGGTAACTTAGTTTTAAGTTTACATTTTTTTAAACTGATACCAAAATGGGCATTTTTCAAATGCATCTGTAATGTGTGGCACGTTTAGTAAAAACAGATTGTCCCCAGCTCTCTTACTGTATGTTTTCCCTACATGTTTGCCTGTCTTGTAGTTCACTGAATGTGATTGCTAGGTTGAATAAAGACAAAGTGGCCCTCAAAGCCAGATGATTGTACATTTGGCTTTGTTTTATACGAACCTCAAATTTGCAGCCATTACCCTCACATTACCCTTACATTCAGGTCTGGTTTGTGTGGTCTGAACCACATTGAAAGCCTAAACACTTTAGCAGCCCCATAATAAACAAACACAGATAGTTGTGTAGCAGCCACTGACCTCCTTCTCGAAGTGCTTTCTGTTCGTATGAGTGCACTCTCAACGCTCATTTTGTGTCCTTGGTATTCAGAGAGGGGAAAATGCGAATGTGGTGACATCTTGGATGGGTGCTATTCACACCACTGTCTCGCTATGATTACCTGAGCCGCAGTGAAAGGTTGCTGCTATCAAGTGTGGCTTTGTGTGAGAGACGTGTCTGGTTCCTCACCAAGCTCCACGTAGCAATTCCCAATACTAAGTTAAGCGCAAGACTTCTTTACGTTTGGTCCTTATTTCTGGTCCTTATTATTCAGATGAATCATACTTCAGTGTCCAACTTTTATGGCTATTCTCTCAACATAAATTTAAGCTTTGCATTAGTCATTCATCTGCATGAAATGGCATCATTGCTGCACTTACAGAGGTATACACAGAGTGGAAGTAAAAAGCGAGATTGCATCCGAAAGCGATTTCAATACCCCGCATATTGATAGCGGCTCCTCGATGCCTGCATATTATATACAATATAATAACCCAACTGTTGCGAGAGAACGCAAAAACATTAAAATATATGTTTTCCTATGTTTCATCTCATATTGATATTCATATTGATCTCATATATAATGTGTCAATTCCTTTCCAGACATGCATAGTATTTGGCTTTTGGCACAACCCTAACACTTATGGTGGTTTTATAGCTCTTTTTTGTCCATTTTGGAGCTTGACAGCCTGTTGTCACTATGATATATGTGTGTACCTTAAATATAAGATGCATAATTGATAGCTTTGTCAAGTAATTGGGCAAATGCAATTTTAGTCTTGTTTTGGCTGAGTATCTGAGTTTAATGACAAATGACTTTATCTCAGAAAAGTACATTGCTCATTCAGTGTTTATATAAGTACTTGGCAGCGTATGCTTGGTGAGTAGGCTGAAGCGTGTTTTCATGTTTGTCTTCTTTTCTAGCGGCACAATGGTGAAGTGTCCTCAGGTGGTTCTGTCAAGCACTTGGGCCGCAACCGCTTCGCAGTGTCCTTTCAACTGGAGGACATCCAGAAGCCAGAGCAGGATCTCTACCGCTGCGTCACGCAGTCCTCCAGAGGCTCCGGCGTCTCCAACTTTGCTGAACTCATTGTCAAAGGTGAAGAGCTTGTTTTCTTCCTTTCTTCTGTCCTTTTTGTCTTTGTTTTACTGCCCATAATGTGCACATCACAGGATAATGGGATTCTGGCTTTTTCTATTATAGCCTTGCATTCTCACATCTTAGGCTCTTTTGTTCTGAAATTATCAGTTTTGTAAAACGTGTTTGTGTGTGGAGTTTTGTTTGCAGTTGGTATTTAGGAAAACTTAAAGGGGTAGTGCACACCAAAATGGTAATTCTGTCTTTATTTACGCAACCTCATGTCGTTTCAAACCTGTATGCTGCTTTTTTCCCTGTTTAACACAAAAACACTTAAAGTCTTTACATACCTGTACACAAACTCAAGCTCCAAAAAGGATAAAAAGCACCATAAAGTAGTCCATTCAAATAAAGTAATATAAATAAAATTTAAGTTGTTTAAGTTGAATCTTCACCTCAAATACAATAGGGTGCAGATTTTATATTATTGACACTCCAATAATCTACATATTGCTATGTGAATAGGGTGCCATATTTGATTTGAGAGCGGCTCTTGATCTGTTGCAGATTTTCAATGAATTCCTTTTCTTTTTTTTCTTTTTTTTTACATTATTATATATTCTCCTTTTTGGAGTTGAAATGACACGAGGGGTAAACAATGATTATTTTTTGTATCAATGATCATTTTAATATTCTACTATCCATTTCGATCAGAATCTGTGAGATTCCATTTATTTGTATTTATAGAACAGTATCAAGGGTCTAAAGTTGTACAAAACATTTCCTGAGAATAATCACGATGATTCAGCATCGTATTTAACCAAAGCAAACCTCCTCCCTACTTGTAATTTCAACCATATAACTTGACACCTGCCCATCAGTCTACAATGGTGTCCACCTTTAAACCCTGGTCAGATTGATATCCCTTAACCAAAAGGAGAAGTCAGGGGTGGAATAAGGATAGGGATGGATGGAGCCACGTGGGTTATTCAGCTTCCATCCTCAAGGCATACTGAGAGAGGCTATGAGACAGCACCATGCTAATCCTATTGATAGATGTAGCAGCACGGATTATGGCGAATTTAGAAATACGGCTTTACTGTATACCACAATGTGACCTAGAAGCACAGCATTAAAAACCTTCAGGCTGTTTTTAATGCAGTCATAACAAAACTAGAAATGAGAAATCACAGGTAATACTGTGAGATCCTACTGTAAAAGAGAAACTTTGAGCTATTCAATTATTTTTATTTCTCACACCGTTTATTATTTAACTCTGGTTACGCGCTTTGCTTCCTTCTTACCCATATCACAGAATAAAACAGTGTCTTTGCAATGATATTTCTGAGTCCTAATGGGTTTTTATTTAATTTTATTTTTCTCCTAAGAGAAACGCCCTTGTTGTACAGATAGCACTTTCCCAGCAGATAACGTTCTAATTGGCATGTTTTTCTTGCTTGTGCTGCTAAAGCGATTGTATAAGAGCATCTGCTAAATGCCTTAAATGAAACCATATCATGGGATAAAATTGTAAATGTTCTCTAGATCTTGTCATCAAATTCAAAACTCATTTAACATGCACTGTTTTTAGGGGTCTGACTAATCAAATGTTCAGCAAAGTGCTTAGATACAAAGCGCTTGCTCTTGTGGCACTTGTCACATTGACTCATTACAACTTCATCATTATATTTTTACCAGAGCTGTAGGCAGAATCCACTCGGGAACATCGCAGTATGAAGCATAACTTATAATGAGACCCGCTTGCATCTGTGCCTCTATGTTACAGAGCTTTAAAGCCATTTCAGACTATAGCTGCATTCCCTCTGCAGCATGTTATTGGCATTGCTTCCTGATGGCTTTTACTTCGACAGGAGGTCCTATTTAAAATGCATTACTGCACCTCAGTTAAGCACGGCAGATTGCCCCCACCAGACGAGTCCATGAAGCTATAGGCCCACATTCTAGCGTGGCAGCGTTGATGCAAGCTCATTACGCTCACCTTAGATTTTCCTTTCCCTTCGCTCTGATCTTCTCCTTGTCTTTTCCGAACTGCCCTCCCACGCTTGCCCCGGCTAACGAGAGGCTAATCAGTCCTTTAATTAGCTTGATCAACTCATTTCACAACTCACTGTTCCTCAATGGGCCCATAGATTACATAGCAACATGGCTAGTGCAGAGGAGCCATAGGGCTAATGAGAATTGTTCTCAGTCAGTCCGTAGGGTTCAGATCTGTTTTTCGCAGTAACTCTGAACTCTACTCTGGCGAAAGAAGCTTTCTCGTGTGGAATTAATAATCTTCCCTAACCAACACTGGATAGAGGGAGAATCAGGAAGAAAAGGCGGCCAGTTTTTAAGTCTCCTCTCATATGAAAGTGAAGTTTGAGTTGGCTTTATATTATTCTTTATTATGCCTTTCTCTGACAGACAAGATGAGCTTTATTACTCGCTGCCATCTCATATCTCTCCCAGGAGAGGCTTTCTCTGTCCCTAGCTGGATATTTGCCATCTGCAGCTGGCCCTAAGAGAGAGAGCTTGCAGACACAGCAGACCCGAAGATTAGTCATGGGAAAAGTCAGCGCTGATATCTTTTTTCTTTTTTTTTTCATTGGACCCCTCGCTTCCATCCTTCTAAATCAATTTCTCTCACTAATTGTTTGATAACTCAAGACCCTTTGAAGCTCTAGTGATTAGTCAGGGTTTAAATATATATCCAAAAAAAATTTTCTACCTTGCAAATCAAATAGGAGATTTTCCTTGTTATTCTGGCTACTGTGTATCTGCCCGCCAAGTTCCTCAGGGGGCTAGATATCAAAATTACATTTACATTTATGCATTTGGCAGACACTTTTATCCAAAGCGACTTACATTGCATTTCGAGGTACACATTTACATTCTTATCAGTTCTTGCTTTCCCTGGGAATCGAACTCATGACCTTGGCGTTGCAAGCACCAACGCTCTACTGTTTGAGCTAAAGGTACCTCTACCTAAGGTAGTACTACTAAAGGTAGTAAAGCTTAAGGTACCTCTCACAATTTCACATTAAATAGCATGACCTTGTATCGGACGTTCTTCCACAGTCTACAGTATTGCACATCTGTTGGTTTACTTATAGCTCTCCCTTGAGGACCTGAAAGAACCAGCTATTGGAGGTTTAATGTGCATGGCCAGATTGGTATTTTAACCCTTGAACCTTGCATTTAACTTGTACCATTTTGAACCGCAAATGTTATTTCACCTCATGCCAACTGTTGTCAAGATAAGCTTAAAAACTGGGTAAAATAGATTAGTTTGATTCAGGTTAGAGTACATTAAAACATATCATATATTCCTTCTGGGGATTGCTTGAAAAAGGCTAAAATATGAACATATTTTCTTCATTCCTTGAATAGACTTTTACCGTTATCTTCTCTGTTTCTATCACAGTTCCCCCATCTCCCATTGCTCCGCCCCAGCTGTTGAGAGCAGGCTCCACGTATTTGATCATTCAACTAAACACCAACTCCATCCTGGGCGACGGCCCTATCATCCGTCGGGAAATCGAATATCGGGCCAGCCAGGCACCCTGGTCGGAGATCCTTGGAGTTAACATGGTTACATATAAGCTCTGGCACCTGGATCCAGATACGGAGTACCATATCAGTGTGCTGCTTACTCGGCCGGGTGAGGGTGGGACAGGGCCATCTGGACCACCCCTCATCAGCAGAACCAAGTGTGCGGGTGAGTGACCGGAGAACTTAACTTTCATTACAAAGTCTAATGAAAATAGATTAATTTAATGTTGGAAGACTGTGATGAGAAATGAATTAAAAATATCTAACTCTTTCTAATTTTTCCATTTAATCTTGTTATGAAGGGGGGGAAAACAATTAAGAGCTCTCTATATATTTATAAACTAGTGGTCAAAACATTGGAATAATAAAGTTTTTTTTAAATGTTTTTTAAAAGAAGTCTCACGTAATCCTTCAGAAATCATTCTAAAGGGGGGCGCACACCGGACGAGAAGCGCAGCGCGTCGCGTCTAGGACAACTCGAGATATCACACACCGGACGAGCACTTTCTTAGTTTATGGCCAGCAATATTGTTATGTTTAAGGACATTATGGAATTAAGATAATGTCTGTACTATATTATGACTGTACTGTACAATTAAATACAATTGTTTCTATAGTTTTCAGGCTCTGAACACTTTACCTCAGAGCATCCGTTAACTGAATGAATTGAGAATATCACCTACAAATCCGATAACATCAGCCATTTTCAGGATTTCTGTAAATGAATGTAAAACTAAATGTATATTGCAGCACAGGGTGAAGTCAGTATATACATTAAAGATGATTTGAGGCAAATAAATGTAAATTTAATATAAAACTATGTAAATGGCGCTCTGTGGTGCTGCAGGATTTTGAACAAGGTCCTGAGCCATTGCTGGGCGCCACGGAAAGACGCCGAATGGCGCCGCCGGTGTGTGTACACTCATAGAGAATAATGTGTTTGAATTTTAAAGACGTGGCACTGTGCTTCTCGTCCGGTGTGCGACCCCCTTAAGACTCTTATTCGGTGCTCAAGAAACAATGTTTAAAACAGGTGTTGCTTAATATTTTTGTAGGAAAAAAAAAAAAGAGTATTATTAAAACTATTATAATTATTAATATGACTTTATTTCAAATAAATATTGTTCCTTTGCCTCACTCCATCTTGCTTGTTGATGAATCCTGAAAAAATTTATCATAGACGTTCCTCAAACGTAATAATTCCAAACTGTTGATTGACACTACCAGTATATTCTTCCGATTAAATTTTCTCATAATTTTCCATTGAAAACCCATATTGATCAACCACTAATGGAACAGCATGTGAATTCGGTCAAGTGTTTCATGCCGGTTCGTAAAATATATCCAACTAACTTTTTGAAAAAGTAGATGATTAATTTAAATTTAAATGTTCTGAACCGAAACTGCGGGCATCTCTCCTGTGGCGCCTTCTTGTGCCTGTCAAAACAAACAGCGAGGGGTGCGGTAATGCATGGTTCTACCTGCAAATGAGAGTCTCTGCCACGTCCAGCTGTTTCAGAACTGGAAAGGGTGTGATTAGGAAGATTGATCCTGTTTTTATCCGAGAGGAAAAGAGAGTGAAAATGCAGGTTGAGGATTCGCCCCTGGACCTGGTCAACATGGTAATGGTGTACCATGGTAACACACACATGCTTTCACACAAATCCTCGCCTTCCTTTTTAAATGACACATCACAATCATTCCCAGCTTGTTCTGGAAACCAGACACCTACCATTCATCAGCCAGCAAGACAAAGAGAGGCAGCCAGGTGAAACACGGAGAGCGGGAGAGCATGACAACACCGGAAACTTCAGAATGACATAGCAGGGAGAAAAAGACATCAGCAGATAAGACGAGAGTCGAAGCGAGAAAGATTCGTCTGTGAATCTCTTGGAGACGCGTTTTAGTCTTAAACAGCTTTTGTCTCTAAAAGGGAGGCGGAGAAAAATGAGGAGCAGACATTCACGCTAAATATTTCCAACTGTTTCCATTTTCACTTCCACATTAAGTCTAGATTGAAATTCTTCTTTAAATGGAGTATTTGCATCATATTCCCAGTGGTGCCTCGCTGCACATGAATATTGGGGCTGTTTAAGCTGCTGTCATATTTGCTGAACTGTTGAAGATGTAATTTTGAGTCAATAGAAGCACATCAGTGGGATTGGAAGTAAAATGAGGTTTTCTATACTCTGTTCGTGCTCAAATCTCCTGTGTATTCTGCCGTCAACTGAATAGAAGTCGAAGATATAATTGAGTGCTTGGAGAAGTGTGCTAGTGGGAACGCCATGTTGTGTCAGAGGCTATGAAGTTTGATTTGTTTGACAGCGCTTTCTCACATAAACTCTGATGACTTATTAATCATGGTTAAAAGAGGGTGAGCATCTACAGTCATGTGACTCAATATTCTGATTAGTCTCCAGGGAACTCAGTCTCAAAAGAATATTAGCTGCTGCTACAAGACAAGATCTTTGTTTTGTAACATCCTCTTCAATCGTTTATATTTGAAACAGATCCATTCACTGAATTTGATGAAGGATTTATAGTTCTTTACCTAATGCATTAGCTTCGCCTGTCAATTGTACAATGACATTTTATTCCTCCGAGGTCTGCTCATGAGACTTGATGGAGCTCTCCGGTATGTTTTACTTGAAGGGATTGTTCATCCATAAATTTAAATGCGTCAGCTGAAACATGGCAGTTGAAACATTTATTAAAAATGTCTTCTTTTGTTTTGGAGAATACATTTATACAGATTTGGAATGACATGAGGAGTGTAAATGATGACAGAATTGAAGAGTCTCTTTGAGTATAACATTTTAGGCGTCTCTTTTAAAAATGTATAGGCAGCATGAAATGAAAATTCGCTATTATCTATTCTCTAAATACATTTTATATGTGTTATTGTGAACAATTCATCCATGCATGAGTTTTGACCTCGTAATGTCAAAATGTCATAACTGGACTTTTCAGGGAAAAGATCTCTGGTGACATGCAGGACTTTTCTAATCATTTAGTCCATCATTAAACCCTGTTCAGATGATAGCATTGTGTATGGATAATTTCATCAAGAAATAGTCATTTTGAAATGTCTGACTTGTGATTGTAGATGTTTTAATGCATCTGACCACAATCTCTTCTTAAACTACAGACATGAGATTGTTTTCTCGTAGTGTTCACTTGCGGTCCATTTAAGCTAACTGGGAGAAATGGTTAAAATATTAACTTTGCTGAGAAAAAAAAATCCCAGCTAAACCATTCTAAAATAGTTAGCAGGTCATAACTGGTTATAAATGCCTGGTTTAAGAAGGTCTCACATACTAGTCTCCCATCCTGAGTCCTCCTGACCCACTGAAACCCCTTTTAAACCAGCCAACAGGCCAGCCAGTCTAGCTAAAACCAGCAAACTAGCTTAGGATGGTTTAAATTCGGCACGAAACGGAATTTGTGATTTTGTCTTTTCTTCCCTATTATGATGTATATCTGAGTGAAACAGGCTCTCAAAAAAGAAAAAGAAAATTGGCCGAGACTTGATTTTGTCTATCAGGAATTGATTGGATCGTTGGATCATTGTGGTTTTCTATTGCAGCTATATCATGTGAGTGACAGGTTGTCCCGCACTCACACCGAGAAACACATCATCAGAGAAAAGATGTCATTGCAAAAGGGAGGGAAAGTTATTTTGATTATGGATTGAGCCATACGAGGGCACATGAATTACAAAATATATATAGGCTAGAATATTCCATATAAAAACAAGAATTGTAAATTTTGATTTCATGGTGACTTAACGATGTTTTTATTCAATAGGGCAAGATTATGTCATTTATTGTTTTTCTTACATACGGGTTGTGGCGCTTCTCTTTATCTTTAGGCTGGGCTGCTATTATGCATCACAAACTCCCACTGGTCATATTTTCTCCCTGATGTTTTCTTTTTTTTTTTTTTTGGAGATAGAGTCTAGTGTCAGCTCATCTGTCTTCATTCAGCAGGTGAAGCCACCTACTCTGTTACAAAGGTGACTTTAATCATCTCTGGCTTCATATGATCTGCTCAAAATGGCCTCCATCCAGGGATGCCATTAACGCCTGTACACCGACCCGATGCTGTCAATCTTCCCTGTTGATATATTCCTAGCTGGCATCCAACAAGATCTTACTAGTTTATTTGTTTGTATGTTTAGGCTCACCTTGTATGGCTCCTCACTCTTAGCAGCTCTTTTTTTTTTTTTTTTTTTTTTTAAACTGCAAGAACTTTAGATACTTTAACAACCCTGGGTGACTTCTCCTCCTCCAAAAAATAAATAAAAAAATTTGGAGGAAAGTGAAATGAATGATGGGATGACTGGGTTGGTTCTGGCTGCAGCTAAAGATTGCATCCTGGTGCGCGGCTCTTGGAAGTGACCTATATAAAAATGATGAAAGCAGGCACAGTCCTGTGTGGGCATAGCCAGGGAACTGCTGGACATTTCACAGAACACGGCCAGGTGTGCTTGATGAGGTGTTGTTGTGATTAGGAGCAAGACTTGATGTGAAGGAATGTTTTTTGGAGGAGAGGGAGATTAGGAGGAGGAAAAAGATGGAAGAATGGGACAAACATTGCACTTCTGCCACAGTCTGGTTCACAGATGGACCTCCACCTGCCACTGGGTCTCTTTAGGTTTTCCTCGGAGTGAGTTATACTCTGGACTGTAATGACTTAAAGGTACATTGCTCCCAAAAATGCAGATTTTGTCATCATTTACTCTCCCTTGTGTGGTTCCAAACCTGTATAAGGTTTCTGGTAACACTTTAAGGTGATAGTACACATTACTACATGTATTTACTTTAATAATAAAAGTAAATGAATGCATAATTACAAGTAACTAACCCTGAACCAAATCCTTACCTTAACCATAACTATAGTAATTACATGTAGTTAATTAATATTACTTAAGTACAATGTAACTGTGCCACCTTAAAATAAAGTGTAACCGACTTACTTTCTTCTGCAGAGCACAAAAGAAGATATTTTGAAACATTGTGGCCGTGCAATTAAGGTTGGTGGGTGTTTTGGACCCCATAGACATTTCTTTTAATCAGGAACAGTTGAAACATTATTCAAAACATCATCTTTTTTTGTTCTGCAGAAGAGAGCAAGTCAAAAATGCTAATTTTCTTATCATTTACTCACCCATTCCAAACCTGTATGAATGACTCTTGCATCAAAAATTTTTATGCTTTGAACTATACTCTTTTTCCATGCAATAAAAGTAGATAGTAGTCAATGGCTGTCATCCCTCAAAATGACCAAAATGGCACCAAAACATGTGCTGTATAAGTTTTCTGAATGTTGAAGAGTGTTGAAGAGATTTGTGTGAGTAACAGACTAAAATTTAAGACACAGAGCACCAAGTTGGGAATCTGTGATTCTGAATTTGCAAGTATTTACTGAAGATTTTCAGTAAATAATTATTGTCATTTCAGTCTGTATGTTCATATTCAGTCTGCAATTGTAGACTTGGAATATCCTGCATGAGTCATATGGACCCATTTTATGTCATTTTTATGGTACTTTGTAGTTCCTTTTGCAGCTAGACAGCCACTTCTCACTATATACACTGCCTTTCAAACGTTTGGGATAACTGTTAAACAAAGAAAGAAATACAGAAAAGACATTTATAATGTTTCAATAGATTTCTATTTTCAAATAAATGCTGTTCTTTTGAACTCTATTCATAAAAGCATCCTGAACAAAAATGTATCATGATAAAAAATTTATCAAAACTCAGATTTTAACATTGATAATAAAATATTTCTTGAGCGTCAAATTAACATATTAAAATGACACTGAAGACTGGAATAATGGCTAATAAATTATATTATATTATATGATATCTTTTTTTAAATAAATATATTAAAATAAAAAAGTTATTTTAAATTTGTTATAATATTTCACAATATTGAAAGGCTGATTAATGATGAAAATAATGTGTGGGGTGAATTGTCCCTTTAATAAATGTGTTTGAGGAAGTACTGTAACATACAGCAGCTTATTTCTTTCAGGATTTTTATTTCCATAATGTAACACATACAAATGCTTTTATGTACATTGATTAAACTCACTCCTGTCCATCTCAATGTAAAAGGTTTTACTCCAAATATCACAGAATTATGTTTCTCATTCCTTTTCCTTTTACAGACCAACGACCAGAACTTCACGCCCATTAGTTTGCTGTATAACGAGGAATGAGCTTAGTTCTCTCCGGACTACCTCATGTATCAATATTATCTAGTGTAATGGGACAGAAACCGGTCTTGTTTGGACTTCCAGCTGCCCGTGAGGAATTGACATGCTGCCCCAGGCCTCTGGCTGCTCTCTCTGGGTTTGGTCCCATCTCTGATGGGTGCCAAGGAGTGGGCGCTCGAAGCGCTGCTCTTGGCATCCAGACAAAGCCTTCGATCTAGGTTAAGGGAAGTAGGGTGGCACAAAAGGCCCTTTTGGGCTCCTCAAAGAGCACAGTGTAGACTCTTGGATTGTTATTTAAAGATGGCACAAGCCAACAGCATCCCATTTGTTTGCTTTTAACTAACAATCAATAGTTCCATTAAGACGACCAACCCTCTTCTGGTCGTATTTCCTGTGGAGGCAAATGGGGCCTCTACATTCAATGTGTATTTTCGGAAAGGAATATCTTTCATTTGTGTAATTTTCAGGTCGACTAAGTGCTTCTCGATAAGAAATCCAATCGCACTGGAAGTTAATCTAAATGTTAATCTATGAGTGAAACGAAATGTAAATCTAAATATAGATCTGAAGAAAAAGGTGTGGCGAAAGCTCTCTGATGTGTGAGACATTTCAGGATTAAAAGAGCTTAATGTCACAAGTGCGATTCTGCAGGAGAAATGCTGAATTAGTATTCTGTGATCCATACGTGTTCTCTGAGGACTTCAAAAAGAAATACATTTCCTCTAATTCAGCCCTGCTGTCCTTACGGTCTCGGTGCATTAGCTTCCTCACTGTACCCTTAGTAGTAAACCTAAATCTTAAGAGTATATGTCTTCTAAGCATCGGTTTAAGAGGAACAATAAAGACCTTGAGCCATGACTTTACACAGGAAGTGCTCACTTCACATCTCCTTTGTTGTACCTTCCCACTTGGGCCCATTAGTCACCAGGTCCCATTAAAAGAACAAAGAAATACAATACATTATGTGGAGATCTATTTGACAAAATGCATTGATTGTCTTAATAATGGACTGTGACAAATGCGCTCATTGATAGTGGGGCTGGATGTCCTTGGTTCACCCTCCCTGCTGTCTGCGCCTCTCTGTGAGAAACACTGAGGTTCCTGTGTACCCTACAGACAGTGGCTTCCTCTGTCTCTTTATATCATATACGCCAAAGGTGGTCGCTGATCTTTCTGCCCTCGGTAAATAAGAAAGTACGAACACAGATGTGAGGTATGCCAAAAATAGTTGGCCTAATGCAACGACCTTGCACTAACGGTAACTGGCAGAACTGAATGTCCTTGAACAGGGCTCATGGCCCCTGGACGGTGTGCAGGCAGATACTCGATTTGCTTAGCGACACGGAGGCAAATGGCGGGAGAGAGAGTACAACCTGCAGCCTGTGGAATTAATTAACGTAATTTGGCATGAGTTGTGTCCTCATTAGCAGGTGGTCCGTCAACCTTTTTTGACCGTGGTTGTGCCTCCTGCCTATGGTGGGTGGGGTAGGTGAGAAGTCTTATGACCTGGTGATGTCTCTGTGCAGATTTCCTGCTTTTTTGGCTTATGTTAACAAAATGTTCCACTGTTTTCCATTCCAATAGAGCCCATGCGGGCGCTGCGTGGTCTTAGAGCCTCGGAGATCCAGTCCCGGCAGCTGACCTTGCAGTGGGAGACGCCGGCCTTCAACCTGACCCGCTGCCACACTTACTCCGTCTCCTTATGCTACCGTTACACGACCGCTGGGGGCGGCGGGGGGCACAACACCACAGTGAGAGAATGCCTGGCTGTGGAGCACAACACTTCGCGTTTCACCCTCAGAGATCTGCCTCCTTTTCACACCATCCAAATACGCCTGGCACTCGCCAACACTGAGGGCAAGAAGGAAGGAAAGGAGGTTATGTTTCAAACTGAGGAGGACAGTGAGTAGTGGAGCTTTCAATGAATATTAATCTGTATATATCATTTGTTGTACTTCTGTTGCAGTGGCAGCTGCTTTTCAGGAGTGGGGAAGTGCAGATGTCTTATGAATGGCAAAATGCGTAGCATTGTGTAACAAAATGTGTTATTACTACAACTTCAGACTACCACTAATCAGTAAAATATTTTACAATATTTACAAATGACAGTAGGCAAAGTTTACCTAGTCTTTTCCATTTAAGTCTCACCTAGCCAATATATAGAGAGCCAGACGTCAAGCAAAATAGTGATTGAAAGCAATCAATAGAAATTTTCCAGTTAAAGGTAACTGTTAAGGAATCTGTCACTTTTTATTGAAGTACTGATAGACAGACAGATTGATGGATGGATGGTTGGATGGGTAGATAGATTTACTTGTGGAGTCTTCTTTCTCTTAGATCTGTTCAACATATCATAAAGACATTCCCAAATGGATTTAAAATTAATTTTTTAATCATTCTCTTCAGGGAGCTGAGGATGAATAGGTCAGGGGGGATTTGTATGCCTGTTTCTGCGCTCAATCCAGCCAGCACGGGCTGCAAACATTTTGGCTGAAGGACAAAAATATTTTTTGGGGGAAAAATTTGAAACACAAGCGTTTCACCCAGACAGGAAGTATGATGAAGTGAGAAAAAATGAGAGAGAGGAAAGAGAGTGCTCAATTATCAACACTCCTCTGAAGCCTCAATCAGCAATTCTTTTCTTTCATGGCCTGTCACAAGAAAAAGTGATTGAGTCAGCGATTTTGACTCAATCTGAGTGAGCGTGTTATTTTCGCCACTGGCTATCTCTGCCTCACCAACTATCACCCCACGCACACACACTCTGTGCACATACCCAAGGGCTAACAAGGATGGCTCAGTGACAGAGTACAAGTGTGCTGTAAAAACATCTGCTGAGCTCAGAACGTCATCTGTCTCTAGCACCATTTCCACTTCCTCCTCATTCTCTCTTCCAGCGTTTATGTTTGTTAATGAACCCGTGTTAATATTAATCAGCCAAAAAAAGCCATGTCATCAACTGCAAGTGTTGCCCTTTCTACCTGTCACACAGGCTTTGTATCTCCTGCTGAGAAGTCCAGCTCAGACCAGCATGAACTTCCACACTGCTCCCAGCTGGTTAAAGCTGGTTTTATGGTGTGGTTGATTGAACGGCGTAACTCCTGTTGTTCATTTGTAAAGCTAAACGACGAAGCTAATTAATCAGCATGGCCTCGCTGGTGAATTTGGTTAAGCTAGTTAAAAGGACGGTACAATCATAAAAATTAAAATGGTGTCTTCATTTACTCACCCTCATGTCTTTCTAAACTACTACCGGTACTCTCTTCTACATGTTGAAAGTTGTAAAAAAAATAAAAAGTATCATGAATGTGATTTATGTTCTTTTTAGCATTCTGAATCCTGATGATGGCTTTGTGTGACAAAAAGAACAAAATTTATATTATTAAGTACTGAAAAGCTATACTGTACAATAGTATTCAAATTGTATTCAAGTATGCTGTGTGAAGATGTCAAAGGAGATTCGTTCTCATTTGTCTTGTAACCAATTAAAATACATCAAATTTGAATATGCAGAAGAGCTCATTTCAGAGCTACAGTAGAAGGCAAATGTTTCTGTGAGTAAAGACTGAAATCACACAAAGCTAATACATGGCTTCAGAAGACTTAGAATATAGGGCTTGAGTCATGACTATCATTACTATGATATTTATATTGATATGTTATTTATTTGCTATTATAATATTTATTAATATTTTAATTAGCTTTTATTTTAATATATTCAATTTTAATGTTATATATATATATATAATTTAATTTTTATTTATATATATTTTTAATTATATATGTATATATTTAAGTTTTTGTTTTTAATTTAAGTACTTCAACTTTAACTTATTTTATTTAATGTAGCTGCCAAGGCAACCTTTATCATTGAAATTTTCAAGTTTTTCATCTAAGAATTATTTTATTTTATTTCAGTTTAATTCAATTAACAAAAGCGATTTTTAATATAGCTTTAGTTTTAGTTAACAATAACAACATTGTATGAAAAATATTTGTGTCAAAAGAAAGTCATACAGGTTTGAAAAGATAGGAGAGTGAGTAAACGATTACAGAATTTACATTTTTGAGCGAACTGTTCCTTTAAGAAACAGTTAAGCCTGATAGGGACCCAAACAATTCAGCATTCAAAACGCAACATATCTTATTCTTTATAGTAGGATTCCCAGAGCCTAAAAGCCCCCAGATATACTTCATGGATCACCTCGTTGGTTCCATATCACTTATATTAGTTAGAGTCTATGTAATATGTTAATAACATAAGAGGCCTGCTTTTATAATGACAACGGCTGTAATGAGGATATTAGAGTTGACCTTTGGGGGACTTTAAGCGATTAACCTTCTCCCTTTGAGTAAATGCTAGAGAAATTACTAGTCCAACAATGTAGGATCCAGAAGGTCTGTATCTTCATTCATAACCACCGGCTTCTTCGGTTTCCCGTAGTTCCCGGTGGCATTGCTCCCGAGTCTCTTACCTTCACGCCGCTGGAGGATATGATCTTCCTGAAGTGGGAGGAGCCGGTGGAACCCAACGGCCTCATCACGCAGTATGAGGTATGTGCTTTCTGCTCTTTACCGCACTCATATCCATTTCTCTCCAGCTGAATCCTTGGAGATTCGCTCTGATGTGTCAGCATTTTTACCAGGTGAAATATCGATGAACCACAAATCTTTGAAAGACAAAACTTCCCACTGTGTGTTAAAATCGGACTGCCAGTTTAAATTATTTATGAACGTGCCTCGAACACATGATCCTCTGCATGCGATTGCACACAGACCTGACTGACAGTGCGCTGTATTAGTGAGACCTTGGAATGTGAGTGTTTTCCACCCCTGTAAAATTCAGAGTTTCAGTCTAGTTGGCAGGGAATGTTGAGTTGTTGGTGGTGTTCTTTCTCAACTCAGTCAGTGACAGACAGAAGTATGTATGAAGTCATGATTTGGACCTGGAACTCTGCATGCTGCCAGAGACACAAGAGCCACCAAGGCCAACCCTGCCTCTAATTGGTCCCTACTGCACCAGCCATCTGTTAGTAAATGACAGAAAGATGCCTCTATCTAAAGTTATATATGCGGTCTCCTACACTTTTTGCCATTTTAGAAGCTTGCTTGTTTGAATTTGTTGCCATGACGTCATCATCGAACAGCGTCATGAACCTCATAGTGCCTGGGGTTAATTGCTTTGCTTGAGGACACATTGATAATTGCTCATGGCTCAGTTCTCGAGGGGATTGAATCAGCAACCCTCCAGCCCCCAGCTTTAACCAACACACCACAATGTTTTATGAATGTGGCTGCTGTGCTGTAGGAGATTCTGGAACCATTTTGGAATGATATCAAGAAGTCATTACTGAGGTAGAGTCACGTACAACCCATGGAAGATTGTAGAAGAATAACTATAGAAGAATCAAGTGTGCTTTGTATATGATAATGGTCAATAAATTATCAAAATGAAACACACACACACAATGTAAAAAATAAATAAAAAAATAAAGGCATTTTGCATGATAGTTTGCATGACTTTAAGTTGAGTTTATTTTTTTATATTTATTATTTATAATATTTTACATTTAACAATTGGAATTAGAATGAATCTAGCTGAAAATCTGTCTGCTTTTCTATCCATCCATCTTTCCTTCCTTCTCTCCATATCACTGTTTGCATGACTTTTTTAATTATTATTATTTATATTATTTGAAATATCTTGAATGAATTTAAACTACGAACTTTCCTACTAACTTCCAACTTATATGATTTACAAATTGTTATATTGCACTACTGCATGAAGTAAAACAAAAAAATTTTTTTGATTAATTTACATCTGGGATCGAAGAATTCATTTTTTACAGTGTAGTTTTGAAAAATTATTATCATTGTATAATTGTACTCCTAGTTAAGATAAATACTTCAGAACTGCAGCAAATTGAAAGCTTATGCCTTTGTCCCAAAAAGAAGGATAGCTAACAGTCTAATAAAAGCCCTTAAACTGTTTCTCCATTCTTCCGTTCACTGCACACAGATTCGGGCTGCTCACAGAAAAGGTGGCCTCCCACAGCCAGCATCTGTCTCTCTGTTCCTCTGTTCCAGAACATTCTCACACTCTTTCTCTTTCTGGTCACACTGCCTGCCTCAGTGTCACCTTTCTCCTCACCAATGATTCAGGCTCTCAGTCAGTCACTAAAAAGTTGTGAGAATGCCGCTTTTGTCACGCTCCAAAACACACATCTCACCTCAAGAGGAAAAGTTGCTTTTGTTTGCGGAACCGTCAATCGGCTCGGCTATGGCCCGAATCGAGATCATCGCATTTTTTGAATGCCATCTCTGTCCATCAGGCGCCTCCTTTCGTACCATTTGCACTTACTGAGTTATCTCTCATTGATAAGTTGCTTTTCTTTTCTCCCCAGGGCATGGCTACCAAAGTCGCCCCAAGGATGTTTTCTAAAGGGGATTTAAAGGCTTGACCTATAAAGTGGAGGCAAGGACAGATTTTCAGGCTCAAGGAGCCTGATCTTCTCAGGCATACAGAGAGATGAAGAGGGAAAGAATAAGAGAGAGGCAGAGCCTGGAGAATTCACTCTCGTTTCTCTCAGATTAGCACATTGTCCACTTTTCTCTGAGCACTGCTGATGAAAGGCTCGCAGGGCGCTGTGTTTCCCCTCAAACCTTCCCCCACTGCTCTCATCCATGCCGCATATCTTAAAAGAGGCCTGGTACAGGTGCAGCAAATGTTTCTTAAGTCCCAGAAGCCAACTGCACTGTGAAAAAGCATCCATTAGGCTGCTAACACACTAATGCTTGATGATATAAAGTTTGTGAGACATTTGCACTCCATGTTGAGCATTGATTATAGTCCAGCATGTACTGTACTGATTATAGTGCAGCAAAGGTTCTTTGTGTTTACTGATAAAATTTGTGTAAATTTGAATTAAATTGGAAGCTAAATTAAAAGTTACATTAGAAGGTCATCCATCCATCCAATTGTTCCAATCAAACTTTAAACATAAATACTTTTATATTTTTAAACTGTTAATTGTAATTGTATTTAATTACATTTCCTTTTTTTTTTCAACTATCCATCCTGTTTGATACTCGATTAAATTAAAACTCTGCAAATGCACACCAGATCACATGTTGTTCAATGTAACATGAGGCCAAAAGTCCAAGAAAAGTTCCCAGAATAGGTTTACTAAAGAAATGAATCGTTTACATGGTGACCGAGGACACTGAATAATTGTTCCTATTTCGATTAGTTTTTTTTCCGTTTTTTTGCACCATTTTGACTTTGTTGTGTGGCATAATGTAATTCAGTAAAACTTTTATGATAATGGATCTTGGATCAACTTTTGGCGTCATGTTTCACTGAACTTGAATGTACACTGAATGTGGATTGGCGTGTGGACTTTACTCTTAAAATTTCTTTATTCAACAAACAAAAATTCTATAAACAAGATGATGACATCAAGTAACTTAGGTTTCAGGCTAAATTTGTCCAGATAGATTGTTTTGTTACTCTTTCAATAAAAATTGTTTCAAAAGAAGTTATAGCTTTCAGCTTTGCATTAATGCAGGCAACATAGTCTGGAACAGTATTCGAGTGCTGCGATAATATGGTACCACGATTGTTTTTTCCCGTGAAGATGATAGTCTTACATGCCCACTAGCTTCCCGCTGATATTTATGAGTAGGCTACCACGTATTGTTTATAAAATAAATGATTGATTTCATATATGAATCATTTTCAACCCACTCTGAATATGGATGTCAGGGTTTGCAAACTTTTATATAACATTGTTGGATCTGAACTACCACACACTGAGTCACTGTTTGTTCAGTTCCAAAACAACAGTGATTTAATGAAAATATGATTTATTTAAAAGGTTTTAATATGTGCAATTACAGATCAGCTACCAGAGCATTGAATCATCAGACCCCGGGATTAACGTTCCAGGCCCGAGGCGCACTGTATCCAAGCTGAGGAACGAGACGTACCATATGTTCTCCAACCTGCATCCTGGCACCACCTACCTGATCTCTGTTCGGGCGCGCACCGCCAAAGGCTTCGGCCAAACAGCTCTCACTGAGATCACCACCAACATCTCTGGTGAGGACTGCATATGGTTGTTTTTGGAGGCTTACGTGCAAGAATGTGTGTAAAACAGGGGACATCCACTTCATATCCGATCCGTCAGTTGGCCCATAGTGAGTGTGGTTAAATGTTTTCTGATCATATTTCTACTAATTTCTAGGCTGAGAAAGAATAATATATGTAACACTGGTTCTACATTGCAGAGAAATTCCAAAGCATAATATTGAACCTTTAAAATAAATGAAGCACTCAAGCGCACGCATAAAGCTTGCCGCAGCACACCATCAAAAGTAATGATTATGAACGTTTTGGGTAAAAAAACAAAGGAGACTGTCTGAACAATTTAATAATTTATTAATAAATAGTGATTTCTGAGTCTATGTCGGCTGCAAAGATGTAGTTGACGATGCTGACTCTGCATCTCCACAATATAGTGGATGTGCCTATAGAAAGAAATGTTTCATATAGATTACATAATCAGAGAATATTTGTTTTCGATTTGAATTGGTTCATTTAAAACTAGACGTTTCAAACGTTGTGTTACTCTTATCTGCATGACCAAACATTTTGTATTTTAAGTTCTTTACACTGCTATTAGGAAAAAATTATTGCGCCACCGGGAACACTTGGATATCTGCCAATAATAGTGCAGATGTATCTAAGTTAACATCAGAGTGAGCAGCCATGTGAAGTGGCAAACATTAGACTACTACTTGCATCAGAGAGCTGCACGGTCCGATTTTGTAAATCCGCACCCGCCCGTACCCGCAGTGCTTAAAACCGCATCCGACCCGTTTTCCGACAGCAGCACTAATTAAAATCCGCAACCCGACCCGACACGCTTAAAATAGAACCGAGACCCGACCCGCACCCGAAATAAACTCAGTTTAGCCAATCACATTATAGTCAATCACTTTTTTCAAATTTGTATTGCCTTTGGCGGCTTGCCTTAAGACAAGGACAACAGCCGAAGCTGTCAAAAAGCCGATAGCCTATATGTCGGGAGACAGAGTGGGCAGACGTTATTGACCACTTCATTAAGTTTCTTATTGTATAAAGCATTTCTTTAAAGTGAATTTCGTTTTGTATTAATTTTATCTTAATTTTAATCAATGTTTTATAACCAATTGTCTGAATTTAATAAATAAGAAGTAATAGCAGGCATCAGGACACGGAGCGGAGGCAACGGCGCATGAACTGGAAATTAACGAAACTCAGCATATAAGCTACATGCATCACAGACCTGATAAATATATAGAAAGCTTGAAATGTGTACTTTTAAACAAAACAATTCAAAACGAAAGAAAACAGACTGTTCTGTATCCTGGCTATATTTGACATAGGCCTACTCACTATCCATCTAGATTCTAGACGACTCATGCAGCAGTTCGAGTGGTTGTGATTTTTTAAAAGTGAATGTAACGTTAGGCCTAGAGACTCATGGGAGGGCGTGGGCTCAAATAAACTAAAAACAAATATTTGATCAACTTGAAATACAGGGCAGGCATAGTTTTGTTTTTGTAGATGTGTTCCTAAAAATATGCATTTATTTTTACATTTGCACGTGACTGTTTTGAACCCGTGTTTAGACCCGCGTTTCCCCGTGTCTGACCCGACCCGCATCTGTATCCGACACAGTTGGATATTTTTCACCCGTTTGAGCAAAATTTGGATTTCCGAACCCGTGCAGGACTCTGACTTGCATGTTTCAAATGATAAGTCGTAGTTAGGTCGAGGAATGTTTGTCGAACGTTTCGATTTCCTTCCCGACATACGGTAATTACCACATGGACCAGCCGTGTTACGATCTGTCCGTCACGGACTGCAATGACTTCACCACTTCCTGTGGATTTTTTCCCTCTGCGACTAACCGACTAATTAAAATGTGGTCAACTATTAGGGGGCAGTGCTTATAATTTCCAAACACACTTCAGACATACTTATTTTATTGGGTCTTATCCAATTAAATATACTGTTTTTCATGTTAACGTCAAATCTCTGAAAGAAAGTATTTTAACATCTGTAAAGTGATTTTAGTTGGCATTTATGAAGTGATTTCACTCGCCTATGCTATGGTACATGAAAGAAAAAGCTTTATATGTTAAACGCATCACAGTTATGCACATTAGTAAGAAATAGATAAGAAACTGTGGTTAATTTAATTGCTTTCATTCGCCTCTGATGGACGGTCCCTGACCTGAACAAACAATAAATAACTTCAGATTCAAAACAGGTGCTGCAATTTCATGTTTGAATGAAAAATCTGAATGTTTATAAGGAGTTTTTATTTGAAATTGTAAAAGGTGCTTTTGTTTAGCATTACAGGAGCAGAACACTTCTGCAGTGATGTGAAATGTACGTGTGCGTTCATGCGAGTGTTTCCATGCACCCTCAGATGTGCCAGATGAGATCTACAAACTGTTGATTGAAATGCCTCAGATGTTTCAGGAGATGTCTGAGGTACAGAAATGTATGCCAGCGGTTGAATAGGCTGGAACAAAGTGAAACAAAAGCAGGTTTCGCAAAAAAGGAAAAAAGCGAAACTCCAGAGTTTCCGGTTCATCATCCTGCGCTTCAGGTGCACTATTGATCTCTGAAGCGTGTTTGTGCGAGTATGCCCATATCGCCGCTTAAGAGCCATTATGTATTCCCGAGCGGAACTGAGGAAGTGATAGTGAAACTGAATCACAGCAGATGCTCAGAACCCAACAGGCCCTTCAAGAACATTACACGTTTCCCCTCGCTTCAAAGAGAACTGACATCACTGTCATCCTCACCATTCAAAAACTAGCCGGCTTACAAAACAGCACCATATGTTGCTGTCAACCAGATTCAGCAGATGCTAAATCAGGATTTCTCAAACCTGGACTGATGCAAAGCGATGTATGTTAAGCCCAGTGTTTTATATTCTGGTAACGATGGAGAACTTCTGTTTTTTGGCGGTAGTGCTGAGGCAGGAGAAACACAATATCAAATAAGAGGATTTAGTGTGGTGATAGACATTAATCTGCAAATATTTGGTTGTTTTGAGATTATTGGCATTGTCTACTTGGCCGATTAACAGTCGGGTTGTTTCACTATGCATCAAGTTCAAAATCTGCCAATAGATAAATTATTTGATACATTTTTGTTGTTGTAGTGAATTTTGAGTTTTTTTATTTTATTTTTGCAATTTTGTGTGCATTGTTTTGTTCATCAATTGTATTTACTTATTTATTTATTTATTTATTATTAAGATGATGATGTCCAAAAGTCTGACACCACTTGGGACATTTTGTATGCTTATTTAGCTTCATAATATGATCATCAGGTTTTACACAAATTGTGGAGCTCATGCAGTTTGAATGATGCTAAGAAATACATTTTTCAATAGATTTTTTTTAAACTAATTGTTATGCTGATAATTAAATTTGTAATGGGAATATACAGTACCTCACTGTATGTTATCCGCATTATTGGTATATATCAGGAAGAAGAATAGAAGCTTTTTAATTATAAAAACTACAGCTCATTCAGTTCCAGGACACTAGAAGTCAAACAAGGACTGGGAACAGAGACCCTTATTTCTGTGCAGTTCAGTATACAAACTACACCTCAGAGAAAAGTGTTGCGGCATAGACACTTTGATGTTGTTATATGGATAGATGCTGTTAGACTAGATGTACTATAGCTTGAAGTTTGTATGTCTGGACAAAAGTACATATATGACCAGTTGTATACTCGTGTATGTATGTCGACCAGCATTATATTATGCTTATGTGCTATAATATGCTTATTATGCTTTTATTTTGTGTCTGCAAGTACTCAGATCCATCTGAGGCCTCATTTTTACTGAAGTCCCCTCAAGTAGCTGCAGTTTTCCCACCGCTTTTAATATCATGATCATTGATTTCGCAGATTGTTTGCCTTTGTTCGTCAGCTCTAATTGACTGCTGATATTAAGGAAAACGTTATTGCTCAACACGACCATCTCCGGGGAAGGATGCAGTCCAGACTCAAATCCGTCTAAATGAGTTTCCCCTTTATTTGTCCCACATGCACAGCTTTTAATTACACCCTGAGATCAAGACACGCAGAGGGATGGGTTTGGAGGAGAAAGCGGAGTTCATATGAAGTGTTGGTTGTTGTCATGAATTAAGGCGGTCTTATATCAGATAACAATGTAGGCGTTGTTTGTGAGGTTCGTCTAATTAAAACGTTTAGCTGGTTATGTTGGCTTTTAATAATTAGCGTAAACTTCACTTTGCCTCACGTTGGATCCTGAACTATTTCTTTTTGACTGTTGAGCTCTTGATTTTTTTTCGTTTTCTTTTTTTTTCTTCTTCCCATCACTCTGACAAACTCAAGTTTACTTCTGAAGAGTTGGTTAAAAAGTTTTGGTAAGATATTCTCATATCATTCTGTCTCTTTTGTTTACTGTCTCGCTTTGAAGCACCAACATTCGATTATGGAGACATGCCGTCCCCTCTGAGTGAGACAGAAAGCACCATCACAGTCCTGCTGCGTCCAGCACAAGGTCGAGGAGCTCCGGTCAGGTGAGGATGACATCATATGCCTTAAAGGGTTAGTTCACCCAAAAATGAAAATTATCCAATAATTTACTCACCCTTAAGCCATCTTATGTGTGTATGACTTTCTTCTTTTAAAAATATCCTGGCTCATCCAAGCTTTATAATGGGAGTGAGTGGTAACTGAGATTTTGAAGCCCAATAACGCAAATCCATTCATCATAAAAATAATTAATTATTTTTTTATAAATATTTTATTATAACTTTATAAATATTTATAACTTTATAAACTAGAATTACTGGCTTCTGTACACGAGTCGAGGTCCGGCGAAAGAGTTAAATCTGACCCGACATATCGACGAACGCAGAAGCGCAGAGGATAGAGCAAAACAAATTAGAATTCTAAAATGAGTAAAGTGAAATGTCAGAGGAACTTGAGTTTGTTGCCCAGCCCTGTTTGTTTGACCGCGGTATGCGTCTATTCTCATCTAAGCTTACGATAACTCGAGTCTCTCGTTAATGCGTGGACGGACGTTACCGGAAGCCGTACGGATTACTTTTAATGTATGTGCTTGGATGCACTTTTTTGGGCTTCAAAATCTCAGTTACTATTCACTCCCATTATTAAGCTTGGATGAGCAAGGATATTTTTAAAATATAACTCTTTTGTTTTTGGCTGAAAGAAAGTCATGTACACCTTGGATGGCTTGAGGGTGAGTAAATTATGGGGTATTTTTAAATTATTTTTTGTTGGCCGAACTAACCCTTTAAATGAATATTCTGGGTTGAATACAAGTTAAACTCAATCTACATAATTTTGCCTGGCATAATTTTATCATATTTCACATAAAATTATTTCTATCCCTTGTTTTCTTACAAAAAAGTTAAAGGTTTGTTGAGGCATTTACAACTGAAGGAAATTGCCCACTTCTTTTAGAGATTTACAATAAAAGCAGAAATGTGAAGCTTAAAACTTTTATAAAAGAATTTACATTAATTTAAATGTATGGCTATTTTAGGCATTATGATGTCAAGGCAATGTAATTCAAAATTGTTTACACAGAATGTTAACACTGTTGTTTACATCTTGTCCCTATACTATTAATACATAAAAAACTTTTGCTTCCTGAAATAAAAT
This sequence comes from Semotilus atromaculatus, assembly GCA_031834385.1. NCBI lineage: Eukaryota > Metazoa > Chordata > Actinopteri > Cypriniformes > Leuciscidae > Semotilus > Semotilus atromaculatus. The sequence goes on along the minus strand of JAULUF010000019.1, from coordinate 7,047,389 downwards.
AAACTTTAGCTGATATAAAAATATATATATATATGTATTTATAAATGGTATTTATTTATAAATATCATCGCCACACAACCCACCATTGTGCAACTTGCTAATAAATAAATAATTTATAATATTTTATTGAAGCAAAATATGATGCAAATACATAATGGTATTTAAAAGATGAAAGAACAAAATATACATATTAGTTAGTCTATGCCATGCCATGATCCTTTTTTCATAACACCTCTGTGAAGATTCGACCGTGAGATTGGTTATCGAATCAGGCTCCTCTTATCGATGCACCGAATCTTCGATTATTCGGGGTCACCCCTATAATATATTTTTTATGAATTATACACTGGAACCCAGATTATTTGATTTTTTTTAAAGAAATTATTTATTTGTGGTAATCAACATTATGCCACAAGTGCTGTCAATTGGGCTTAACTTGTATTCAATTGGGCTTAACTTGTATTGACCCGGAATATACCTTTAGCAATGCATTATTACTATTATTGCTATAGTATTATCATTAAAACATTGTTGTGTGTACGTATGCACAGCACGTATCAAGTAATCGTGGAGGAGGAAGCTGGTAGGAAGGTGAAGAGAGAACTGGGGGTTCAGGACTGCTTTCCCATTCCTACATCTCACGGTGAGGCTCAGGCCCGTGGAGCTCCACACTACTACACTGCCGAACTGCCCCCGAGCAGCCTTCCTGAAGCCACACCATTTACTGTGGGGGACAACCACACCTATAACGGCTACTGGAACACCCCCCTGGACCCCAGGAAGAACTACCTCATCTACTTCCAGGCCATGAGCAACTTCAGAGGCGTGAGTGTCAGAAACTAGTGCTGTGTCTCATTCCGATCCCTTGTTCTCAGTATATCCTAAATACGAGTACAAGAGTACTAGCAAGTGCCTTGTTCTACAAAAAGAGTCACTTATTACTCAGTTATTTGATTTGGTATGACTACAAGATTGCTTATTAAAACATCAAATGGTATTTATTTATAAATATCATCGCCACATAACCCACCAATGTGCAACTTGTACAGAGCTAATAAATACATAATTTATTATATTTTAATTAAGCAAAATAGATTATATAAATACATAATGGCATTTTGATGTTGATCAAATGTAATAAAAAAAAATTAAAGAACAAAATATACATACATTCACAATATGTATAATTATAATTAATTATATATATATAATTAACACAAAATATTATAATTATTATTTGTCATCTGAAGTCCCCTCTTGGAATGCCCCCTAAGTTGCGTTTAGGAAACTCTAGAACTTCAGAATCCAAGAAAGCGGTTCAGCACATCAACCATAGTGAAGCTGTTGTAATCTATTGTTTATTAGCACTTCTGTTTGTCTGTGTCTCAATAAACTCTCTGGAGCACACAGTACTATCCAACCTCTATTTGTGGACATGATACTTCAGCATTATCTGTGTAAAATACTACGTGTTTGTATTCCGAAAGAGCAAGCACAACAAACGTTTTCCATGGATGCATCCATCTTAGTTTACTGTATCGCGGTCCACTTGAGTGTGACATCATTCCCAGCTACGACATCCCTCCTCTGAGGTAAATGGAACGCAACGCAGCATAATTCGAAGAGCATTTTAGTGGAAATTATGGGACAGCCCTACAAATGGGCAGTGACCTTACTTCTAAAATAGGGAGCCTTTTGAGACACACACTGTTGTTTTTGCTGCATCTTGAACATAAATGTAATCTTTACATTGTTGTTCCCTGATCTGAAACTTTATTTTTACACACTCCTACAGATTGTTTGCAGTATGCACAGCGGGAGATAAAGTGCAAAACAGGGACCTGCAATAAATAGTGAGAAGCACCTGCAGCTAGTAAATCTGCAATTAGCTGCATGTACAAAAACATTACATCATTGCTCGTTCTTACGGGATGTTGTTTTTCTTCCCTTCTCTAACTGTTCAAACCCATAAGATAGTGTGTGTCTCAGTCCCTGTATGAAATTAATAATAGAGTATCAGCACACACCAAGCTTTGGGTGTCCAGGCCTTATTCAAATGGGAAAAAACAGCCCCTGTGCTCTCCATCCATGCCTAGATAAGAAGATAAACAACAAAGAATATCGTCTTGCTGGCATAAACCACTTCACAGGGATAATTGGGCACAGGTGCAGCTGATCAGAAATAGATCAGCTGGCAGTTTATGTTGTTAGAAATGGCTGGGACTGGGAGACAGAAGGAGCTCAACAGCGCAAGCAAAACAGAGCCTGGAAAACAGCCGGGGAAATGGGAATTTCTGGCTGTTCAAAAAATTATCCGGAGAGGTGCCAAATAAGTTTCTAAATAGAAAAAAAAAAAACATTTGTCGGAAGCAAAATATAGATTGCTTTATAAAGCTTTTGATTAAATCAGATTAGCACTTTTCCAATGGATGGAAACAAAGTTTACTGCAGTGGTGCTACTGTAATGTAAATATACAGTGCCTCGCGGAAGTATTCATGCCCCCCCCATATTTTGTCATGTTGCAGCTTTATGCTGAAGGGGTATGAATACTTTTGCAATGCACTGTGCTTATGGTCCTGATTCTCTTCAGTTTCAATCTAATTCATTATTCAAATGAATTAATTATATTCTGACACAAAACATTTAATTAATTTTAAACCATTAAGTTTTCCCTATGAAACTAGAATATAACTGCAGTATAGAAAACCTTTTTCTATTGCTGTACAGGAAATATGTGAATCATTGTTTCGGATCAAAGAATAAATTGGTGAATCATTGTTTTGAATCTGAATTAAACCAATCAATTCACTAAAGCGAATCAGAAAAAAAAAATGGAACTACTGTCACACTTTTGTAAACTGAAAAAAGTTAGTAGTGTCTTGGTTTTCCCCAACACTGCTGCATGGATTGTGAATAAAGAAATTTAGACAGTAACTGTGCACAAGTCAACCTCCATCTTGACCATGACAGGAAACTTCTCTGACTTTTGCCTTATGGTTTCATGGTTATTAGTTACCTGCCGCACTCAATTATGCACTATTAAACCCCAGAGCATTTCAAGGTTGTGGGAGTAAAAATAATTTTTAATGGTCCATTTAGATTTGACACCAGCTAGCAAACCTCATGCTCAAAAAGATGTGGGTGACATTTCGAAGAAGGTTATCACATTGGCTCAGCACCTGGAGGAATGGATGAGCCAGCTTGGCTCATTCCACTCTTCTGAACAGCAATTCAGAGACGCAAAACTTGGACGGACTTTACCTACACTATTACACAGTTGGGTTTTTTTGGCAGCCTTGAAGGAAAATGCCTCTAGATGACCTATAGTACAGACAAACTCCCTCCCCGCCGAACCCCTCAGGGCTTCTCACTCTTTACAGACTGAAATGCACCTGTCAGCCAAGCCATTGTGACTCCACCTCCCCTTCGGTTTCTCCCTACTTCAAACCGTACGTCTTGGAAACTGATCGCTTGGCTCAGTCTCCTTTGGGCTCTGCTGATTTACTTGACCGACCTTTAGCTAAATATTCATTTTTATTCAGCTCTATTTTATGCTGCAATAACTGCCGTAAAGGCTGACAGTCTAAGCTAAAGAGAACGTAGCTCAGGAGACTTAACTAGCATTTAGCACTCCCCTGTTACCAATTTGAACCATTCTTTTTTTCGTTTTTTTAACCTGACTGCATATAAACAATGCTAATATACTTTGCTTTGTCTCTTGGCCAACTTTATGGTTGAAAGTGGTTTTCAAAGCTTTTGGCAGCTGCACAAGAAAGAAAGTCCTCTGCTGCATTTTTTTTTTGGCCGTTATTCTGACAATTAGTCATTAGAGAGCTGTGAATGCTGTCAGGGCTTCATGTAATTGCTTTCAGTGATAAATATATATAAAGATGCTCTTAGTACATCTTTGATTCTCAGCTGTTTATAAAGGCCTGTTATTCTTCCTTTATCTTCCTTTATTTTTTTTCTCATCCGTTTCCTTAACAGTCCTTAGAGGCAAAACACAAAGATTGTAGCTGCCAAACGCTCTCTTCCACCCATTCTACCCATAAACACTTTTCCTTTTCTTTTTTCCTTTTCTTTTTATGGTACGAAACCCTATAGGACTGACCAGACAATTTCAATGAGACTTTTTCCCTCTAATTGGTGTCTTTTGCTCTCTGTTGTACCAGGATGAATGGCATGAACTAATGCTTATGTTTCTCACTAAAATAATGTACAAGTATGCCTAGGTCATATTTATAATTTGATAGTATGTATGTAATTAGTTATTGTTATATTATATTATTAATTTAAAACTCATACAGTCTAGAATGAATGGCATGAACTGATAATAAATTATATTTTTCGGACTAAAATATGGTCCTATTTCACCCCAAAATAGAACAGCGTAATTTAAAGATTATTTATCATTTTACAATGCATATACATTTTATTATTAATACGTTATATTATTAATTTATTTATAATGCATATGTTGTGTGTGTGTGTGTACACAAGTAAAGTGATTTTAGGTCTTTACGCAAATATACTGTATATGTTCAATATTATAATCATGGCAATTCAAAAATAATTTTTAAACCTAATTTTCATTATTTTACTTTTTATTTTTCCTACTTTCAGTGTTTCTCATTACTGTATTTTTCAGTATTCCGTATTTATTACTGTACATACTGTAATACATTGTTTTTATACAGTATAAAACATTACAACTACCGTGATATTATACCTTACAGTTTAGATGATATTTATCTTTTTTCCCCCTTTTCCCTAGATTTGTCCTTTTTTTCCCCCCCTTTTTCTTGCATACCTCTTCTACTTCTGGAACCAAGTAGGAGCTTTCTAATAAGTTCCTTTCCCATGCCTCCCTGGGCCTGTTATATTTATAGTGCTCATAATTCATTTACTTAGCTTGAGTTTGCTGACAGATCCCCTTTTGCAGTGCCTGCCATGACCGTTCCCACAAATTTGATTAAATAGAGCAGGGAAGCTTAAAGCGTTGTGTCTGCGTCTGTCTGATCAAAGCCCACTGGCTGTCTCTCGCCTGTCATTTGGGGTCAGTATTTTCTCACACGCATGGTGAGCTATGAGTTCTTATGGTGCGACATCTAGGACTGGCTCTGTGCTTGGAGAAAACAGGCAGTGTTTGCTTTATCCCTGTGATATGCTCTCATGGGAGAGTGTGTATTGGGAACCATGGCACACTTGCATCCCAATGATGGCTGCTGGAGCAGATAAAGATGGGTTTCTCGTAAAGCCTGGATTGGCCTACATGACATTTTTAAGCATGGGAGTGGAAGGGGTTGCTGAAATATCCATGCGTGTCCCTCTTCCCTCTTTTGAAACTTCAGTGCAAGTCCGTCTTTACCTTTTTCCCCTCTTCCTACCACCCTTCCTTACCCTTTTGTATGTTTTCCGAGATGATATAGGGTTATGGTGGGCTTTTCTATTCCAAGGCAGTTTGAAATAGGTTTTCAATTTAAAAAAGCAATTCAGCCGCAGTTTAAGCAGAGGCCTCTCACTCCTTTTCCGGATGGGAAGATTTGCATAATTGTTCCATAATGCCCGAATTAGCATCTGTAAATCTTAATTTGATAATGCATCTTCTTGTCGAGGTGGCAGGCCGGAATTGGATTATGGGCTTGGATCTCATTAGCGCTATTTGACAAAGGTCGTTTTCATAACACCAGTATGTCATCAACTGCGATTTCGAACAAATTAATTCCTTTTTATAATTCTCTCCTGGCTGGAAGTCATTCCCCCCTGCCTCTTTTGTCCTCTGCTGCAATTTTCTGTACATTTAAAGGCTTATATCTTATCAGAACACACTAAAAAATGCACACGAATAGTGTAAGTGAGGCACAATGCTGTTTTTGAATGTGTTTTTACTCTTTTACTGGAATTCATGCTGTTGTTGAATCAGCAAAAGTCAGTGTGAGCCCATTTGACATCTCATCAGGTATCGTGCCGTCTTAATTCTGCCGTTTGACTGTTTCCCACAGCGTGACACTGCATCTCTGTTCTCTTTTCTCACAGGAAACAAGGATAAACTGCATCCGCATCGCCCGTAAAGGTGAGTTATTCAATGCTGATGCTACAGAACTTTTTTTGTAGAAGTACTGTGCACTTTTGTACTAAATCGTTTTTTGAAAGACAGTGTGAGGTGAATTTACCTACTGGATCCAGGGTCGATATCAACGTACTGAGAATTAACATAAATGTAGAAAATGTACAGCCTATATTTCTTACCAGCCATGAAAGTATATTTTGCATTATTTTTTTTGTTATAAAATATGTTGTTGTAAATTTGATAATGGAATTTAAAGCTTTTAATGTTGTTTATGTTTACGTCTTTGTGGTGTTTTTAATGTGCTTTAAGACAAACCATGTGCAAATTCATAAGTCAACACCATTGCTAAGTTTTTTCTCCTTAAAACTGCTGTGAACTAGCCTGGGAAAACCCAGACGAACTTCTGGCAAATTTGAGATTTGCTCTGCAAGTCAGTCTGGCCAAGAGCCCATTCAAGCTCATTTCCAATTTTTCCAAATCGAAGCACCAGTCACAAACGTTGAGGCTTTACACAATGACGTTCGTTCTGATTGGTTTTTATGTCTATCCAGTTGCACCCAGAGGCATTTGAGCGACGTCCGTTGGTGACGCCCCTTTGGAAATGGGCTGTGATTGAACCTTCCCCAGACCCACTCTGTTACAACTGAGAAGGGTCTGGTGTTAACCAGGCTAGCATTAAACCAAAGACCGTCTCAAAAAAGCTGTTTGAAATTACAGTTGTTCTCTACGTCACAAACTACATTGTAACCAATCACGTCAACGTGCGGACAGGCTTTAGCATATCATTAACTGTTGCGAAGCAGGGGAGTCTCGAGAAGCCAGGCTATCGCGGTATATTATTCTGTTGATATGAAAAATCGGGTAGATTTTGCAATATAGCCGGTGAATTGTGCATATGGTGTTGTAATACCCTGTTATGATGAACTATATGCCTTTCTGCACTGACGTTGTAAGTTGTTCAAAGCATTTTATGATTTTTACAAGGCAGATTGAGATTGCGAACGGGAACATGGTTTGTGTAACATTATTAGCTACGCATTATTAGCTCTTTGATAACATCATGAAGCAAAAGGCTAAATATATATTTTTGTCTATTTGACAATAGGATCATACTCATAGTTGATTCTAAGGATCAGAGAACGGTAGAAAATATGGCCATAAAATCAATTACAACTCTCCATGACACATTAGTGGGGAAAAAATTACAATACCTATTTAAAAAAAAAATGAAGAGAATGCAAAGAGTTAAAGTTAAAGTATGATAGAGTGGCCACAAATAGTAAAACATAAAAATTGTAGTGGATTGGATGTAGGCCTATGCTGTTATTCTGACTGCACGAATGGAGGTTATTTTTCACCTTATATTTGCTATTCACTTATTCACAATGTTACATGCCTGAGGGTCACAGCTTTTCTGAGATGTCATCAGCATTCGACTTCTAGATCCCACTGGAACTAACAGTTTGCTGCAGGCGGATGGTGCACCAGTGTTGTTTTTAGCATCAGAGACATCAAAAAGAGAGCACTTGAATGCGAAAAATTGTTACGCTAAATATGGCAACTGTAGTCCTGCTTTAGAGTTAAACGAGTCAGTTGCCTTATTGATAGAGCCACTACAGCAACTGTAGGAAGTCCTGTCTTATGTAGTAAGATGATTGTTTACTCTAGAATGTGTATGCACTTTAGCAGGACTAGCCTGAAAAATAAATATTTGATTGATTTAAAATAAATATATATATATATATATATATATATATATATATATATATATATATATATATATATATACACTCACCGGCCACTTTATTAGGTACACCTGTCCAACTGCTCCTTAACACTTAATTTCTAAGCAGCCAATCACATGGCGGCAACTCAGTGCATTTAGGCATGTAGACATGGTCAAGACAATCTCCTGCAGTTCAAACCGAGCATCAGTATGGGGAAGAAAGGTGATTTGAGTGACTTTGAACGTGGCATGATTGTTGGTGCCAGAAGGGCTGGTCTGAGTATTTCAGAAACTGCTTATCTACTGGGATTTTCACGCACAACCATCTCTAGGGTTTACAGAGAATGGTCCGAAAAAGAAAAAACATCCAGTGAGCGGCAGTTCTGTGGGCGGAAATGCCTTGTTGATGCCAGAGGTCAGAGGAGAATGGCCAGACTGGTTCGAGCTGATAGAAGGGCAACAGTGACTCAAATAACCACCCGTTACAACCAAGGTGGGCAGAAGAGCATCTCTGAACGCACAGTACGTCGAACTTTGAGGCAGATGGGCTACAGCAGCAGAAGACCACACCGGGTGCCACTCCTTTCAGCTAAGAACAGGAAACTGAGGCTACAATTTGCACAAGCTCATCGAAATTGGACAATAGAAGATTGGAAAAAAGTTGCCTGGTCTGATGAGTCTCGATTTCTGCTGCGACATTCGGATGGTAGGGTCAGAATTTGGCGTCTACAACATGAAAGCATGGATCCATCCTGCCTTGTATCAACGGTTCAGGCTGGTGGTGGTGGTGTCATGGTGTGGGGAATATTTTCTTGGCACTCTTTGGGCCCCTTGGTACCAATTGAGCATCGTTGCAACGCCACAGCCTACCTGAGTATTGTTGCTGACCATGTCCATCCCTTTATGACCACAATGTACCCAACTTCTGATGGCTACTTTCAGCAGGATAATGCGCCATGTCATAAAGCTGGAATCATCTCAGACTGGTTTCTTGAACATGACAATGAGTTCGCTGTACTCAAATGGCCTCCACAGTCACCAGATCTCAATCCAATAGAGCATCTTTGGGATGTGGTGGAACGGGAGATTCGCATCATGGATGTGCAGCCGACAAATCTGCGGCAACTGTGTGATGCCATCATGTCAATATGGACCAAACTCCCTGAGGAATGCTTCCAGCACCTTGTTGAATCTATGCCACGAAGAATTGAGGCAGTTCTGAAGGCAAAAGGGGGTCCAACCCGTTACTAGCATGGGGTACCTAATAAAGTGGCCGGTGAGTGTATATATATATGTATATATTGAAATGATTTAAAATTAATAATTGATACAAACTAAGCTTATGAATCATTGTTGTCAGATTCTATAGCTGATTTGAAATATGTTATAAGAACTTAACTTCACAAGCAGATGTGGGCCAAATTCTCAGAGCGGCAGAATACAGTTGACAGACCTGTATTTTAGTCCATAATATTGCATTTACACAGTTTGGTTATTTACAGAAGTGACAACCGCATTCTATACTGTAAGTCCGTAAAAAGGGCCCAATGTACTGTTAATACTTAAATGCATTTTCCGTATTGATTTGTGTGTTTTACCCATATTTTGAATTACACATTGCATTTTGTTGTGTTTTAGTGTTAAAGGCATATCTGTCAAATTTACGGATAATGTCCTGTACCTGTACACTGTGAGAACACAATCCATAGAAAACAAAAAGGAAATGGATTTCCCCATTCAAGTAGTGACTGAGTGATCTTACTTGGCCTAAAGGGACGCTGCTTGGTATTGGTTTCAAAGTGGTTTCCCTCTTCCAGCTCAGTAGTCCAGCTCTATGATCATTGCTCAAACCTTTCAGAGCTGTACCACTGAGAAATACTCCATAATGGTTCAGTAGCTAATCTTACATGTGCACTTTTTCTCCCAAGTGCTCAGTTGCGAACGTCCGTGAATTCCCTAAAGGGCACAGTGTACGGCTCTGGGATGTGTATTGGTTTACAGTGAAATTTTGCGTCTAGACACACACAGATTTTTCCTTTATACATCCCCCGCCCCCTTTCTCTTCTGGAGACAAGGGCACTAACGGAGAACAGGTCACTCTTTCATCATGTTTGTTTTGGTTGCTTGCGGTAGGGGAGTGGACTGTATCAAAGCAGATTTGTTTGGGGCAGGCAGTCTAGGCAAAGACACGCCGCAGCACGCTGGCAGAGAGAGATCGGTTTTCGGGTCCCTGTCCGGTCAGGAGACAGACCTTCACATCAAACACCACTGATGGAGACACCTGTGCCTGTCAATACATGCTACCATCTGTCAAGCCCCTCAGAGGAAGATGAAAAGTTTCAGGAGGCATAGATTTCTGTCAAGGCAACAAAAAAGAACTGCACTCCCCTCTATCGAACGGCATCAGGGTTCAGCACGAGCAGGACGGTATTGTAGTCTTCGGCGTTCGACGTTAGTGAGCACAGCCTCCCGCTTAAACCAACCTGGCTTTCTTTTTGAGACTGAGTGACTGAGGGTGACGAATAGCCTTCTGCATGAAGCCAATAGGAGGAAGTGGACATTTTATGCCAGTTTTGTCGTCCCATCTGCTCAGTGGGCACAGACAGATACACATTTGGGATGTGGGCTAACACGCCAACATATTGATGAACAGAATAGAGCTCTCTCGACTTTCCCAACAGGAAAGAACCATTAAACAAATGAACTGTGCGCTAACAAACAGAAGGGCAAGAAACAGTTTCACTGTGTTTTATTCATTTATTAGGGTCTCTCAATGACAAGAAGGAATCCAACTTGTCAACAAAATCCATAATTTGAGGCTGTTAGTTTTGAGGCACATAAATTTCCTATGAATCAAGGATCAAGGTCCAGAAGAAAATTAGCACCCTGTAGTGCTCAAAATGCAGCCGAATTGCATAGTCTTACAAAACTAAGCTGCCAAGACTCCCTTTTTCTTGCACAGGTGACAGTTTAATTAACATTCCCTTGGCAATCTTCACAGAACAATAGACTTTCGTTGTAACTCCAAGTGCTAATTTCCACTTTTGGTGCGCTCAGCAGGTGCTCACATTAATCTTGAAACAAATTTCATGCCTGTGTTGGGCTTAATTGATATTCTGAAAGGAAACTCAGCATGGCGATAAAAATCTGATCAGGTTTGCATCAAACTTTAATGGATGTTTTCCCATCTATATTTCCTGTGATGAATATATTAAATACCTCATTAAGAATACCTAATGATTTAGCTGATATTGTGAAGATTATGCATGAACTATGCAGATTATGCATTTGTATTTTATCTTATGTTTGGAGTATTGTACTCGCATGTTGACACAATATCATAATTTTTCTCTTTTTTTAATGAGGTTTATGCTTAAAGTGATTTTTTTATTTATTGTAATCTAATGAGATTTTGCTTCTTAATATGCTAAAATATTGTTGCTGGGGAGGGAGGGGGGTCAAAAATAAAATATTGATAAAATTATATAAAATGTTATCTATTCGATTTTAATTGTAGTTCAAGTATTTGCAATTCATTGATTTCAGAATTTTTTTCACTTAAATATTTTTTCATGAATTGTTATATTTACATTTCACACCGTCTCGACATTTTTGGAAAAAAAGTTTTGTTTTTTAGCAGTTTTTAGAGCATTTAATTGTAGACGTAAGAAATCTAGATCAGATCCCTTCACTGCTGACATCTGAAGTATATGTATATTTAATATTGTTATCAGTCTGATACAGACACACACTCTATTGGTGCCTTAGATACAAATCGGTGCCTGTGTCTGTGAAGATATGCACTATACTCTATAAAAAGGATAGTTTCTTCTAAGATAATTCATGGTTGGGCTCTTTTCAAAAGGTTCCTGTGGGTGTCTGACTTCTCAAGTCTAGAGTAATGTGGGGGTCTCCATGGGGGTTTGTGAAAGTATAGTCCCTGTTGTCTTAAGATGTTTAAAGTCTATCACATAGAAAGTTGCATTGGATTGAAAGGGTAGGAATGGTCTAGAATTACGCTTCTTTAAATAAACTCTTCTCCTTCCAAGCACTTTGCAAAATCTGTCATCTGTCATCTCTTATATCGTTACAAACCTGAATGACTTTCAAAAAGAAATGTTAAGTGGAATTATGCTGGTCATGCTTTTTTTTCAATGCTCTTAAGCTTCAAAAACTCAGAAGTACCATAAAGTTATCGTAGAAGTAGTCCATACAACTATACCCCATACACGTTGTATAACAAGTCTTCTGAAGTCATACAATAGCACTGTGGGAGGAACAGACTGAAATTTAAATCGTTATTCACTGAAAATATTGAGTGAATCTTTCTTTTGATTTGGATCTTTTCAGTAAATGATTCATTGTAATTAAAAGACCAGCACAATCTTTAAAATTTCTCCTTTTATTTTCCACTGAATAATCAAACCTGCGCAGGTTTGGAACCACATGAGGCTAGGTATATAATTACTTCTTTTTTTTTTAATGGATTGTATGTGCTCAATCCAATGCCATTCTGTAACTCCATGCAGTCAACAGAAAAAAAAAGTCAAAAAACAATGCTTCTCAGTTTTCAGAAGCATTTCTTCCCAACACTGAGTTGAACCGTTGTCGCAGAAAGATGGGGAAGTTTTGAAACTGCCTTTGGCATTTGAGGGAGCAGAGAGCGCCATGGCAAATTCTTTTTCTTGCCGCCCCACATCCCTCCACATGCTCATGATTTATTTTTAGCCTTGGCCTTGCTTGGAGAGCCCTAAAGCAGACCTTTTTCCTCAGGCCTCAGCTCACTCTCTTTTTCATAGAGCCCTGTAGCTTTCAGGCCACTGAGACCTTAAGGAAGCGCTAACACCAGGCTTCTAGCACTAAGAAGATCTCTAGTCCCTCTTTAACAAGACGTGCAGTAGGACTCCAACTGTGATGTGACTAAGGAGCCATGGCCCCATTGGCAAGCAACCCGCTATTAGTTTAAATAGCTTCAGTGTGGTTGGAAATTACATTCCGTTTCTTGTCATTTGCAGAGGAAGGGGAGGTTGGATTATGCCACAGGTTGTTTGCTTGTGAGTGTATCTTTCTTTCTTTTTTTTTTGCCATTAGTTGTAAATTGATGTGGGAACAGACCTGCTAGCCTCTGCCAATTAAATAAATAGTGTAACAGCTGAAAGTCTGCCTCGAGGAAAATGTCTGCTTGATATATTTCATGGACCACTTGATTGTAAATTATACTTTTGCATCTTAATGTGTATCGCATAATTCCTTCTACTGTTGCCATATGACATGAAGCCCAAATGTAATTTTTTATGGCATACTGTAGATGAGAGTAAAGAAACTGAAAATATCAGATATTTTATCATCAAAAAGCCTATTGTACCTGTACTTTGTTCGAATTAATCAAAAAATATTTTCTTGTTAGCCTTTTGCTAAGACGTTTTGATAGGCAATACTATTGTATTGTTTTATTAATATTTATAATTCGCTTTTATCATTTGTATTATTTTTTTTAATATTTATATTCAGCTTTAATTTATTTTTATTTCAGTTTTCGTTATAGTCATTTTTGTTCTTCAACTTGAACACATTTCTGTTAATCGCCTAGGCAACTCTTCTAATTTATTTTATTTTCATGTGATATTTATAATTACAGAAAGTTTATTTTTGAACAATAACAACACTTTATTTTTTATTTCAATTACAGAAAAGTTTTTAATAGTTTTAGTTTTTTTAACAATAACACATTTTTAGGACAAAATATATGAAAAAGTAGTATATCATTTCAGCGTAGTAGTTTTGTTAGCCAATGAAATAGCTTTTTTGGTCCTGGGAAGATTATGAAGTATATACTGTATTTGAATTCTGTCTTATGTCATTTATCATAATCTTGTATATGTTTTACTATAATTAGAATGTGGCACACAACCTCATTTGGAAAAGCCTCTAACTATTGTACTTAAATTTGATGTTTTTTGTGAAAACAGAATATACAGAATTCCGTTAATGTTCACACATTCTCATCAGCACATAAAAACCCACAAAAGCACGCAAAACATTCCCGTACAAGCATGAGTGTGTGTAAACAGTATAAATAGCCCAGCTGCTGCGTGTCCAGGTCAGGGCAATTTGCCTTGGGCTCCGCTGCATATGCACACTTTCTCTTTGCTCTCTCTTGGATCACACGGTCTCATTTTCTGGTGTGACAGAGAGTCATGCTATCCCCAGGAGCCTCCAATTGTGAAATGACCCCTGCCCACACGCTGTCAATGGAGACAGGTGCCTGGGATAAATAGCTGACCGGGTGCAGTTGGTACTCGCGCCACAGAAGAGGCGTGCAATCTGCGTGGTACAGTAGGGAAACATCTCATGATGAGAGGTAGAAGGAGGCCTCAGAATTGCCAGATATCTTTCATTTCTTTTTCTATATCTTTCATGACTGCAGTTTGGGTTTTGACTCAGGCTTAGATTGTAGAGGCTTTTTACTCAGAAAGAGAGCATGAGGCAAGCCAAAATTGACAATCTGTCAGTGGATGGCCATAGGTCTCTTGTTTTCTGTTTTTCACTTTTAATATCGGTTTAAACCTGCTGAAGAATCCAGCTAAAATCAGCTTTTCTGTTTTACATGGTTTCTAGCTTGGTTCAAGTTGGGTTAAGAGCTTGATCAGCTGTGCCTCATGTCAATGCCACGCCATCCATTTGCTCGATACATCAATTTTTCTGTCTTCACCCCGTCACTGCACTGCACTTCACCACGTCTTGTTAGAGTCAGCTGACAACTTCTTAGCCCTGTTAGCTCTTAAATCACACTGAGAACGATAACTATAAAGATAATGACAACTATAGCATCCAGCCAACATAACATTCTGGGGTTTTTTTTGTTTTTTTTTTTGTTTTTTTGAAGAATTCACTGCAGTTCTGTGCCATCTGCCACTTTAAATGCTCGAGCTGTTTAAAGTTGGGTGGATTCTGATCGGCTGGAAAAATCGCTCTGAAAGTGATTCCGATTATATCGTTGCCCTGTCTCAGTAGTGGTGTGGACTGTCCAATTATTATAGCATTATTAAAACTTAAAAATATTGTTATAGTTATTGTGTGAAGGGGTTTTTAGTGTTGTGACCATGCTTCACATAGCTGTGATCAGTGTGGCCATCTTAATCTGGTGCAGTATAAACTGTTATTTTCCTTCAGGCCTCATTTGAATGTCTTTCCTTTGAATGTATTTGTTTTTGATTTCTTTGCTGGTTAATATGTTAATTCATGCTGGTTTATATGTATGTAAATAATTGCTGGTGTCCTCAAAAGTTATGTGTGTGTGTGTGTTCTTTAGCTGCCTGTAAAGACCATCAGCGAGCTCTTGAGGTCACTCAGCGCTCAGAGGAGATGGGGCTCATCCTAGGAGTGTGTGCTGGTGGGCTGGTGGTCCTGATACTGCTACTGGGGGCCATTATCATAATCATTAAAAAAGGGTGAGTTCTACTGGTCAGGATGAAGATGTGAGAGCCAAAGCATGCTGTAATGCAAAACGTATTTGTACATTTAAATCACAATTTCACATGCAATTTCATTGTCATTGCGTTAGGTTTCATAAAACATATGAAATAATAAAAAAGTTTCATTCAAAATTTTGGCGGTTTTCAAAAGAAATGAATGCTTTTAATTGATCAAAAGTGACGTGTATAATGTTACAAAAGGTTTATAGTTGAAATTGAAGTTCTTTTGAACTTTCTGTTCATCAAAAAACAGTCACAATCATTTTAATCATTGTAAATTGTAATAATATTCACAATATTACTGTTTTTACTGTATTTAGATTTTTTTTTTTAAATGCACCTTTGGTGAGCATGAAAAACTTCTTTCAAAAACATTAATATTTTACCGACCCCAAACTTTTGAGTGGTAGTGTATATATTTTAATTTATATTTGTATGTTTTTAAATTATCTTTCATAAAAAAAAAAAATATATATATACTGTATACATACTGTATATATATTTACATATATTACATTTAATTTTGTATGCAGTGACATTCATACATTTTAATATAACATAAGTGTCCAAAAACACTTTGGCGTCACTGTACTGTATGTGTTCCAAAAAGAAATTCTTCAAATTTTCCTATGCCTTTATGTTATAGACGCTAACAGTTATAAGCCTGTGGGCTATTTTTAAATATTTCTTGTGAAGGTGCTATTTAAATGAGACTTAATGTATTCCTGAGAGACCAGGCTATTGTGCGTTCAGGTATAACTAACTTAAACCTACCCATTGCAGTTTATGACTTCGATTATTCGGCTCACCCAGGTGTTCTCCCCTGCATTCTCACGTGCATCTGTGGAGAGATTGCCAGGGGTTCTCATCTTCTGAGATTATCTGAGTGTGAAATATTTAATTAAAGAGAAATGCAATTCAATTACTCACTTAATTAAGCCCTGCCCGCTGCCGCCCTGAACCAGAAATGAGCCCGTAATTGGGATGGAAAAAGTGTGCTTTCAGAGATAATTAGCCCACGGTTCTCAAAAGGTCATCAGATCCCGTGGCAAATGAGAGACACGGGCCTCTCGTTCCTCAATCACTGGAGATGAATCTACGCAATGGTCATCTCATAGATTCATCTTCAGCAACCGATAAAGACCATTCACATTCTGTGGTTCATATGAATTTCTCACATGCATGAATAGTGATTGCCTAGAGGGTGCTATTTTAGACTTTAGTCTGTTATGTCAGTTTTAGATGGTTTATTGCTGTTTAGTCTTGCACGATAAGCTGCTAATTATTTTTATGTCCAATTTACTTATTGAAGAAAATAGTAGATAAGAAAATAAGAAATAGTGTTCTACATCTCTTAAATGTTATACCAATAGTAAAATGATGGCCTGGTTTCACAGACAGGGCTTGGATTAAGCCAGGATTAGACCTTAGTTCAATTAGGGCATTTAAGTAGCTTTTATAAACATGCCTTACAAAAAAAAAAAAACCTTACTTGTGTGCATCTTGAGACAAAACATTGACACTGACATATTTTAAAGTATATCAGTGCAAGTTGCTTTCAGTTAAAACAGCTCAAAGATACATTTTAGTCTGGGTCTAGGCTTAAGATTTGTCTGTGAAACCAGGGGTGAGATTAATAATAATGAAGAAGTATTCTTTTTGTTGTTGTTTTGTTGTTATTATATTTAGAAAATGTATTAAATAAAATATACTTTACTATTTCACCTAAAAATAGTGTTCTAAAAAAAATCTTATCTCAACAAAAAAAACAATATGATGCATTCCCTGCTGATTTAAGTGGTTAACCTGGTGGACCCTCTTCATCAACATGTTTACACTACTGGTCAAACACTTGGAATAGATTTTTTTTCTTTTTCTTCCAAAAACATTAAAAAAAACTAAATTTTTATTAATAAAATGCAATAAAAATGCTAGACCACATTGGTTAAGCTGAAGTTAAGCTTTTAACCAGCTGCAAGAAACCAACCATATTGACCACATTTGGCTATAGTTTAATGTGGTGTTTCAAATATGATGGCTAATTTGTTTGCAGTTGAGCATTTTATTTATCTTTTACATCAAAAATGATCAGAACATACCTCCTCGGTTTCTCTTTTTTTCATTCTCTAACTGCTGGGGGAAAAAAAAAACGTTTATGTAGGCTAAACGTTTGAGTGCAGCAAACCCTCAGCTCAGCCATTTAGCCGGAGATAAAGTGTCACAGTAACGCGTCTACTTCAGTTAGTGATGGGAGTCCTTCCCACTGAAATGGAAAGAGAGATACCGGGCCTTTGTGTAAGACAGAACATTTTAAGCCATTTAATCCAAATGCACCCCAAAATGGAGTTGAAGAATGTTTGTAATACGAATGCAGATGGAAGTGTTCACCATGCAATTCATTGGACAATTTAGCGGATATTGGATTAGATTGTGCCGCCGAATAAGTGCAGTCGCCATTGCAGAGAGTGCATGTAAAAGTTCCTCTCAGCGGGCCTCTTTGTTAAACTCGTTAAAAGCAACAAGAAGACATATTTGATTAGACCGCCATTTCCTGCTCTGGCTGAGGTTTTGTGCATATCTGCATGCGTCCCATTACTCGCGTGGCAAATGCAAGCTGCTGACGGCTTGCCATTTTTCACTCTAATCAGAGCTCTGCCAGTGCTTGCATCTCATGTCCCTTCTTCTTCTTGTTCTCTTTTTTTCCCCTTTCTTCTCTTCTTCTATTTTTTTTTTCTCTCTCTCCAGAAGGGATTACTACTCATACTCTTATTATCCGTAAGTGGCTTCTTCTCCATTGCACATCATCATTTCTCATGGCTTTTTTTGTGTGCTTTTTGGAGAGGGGGGTGGCAGCAGAGTGATGATCTTCTCTTTCTCTCTCACCAACTCCCCTAACTCGCCTCATCTCTCTCTCGTTTCCTTCACGTTCCATACCCCCCCCCCCCTCTCTTCTTCACTCCTCGCCCTCTTCTCTCTGTCTCCTCAGTAGGAAGCCGGTGAACATGAATAAGACCCCCATTACGTACAGGCAGGAGAAGAGTAATATGATGGGCTCCATGGAGCGCAGTTTCACTGATCAGAGCACTCTGCAGGAGGACGAGAGGATGGCCTTGTCATTTATGGACACCCATACGTGCAGCACTCGCAGTAAGACGTGACACGACACAAAAAAAAAAAAAAAAAAAACATTGACATTTCACTAAAAACAAAGAGCAACTGTTCTCCCTTTGAGTTCAATTAGAATAAAACATTGGTTCCAACCCCCCAAATCTTCAAAACACAAATAAAGATATTTTTTATGAAATCAGAGTTCATGAAAGTATATTCACCCAAATCTCGGTTCAAATCATTCATAAAAGTGACAAGGATGTATGGTTGAGCTTCTGTTTACCATATCTGAGTGCTCTATGTATGTTCGCTGATCGGTGTTTACATGTGTATAAAACCTAAATTAAATCTGTTCATCATATAAACTAAAGCGATCATGTCTCTTCAGAAGACTTGGATTAAACCATTCGGTTCACATGAATTTATATTTGTAGAATTAGAAATCTTATGAGTTTGGAACGACATGAGAATGAATAATTGATGACAATTCAGAGTTTTCATTTTAGGGTAAACTATTCCTTTAAATTTAGGCTTTTTAAATTTCCTTTACATTTTTAGCCTTAAAAAGTGGTTTTATCATTTGAGCTCCCTGTGTAAAAGTAGATTAAATCAGAATTGTTCGTTGAGCAGAAAGGTGATTGAACTATAGATAATCTGCTTTATGAAAAAAGTTGCATGCACTTGTCTTACTTTGCTTCAACTTATTCACTCCAGTTAAATGAACTTGCACATTGCATTACATCAACCGAAACAATGGCTGCATAGCTAATACTTATGATAACAGGGAGCGACAACTAACACATCAACAACAGCATAAGTGAAAACAGCAAACAGAAAACCATATAACTGGTTAATGCCGCATTGTATGACGGGAACTCAAGTAGGTCTTAAACTTAAGCTATGAAGTGTTGAAGGAAATTCACCCCTAAAATGACATTTCTGTCATCATTTACTCACCCTCATGTTGTTCCAAACTCGTTTTACTTTCTTTCTTCCGTAGAACATGAAAGGAGAATTTTTTAAAGAATATCACTTTAAAGAAAATTGAATGAGGACTGAAGCTGCCAAGCTCCAAAATGACACCAGGAACAATAAAAGTGATTAAAGTCCTCTGAAGCCATTGCTTTGTGTGAGAAACAGTCTTGCATTTAGTCATTTTTCACTGAAAATCTTGACTGTGTGAACTCACAGAGTTCGTGAGTGAAGTATTGATATCCAGTTTTGAGAAATTGTTCTCTTAAGTCAAATCTTTTTCAGTGAATCAGTTGAGTCAGTTCACAAAACTGGTTTGAATGATCATGCTCTTGGATTGTCAGTGAATAATGATTTAAGGTTCCTCACACAAAGCATGGCTTCATATAGACTACTTTTGTTAACATTTTCTTTTTTTTAATATATATATTTTATACCCTTTTCTATTAATTTTGAAATGTAAAAAGATTTAATATAAAAATAAATAGCATTTCAGTTTCACTAAAAAGAGCGACTATTTCTCATTTTGTGTTCAACATGAAAGACAATGTTTCTGAATGACACAAAGGTGTGTGAATGATGACAGAATTGATATTTTTCATGTACACGGTTAAAGTGAGGCTCAGGGACTAGGTAAGCTCCTGTTAATTTGTCCTCATTTGTAGTCAGTGTGAAAGCTTCATCAAAGCCGCAGTCCTTCCGTAATCGCTCAATCTTTCACAGCTCTTAAATATGCGATGTAGTGCTGTCCACGTCCTAATATAACCCAGTCTCCCTTGACATAAGACTATAAATCCTAATATAAACATAATCCATTGAAACCAGTAGTAGAGGGAGAGAACAAATAGTATATTTAAAAAAAAAAACACACAATCAGTTTATAAGAGGAAAATGGACTCAGATCTGCACCAGAAGCTTATCCTTAAAGACATCATGGTCGAGGATTTCAATTTGGAGGAAATTAGAGCAGGCAAAAAAAAAAAAAAGAAAGAGAAACACTAATAATATCCAATTCAAAGGTATCTGACTCTGCAGGCACTGAATAGTTGATGTCTCAAAGAGAGAGATCTCTTGATCAAAATGAAGTTTTAATGGCATGTCTCAGATCTGTCTTGCTACATTTAAAGTGTCTACTGCGTGGAATATACTGTCTGGGTTTCTTCTTTCCTATTTCCGTTGAGAAATGAGTAGCAGACTGCTAATTTATTTGAATACACAGCCCTAGTCATGAATCCATAATTGCTCCCTGATCATATTTATGAATACCAATTATAAACACAGAAGATGAAGTGCCATAAGGGGATGATAATTCTCAGATTAAGCCTATTATACTTGTTTGGAGTTTTGTTCTTTTTTTATAAAATGTTTATTGGTTATTTTATGAAACTTTTCCAAGATACTTGAGCTGCTTACTTCAGGTGCAGCTGGTCAGCTGTTCCTATGCTGTGTTTGTTGTATATGTTTATACTGGATGAAAAATATTGTGCAAACATTTGGTCTGTGCTTGATCTTTTTTACCAAGGTGATCCACGGAGCTCCATGAATGAGTCCAGCAGTCTGCTGGGTGGGTCGCCTAGGCGTCAGTGTGGCCGTAAGGGATCGCCCTATCACACGGGTCAGCTTCACCCGGCAGTGCGTGTTGCTGACCTCCTACAACACATCAACCAGATGAAGACCGCAGAAGGTTACGGCTTTAAACAGGAGTATGAGGTGGGTTTTAGGTTGTGTTGTGTTTTTTATTTATTTTTATATATATTTTTTTATTTTACGTGCAGTATGAATCCGACTCTTCATGAATGGTCTTTCGACGTCCCAACAAAAAGTTTAAGAATGTTATTATTATTAATGCTATTATCATCAATAATAATAGTTGCATTTAATTTATAGAACACCTTTGTTTGTTTGACTTTGACTTCAGATTTACTGGACAGAAATTCATTTTTGACACTGGTATCAAAGCATAAACCATAAATGGTTAAGCACTCATACATGAATAAAGCAAATTAACACGACATGTACATGTCAATGTCAATTTTATTTATATAGCACCATTTATTCCAATTGACGTTGTCCAATGTGCTGCACATACTGTAGTAGACATAATAAGACAATACAATATAATTCAAACAAAATAAAATAAAAACCTTATAATAAAAAACTTCCTCATTAAGCCAATTACAAAAAAAAAAAGCTTACATCCAAGCTTTTTAGCTTAGATTTAAAAACAGACAAAGTTGATGCAGAGCGAATACAAAAAGGTAGAGCATTCCACAGTCTGGGGGCAGAGACTGAAAAAGCCCGGTCACCCCTGCACCTCAGCTTCGACTTTGGAATACATAACAATCTCTGGTTAGAAGACCGGAGAGACAGAACTGGACGATTTTCAGTTAGTAATTCCGAGAGGTAAGGAGGGGCCAGACCG
Source organism: Semotilus atromaculatus (assembly GCA_031834385.1). NCBI lineage: Eukaryota > Metazoa > Chordata > Actinopteri > Cypriniformes > Leuciscidae > Semotilus > Semotilus atromaculatus. The sequence continues at coordinate 7,025,615 of JAULUF010000019.1, read as the reverse complement.
TTTAATGATTTAAACGCCAAAAGAAGAATTTTAAAATTCACTCGATAACGCACGGGCAACCAGTGCAGAGAACGTAAAACCTGTGTAATGTGGTCCCGTTTTTAGTCCTGGTTAAAAGTCTTGCAGCTGCATTTTGAACTATCTGTAACCGGAAAAAAGCTGAGTGGATAATCCCAAAATATAGTGAGTTACAGTAATCCAATCTAGAAGTAATAAAAGCATGAATTAATTGTTAAAAAAATTTTCTTGACAGAATAGGTTTTACTTTAGCTAGAAGTCGAAGCTGAAAGAAACAAGATTTGACCACTGTATTGATGTGTTTGTCAAATTTCAGACCATCATCAAAGACAACCCCTAGATTTTTAACCCAAGTCTTCACAGACGAGGATAACTCACAGAAATTAATTTTTGGTGTGCTAACAGAGTCTGAAGGACCAAACACTATTATCTCAGTTTTACTCTCATTAAAATTAAGAAAGTTTAAAGACAGCCAGGCCTTCACATCAACCAAACAGGTCAAAAGTGCTTCCAGACCATTAGAACTCTTTTTTTAAGGGCAGATAGATTTGAGTATCATATGCATAGCAATGAAATGACAGACCATGCTTCCTAGAAATAGAACCCAATGGTAGCATATACAAAGAAAAAAGAATCGGAGCTAAGATGGTACCCTGAGATCAGACTATGTTCTGACTTTTTCTGTTGTTTTTATTACTATTTTCTATTTCTCGCTGCTTTTAAATATCTTATGCATCCCTGTACGGTGTCCTTGAGTGCCGAGAAAGGCGCCTTAAATAAAATGTATTATTATTATTATCACATGTTACCTATAATACCCGCCTCAATTGAGAATTTGATTTAAAACAGTCACCGCCAAAGGAACAAATGATCTTTTGTAAATGTTTCTTTTGGCAAACGGTAAACGTAGCCTCCGCCCCGAAGGAAGGAGTAGAGGGGATGAGTCTGATCTGAATATACTGCTAGCGTTAAATAGCAGTTTGACACCGCAGGTTTTGAGTTTTATTTCAGAGGAAACCACCTAATCTATCGGGCTAGTTAGGCTTTGATAGCATATCTTTGAAAACGGTTGAGCAAGAGGTTTCTGTCAGAATCATATAAATCTTTTACAACTGCCACTACAGGTTTTCTGATTTATTTAAATCTGCTCGGGCTTTAGTGTTGCTTACAGTGCGGTCTATCTGGGCACTGCCATTTTCTTAGTGGAGGGAGCAGTCGATGCAAACAGATGTCTGGGAGATCTCCAGCCTCCAGAACACACCATCTGCAGACCTTTAAAAACAAACCTCTGCATCGAATCTATTTGTAATTTGAATTAGCTTTTATTTGTATATTTTCATTTTCATTTCATTTTAAGTAATTTTGTTATGTGCTTTTGTCATTTTTATCAGTTTTTTAATATTATATTTCTATATTTAATTTTTTTTAATTGTAGTATTTTTTTGTTTGCTTTAACATATTTAAGTTACTTATTTTTCATGTAATATTTCCATTTTATTTTATTTCCATTTTATTTCCATTTTATTACAATTACCGAACACAATTTTGAAGTCTTATTTTTATTGAACAAAAACAAAACTGACGTAAAGTGATGAGTACATGTTGTAAATCAGCAGTTCACGAAGAACCTTGATGCATTATACATTACATAGCACAACTGTGGCTTAGCTAACTTTCAGAACGGTATGTAAAAGCAAGTTTGATTCATTCTTCACGGATAGGTTCGCATCTCTCCCCCATGGACTATAGAGGAGCATCTATTGAGATGAAAGTTGAGGTCATATAGCCCCTCAGTATTACTGCACAAAGAGCGCAAACACTGCTATCTCTTTTCCTCCCTCTATCCCTTCCTCCATAGCTAATTTTCTCTCCTCAGAATGCGGCTTGAGCATCTTCACTCGCCGTCACACTCTTGTGAACTGTTGACTGTCCTTTAACTGTTGTTGTCCACAGAGCTACGAAACACAACATCCCTCCACGCAATCAGAGTTCTGCCACTGGCCTGCCTCTCTAGAGCTCAGCTTTTGGACTCATTAAACTCTCCCCTCAGTGTGAAACAGATTCAGCTCAAAAATCAATACGCACTCTCCTGGACATAGTGACACTGTGTGTGTGTGTGTTTGAGGTCAGTGTCTTTGTGCATCATAAGCGGAAAAGAAGAGACACAGAGTTTGAGAGGGAACACAAATGTACCGGCTGGGTTTCATAAGCTTTATTTCCCCGCGGACCACAAGTACAGTCCATTGATCAGTGCTTATTGACAGGATCTTTAGTTTAGATGTAGTGGAAAAGAGAGAGTAGAGGTCTGTCCTACAAGCAAAGTGGCAAAAAATTTTCAACAGTATTGTTTTATAATGTGAATCTTAATATATATATGAGAAATGGTTTGCTTGAACATTGTGCTTGTGTTGTATTTCCTTAAAATATATCAAGTGGCATTTTTGTAATGCAAAGACATTCTCCGTTAATTTTTTTGAGGTCACTGTGTAATAATCACACCCACACACACACACGTGTGTACAGTGTTTGAGCTATTACAAGTAATGCAAGTTATTGTATGTAGTCAGATTACTTTTTTCAAGTAACTAGTAAAGTAATGCATTACTTTGAAATTTACAAAAAATATCTGACTTACTTTTTCAAATAAGTAACGCCAGTTACTTTGTTTTCTTGACTGACAGGTCTCCTGTCCCCATGTTTAGAGAAATCAGAGCACTGTGTAAACCTGATGGTTATTGTAGTTCTAGACTAAATGTGAGCATGCATTTAACCATCTCATTTCCACAAAAACAGATTCAGTATTCCTCGAAATGAATAAAAAGTGAAATGCAAACTCAGAATATTACGCAAACCTGCAATTAATCTCACTTTATTAAGCAATGTCTTTGCTGTTGACCTTTGATGAACCAATTCAACCATACTAATAAGCAAAAATTACTATATAAACATCACAGGTTGGAATTTGCATTTCATTCAGCCCGAGGCTTATTCTTTTCACTTTTGGTGTATAATGGCCTTTACATTTGCCAAAATATAACTTTTTTTATTAATAAAAAAACAACAACAAAAAAACAGCAAGCCCAGGTAAGAAAAAGTAACCAAAAGTAATGTAGTTCATTACTTTACATAAAAAGTAACTAAGTAATGAAATTCGTTTTTTTTTAAAAAATTTTTAGGGAGTAACAATATTGTAATGCATTACTTTTAAAAGTAAACTTCCCAAACATATATATACATTTCTGTCCCATTTTAGTTCACTAGAATTGGCAGTCTAAGAAGTGCTTACACCTTATAAACCTAGTTTGATGTAGAAATGTTGGTTCTATTCACATTTATATTTCATTGCATGTCAGATTTGATGGTCAGGTTTTTTTTTTTTTTTTTAAGGATGCAAATCTATTAATTTAGAAATGTTTTGGTCAAACTGATTCAACATTCCATTTTCCCTTACCTGCCGTCCACTGTGTAATGTAATATTTTCATCTCTTTTCAGTAATATATGCAGTTGCACATAATAAATCAAGTGTTAACATAAAAATTCTTTCAAATGACCTCCTTTTATTTTCAACAGAACTATGAAATCACATTTATCCTTTGTGAAAGTTAAATTTGTATTTAATTTAGCTTAATATCAAAAAATAACATTTTTGGAGTCCAGTCTCTATGGTCTAAATGCTATTTATTTAAAAAAAAAAGCTTTTTTATATAATGTATTTCAAACTAAATCTAAGAATACTCTGATTATCTCTCACAACTAACAGAAATGATATCTCTCTCTCCCTTTCTCTCTCTTTCTTTTTATTTGATTATTTATTTGTAGAGCTTCTTTGATGGCTGGGATATCAATAAGAAGAAGGATAAAACTAAGGGAAGAAACGATACCCTGATGGGTTGTGAGTCCATTTTTTCAGTCTTTGCATGCTTAAAAGAAATATCATGATTGAAGAGTAAAGCCTTTAGAATTTTTCAGTTTGTATTATCTGTGATGTTATAGGGCCCAGTTTACTAAAGGAACTTTGTAAATCAGATAACAGCTTTAACATGCCAACAGATTTCCTGTAATAAACCTAATTTGCATTGAAAGGAGACTTGTTTACTGCACAAAAGTAATGCAGCTGTTTAGTGACTTGACCCCAAACTGAGCTCATGTGATTGTGTTTGTTTCAGATGACCGTCACAGGGTGAAATTGCATCCGCTGCTCGGTGATCCCAACTCCGACTATATCAACGCCAATTACATCGATGTAAGTCAGCAGTCACATACTCTCTTTCACACTGTTTCTGTTATTATGTAGCTCCCCTGGACTTTATTCAATATCTGTGGGCACTCTCACCATATGTGGCATATCATCATATCAGTTTTGATAAGAAAACTTTTTAGGCCTCTAACTATCCTTTTTGTGGTGGGTGAGGCTTGGTAGCTTGTTATTTTTGTCCTTGTGTATCTGACCTCCCAAAATATTTTGGAGAGAATGTGGTCAGATATGAAGCGTAGCCTACTAACATGTGTGGCAAAGTGTTTTAGGGTCACTTTGCGTCCGGTTTCACCTTTAATAAAGAGGCAGGTGGACACAGATGGTCAGCCTCTTTGAACCTCCTTTTCAGAGCTGTCCCAGAATGCACCAGGTTGCAAATGACCACCCTCTCTTCATGGGACCCTCTCCACTTATTTGCTTGAACTAATAATTCACCCATAAATGAAAATGAGTTTTCAATGAATTCTCCGCTCCAAACCTGTACAACTCTCTTCTGTGGGAATTTTTGTTGATGAATTTTGAAAATGACAAAATAATGACTATTGAATACCTTTTCAGTTTTGGGTGAACTTATCGCTTTAAAGAGATTTTTGGATCAAAACTCACTCTAAATCCTTGCGATTTCCTATCCTTTACTGTTTGGACCTTAGATACAGCAAGTGATTTGCTGGATTATGTTGTTTATTCCGAAAGAAATGCTGTACGTATGTGTAGCATTGAGTGATTTGAAAGAAATTGGAAGAGAATGAATAGCCATGAGTCTAGACACATAGATGTAATTATATATAGTATTGGGGTATTTTGTTATTTTGTTATTTTTCTACTCCAAATCTTTCATGATTGGTCATAATATAAATTCATCTTGAAATGGAATTCCAGTGTTTCAGTATAAACCAATATACAGGAGTAAAACAGGGCATAGGCCAATTTAACAAGAATTGATTTTTTTTTTGTCCCATTTTATTTTGGCCTTGAGTAGAAAAGCACAAAAAAGTCAAGAAAGGACTAATAATGAAAGGATGCTTCGTTTTAGTGTTTTTGTAAACTGGCAGTAAGTAGAGGCTATTAGGGACCATATTAAAGTGAGTGCAGCTCTGTTGTTTAATGTGTTTACTCCTTTTCATTTCTGTCCGTTCTTGTTGAATATATCTTGAATCAGCCCAATAAAGGCACCAGCTTACACAGGAATAAATTAGCAATTTAAAGGAGAAGTGTGTATTTTTGTCTATGTTAAAATACTTTCCTAGCCTAAAAGCCTAGCCATTTGTTTCATTTCCCTGAGAAGTGTAAAGACAATTTGAAAACATTCTGTTGTTTGAACATTTCAACCAGCCCCACATAGCAACACTGATTCAACCACTGGAGTGAGTTTGGGGGCGTGGCTATCAGTTTGTCCAACCAATGGCAGAGAGAGGGAGTGTTCAGGAAGCCTTTTGGAAAGTAATTATTATTTGTTAGATTCCTTTTGATGGTGCTTGAGGAACAGAAATAACACACATCACACTTTAAGGTTAGTCTGCAAAGATTTGCCCACCTTCACATCCAAAATGTATGCCTCCATTTAAAGTGTCTTTCCCCTGGCGTGAAGCTTAGTCAGCTAACACAAGTCTCTCTTTCTTTCTTCCTCTAATTCTCTCTCTTTCTGTCTGTGATCTGCTAATCCTCTAGCTCTTTTCAGCCTCTCATTAACTAGAGTCTGTCTTGTCTTTTTCTACCCCCCTTCCCCACCTCTTCGACTTTGGACCCTGTAGATTCGGATAAACAGGGAAGTAAGTAATTCGCTGCTCTTTCTTTTTGTTTCTCTCTGGTTTCTTTCCCTCTGTTCCCCCCATAGATCTCTTTTTTGTGTCATGGCATTACTCTGTTTGGATTACTTAAACATGAGGAAGAGTGGCTCCGTGACACACAGATCTCCTTTATATTCGTCCATAAAAGTGAACGCATAAAACTTTCAGGTTCCATCTGTTACATTTCTTTGATTTATTTCTTACGGGTACCTAGTTTTCAGTTTCACTTTAGAACAAAAAAAAATCTTCTTTTCACATTTTCACTTCCGCTCTTTTTCAAAAACACAGGTGGCGACAGGGGTCAGAGGTCAGGGGGTTAGTCTAGGATAGGGAATTAAACCAGCCTAAGGGGGTTGCTGGTCTTAGGTTGTCTGGTTTAAGGTTGTCTCTTATCTTGGCCAAGCTGGTGCTCAGGTGGAGGTCAGTCTCCCAACCTGAGCAGTTGAAAAGTGCCCAAAAATCCTTTAAATCCAGATTTTGTTTGGCCATCAAAGCATGGGAGACTACTGAGCTGCACCTGAACTTTAGCAGACTCTAACTTTATCTTTAACATTGATTTACTAAAGTTAAGACAGAATATGTTGTGACTGACAGGAAGTCAAATTTTTTGAAGAATAGACAAGCAGCCCAAACCATACTCAAATAGATTTCACCTTTCAAATAGAACGCAAAAAGCAGGTTTGCTGGTTTTTAAAAGAGTTTGTGGCACTTGTCAGCTTGTCATCTAGAAGACCATCTGATCACTCTGCTAAACACCAACTTGGCAGGCTGGGAGACCAGCTAGACCAGATCAAACCAGTTAAGACCAGCAAAGCAGCTAAGGCTGGTTTAAGCCAGTGTTTTATAATTATTATTTTTAGCAGAGCTCTTAATGCTGATGACATATGTATGAAAAAGAGCAGGGTGACACTTCATAATAACTTTAAGAAATAAAATTATATAATTATTAAATAACAGATGCGTAGCTGTGCATTTTTTAATATGAACATATGAGAATATAAATCATTGTTTATTATAGATATGTAACACTTAAAAGATAATTAGTTTTTTGAAAGTTATCATAAAATATTATCAGTCACAGAGACCTTTGGAGAAAGCATTTTGATCTCTTGAGCTTTTTATGCAGTGCGTTAATAGCGTTATTGCAGAGTTTTAAGTTGCTAAGTGTTGTAGTGTTGTGTGAAGCCTTTTTTATCATTTTTGTTTGTTTGTTTTTCTCCCTTTAATGAGCTTCTGTGTCCTGTAAACTTTCCTTCTATTTTCAAATCAACCATTAAATATATAACTTTAGGCACGATGTATCATCATCTTGATAAAGTGTATTAAAGCTGCATTTCAGCCACAGTGGTTTGTTGCAGTTGCAGCTTTGGGCTTGTGATATGATCATCGTGAATTTGATGGCAGATAGGGCGACCTGTGAACTGAATCATTACTGAGATTCCCTATCGCTATGTGTCCTTGAGCAAGACACATACCTCACATTTTCTCCAGCGGGACGGTCACTGTTAGTGCGCTATAAATCCTGTTGCACTTCTGCAGAATGTACTGCACCTTCGTTTATTTATTTTTAAGACCTATATGGCTGACCTGTGCTCTTTGGTCATGGTTGTCTTAGATTTGGAGATTTATATAGAGACATACCTAAGACTATAGTATTTGCCATGTTAAATTTGTTGTGAATAAAAGCGAAGCTCCGAAGGAAGGCTTTTATGATATTTTTTACTTGTTAATTACACCTTTTTAACACATTTGCAAAATATACTATTTCATTCTACGTTCTAAGGTTGGAAATCATGAAATTAACTCCAAGCTCACACAGTATAAATGAATCTTTATAGATAGCTGCCTTTATGGGGAGTTTTTGACAAGGAGGTCTTCGTTTTTGGGGGTCCCTGGCATTAAAAATGTTTGAATCCCCCTTGTGTAAGTAATAGAAAATCATGCTACTACTTTATGAATCAGCAGGACAAAGCTCTTTTGGACCACAGTTATCTTCCAAACGTTTTTCCCTGCATCCCCTGTAAACCCCATAGAGTGATGAATGTGGAACAATTCTATGTGGAACAAACATCCCTCACCATTTATTTTTCCATCTATTGTGTGTCTGTTTCTATGTTTGTTTGTACAGTGTTCAGGAAATAGCTTGGCCCAATCTAAAATGTAGTGGGCGTCTGCAGTGTTCTAAATGGAGCAGCAAATGCTCAGCAACAATAAAGAACATGTCTCTATTATTCCGCTAACGTCTGTTTAATGAAAACTGATCCAGTTTTTGGGAGCATCCCCAGGTAGTTCTTTGAAAAGGCTTAGCTTTGATGAATAAATTTCATGTTTTGAGATGTTCCTAGAGTTTCTTTCTCCCTGTACGTTCCAAACATGAGCTGATGGAGGAATGATGAGTTTTATGTTTGGGCAAATGACTATTACTTTTGTAGCAAAAACCTTTTTGTTTGTTTGTTCTTTGTTACTCTCCAACACTATTAATGCAACTAAGTCTACAAACACACTATCTACACTACTAACTTGACTAAATTTTTTTCGTTTGCTTTCAGTTTTCAGAATAAAGTAGCTTTTCCCCTAAGTCCCTCAAAATGGACTTACATGTCAGTAAGTTATGTTGTCAAAATTTAAACACACTCTCCTTAGAAAGTCTTGAGTAGTGTTGGGAGGTCAGATTCATTTTAGTGAATCAGTTCATCCGAATGGTTCATTTCAGTGGTTTATTTGTTTAGTTGTGGTTTAGATTTATGTTTAGAGTTGCTGTCATCCTAATTTAGATCCTCATTTTCTGTTCCAGGCAAAAAAACAAACAAAAAAAAAGTACTTTAATCATATAATATTATTTAATTACAGATAAAATGCCTTTTTAAATCTCTTCAATGTAGCTACCTTTTATTTGTAACTTATCTTGTGTAGATACTTACAAATCTTGACTGTAGCTTAAAGAAGCAATCAGTAATGTGTTCCCTATTAAAATGTGTTTACCCCTAAAGAAATGAATAGTACTAGTAGTATATAGTATATAGTAGAGAAATATTCACTATTGGACTGTTAAAGTTCATGTTTGAACATATTAAATAAATGTAACATGCTTAATGCATTTGCTTTTTTAATTCTGTTAATGCATTTTACATTATAATTTGCAATGGAACCAAACAAAAATGTGATGTTTTTTAATCAATTGATGGTCCTAATTTAAAATCATGCACACCTACATAAGATCAAGATTGCAGTCATTAGTCATTAGTAGCCTAAGAAAATATATCTTTATTTTACATAGAGTAGATCTTCTCATGGAGGTCGCCATGTTGCGATTTTTTTCAACTAACAGTTCTGCTAACAGAGTAAATCAATCTCAGTTGATTTTGATATTAGCTTTTTGAACTGGACAGCTAGAACTAAAGACCTTGGACCTCTGAGGAACATTTGTTTTCTAAGAGGAGTGAGATACACGCAAGTGATGTTTCTAGGACACAAAATGCTTACGCAGAACGTCACCTCTCTCTCTTTATTTTAGGGTTACCATCGATCCAACCACTTCATCGCCACTCAGGGTGAGTATCTTTGTCTGGAAAAGACTTGTCAATAGGTGTGTGTGTGTGTGTGTTTGCTGATTTGGTTCTTTCTGGCAGTGTCCATTCCCAAGAGGGAGAGCCTCTTTTCTCTCTTCAGTCTGAGCCTTTGGGTTTGTGTGTGTGTGAGAGAGAGACTGACACCTTGAGAACACTGAGATCTTTCCAAATGGAATCCAATGAGTTCTGATCCAGGAAATTATAGAGGTGTTTGAATAGAGATGCTGCAGCAAAGTCGGGATGGCAATTTTTCTTATGGCAATTTTTTCTCTTGCTTTAACCATAAACATCTCTCTATATTGTTATATTTATATTTAAAACAAGAAAAGCAGTTTGTGGTAACCAAATGTCCATACAAAGATAGTAAAAGATTAAATCACCTAATTTGGGCTTTAGCTAACAGTCCCTACTAGGGAATCGGGCTTCAAGAACATAATAATGTAATAAGTGCCCCTATTATGTTATTTTAAACATTTATTCATTTTTGTATGCATCCAAGGTAAGGAAAAAAGAAAAGGAAAAGCCTTTAATTTTCTCATAATATACTTTGCAGCATCACCTCTTTTCTCACAGTGCCTGAAATTGCTCTGTAAAGGATTACGCCTCTCTAAACTCCTCCTTTCCAAGAGCTTCCTGTGCTCTGATTGGTCAGTTAACCCAGTCTGTTGCAATTGGTCTTCCGCTTACAGTGCATTTCGGAAATGAAACGGCCATTACCATATCTGAATTTCAGCTCTGGAGTTTTCCTTAGTGCTTGTAATACACAGTGATACGAACAGTAATAATGGTGTCCGTTGTACCGCATCAATTCCAGCCTGATTCCGCATTCTCAGAGCATGCAAAGTGGATTTGTAGTGCAGAAAACCGCTTCTTCTCGACATGTCGACAACACTAAAATGTTTGAGGGCGGGTGACAGAAAAAAAACTGTGTGCGAATGTGAGAGAAATATCAGACATAAACCATCCCCTATTCCTTGCTCAGCTCTATTAAAATTAAAATAAGGTCACCCTCTTCTCTCATCATTTCTGTTCTCCCATAAATAAATCATTATACATGTTTGTGGTTTGTCTGTCTTTCCCCCTTATTGTCTATATTTCCCGAGGCAGACTCAATTGATGATAGAAATTAGCTTTTTCTATCAGAGAGCCACTTCCTGCTGGGGTTAAAAAAAAATTCTATTCGCCAGAAATGTCTGCTATTGAATTACTCTCTGTGAGGCTCTGGATTACTGAACTGCCTTATAACATGCAATGACACTTGATAAATTAAACCCGCTGTCTGGAGCATTGGCTGCCATTTTATTGAATGTGTGTGTGTGTGTATGCGTGTTTGTCTGTTTGTTTGCAGGGCCCAAGCAGGAGACGGTGTATGATTTTTGGAGGATGGTTTGGCAAGAGAACTGCTTTAGTATCGTCATGATCACCAAGCTAGTGGAGGTGGGCAGGGTATGTTCTAGATCCTTCCTCATCCGCACACTAACCCATGAACTAAAGACACTCCCCGTTCACAACAACCCTACACATTTCATTCGACCTTCACTTCGAAATGTTTGTGTATTTGTGGGTCTGTGACTTTTATGTGTGCTTGGTCATATGTAAATTGATTTTAACATCACTTCCCATTCATCAGCCATCAGTGGACTATGTTCGGAAATATTATGTTTTATATTTGATTATTACTGTATGCACAAGAACTACCATTTAACACTGTACCATAGAAATATAGTTTTTGGACATTTGGAGTACCTTGGAGTATCTCGTAAATAACATGCTATATGAATATGATAATCATCTATGCATGGTTCAGTTATGATATTGCCATATTGCTATAATATATACCATGGTGGTATTGAATGAATACCATATTCATGTTCTGTCAAATGTACAGTGTCATGTAGAGAAGCACTTATGCATATATCGGTACTATATAGGTACACATATCAGCTGGTTTCTGATTTATTTTATTTTTTTTATGGTTGATTTTGGATATTCCATTGTGCATGCTTATTTTCACTATTTTTACATGTAGAACATGCACTTCATCTTACACGCACTTAATGTTAACCTAATAATTTAATAAGTTAAATATAATCTCAAACCTAATCATGAAATATTCATTTTCATACAGTACATTATAATGCCTAAATTTACTTAGCATTTAAATGTATTGATTTTACTCTTCAGTGTTTATTTCAGTGTTTAGACAAAATGGTGTAGAATTTTAATATCTGAAAATAATTACACAGGTCCAAAAATCCAAGGTATGTCATGATACTTTTTGTTAGTGCAGCCAATATGGTATATATCAAAGTACACTGATATTATCATATGATACCTTCACTGTACCATTGTATCGCCACGGTACAGTGCCATTATCACATGCTTTTGTCAAATATATATGTCTGTATTGCTGTCAACTAAAAATAAGATTTGAAGTATCTTTCGTTCAATCATAATTCCCACTCTCATGTAATGCGTTCTGCTCCCTTGCTTTGTGGCCCACTCGTTCCACCTCTATTTCTTCCTCCGACATAATTTCCTCTTTCATTTTCCTCTCCACACCCGCATCGCCCCTTCAGAGCTTCGGAGACAGCGTCTGCTGACAACAGTCCTCTTAACGGCCCTTCCCTGCCCTCTTATGAAATCGGGGCTCTATTATGAAGAATACGCTTTCCCACGTTATGATAAAAGCTGTGAACATCAGGGATAAATAGATGATGGCTTAGGTCTGACAGCAAATCTTAACAGTTTGTGTAACGATAATAAGCATGCAGAAATAACCCCATTTACAGTACACAAGGAGAGACTCTTTAACTGAGAGATTTTTTTTTTGTTTTGTATTTGAAAATATTCAATATGCAATATATATATGGATTTGCTCTGAAAGGTCTTAAGGTAAATCAGATTGTTAATAATTTAATTTAATTATAATTGTTAATCATTTTAACAAACATCTATTTTAGCCATGTGCATTCAAAGTGTTAAAGTAAATGGAAGAAGTAAAACATTACACATCTAGTTTTATGTAGTATTTAATTAAATTAATGCAAATAATTCAATTTGATTCTTTTCCTTCATATATTTTTATTAAAACATTTTAACGTAAAGGCTATGCAGATATTTTGAACATTTTTGGTCAATGGAAAACAGACAGTTTGAACTGATACATGAAAATGAATCCAATTTTCTGACTGGTGAAGTTTTAATCCGCTAAGCTGTTAAAACATCAGTCTTAAACACTTTAATGCTCATACAAGGAATAATAATGAAACGTATGCAATGACATGCTTCATAGTGTTTTCTAACCTGGGTTTGTTGGTTTGTCTTTCAGGTGAAATGCTGTAAGTATTGGCCAGATGAGTCAGAGATGTACGGTGACATAAAGATCACGCTGCTGAAGACGGAAACTCTGGCGGAGTATACAGTGCGAACCTTTGCCCTGGAGCGGGTACGAAACCATACCTCTAGAGACAGGACAGGAAATGATGTGGAAAAGAAGGGTTGCATCTCCCGCATGAGCGCCACAGTTCAGTGTGTCAGAGCCTCTAAGCCACGGCTCCAACATGCTCTCATTTCTCAGAGAAGCTTGTGCGATTTGCTTTGCCATTTGATATGATGCGATCTGCTATGCACGGATTAATGTACAGTCAGCTGGCCGTTATCGCTGAATGAAAACAGACAGGGTGATCAGGTCTCGCATTGCATATCTCGTATCACGTTACTCCACATTACCCTGCTTATTACACTCTCACATGCACACCAAATAAATCAATAAATGCACATGAATTATTGAATTTGAAATAATTTTGTTATATGAGAAGAAAGAGCCTTATGATATAAAAGACGTGTAATTAGCACAGCTATATCAGAAAACTTTTTATTTGATCATCTGTACAGTTTAGCATCATCATACAAAAGTATTTGACCTAAAGGCCTGTTCACACCAAGAACGATAACTATCATTCTAAGTTTATAAGAATAGCAGAATCCACACCACAACTATAACGATAATGGCGCAGAGGAATTAAAAATGTTTTATGGCTGGTGAACGATAAAAACATTGACAGCCAATCAGAATCCATCCTGCATTAAAGAGTTTGAGCATTTAAAGTGGCAGATGAGAAAACTGCAGTGCACTTATGATAAACATAACAATATTGTCCATTGGTGTGGATGCTAATATAATTATCTTTATAGTTATCATCCTTGGGTGTGAGCGGGCCTTAAGAATGCCATTATTGACTAATCAGAAGAATCAAGTATTCCTGGCCGTTCTAATAATACGTGTTGCTATGCTGATATACATTGGCTCTTTGCTAGGATTAGGGTAGAACGCAAATTGTGTGTGTGTGTGTTAGGGGAGAATTTGGAGTGACAGCCCTTTAAATGAAATGGAGAGAAGCGCCTGATACCCAGCAGAGACCCACGAGCTGTCTGTTCAAGGATTAGAGCTGCCTCATCTCAGAACGCTTTTATGGCAGGCACATTAACTAAAGCATCTCTTTCTCTCTCTCTCATTATCGTTCTCTCTCTCTCTGTGATACAATGGGCTAAATTTGTGTGCGTTTACTGAAATTAGCTGAATTTAACCTCTTCCACCTCACCCCCCTGTCTTCTATTATCATCCTCTTTGCTGCCCTGTGGAGGCGCAGTTCTGTCGACAGTCTTTGATGTGAGTTTTGTGCTCGCCTCGGCCCTGCCAATCAAACACGGGCTGTGGGTGGAACAATGTGCTTCTGTGTGTTTGTCGAATGGTCTGGAAAGCTCCAGGTAACCATCAGGCAGGCTTTTGGGTGAAGCTCTCCTTGCGTGTATCCAAACAGATGAGCAACTGGGATGCAGTAATAAAGTCTCTTAGTGGCCTGTCAAGTAGTCATACGAACCTCCCCTGAGTGGAACCACAGAGCTGTGTTTTTATTTTACTGTCGCTATTGCTAATTCATCTGAGTTTCTCTTAGGTATCTATGATCCCTGAAGTGTACAAACCCTAGAAGTGAGTCCCCTCAGATTTTTGAGCCACACAATGGAAGGTGCTTCAACGTGATCTCCACTACTCGTAACCTAAAGATACAAGAACCATACAAGCATATGTTGGAGCCGTGGCCTGGTGGTTAGCGCACATGGCCTGACACATTGAGCCGAGATGCTCATGTGCGCAATTCGGGTTCGGGCTGCTTGCAAATGGCAAAAAATAACATGATATTAAATTACATATGATATTAGATACAAGTGTGGAGTATGTTTGTCTTTTAGAGGGGATACTCCGCCAAACACGAAGTGTGTCAGTTTCACTTTACATCATGGCCTGAGCATGGAGTCCCATACCACGCCACGGGTCTTCTAGCCTTCATTCGCCGGGTCAAAACCTCCACGCCACTCGACGCAGGGCCTGTGGTGGTCCACTGCAGGTATAGAGCTCCTTTATCACATTAACTGCTTATGAATGACAACCAGAAAGTGTCTAAAAGTCTCTTCATTTTGAACAATATATACTACCATTTAAAATATCACCAAGGCTGCATTTATTTGATCAAAAATACAGTAAAAGCAATGATATTGCAAAATAGTATTACAATTTAAAACAGCTGTTTTCTATTTTAATCAATTTTCAGCATCATTACTCAAGTCTTCATTCTTCAAAAATCATTCTAATATGCGTAATTTGGTGCTCAAGAAATATCTTTTTATTATTATCTATGTTGAAAAAAGTTGTGCTGGCTGCTTATTATTTTTGTGGAAATTTCCTTTTTTCAGGATTTTTTTGTTGAATAGAAAGCATTTATTTGAAATAGAAAGCTTTTGTAGTATGACAAATGTCTTTACTGACTTTTGTTCAACATTTTGTGCATTTTCTGAATAAAAGTACTAATTTCTTTTTTAAATCTTACTGACCCCAACCTTTTGAGAGGGTAGTCTATATATTGGGTTATAGCATAAAACCAAACAAACTTCTTATTTGTCTTTTTTGTGTGTGAAATGTTTTACTTGAAAAGTGTGCTTGTGCTGTCTTTCTTTCAATGAACCTCAATGAATGTCATGCTAATATCATGTTACAGGATACAAAAACATGATATTGAGTTTGACATGCCTAAACATCTGGTTTAATATTTTTTGGTACTTTTTTGTTAGTGTTTACTGTCAACTGTTGTTATCTTGGACTTTGACGTTGACATCCTGCCAGGTCGATCAGGACTGCCTCAAAACTTCACCAGCTTGATTTTTGGTTCACGTCCAATCAAAGAAAAAAACAGAGTCCCACGTCATCTTTTTTGACAAACATCTGACAATCCGTCTTTTGTTCTTCGTCTTCAGTGTGGGGGCGGGCAGGACCGGCTGCTATATCGTGCTGGACGTGATGCTGGACATGGCAGAGTGTGAAGGAGTCGTGGACATCTACAACTGTGTGAAGACCCTCTGCTCTCGTCGAATCAACATGATCCAGACAGAGGTGCAGACGCTCACATGTTTACCCAGAACTCTCAGACTTAGCAAATGACATCTCTTGTATTTGCATAGTCATAAGCTCTGTGGGTGTTGCTATGAATATTCAGAATGTTTAGCTTTGGAATGTTATGAAAATTGTGTATGGATAGGTGGGAAATGCAAAAAGAAATCATCTCTCTTGCATCTGTCCTCTGTGCGGAGGCACGTGCATTTGCTTAGATGTTCTGAAATTTACATATCCAAACTTTATTATGTAAATCCCACAGTCATTTGACTGTTTAAAACATTAGTAATTATTTACCAGATGTTTTAATTAAATCCATCCGCAAGTGTTTGTTTATGTAGAGCGGTGTATGCACTCGCAGTCCCACTTTGAAACATGCCACAAATTTTGTTTGCGTTCAAACATGGAGGTTAAACAAATTCTGCTACTGGCATCTATTTACTCGGTATTGTCCTTTATCTTTCTCCTCTAGTCCTCTCTTTTCTATTCTCCTTGTTCCTGTTCTGATCTTTTCTCACTTCATCCATCAAGGGCATTTTCTCAGAGGAGACGAGGGTGGCAGTGAAGGCCTCCTGCAAAACTTTAGATGATAAAATAATCGACAGAACAAAACCGAAACAGAGCAAATAGTATCAAATATTAGATGAAATTAGTTGTAAACATTTTTTTTGAAAGTACACTGTCCAACAGCGACACCAGTGCATAATGCTTCAGAGGGAGGCTTCGCTTGAGCTCATTTCGAAATAAAGGGGGAAAATCACAGGAAGCAGTGCCTCCGTGTCACTGTGACTGGCTGATTATGTGATTATATGCACGTTAATCCATTGATGTCTTGCCAATCATGCACACAACAGCAAATCCACATGAATGCCTCAAACTGGATGGAGTAATTACAGAGCGAATGGCTCACCCACTCGGACATCATCACTTTCAGTCAAGACTGAGTCAAAATGTAGTCTACCACAGGAAGTATGTAGCTATATCTTTTCTCTCTCTCTCTCTCTCTCTCTACAGGAGCAGTACATATTCATTCATGATGCCATCCTGGAGGCGTGCCTGTGTGGGGAGACGGCCATCCCTGTGAACGAGTTCGCCCTGGCTTACAAAGAGATGCTGCGGGTGGATTCTCAGAGCAACTCTTCACAGCTTCGAGAGGAGTTCCAGGTCTTTGTTTCTCTCCTTCTATCATATTGTTTTCTAATTTCCCCGGACGCGATGATCGTGAGATCTCATTGGTGATCTCATCCCACATGACTGTGCATTTAAAACATTATGTATCTTCTGACTGGCTGTAATTGTGTCGCATTGCAATTATCAGTTTCACATTCAGTGACGACAGATAGAGATGCTCCGGAAGCATCAGTCAGAACCGACCGGTTTTTGCTCCAAACACGCAATCTTTTTTGTTTGTTTGTTTGTTTTATTTTGGCCAATCTCTTGCCAGCACTGATCAAACATTTCCAAAAATTTGTGTGGAAAAATTAAGGAGGTAATGGAGGAAAATTCTGTACCAGACACAGCACTGTTTGTGATGCTCAAAAATTTGGTTGAAAAATAAAAATATTGAATTGGGAGTTGAGGTCTCTGAAGGGAGCTGTCTTCAGAAAAGTTTTGATGGCATTTTTTGCCCCCCATACCTCCATATAATGCTTAAGTTGTATTTCAAACAGAGACTAAGCATGAGTATGATGCTTTTGGGGGCCTTTTTTTTTTTTTTGTACATTAGTTTCAATAAATGACCCGAACAGGGCAGGAAGTTTGAGTTCTGAAAGTTACTATTACTAACACCATAAATTGAAAAAAGGGAAATGGCATATTTCTAATTTCTCTATAAGTATATAACTTCCTATGAAGTTCTGTAAATGTAAATTTGCTCAGTGGAGCAAAACAAGTTTGATAGCAGCAGTCAAACAAGACGCTGAGCTACACAAAGTGTGAAATGCGCTGCCACATAGATTAATGATCAATACTGTGTTGAATAAATGTATTTTGAGTGTGGCTAGACATTCAGGGGATATTTAAATAAACGTTTCAACTATAAAACAAAGGCCAGACTGTGGAACTCTCCAACGCAAGATTCGCTGACATTCTGTAGCGCATGTACACCTACACGCATACAGTAACACAATGATTTAGAGAAAACAGAGCAGTAATAATAAATGACAGAATGTTGGAAACACTTTCAAAACTTTTTTCGAATTTTTCGTTTGTAAATGCTGGCATCTTATGTGAAGGCTCTTCAGTAAGGAGGCTATTGATTACAGAGGTTTAATCAATAATTGTTTTACTAGACTGCCAAACATAAATAATAAAGGTTGTAGTGCAAAACTTATAATAATAGAAGAAATACCTTGCATTCCTTGTCCATTGGGAGCTGTATTAAGTTGTGTTTCACTTTGCGACAGATCCTCAGGTAGCGAAAGGCCGCTGAAGGTTATTTAATACCATTCCAAATGTGTTGCTGGGAATACTTTTATTGATTCAGAGGGAGGCAGGATGAACTATCCTTGCTTTCCTGCACGTACCTCTACATTGCATTTTTCTGACTTTACGTTCCAGGTAAATTATAATGCATTCAGTATAAGCGTTTTCTTGCTGAGGTTTTCAAAAAAGGAAGTACAGAAAGGCAGATTTGGATTACAGGGTGTAGTTTTTGCTGTAACTCTTAGGTGTTGATGGAGGATATTATAATGGGATTTGTACATCTATGTCACAACTATATCTTTTCTCGTGAATAATGGCTATATGTTCCTTGGCTCTAGAAGAGAACAGCAAATCTCTTTACCTTTTGGTTTGCACAGGGAGAACAGTGCATGTGTCTGTTTGAATAGCAGAATTTTCCCCCCTGACTTTAGTGAGCTCATAGAAACGGTTTATTATGAATTATGAGGTTGGCCTGATTTTGTTTGGTAATAGCAGTAACAGTGTGAAGGAGGCATGTTTAATGCGTTTTAAAGATAGATCCAAAAGCTGTTGTTGGAGTTGAATGCGCATCTGCGGTCACCAGATGCACAATACTATTAGTGTATAATGGAAATCTTCATAATCACCAATGTGCCAGCAGGAATCACTCTTGTTTTCTCTCAACTTTCTTTTTCTTTCTTTCTTTCTTTCTTTCTTTCTTTCTTTCTTTCTTTCTTTCTTTCTTTCTTTCTTTCTTTCTTTCTTTCGTCCTTCTGCTTTTTTGTTTTCATGTTTTTTTTAAAGAATTTGCCTACTTTTTGTGAAAAAAGTAAGTTAAAAAATGCTACTTTATCAAAAGAAATGCAGCTCAATGTCTCCCAGTTGTGACTGTATTTCTCACAATGTAACTATTTCTTGTAATTGTGACTTTAGATCTCTCATTGTGACTTGTGATCATATTATTTATTTATTTATTTACTAAGAAGCTTGGTTCCATAGGTTTTGTGCTTTCTTTTTAATTTTCAATTCAAATCAAATTTTGTGTTTCCAGAACTCTAAATGTCTTCCCCAGTCCAAAAAGAGCATTTGGAACAGTTATTTTAGTATTGTTTATATAGTAATATACTATTTGATATTTTGAATTAGGTTTTTTTTATTTAATTTTTTTTTTAGTAATTTTGTTACATAATTTTTATAAAAAAAAGATTTACTATTTCTATTTAGCTTTTTTTTTATTTACATTTAAAAAAAAGATCTATATTTACAGTAAAACTTCAACTCATTTTATTTCAATTAGTTGCCAAGACCAACATTTCTAGTTTTCATTAAGTTGTTTGAAGTTAATTTCTTTCATCTAATATTTGTTTTCATTTATGTAGCTTTATTTCAACTTTTAATAGTTTTAGTTACCAATAACAACACTGATTTAAAATGTCTCATTCTAAACTTCTCCAACTTTTTGATGTCGTATGTATGCATCATCACAATAATAAACCCATTGACCACAAACACCGCAAAGCTTAATTCGTCGTCAACATCATTTAATTTCTTTTTCCCTCAGACGCTAAACTCTGTGACGCCTCATCTGGACGTTGAGGAGTGCAGCATCGCCTTGTTACCACGAAACCGCGAGAAGAACCGAAGCATGGACGTTCTCCCTCCTGACAGGGCCCTCGCCTTTCTGGTGACCACCGAGGGCGAGAGTAACAACTACATTAATGCAGCACTGATGGATAGTTTCCACAGGCCCGCTGCTTTAATTGTCACCCCCCACCCGCTGCCCGGCACGACCTCTGACTTCTGGAGGCTGGTGTTTGACTACGGCTGCACCTCTGTAGTCATGCTGAATCAGCTGAACCAATCGAACTCTGCCTGGGTAAGCCAAAGCATCCACACAGCCACCAGAACTTCCACTACAGCCCCCAAGAGGACTTTGGGTTTTTTTCTTCTTCAAAATACATCTTTATCGGTTGCCTTTTTGCATTTGCATCATCGCATGTCCTTTGAAGTAGTTTAAGCTATTTTGTCCCCAGCTTCTCTTAATCTCCCTGTGAAGTGTTATATATTCATAAGCCTATAGTCAAGTCTCATTTACATACAGCTTTCCTTTGAGTTTGCGGAGTGGCGTTCCGGAGCTCTTCTTGATCACGGCTCTCTGAAAACCCTGACGTGCGCTAACATGCCGGCAGTTACTCAGTGTCACTCTCGCAGTCGATCTGTTCGTTTTTTCTCTCTGTGGTGGATTAACATCTCTCCCTCTTCTTCATTCGCATGATTGCTCTCTGCAGTCCATAAGTGTTAATATTTATCACCTCACTTGCCTCGCTGTCATTAATGTTCTTCCTCTTTCTTGTCTGTTCTCACTGTCTCTGCCTGTTTAATTTCAGCTCAGTTCAGTTTCATATGCGTAGATGCTGATTTCTAAGGCTGCAATATCTTCCAAATGCAGTGGAGTCAAAATATTGATGAGATTTGAATGATAAAAATGTAATGATTTCATGTATCACATTGTTAAGCCCAAAGTATACTTCGGTTTTTACCATAGACTATAAAAATGTATGGACGTAGTGTCCATGACGTCACCCGTAGGCTTCTGAAGAGCATTTTTGAAGCCCAAAGTGGGTGGAGCCTGCCAACGCCATCTTGGAAGTGCGTCACTCCCGGATAACCGAAAATGGGCAAAGAGGCGGGATTAGCTGAGGTGATGTGACGGCTAACAGACAGCAGACAAACGGCTGGTAGTGACATCAGCGGCAATCCACCTGTCACTCATGTGGCTACACCCTTAATTATGAAGAACTTTAAGGCTTAATAAAACTTAAACGGATGAGTTATTAAAAAAATGATCCCCTAACAGATGTCATGAAGGGCAAAATTAGCTATATATGCCAAAACCACTTTTTGAGCCTGAATTGCAGTTTAAGTCACGGAAGGTTGCCACTTGGTTTTTACGCAAACGCAAGGGTCCGCGTACATCCGCGTGATGCAAATTTCGTCACCTGAATAGTATGTGCAGGTCTCACATGCTCATTGAATTTGTTTTGTACTAATCAGTTGTTCCGCAAGGCGGCCCGTTCCAATGGCCTGGGCCGTTGTTTCACAATAAAAAAATTAAACTAAAGAGATGTGACAAGAACAAAATACCAGAGACTGCAACAACAACAAACGCCTGCATTGACAAGCGCTTGTGTGAAGGGATTATGATATAGCCGCAACTGTAGTTTGAAGAACACCAAGACATTTTTATGGGTCCTAACTTCTGGAGAAAAATTGTGCAGGCACTGGACAAAGATTGAACTTTCTAGCATGCATGTGTCGACTTCCTGTGTTCGTGCACTTTATCAAATGGAGTATAATTTGAAAGGCATAATCCCATGGGCTTCGGAACCATTGTATGTGGGTGGGACAAGACCCACCCACTTTTTAAAACCAATGATATTGGACCCACTCACTTTTACCATCTTTAATTCAGTTCATGTGTCTTTTCACTTTTCAAAGCGTCGTTAGTCAAATCCATTCCACTCGAGGAATGCCCTAATAAATTAAACTCCGTTTTAGCTAGAGCCTTTATTTCCACACTGCTGGTTTCTCAAATCCATTCCACTTGGCCCATATAAATTAAACTCCATTCCGTGTTGCAGTTGTTGTACCAGTGCACACCGTTTTAGGCTATAAAAGCAATTGTTTAATTAAAACGCACCAGAATACAGGAAATGACATCTACTCCAGTAAAACTTTTCTGAGGGGGGACCCATCCACATTTTGTTTTGCTTCCGACGCCCATGCATAAGCCTATAGTCAAGTCTCATTTACATACAGCTTCCTTTTGAGTTAGCAGAGTGGCGTTCTGGTGCTCTTCTTGATCACGGCTCTCTGAAAACCACTCAGCGTATGGATAAAAAAACAAAGTATACTTTGGGCTTTAGATCCAAATCAGTTAGAATTTTTATTTTCATTTTTAAATTGACCTCTGACTGTCTTGCATGATCATAATAAGTTCAACAGCTATACTGTTAAATATACTGTCCTTAGACTGATCATTCCTTTTCACTACTGGATTCCTTCAGAATCCCATTTTTGCATAAACCTCTTAACCTTCAGAACCCTTTTCTTCCTCAACTGCATTCCTTCTAAAAAAAACACTTGTCATCCTAAAACACAATTTCTCTCTGGAACCTCTCCATCCACAACTCTTTTTCTTCTAAAACGACATTCCATAGAACTTCAGAACCACTTTTCCTGCTCCCTCTATTACCTATTGTTTCTCCCTAGAATCCCTTTCCCTGAAGAACCCATTTTCTTTTCTGTCTTATTATTCTCTCCTTTTTTTATTTTGTTCTCCTTTTATTTTTATGGCTTCTAAACACTTATTCATCCGTTCTCTCTCTTCCTCCTCCTGTCTTTTTCTCTCCAGCCTTGTGTGCAGTACTGGCCTGAACCAGGTCTTCAGCAGTATGGTCCTATGCAAGTGGAGTTTCTGTCCATGTCTGCAGATGAGGACATCATCACTCGCCTTTTCCGGGTCAAAAATGTGACAAGAGTGAGTTCCATCAATTATCATTCACTCTCTTCCAAAAAATGTCTCTCCAATTTCCCCTGTAGATCGTAAGCTTAGCAGACCCTTAATGTACCTTTAAGTTAATAGAAAGGTAATCACTTAATCATCGTTTTACTCACTTCAGAAAATTGCTTTAATTGAGCAATTATGCAAAATTACAGTATACAGAAGCATTTACAAATGAAGTTTACTGACTTGATTCTTTTGGGCCTCTAAAGGTACACTATAAGGTAAAAAGGCATCTAGCTGTGCAAATGAGCCTCTTAATTTTCTTTCTAAAAATACATAGATTCCAAGTAATTTCCTGGGAGAATTCTTTTCATTACCAACACAGGGCTTTAATGATATTCTGTAATAATACATTTTTCATACCTTTCAAACCGGTTGATCATTATGCCATTTAACTGTCAGCTTAATTCCTTACATTAAAAAAGTGCGGAAATTAAGATTTTTATGTAATCTTTGAAAAGCTTTAAAGCATTTTGAGGCCTTTTATATTACTCTGTTGGCCATAATGCCATGTTACATTCATATCACGCTTTAATAGACTACGAGATAAAGTGGTATAATAAATAGGGTTTGTCAGTCCAATATATTTTGTCAGGCAAAGCTACAAGAGCAATTAAAGAACAGAGGAAAAGCTATTTCAAAATATCCATTTTCATACCATCAGCACATGACACTTCATATGGCGCCACTTTCGCAGGCAAGGACAGATGGCGAAATAAGTTTCCGTAAGCCTGCAGATATGAAATATACATTAATGAGCGTGCCACAGAAGGTCATTTTTACCACTTTCAATTTGCCCCAGCTTGTCATTATTGTAAGGACTCATTTTGTTCTGTTTTTCTCTTCGAATGTTTGATGGCAGTGCTCTTTGGCTAATAGACATCTGCAGTTTCCTCATTGCTCAATGTTCTTTTGAGAGATGTGACAGTGTTTTAATGCTTTGGCATGCTACGTGTCTGCGCAACATTAGAAACTAAGGCGATTGAGTGGGGGAAAGGCATTTTCAGCACTACAGAGAGAATTATGGGGGTGTGTGGATGGGATGCTTGTGATTGTGGGTGCATGTGTTATTCAAATCTGACATCTCTATTACTCAGATTGTGTGGTAGAGAATGTTAGTGTATACTGCTTCTGCTTTAAACGGTGTGCCCTTTCTGTGGTGTTGCCATGTTCACTTATAATAAAACTTGTGAAGTGACAGCCACGGGTCGTGATTATCCAGGAAATCTTACATAATAATGATCAAATTAAATCTTACATATTAATTTAATTTACATATTATGTGTCATGATGCGCTTGGCTAATTTTAATGATTGATTAAACAATGAATAAAAACAAAATGGTTTGTAGACTGATGTACATCAGGGGGAACATTTTCTAAACCTGTTATAGAATGTTAAATTGTCTGCTTTGGGAACCAAAAAGCAATGTTTCTAGCATTCTGGGAAACTAAAATTGTTCAAATTGCCGGTTTGTTATTTAATTTTATTTATTTATTTATAATTTTTTATAATAAAAGACCCCTTAGGTCTTAAATGTCAATGCAATTCCTATTCTGCATATCAAATTGACGCTCGTTGAGTTACGATACATGCAACAACCGATTCCATAATGCGTCTAAAAGTCACCATACTCTAATTGAACGCAAATGAGATTCAATGAGGGCGGTTATTATCACTTGAATAGGCTTTAAAAGTTCTTTAATTCGGACATAACTTGATAATACATCTTAATTTATCCTAATTTAATTTCTTCTGGCATATATGCAATTCCTATTAGTTGTTTACAACTTGGAAGAAGATTTGGACAGAAAAATCGTTATGTCAGACTTGTTAAAGATATGCGTGTCACTCAGCTATGGTCAGTGCGCTCACTTTCTCCCAGCAACCCTTAGGGCAGTTTTGGGGTGTGCCTCAGGGCTCTATATTAATTCCACCTGTGTTTTAAACCAAAGCAGGCATGTATCAGGGCCAGCCTTATAGTGTTTCTTCCCCACCAGAGTGAAACTCTTTCCCAGCAGACTCATTCATCACAACCTAAACATTGCTGACTTGGCACTGCTGAGACCTCAGCATGGAGAACAGCCCTACGCTACTGTACACATCCATAAACAAGCCCAACTGCACAGCTGGCGATGCATTACTGATCGTGACCTTTCCTTTTCCCCCCATCTCATCCATGCAAAGCTGCAGGAGGGTCAGCTGGTCGTGTGCCAGTTCCAGTTCCTGCGCTGGTCTGCGTATCGTGACGTGCCTGACTCCAAAAAGGCCTTCCTCAACCTGCTGGCCAGCGTACAGAAGTGGCAGAGGGAGTGTGGGGAAGGTCGTACGGTAGTCCACTGCCTGTGAGTAGTATGCCGACATGTTCCACACAATCCCAACTCAACTAAACAATGTGTTTATTAATTTACAGCATCTTATAATATAACGCCTGCTGAATTTCCTTTTGAACAATGGCTCTTAAGTGTTTTCAATACATTTGTCGTAGTCTTATTAGTTGAAGTTAAATTAGTTCAGTTATGCCTAAAAAAAAATTATGTAACTAAACATCTACTTTTTTTTATTTCTTCTGGTGGACAACAAGAGTCAACTTCCATTGTGTCTGTTTTGGTTTGGATGTCTATACATTCAGTTAATGCCAATGAATACTATTCATAGTGTTAATGCAAACAGATTAAGTAAGCTTCCGTTTTGCAAATTAAAATTGCATGCAATTAAATTAGGTTGTGACAATGTGATCCAGAGCTGATTAGCTAAACTGAACAAACGATTGCTCTTTTTGAGTGTATTCTAACATTACTTTGTGAGTGTATTGGTTTGACTGTTGTTTGCCATTCTGTCCATTGATTTTTGTAGAACAGTAATATACAAATGCAACTATGTATATTGTGATGTCATAAGTACTGCTAATCAGATACAGACAAATATAATGAAAAACAAACAAAAAACATCAAATCAGCTTAATGATGTGATCCTGCTGTGTTCAGCTACATCTTTTACTTCCGCCGTGTGTCTTCTGCAGCGTGTCATTGATTGATGTTTCCTCAAACCACTGATGCAAACAGATTTTTTTTTTCTGCTTGTACAGTGAGATGTGTCTAGTCTAGCAGGTGCACTGGCACTCTCCATCAGTAATACAGGTAGTGGAAGATTCATGAGCCTGTGTTTCTCAAAAGGCACAGTGTTTTCCCATTTGAGATTTTATTATCTTTGAAGTTATTCTTTATAATAGAAGTATTGCTTTTCAATTCATGAGGATGAATGTACAGTGAATTGGCTACCCTGCACAGGAAGCTGAATTCAAATTGGAATTGTAACTACAGGAAGCGGAATTCACAGAATTCTGAAGGTTCAAAGATCTGGGGTCAGTAAGAATAAAAATAAAAAAAGTATAATAATACCTTTACTTAGCAAGGACGCATTAAATTGATCAAAACTGACAGTAAAGACATTAATAATGTTACAAAATAGTTCTGTTGCATATAAATGCTGTTCTTTTTAACCTTATATTCAGCTAATATAATTTTTTGCTTCCATAAAAATATTAAACATTAACTTTTTTCAACATTGATAAAAATGTTATTTTGTTAAAGGGTTAGTTTACTCAAAAATGAAAATTCTGTCATCATTTACTCACCCTCATATCGTTCCAAACGCAAGGCCGGGACACACCAAGCCGACGGTCAGCCATCGGGCAACGTCAGGCTGTTTTGAGTTTTGGCATCGTTTTTTCATCAAAAGTGATGAAAGTGAGCAAAGAGATTAAGAAAGCACTGACAGAAGGATGTTCTAATTTTGTCATCTTACCTGAGCATTCGAATGTACAAATATTTGAAGAAAATAGACTATTCATATCTGCTGATATAGACATATTTTCTTACACGCAGGCACAGAACGCATGTGCTAAATGACAGTCGCCTTTACTCTCTTTGGTGTGTTCGAGCGCAGCTTTTGGCCGAGACTCAGTCGACGAGAGGAAACAACACAGGTTTCATCGCCGCTAGTTCTTTGACGTCGGCTTGGTGTGTTCCTGGCCTAAGACTTTCGTTCATCTTCAGAACACATATGAAGATTTTTTTTTTTTCTATCTGAACAATTTCTGTCCCTCTATTGACAGCTACGCAACTACCAATTTGACGCTTAAACAGATCGGAAAAAAATTATCCATATGAAATGAGCGGCAGTTCTATGAATTATAAAAGGCAGTATCATAAAATTAATTAACTAATTAATTCAATGTAGTTAAATTCCAATGATGCCATATAATATTCAGCTAAAATAGTTCAAAGAAATTATGAGCCAAAACAAATATAAGAGATCAAAAGGGAAAGATAAAAGCATCGTGATAACGCTGAAGAGCAGAAAGTAAATTAACTAATCAAAGAGGACTCATACTCTGACAAAAATTAAGAGATAAAGGACTAAATATAAGAGAACATTCAGTGATTTAAAAAAAAATATATATATATATATATATATATATATATTATTGACCTGATCTGAACATTTCACACAAGCTGTATTTGAACTCAGATTGCCCACAGATAAATGATCCAGGGCATTTCATAAGAGCACGTGGACTGTCCTTCAGGTCACGTTCTGGCCTTGCGTATTGTTGAAGTGTCGTCTCCTCGCAGCGGGCCGAGTGATGGCCGTTGTGCCCTTGAACAGCACACTTAATCCTTGTCTTCGTAGTGTTATCTGTGTCTCCTGTGACACCTATCTCTGTTTGCCAGTGAGTCAGATAAGAGATAATTATATGCAAAATACCGAATTCCTGTATACCTTCGCAAACAAATCATGAACAGTATCCTGATGTAAACAAATGAAACACACAAAATGGTTCTGAAATCAAATGTTTTCTAAACAAGGACTTAACTCATAGCCAGCCTCGATGATCTTAGCCTAGGTGTTAACATTGTCGTTTAACCACACACTCCACTTCCCCCACATCTTTGTCTCCGGGTCTCACTCTTGCCCACCGAGCCGTCTCATCTGGAAACCCAGGCACGAATTCCCTTCCCATCGCCGCCCAGAAGCACATCACTCAAAACTGTCACATAGTGTTACAAACCACAGGCAGAGAGAAGAGATTATGGAGATGAAATCAATTATGCTTTAATACAGAACAGCGCAGGCCTTTCTCCGCGCTAAATCCAGAGCTGCCAAAGCACTGACTGCGATTGATTATCTCAGCGTTGCCTCATCTTGCTGCCGCTGTCGTGCCGAACCAATACACAGCAGAAGATCTTCAGAAAGCTCTTTGTATGCCTCTCGCACAGGCTGGTTTCATATTAACTGGATGTGTAATATTTCTATTGTAGACTGAATATCAGTATGCAGCACAAGCCAGATCTTTTTCTTCAATGTCTCTGTCTCTTCTCTGCTCATGACAGACGGGGTTTGTTGTATTCGTGTTTGTCTAGGAACGGCGGTGGCCGCAGTGGAATGTACTGTTCCAGCAACATCCTGATGGAGATGATCCAATACCAGAACATGGTGGACGTCTTCTATGCTGTCAAGACTCTTCGTAACGCTAAGCCCAACATGGTGGAGACACTGGTAGGTACAACAGTTCAGAAAGTCTTTGCCTTTCAAATAAATACCAAAATACCCAAAATCATTAGTTGATTAGGGCCTTTCTAGAAAGTTCATATAGGCCCAAAACTTTTTACCGGTGATCCCCCTTTTCCCTGATCCCAATTGATAGGCTTTACTTTAAGAGCAGGGGTTTTCAAATATGATGAGTAACACCCTAACTAAAATAACAAGGCAGCTTAATTGTCATGTATAAAAACATATTATGTGTAAAGAAATTTAAGTCAACAAAATCGTGATTGTACTAAAGCATTTTTTTAAATATATATATATTTTTTAAAACATGCAGATACAATAAAATAATATTATAAATGATTTCTGAAAGCAGAAATATCAAATATATACTGTATATATATTAAATCACTGTTAAATATATGTTATTAATAACTTAAGTGCAAATGTAATCTGGCAGCTCATACCATTACACCATTCTACCACACTGCCATTAAAATGTTTTTTTTTTCAATATATAATACTTTTATTCAGCACGAATACATCAAATAGATCAAAAGTGAAAGGACAGTAAAGACATTTATAATGTTACAAAAGATTTTTACTTCAAATAAATGCTAATCACTATTCAATACTATAAAAAAAAATCCTTGAAAAGACAAATGTAGCACGGGTCCACAAAAATATTAAGCAGCACAATGGTTTTCAACATTGATAATAAGAAATATTTCTCAAGCAACAATTCGGCAAATTATAATAATATTCAGAAAGTTACTTTTTTACTGTATTTTTGATCGGTTTCACTTTACTTTAATGGTCCCTTTAACACATTCTGTTGCACGTTCATGTCCACGTTCTGTTGCAAGTAACGTTGCACCTTCATGTCTACTAACTCTCATCTGAGTGTTAGTAGAGTATTAGTAGACTGGTAGTGTTAAGGTTAGAATAAGTTGACATGTGGTTGCAAAGTTACTTATAGACAGTAGAATGTCTGTTGGTGGACAGATATTAAGCAGACAGTCTACTAATACTCCAATGCGAGTAAGTTACCTATAGTCAACAGAATGTTCAAAAGGGACCATCAAAGTAAAGTATTACCTTTTGATCAAATAAATCCAGCCTTGGTGAGGATGCAAAAACATAAAAAAAAATTCGAACTGTGTTGTATACAAAAGTATAGAATTATTGGACTAATTCTGTCGTTTCTCTGTGTGTGTGGTGCAGGAGCAGTATCGTTTCTGTTATGAGCTGGTTCTGGAGTATTTGGACTGCTTGGAGGTCAGATAGCGGGTTCCCCCCCCCCCCCCCCCCAACCCCCCATGCTGACCTCACTGCATGGAGCAGGACCACCGGCAGGCTCACTCTACACCCCCTCATCCCCCTCTGCTTCCCGTCTTTCTGTCGTCTTACCCAGATCTAAAAGCAGAAGGAAGAAAACGGGACAAAAAAAAAGAGGAGTTCTCTGCCGGTTCTTTTTTTTTTTTTTTTACCCTAAACATCTAAATATGTTACATCCCTTAATGTCATGGCTGTTTTTTACATTTTCCTCAAAGCTGTGAGCGATTCCAGAGCCTAGCTTGGTGCGGTGTGGTTGGTTTACCTCTGCTCGCAGAGATGGTGGGCTGTTTCTAAAAACAGCGGCTTTATTTTACACCTGCCTGTTTCTCTCTGGCTGGCTGGACTGAAGAGCAGAAATAAACATCACTTAGAGAATATCTCTTCATGTGCAGTGCAGTGGAGATGAGAGTCGGGCGTCTGTACCGGGGCTCTTAAAAAGGAGTCGGGCACCTGCCATGCCCCTTAAAAAGCGCCAAAAGGACAAAACACACATGCATGCACAAACGCTGACATCCACACACAGATTCAACCAGCAGACAGCTTTCCATCAACTGCCTATCAAGACGTCGATGCCTCTTCAACGCAAAGGACACGCTTTTCACCAACGTTTTCCGCGTCTCTGAGGCTTGGTTCTTGTATCATCAGAGGCGGAGTTTATTACTATCTATGGTGCCAAATGTCTCAAGAGGAGATTGACAGGAGGGTCAGGCGGCCATGTTGCCCAACTGTGGCTTTCCTATCTTGTTGTGGCTGTTGTCTTTTTTCCTCTCACTTGTATATATACTTACCGTCTGCTGGAAATCCCTGACGTCTTAAGTTGTAAGTCTCAAGTGCTAACAGTGTGCTTAAAGCAAAGGAAGTACATTAACAAGGGGCAGACGTGATGGCATTCTAAAGCTTGCGGTGGATTACACCCTGACCTTTATCCTCTCACTCAATGGTTTTGAGAGAGCGCAGTTAATAGTCTTTTTACAACGGTGCTGCGAAACAGAGAACAGAGGCGAAACTGTGTCAGAAGTGAGGAGAAAGGGACCAAAAAGAAAACCGGCAATCTTCTTCTATTCACTTGTAACTATTTATCGGACTGACTCGTGTTCTTTGAGTGGATTTTGTTTAACAATTGTGCAGCTTTGAGTGTACAGCTGAATCCTGGGCTCGAGATTCTTCAAAGTATCCCTTTAAGTTACACATTCACAGTCCATTTCTGTTCCATTGCAGTTTTCCATGGGTTTTATTTGCTGTTTTCCTATAATAGCTGAACACATGATGGTTGATCGTTTGACCATCGAGTGTGCATTCCATGAATACAGTACTGTAGTGTCTCATGCCCCATGTTAGCTCACTTCAGAAAGTTTAAACCATATATAGCTTTTATTCCACTCTTATTGAACAAGAAGTTATTTTATGATATATATATTTTTTTATTGTTTTATGCTACAATTACAAATTTTTATTTCATTTTGACATTTCATTTGTACTGCTACATTGTAAAAGCATACAAATCTGGCTTTTAAACTTGATTTGATATTTTTGGTAACAGGGTTACATAAAATTGCTCTTAAAATTGTACCTTGTGACTTTCTGAAGGTAAAGATCATCATTTTCTAAAGCCGAAGAACCTTCTTTCACTGTCCATTGGTTGAAAAGAAAAAAAAAAATCTTTATTTTTCAGCTTTGAGCTTCAGGCTGTATTTTGTACCTTATTCGTGGACGGTGCCAGACAGTTTAGTGCAGGCAAGTAGAACTGACAGCCAACTGACAGCACAGTTCAGTGATTAAACTACCACATTTCAATGTATACAGTTTGCTATTTTTAACTTCAAGCACTAAGTATAAATGCTGAGAGTATCCACATCAGTATTACTCTCCCATCTCTTAAATTGTTATGACCCCAACTGTGAAATTGCAGTATCAGCAAGATGCCAAGTTAGCAAACCACAGGCGTTTTCCCAATGATTACATTACTCTGCATAAAGCATCTCAGATGTCAGGCTGTCCCGGTCCACACTTGGGTGACAGCATGAGATTCCTGATTATATTAACAAGCTAGGTAAAAATGAGAAGTCTGCCATTATTTACTAATCCTCAAGCCAAAATTATTTTCTAGTTCCAAACCTGTGTTTCTCTCTTTCGTACGTGAAACAACATTCTGCAGATGGGATGACATGATGATAGAATTTTCATTTTGGGGTAAACTGTTCCTCCAAGGGAGCCATAGAAAATATTGATTGATTGATTGAAGATGCTACAAAGACAGTGTTGTGACTTTCTTCACCGAACCCTCTCCCCTCCTTGTGGACTTTCATGGAAAGTGCCTGGTGGAAAGTATGTGTACATATAGATGTATATTTGTGTTCTGTGAATAGTATGTGAATAAAGTTTGTTTGGCCAGATTTAACCATTTAAAAGTAACAGAAAGAGTTGAATGTACTGTTCTGTATAAGACTATCTCCTGAATATGTCGCCAAAAGATCTGACACATGCTCAGTCAGCTGAGAATGATCTCTAAAAGCCATTCCAAAGTCGCCCCTTCAGAAGGCCCATTCAGTCACTTTAATCCCCTACAATGATTTTTATTTGTATTTTTACCACGCTCATTCCAAAGACATTAGCCAACTTCTACTGGTAGTCACCTATGCTAATACCGCATAACTATCCCTAGTGTCTCACTATGAGAGAGGAAGGACTTTCGCCACTCTTGAGAAATGTTGAGCCAGGTCCTTGTTTTTTGTGCGTTTAGTTTGTTTATTTGTTTCCTTCCAAGTGTTTCTGTATGATACTGAATGAATTGAAAAAGAACTGTGTTTTTGACCATGTGTTTGTGGGACAGGAAGAGGACATATATCTCATGGGGAACTGAGGGTTGGGGTGGGACGGGGTGTTCAAACAACAATAAAATGTTCTAAGACTGTAAATGTCTTATTGGAGCATTCATTTATTCAACCTCTTGTGTGTTTGTGTAGCTTTAAAGGCAACGCTAAATATATTTGTTTACATTAGTAAATGCATTGGGTGTCACTTTTTTATTAGCATTTTGTCTGTATTTTAACATTTCAAGTTGTATACATTAATGTATTTTGAACGGACATGAATTAATGAACAATCTGATATTTATAAACTAATCTAGATCAAAAAATGCTGTAAATCTTGTTCATTATTAGTTTATACCTAATGCATTAACTTTAACCAATTAAACTTTTTTTTTTATTCTGTTTTCAAACATTTTAAATTGAGTACAGATTGTGTAAAATAAGTTCTAATTTGATTGAAACATTTCCGATAATATTTTATGTCATTAAATTGCATTATGGAATACTCTATTCTGATTGGTCGATCACTGCATTCAGCGGTCAGATATTTCTCACTGTTGACCATGGCAACAATACAAAGTTCTGTCATGAAACTCTAGATTGTGCAGGCCCTTAACTCAATCTGCCTTCAATCACATTACGCTCTGATTATGCACAGCTGATTGGTTCCCGCTGTATTGGTAGCCAATGAGCTTGCTGCCCAACGTCTAAATTATTGCCTATTGTTTGCTGTAGAAGTTGCAGCGTGTTTTCAGAAACCCTCCACCTTCCCCAGCTCCACCTGTATAGATCTGCTATGAGTGTGAATCATGCATGCTTGTACAGCAGCAGCATGTCGTGTGTTGGCAGTAGCGTAACAGATCTATTCCACCAAGACCAAACACATCACTCCATCAGCCATACAGCCACACTCATTACCATGCCATAACTCTCAGAGAGTTGTAATGACAGAAATGTATTTCAGGGCCTGGTTGTAATAAAAGCTAGATTACATTAGCATTAATTAATTAATATTTTTTGTCTTAATCCTTTTTTTTTCTTTTTTTGCAATAGGTTACAGACTGCTGATTTAGGTAACTGAAACCACTCGCAATGTCCTTATTTAAACGAACACAACTGGCACGGTCTTGTGTCTCAGTTATCTATTGTAGTGAAAATTACCTCAGAAGATTTGGTATTAATATTGCTAATATTGTTGCAGTATGTGTCTTGTTGCTTGGCCGATTGTTGTGTACATTGCAATGGGCTGTTTTTTTTATATTTTTTTTTATAATATACAGGTAAGATTATAAAGTAATTAAAACTCAAATCAATATTTCATGTTCACTGATTTCTTTGTTTGGTCACCCTGTCTGGGTTTATTTTGTGACATTGACCGGCCGGCTGTATATTATCCCTTACTTATTTTAAACATAGTGTTTATAAAAAGTCATGACATTTGCAACAGTGTACACAGTGCAGTTGTTGAAAACCCATTACCAGGCAGGCAGTCCATAATTAACAAATAATCTTGCAGTCTGGGAGAGAAGTGAGAGCTGCGATTGTTCTTGGGCTCATCCTAAATGGAACTTGAACATAAAGACTGTGACCTGACTGACATTTCATATCCTTGTGCTTTGTCAGCCAGATCTGTTCTTCTGGGATAGACTCGCAGCCCCTGCTGATTCATTAGATTCGCTCACCCCTTTTAGACCACCGCCTGTCTGCCTTTCCATCCTTTCCTTTCCTGTCGGTTTCTCAGTCTGGTGGTTCTTTCTATCTCTGCGATGTCTATTTTTGAACTCGATCTCTCCCGCGCCCATCCCTACCTCTCTCACTTCCTCCTTTTTTTATTCTCCCCATTTCCAGGCATGGATGTGAGGTGGCTGCAGACCGCAGGCTTTCTCCTATGACATACAGTAGCTCGTAGGGGAGCTGTGAATTATTCAACAGGCCAGCAAAGTGATCCAGTGTTGGAGCTTAAAGACATGCCAGATTAATTAGAGGACAAGACCTCCTCTGTCACAGCATATATACTGAATTGCAGTGTTGAGGAGTCACTACATTTTTCAATGGCATGACTGTAGCTCAGCTGTTTAACCTTTGTAGCTTTTAAAGTAACAAGCTACTTTTCCCAAAAGAATGACTAAATGTTCCATTGCTATTTTTAATGTCACTTTGTTATGCAGACGTAGCTTTATATTTATGTAGCAGTGGAGCTGAGGGAGTCTAATTCAAAAATGCTTTCATAAAACGTCCTGTCTAATCCTTATATGCAACATTAGATCATTTCTGAAAGAATTGATTTGTTTGAGTGGTTCATGTAAATTTATTAGTTAAAAAGGAAACCAGTTAGCTGAATTTAGCTTTTTTTTTTTTCTGGTGAAATAATTAAAACTGCTGTTCATGACTGTTTGGAATCAGTTATGGGGCTTATTGCTTTTATAAAACGTTTAGTCCATAAAAATATAGCTTTTAATTTTAAATGCAGTGGTGCATAGTGATACTACTGCAGAGGTCACAGATGTATGTTTGTAGAGTAATTTACAATGGCTTTGAATGCGGCTTCAGAATCACCGGGACTTTCTGTTTTATAACTGGTAGCCTATCAGTCGCATCAAACTGGCTGAACACATTCTGCGGAAATCGGAACAACGACTGGCAAAAAATTGCAGGTGAGGAAGGCTGAAGAAGACCTGGCAAAGCACATTCAAGGAGGACTTGGAGCGAGTCGCCGTTAAATGGGATCGCAGCCAGTGGAACACGCTTGCTGCCCAATGTGTCCTGTAGCACAGGCAGACCTAACGAAGAAGTGTTCATCAGTGTAAAAAACAACTTTAAACTGAGTAGATTCCATATAGAGCGCTGCCGTGGTGACGTGTTTTTTAAGTTGGAATCTCCCATTGTTCTTTTGACAAAAACCCAGTAAGATTTTTTTCATTGGCTTTTGGATTATTGTAGTTGGTCTGTGACCAACAAAAGTTTCAAAGTTTCAATCAGCAGAAGTAAAAAGGTATGCGTGGGATATAAACTATAACATCACAGTTGCATGCCTTAACCACCATTAAGCTTCCAACAACTCTTTCAATCTTTATTTAAAACACTTTCCCTGAATGTTTGAGTTAGAATAGTGGTTATAAACCCATTGAGGCTGTAAAAGCGGATTAGTGATTAGATGTTTTACCTGTTTGGAATCATGATGTTTATAGTCCATTTTCCCACTTAGCAACAGCCTTTTTCAAGCAAGCAAAATTATTATTATTATTATTTATTTTTTTTAAATTACAGATTTATTTTGTCACAGACCTTATTCAGGCGTCAATTCAAAAAGCATTAAAAAAAACCATTGACTTGTGGATGATGGAACCGGCAGTGCTAAAATGTTAAATTGCTGCTATTTCTCTTATTAAAGGCAGAGTAGGCGGTTTGTTCGAGAAAATGTTTTGTTATGCTGGTGAAAGTCTCTTCACATCCTGATAGCAATAAATGTATGTATGTATATCGTCTGTTCAGTCCGAATGCAATGATACGACATCCTACCTGCCTGTCAACGCATGTATTTCCATACCTCCGTGCACGCTCAGGCATACATCACAATTCATCAGCGCGTTTCATGCTATGCAGAGTGAGAGATGTCAGTGAGTACCACAAACAAACATCAGCCACATGTAAGAACAGTCCATCCTGAACCAAAACAACTTAAATGTATCTTATCTGATCTTATGCTTTGTTCATGCCATAACTACTGTAATTTGGAAGAGATGAAAACCGATGATGTTAAACTCAGAGCAGTTCCTGACTCGAATATATGCGTTACAATTGCAACATTATCAACGGCGAAATGATTCTGCGGCAGTCAGGTGGTACAGGTCAGTGCTCTTTAAGTTGTTTTTGTTCATTATTATTGTAATGCGCTTTGAGACATGAGGTAGTTTAACACTAGTCTCGCGCGATGCTTTTTTTGCTCCCTGCTGTACACGCGTTCATGAGTTTTGAAGGAGGCGTAGCTTCGGAGACGGGAGGGTGAGATCTTATGCTTTCAAAGCTATAGCTCTCTATTGCTAGTCTCACTGAAAATTGCATACTCTACCTTTAAATTTTATATTATATAATTTGATCATTTTTTGACCCTTTTAACATCTGTGCTTTCTTTTCACATGGGTAAAGCACGAACACATTTGAACATAATCACATTATAGCGTTTACAAAACCAAAAAAATGTATTTGCCCATTCTGTAATCTTTTTTTTTTAACTGAATGTAAAACAAATAATAAATAAATTCAATGAACCCCTTGCATTCAGTCCCTGGTAGAAAAAAAAAGAAGTGTATCCTATCAGAATTCAGAATGGAAAATGTTGCCTAATTTTTCCGAAAGAAAGCATTCCTCTTGTAATTTTGTCCCTCTTTGAGGTTCTTCAGACGTTCTGCTGATCAGCAGCCATACATGCTAATCTTCTGTCCTTGGAAAGGTCACACTGCAGACACTCAGTCATCCATCTTTATCCAGTCTCTGTTTTCATGTTGATATTCTTAAACTCACACATACAAGTGCCAGTGCTCTCCTCTGAGTTTCGAAGTGTGACTTCTCCATGCAAATTGTAGGTTTGCTATGTATATTGCACACACTTCGCAACAAATGTTTGCTATTCAGCTGTTATCTCTTCCCGTTGCTGTGTAGAGCAGGTGGGAACCTTCTTGGCGCTGCGGTTCGGTGCCTTGTAAAGTGGTGGGAGAGACCCCAGCCAGATGG
The DNA here is from genome assembly GCA_031834385.1 of Semotilus atromaculatus. Lineage (NCBI taxonomy): Eukaryota > Metazoa > Chordata > Actinopteri > Cypriniformes > Leuciscidae > Semotilus > Semotilus atromaculatus. Next base: position 6,988,139 of record JAULUF010000019.1, on the reverse strand, counting down.
CCTGGTTTTGGACGTTCCTGGTTGACGAATTCTATGGCCGTTGGAACGTGCCCCCTTATCTCGTCCGGTGTGTACGTGCAGGGCTCCCCGGAGGTGGTAGAGCGGCCTGTTGTTCCAGCTCACCGCTTAGGATAGAGTACACATAGCTTGGAGGAAGATAGCCAGGTGCAGTGGACACATGGATGAGTTCCATTCCTCCATTTCTTTATCTTCCCTCCACCCCGTGAATCTCCACAACCTGTTACAGAGCGATGGCTCGCTGTATGAGGCACGGGTCCGCACCATCTGTTTCTCCTCAGCCTATCTGTGTGAGATATGCTGCTCTATTTATCGAGTGAGGCTTGCGCTGTTAATGCAAAAAGGCACACTTTTTTCACAAGATAAAGGATGATGCACTTAAAGGACACCCCTGTGAATGAATATGAATATATATATATATGTAGTAGCCTATATATATGTGTGTGTGTGTGCGCGATTATTTATAAATTATTATTTACTGATCAACAAGAAGTGGAGCTTTTTTTACTGACTTTTATTTGTCCCTAAGGATTGTGACTGCACATAATGTTCTAAAAACTTCTTTGCAAGCACTTGATTGAAAATCATTCATGCACTTTAATATACTCCCTACTAAGCTCATTACAAAACCTACTCTCTTCTGTTTTATTTCTGCGTTGTTAAACTCTGCACTATAGCTAATTTTTTTCTTGCTAAAATGGAAATCTGAAGCACCCTTTTGTTAGTGTCTCCTTTGGTTGACTTGCTTTTCTTCATTTGTAATTCATTTTGGATAAAAGCATCTGCTAAATTAATAAATGCCCTAATTTGAAATAGCTTGTGAATATGAATAGTGGTATAAATGTTGCAAAATGTTGTTCAGATGTTTTATCCTCCTGAGATGCAGATTTTTTTTACATGATTTTTTTTTTTTTTTTTTTTACAGAATTTTAAATTATATAGAGAAATAACAATGGAACAATTTTTTTTTTGGTGTTATGCTATGTCCTCTGTTAGTGGACACCAGGAAATTACATGTATACATGAAATTATACATGTTATTATTATTAAATGTCATCTTGTTGTGTTGTTGGATGCAAGAATCAATGAAAAATGAATATGCTGTATCTGGAATTTTTATTTCTAGAAAATATTCACATTAAAATTGCACCGTAATGTCACTCTTTACATTGTCTTCTTGGTGCTGGCTAGGCAGAACTGCGGATCGTACCACACAAGTCTTGTACATGACCATTCATCACAGGCATCTAAAGATTTATATGCTCTCGGTTTCTCTTTACGCTCGGTTACGATCGGATAGGTGTAGAAGTCAGGCCACTTGAGGTAGCGTTAACGTTAATCCTGTCAGATCGTCCATCCATTGAGTGAGCGTGTACGGGTCAGCCAATCTGGTTCAGTCCGTTAAAGCAACACTAAGTAAGATTTTTTACCTTAAAATAATGTTTCCAAAATCGTTTCAGTGGTTCATCAAGTCGTAACAGGGTGAAAGGCACTTATGCCTCCACTTTGCGGTCCTTTATCTGCTATAACCACGCTATGTAAGATTGCCAGATCGGGTCGCGTTTCTGTAGTTCTAATGAGACATAAGACTACTACAAATTTGACTTGCTTTACGTCAAGCGTTACAATAGTCATTATTTTGTTTTTCTTCGTTTCTGATGTCGCAATACATCATACTTTCATGAAATCGTGCAACATACTCTACCTTGTCTGTGGACATCGTTCATTCCAAAGCCGGTGCTGGATAAACAACGAGCGTGCGTGCGTGCGTGCATGCGTGCGACAGTAGGCTGCGGTAAGTTAAATGATTAACGACAGCGGTAATGGACAATTCCACTTCCATCCAGTAGGGCGACTGCAGAGGAAAAGTTACTTGGTGTTGCTTTAAAATTAACTTTTGCAAATAACAATCGCATGACAATCGTAATGCAATCTCCAATATATATGAAAGTGTTTTGAGGTCATAACATAATTGTGCAAAGAGCAGCGTGAAAAAAAAAACTTTATTAATCCATAATCTGCCCCTGTAATCACTTGTGTGTGAAAATGATTAAAGGTGCTTGCTGTTTTACTGCCTCTAGTGTTAATTTATTTTAGAAACGAGTATGGGGAGCCGGTAGATACGGCCCAGGCAGTTTTACATCCCTGTGGTTCCTGATGCGTCCCCTAGGGGAAGGCTACAGTAAACGACACGAATTAAGGTATGTTAAATAATCTGCTAAAGTTATTGTTGTTTAGCAATATGCTACATTTATAATTTATAAACGATTAGCTATGGGTAGATATCAATTCATTTCAATAGATGGGTCTATAATTTATTTCGAGAAACAATAAAAGTAGGCTTGACGGTCAGGTTGATGTTCTATCTGGCTCAAACTTAGCTAACCACGTGTAGGTTTAGCTGCTCCTAGTCTTCTCTTTACCCGCTCTGTCTCTCACTTGCAAAATTCATTTTCTTTTGTTGTCTGTTTTGTTCTTTAGCTTGCATGAGATGGCCTTACTCCTTGCATTGAAAAAAACTCCACATGTTTTCTGGAGAAACATTATAGTAGATATTGGAAATGTGTGAACACACAAAAGACACATTTAATAGGCATATGGACAGTAGGCTATGTATGTAAATCTTTCTCTCTAAGTAAAGAGTTGAACTGCACACTCACTCAAATATTAGTATTATTATTTCCGAGTCATATGAAAAACTTTGGTCCCATATGGTTTGAATGTAGGCTACTGTAGAATTTGTTTTGAGTTGTTTCTTATAAATGAGATGATCTAACTGTGTGTATTATACATTTTTCAATTCACAAAAACAAAGTCTCCCAATTTAATATCTACAGATATTTTAATCCGTAGTGCAGATCATTCAGCTGTCTATCGTTACACTGTAACGTTGACATTTAAATGAACAAAAAACGCTAAATTAGTCAAAGTCTATGACTACTTTATGACAGTCAAAGACGCTACGGTTATTAATGTGTGAGTTTCGAGCGTAGATATATTTGTTATTTTGTTGTATATCCTTCTCCCCCAACTGGACGCATCAGGAACAACAGCACTAAATATTTTAGCAATTTAGTTATTTCAACTTATTTTTTAAACTAGATTGTCCAGACAACAAGAAAATTTAAGTTTTCTTGTCCTCAACTTATCGAAATAAGTTAGTTAAACTAAAAAAAAACATGCAAAAAGATAACTCAAAATAATGAGTTAACTTTTTTTACAGTGAGGGGCGTAAAACTGCCAGGCCGAATATCTACACTGTAAAAAAACTTAACTCATTATTTTGACTTATTTCGATAAGTTGAGGACAAGAAAACTTAAAATTTCTTGTTGTCTGGACAATCTAGTTATCTCTACACAAAAAAATAAGTTGAAATAACTAAATTGCTAAAATATTTTTTACAGTGTACCGGCTCCAGTTCTGCAACCTCCCCATATAGTTATAAACTGCAGTGATATGTAGGCTACGTATTTAGCGTTTTGCAAAAATTTTGCCACAGGAATGGTTTTCCAATGAGCCTGTGTTGCTCCTTTAGCATGGGCAGAAGTTCAGAAAGTTTCCACCTGTCATTAAAGGCAAAACTTTGAGAAAATAGAAAAACTTTTGATGGGTTGGCCTTTACAATTTTCTCTCTGAAAATGTTTCATCTCGCACTCTAGCAAGCATTCATGAATTTAGAATAGAGTCAAATGCAAATATGATCAATGTCTAACAATATCACCTTATTTCACTGTGCTGCAAGTGAAACTGACAATATGCAACACAATGACAGAAGGTCATCAATACAGGTGGGACTGATGAAATTTCTTTTATTTCTCTGGCATACATTTAGAGCCTGACAGACAGAGTAATTCTTGGTGAATAATGTCTGGCCCACCTTTAAAGTTACAACTGCAGCCAAGCATCCTTATCTACAAATAAATGTGAACTTTAGTGAGGCATGTCATCATATTTTTTTAGCATTTTGGCTACATCATCATGTAGCATTTGGCTACATGGCTTTGTTTACAACGCTTATGTTCTTGTTCTTAATTATTTTGGTAACACTTTACAATAAGGTATTATTTGTTAACATTAGTTCATGCATTAGCTAATATGAACTATCACCGAGCAATACATTTTTTACAACATGTATTAAGCTTGGTTAATGTTAGTTAAAAAATACAGTTTTGTTTTTCATGTTAGTTCACAGTGCATTGACCAATGTTAACAAACAAAACCTTGTTTCACTAAGTGTCACTATTTCCTAGTAGCTTGTAAAATAGTGTTATTTTAGAGTACCAGAGGATTTCAAACATGTTTTTATTGAGTGCTAGCACTATAATACTCAAAATCAATAAACACATCGTGAAAATAAATCAGCAGTAGAGATGTGGAGTCAATTGAATTAGTTCATAATGTAACAATCAGAAAATGAAAGATAAACAGGCTTAGCTTGCATAACTGTTGTAGCCTATCTTTATAGGTTAAAATGTAATATATACTCTAATATGGCTCAAAGTGACAACGGGGCAGATGTATCATTGTCAAGAAGCATTGCAGATTGTCAAATGTTAATTGGATACATCATCACCAGTGATTCATATGGAAGGAAATTAGTTCTTTCCAACAACATAATGATCATGGTGAACTTATAAGCACTCTGGGCATGAGCCAAGACGAGTCTATAAAAAGGTCAATTCATCTGGAATAAAATGGTGCTGGACAACAGAACAAATGGCAAATTATACAGTCTGTATTGATTAAATCATTATAGATCCGGCATGTATTCAAACACCCCCGAAACTGTGAATGTTTTGTGGGTCACAGTCTTGTTCTCTGCATATCTCGTAAACCAGAAATTGACCCGACGTGCTGGGATGAAAAGCCTTGGTTCATAAAACTTTAAAAATGATTTATCTACACAAATAGGGCATAACTGTTGTATCTGATAATCATATAACTTGCTTCCCAGAGTGGTGTTGGCCAATATCATAAACAATAGTAATGTGTTTTAATTTATTTATTTTGTTGAAATAGAGGGTTACATTAGCTATTCACTATTAACTTTACAATTACTGTCATTAATTTGCAATACATGTCAACTAATTTTCAGAGTATAAGACAGACTGTTAGGTTTGTTGTTCGGGTTAGTAGAATAAGTTGTCATGTAGTTGCAAAGTTACTTAGTAGAATGTCTGTTATGGTGACCATCAAAATAAAGTGTTAGCAGATATTAAGCAGACAGACTACTAATAATCTAATGACTAGTTGACATGTAGTTGCAAAGTTAGCCTACTTATAATTAGTTAGCCTACTTTTTTATAACTTCTAAAAAATAGAAGAATGTCTAAAGTGGACCATCAAAATAAAGTGTTACCAAATATAGTAGGCTACTATAATAACGTGGGACACCCAGCTATGTTAATTCAAAAATTCAAAACAGACAATAGGCCCTATTTTAAAGATCTAAGCACATGGTCTACAGCGTAGCCTTCGGCGCAAGTGCAGTTAGGCCGTGTCCGAATCCACTCTTGCTAGGTTTAAAAGGGTTGTCCCTATATTCTCTATAGTGAGTAATGGGTGTGTTTTGGGCTTTACGTGCAATAAACCAACCAGAGTCTCATCTCCCATTCCCTTTAGATACCAGCTGCGCTCGTGCCATGGCGGATTCGCTATTTACATGACATAGCCTAATTTGATAGTGGAAAGACCAAACGCGTCTCCAGAGCGCAAACGGATTTGCTCGTGCGCGAGGTTAAAGCGTGCAAGCAGACCATCTACGGGACAAGCCGGATTCCACCATATCTTTATGTACACAGTAATCTTTTACATTGTAATCCTTTTATTTGTAATATTTGCATGTTTGTATGCTGCTGCGCGTCCCCGTGTGTTTAATAAGCAGATTGTATGCGCATTGTGGACCCACCGCACATTAGGCTACTAACCTGCTCTTTAAATAACAAAATAAATATTGCGCCATTGACTTTAGACCAGGTTTCAGTTGGTCAATGGTGCAGACTTTTTCAGTTTCCTCAAAATAGCAATGCGCCATCAACACACCTGAACACACCTCATTTTCAGACCAGCACGCCCATGGGAGCACAGATGGGCGCAAATGCATTTGCTATTTAAACAACGTGGCACAGGACGGGAAAATGAAAACTGCGTCGGGCTGAAACTAGCAAAAACCGCTGCATTGCTTTGCCAAGTGCATGATAGAGCCCAAATATGTGTGAAAAACAGAATTCCCAGTTTTATTTTTATATTGCTCACACAATATAAAATAGTAAATTATCTTTTCATCACACTTAAACATAAACATTAAACATTTCGAGATCTAACAAAAAAATAATAATAATTGGTACATGAAAAAAACATTCTTTAACACAAAATTCATATTATATTAACTTATTATGTGTATGACTTATTTTCAAAAAATATATCTTATTTAGGTTAATTTTTGTCATTGGCATTTTTTATTTTTTATATATTGTTTAAAACAAGACAAAAAGCTAAAAGGTTAAGGAAAGGAAACATAATATTCTCAGAAAACAAGTCTTATCTTTAAACAACTTTTCTTATCAGGTTACTGTTTCTTGTTTTAATGATGTTTACATAAAAAAAATTCTGGAAAACAACACAGAAACACTGATTAGGATTATTTTATTTTATTTTTTGTGCCAGAATTTATAAGAGAAGGAAGATATGACAAACTCGAATCTTAACCATGGCACTTAAGGCATGATGGGAACAGAGGTCATATTCATCTGTCTACCATTACCCTCTCCCACTCCCACTCCCACTTCTTTCTCTAAACTCTGTCTTCCACCTTCAGCATTATGAGACAAGCATCTCAGTTTTTTCTCCAGCTGTCTGTCATCTCACACCTTTTTTTGCTTTAATTATTTAATGTACCACTTTACTTATGTTTAATTGTTGTTTATCAGGTAACATGGAATTCTCACTATAGCTATAATAAAGAAACCTTTATGTGTCTTCATTCTATCCAAAGTCATGTTTAACTGCAGATTCATAGTGGATTGGTTCAGAAGTACTAGCATGAGCATAACGTTTCATTAGGGGTGTGAAAACACAGCTCATGAGATAGTCTCGCATAGCTAGACCTTCAGACTGTCTATCGCAGCTTTTCTTGGACAAGGACCATCTGAGAGGACGTTTTCTGTAACGCAACCAATCACAGTTCACAATCACAATGGAACCGCAAACTTCACATACTTTCGAAAATCCAGTGTTTAGCTGATCCTGATAAGCGCTCATTGTCACAGTTGTAAACACGACAGCGTTCCTCTTCCACGAGGGGGTTTGGCGTCACAGCATTTGTTTCTAGGCGGACCATTAAAGAATGCGACACGCGTATCCCGGACATCCTGTAGAATTCAACCAATCACATGGCAACTTCGAATTACCTTCCAAGTGTTTCCCGAAAAGTGTGCCATATGCAAAAACAAAGATTCTTCATATTTAGATAGGCTAATTGGCGCCCAATTACTTTACTTAAATCGGATTATAAATTGTTAGCTCCCCTTTACGCAAATACATTGAAACCATGCATAGAATAAATTGTATCAGTTTCCCATTCTGGCTTTATGAAAGGTAGGCATATAGCAAATAGCCTAATATTCGGCTTGTTTTTGATATTTTACAAGGATTTTCAAGGATTTGATCAACGATAATGCAATAATTTTATTTTTAGACTTTTATAAGGCCTTTGACACGGTCGAGCATGAGTTTATGTTTAATCCGTGTATCCTTCGTTCAGTCGTTTTTTGATTTAATATTGAAAGTAGAAAAATGAGAAAACAGTTCCTGTTTCGTTTTTTCAAAAACAAGAATTAAGCTTGATTTTTCGTTATGAGGTAGAAAAATGAATAAACAGCTTGAATGTTCGATTTCTACACAATGAAACCTTTTCTCTGGTTTGTCAGCCGTAGATCAAACTGTTGCGTCATCAGTTCTTCCTCAGTTCCGCACAGCAGAATAAGAGTCCTCCGCTGTTGCAGCTGATGTGCGGATTCTTATCTCGTTTATTACAACTACATTTCATCTTTTTCTCATCAAACAACCAGACTAATGTAAGGCCCGTCTAAATCGGTCCAATGGCGGCATTCGATTAGCGGGGAAGGTCTCACGCGTGTTCCGTCTTTTCTCACGGCAAAGGGATTTTTGATTAAACCCAATACATTTTCTCATATGTATTTTCTCGTTATTTCATCTGACTCAATAAATGAAAAGGTTGAAATGATATCAAATGTTGGGGGGGAGTCAAATGTTAATTTCCAGCAAGATCCTCTGTCTCATAGACCAGTGGTCAGGCTGATCTCTTCAACCAGTTTTTCCAGTCTTACAGTCCCTCCTTGATCCCGTGGGTCACATTCGGATGAACACAAAAATTGCCTTTTTAGCATCTGTAGAAGCTCAGAGGGCTGTGTTCACCTGCAGAACACCCGGTCTCACCAGGTGTATGTAGCTTGAGTCCAGCAGGTGGATGAATACGTTGAATCCTGTGATGTGAGCAAAGTTCATAGAGTCAATCTGGACCTTTGTGACTTGTTCAGTTTACGTGTCATTCCTTCATGGAGAAACTTCCGCTTCCCTGGCACCTTCCCCACGATGATAATCTGACCCTTCTTGACCAATCCTGTCACCTTCAGCGGTGCGGTTGTCTGGGCAGACCTCAGTGGATGAAGGGGTTCTACTTTGTTCCACACTGCTTTGTGTGAGACACCTGAAAAGCATCTTAAATGTCCGCTTCACGATTGAGCACATATGAACTTAAAATCGTAAGGAAAATGTATAGGAACGCATAATGCAACAAAACAAAATCATGTCATGTTCAATGTAAAATACCATGTTCATGTCAGCAAGTGTGAATGGTACATCTGGTCTCATGTTTCTCAAGGTCAGGTAAGGTGGTCCCATTTTTAATTATCCAAGTCTAAAAATCTTATTTGGAAATGAGACATTTGTACCACTCATTCTGAAACATTTGGAATGATACTAAACATAATTACTCAATGATAATCATTCACATTAAACCATATATATTCTTGTGTGAGTTTTAGATGTCCCTGAGAGAGGGGAAGAGGGGGGAAGTCAAATGTTAATTTCCAGCAAGATCCTCTGTCTCAGGCCCTGTTTACACGAGAACGATTCTGAGTGAAAACGTAAAAATATTTTATTGGATGTGCCTTTCGTTTACACGGCGACAGCGTTTTTGGGGCTTAAAAACGCAAAAAAGTGAAATCACCCTCCAGAGTGGAAAACTTAAAAACGCTCCACCGTCGCGTTCCCGTGTAAAGGGGCATTCGCCAGTACAGGAAAATAACAACCAACATGTCGGATTATTTCCATACGTCGGACCTTCAAGTTGCCCTAGCAGCTCTGATAAACATACAAGAGTCTTTTTAACAGTTGTACAAAATAATCTCAGATATTGGTGTTGTTGTGTGCCAGTGCTTCACATTGCCACCTAGCCGCCTGGAGTGCATACTACATCAAATTTCACACACTTTTGCGTCACCATATGCACACAGATTTCCCCCTCATGACGCTCGTCTAAACGCTCGGTGGAATGTTGCACACTGCATTCCAAACGTTATAAGCTACCCAAATTCACACCATATGCAGAGATGGATTTTGTTCACCGAGCTGCTGAGATGTTACATGCATGTAAATGATAACAGTGCAATACTTCACTATGAAGGTGCTTCAGACTTTATATATGTTCCCAAATGCACCTATTGGAAACAGTATATTCAGAGACTGAGTTTGTGTGGAGCAGCAATCGGAAATTGAAAGTCACATTGCATTGTGGGATACTGTGTATTCTTTGTCATCTTAATTAAATAAATAAATTTTCTACAAAACAGGTCTGATGTTTCAAACCCGTGTGATGCCAAATGCCAAAAATATGTCCTTTGTGTCCCATGCTGCAATGGGCTTTTTAAACAGCAGGTAAAACTACTAGTAAAGTAATTTTTAGGTCATCAGGTCCTCTTACAGTTGCCAAAACTTCTAATGACTCACAGTCGAGAGCTTCTCTGGTGTACGAGGACCTCTAACTGAGCCCCATTCAAAAGGACATCCTCAGTCTCTAACTTGCTCTCACGGAACGAAAGAGGTCTGCTGAGCCCTGAGGGTAACATACAATAGCGCTGGTCTGGAGTGCTCCTGCTGCTCCCTACCCCACAATGCTTTGCTTTATCACGCCATGTTCAATGCAATTTCCGACTGTACTGTCTGTCAGTGTGACTGACTCCTGGCAAATTGGTCTGCGACTATCGAGGTTGGACAGCGCTACCTGTGGAGGCGTGTTTTAGCACCTCCTGGTGACCTATGCCATTACTTTACTATTTAATTAGAGGCGAGGAACAGCATGTCCTTCCATTCGGTTTGAACTCCTGTTGAAGCTTGAAATGGTTGACTGACAGAGCATGATGCTGGTGTGTGTGTTCAGTGTGTGTGTGTGTGTGAGGGGAAAAACACAGGCTAAATGAGGTGTTGGTGCTCTCTTTGGCATGAACTCTTTAATATTTGATTTTTTCAGGTTTCACTAAACGGAGGAGCTGCTTTGTAAGATGCCTACAGAGACTCTTGTCAGACAGGATTAGAGGAATAATTTATACTTGTTTTTTTGCTTCACTTCATCACTCTTTCTTCTCGTACCTCACTCTAACTGTGCTCCCATGTGTAGGAGGAGGAAGGTCACCTCATTTAAAGTGGATTTGGCCTCACAGCGGTTGTGGATCAGGGGAAGGAGTGATAATCTTCCTCTCTGTCTCTCTCAGTCGGTGCTGCTCTGCACCAAAACTCTCCTGCAAAAGCAAATGACAGACGTCAAAGATAGGGTAGGCAATGTTTTTCATAAACCCTTTTTTGTTATGCTACATTCGTTCTGAATGCAATGATAAGATGGATTGAATATATACCTGACCTTCCATTAGAACGATAATTAAACCTAAACACAATTTGAATTCATTAGTATATCTGGCAGCCAAAATTTAAGACATTTCTTAAAATATGATAATAAACAACTACAAACAACGGTGTGTATTACATTCTGAACATGGGTTTGGCTTGTGGACATTCGTGGAAGTTTTTAAGGAGGGAAGGAGTGGATAAGAACAGGAAACCCTGTCATGAGCTGTCTATCACTTCAGTCAAAAAACACTTTTCAATCAAAAACAAAAGGACCAAATTGTCATCAGTAGCCTTACTTAAGACCTGCCATCTGACAAGGCTGACAGACAATCCTGGAGAAATAAATGGGATGACAGAGCAGATACTTTGAAAAGACAAGCAAAAGACAGAGGGATGATTTTCAGCTTTGCATCCATTAAGCAGTCAGTCGTGTGGACCGAAGAATGAGGCAAAGACATGCCATGAAATCTGCAAGATAGCTTAGCTACCATCTGTGTCTCTGGGATGCCTCCAGTTTGGCATCCTCTCATGTCAGACATTCACTTATGTTGAAAAAGTTGATTTCATTCTCTGTTTTTTCTAAAGGAATAGTTCAACCAAAAATTCAAAAATCTTCATTGAAAGTAAAATGAAATTGCAAACTAATTTGCATGGAATTTAACTTTTTTTTTAATATTTTTTTTATTTTTATATATACTCATATGCACTATGCCTAAATTGATTGGAGTAGCCCTATGAACAGCAATTGTGAAAAATCACTGCGTGAAAATAGCCTACAAAGATTGATGTAATGTGTTTGACACAATGCGTGACTTGCTTCAGCTTGGTCCATCACAGAACGTTCTGAGAGCCCAGCTCAAATAAACTAACTCTGTTTGATTTAAAAGTACCTAAATTAGTTCCATTGAATAGAGGCTGCTGTGGACTTCACTTGAAATGTAGCTTTGGGGTATGAGCCACTCATAAATGTGTAAAAAGCCAGAATAGCTTGGTAAAGATCATGTAGAACATGTGCACAATTAATGGAATCTGATTTAGACAAAATAAATTAAAGAAGAAAGCTGAATCTAATTCCATGGTTTAAGTATTTCATTCATAGCCTATGCGTTTTTTTTCTCAGGTAAAGATCAAACATCTAACGTAATTTGTTTACTATTTCACCTAATTAGTTTGTGTGGTTGGTTTGTTGGCGTTTAAAGCTGCCGTCGGCAATTTTTTTTTGATCATATTCAGTGAAATCGACACTATCTCACTGAACAACATAAATAAAGTGATTCTAGAAAAAAAAAAGAGCTTCTAACTCCACCTGGAGCGTGTTATTTGTTTTGCAAAAATTCACCGCTCCCGGATCATCGGGTCCAGTCAGCGCAGGGCGGTGTGAGATCTGACTGTCAATCACAGGTCGTGCACACGCGCAAGTTACAATCGGATCGGCATTTTGTAAGGTGGAGAGATTTACGTGATTTAATTGGGTTCATTAAATCAACATTTCTTCTCGACAGGTAATTGTGCTTTATCAACCAGTTACTTTATTTCTTAGTGTTATGTTAGTATGTATGTTTGCCCAAATGTGTTGGTATGGACAGCTAACGTTAGCACTTGTTGGGCAGGTTCGTTAGCTTTGTTTGCACTGAAGTATTAGGTGTATAAACATGTCAGATTAAGAGATAAAGTTAGGCTTTTTGGAAGAATGTTGATGGATGCTGATGAGACGGGCGCGTTCACAGAAAATCTGGTGCACACGCACTGACGAGCACGAACTCTGTGGGAGAGTATTGTTGATAGTGGGGAGGGGCTTGATGGTTTTCCCATTTTGATGGGCTTTTCACACTTGATGGTATCCTCCTAACCAGAAATACTGGGGGAGTAGGCTACTCTGGGTTCGGGCCCAATAATTTCCAAGCTCGGAGTCCTCCCCCGGACAGCACGCCAAATACGCATAACTATTTACTCTATGATCATTCCTAAGTGTGAACTTGTGAATCCGAATACATCATCAACAACATCAAAGGGAAGAAGCTATGTGCGTGTATAAGTAATTGCAACCTTAAAACTCATAATTCAGATGAATAATATTATATCAACAGTATAATAATATTTACAGTATTAAATCAACAAAACAGAGGACTCTACTCCCTCCTGTTATTTTTCATATGAGTAACAGGACTGAAAATAACAGGATTGAGTTTTTAAGCAAAAAGTTATCAAATACATGACATATGGTCACATAGCATACATGTCAATAGCATAAGGACACATAGAAAATTCTAGTGACTTACCAAAAGTTAATATTTTTTTAAATAATTAAATAAAATCTAAGAAATAATTTTGGTAACAGTACAGTGTTGAGATTGGCCTTCTCAGTCATAGTTACAATTTCTATAGCTAAAATATTAGATAAAATATTTTTTTCTCATGACAAAAAAAAAAACATTTTAAAGCATAGATCGGATATAAAGTCACACAACAATGCAAAAAAAAAAAATCTTTTAAACATTTCATAGTAAAGTTTAGAGATAGAGAGTGGGGACATGCAGACATTTTGATTAATAATGAAATGTATTTTAGAGTTACTTTTCATGCGTTTTTATACATATAATTTCCTGGGGACAGAAATGTCACCCTTTCGGTGGAGTGGCTCTTAAATGTATAGACTAGTATAGTATATATTTAGTTTTGGTTTGCACATTTGCCTTTCAGTTGGTGTGTATAGGCTAATCTCCAAAAAATAACCCGAATAAAATAAAAGATTTCTAATTTCTACCAGACTTCGTAGACTCTTTGTTGTTTTTCTTGTTTACTGCTATGCCTTTGAACAGGGCCTCGACATAATTGGTGGCTTGTGCAAGATTTGAACCCATGACCTCTAGCACAACATAAAGGAATCAGCTTCTACCACCAGCATTTTTAGATGTTGTAAAGTAAGCTTTGCAACAAATGAAAAACACAGCAACTGCACAAAGGTGAAATAAACAAAATATAGAAAGCAAGAGTCGAGTAGTGTTTTCTAATGCAGTTCTCCAAAATTGATTGTATTTTTGTTCTTATAGGGTCGCAGACAGTATTAAAAAAAACAAAACATTTTGAATATAATTATGCATACTTAGGGTAGCATGATATATATGGGTTGAAAGGGAGAAAAAGAGAGAAGACATTAATTTTGTTGTTCATGTGTGAAGTCATGAATCCACTCAATCTTTTTTTGCACAAAAAAATATCTTTCTGTTGGTAGCTAGTCAAAAGAAGCAGATTACAAGTTTGCATAACATTAGCATATTGTATGAAATTGTCATCTCCAAAAACCATGAACAAAAATTCACAAGGTAAAACATTTTTTGACTTTGACTGCAATACAAATGTGTTAATTTGGTATTGTATTGAGTCACCGCTTGATGTCTAATGTAAGACCTGTTCTGAATGACACGTAACCTACACACAAATGTCATAAGTAGAGATTTTGTTCGATGACTGGAGCCTATAGTCTTCAGTCATACTAGATGTTAGCCAGAGTTTATTAATCTGAAGAACTGTTCCATTTTCTTTCTATTTCTCCCTCTCTTCAGGTTTCAGTGATGGTTCAAGAGCCTCTGAAGCTTTGGCTGCAAGTGATTGGGGCATTGCTATAGACATTTCCTGCTGTGGTTCCAGGGAATGGAAAAGCAATTCCACGCTCGGGCCGCACTGAATCCGTCTCTGTCAGTTCTGCTGCCGGTTATTCTAAAATCAGTCGGGCTCACGAGACTCTCCAGCTTCTGATCAGGCCGACTTTCAGAGGTATGTTTTCTGTTTGCTCTTCCTGTCCAAGATCTCTGAGGCCATTTGCACATATATACCTGTGTGATCACATTTGCTTCTACTAGTTTTTTTTTTTTTTTTTTTTTTACCTGTGAAGCACTGTCTCTGCTTGTCAGGATATGGGAATATGGCCCTACCAGTACATACTTCTGTGCAGATTCTGTTAAGTTCATTTTAAAATCTACAAAAAGATGGGGTGGTAGTTCTTTTAACCATCCCTTCATTTGCAAAAATTGTGCAACTTGTAAGAAAGAAACTTGCTTTTATTTTTCAAAGACAGTCTCATCTGATCTTTTGAATCCTATTGCTTTAGTGATCACTGCTCAATGCATGTAGCTGCAAAAACAAATGCTCATTACTGTTGATGTGAATCAATGCTGTGTTACTGAATCAACATAAGGGAATGTCATTTTCATATTCACTCGTTGTTTTTTTCTAAATATTCACTCTTTGTTTTGGAGGATGCAATAATTTTACCAAAGGCTAACTTATCACTAGCTATGTTTCCATCTAAAGTTGTGAATTTAGCCTGTGCGCACAATTGGAATATGGCATGAAACATTTGTGATCACGGTTTCCATCCAGTGAATTTTTTCAAAATTGTCACTTCTGTCACAAACTGGCTCTAAGTATCACTGTGAAAAGTAGGAGAAGCCACTGTATATAATATGTTTTTGTATATATAATAAATTACTTGTATAGACGAAAAGCAGTAATTGCGGTCATGTTATCTTGCTTTCGAAGGCGTATGCCTGATGTTTGGGAACGCAGTCATGTAAGACAGTTCTTGATGGTAATTATACCGAACCACTTTGACGACAGACTTTGTTCAGGCATTTCAGATTAACCAAAACATTCAGGCTGTCACAATCGAAAAATCCTTCCAGTGCACTGGATCGTTTGCTCCCTAAAAAATCCCACAATGTACTGCAAAAACCAAGGAGCATTGATGCTCACCATACTCCCTTACCGGAAATTACGTCACATTTCTGACAGTTGAAAAAACACAACTTAAGCAAATTCTTTTTTTGTTGATCTGAGATTTACATGAATTGATCACGGTTAAGGTGTTTGAGGGGAAATGGGTTTTTGAAAACATGTTATGCATGAGTGTGGATAGTGTATGGCTATGTGTATGTATGAAGTGATAGCTGCAGGGGCAAAAGTGTTAAAAAAATAAACTTAACTTTTAAATAATTAAAAATTATTTTTAATAAACTTACATAACGGAAGGGGGGAGGTATGTGTCTGGTAATGTACACGGCTTATAGTTGTGTTTGAGTGGTATTAAGAAATGTAAGAAATGGGGACCAGGTGTCTTCAAAGGCTGATATTTGCTTCCTTCTGTGTGCATTGTGTTTCTCCATTGAAATGTGTTCTGTGATAAAATTTGTCCAGTGATTGATGTGGCAAGATTTCTTTGATTTCCAGTTTTGGAGAACTACTTTCTTAGCGACAGCTAGAGAGATGAACAACGGATTCCTGTATTTTTGTGGGATGTGGATTTCAGAAAGGTCGCCTATGAGACAAAGTGTTGGGGATGATGGGATTCTGTGGCTCATGATGGTGGACAGTGTCTCAGTGACTGCAATCCAAAAAGAGTGAACTGGTTGGCAGTGCCACATGGCATGCAAATAGTCGTCTGTGCTACCTAAAGTGCATTGTGAACAGATATCGGTGTCGTGTAGGTCCATTTTGAACATTTTACTTTGGGTGATGTGAGTTCTATGAATGACTTAATATTGTATCAGTTGCAGGTTTGTGTTATTGGTCATGAAAAATGTGTTCCTACAAATTTGTTCCCAGTATTCAGGGTTGGAAGAGACGGCCAGGTCGGTTTCCCACTTGGTTATTGGGAGTGTTATTATGTTTTGGTTGTCACGAGCCAACTCAATAAATATGACATGCGATAGAAGATTTGAAAAGACAAACCTTTTTTTATTTTTATTATACAGTATATCAGCATAAACACACATCGCTAGACAGGTAACACATCTTGTTAACATTTATAATTAATATTCGCCTGAAATGTTGAAAGGATATGGAACATAATGGGCCCTATTTTAACGATCTGAAACGCAAGAATCAAGCGCGAAGCGCAAGTAACTTTGTGGGCGGGTCTTGGGCGCTGTTGCTATTTTACCGGCGGGATAAATGACTCTTGCACCCGACGCAATTTTAAAAGGGGTTGGTCTGAAGTAGCTTCATGATTCATAGGTGTGGTTTGGGCGTAACATGAAATAAACAATCAGAGCGTCAAATCACATTCCCTTTAAGAGCATGATGAACGAGGTGCGCTTGCTCCATGGCGCAATACTATTATAACGGCGCATTTACCAGGCGCGCTTCAGAATCGGTTCACAGCCGAGGAGATCGATGTTCTCGTCAGGGCCGTAAAAGAAAGAGAAGTGACATTGGGGATGGGACAAACCCACCCAAATTAGCTTCGGTTATACATGCATATAATAATTTGGGTAAATATGTAAGATTTATGCCTATTTTTACCATCGTCATGGACACAACAATGATTTCCCTCGTGTTTTAATATTTTTCCTTATAATAATGTATCATTTGCAAAAAGGAAAATGCATCTGTGTAGATGAGATAATCATCTACAGTGTATGCGCATTGTTCACTCTGTATTATGACAGATTTGGTCAGTGGCGCAATTGTTTTCTGGAACTGCAAAATAGCACTAGGGATTGTTTGCGCCGGAACACGCCTCCTTTTTTGCGCTGACCCGCCCAGGGAGCGCAAGTTCATTCTCTAGTTTACCGACGTGCGTCTGTGGAGGAAAAAGTCTGCTTTGCGCGGGTGCAAAATACGAATGATACATGCGTCAGTGTACAAAGTCATTTGCGCCGGGTGCAAGATAGGGCCCAATGTGTTTAAGCAGCATAAAAATTATATGAAAAAGATATAGGTTGTACAGTCATTTAGGCGGAAATGGAGTAATCATCACTGTCCCAATGTGTAGTGAACAACCAGGGTTCTTAACTGTGCCCGGTTCTGTTTACAAGATATACTGATTCACGAGCTAGTGATCTGATTGAGACGCACCTCTGTCTGTCGCTCAGTGTCTCCAGTAGCTTGATCATGTAAAGATTTACACAATCTGTCGGTGAAGTGTCAAACAACAAAACACAGCATGAAGTGCTTCTACATTGGTTTTATTTATCTTCACTTTTAATTATTTACAAATCTGAACTCTCTTCCCATAAATCTGAACGACAGGAAATCTTTAATGTGACAGAAAATAGTCCTTGAACCATGTAGATGACACATTTGTCAAGCAGTCATCCGTGAGTGATGCATGGACCCTTTTCACATTTGCAACTTCGTCATAGTTGGGTAAACTTCTATAGCGGTGAATGGGAGACAAGACCCTAAAAAATTGTGTATTTGCTCTAAAAGCAAAAGCAAAATAGCGTGATGGCATTTCCACGACTTTCCGCAAAATTTAGAGAGACTAATTACAGCAGTCAGAACAGAGAAAGATGTCAAATGTGTCGTCTCTCCCTCATGTTGTATTAGAAATGAGTTGCATTCGAAAACAAATTGTGGCATTCCTGGGTCTCTGTAACTGTATTAGAGTAAATTAATGAATGTTATTGTTGGGGTGTCTAGCTCCAGTCTTTATAGTTAATCATTGTATTCCTTTTTTTTTTTTTTTTTTTTTACTTGTGTATTCAGTATGGTATAGGCTTTTTAGGTTACTGATGGTGTTATATTAAGGCAGGAGGATATTATTCAGGATTATCAATTCTGTGGAGGAAAGCCATAGAGGGGTATGGGCAGGGTAAATAAATGTGTTTTTCTGCATGCATTTCTTCCTGTATGTATAAGAAGTAACTTCTAGTGTGGGCAAGCATTAGAGATGCTTGTCCTGAACTCACGGATGTTTTTGATTACATGGTAGACACTACAGTTGTCATTTACTGCGGTCATTCATATTGTGCTTAATCACTGTTTTTCTGCAATGACCATATTTTAAATAAGAATATTATCTCATGTTATTTACACTCAGGCTGCACCGTTGTAAAGCCAATCATAAAAGTGGAATTTCAAAGCACTATTTTTATCTCCCTTTGTCAGACTTAATGGTAGGATCGAAGCTATCTGCTTGTGACTGTCGAAACAGTCACGAACAAGAACAAGAGGTGAATTCGCCCAGAATATTATGAACAAATTCCAGAAGAAAGAGATTCATATCATGGGCTAATAATGAAAGCCCTTGCTGGCTGTCTGAGACGGTTGGCTTTACAATTACAAATGCCCTTTGGAAGAAAATGGATCAATTTTAATCCACACTTCAAAAGCAGGGATTCTCCTAGAGATAATTGTATGAATCCTGCAGGTAAAAAGCTCTGCATATTTATGTCTGAATTAAGTGTGAATCATGTGTAAACCGCATAGATATTTAGAAATCAAACATTTACTTGCAAGCAAATTTAAATATTTAAGTTCAAAGAGGCACTATATTTATAACTATATTGTTCTCATATAGAATAAATAATTATATTTTATTATAATAATTATAATAAATAATTATATGTTATATATTGTCATGCCATATGTCTTCTATTTCCATTTGATGGTGGTAACCATCTGCTGCAAAATAATTTTGAGATATTATTATTATTATTATTGTTGTTATCATTGATGATGATTATGTGGTTTAGTTAATTATATTATTGATATGGAATTTGTAAGTCTGTATGTGCTCTTGTCATTACAAATACTCTCATCAGTGATGGGTAGCATTGGCTGATGTGTGTCGTGGCAGTGCGCTTGCTTTCTTTCTGACACGGCGCTTTGTCACCTCTAGCATAAACATTCAGTGGAGAAAATCCTGGTCTATCTTCCATAACCAATGAATCTCAGCCCCAAAATGAAATTCGTCAATGTCCCTTGAAAGCCAATAATTCACATCGGCCTCCCTACATATACTTTCCTGTTTTTGTTCTGCACCAGGTGAGATAATGATGCATTTTGCTTTTTTTAATGCATCATGTTGTTCATCTAGCTGCAGACACATTTTCCCTTTAGACAGGCATCAGTTTGCGCCACAGTCGGGATGTCTCCAGATTTCCATCATGCTCTCTGCTGTCATTACAGATGGAGAGCATGCCTTAACTAAAACAAAGCCAAAGCTATAAGTATCATTTACAACTATTGCTTCATGGCCCATCACTGTTTACCATAAATATGAACCATTCGATGCGGTTGTGGAAGGTATTTGAGGCATTTTCAGGCTCATAACTTGACTTAGGGCCTCTCCAAGGTCTGTGGTTGATGTAATGGCCAATAAAGTATAGCTCTTGACAGACTTAAGTCATATGGCGCGGTGCTAAGGAGAGAAGAGAGAGCCAAAAAACAGGGGATGAGAGATGCGATTGGGGCTCTTGTGAGCTGAAAGCTGTTTGAGTCTGTCAGTGTAAATGATGTGAACAGCAGCATCCACAAGAGGCTTTTTCTACACGCGCACACAGACTGCAAAGTACTCCATACAGACACTCAGTATGACCAGTGATTGAGAACAAGAGCAGCAAAAAATAGTCTTCTCACGACAACGATGATTAGTAGTATGTTAATTGTGAATTATGTTGTCAAGAATGGAGAGACCGTTAATATGAATTGAAATTTGCTTTGATTGTGCTTCAACACTGTTTTCAACTGTGTGTGTTTATGTATGTGTGTGTGTATGTATACTCACCAGCCACTTTATTAGGTACACGGGTTTACCACTTAATAGGTATAACTGCTCATTAATGCAAATATCTAATTAGCCAATCACATGGCAGAAACACAATGCATTTAGGTTACGTTCAGACTGTCACTCCACATCTGATTTTTGTGCATATCTGGAAATCCGTTTCAGTCTGACTTGTGGTTTGTGTGACTTTCTCAAGCCACGTAAAACGTAAATGTCAGACGTTGTTATAGGAAACATACTGAATGTCCCTGCAGAAACAGGGTTGTGTTGTTGCAAAGTGCTAGACGAGGAAAACATGACAATATAATGGAGACATGTTTTTGTGATGGGGAGAAGACAGCACGGAATAAAGCCACTCATACCAGCCCGCTACGTTTCTGCCGCTGACATGTTTCTGCCACTGTCCAGCGCAGTGGATACACTGTCATGTTGTAAATAAGTCAACATCTGTATTGCAAACCCCTCCATATTGCGGTTGTTGTTGTATTTGGCATGTACCTACCAACGCAACATCGTTGCCATAGAAACCAATGCAGATATTCCGGAAACCAGCATCGGATCTGAACAGTTGTGATGCACAATGAGGACGGTCAAAAATGTTAGATCAGATACACAAAAGTTAAAGGTTGGACTGAAAGTGTGAACATGGCCTTAGACATCTAGACATGGCCAAGACGATTTGCTGAAGTTCGAGGTGATTCAACGTATTTGCATATTACGCGAAGTCACGAACGCGCATCACAGAACAGAGCGAGGCGAGCATTTGTGCTCATAAAACTTGAACTTTTTTATTTATTTTTGAAATGGCCGATCGTTTCACTAGATAAGACCCTTATTCATCGTCTGGTATCGTTTAAAGCCCTTTGAAGCTGCACTGAAACTGTCATTTGGACCTTGAAACGTTTGGGTTCCATTGGAGTCCATTATATGGAGAAAAATCCTGGAATGTTTTCATCAAAAACCTTAATTTCTTTTCGACTGAAGAAAGAAAGACATTGACATCTTGGATGACATGGGGGTGAGTAAATTATCAGCAAAAGTTTTTTTAAAAGTGAACTAATCATTTAAGTTACTTTGAAAATGGTATGGTTGTTGGTGCCAGACGGGCTGGTCTGGGTATTTTAGAAACTGCTGGTCTACTGGGATTTTCACACACAACCATCTCTAGGGTTTACAGAGAATGGTCCAAAAAAGAGAAAATATCCAGTGAGCGGCAGTTCTGTTGGTGAAAATGGCTTGTTGATGTCAGAGGAGAATGGCCAGACTGGTTCCAGCTGATAGAACGGCAAGAGTAACTCAAATAACCACAGGTTACAACCGAGGTCTGCAGAAGAGCATCTCTGGTATGCCCAACTCATCTTGTTTAACTTTGAAGCAGATTTGGCAACGGCAGCAGAAGACCACACCAGTGCCACTCCTGTCAACTAAGAACAGGAAACTGAGGCTACAATTGACCCTTCGCAAAGACCCGCCCCCCTTAGTTACTGTCGCTATGTCCGACAAGCTACGCCGCTCTCATGTTCTCACGCAGTGAAAAATACATTGCGGAGCAGAGAGGAGACTGACAACACGCTGACAGAAAGGACAGACCAGGTTACTTTTCGGTTACTTTTGATATTAAACATATTAAACAAAGTCTCACCTTTCAAATGTGGTCATTTTTTAAAAGAAATTTAAACAATAAATACCATTTTGTGGCTCTTTAATGTGTCGTGACAAATCGCTGTAGAGCATCAGTTAAAGCTGCTCGTGATCTGATCATCTCTTCCTTCTAGTTAATTTATAGCATCAAATAAACATGAATGAACATAAGAAGGAATGTTGTTTTAACCGCGGAAAGGCGTCAGTACACTCCGTTTTTCAAGTTCAAATCCTCCCATGTTAATCTAATATCTCTCCTGACTGCTTTGTCGCACAAAATGGTGGATGGCGAAGTATGATTGGTCAGATTACCTATCAATCAAGCTCCACGCGAAGGGTCAATTGGAAAAATGTTGCTTGGTCTGATGAGTCTCGATTTTTGCTGCGACATTCAGATAGTAGAGTCAGAATTTGGTGTAAAAAACATGAATCCATCCTGTCTTGTATCAACGGTTCAGGCTGGTGGTGGTGGTTTAATGGTGTAGGGAAAATTGTCTGTTTTAAACCATAACCTACCTGAGTATTGTTACTGACCATGTTCATCTCTTTATGATCACAGTCTACCCATCTTCTGATGGCTACTTCCATCAGGATAAAACACCAGGTCACAAATTGATGTTGGAAAGTTTCTCTATCCTCTCATGGACTCTATATGTTGCAAATAATCCCCAATTACAGGGTTTTTGTATTGCTGCTTACTCCAAGTAATTAAAGTGATCTAAACATGCAACTGAAAACCTTGAATATTTAATGAACATTCTGTTGCTAAAATGAATTTAACAGGACAACCTAAAAAGCTATTTGCAGTATTATTTCATTGCTCTGTTTGCAAAGCCAGGATTCTGCAATTATGTGGAAAAAAAGGAAATGATCATTAACGCATTCATTCAGAGATGATTGCCGGAATCATTCCATTTTATTGGTATGATCAAAATAGCTTTGAAGGAAGTATTTGAGTTATGAAGCATAAAGGCATTTCTGCAGTTCATTTCAGCATAACGAAGTGAGGAGCTTAGCATACAACATGACTGCTAGGCCATATTTTACCTGTCTGAATGAACCCAGAAGTGCATTTTGACATATATTTTTTGCTAGACCGTTATTATTTGGCTATGCGGTTTTAACAAGAATTTGGAGAATTTGAGAGAAATGTCTAAAGATTTTTCCAAATAATTTCCTCTTAATGTTCAAATCATTATTATCAGATTTTTTATTTTTTTTTGTTCTGTTCAGCCTGCTAATATGTTCACATTGGTTGTTGTAGTGATTATGCAAAACTGCTGTTTGTCTACATAAAAAGCTAAATACATTTGGAGAAAGAAAAAAAAATGCAAGCCCAGATGTCTGAATTATTATCTCATTTGCTTTCTGTGGTTTTCAGAATAGCCATAAATTAGTGAATTGTTTATACCTTAACAACTGTGGCAAAATTAGATCATATGAATTTTTGGAAAATTAAAATGCATAAAAATGATTGATATGATTCAGTTTAAAAGAAAAAAAAGAAGAATTGCTGAGGCCAAGAACTCTGGAATATTCTAGCTTTATGTTCATTACGATATTTCTCTATATATATCAACATGTTGGACATTTCTGTTAATGCATTAATCTTTACCATTATAGTGCTGTAACAAATCATGTTTCAGCCAATTAATAATCATGCTTTATTTTCAATTATAACAATGTGCCCATCTACTTTATTAAAATTGAGGCTTTAGACTGGAGTGGATTAAGGATTTATGGTATTGAAATAAATTAAGCATTGTTCTGCCAAGTACTTCAAATGAGCTACACAAGAGATTACTGACATTTGATAAGATGTCTAAACATTATAGATCTTCACAGGGCAAACTAATCTCTCCTGATTTAACTAAAAAATTCAGTTATGTCTGTGTTTTGATAAGCTGTGAAGGACTTTAGATCGAGTAAAAGCATTAGATCGAGAAGAACAGTCTTCAGTTGGTTCATTAATCCATAGAGTATTTGCAGTCATCTCAGGAATTAATTTATTTAATCTGTCCGCCCAACCTTAGACCATAAGAATAGTGTCATTACACTGTCAGGTTTGTAGGCTGTCCTAGCACCATGAAAAAAATGAAAGTACATTCTGCCATCTAACACAATATTAAGGCAAGAGCCTCAGATTATTGCTTCCTTACACAGAGCATATTTTTATGTTAGAGAAGCCTGTTAATGATACAGGACTGCAAACATTTGATGAACACTTCGAAGGTGCAGGGAAGTTATATCTATTTTTCAATTTGCTGTAATTATGTGATTGCACAATTACATTTCTGCTCCACTTCATTCCAGGTGCATCTGCAAATAATTGACAGAGCATGATATTATATTTACAACTCTTATTGTATTTATAACTTGGATTGTGATACGTTTACTCATTGCAATCATTATTACCAAGGCTTTATTTGTTTTTTGTAAATTGCTGTACAGCTCTTCATTAGAATGATTAACTTTTTACTTTTACATTTTTACATTTTATATCCACCCTACAAGAAAACGGGAGCATTCAAGGGTTACAGGTGAATATGCTGAAAAGAAAGGTAAAAAAATGCTTTTTAATGTTTTCCTTTTATTTTAGTGTGCAATGTATGTGCATGTTTAAGATCTGCAGTTACAAAGCTCTTAGTCTCCAACTCTGGCTCGAACTGATCCGGTAAAACTGACAAGATTATTAACTGTGTGTTTACAATTGCTTAAAGCCTTGGAAGCTGAAGCATGTGATTATGGTAAGGGGCGTTACATTTTCAACACGCTTGAGGTATTTGGCCAATATTCACTCGCTCTGCTGGCCAATCAGAGCACTCTGAGCTTCAGAAGAAGGTGTGTGTTAGAACTCAGCGTATTTCAGACAGACTGGGAAAAGAGGAGATGCAACAATATACAGTAGGCCTATGTGAAAAATGCTCAAACATACATGGCTTCAAATGGCATGTTAAAACTAGTTATAAAATGGTAAGTTCCAATCCTTGATTCTGATTGGTTAATTGGCGCCATCTTGGAAATATTTCAATACAAATGTTCAGAAAGGATACAGAGGTGGTATGATGTGTTGTTGTCAGATCATGGCCAAGACGTCAAATTTCAGGAATTCCACTCGGTGCAGCCCGTTATCAGCTGTCAATCAAAGTTAACCACGCCCTTATTTGTCATACATTTTATATCTAAAAACTATCTAAACTAACAAGTTAGAAAAAAATTCACCCCCCTCACAGTTGTCAGGCAATCGGAACCTATCGAAAAATACTATAAAAGTCCACGGGACCAACCTGTAAAAACATGATTTTATGCTGTGAAAACGGACATTTGCTGCCTTTTGGGACCTGCCCCTAGCGAATTTTCGATGTATTGGAATTTGACGCACTTCCGGGTAGGCTTTATTTTTCAGATTAGAATGTTGCCGCTTGATTTTACACAACACCCCTAGTAACCACTCTTAGCAACTGAAACATATGTTTGATCTCATTGATATTGTTCATTGAAGCTAGAGTAGAGTATTGTGAGAGATCGAGTAAGCGAGTGTACCTGCATTTACAGTATACATAGCATTTTCCTTCAGGTCAGTCCTATATTCATATTAAAAAATACGTTTGAATGTCTGCTGCGATATCTTGTCCTTTCAGGTCAGTCCTATATTCATTTTAAAACATACGTTTGAATGTCTGCTGCGATATCTTGTCCTTTCAATGTAAAAGTCTTCACTACTGACTGACTCACTCATAAAGAGTTTGTAACGTCTATTGCTGTTTACAGTCAGGGACTATTTTTTCCAGCGGAAGGAACACTATAAAAAATCCAACTTACATTTTGTTTGACAAATTCGTTTTTTAAAGTTTATTCAACTATTTAACATGAAAAAGTTTGTACAACTAATGATCCTAAGTTGAGAAAACTCAAAAATGTCCTGCAGCTGGTTGCCTTAAACTTTTTTAGTTTTCTCAACTTTTTTTTTCTTTTTACAGTGAAGGCTTTTGGTGATTTTACTTCTTGAAAGTTGCGTAGGGGTGTAACGATATTCGAACCGAACCAAAAAAACGCGATACACCACCCACAATACTCTCATTGCATACAGAAAACGCCCCGCCCCTGTGTTCTCTTGCACTAAATATATGCACTATATTAGCCTGTTAATGATATCTTGATTATTTAATGTATGTTTAAAATATCCATCATGAAAATAACAGTAACTGTGTAAATTATTATTTCAATAACAAATTAGAGTAAAAACATATGTTAATGCAAAAACTGCCTTATGTGCAGTTTACATGTTTTCATACAATTTGTTATTTGAGTGTTGATTATTATGATGATTATTATTATCTAAAAATAAATATCAACTGAATTTAGGCTAAAAGTCTAGGCTCTTGTGAAATGTTTGTAATTTAATTGTAAACAAATTGTTCATTAAAGCACTGTTTAAAAAAACATGAACCGAACCGAACTGAGACGTCAAAACCGATTTCATTGGTTTAGGTTACAGTGACGGGTAGGTTTAGGGATCAGTGTTTGGTGTAGACAATCAGTACAGTGATTGACATGACCAATGAAAACTTTAGAATCAGCTGCAGGGCGGGATTTCCGCTGAAGTGGTTTGGGGAAAAAAAAAATCACGTGTTTACACCCATATTGCATGGATACATATTTTTCGGCTTTAATATTTGTATTTTGTGGTAACCGTTTTATAAAAGCAATAACAACTCAAGGCTAGTGCTGTATCGTGAATAAGTCATGGATGAATAAGTATTCGTGTCGTGCCTAACAACGCCCTTCAGTGACTTATTCTCAATACAGCACAGGCTCTCGTACCTTATTGCTTACATATAATATTAAAAGTAATATAAAAAAATTACGAACTAGATGCAAGATTTTGGCCCTACAGCAGTGATATATTCTTATTTGCAGCATTTATTTGTACACATTTTTTGGAATTTGATCAATTCCCACAGCACACTTGACAACCTGCTGTGGCAACACTAGCCTTTTGTGCCAACACTAGTGTGCCGCAATACAGTGGCAGGTAAACACTGCACTACATTATTTTAGGCAATATGAAAAGAAAATGCCATCAAAGCTTTTATGACCAAAATGCAAGTTTACAGGTATAGCTCCATGATATAAATAACATAATATATACAAAATAATTACTATTCATCCGCAGTAGATCAAAATAATCACTTAGCATAAAAGAAAATAAAAAATTGAGACTTAAGCAGCACCGATGGAACAGTGACTGGATTCTTCAGATGACACGCAGATTATGTCCACGTGCAGGTTACTGAACCTACGTTCTCTCGCACTGAATGAAGTTACGGAAAACAAGTTGTTCAGTCCTGTTCCGTTCACACAGCAAGGCTTTGCTAAAAATGCTCATGGGTGTGGAAATATTCATGGGTGTGTGTGAGATCGTTTAATGCTGTTGAACTTGTCACTGCTGCAAAAACTCCCATACAAATAATTATTTGAGAATGTTTTTTTGTATGCAGCCAGTAGGCCCCTCCTCAGTGTAGGCCACATGGAAGCCTGTGCAGTAATGCACCCCTGACTGTAATAGTAAAAATAAAAATAAATCATTCTAATATGCTGATTTGGTGCTCAAGAAATAAAGATACTATTTTCAGGATTCTTTGATTTAATAGAAAGTTAACTCAAGAACAGCATTGATTTGAAAAGGAAATATTTGGTAACATTATAAATGAATGAATGAATGAACGAACGAATTAATGAATGTATAAAGCGCTTTCATATGTAGCCTACTACTGTACACCCAAAGCGCTTTATTATCATATCAGGGAATCTCTCCTCAATCACCAGACATAAATGTCTTTTAGTCTTTACTGTCACTTTTGAACAATTGAATGCATCCTAACAGAATAAAGGTATTAATTTCATTCAAATTGTTACATACATATTTATGCTTTTTGTACCTAATCCTGGAGTATACAATTATGCTAACATGTACTTGCCTTGGCTGCGTCTGAAAGTTTAAAAATGGTGCCTTTGGAGGATTTCAAGGCATGTCCGAATCCAACTTAGCTTCACTTCCTGTCTCTTAAGATACCTTCATCTGATCGATTTTTGAAGGCATGATGCCTTCATGATGCTTCCTTTGGTATCCCACAATCCTTTGCTTTCCATTCTGTGACAATTGAGCTAAAAATAAAGATGGCGTCTGAAAGTTGCAGTTGGTGGTCAGTTTGTGTGTAAATATACGTTTTTGACCAACGTTTTCCACTTTTGATGTAATTTCTGGTGAGAAATTACTGCTGTAGTAATTAAATATATGCCTAGTTCTCACCAAAGCTCTCTCTATTTTGCTGTAATCATTAAACTGTTACGCTGCCTCAGAAGTCTGTCCGAAATCAGTTTCGTTAGGTACCTTCATGTTCAAACGTTAAGTTTTCGGACGCAGCCCTGGAAGTTTGTAGTGATCCTGAAGACCTTTTATTAGCTGGTTAAGGTGTGTTTAATTGGGTTTAGAACTAACATATGGACTACAGGACTGTGACCCTCCAGGACCAGATGTAAGATTATGTGCTCATTTTTATCATTCTTACTATTCTCAAATGGTTTTAACGTGTGTGTGTGTGTGTGTTCTGCAGTGATTTTTAGTGCGACTGGAAGTGGAAAACAGGCAAAGGGAAACAACTGTGCCGATTATTTGTTCTAAATCCTCATGGATACATTTGCACAAGGCTGACAAGTCTGATATGAACTGAAATTCTGTATTCGGAATAAATACTCTTTGTTCCTGTGTACATATTCATGTCAACAGCTACAATCATGATAAAAACCTTCAAGTGCCTGGGTGACTATACATATTATTCATGTATGATTAGCGATGTAAGTAGCCGACATGCTTTAATGCCATTCAACAATTCAAGTGCTACTTCCAATATCTGGTGGTATTGCAGTGGTTGCCTAGAAACAGCCATCACAATTCAATCTATATTTGTGGTGTTAGTGGTTGTGTTTTGTGCATTTCATCAGTCCAAGATAAACACAATGTTCAGCAGCATCCCGGATGCTCAGAGGCTTCAGGTGCTGGTCTGATGCCCCGGATCCTGGGGCTCTGAAGACTAGGGATGAAATGACAGAGTTGATCAGCCTGTAATGTTTCAGTCACAGTGTTTACTGGCCCAAGGCCAGTTTGGAAGGAGAGAGAAGTCGTTGAGTCCTCCTCGCCAGAGGCTTCCACCATTTTCTTGTGTTAGCTCAAACAGGACGCTGTTGTAAAATGGGGCTGTAATAAAGAAGAGTCTAGGGAGCATGGCACAATATGGCCGAATCTAGATGTTATTTATGGTGTTAATACAGACTTCAGCACTGTTCATTCTCCCTGTGGAAACTGAGCAGTCCATGACTCATAATGCTCTAATGACAATACAGATTAGATTGTCGGATTGAGACTGACACAGTCTTATAGTCCCTCTGGCAGGAAATAAGACATGTTTCAGAGGAAGTTGCTTGTGAACAGCACATTCTGTTGTTGAACAGAACCACCAGCATAAACAAAAAACACACACACACTCTCTCTCTATCTCTCTATCTATCTCTCTATCCATCTCTCTCTCTATCTCTCTCTCTATCTATCTATCTCTCATATATACACTTCTTCAAGGTAGACCTACTTGAATTTTAGACACATGGATTCAAGGACTGGAAAGTATGGGGCTATTACAAAAATGGGCCTTTGCGCTACCAAAGCCAGAACAAAAAGGTGCTACTGATTGGGGTGAAAGCAGGAAAAACCTGAAGAAAAAACCCTGCATTGATTGTGATCATGTGCAGGCAGCCCTGCTTGATGAACGTGTGAGAAGCGTGGAGCTATTTAACTTGCTCAATGTCAGGGAAGTGCAAATTCAATGATGCTTGGCTCAGTATTGAGCTATGTAAAATTGGTCAATCAAAGTTCCAATGAATAATGCCTAATAAAGTAGTGTTTACAGTGCATCTGCAGTTTTTGTTCAGACAAGCAAGGATTAAGAAATTTTTACACAGCTTACATG
Source organism: Semotilus atromaculatus (assembly GCA_031834385.1). Classification (NCBI taxonomy): domain Eukaryota; kingdom Metazoa; phylum Chordata; class Actinopteri; order Cypriniformes; family Leuciscidae; genus Semotilus; species Semotilus atromaculatus. The sequence continues at coordinate 6,958,021 of JAULUF010000019.1, read as the reverse complement.
CAGTGTTGTAAATGTGAACTGATGCATTAAGCAAATGTGCTTTCAAAAAATGTAGAATAAAGTATCTAAAAAATTATATATATAATGTGTATTATATATTATTTATTATTATTAATAAATTATTATTATTATTATTGACTCTTTTTCTTAAATGATTTAAAGGCTTAAAAGTGCGAATATGTGATTTCCAAAATGGCCGCAAATACGCAACTCAAAAGGTCCTACCTTCTTTCCTCCAACGCTGGCCCTGACTCCACTCATTCGAAGAGCAATCATGCACGAGCGAAAACTCATATGCGCGAGACTCAGCCCTGGCGTCTGTATACAGCGGTCTTCTATTCAAAGCAGGATTCATAGCAATGTGCTTTGAGTATGTGCATGAAGGGGTCACGGCATGCGTGCAAGGGGGAGGGGGGTATGGTACGACCGTTTGATTGACGGACTTACTGTCCAATGATTCTAGGTGGTCTTGGAAATGATTGGCTGTAGATTTTCGAGTCCTGCCCGTTCCACAGATGATAGATGATTAAATTGCTTAATTTTCATTTCAGTGCTTCTAACTCAGTGGCTGTAAGTGGGTTATGAATAGGATTTTGAAAAAATGGACAAAAAAGAGAATCTCATACCCCACCTTTAATTTTATTGTAAACTTGGCAAGTTTGTCTTGGAGAATGTTAACAGGGTGGACAAAAATAAATAAATAAATAAATAGAAACCTGTCAAAATATACGATTTGTGCTTTAAGCACTGCAGTATAATTGTAGACCAGCTGCAGTTTGTGTTATTAAAATATATATAGTTTTTAAATAAAATAAAAAAGCTCACTGCTAATATATAATATAATATAATATAATCTTTTTTTTATTTCTTTATTTTTATTTTTTATAAATGACTGTTTATAATGGCTTGGAAGAACTGCAGTAAAAAAGTTAATTTTTATATAATACATAGGCCTACTATAGAAAATTTTTATTATATTTTATATTTACAATTTCTTATCATTTGTGAATATAAATATTTCATTTCACCCTCATTGATATTGACTACTGAAATTTTGGTGTCGTGACAATGATGCTGAGTCATTTAATAGTGCTGACGTATAGTGTCATGAGGAATTAGCATACATAGAGGCTTATGAAGGGTAGATCCTAGAATAGATCATCATAGAAGTCACACTGTCAGCATATACAGTATGTTTAATATGAATATAGGTGAGTGTTGAATAATGTATCTGGATGGATTACCAGACTCGTAAAACAACTGTAGCACTTTTTCAAAGGTCAAATTCAAGCTTCTTCCTTCAGGGCTTGTACTGTAGGCTTCTAGTGAACACCATACTTACATATGTAACAACTTCCCATCCATTTTTTTTTTGTGTGTGCAATATTTAAAGACAAAGGCATGTTCACAGTTCCACTGCATGGCTGGTATCCCTTCAGCAGCCTGTTAAAAGATATATCATATCATATGAGACAGCTAAATGTATATGGAAATGCATGTGGAGCACCTGTCACCGGCGCTGGCAACTTAAGATGGAAAAATATGTAAAAGGCAATGCTCAAAGTACATTAAAACACGAAAACTGTTCCCGAAGGCCACGGCTGAATGCTTCACAGGCTTGATGAGAGAGATGTTCCTCTGTCAGATAGACTAAGATGACCATTTCACAGTCTTTGCCAGAAGCCCAATTCAGCATTCCTTATTCATGCTTCCTAGACTGGATGACAAACAGAAGTAAGTGTTGTGCACTGTAAAAAATTTCCGTAAAACTACGGTACAATGTACCATATAAATTTGAAGGATTTTTCCGTATTTGTCTTTTACAGGTCATTTACCCGTATTTTGAATTACGCGTTGCATTGTGGGAACAAGAACCTGGCGGCGCGAAGAGTTTAAGATGCAACCGCCATTACACACGCAGATGATCGCGGCCAAAGTTGCTTATTAAAGTCGGATTTCGGGTGTGTGGAAGCCATTTTGACACTTCTGTGGTAAAATAAGAAATTTATGTTTTGCTAAATGTCAAATAAGCTGTTAACGTAACGTTATTTAGTTGCCATCTGGCATGTTAGGCAAATGAATGCCGGAGCCGTCGCGTTTATCATTTTATGCATATCGTCACACATACAAATATTTAGTTTACACTCGTGGAGGTTCCCTGATATATGTGTTATAGTGTCCTCGTTGTAGTTTGGTTTATTTACTTTTATTTGTCGGTGATGCGGTTTTTTCTTGACGAGCGCATCCGTTAACCAGTTGTGATAAAGTGCAGTACTAACGAAAACAAAAGCTAACGTTACCAGAGGAATCGTCAAGAAAAGTAAAGGCTATTAAGACTTGCTTGATTTAAAAGGCATGAAGATACAACGTGAAGATCCTGTGTGTAAAGATGCAGTAACAGCTGGATAAAGGAAAACACCACCTCATTTTCTGCCAAATGAGGTAAGTTAACGTTAACGTTATGTTTACGTTAGACTTCTTGTTTTTGTTTTAGACGACACACACACGACTTTAAACCCCAAATAATGACCATAAAATATTAATTTACATTTAACAAGACTGCTATTATCTACTCTTCTGCCTGTACCGTTAGTCATTCTTTACCAGATCCCTCCTCAGTATGTTTCATAGTTTTTCTGTTGTTTTATCTATTGACAGGACTTTGCTGCTGTAGTTTGCATCTCAAGCACCACCTGCATGCTGCTTATGGGTTTGTATTTAGTTTTATTAGCTTTTTTTTCATTATTAATCACTGAGTGTTTAATACAACATACATTTAAATTTAAAGTCTGAGGAAAAATGTTGATAGAAAAAGTTGGTTGCTGAATAACTTACCCCCTTCAAAGATGTGTATGCTTACATGGTCAGTAGATTTAAACAACTATGGTTAAAGCGATAGTTCACTTTAAAATGAAAATTCTGTCATCATTTACTCACCCTCAAGTTGTTTCAAACCTGCATGAATTTCTTTCTTCTGCTGAACACAAAGGTTAACACAGTTAACTGGAGCCATTGACTTACATAGTATTTTTTTTTTTCCTACTATGGAAGTCAATGGCTCCAGTTAACTGTTTGGTTACGGACATTCTTCAAAATATATTCCTTTGTGTTCAGCAGAAGAAAGAAATTCATACAGGTTTGAAACAACTTGAGGGTGAGTAAATGACAGAATTTTAATTTTAAAGTGAACTACCCCTTTAAAGCGGTTTTCTGAAATGATTGTGTAATGTAATATCTTTATTAATGTAATATCATTTTGTAATATCTTTTTTTGTTTAAGGTGGTGGACATTCAGGATTGCTGTCATTCAAGAAGTTATTAATGACCACATCTCTACACCATTGAGGCTGTGAGCTACAAAATACCTGAAGAAAATGGCACTTATCCTGGAGTTCATATAAAGGTAAGCAACACATTTTTTATTAAATGATTTATAGATTGCTATTGTGTTTCTGTTTATTTAGTTGAAAATAATTAAACATATTATAATGTAGGGCTGAAACGATTAGTCGACATTGTCGACAACGTCGACAATAAAAAATTGTCGACAAATTTCTTTGTTGTCGAGTAGTCGTTTGATCTCACGTGCAACGCTGGAGTGTGTGTGTGTGTGTGCGTGCGTGCCCGCGCGCGCGAGAGAGAGAGAGAGGCGCGGGCGGCGCGATCGAACTGAGAGAGAGAGACGCGGGCGACGAGAGAGAGAGACGCGGGCGACGAGAGAGAGAGAGAGAGACGCGGGCGACGAGAGCGAGAGAGAGAGAGACGCGGGCGACGAGAGCGAGAGAGAGAGAGACACGCGGGCGACGCGATCGAATTGAGAGAGAGAGAGAGAGGCGCGCGGGCGCGATCAAACTCTGTGTGTGTGTGTGAGAGAGAGAGAGAGAGAGAGAGGCGCGATCGAAAAGTGTAAACATAAAAACATACTCCGTCATTTTGTTCATAGGACATCATTCAAACAGCAAAGTGTTTACTTATATTTGTGTACACTCGCAATAAAACACAACATAGTGCTTTTGTCACACTCTAAACTCTTGTCAAACTGTCACCCAACCACACACACACACACACACACACACACACACACACACACACACACACACACACACACACACTGTTTTAAAAGCAGAACATTTATCCAACCTCATTTCAAAACAGTCTGTGGGTTCCATCTTTTGGACATTCATCATATCGTATTGGTTTTCATTTCTTGTCCTCTGAGTCGGAGCACTAATCTGTTTATTTTTAAGTTACACATTCTACATTGATTAAAAAATAAAATAAAATGTGTTTTTATTTTATATGGAAATCAATAATTTATAATTCAGATGAGAATAAAGTTAGGGTTAATTAAAATTAAGGAAAACAAATATATTGAACTGAAATATAGCAAATAAATTTTTTATTAATTCAGGTACAATTACCAAACATATCGCAAGGTCTTTTTGTAAATAAAACTATTGTCAGTGCATTGCAAATAAACTGGTTCTATGCCTTTATTAATAAAACTTATTCGAAAAATACAAGGCTTAAGACATTTAGCCTATAAAAATGCCTTCTGCATTTTTGTTTTGCTTTTTTACTCCATTGTACCGATCCGTGATGTCTGAACCGAGGTATGAACCGAACCGTGACTTCTGTGTACCGTTCCACCCCTAGTTAGAATATGTATAACTCAATGTTTTAACTAATTGAAAAAGCTGGATAATCGTTCCAAACTTACTGATTAGTAGGCGGAATAATCGACGATTAGTCGATTAATCGTTCTAATAATCGTTAGATTAATCGATTATCAAAATAATCGTTTGTTGCAGCCCTATTATAATGTATAGTTGAGCAGACAAGCTACCATGACATGCAATTGGAGTCCACTGGAAACAAGTCTTAGCATTTTATATACAGTGTTTGAATTTGAAAGAATTAGGGATGGCTGATTATTTATAGTTGATAATTTAACGAACGTAAAATACTGTACAATTGTTTTCAACCTGGTCTGCATGATACTTTGTAGTTCATTTTCCTTCATTTCATTTCTTGTGTAGCTAAAAATATATCTTTTTTTTTTCTTCATATCCAACTTTTCTGTGCAGAAATCCTGAACGAAGTTCGAAAAGGCTGAGATGAAGGAAACCAAACGTCTACACATTCCTCCAAGACTGCTGAAGTTCCTGTATGAACAACTTCGAAAAACCATGTAAAGTTTTAGCTTTTGTCAAATCTCAAAATAGAACTTTAACTGAACATACCAATCACTCCATCTAGGTGATAGACGGGGATCGGCACTTCCTCATCAAACAGATCCAGTATAATCTACCTGATGAACATCTACGTCCAGCCCTGAACCATCTACCTGTGTCAGCACGGAGAGAACAACGACAACCTGGAGGGACATCTGGGCCGTGATGCAGGCCTCTCGCCGCGAGACAGACAGGCACGGTTAACCACAGACAGAACCATTACAGTACACGGTAACTAAATTTGAAACATCTTGATGGACAGGCCACATACTGTTCCCTCCCCTCTGTAGTTTTTGGTGGCAAAACCCGGTGGCAGTCCTACCAGGACCTGGTCCAATCAGTCCGGTGGCTCTGATGAATTTACTACACGTTTCTTGGTGAGTGATGAGTTTTCCCCACCTAGAATCTTTGTTTTCTTTGTTTTGACACATTCTGTATGTCAGTAATAGTGTTTTGTATTTCTTTTACAGCCTTCATCTTACCTGAAGACAAGAAAAGTACCATGTTCCTCTGAAAAACCTTTTCCCCTCACACATTTTAAAATTTATTCAGTGGATGCAATTGTTGTAATGTTAACACAGTGTCATGAATTAGCAGACTTGAAACAATTTAGAGATGATAAACTATACTTTTCCCTTTTGTGTTTTTTTTTCCTTTTATATTTTAGTTTTCATGAAATTGTTGTAGATCTATAAGTAAATAAAAATGTTTTTTAATCACAGAAGATTTGTTTGAAATGTTTTCAACAAGAGTTATTACACTGTTAACTAACAGAAAAGTAAAAATTATATTTGCTGTAGGTATATTGCCTAAATTCATCTGTTTTATTTACTGTAGGAAAACCATAAATTAACAATTTTTTCATCTTTTAATTACGGTACAAAGTCCGGGTAATGAGCTGCCAGTACATTTTCTGTTATTTTACGGATTTATTGAATATTTGCGTTTTTTTACTGTAGTTATATCATTAAATAACAGAAAGTGTCCTGTTTTTTTTACTATAAATACATCATTAAATGACAGAAAGTGTCTGGTCTTTTACTATAGATCCACCATTAAATAACAAGATTTCTGTTTTATTTACAGTGGGCGCACTGTAAATTAACAGAAAATTTCCGTTTTTTAATTACGGGACAAAGTCCGGGTAATGAGCTGCCAGTACTTTTTCTGTTATTTTACGGATTTATTTCTTAGAGTGTGTAACTGTTCTGCCTTTTGTTTGAGTCTTTTTTTCTTCAGAAATGAGCATCAGGGAAAAAAAACTCAGACATTTGGATTACGGTTGAATTCTAGTAATGGGGCCGTTGGGGTGGTCTGATTACTTGTAGTGCATAATCAAATTACTTTTTTTTTTTTTCTTTGTTCACTATAGCTATTTAGTGTTTAGCTTGTTTAACACTCTAAATGTGCCTTATCAAACTCCAGATAGGCTTGAGCATGTTCGCTTAAAGTCAAGTTTTTGTGTGTGTAGTTGCGTGTGGCTGGTTCGTATGCTGGAAATAATGCCTTTAGCGGAGACTAGCGTGAAGAGCGGTACCTGGAGAGATGAATAAAATACTGAAATTCAGTGATGACTCACAGTGCCATTATTTCCACAAAGAAGTGTCTGTAATCTGGGGTAATTAAACAGGTTCAGTGGGGGCTGGAGGATTGTGGCAACATCAATGTGTGCACTTGGTTAAACTGGTATTAAAACCATTCTCACTCTTTTTAGCATAAACGCCTGTTTTTATTACCTAAATTGGGTTCATTGTAGATTATTTACAGATTCACAAATTATTTTTGTATCAATTTAATCAGAATTTCACATCAATTTAAAGTGTTTTCTATTGATCATGGTACTAGCAGTAAAATGATGGCAATAACCTTTAACAGACCGTATATACTGATGCATGATCACTCTAAGAAATAAATCCGTAAAATAACAGAAAAAGTACTGGCAGCTCATTACCCGGACTTTGTCCCGTAATTAAAAAACGGAAATTTTCTGTTAATTCACAGTGCGCCCACTGTAAATAAAACAGAAATTTTCTGTTATTTAATGGTGTATCTATAGTAAAAGACCAGACACTTTCTGTCATTTAATGATGTATTTATAGTAAAAAAACAGGACACTTTCTGTTATTTAATGATATAACTACAGTAAAAAAAACCGCAAATATTCAATAAATCCGTAAAATAACAGAAAATGTACTGGCAGCTCATTACCCGGACTTTGTCCCGTAATTAAAAGATGAAAAAATTCTGTTAATTTATGGTTTTCCTACAGTAAATAAAACAGATGAATTTAGGCAATATACCTACAGCAAATAGAATTTTTACTTTTCTGTTAGTTAACAGTGTAATAACTCTTGTTGAAAACATTTCAAACAAATCTTCTGTGATTAAAAAACATTTTTATTTACTTATAGATCTACAACAATTTCATGAAAACTAAAATATAAAAAAAAAATATATAAAAAAAAGGGAAAAGTATATATGAAGAGTTCAGATGCAAAAGCCTCTAAGTGCCATTTGAAATTTTCTTCTAGAATGATGATTTATCAAGCTTGTATATTTAAGTTCAGTAATTTCACTTAAATGGCAATGAAGATTACCTATTAATTGTCATTTAAGTGAAATTACTGAACTTAAATATACAAGCTTGATAAAAATGATCATTCTAGAAGAAAATTTCAAATGGCACTTAGAGGCTTTTGCATCTGAACTCTTCATATAGTTTATCATCTCTAAATTGTTTCAAGTCTGCTAATTCATGACACTCTGTGTTAACATTACAACAATTGCATCCACTGAATAAATTATTTTAAAATGTGTGAGGGGAAAAGGTTTTTCAGAGGAACATGGTACTTTTCTTGTCTTCAGGTAAGATGAAGGCTGTAAAAGAAATACAAAACACTATTACTGACATACAGAATGTGTCAAAACAAAGAAAACAAAGATTCTAGGTGGGGAAAACTCATCACTCACCAAGAAACGTGTAGTAAATTCTTCAGAGCCACCGGACTGATTGGACCAGGTCCTGGTAGGACTGCCACCGGGTTTTGCCACCAAAAACTACAGAGGGGAGGAAACAGTATGTGGCCTGTCCATCATGATGTTTTTTTAAATGTAGTTACCGTGTACTGTAATGGTTCTGTCTGTGGTTAACCGTACCTGTCTGTCTCGCGGCGAGAGGCCTGCATCACGGCCCAGATGTCCCTCCAGGTTGTCGTTGTTCTCTCCGTGCTGACACAGGTAGATGGTTCGGGGCTGGACGTAGATGTTCATCAGGTAGATTATACTGGATCTGTTTGATGAGGAAGTGCCGATCCCTGTCTATCACCTAGATGGAGTGATTGGTATGTTCAGTTAAAGTTCCATTTTGAGATTTGACAAAAGCTAAAACTTTACATGGTTTTTCGAAGTTGTTCATACAGGAACTTCAGCAGTCTTGGAGGAATGTGTAGACGTTTGGTTTCCTTCATCTCAGCCTTTTCGAACTTCGTTCAGGATTTCTGCACAGAAAAGTTGGATATGAAGAAAAAAAAAGATATATTTTTATCTACACAAGAAATTAAATGAAGGAAAATGAACTACAAAGTATCATGCAGACCAGGTTGAAAAACAATTGTACAGTATTTTACGTTCGTTAAATTAACAACTCCAGGATAAGTGCCATTTTCTTCAGGTATTTAGCTAACTGCCTCAATGGGGTAGAGATGTGGTCAATAATAACTTCTTGAATGACAGCAATCCTGAATGTCCACCACCTTAAACAAAAAAGATATTACAAAATGATATTACATTAATAAAGATATTACATTACACAATCATTTCAGAAAACCGTTTTAAAGGGGTAGTTCACTTTAAAATGAAAATTCTGTCATCATTTACTCACCCTCAAGTTGTTTCAAACCTGTATGAGTTTCTTTCTTCTGCTTTAATCTCTTACGTTTTTCAGCCACAAACTTCCGATTAGACATTCAAATGCGAACTATTATTCTAAGTCAATATATGAATTATTCTTAAGTTAATTAAATCTGCTGAGGGTTAAGGTGTAAACTTGAACACAGATAAAACAAATGACTTGAACACAAACTATGTAGGCTACAATCATTTCAAATAAACCAAAACGCAAGGGTAAACCTGTTGTGATGAAACTGCGCATGCGCGGGGTAAAACTGCTGGGGTGAAACTGCTGGGGTGAAACTGTGGCTCTGCGGCTCTGCAGACAGATATTATTGAAATGACCTGTAAAAGACAAATACGGAAAAATCCTTCAAATTTATATGGTACATTGTACCGTAGTTTTACGGAAATTTTTTACAGTGTGATGTAGAAAGGTGCACCTTTGGTGTTTTAAACAACTGATTCAGGTGTGTGGATCACAGTGATGGATAGATGTTGTACAGTTTCAGTAAAATAAGACTGCAAAATAAGAAATTACCCTAAGCACATTTTTGGGGTGTTTGCATTCTCCCAGATGCTAAAACAACAAAGAACATACAACGGGTGCCATTCATTAAACCGTTTCAGTAAACAAATTACATTCAATGATACATTTAACTGTACTTGTAGAATTTATTATCGTGTATATATGTGTATGGGAGATAATATGAATATCCCTCTTTGTTGCGGCCCCCCTCCCCTTTTTATAGTAAGTGAGAACAATTTAAAGTATGGAAACCAGCAGATGCTCAGACTTTGCAAGCAGTCGTTATCTCCTCTTAACCATTCTCCAGCTCATTGAAAACCAATGAATTATTTGCCCCCCCCCCCCCCCCCCCCACACACACACACACACATATGCCATTATCCCATACCACCTCCTCTCTCCCCTCTTTCCTGTGAAGGCAGCAGAGGAGGAGTGCTATCTCTGAGGAGTGCTTAAAATCCTGAGAGATGCATTGAGCTCTCAGCCCATTCAATCTGTGGGTTATAATGGTTTTCACAAACATCAGAAATCCTCTCATGTCTAAACATCAAGCTCTATTCAAATCCCTGGCAGACTGTGGAACGCCTCCCCGTAAAATACTGCAGCTTTCATTGTCTCACTCTCATTCACTTATGACACTTCATGCCCCTCAAACACATCATCTACCAAATAATCAAAACGGAGTGTCGCTCTCTCTTCTTTTCACGTCACCTCTTTATACACAAATACCAATAATTCTACTGATCTGTGGGCTTCATCCATCCATTCGGATCCAATGATAGCTAATTCAGGGGCTTTTTTTGTTTGTTTTTGGCAATAAAGTTGAATTCCGATTAGACCTGTTCAGTTTATAGTAGGGCTGTCAAATGATTAATCACGATTAATCGCATCCAAAATAAAAGTTTGTGTTTACATAATAAATGTGTTTGTACTGTGTAAAATTATTTTGTATATATAAGTACACACACGTGCATTTATATATTTAAGAAAAATGTGTTCTTTATATATAACATTTATATTTATATATAATATAAATTATAAATAAATCTAAATATAGTATATACATGCAAATATTTCTTTAATATATACAAGTATGTGTATGTATTTATACATATAAAATAATTATACACAGTACACACACATTTATTATGTAAACACAAACTTTTATTTTGGATGCGATTAATCGTGATTAATCATTTGACAGCCCTAGTTTATAGTAATGTTGAGTTTAGAAAATGTAACTTTACCTGCTCAAATGTAAACAAACAAATACGTAAGTAAACAAGCACATGAAAATTTCATTTAAATAATCACATACAATAATATTAATGATAGACCTTAATGAGTGGGTGTCATAAGGGTCTAGCATTGTGATTGATTCATTACATGAAAATATAATAATTAAAATAGTCTGTAATTGTCAGACATTTTAAAAGCTCTATTAAAAAAAAAAATCATGTCAGACCTGTTCAGTTCATACCTTCAACACTATAAAGCTAAACATCTGTTATCTAAAAATAGCAAAAACAGACAAGGCAATAATTAATAATGCACATCAAGAAGCAAATGGAAATTCAATAATTACAATAATCACAAAAATGTCCAAAGACACCCACTGCATGTTATGAGTCAGATTGGAATTACATCAGCCACTTTAAAAGCTATTGTTATTGATGGTGCAACAATGTATCCTCATGTCTCTGGCAACATGAATTTTTCCTTTGCAATCAAAGCCAGATGTGGGTAGCTTATAATGTAATGTGCCTTTTGAAAAGAGTGTCAAGCATTCTGTGCACCTGCATTTGCCTACTCTAGAAACACGGATGTTAATCAGTGGACTGTGTGTTGTTTGGGACAGGTGAGAGGACAATTCAGCCCACAGATGACTCACATTGAGGTCAATGGTTTTGTATCTGAGAATGATCTATATCTACTGACAAACACATTTCTTTTTCAATCATTTGAATTGTTTTAAAATCTTTATATTTAAATGTTTTAAAAAAGATTCCTGCTTTTTTCAGAACAATTTTATTCATTGAATTGTGGGATTCAACAAAAGGTTTTCCAAAACTTAAGAAAGAGAAAGGTGAGTGCTATTGTGCGGTGTTTTGAAATGCAGTTATATTAACCAGTAAACTATTTTCAAAACCCACAATATGAGTGATACAAATCTCTCCAAATTTGGTTGTTGCACACAGACACAAGGGCCCTTGTTCACAGTGCCAAATGCTTGAAGCGGCCTTTCTGCTAGATGAGACATTCAACATGTCTCTCATCAGTCTGTTTGATCATAATTTAGAGAAAACCAACTCTAGCAGACATTTCATGATTATTTTATAAGTTATTTTTATTTTATGTTTATTATGCATCAGATTTTCAATTACAATCTCTTTCTAAATTCTATTTATGTATACAAGCTCTATATGGATGTTTAGACTGTATGTCTGGTCATCTTTTTGGAGTCCCTAAAAAGGGTGTTTGTTTACATTCCTTGATCTTATGAGAGTGTGCCTCAGACATGAACCAGGCTGGCACAAAAGTGGTGATAAACAGGCATTATGAACCTACTATGTTTCATCTAAGCATGTCCTGTTCAGTGTAAAGGCTGATAGGCTGTTGTCCAACTATATACTGAAGAGCACAGATGAGAGAATCTGCTCAAAAGAGCCCTGCATGCACTGGATTTTCCATTGCAGGTCCTGTATTCCTGTGCATATGTTTAGATTCATCCTAAGTGACATTACGTTCATGGTATTTATTTAATCAGGTCCACTGTTCCTGTGCATTGCTCCTTAATTCAAGTTTACATCTACAGTATATTTATGTTCAAATTAATTAATTAGTATTATTTTTCAGCATTATTTTCTTAAAAAAAAAAAAACATCTTTTATATACTGCAAAAACATTTTCTTAATATTTTTGTTTTATTTACTGTGGGGTGACCAGATTTCTGAAATGGAAACTGGGGACATTTATTTGAGTGGTCAAAATATCACAAAAATCTAATTTGTTATTCAGATTCAGTTTATTAGCCATTTGCAGTATAAAACCACATTGGAAAAGAATGTGCAAGAAGCTCATTCTTTACCACGGACCACGGATTCTGACTAGCATACCGTTTTGTTACCTTTTTTGGAACACAGCAATCAATGCAAAAGTCAATGTACCCAGTCGCTGCATCACAATACTCATCCAAATTATCTGAATGGAACACAGACCAATCAGTAGCATCGAAACATCCTTGTAGTTTCACTTCACTCTCCTTCGTCCAGCACTGAACAATACATGACGAAGGTTTTAATTGTTTACTCCTCTGTATGTATGTAGGAAGAAGTAACACAGAGGAGTGATCTGATTTTCCAAAGGCTGGTCTGAGACTAGATTGATAAGCAGATTTTACATTACTGTAGCAGTGATCCAGCATATGTGCTCCCTAGTTGGATGTTTAACATGCTGATAGTAGTTGGGAAAAGCAGTTTTAAAATTACTCTTCTTAAAATCACCAGCTACTATAACCACAGCATTAACATGGGAGTTCTCAAATTTGTGTACAATGTCACTTAATTCCCTCAAGGCAACAGAAATGTCCGCCCGTGGATGTATGTAATTACCACACAGAAAACTCCCGTGGGAGATAAAAGGGGCGGCATTTCAAAATAAGACATTCCAAGTTAGCGTTGCAAGTTTTGTTCACGATGACACAATCTGTGCACCAAAGTTCATTAATTAAATTAAATTAAATGTATTATCTATTAATTAAAAAACGAGGACAATACATTTTTAAACTTTTTTTTTATTATTGTTGTGGATTCCCATTTTTTATTTATTATTATTATTATTAGTAACATAATTATTATGATTTAGTTAGATTTTTATTATGGTACAGAATACAATTCACCACACCCACAAAAATCACACAATGAAAACAGTTCAAAGTTCAAAATAAAGCAGATCAAAACAATATAACAAATTTATGACTTTACAAAAATAAAATAAAAATAAGATTTGATAAATATTTTATGTAATTTCTTATATAAAACATTTTATAATTGTATTTAATATTTAAATTTTCACAAGTTGTTTTTATACAGAAATTACAACTTAACATTTTTTATAATAATATATTAATAATAATAATAATAATAACTAACTACCGGCCAAACGGCCATATGCAGTCTACTTGTGCCTAAAGTGCAACTTATGACGTCGGAAGTAGCGTAGTGCGTTATGGCGTAGTGTAAATATCAGCAGTGCCTCACATTACTCGCATAAGTTGCGCTTTAGACTTAAGTGGAATCCGTTTGTTTGTTTGGCTGGAAGCTAGTTATTTTACTTTTTATAAAGTTTTAAATATGGATATTTTTCTTTCACAAGTGCATCGCTTCTCTTCATAAGGACTTTATTAACCCCCTGGAGCCGTGTGGATCACTTTTATCATGGATAGATGCACTTTTATGGACTTAAAACAGAAACAACCATTCACTGCCATTATAAAGCTGGGAAGAACCAGGACATTTTTTTTATATATAACTTGTCATATACACCTAGGATGACTTAAAGGTGAGTTTGGCTCAGCTGTTTTGGCTAACAGGGTTTCACTGTTCTAGTGAATTCTGTGAGGACCAATCTTAATGCTACACCATATGTTTGCATTGTAGATAATTGTATTCTTGTATCTTTTGTGCAGGTTCCTTTTCTATTCGAGCATGACCATGGCACAGCAAGGTCCATTTAGAAATTGTTTACTGACTCTTGTGAAAGAACTTGATTGACCAGCACAAAGGCCAGACTTGAACCCTATAGGACACCTGAACCTTCAAGCCAGACCCTATCACCATCATGTCAGCATGACCTCCCTGACCCCATTTTCTGAATGGGAGAAAATCCATGCATTCATGTTCCTTAACCTCTAAGCCATCCAGAAAGCCGTTCTAGAAAGGGAGTGATTGATGCTATTTGTCATGCTTCTGAAACTTGTGTAGGCTAATCAAGTTCTTTTGGTTACTTTTGGCCATGTAGTATATCTTGGAACAAAATTCGCTTTTCACTTGTTTTTCTTTTTGCTGCTTTTCATCGTAGCCTATCTAAAATTTGGTCAGGTTTACGGTTAACACAAGAAATAAAAACATTTAATCGATTAAGAAATATCAACTTAAATTCATATTAATGCAGGTTTTTAGAGTTGGACCCATGTTTGACATTGGTGTGTGTCTACATTTACTTTTAAACATTTGACAGACCCTTTTATCCTAAGTGACATTGCGTTCAAGGTATTCATTTGATCAGGTGATGCTTTCCTGGGAATCAAACCCATGACATTGGCATTGCTTGTTTCACGCTCTTCTGTATAAGCTACAGGAATGCTCTTCACCATATTATAAGCGAGACGCTCACGTTCGCTCTAGACAGTGTTTGTCTACTTGTCACAGAACTGCCCTCTATTCCCTTTGTTAGCCCTTTCTAGAAACACATGAACACATACTTGGGTTTTTAAAAGACTCTTTATTTATCTTGATGTAGCAGCGAGGGGATGGATGGATGGATTATACACACACACATACACACACACCTACAACTAGACTGTTGTGTCTCAGACTGGCCACCTGAGCACTAAACCAGTGGACATTTAAGCTTTTCTCAAACTGATGACTAGCCTATCACCCGGATCAGCATGCATGGTGGCGGCCATCTTGATTTGAGTAAAAGACCGCAATGGACTTTTATCATGCTTTTTATACCTGTGCTGTGTTGCAGCATGGGGGTGGGAGATACCAAGTATGGTGGGTAAGGGGTGGAACTGTTTTTGATGAGGTTATTGATCTTAACTTTCTATAATGTTGAAATTAAGTTTGTGCTGTGCTATTTGAATTTGTGTGTTGAAGGAAATTAGGTTACTTGATCTTTAATACATTTTCATGATCTTTAATACTTTTCCATGCTATTATTGCTGAGAAATGGTCGTACCCAGGGTTTCTAGCAGCACTTTGGAACTAAGGCGGCCGCCTAAGCAAGACACGTCTGGTGCCTAAACTACAACGTCAAAAAAAAAAAATTCCAGGCGCGCATATGCCTCGGCGAACATAGCTGAACAGGGCGGGTTTTTATTTCTCATCTCCATAAATATATCTAGTAGCCTGGTAAAGCTAATGCAAGGGCTAGACATCAATTAATCCTTTGCTGATACGTCCTCATCGTCATCATGGAGAACGCGGTTCATGGTTGCATAGCAACGACAGACGCCACGGGAGCGCAAGCGCTTGTGGAAAGGAGAAAGCGACGCAGCCGTGCTTTTCCATGCACATGCTTTTATGACGACAAACCCCACCACCTTAACTAACACATTTTCTGCGGGAAACCCTACCCATGTGTATAAATTCTCACACAAGGAAGTGGTCAGTTAGTCTACTATGACTGGTGTCAGTGAGTGCAGGATCTGCTGAGACTCTGATTGAAGTTGGATTTTTTTCTTTTTTCTTTTTTTTCCTTTTTGAATTTTCATGTTTTTGCACCAGTCCTGTGAGGAACTAAGATAAACAGAAAACTGGCATTTAATGTCCTCCATGTGTTGTTTGAAGATCTCTAGACGGTATCCCTAGTTGTTCCGTGACACTACTCAATTGCTTACTCGAGTCATGACACATACAATAGCAACACTGCTAAACGTGTTCCTAATAAGTTGGACCTTTTATTGAAAGTAGCATTAATTTTAACTGTTGATGCATGCCATGACAAGCTCCCATAAGAACTGAATTTGGGATGTTTGAGTTTGGTGCGGTGGGATGCGTGAAAGGGCTGTTTGCTAAATATGCTTTATTTTTGTAATTCTTCTAGGTGCCACTTGTGAACTACATCACCTTTTGTATTTCTTTTTCGGTATATGTTGTACTATGTAAAACGTTATAATATAGTTCTATATTGTTAAATTTAGATTTTGTCTGTGTATTGTATGATGATGTTATTGCCAGTATGCGGAGAACTATTGCATTCAGGATGATGGGAAATGACAGCCTTTAGCACAATTTTTCTCTAATAACTCAATAGCATAGCGTTTGTCAACAAAAAAGGCAGTAAATGACTGCCAGCTTGTGATAAAGACCTTTTTATTGAATGCTCAGCTCTTTTAGTTTTTTACAAGTTTAATACAGGTTTCTGCAAAACCTAATCTGTCAAATAGCTACTGGCTGTACAATTCTGTCCATGATTATCTTCGACTGAAAATTCATCCTAGAATTCATGAATAATGTCCCACGGTTTGGAGGAGTACCTAGTTGTTTTTCAAAGAAAGTAGTTTCAGTGAATCGCTTTTCATTTGAAAGGAAGAATAGGCACAAGCAACCGTCTGTAACTGATAGCTGAGTTGTGCGGCAAACTTTCAACATCTTTAATATTTTATCTGCGGCATCTTTATAAAACCTCCACCTCTCTTCAATCCATAAATCAGCATCAGCTTCAGGGAAATGACCTTTAAAGCAAAGCCCTGAAACTGAAGCTTGGAAAAGGAAGATTCATTTCCTGTCCTCAGATATCCTTTCCTGGAGCATAATAATAAACATATAAGGTCTATCACACTACTCATCCTATCTCAATAAATCTGGCGGTACCTGTGTCGGATACGTGTCAGCTTTTTAAGCAAATTATACTAATTTCCATGCAAATCTTTACTTTTAATCCTGCTGACAGATTTTATCGAGTGGTCCCGTGCAATTGGCGTTAATGGGATCATGATAGCACGACAATTTTCCGTAATGGGTCAGTGGGTCTGGATTGATGTTGCCGTTATTTTGTTTGTGATGCAATCTAATGTAATGGTGTGAAAGCTAATGCGTTAGCTGATACAGAGAAGTTAATTCCACCGAGGGCTTTTTTGGCCCATTGCTAATGCTGTCTGCTGTGACATTTCATTATTCATTGCTGGCCTTCATCCCGATGCAAACAACCAGAGTTCTGCAGTGACAACTAGATGCATTCTAATCTTACTGCCACCTAAAATAGCCTCTGTGAATCTCAGCGCGACATTTGAGTGAAAGCACAAAGTTCTGCCTGTCAATTTGCCATATACCTGTAATGTCCTCACCTCAATTAGAGCGGTCTAACCAGCAGCACTGTTAGCGAAATCGCTTGACATCAAGAGATAAATGTGGACAGTATGCAGTCAAAATGGGCACAGATGAAAGTTTATTTGAGTCCGGTGGGTCTCGCTCTCACTATCTCTCTCCCACACACATAGACAAACACACTTTCTGAGTATAATGACTGGTTTTCACGCACAAGAATGGGCAACCGGCTGTCTGAGTGTGATACTTGTAATGAAAGCTTCTTGCAGGAGCACATGCCCTTGGTAATATTTCTTCCATTGTAAACACCACACAGCCTATGCAAATGAGAGAAGTAACACCCAAATTACTGCTACAGTATTTCCTTAAGGATACTTGCGTGGAAATATCTGTTAGCTAAACACAAACTCTGGAATAACAGTATACTAAACTGCCTATAATTTCACCTTTGGCATGTTAATACCTTTTAATCGTTTTACTTTAAGGTCTCGCTTCAGTCACACTGTCTGAGTCTGACATTTTATGACACTTTTTCAGATACTGAATATTTTAATGTGTATAATCCAGAGGATTTTATTAAATGAGAAACTGGGTGGTTGTTGTGCATTGTCAGATTGAAACAAGGTAAAATGCTCAAGTCCTGCTCACTTGATAAAGTGTCCATGATTTCATGACTAACATTTGGAGCCATTGCAAGTAGGGGACTGAATTGTGAAAGCATTTGGCACTGAATGATTTGAGGGAATGGAGGGAGCAGGATGGATATTCAGTCAATATTTATGAGTTGTTAGCCAGTATTAAAAGCATTCATCCTAAAGACTGTTAAACATGCTTGATTCTAAAGTAAATCTGTCCATCTGGCACTAAGTAGATTAAAGTGAGCACTAGTTCCTGGTAAGCAAGATATTTCGTTTATGAAAAAAAAAAAAAAAAAAATCCAGAACAGATGAACGTGAATATGGCAACGTTTTATTACGTCAGAGTTTGTAGGCTACGTATCACTGCAGTTCTGAATTGAAATGCCCGTTAGTGGAGCTAAAAGATTAATGTGGAGCTCTCGGCATCACGAAAGATGTTGATCTTCGTTTTAGTCCTCTTTTTGTCTCAAAGTCTGCTTGCCATGGTCCATAATGTTTGACCAAAACAACAACAGCGTGAGCATCCTGCTAGGCATAACCCAGTTGTCCACGTCTGTCGCCGTGGTTATTATGGCAGTACGAGCGGAAACCATAGACTGCGGAAACCAAGGGTAACGCGGATATGACACCATTGACTGGCGACTCCCAGCTAACCCCTGCTCATACGCCCCGTTTCCTTGGTTAAAATCGCAATTTTCTCACGATTTAAAAATAGTTGGAAACATTTGGAATATTGTAAGTTATCAACTTAACAAAATATATAACACTGGCCTTGTGATTTTGGGATATTTTAATGCAAAAATGTTGCATATTGTGCCTTTAAGTGACGTAAACTTCAAAATACACTCACCGGCCACTTTATTAGGTACACCTGTCCAACTGCTCCTTAACACTTAATTTCTAAGCAGCCAATCACATGGCGGCAACTCAGTGCATTTAGGCATGTAGACATGGTCAAGACAATCTCCTGCAGTTCAAACCGAGCATCAGTATGGGGAAGAAAGGTGATTTGAGTGACTTTGAACGTGGCATGATTGTTGGTGCCAGAAGGGCTGGTCTGAGTATTTCAGAAACTGCTAATCTACTGGGATTTTCACGCACAACCATCTCTAGGGTTTACAGAGAATGGTCCGAAAAAGAAAAAACATCCAGTGAGTGGCAGTTCTGTGGGCGGAAATGCCTTGTTGATGCCAGAGGTCAGAGGAGAATGGCCAGACTGGTTCGAGCTGATAGAAGGGCAACAGTGACTCAAATAACCACCCGTTACAACCAAGGTGGGCAGAAGAGCATCTCTGAACGCACAGTACGTCGAACTTTGAGGCAGATGGGCTACAGCAGCAGAAGACCACACCGGGTGCCACTCCTTTCAGCTAAGAACAGGAAACTGAGGCTACAATTTGCACAAGCTCATCGAAATTGGACAATAGAAGATTGGAAAAACGTTGCCTGGTCTGATGAGTCTCGATTTCTGCTGCGACATTCGGATGGTAGGGTCAGAATTTGGCGTCTACAACATGAAAGCATGGATCCATCCTGCCTTGTATCAACGGTTCAGGCTGGTGGTGGTGGTGTCATGGTGTGGGGAATATTTTCTTGGCACTCTTTGGGCCCCTTGGTACCAATTGAGCATCGTTGCAACGCCACAGCCTACCTGAGTATTGTTGCTGACCATGTCCATCCCTTTATGACCACAATGTACCCAACTTCTGATGGCTACTTTCAGCAGGATAATGCGCCATGTCATAAAGCTGGAATCATCTCAGACTGGTTTCTTGAACATGACAATGAGTTCGCTGTACTCAAATGGCCTCCACAGTCACCAGATCTCAATCCAATAGAGCATCTTTGGGATGTGGTGGAACGGGAGATTCGCATCATGGATGTGCAGCCGACAAATCTGCGGCAACTGTGTGATGCCATCATGTCAATATGGACCAAACTCCCTGAGGAATGCTTCCAGCACCTAGTTGAATCTATGCCACGAAGAATTGAGGCAGTTCTGAAGGCAAAAGGGGGTCCAACCCGTTACTAGCATGGGGTACCTAATAAAGTGGCCGGTGAGTGTATATTAGTTTACAAATCATACACTATGGTAAAAAGTGTTTTGAGGTCATAAGTTAATTGTGGAAGGAGCCGTGTGAAAACAAGTCTTTATTAATCCATAATCTGCCCCTGTAATCATAATTGTGTGTGAAAACGATTAAAAGCGCTTGCTGTTTTACTGCCTCTAGTGTTTTAGAAACTGCAGTGGTATGTACTTATTTGTACGTATTTTGCATTGTTGCCACAGGTACGTTTTTCCAATGAGCCTGCCTGTGTTGAGTAATAGTTATATGCAGTAGCTGCGATGACAGCGGCGCCGTTACATTAATTTTATTTAGTCGACAGTTTGGTTTCGCAAGACGAGGTTTCAGCAGATTATCATAAAAGTTTTAGATGTAAAGGAATGTCTGAAATGAGTGCCCACTGTGAAACCCTCATTTTGGTAAATGCATTTTCATTGAGCAAGTCCAGCATTTGATAGTTATTGTTCTTATACCACACCAACTAGCCCCAGGATCCCTTTTCATTCTTTTATGTATTTGAACAGCCAATCCAAAAAGTCCTGATGGCATTTTAAGGCATTCTAATTAAAAACTCCATATCTAATCAGATCTTTTAATTGGCAAAGCAATATAGAATTACTGCCTGACAAGCTTTCAAATACACTGGGGGGTAAATGTACGCCCTTGTAGGACTTAATCATCTAGTGGGCTCAGCAGTTTCATATGCATATCAATCCAGCAGGGGGACAATTAAGGTCGTGGATAATTCATTTTCACCGGTACACTCCAATGCACAATACTATCTGAATGAAGAAATGCCTGATGTCTTACGGGATACAGCAGAGAGTTGCAGAAATACTGCACACATTTCTGTGATTTCTGCATTGTCCTTTCATCTTCTAAGACAGCTCTGCATCTTTGTTTTATAGCACTTCTTTGTGACTTGGGCTCCGAGCTGCTCTGCCTGCACATTAAGCAAGAGGGTCCCTTAAGAATCATGTTTATTGTGGCCGTGGGGAAATTGAGAACTCCAATAAAGATGTCACGTACATTATGATTCCCATTATAATCATCTGTGCCTCTGTATCATGTTAGTCAAAGCTATCTTGGCATTCCTTCTGCTCCTTCCTGTCTGAGCAGCTTCATAACTTGTGAACGCTCTGCAAAAAAGTACCGAAATGCATTTATGGAGTTATTAAACTTTATTTTTATCAGGGAAAGGCTGAAGTAAAACTGCAGTAAATCCTTAACTGCACAACAATATTAAGCAAATGCATTATGATAAGTTCCTTTGATTATCTTCAAAATGGTATAACAAGAAAATCATAATTCATCTCCCGTGATATAACGTCATAAATATGGAGGCTGCATTTACAAATACTGGAGAAAAAGTTCTTCAAATGCCAAAACAAATTACATTTGTTTGGCCATTTAAGAACAAACATGCAACTAGATAAGATGTTTAATGACTTGAAATAATCACTTGAAGATTGCTGTGCGCTGTTTCAATCAGCTCAAGACAGCTACACATGTAAATGCCAGTCTGTATTATTGTGGTCAGCTGTTCCACTGATGTGTGCCAAAAGCTTTTGTGGGGTTTTGAGATGAAGGGAAGCTGATAGGCTGTTTTTAGCCATAGACCAACATAGTGAAAAATAACTTGTTTGCCTTTTAGCTTAGTTCCTTACAAACTTTATAATTTATTATCTCATCTGATTATCCAGATAATCCAAATAACAATTTTAAATCTGCTCAAACGTTTTATTTAATTTTTTATGGCACAATGAATACAATTAATGGTCAAATTCTGTGTTATGCGCAGCTGAGTGAACAACACAGGTTTACTGTGTGTGTGTGTGTGTGTGTGTGTGTGTGTGTCGCATAAGGTGGCCCTATGCTGCTTGCAAACGAACTCTTTTGAGGAGACAGTGGATTTCCATTCATTTGTTTCCCTGATTCCACGTGCTATGCGCGAATACCCTGCAGGCTCACTCTCGCTCGTATCCAATGTAAATCATCAACACTATCATCCCTTACATGTGTTTTATTTAACTAAATACATCATAATCAACTAAAACGCATGCGCATGTTACTTCCTGAACATCCGAG
Source organism: Semotilus atromaculatus (assembly GCA_031834385.1). Taxonomy (NCBI): domain Eukaryota; kingdom Metazoa; phylum Chordata; class Actinopteri; order Cypriniformes; family Leuciscidae; genus Semotilus; species Semotilus atromaculatus. The sequence continues at coordinate 6,935,524 of JAULUF010000019.1, read as the reverse complement.
TCGTGTTGCTTTCACATTCACGTGAACCGCGGCACGGTTCGGGAGCAACCGAACTCAGACCACCTCCTCCAGGTAGTCTCGGGTTCGGTACCCCAGTGCGCATGGGTCCGCATGACAGCGTTTACATTAGCGATTTTTCGTGCGAACCGTGCCCCGTTCTGAACTAAACTGCCAGTGTGAAAGCCCCCTTTGTCTTTAATTTGTACTAATTAATGTGATCTTTCATGCCATCATTTAATTTCTTTGTACCTCTTTTTTTGTATTTTGTACATGCATTCATGTTGACAATTCTCACCTTTATCCATACTTATACTCTCGAAGTCTCAATACCATACAGATCCATAAACTGTCTCACTGGGCAATTAATTGTGAGAATTTATGAGCTACATCTAATTAAGGAGTAGTAGCAGTGCATTACTCTCACATCTGATGAATGAATTAGTCTGTGCCAAGTGATGTGAGGCCCTGTCACTGGGAGTACATCATTAAAGAAGCAGAAGCGTTAACAGTGCAAAAATGTTTTTGTCTGAGAAATGTTTAGTTGATGCATGCAAGTATTCAGCCTGCTATACAAGTGTTGCATCATGGAATATATTGGCCATTGTGTGGTTGACACCGGTGATTTCACCAAGTACAACATGTTCCTGGATCAACATCTTTGTTGATCCTGGAACAACATTCCAATCAGATCTGAGGGATAAGTTTACATTTAATGTCAAGTTTAGGCTTACAACCATGGTTAGGTGCTTCTACATTAGTTTTATTCACCTATCATTTCCTTCTGATTTTAGAGATAAGTTATGGGTAGTGTTAGGTTTATGAAGTAGGGGTAGGGTTAAGACTAAATTAAAATTTTAGGAATGTTGTTCCAGGATCAACACATTTTGTCTTGCTCGACAACATCTTGTGACTGGTAGCCACCAAATGTCCACTATTTTGAAAAGTACTAATTAAGAAAGTTATTGAACGCATGGCTATGTTGGTCAGCTTGAGCGTCTCTTCAAATCTTGTCATTATTTATTCACCTATATATCTTTTTTTTTACTTCCATGTAACACAGAGATATTTTGAGGAACTGTAATGGTCTTATTTCAATCGGTTAACCTTTCTTGTTTTCCCTTCCTGTTTGAGTTCCATTTGAGTGGTTTGTAGCAGCTACACTTGTTGGTCAAGGGCTTTTGTAACTATGATTTGTCGAGATTTTTTAGACAATGAAGAAAAGCGTACTGTACATGGTCTAATTATTTCGACTGGCAGCAGCTCTAGATGAGATTGTGGTATGCAGTGCATGAAATTAAAACTCACAAACTGTAGAGGACTTAAAAAATATAAAATGCTGCAAGGTAAAGTGTAGATTTTTGTCATTTAAAGGAGGACATTGTTTGCAACACTAGATTCAATAACCATTTAAATATGTTCTTCAATACTAAGTGCTCTTGATAATTAGGTAAAAAATGTGTGGCTTTTTTTTGTGTGCAGCATTAACTTGATGATTGTACCGAAAAAGAGGCAGTTGTTTGAAAATGCAGGTGCCTTTCTTGGTGGTTATGTATAATTTCATACTTATTCCCAATTAAACTTAACTTGTAGCTAGTGGAATAATTCTGTTGAATTTAATTTTATAAATCTTTTTAGCAGCTTTTTTTATTATTGAAAAAAAATATATATATTTTTTTTGCTGTAAATACCTGAATGTGGCAGTTGTGTACAAATCTTCTTTTTTTAGCAATACAAACAAATTGACACATAAAAGAAGAAACCGTAATACATACATACTTTGAAATATTCCAAGCCACATGTTTTTCACCTTGATTCTCAATATGGCATTTTGCAAAGCAGATTAATAGGGCATTAACTTGTGCTTTATTATATTCCCTTAAACAATTTAATTGATTCAGCCAGAGTGAGTTGTCAAGGAGTGGCAAACCGATCCTTATTGTCTGCGCAGCTGAACAGTGACCTTGAGGCAGGCAAAACAAGTCAATAAGAGCTCACTCTTGCTCCTGTCTTATAGCACAGATGTTTCTCTCTCCCCTCTGGTAGAAACAATAATACAAGCTTAGAACTTAGTTTGATTTGTCCTCTCCATCAATAGCTTCCCTCCGGCTAAGAAATCCATAGAAACAAAGACACTATGGGACATGTCACTGTAACTGATCAATTGCGGGAGGCTGTGCATGAATATAGAAAACTGCCTCATGAAGATGGTCCAATATGTCTTTTAGGCTTATATCTCAAGGCAAGCTCTTAGAGGCCAGACAAAAATCGATATGACAAGTTCCTTGACAAGTACAAGAAGTATAAACCGAGGAAAAACATTTGCTTTTTTGGACAAACTGGAGAATATTTCAGGAATTTAAATGACAAGGAATTCATTAGCTGTTGGGTAACACTTTACAATTAGGTTAATTATTTAACATTAGTTAACTACCTTAGTTAACATGAACTAAGAATGAACAATACTACTTCAGAATTTATTAATCTTAGTTAATATTAATTTCAACATTTACTAATAATATGTTATTACAATCAAAGGTTCTATTTGTTAACATTAGTTGATGCACTCTAAACTAACATGAATAAACAATGAACAGCTGTATTTTTATTAACTAACATTAACATAAATTAATAAATACTGTACCAAATACATTAACTAATGTTAACTAATTAACCTTATTGTAAAGTGTTACCATTAATTGATATACTTTGAGATGTTCAAATATTAAAATGTAAAGAAAGCATTTTTGTCAAAGGGTATTTGTAGGCCTAGCCAACATGTCCTGAAGCAGACCAAAAATTGAACTAGTGATTAAAGGGCCCCTATTATGACATTTTTTAAAGTTTCCTAATGTTGTTTTGGAGTCTCCTACAACAGGTTTACATGCATTAAACGTCAAAAAACTGTTTCATTTTCTCATAATATACATTTGCACATCACCAGATTTTCAATGATTCTCAAACGACTCGCCAAATGAATCAATCTCTCTAAATCCCTCCTTTCCACGAGCTACTCTGCTCTGATTAGCCAGACAGCTCAGTCTGTTGTGATTGGTTTACCGCGTACAGCACAAAACAAAAACACCCATTGCCATAACACCGACAGCTCTGCGTGTCCTGAGGCTTCCTTCACCGTAAACTAAATACAGTAACGAACAATGACGTCGATTTTACCATATCAATCCGAGTGCGAGTCCGATGATGAAACACTAGAAGAAGAACCATTCATTCAAACCGAACCTCCATCGCGAGGACGACTCGAGCAGGATGTTTCAGTGATTCACTACTCAGTTTGAGGTAACGTACATTATGAGATGTTGCTATTCCTCACCATCAGCATTAACAAGTGCATGTCCATCAACCGATTGTTTTACTTATACTAATTTATTTACAGAGTATGTTTCTAATATATTGCGGTGAACACATGGAAACTGTATCGATAGCATGTAGGCTATGCAATGTATACATTAGATTAATTTTAACCACAGATTCTTCACATGCTCGTCCTTGGGCAGTGGAAAAAAATTGCCTTTACCGTCACATTGTGTCACACAGCGTCTCCTCGACATGATGCTCTCCAGTATCCACAGGATCAGCTGCCGGTTTGAGGTTTAAGTTTCCCTGGTGTCTGCGCGCGCAATAAGTGGGCGGGCTAATGTTTCGTCTTGACGTCACGATGAAACAGCTTGTGACTCGTTTGAAAAACAATTAATTTCATTGACTCAGAGTCGACTCTTACTTTTGAAAGACAATAACTTTATATACGGGCACTTTCAGATTTAAAACTTTGCAGGATGTTTTTATTCACTTAGAGCTATATTACACACTACATGAAAGGTCATTTTCAAAAATCCATGATAGGGGCCCTTTAAACCAGCATGCATTTAGGTTCTGGTTGTGAAAGCTAATGTTTACCTCTGATCTAAAATGCTATGCAAATATCATTAATGTTATCGTAAACAAGATTGATATAACTGCATAAATCATATCTATACAACAATTCACTTTCATCACATCCTACCCCACCCACACAAATCACACACACATGCACTCACATTCAACAACAAAAGTCAAAGTAATTGGTGCTTATAATCTAGCCCCACAGCACAGATAAAAGGTAGAGAACAAAAAGCAAAGCTTATTATGATTATAATGAAAAGAACTTTCTGGCATTAAAAGTGATCGCATTGATAATAAGCAGGAGAAAAAAAGTTCACAACTTTTAATTAAAGAGCTTAGTCAAGTACTTGTATGAGGTATGGTCCAAAAGAGTAATGGGTGATTTTAATTTTTTTCAAGTAAAGCATGCTTTTAAACAACGATTGGAATTTTCACAGCTTGTTGGGAATTCTGTGATGTGAAAACTGAAAAACAATTTAAATTCACATGAGTGGGAAAATATGAGGAAGACTTTTATTGATGATGCCACTTGAAGTTCCATTTAGCGTTTAGGCATATGTTTCCTGGCATCTGTATGCACAGCATAATAGAGAATGTTACAGTTGCTTGAGTATTTTCAATATGGTCACAAAACACCACAGTGATAATGCGAGATTTCTAAGGACTTTTAATTTCAGTTCAAATTGGGATTGGTTTGATTAACAACCAAAATCTGCAATTATGTAAATGGAACACTATAGTTGTTTATATAGTGTTGTATTTTTTATATATTTTTAAATTTCCAAAAGAGACTCAGTGAAATTGTATGTTCCACTTGATTTAATGTTTGATTTAATGAAGCCACTGTTCGTAATGCACTGAATCTCACAGTGTCACTAGTGACCCCTCAACAAATTGGTGTGTGATGCCCTTTTAAATTTTAATTGCTTACTAGTTTGTATTCACGCTGGAGAGTTGTACCCATTCCAGGTATTATTCAAATGTGAATACATTAATAAATGGTGTTGATGCATACATGACCATTGGCAAGATTTACAGATTAATCTTGTAAATACAGTAGTCACTGAATAGATGAGAATGTCCTCAGAATAAAATTTGAACAATTCAGAAAATATATATTTTTTTATTTTAATTGCGTAGTAATTCATTTCAATTTTACCTTTTAAAATGTTCACCTAAATGGCCTAAAACATTATTAATTCAATTATGTAGTGTACATTACAGAAATGTCTAAATGTTTGACTGTTGCCTCTCAGAACATATGTTACCTGATTTATTGAACATATGCAGAAAAATAATTCCAAATGGAGTCAAAAATAATCACCACAGCAGCATGGTGGAGCTTAAAAATAGACTCCAGTGTGAGCTGACAGCACAATCTGCTGTATAACCTTCTGACAGATTTCAGTCATAGTGATGTCACCTCATAGTTGTCCTCTATGGAAAATGTTAATACAGCATAAAACATGAATTACTTCAGAGATATGTCACATGCTAAAATTATCTGTATTGTATACACTTTCCATTTTTTTTTATTTTATTTCCCTTTTTATTGCATTTTTGCAGGAGTCAAAGTGACACCAAGGAACAACATGGATAGTTTGAATGCCAGTCACATTTATGAAAAGTTCATGCCAACTTCTTGATAGTAAACAGATTATTCAAGATTTAATCTTCTTCGTTTTGAGTTTTGATTAGATCTGAGAACTGAGAAACAAACTAATGGTTTAAAAAAAAAAAACTTCATATGTTATTATTTTCAAACATATTTGATGTAACAGTAAAGTGAATAATAACTTTAAAATAAATAAATGAAAAAAAAAGCCAATTCTTATACTTTAAAAATAAAATGTACTTTACTGTTGTAAATTGAACTGTAATTAGATCTAGCTTTCATAGTTTTTGCAGATTGCGGTTACCATGTGAATGAAAGTTTTGTGTTAATATGGTAAAGAAATGAACTTGATTAGATGGCAGCTTTGGAGGTTCATGCTTAACCACTTATTTTCTTTAATTATTCAGCTTTGTTTACTAGGAAGAGCCATGCATGGCTCATTAGATATTCTGTCAAAAATTCTACTGTTGGGAGAGGAATCAGACATTTTTCTCTTGGTAGAAAAGACAAATGTTTGCTGGAAGGTGTATCCTATTAGTGAAAAAAATGGATTAAATGGCTACTATTTATTCTGCCAGTTGTAGAAGGAGAGGTACCAGATTATTTTGGCCGGTGGCAATACTAAATGTTATTAGCCTAATGTGGTTTTGAAGACTTGAATTATTCAAAGCAATCAATAAACAAACCTTTTTTCAAAAATAGTTACCTGCTTAAATTTAGCATTAAATCCGTTTTAGTGAGAGACCAGAAGAAATAATGCAAAGCAATTTTGGGGTGAATGCCATAAGGACATTTTTTTTTTTTTTAGTATTTAGCAACAAAACAAATGCCTCCATACAAAGAAAGATTTGGCTTTTAATAATCTTAGTGGTAAAAAGGAAATGAGGTGATAGGAAAAAATGGACTAGTAGATATCAAAATACCATATAATTTAAACATTGGCTAATTTGTTGGGCAAACTTAAGATACACACGTCACATAATTATTTCTTAGTGTAATGTACAGATGGAATGTTCAATTCACTCTTCATACACTTCAGAAATACTCCCCCCCCCCCTCCTCCTCTCTCTCCCTGTGTCTTTCTTTCTTTCTTTCTCCTCTCTTGCTTATCAGGAGCTTCCAGCTGTTGGTAGACTGTCCACAGAGACCGTTAGGGCAGAAGTTGAGTTTCAACAGATGCCGCCTTTTCATTTCCCTAATTTCATTTCCTTATTTGCTCCCCTTTCCTCTAGTAATCCAGTTCACTCAGTTTTCCCCTCACTTTCTCTCTGTGGAATCTATATCTCCTCTTATAAAACACACTCTCATTTTCTCTCGCAATAATACATATTCACACCTTTGTGGTCAATCCCAAACACTCAACTCATCGTGGTTTGAGATTAGAGATGTGTTTTAAGCTTGTTGTTACCCTGGGGAAATATGGGATGTACTTTGTTAAAACACCATCTCCTACTTCCTGCTTAAATCTCATAATCCTGTCAGTGAGGTTTCAACAGGTTTGAATATCTGTCTGCATCTCAGAATCTCATATTTCAGAATAGTGAAATGAATGAGTCCATTGTACAGAAGATTAGAATAGTTTTATTCTTGATGATTACGGTTTCAAATGCGTGTCCTTGTCAGGTGGTCAGATCAAACACAAATCATGTGAGTTTTGCTTATGTATTTAAATAATATATATTTAAATTTCAAATCTAAATTATTATATTTTTGTCTTTTTGATTTTTTTTGGACCCTGTAATTTTTTTCAAAGCTTTTAAAAGAGACACAAACTGCCAACTGACTGAAAAGAGCATTGTGTGATGTTCATAATGCTGTATTATAAAAAAGCCTCATGTTTGCAGAACCCCATGTTGAAGTGTGTGGATCCCTGTACACTTGCTGACGTGATAACCGCACTGATCTTTTCACCTTATTCATAGCATTTCTCTTTACGATTTTCCAAGCTATCATTACACAAACAACACTATCCATCCTCACAAAGATAGAGGGCTGAAGGTCATCTCCACATTCACCAACACTAATCTCCCTCCATTCCACCCTGCTGGGGGTAAAGCCACTTCAGAGCACAGCTTGAGAGAAACCTCCATTACTGTGCACCATGTTCTTCCCATTTCCTCCAGTTTAGGGTCAGTGCGCACTATCCGTGTTAGTAACGGTGTTTACAATGTGCCTGCTGCTTTATTATGCGTATATATGGATACGCCTTGGAAAGTTGTGGACCACCTTAAACCAGACATTGCATTCAAAACAGTTATCAGAGGAAATGAAATGACACTGGAAAAACCACATAAAGAGAAGAATCTGATGAGATTATAGATGGGGAGGGGATTCATACTCTGTGATTTCAATTTAATATTGGTCTCAAAATTAAATAACAAAAATATTTTTTGTAAGTAGAATTTTTGTTTTGTTTTGTTCAATCACCTCTCAAATGATCTTTTCCTTATCCCAAATGAATGCCTTTCAGTAAATTTTGACAATCCCTGTTTGAGGATTGACGTGATTCAATCAATCAATCAAGATGAAAAGGAAGAGAAAAAAAGATTGCAATTTGAAATCCATGTCCTCTTCATGAAATGCTATACACATCAGTGGCTGGTTCAAGATCCAGATTTCTTATGTTTTGTGTCAACGTGTGCATGTTTGGGTCCAAATGGGTTCTGTGATTGTTTGTTAGAACAAAAAATGATAATACAGGTTAATGCAGAGAGTTGCTTGAAAGTGGTGGTGATTTTGAGGTGAAATTACCCACACAGCACTCTGGGTTTTGACATAAACATAGTGAGTCATTCAGTGAGTCAATCAATGATTCATTCAAAATTTGATTGGTGGCATTGACTAGAAAACAAACTGACAAATTCAAAATGGGACCATAAGCATTACCAGAGCTGTAGACATTGTAGTGTTGTACGTGATAGAACTGTCCTCATATGCTCCTATGTGTTCTATTAAATCAGGTTACTCGCTGTTTGCTTTCCTTTTCCATGGCCCGTCCGTCTGGATTATCTCGTTATGTTCAGTTTTTCCAGAGGGCCAAATTCTGCTTGCTTGAATGTAAGTGTTCGAATTCAAGCAAATCAATCGTATCCCAAGATACACCTAAATGGTTAACACTGTCAAACTCTGGCATAAGAGAATGTACATATCTACAATCCCTTTAGTCAGAAACGGGTTCTCATTATAACTGATATTGCACTATAAAAGGAATAACATTGTAAAAGAAACTACATCATTGAAAATATGATCACGTCTCAAGCTTCCATTGTTGCTGTTCTGATTTAGGGTTTAATACCAGCTGAGTTAGATCTGAATCACCCTGCACCTAATTTCATTTTGGCCGGGCTTGATAACGTATGTTGTGCTCACATGTAATTAAATGACTGCGCACCACTGTGCACAGGAAGTTCGTCTCTGTTTTCCATTGTGTTGTAGGTTTTTCGCTGTCCGTTTACACAGTTGCCCATGGTCTTGACTGACAGCCTGCACGCAGCAGGTTTTCTATTAATGTATTGTTAAATAAGGTAGCGGAAAGGGTGAATGCCTTTTCAATTGCTTCAGACTATTGTGACGGAGATTTGATTGTACAATAATGAGCAATCATGAAATCATTTGCTTGAAATCACATGAAAGACACTGCTTGAATCTGACAGTCTTTTAAAGGGTGATTTTAGAATAGTTATTTTTCATTCTTGCAGGTGCGTGTGCGCGCGAGAGAAGGTATTCTAATAATCTTTAGGGACTTTCCTCTAAGGCTGCGTTTACACTTGGCATTAACATGCGATCACCGTGATCCGATCAAGCTGATCGGATCATTAGCCAATCAGGACACGGTGTGTTTACATTTGTTCATATTAAGTAGCCTCTGTATCTGGATAACCGATCGGATTTCTGTTTTTGCATAATATTTAAATTAAGTCAGTAGCCAAATTAAGAGTAAAGATGATACAAATTAAGCAATGTCCTAATGTACTTTCCTATGCAATATCCAGTCTTATATCAAATTACGTTTTTTGAATGAAGGAATATTTCAGAGCTGATCATACAAAAATAACTGGGTTGCTCATGTTAAACAAGTCACATCATCGATCATCGGGGTTTAAGGTTATAGCGTGCAATGGCTATATTAACAGAAATGGGAGATTAATAAACATGCTGAAACAACAAAAACATTCAACATTTAAAACATTAAAAAATAAAAAGTGTATTCCATTATTCCTGTGGCAAAGCAGCGCACGCTCTTCATTAAGATCTCATGACTGAGCACAGTGATTGTACAGGCGATCGCCTCGTTCAGATAATGTTGCACAATTAAAATGAAAAAAAAAATGACACACAGTGTTTTAAATATTGACGTTTATTTGTAAACTGCGTCTGGTCATTATTTTCTGACAGCACGTGGGGAGACTGAGCGGGGATTTAAATGACGTCCACCTGTGAATGCAGACACGATGGCTGGATTGCGTTTACATTACACTGAGATCCGATCACAATGCGTACTCGACTACCTCTGAACCAGGACACGCTGATCGGATAACATTCAGGCCGCATGTTAGGCCGCATGTTAATGCCAAGTGTAAACGCAGCCTAAGACTACACCACCCAGTTAACTATCTGGGAAAAGACCAAAGGACACGCACTGGTTCAATTTCTCAAAAAAATACCAAGAGACGTGGATACTTCAAGAATAAAAATGTGAATCTTTATTGAGTAATTAAACCGTTACAAATTGGTCTAATGCAATTTAGCAAGTATAAAAGAATAATCAAGGCAACCCGCAACAAGCTACTGACGTAATACAAATTTATCACACACTCCAGAGAAATTCACTTCAAATCCACACAACCTTGGTGAAAAGAGAGCCACTACCACACGGAGACAGCTAGCCTACCTACTACAGGTCCCCAGCTTGGCCATTAAAACTGCAGCAAACACCCAAAAATAACTGCATTTCACCACACTTTTATGGTAAATTTGTTGATCACAAAAATGTATTTGATTTAATTCTGCGAATAAGGAGATAACCGTTTTTAAACCGTTTTATATATAATATCAAAATATTATCTAATATAAAAAAAAATTACTATCAAAAAAGTTTCTTTCACATAATAATTAGCATAATAGTGTACTTTTATTAACAAGAAAATCTTTCTTCTCCACTCATGTTCAATGCCCTTGAGGTGTTAGTTTAAACGTGCCTATATTTTGCTTTAGCGGTTAATGGGAAATTTTAAATCCTAAATTATCAAACCCGGTCCATAATTACTAGCATGTAAGATATGGAATCTCCACCATTATTCTTTAATAAAAATGGAAGTACGCCGCTGTTGCGTCTTCTGTAATAGATCAGAATCTGTCAAAAATGACATTAGTAGCTTAAAAAAAGTGATTCCGGCAGGACACTATTTTCAGAGTAGGTTTAAACCTCTCGTTTACAGACAACAGAATGCTGTCCACACACATATATACATGCAAAGATGTGCATTGCCTTTGAGATCGACAGTTTGTATGGACAAAAGTGCTTTGAGTAATGAGAGGCAGCTTTTTTGCTGGACCAAATCCAACTAGAATGCAGGAACGTCCATCTGTTACAGCTCAATCGAGTCAGCTAGGCAGCTCATTTAATCTCAGAGAGAGAGAGACTGACTTGTCTTGGTCTTGGACTAACATGTTTTCACTGACAGGGTACAACATGTTTCAAACAGCTTGACAGAGTGCTCAATATTGTATACAGTAGCTAATAAGTTGTGTGCCCTCTAAACTTTAAGAAACTGTAAGAATATGATAAGCAGGTATTCAAAGTATTTTAATGTAGCCTAACAGTTTAATTAACAAGATTTTAACTTTTAGTAACTTATATTTTGGACACAATATATTGTCACTACAGTAACTTTGTCCATTTTTACTCAACCAAGGAATAACAACAAAAAAGGTTCCAAAGCCATAGCAGAACCATTGCATGCCTCCGCGCAACACATAGTTGTGGCATTCCTGAATGAATCAGTGTTTTTGAATGAATCATTTGAGTGAATGATTCAATGACGCATGAAGGGCCTGTCCAAAATAATACATTTCCGTTCTTTGCACTAGGTGACTTGTCTACTTTCATGATCTATTTCCTGTATTTGGCCCGTGTTCAAGAGAGCGCGAAGACCGCAAATGTGTGTCAAACTTTTGATTATCTTATAGGGGCTGTTTGTACCTGGCCACTTCATGCGTTTTCAGTGTTTGGATAGCTATCTGATCGTGAAAAGACCAGGTCCTCCGAAACGCATTTGAGACAGATTTAAATCCGATCGCTTAAACCACATCAGGAGGTGGTCTGGGCCGCCTAGACGAAACTGGACACGTCTAAATGCATCTGGTTGTTGAAACCACATATGTAAATTTTGCTCCAACCAACAATGCTAAAACAAACTTTTGAGAGCGTGTTATAGGCTATTATGTCTGCTATTATAGCCAGATATGACTGTGCTACTGCAGCACGCATCACCGCAGGTGAGCATCTATTCATCAAGCCACAGTGCAAACTATCGCAAATCAAAGTGAAAGTATGTCGCAGATGCTTAACACACAATCATCTTCATTAAAAGTAAAGAAACAAAATGATCTTACCCCGTTCTGTTGCCGCTCTCTCCTATTGTGGTCTTTGATTTTGAAATGAGCTGATGATCAATAAAATGTAGCTCATATCTGGTGCTTTCTGTGACGTGGACTTCATTAAATCTGCATATAGCTCGGAAATTGAATATCGGATTTATATCCGTTTAGCGAAAACACATTTATGTGACCAGGTGTAAATGGAATCGGTATGATAAATCTGATCAGTAAAAACGCATGAAGTGACCTAGTGTAAACAGCCCCATAGTGTTGTAAAAATGCTAAATGTCGGTTCAGTAGTTCCTATGTAACAGTTGACACAATTTAGTCATTGTGGTTCTTCTAGTTAAGTGATAAAAAGCAATACAAAATACACATACTCATTTTTGCATCAATAAATGTGCAACACTTTGTTTTTACTACCAAATTATATGTAATATCTAAATAATTTGACTTTATTTGAATTAATTGGAATGTTTTCCTCAAAATCTTGCAATTTGTGTTTCTGAACATGATGGAAATGGTATTCGAAATGGTATTCAAAATGGTATTCATAAGTGTGGGTATTTGGACAGACCCAATGACTATTTGTTTCCTTTCCGAATAAATCAGCATTTTTTTTCAATGATTCAGTTGAATGAATGACTCAATGATTCACTCATAAAGACACTAGAGTAATTTGCTTCCACGTACTGGCATACCAATGTAACTTCAGAGAGAGTAACTGAAAAAAAAAAGAAAGGAAAAAGAAATACTTCAAATATTTTATTGCATGGTATTTGCAATGAAAAGCTTTTTTTTTTTGTGATCAATTACTATAAAAACCTGATGATCAAATATGATACAGTAAAAAATGCTAGTGCAAATTTTGTTTAAAGGTCTGATTTACAGTTCAATAAAAGTTTTCTAACTAAAATATTTTATGTCAGTAATATTAATTAAACAGTACTGGTTTTGTGGCTTGCCTTTTGATGTCCAATATAAAGTCTAGGTCCTGAAGTGAAACTAGATGAGAACTAGTTTCTAACTATTTAACTACTTTAAGTTAAAACATGTCATTAAAACTATCCTAAAAAATCTATCCAATATAATCATGCAGCAAAGTTGAACTGTTCCGAGGTGGATGACAGTCTAGGCGTGACATGGTGTCACACTGGAATCAGTCTTTTGTACACCATCTAATGAATCAAAGTGGGTTCCTCCTGGCCTCATCATTAGTTAAAGAAAAGACACTGATTGTCTAATGGATGACTATAATTTCCCACACTTCCACATTAATCAATTCTCCAAATTGCTTTGAACCATTTAAGACCTGTTCATTAATGTGCTTTCAGTGAGGGTTGTTGAATAGTATAACATTTTTATTGCATTTTCTCTGAATAAACAATCCGATTCAACGAGTGTTTTATAACCAGCTACACTATGCCGATTTTTGATCATACATGCATTAATATGCGAAAAATATCTTTGTGTCAGTTTTCCTTTTATCTTCTCAGTGTAAACAAAAAAGATACAACGGGTGGTGCTAGTCTTGCCAAGGTCTGACAGGTTGCTGTTGTTTTTCTTCCGTTCAAGGAGCAATGTCCCAGTTTGGAGGTCAAGGCTGTAGTGAAGAGGAAGGGGGGCTGCTATGTCAGAGATAAGAGAGCAGAGAATGATGTGGCCAAATGGCATGGAGAAAGAATGGGAGGAATTATCTGATATTCCCAGGATTTCAGCTTCACTGTGAATGCCATCCAACACCAAACAAGATTCTATTCTTTCTCTCTGAAATTATTCGAAACTTTTCAACCTTTTCTTTGTGCGGTGGTATTTTTAACATGAGGGGATGGACACTCATCAAACCCTTGAAAAATAAAGATGAGGACGAATGTTTATTTTTAGCTCACCATGTCGCAGAGTAGGCCACTTCTAATGTGATGCATTGTCTATTATTGAAGCAGAAATCTGAATGGCTAAACTAAAAACACCATTATACCTAAAGTATTTTAAGTATTTTCATGTCATTACTCTGTGTCCAACTTGAGCTATAATGGTTAGCTGTACAGTCCTCTCAACCTCTCATAAAACTGGAATCCATGGTGCATATGTTGGATATTTTAACAATTCAATGCAGTCTTGTCTTTGTAATCACAAATAAAGCCCAGCATCATTGTTAATCTTAGTTACTCCCTAAGGAAAATAATATGCTCAGATGTTGCTCTTTCATATCTATTGAGTTGAGACGTTTCCTTTAGGTATCAGCTTTGTTTCAGACCTTTGATTGGGTACTTTTATATTTTTGGAAAGCAACATTTGAGAGACATTATTGTGATTGAGAGGAGACCCATATGAAATGTACCAGGGTTTGTTTCCTGGAGACACACTATACTTTCATATATAAAGTACCTGTTTTTTGTCGTCATCTTTTTTTGTGTGTCTTTTTTGCTTTGTCATGGTCGCCCATATAACCATATGGTTAAAGGTCTGAATAATTAGCTCAAAGTTGCTCTTATATTTCTGCATATAACTGAATAGCCTTTAAGTTTAATTCTTTTTTAATCCGATTCCTATAGCTCATACAAGATTTTCTGCAATTTTATTTTAAATATTAAAATATAATAATAATAATAGTTATTTTTTAACTCACCATATAGCATTTAGTGAAACCTCTCTCTCATTTTAGTGAGACCATCTTCAGACTGTTATTTGTGTTACCATTTTTAACTTTCTTTGAAATTCTGTCATTCACCAATGTTACTACCTGCAGTTTAGATATATTTTTGCTCTGTTGGAAGATCATCCTCTAACGCCACAGCGATCAGGATGTCTGACAAGCCTTAGATTCAGGCCAGTCAGTCGTTTGACCTTTGAAACATTCCTCCTCCTTATGTCAGTGTTTGTGCTGACAGCTGCTTAATGTCGACTCGCCGAAGCTGATAGTACAGAGTCAATTATTCCGATCTCCCACTAAGGCTATCTATAGTGACAGACCTTCCCACTTTTAGGAAATCTGCAGTTCATTAAACTTCATCCATTTCTTATTTTCTAGTTATCAAACACTGTAGTGTAGCCGTTAAGGTTTTTTGATTAACTCCACACCTGTTTTTTTTTTTTTTTTCTAATCCTCTAGGTCTGTGATCCTTCACTCTGTCATTTGTCATATTTTCAGTGCTTTAGAGCTTTGTAGATCACAAGACGTTAACAAAACTGAAGTGACATGTTGTTCGTTGTAAAATTATGAATAAGATAATAATGTTTTTTGTAACCTTTTGTAATATAAAGGTTTGTTTGAGACATTTGGGTCGATCTTCTTTACTTTAATTATAGTGTGTGTGCATGTGTACCTGAGTGATACACATTTTGCATGCTATTCGGAGACAGGTCATGAGTTTGTCATGTTATCGGACTGCAGACTCAAAAGGCTAATTCGCTAGATTAGCATTGCACCAACCATATATATTAATTGTCATTGTTTTCAGTGGACACACCTCCATTCTATGCAAACAAGGCCTGTTATAGATTTTTTTTTCTTTAGAAAAGTAAGTGCTATTTAATTCACCTACTGAATAAATGTTGTAAAAGATCATGTATCCATGCACATGTAGTCAAACACACTTTAGCTTTAGAAAGAGTCAATTCAAGTGCCCCGATCACATTAGAGAAGCGACGCTATATTTCAGTTGTGTGCACTTAACACATTACATAACTTTTATTTTACATAGTAAATATTTGATGTATTTTACATTTATTTAAAAAACATTTGTCTTTATTTAGTGCATTTGACATACCAACTAGTTACTGTACAATGGTGCTGGTGAAATGGCAGCCAAGTGTGCAATTTTGGAATTTGGTTGTCACAGACTCAGTCAGATAATACCATGTTAGATATCTTGAAAAGCACCTTAGATAAACAAGAATAGACTGAATGTATTAAGAAATGAGTGTAGAGTGAAAAATAGATGCCTTCATGGTTTTGAGCGAGAATGACAGAATCCAAATGCATTGATGCTGATCACCAATCGACAATGTAACTTGTCTTTGCCTGAAAAGCTTGATGAAAAGGGCACAGTTTGACTCACGTGTGAAAATGTGTTTTAGAGGGAGAACAAGGGGGAGAAAAATCAAATCCAGTGTGCTGCTGATCAGTACTATGCCACTGAGTGAAATCTGTGGTATTTCACCCCTGTTATTTCCATTCACAAAGATTTAATTCCGCCTGGCTTGATCTGGCTCTTGCTAACAGTGATTGCCTGGTGGCTCAGCTACCTAGCAGCAGGTCTCCAGATGCTCTCACTGAGAGACAGGCCTGCCATCAGCCTCATGATTATAGGACACCGGACCCCTGCTTGGACCTATTAGACCCGTCCTATCAGAATAAGCCACAGTAACTCTTTGATCAGAACACGGTGGCATGTTCAGACAGTAAGTATTATTTTAACAATGAATATTTTTAAAATCAAAGGTCTTGTTAAAACCCCCCAATTTCACACTTGGTATATATTGTAAGTGGATGGGTACTTTAAAGTCTGTGATGGTGATTTCTTGTCTGTGTAAAGGTGATTGATTGTGAAGCAGATTTAAGGCTGTGCATTTTAGAGCAAGGGTTTTTATATTATATTTATTTATTTATTTATTTTGATGCCAAGGTCCTCATAATACGATCATGATCCCATTGCGATCCTCTTCCTAAAATGTAAGCACAGCTGTATGAAGATATTTGTGTGTAATATGTATAAGAACCCATTTGTACGGTTTATACTAATTATTAACTTATAAAGACAACATGATTTTTGCTAAATTGAATAATTATCTATTGTACTAAAACCTAAATAAATTAAAACATTTTCTCAAGAAAATATACTTTGCATTAAATCAGGCCGAAAAAAGGCCGAAACATAAATGATCACATTCACCTAATCTTTCCTAACGATGCGCTAGCTGCCCGCCCCGTAAGCATGCCGTCCAAAAAACGCGTCTCTGTATGCAGCCTAGGCTCTGAGATCTGCACACAAAACAAATGGGTACAACCACCACTCAAAACCAAAACAAACAGTGTTTCAACCAATCACTGACAGGGGCGGGTGTTGTGAGGTTTTGAGCTTGTGCGCGGCTGGACGCGAAGTCGGAGCAACACCCGCCCTTGTCGGTGATTGGTTGAAACACTGTTTATTTTGGTTTTGAGTGGTGGTGTTAACCAAAGTGTATTATCTACTAAATCAGTCCTTCAGCATTATCTTTTGCTGGGTTCCAGGACATGTTGGACTTTTAGGAAATGAGCAAGCTGCTGCTGCTGCTAAGGAAGCTCTTAATCAGGAAGTTATTGAATGTCAAATTCCTCCCTCAGATATCAGACCGATTATTAACCGATATATTTTTAAATAAGTGGCAAGAAGAGTGGAATATGTGCAAGAATAATAAGCTGTATGAAACTCATGCGGAAATTACAAACAGACTTTTTTATCAATTTTAAAACTAGACTTGATCAAGTAGTCTACACCAGATGCTGTATGGGTCACACAAGTTTAACCCATGCTTTTTTGCTTAAAGAGCCCCTATCATGGATTTTTGAAAATGATTGTTCATGTAGTGTGTAATAAAGCTCTAAGTGAATGAAAACATCCTGCAAAGTTTTATATCTGTGCACCGTATATAAAGTTATTGTCTTTCAAAAGTGAGAGTCGACTCTGAGTCTGTGAAATGAATTGTTTTTGAAACGAATCAGTAGCCGTTTCGTAGTGATGTAGAAACGAAACATTATATTGGCCGTGCCCAGTTATTGCGCGCGCAGACGCAAGTGTAAACTTGAAGTCTTGAACACTTCAGCTGAATAGCATCATGTCGAGAAGACGCTGTGTTCTACAATGCAAAGATAGTACAGCCACTTTGTTTTCACTGCCCAGGGACGAGCATGTGAAAGATAAGTGGTTAAAGTTCATATTTGCAACGATACCACAACAGTATATCCCGAACCGTGTTGTGTTCTCATCATTTTAATGACGAATCCTTCACAAACATAAATTAATTCAACTGTGGATTCGCAAGCCGGTTGTTCCTGAAGGAGGGCTCAGTACCCACTGTATATGGATCAGCTTCGTCCTCCTCCGAATCACAACCTGTAACTATTATTAATAATGTTTGCTGTTATGTTTTCTGTAGCATGTGCAATACGTATTTTGTTGTGTGTGTTGTGTACGCTCCGCGCAGCTTCTAGGTCTTCATCTAACAGCAACGTGTTCGCTCTCAATTGTTTAGAAATATGTCAAATGTTTGTCGTTGTTATTACTTGGTAGCTACTACTGCAGTGCTTTATCAACATGCTTCTGCGTTGGGCTAACGCAAATAATGACTTGATTGTGTGTTTACCACCGAGTTGTGGGCTATGGTCGCTAACATAAACTGGGTCATTTGACCAATCACCGCAGATTTGCGTCACGCAAAGGAGGTGTTTGGGAAAAGGAATCATTAAACGAATCATTTGGGAGTCGGTGAGCAAAGCAGATAAAAATAAATGCATATTATAAGACAATTAAAGTGTTTTTTGTCCTTGCATGCATGTGAAACTGTTTTTGGGAACTCCCAAAACAAAAATAGGAACATTTCAAATGCCATGATAGATCCAACTTTATGTGAAGACCCAACTTTATCTATGTTTTGTAAGATTCCCTTATCTGTCAAACATATTTTAGATTGTCCTGGACTTAACACAAGCAGAATGCTCTTTTATTAAGTTACTTCATTGAAGGACATATTTAATGAGATTATGCCTGAAAAGGTTTTGAATTTTTTTTATCATGTTAATTTAAAAAAAAAATTTGTATAATATGACTTGTTGTTTATATTTGTTTTGTTTTTATTGTATTTATATGATATTTGTATTTTTGTAATTTCATTTTTGCCATGAAAATAGCTTTGATTGCTGACATGGCAGCAAATAAAATAATCTGAATCTGAATCTGAGTGGTGGTGTACCCATTTGTTTTTGTGTGCAGATCTCAGAACCTAGGCTGCATACAGAGACGCGTTTTTTGGACGGCATGCTTATGGGGCGGGCAGCTAGCGGATCGTTAGGAAAGATTAGATGAATGTGATCATTTATGTTTCTACCTTTTTTGGGCCTGAAATGACTGATACAACCTTAAAGTTCATAAACTAAACGGGCCGCATTCACAAAGAATTTTATCTTACCACTAGGAGTACTCCTAAATCGCACTAAAATATTTTAGCTAGGATTTTCTCTTAAAAGTTATTCACAACGCCTTTCAGACCTACTCTTAGTAAGGAAAAATGACAACTCCTAAACTAAGAGCGAGTCTTCGTTGCTATGGATGACGTCAATTCTCATGCACGAGCTTCCTCGCAATGATCACGGTGATTGGTTGTTAGATGACAGGGCCATCATGTGGAACATAAAACAGACGCAACAAATCATGGAATTACGACATCTAAATGTCTGTGTCCTACACAAAATAATAATAGTTTGTGCAGGCCCCAGTGAAGTGTAATTCTAAAAAGGCAGAGAGAGAAAGAAGTAGCGAATTCAATTAAATTAAATCAAGGTAGCCTAATACCCTAATGAAAACCACCACTTGCCTAATAATGAAAAACGACACTTGCATTAACACTTGCTTGGTTAATTGGCATCCTATTAGCCTAAATAGACTACTTAAAGCAAGGAAATGTTGCTCCTATTGAAGTAATGTAATAGTTGAATGACGGTGGATTATGAACTCGCCAAAACGGAAAAGAAAGCCCAACTGGACGCAGGATCAGTTACTGCTGCTGGCCCAGTTGATGCTGAAAAAAAAAAAACATAATAAAAGGGAAATTCGGCACTGGGATATCAAGCAAAGCTAAGCGTGAGACATGGGAGAGGATTTCTTTGCAGATCAATGCAGCATTCCCGCTTGTGTCGCGGACCCCGGACGACTGCGAGAGGCGGTCTTAAGATCCTTTGTGAATAGGTCTTAGTGAGTTAGGAGTCCTCTTGACTTCTTTTAAGCTGTCCCAGACTTAGGTGCTACTTTTAGGGCTAAAATGCTTTGTGAATTACTCTTAGTGAAAAAAATTAGGAGTCCTAAAGTTAGGAGTGACACGCCCATTAATTTTAAGAGTTGCTCCTAAATTCGCCAGTTAAAAGCTACTTTTAGCCTTAAAATTCTTTGTGAATACGGCCCCAGAATTAATAATAATAATAATTTATCAATAATACAAAATAATTAATCATTGATAATAAATAGTTTTCTAAAGTCTGATACGAACTTAATAATAACAGTAATAACAAATTTATTATTTATTTGATCTATTTTACTTTTGTAAAACTTTTTTTTTTGCGTGTGTGTTCTGTTTTGACTCACTCACTGTGTGTCATTTTTCCTTTAGGTTGAGTTAGCAGAAATTTCTGAAATTCATAGTTTGTTTACTGAGCTTTTTAATAACCAAACAGCATGCAATTAATTTCATTTCATTTAATTTATTATACAGGAAAATTCAACAGCAACAGTATAGTTACAGTAAAACGGGCCTGGCTCAGTTT
This sequence comes from Semotilus atromaculatus, assembly GCA_031834385.1. Classification (NCBI taxonomy): domain Eukaryota; kingdom Metazoa; phylum Chordata; class Actinopteri; order Cypriniformes; family Leuciscidae; genus Semotilus; species Semotilus atromaculatus. Next base: position 6,914,897 of record JAULUF010000019.1, on the reverse strand, counting down.
AAAAACTGGTTTACAGCAGGTTCCTGTTCTGCAGCAACGTAAAACAATACACAGAATTTCAGAACATGTATACAAGACATTGTTATTAACTAGGTAGATATAAATAAAACATAAAATACGGAAAAACAAGACTAAAAACAGTACATGAGCAATCAATGTGTACAAGTTTGACTATAGTAAGAAGAAACTGTTTATATGACTTTTTGAAATATGTGAAGGACGATAATGTTCGAATATGATACGGAGTGTCATTCCAAATTTTAGTGTAAGTATAGAAAAACGATTTCTGACCATAGTTATTTTTGTACTGTGGAACTGGAATGAGTGCCTGCGAGACTGACCGAGTAAGGCGTAGAGGTCTCGAAGTTTGTGTCGGGAGAAGACCTGTAAGTGCAGGTGAAGAGCTATTTTGAATACGAAAATAAAAAGCAAGAGCATGGCTGTTTACAAAGTTCTGATAAGTCAAAGCATTTGTGCGTGTGAGTGCACTGCAATGATGAGACCATATTGGGAGATTACTGTGGATCTTAAGTGCTCTGTAATACAGTCGTGCTATAGGTTCCGTGATGTCCTTAGTGGTAAGAGACCAGATTGGCAGACAGTATGACAATGTTGAGAACACAATAGCATGTAAATACGTTTCAGAAACTGAGAAAGAGAGATGTGGTCTAATCTTGTTATATACATAAAGTTTCTGATTCAGCTTTTTTGTTAATTTCGAGATGTGTTCCCGGTATGTAAGATGTAAATCAAGTAATTCACCCAGGTAGTTAAAGGTCTTAGTGACAACAAGATCTTGGTTTGCCAAAGTAATAGAATCAGTAAAAGAAAATTTTTTTCTGGATGAATGAAAATACATGCATTCCGTTTTCTTTACATTGATGGTCAGATGGTTCTTTTCCAGCCAGTCATGTATCAGATGAAGATCAGTTTGTAGTTTGGAATTTATGACATTAGGATTTGAATCAGAGATAAATATCACAGTGTCATCAGCGTACAGTAAACATTTTGAGTGTTTACACACTCGTGGGAAATCATTAATGTATAAAAGAAAAAGTAAGGGTCCAAGAATGCTGCCTTGTGGAACACCCATGTCACAAACTAAGGGTTGCGATATGACATGATTAATTTTTACCGTCTGATACCTGTTTGTCAAATAAGAAGAAAGCATTTCTATCACGGAAGGAGACGGTTTAAATGAATGAAGTTTATTTAGTAAGATCTGGTGGTTCACTGTGTCGAAAGCTTTACGGAAATCAATAAAAATAGCTCCAGTGATGTGACCTATGTTAAGAGAGTTACGTATATGCTCAGTGAAGAGTAATAGTGCCGACATTGTTGATCTCTTAGCACGAAAACCGTGCTGATTTTGGGCTGATGCAATGACATGAATCGGCTGTGTTGAAAGATTAAATTCTGTCACGGCACAGCATGGACCATAACCTATATTGTTTAAGATCATCCTCTGCATCAAACACAAGATGAAACCACAAACCACTAGAAAAACAAAATCTGGGAGAATGATACAGCATAGTGACTTTATGAATTAGTTTGATGTTATTGACAAATCTTCACTGCACCTGACAATTTCATCCGCAGCTGCTTAATGAGGAAACATCACCATGCCACTTATTGAATGTCTGTACCTGCTCTTTTAGGGTATTGCTGTGGATCATTACAGAGTTAATCTGTGCAGGTGTGAGCTCCATATCATTGTTGCTCATCAAGTGTGACACATTGATCAGTGACCTTAATATCCCTGTATTGATTTCGGTTGGCTTTGGCTCCATCCTTAAGCTACCAATAAAAACCTCATCCACCCTAAAGCCAAACGTTGGTTTCCAAGGTGATTCCGGGGAGGATAAACCAATGGCAATCTTAAAACAAAACATGGCAGCATTGAACACTTATTTACTTCCACCATAAATCACTATGATTGATTTGGTTTGAAAGATTAAAAAAAGGAAAACGCAGGCCCCTTTTTATCTGCAGAGGTTTCTGGCTGTGGAAGTGAATTTTCAGCTTTTGAATGCTTTTTGGACGAGTTCTTGATCTTAGAGGGACGACAATGCTACTTTGCAGGTTTACATGGTAATCGCTGCAGATGGCCACCAACCAGCATGTTTATGCAGGATTTAAGGGAATTTAAGACAGTGAAATCATGGATGAGAGGGAGCTGGAGGTGGAAAGAGCTGATGTAAGACAGCTCAACTGACTGGCTCCATCAAGTTCATCCGCTTTCAGAATGACTCCCTCCCAGCCCACGTTTTTGGAAGGCTTTGTCCAATAAAGAAAAAAAAATCCACATTCACCGCAGGCACTTGTGAAAAATGGCATTCTGCTGCACATCCCAAAGCCTTCTTTTGTGACTCAGAGAGCACCAGATACACAGCTCAACTGTTCTGCTTTCGTCTTTCAAAAGTGGTGATGCAAGATAAAGACCTAATTCTCAACAGGTCCAGCAACAGATAAGACTTGAGCTTCAGGGCACTTCACATGATAGAGCTTCTCGGTGAGCTCCCAGAGGGCCTTATCTGATACAAGGAGTGCTGATCAGAAACCATGGAGGAGTGGGATACATCCCAGGATGATTCTGTACTCCACAGATGTGACCATCAGTCCACCTGCCACATACCTAAGCTTATGTATTTTACATTACCAAAGCTCAGTAGCTTTTGTCTTTTTGTTTTTTTTGTTAAGTAAGAATAAATCTGCTCCTTGATGTTTGGCAAACTGATAATGCAGCCGGTTTGAGGGTGTGGAATATGAACGTAAATAAGATGTGTGTGCACCAAAATGAAAACACCTGGCCAAAGTCTGAATACCGATTACCGAATGCGGGGTTTTTTGTGTGTGTGCATTTTAGTAAATTTTTCACCATTCCATAAATTTAATAGTCAGAATGTGCTTTTTACTATTTTGTCTTGCTTTTTAAAGAAAAAATCAATTACAAAAACTACAATTTAAAAATATTTAAACACTGAACATGTTTTAACATTCCACCAGACATTTACCGACAAAGCACAATATAACTTAAAATAAATAAAATGATTAAACTAAAAATGCTCCGCCCACACGTTCTTCTGATTGGCTGTGATTTTTTATTTAGATTTTTGCGTCTCGTTGTCGTGTCACGTCTATGGACAGTCAAATTGGTTGACACTGAGCGATCATTATTTTCAATGACTCCTGATGAGAACATTATATCTTAGTTTAGTCAAATATGACTAAACACCATTATTAGACCCCAATTAATCTTGAAAGGAGATTTAAAATGAGCAAAACTGGATTGAACTACCACTTTTTAGAAATAACACGTGTCTCATATTTTGGGATCAGTAAAGTCTCTTGACCAACATATAACACTCTTTAAAGAGGTAATTCGCTAATAAATAATTACTTATTTCATTTAATATTTGCACCACTTTTGAGAATAAGGCACAATCTATAATGAAAATAGTAGTGCTGTTTTTTTGCAGTGAAATGCAAAAAGTGACAAAACAGTTGAGTGAATTGGCCCCTAAATGTATGTATTTTTAAACCAAAAATCTCAAGGTTGAAAGATTTCACATGTTATTGACAATGTTTCATAAGGGGACTCTCAGCCATGGGATTGTAGAGAACAGGATGAAAGATGGCCAGAGATAGACACACTTTCATATCAGTTCAAAAAGAGGCCTGGCTGCTTTCACCTCACAGGAGAGATCATACAAGAGATCAAGAACCCGTCTCTTTTTTTCATGGGTTGCCAGGAATTTAAGGTGAGACAGAATTTCACAGACTTCAGGTTCCGTTTTCTCACTCAAACTTTAATGTTCATGAGATCTTGCATATTTAGCGCTGAGCTTCTGGTGTTTTTTTCTAAATCCAGTATGTGTAGGTCACCTGAATCAGCAATATGTTTTTCTGATTAATTTATGTTAGATTATGTAAACTAGCTGCTGCTCAGAAATGTCAGCATTTCTGTTTCAGAATCATGATGTAAAATCTCTAAAAGTGTACATGTATTTAGACCAGAAACGGAGAGAGGTGAGTGGCATATGTAAAATTGAGTGTTGCATTTAAAGCCTGCCCTATAATAACATGTGCATGGAACTATATTAATATTTACATACTTTATTGTGCTTGCATTTCAAAGCCATTAAAATAATTATCATTGATGTGCAGAGTAATATACCGTACTATACTTTAATATTTAGTCATTTTAGCAGCAATTTTTTTAACTTAAGCTTGTATTTCTTTTAAATATTTATAGCAAAAAAGTTTGAGATCAAAAAGTCATTCTATCTCTGAATCCCCGTTGAACATCCCTAATTTAGACTTTTGTTTGTGGATTTTATTGTTGTTTTATTGTAGTGTTGTTGTTGTTAGTATTTCTTCTTTTTAGTTTTATTGTTTGTTGATTTAGAATAGAGCACAGATCAATGTATTCAGTCTGTAGATCACTAAATGAAGCGACAATTTTGGCAGTAGCACTGAGCTACAAATAGTAAAAAATAAATCAGTGAAGGCATGTTTCTAAGTTGCGAGATGAATGCATCGCTAATTTTGCATTCAAGTACTTTTCGGTATTGAAGGTATTTGATGTTGTAAAACTCAAGCTATTATACACTCACCTAAAGGATTATTAGGAACACCATACTTAAACTGTGTCTGACCCCCTTTCGCCTTCAGAACTGCCTTAATTCTACGTGGCATTGATTCAACAAGGTGCTGAAAGCATTCTTTAGAAATGTTGGCCCATATTGATAGGATAGCATCTTGCAGTTGATGGAGATTTGTGGGATGCACATCCAGGGAACGAAGCTCTGAGGTGACTGTGGTGGCCATTTTAGTACAGTGATCTCATTGCCATGTTCAAGAAACCAATTTGAAATGATTGGAGCTTTGTGACATGGTGCATTATCCTGCTGGAAGTAGCCATCAGAGGATGGGTACATGGTGGCCATAAAGGGATGGACATGGTCAGAAACAATGCTCAGGTAGGCCGAGGCATTTAAACGATGCCCAATTGGCACTAAGGGGCCTAAAGTGTGCCAAGAAAACATCCCCCACACCATTACACCACCACCACCAGCCTGCACAGTGGTAACAAGGCATGATGGATCCATGATTTCATTCTGTTTACGCCAAATTCTGACTCTATCATCTGAATGTCTCAACAGAAATCAAGACTCATCAGATCAGGCAAAATTTTTCCAGTCTTCAACTGTCCAATTTTGGTGAGCTCTTGCAAATTGTAAGATTTTTTTTCTTTGCTGCATACCTCGGTTGTAACGAGTGGTTATTTCAGTCAAAGTTGCTCTTCTATCGGCTTGAATCAGTCGGCCCATTCTCCTCTGACCTCTAGCATCAACAAGGCATTTTCGCCCACAGGACTGCCGCATACTGGATGTTTTTCCCTTTTCACACCATTCTTTGTAAACCCTAGAAAGGGTTGTGCATGAAAATCCCAGTAACTGAGCAGATTGTGAAATACTCAGACCGGCCCGTCTGGCACCAGCAACCATGCCACGCTCAAAATAGCTTAAATCCCCTTTCTTTCCCATTCTGATATTCAGTTTGGAGTTCAGGAGATTGTCTTGACCAGGACCACACCCCTAAATGCATTGAAGCAACTGCCATGTAATTGGTTGATTAGATAATTGCATTAATGTTCCTAATAATCCTTTAGGTGAGTGTAATACCATCTACAGTACATTAAACAAATTATTTATTTTTTTAGCAAGGCTTGGGGGAAGCTTTCTCATGACATGTACCTGTTTAGAAACATCTCTGAGAATGAGTCTGTCCTGGAAATATGTTGTTCAACTTGTTCGGGATCGGGAAGCAGTGGCGACAGCTTGAACACAGTCGAATCTGCGCTTTGGACTCCACCGCCCTGCTATGAAACAAATGGCCCAGTTGTTGACATGATCAAAACATTCTGGGCACCATCATTTTCCAAGTGCAAAAAAGGAAGACCTTCACATCCATTTATCAAAAGTCACAGCAGCAGATGCACTTTCTTCACCAGCTGTGTAGAGTAGTCTCTAGCAGCCAATTTTCAGCCACCTTCCGCTGACATCTCTGTGTCCATTTCAGCCACATCAGTCACGGTCGGATTTGGTCCTGCATCTCTCTGTGACACATGGCAGCTGTCAGAGAGGATCACACAGACTCACCTGCACTGAATTCCAGCACTGCTTCAGCCAGCATGTGGCTAATCACACATCATTGTTGACCCACGCCTTTTCAATCAGGTCAATTGATATCAAAACCATTCTCTGTGAAAACGTCTAATCGCTCTGACCAGCTAATTATTTGACTCTCACAGATCTTTATCCCACTTTCCCACAGGGGGGAAAAAATCATCCTTAAATCTTTCTAATATCTCAGTTATTTCTTTAAAGCTACAATATGTAATTTTTTCGCCGCTAGGGGTCGCTAACCTCTTACAATAACAAATATGTAGGTTGATGGCGGAATTATGGAACTTGTCATGCTGATGGATCTAATAATGTTTATGGATGAGTGAATACATTGATGTTTTTAACATGACTGTAATATGAAGCAGGGCGGGATTGCTAATGAGAGACAGATAACAGCGGCACACGCGGGTTCCGCGGATATAAAGGAATAAGGACATTTCATTCTACCGAACTACCCGCAAGTGAATTAATATCACACAGGTCAGTTTATTAGACAAATGAAACTTGTGAGGTAACGCAGCGCTGTTTCACTTGATCTACACTATCACACTAAACTGCATTTGAGTGGGTTGAAAGTGTTAATGTTATTCTATGCGTTAGTTTATCTGTATGAGACTAGCAGTAAGCTACAACATTAGAATAACATACTGATCATATTCTAACATTTTATCATGTTGAGCTATATAACATTAGTTTTATGTGCATTTGCTGACCTGTCTAATAAAGCACTTGCAGAGTGCAAGTCGAAGTTTTCCACGGACGTGGAGCGTTCGGCATCTCGAAAACGCCACGCTGATACTGATCCTCGTTTTAGTTCTCCTTTTTTCCTAAAGTCTGTTTGCCATGGTCCATAATGTTTGACCGAAACAACAACAGCGTGAGCGTGCCGCTAGACGTAACACAGTTGTCCAGGTTTGTTGCCATGGTTACTATGGCAGCACAAGCGGAAACCAGGGATAACGCGGATATTACGTCATTGACAGGTGACATGTGAACATGGACGAGCCATTATTTACAATTGGAATTTCTCTGAAATTAAAAATCTTTGGGAACTTTTGGGTTATTGTAAGTACACAACTACAGGACATATATCACACTCTGCAAGTGATTTTTTGATATTCTATTACAAAAATCTTACATATTGTAGCTTTAAGAGAGCAAGGACATTAAATGCATTGGTCTCCTTCTCTGATTATTTTCCTGATAAATTGACTCTCTCAATAATAATCTCAATATCCTATAGAAATTCAGAATCGATCTCAAAAAGGGCTCAATATGTGCTGAAATTTGTCAAGTTTCCTCATCTCCTTAGATCTCCTCATGAGCTAAAATATTTATCATCAAATTACTCCAAGACCAAATTATCTGAGTTTTGCTATATTATAGCACTATATTCTTACTGTTCTGTATGTCATCAGTGGTTCATATACTTTTAGTTCAACAAAAATACATAGGTTAAACATCTGAGACAAAGTTGATTTTTGAATACTGAGAATGCCTTTTTGCATGCCATAGACTGTGATTTCTGATCATTTGTTTTTATTTTCATAACATTTTACGTGAGCTGCATTGGTTGAGTGTCAAACATGTTGAGAGACAATACAATTTTAAAGTTCTTTTGTTTTTTTAATGTTTTGATCTAATGTTGATAAATGTACCATGAAATCGGTGTTGATATTGTTAACTAAAACTATTAAAAATCGTTTTCGTGAAATTAAATAAAGCTGAAATATAAAATAAAATATAAGATGAAAAACTAAGAATTTTTTTTAAAAAATCCTGCATTGACAACTAAATTTTAAATTGTAGTACAAAAATTACTAAAAATAAAAATGAAATAAAAATGAAAGCATGCAAATATAATGAAGCATAACACAATTACTAAAAGTAAAATGAAAATGCAGAAAATACAAACAAAACATTTTAAATGTTAATAATGTTTTTACTTCATAAATAACACTATAAAATAAAGTAATTTGTATGCAGGCTTTGTGGCTTTCAAATCATGGCCTTCAGTCTGTATCCACACTCCAAAAATGCAAAATGGACATGCACTCTAATGTTTAACCATGATTTACAAATTTTTTTTGGTGAAACATTTTTACACAAAAAATTTTAGTCAATTTTAAAGCTGTGAAATCAATGAAATATACTGTATGAATTCAGTAAATGTAAGTAAAAAAAATTTAGGGTAACACTTTATTTTGATGGTCCCTTTTGAACATTCTGTTGAGTAACTTTGCAACTACGTGTCAACTAACTCTCATTAGAGTATTAGTAGACTCACTGCTTTATATCTGTTAACTATTTATTGTGATGCTCCTCCAACAGAAATTCAACTGAATATAAGTAGCTTTGCAAGTACATGTAAACTTATTCTAATCCTAACCCTACCAGTCTACTAATACTCTACTAACAATCTAATGAGAGTTAGTAGACATGTAGGTGCAACGCTAGTCAACAGAATGTGTTAAAGGCATCATCAAAATAAAGTGAAATCAAATTAAGTAAATCTGAGTAACTGCATCTGGTACATTAACAAATAAAATTGAGTAGAAATAATTTAACATTTAAAAACCAGTAATATTACTGGTTAATATTAGCTGTTTTTATGTATGAGTAATTAACTTTTTATTTCCTCTAAACCTTTGTAAAATAGTATTCCATACAACCACCATTATACATGACATTAGCCTTTATTGTCGATGAGTACGGCAATACAGCATATTTTACACTGTTTTAAAGGACAAGTTCGGTATTTTACACTTGAAGCACTGTTTTGAGATCGTTTCTGATGAAATAGAACGGTTAAGATTGACATTTGGACACATGATGCTGGCCCGAGAATTTTCGGATTCTGTGGTAGCAACCCCACCACCTCCACAATGGTTGCATAGGTGCACTGGAACAATCCTTCATAAAACGCATTAAACTTTAGTTTGCAAAGACGTGAAACTCACCGAGTGGTCTGGGGTGTTCACTGATATGCTCACAAAAATCGCTGCAAAAGGTTCTTTCCAACTGGTTTTATCGTAGTTTTTGTCCAACTCCATTGAAATGTACACTCACCGGCCACTTTATTAGGTACCCCATGCTAGTAACAGGTTGGACCCCCTTTTGCCTTCAGAACTGCCTCAATTCTTCGTGGCATAGATTCAACAAGGTGCTGGAAGCATTCCTCAGGGAGTTTGGTCCATATTGACATGATGGCATCACACAGTTGCCGCAGATTTGTCGGCTGCACATCCATGATGCGAATCTCCCGTTCCACCACATCCCAAAGATGCTCTATTGGATTGAGATCTGGTGACTGTGGAGGCCATTTGAGTACAGCGAACTCATTGTCATGTTCAAGAAACCAGTCTGAGATGATTCCAGCTTTATGACATGGCGCATTATCCTGCTGAAAGTAGCCATCAGAAGTTGGGTACATTGTGGTCATAAAGGGATGGACATGGTCAGCAACAATACTCAGGTAGGCTGTGGCGTTGCAACGATGCTCAATTGGTACCAAGGGGCCCAAAGAGTGCCAAGAAAATATTCCCCACACCATGACACCACCACCACCAGCCTGAACCGTTGATACAAGGCAGGATGGATCCATGCTTTCATGTTGTAGATGCCAAATTCTGACCCTACCATCCGAATGTCACAGCAGAAATCGAGACTCATCAGACCAGGCAACGTTTTTCCAATCTTCTATTGTCCAATTTCGATGAGCTTGTGCAAATTGTAGCCTCAGTTTCCTGTTCTTAGCTGAAAGGAGTGGCACCCGGTGTGGTCTTCTGCTGCTGTAGCCCATCTGCCTCAAAGTTCGACGTACTGTGCGTTCAGAGATGCTCTTCTGCCCACCTTGGTTGTAACGGGTGGTTATTTGAGTCACTGTTGCCCTTCTATCAGCTCGAACCAGTCTGGCCATTCTCCTCTGACCTCTGGCATCAACAAGGCATTTCCGCCCACAGAACTGCCGCTCACTGGATGTTTTTTCTTTTTCGGACCATTCTCTGTAAACCCTAGAGATGGTTGTGCGTGAAAATCCCAGTAGATTAGCAGTTTCTGAAATACTCAGACCAGCCCTTCTGGCACCAACAATCATGCCACGTTCAAAGTCACTCAAATCACCTTTCTTCCCCATACTGATGCTCGGTTTGAACTGCAGGAGATTGTCTTGACCATGTCTACATGCCTAAATGCACTGAGTTGCCGCCATGTGATTGGCTGCTTAGAAATTAAGTGTTAACGAGCAGTTGGACAGGTGTACCTAATAAAGTGGCCGGTGAGTGTATATCTCTACACTGTAAAAAAAAATCCTAATTTTACAGAAAATAACTCTAAAAATTTTAGAGTATTTTTCTGTTATTTAAAATTATATTCAAAACTTAGTAAAATTACAAACAATATCTGTAAATTAATTAATTGACTGTTAATTTAAGGATTATATCATTAATGGCAAATTACAGTAATGCTTATTTTTTATACAGGACATTTACTGTATTATTTATACGGTATGTTTCTGTTTTCTTAAATTACATACAAAGTAGTGTAAAATTACAATAATAATCTGTAATTAAATATTAAGCTCATTAAATAAAAGGTTTATATCCATACTTACAATCTAAGATATTTCCTTGTCATTTTAAAGTAAATATTATTAGTTTTACATTTAATTGTATTTTTACATATAAACTCTGTAATTGTCGATATATAATTTTAGCAAACTTTTATTATTGCATTAAACAATTCGTAGTCTCTTGCATCTTTGCTCTCCAGATTTAAACTTTCAGTCATGTTGTTCTTCTGGCCATGCACACACACAATCAGTGATGTCACAGAAAATAAAAGCACTTAGGCCTACATTCCAAGAAAGCTGACTAAAGTAAATTTAAAAGCCAGGAAAGCTTTGCAATAGTCCAGACATGATTTCAAACAAGAATGAAAAGAGCAGCAACATGCTTGAAAGTTTTAACATTGCAGCAGAAACTTTAGAAAGTGGTTTAGTGTGGACTTAAGTGTTCACAATAATGAGGCAATGCATCAGAAGAAAAAAGCCATATTAGAAAATAAAGTCTTTTATATTAATTTCCTCCTCTCATTTCTTCTGGATATACATGCTTATTTCGCCCAAAAAAAATCAAATGCTGTCATTTACTCACCTTCAAGTGAGTAAATACAATCTTTATGACATACATTCAAATGACTATTTTAGGGACAATCCATACAAACACTCTTTGCTAAAATACATTACAAACTGTCATAGTGAGAAGATCTTTGTCCTGTATCAACGCTAAAGGCATCAACACCTTGGAGTATCCATGCTGTTAAATAAAAGTCTATAGACAAGGGATAGGGTTAGGGTTAAGGTTAGGGTTAACATTAAAACCTTAAGATTTAGATTAAGCCAGGATTAGGCCTTAGTTCAATTAGGGCATGTTATTAGCTTAAAAAAATGTGCCTTAGAAGAAAAAACAAACATTATGTGTGCATCTTGAGACAAAACAATGGCACTGACATATTTTAAGATGTCAGTGCAAATTGCTTTCAGCTCAAAAAACAGCTCAAACATGCATTTTAGTCTGGGACTACAGGCTTAAGCCTTGCATGTGAAACCTGAGGTATGTTGTAACTTGTATATAATTATGCAAATGTTATCATACAAGTGTTGCGTTGGACAGAGGATTAATAAACCAATAGGTTGTGTAACAGTACCACACAGGGTAAAAAAGCAAGTTGACATTATTAGGCAGGCATAAGAGTGTTTCTTATAGGAAAGGTCAAGAATTTGTTAAGTGCAAAAGGGTCATATAGGTCACATGAATGTAACTCTAATGTCACCATGATACCAATCCATTAGATTTTCATATAGGTCTATATACATCATTTTTTTATGAATACATATGCAGTGTTTTCTCTGTTTAATATCTGTTTGCTCTGTTAATTTGCTGTTTAGCAAGGTAGTGGTACATATGTTGTGTTATATAGCCTATGGTATATGGTATAAGTTTAATTTTTAATCACATGCACTTTAATGAAAACACAATTTAACCAATTGATTAACTATTATAGCCAGCCTAAATACAACTAGATAAATAGCACGTGTATATTTTTTCAATTCTTTCTTTAAATTTAAAACATGACTTATTTTCCTGTTATTGCAATGTTACCACACTATTGGCTGTCTCTCCGAGTGTTTTTGAGCATGATTGGTTATTCTGAGTGTCATCCAGGAATCTGGCCAATGACAACTATGCGCGCCTTTACAGGTCAAGTTTGGATATACGTCAGTTGGAGTGTGTGCTGCTGCTCGGGATCTTCAATACTAAGCTAATGTCTCAGAAACTGAAATGTTGAGTTGCTAGGCTACTTGGAGCAATTCACTTTCTTACTTTTGAGTAGCCCACATGTAGGCTGTATAGGTAACAAGTTATGTTAGAAATGGTATACTTATACAATTACATTTCAAATTGTGTTTTTGTGTTCATATGCAATTATAAGTACAGCATTTGTATTTATAGGTTGTTAATTTTTTTCAAGGCATATTGCAGAGCATATGGAAGATATTTATGCAACAAACAATAGCTTTAAAAGACCCTAGTTCAATAATTCGATTGTTCAAAAAAAAAAAAAAAAAAAAAGTGTAAACGTTGATGTCTATATCAGTTTTTTCAATTAATGCCAGAGGTTTACGAGATCTTTTGAAAAGGAAATCCTTATTTTTATATTGTAAAGGAAAAGGTGCTGATTTTTATTTTGTGCAAGAAACGCATGCTTGTAAGGAAGATGAAAAGTTCTGGAGAAGTCAATGGGGAAATGACATATGGTTCTCACATTTCAGCAATAGATCTGCAGGGGTCGCTATACTGAAAGGAAACTTCAGAGGTCAGGTTCTTAGCCACGAAATAGATAGTTTGGGAAGAATGGTAATATTGCATGTTAACATTGATCAAACTCATTACTCTCTTGTAAATTCATATGCCACCAATAATAAACAGTTCAATGAAACATTTTTCCAAAATATAGAAATTAAATTGAAACAAGTTATAACTAAATTTCCCTTAGCAAAAATAGTATGGGGAGGAGATTTCAATAGTGTATTTGATGAGGATTTGGATAGATGGCCATCAAAAAGCAATGAAACTCGTTGTGAAATCAGAAATGTATGTACCCGTGTTGGTTTAGTTGACATCTGGCGACTCAAAAATCCAGACAAAAGAATCTACACATGGAGCAACAAAGATTATTCCAAACAATCACGCATTGATTTTTTTCTAATATCCAATGAACTGGAACAGTGTGTCCAGATGGTTTCTATAGAGCCGTCAGTTTTGACTGACCATAAGGGTGTATCGCTCTTGATAAATACTCACGGTCCAGATGAATCTAAATTAAAAAGGGGTTATTGGAAATTGAATAAAAAGTTATTAGATGATCACAAATTTAAATTGATGGTATCAAAGTTAATTGATAAGCACTGGTCTCAGGCTAAAATAACAAATGTTTATGGAGAACATTGGGAAATAATGAAATACAAAATTAGGAACCTAGCTATTTCAATGGGGAAATCGATTGCTTCAGTTAAAAGACAAAAAGAATATATTGTTATTAAAGAAATAATGCGCCTATCAAGTAAAGAAAATTTGAACATGCAAGAACTAATAGATTTATCATCATTACAAGTTCAACTGGATAACATTTATCAAGAAAAAGCAGAGGGTGCATTTATCAGATCTAGATATAAATGGTTGGAAAAGGGGGAAAGAAATACTAAGTATTTTTTTAATCTGGAAAAAAGAAATGGTGAATTGACCTCTATAAACAAATTGTTAATTAATAATACAGTTACAGAGGATGACAAAAAGATATCACAGTTTGTTACTCAGTTTTACAAAGGTCTGTACGCTTCCAACTCTTTGTCTTCTGACCTGAGTGACTTTCTAGATAATGTTTTAGATAATGCCAAAGTTATTGAGGATGATTTTAAATTGTTTTGTGATGGTGATTTAAGGCTAGAGGAAGTTAAAGAGTGTATTGGCAACCTTAAAGATAATCGTTCTCCAGGTAATGATGGACTTGTCAGTGAGTTCTATAAAGTGTTTCGAGATAAGTTAGCTCCTTTTTTGCTGGCCGTATTTATAGAATCTATTGAAAAGGGGGAACTGCCTTCCTCTTTAAAACAAGGTGTTATTACATTAATTCCAAAGCCAAACAAAAATATTCTTTATTTAGAGAATTGGAGACCCATTAGTCTATTAAATAATGATGCCAAATTATTTGCTTTAATCTTTGCCAAAAGATTAAAAAAAGGATTAGGAAATATTATAGACGAGGAACAGACTGGATTTATTCAAGGAAGGCACATTAGTAATAATATTAGATTGATACTTGATATGGTAGACTACAATGATTATGTTTTAGATGATAGTTTTATCTTATTTATTGATTTTCACAAGGCATTTGATACCATAGAACATAACTTTTTATTTAAAGCAATTGATTTTTTTGGGTTTGGCAATTATTTCCAAAAGGCAATCAAAACTCTATATAAAGGATGTACCAGTTCTGTAAAATTAGCAAGGGGGACTTCTGGCAGATTTGAAATAGGTAGAGGGATCAGACAAGGGTGTCCAATCTCCCCATTTTTGTTTTTGTTAGCAACACAAATAATGGCCCTTCACGTTAAAAAAGGACATTTTCAAGGAATTACAGCATTAGGGAAAACATTTAAGTTGTGTCAGTTTGCAGACGACACTGCTTTATTTTTGAAGGATAGAAATGAAATCATTAAAGCAGTAAAATGCATAAAAGAGTTTTCGGATGTATCAGGGCTAGGAATGAATATGAATAAGTCTGTTCTGTTTCCTCTCAAAGAATGTAGTTTAACTAATTTATGTAATATTCCAATTGCAAATCAAGTAACATATCTGGGAATTGTTATATGTAAAGATGAAAATTTGCGTAATAATTTAAACTTCAACCCAATTATTAACAAAACTAGTAAAAGGTTTAATGCATGGCTACAAAGGGATCTATCAATTCTGGGGCGGGTACTTTTGTCAAAAGCTGAAGGAATCTCCAGATCAGTCTATGTTTCGTTATCATTGGATATTCCCACTAAAGTTACCAAACAATTAGATAAAATGCTTTTTGATTTTATTTGGAAAAACAAGCCACATTATTTGAGAAAAGAAATTTTATGCAATCCTAAAGATCATGGTGGTTTAGAGGTGTTGAGTTATGATGCTTTGAACAATGTATTTAAAATAAATTGGCTTATTCAGTATTTAAAAAATAAGGAATGCATTTGGAATTCCTTCCCCAATTATCTGTTTAAACAATTGGGCGACCTCTCATTTTTATTGAAGTGTAATTTTTCGATTGAAAAAATACCATTTAAGCTTGCAAAATTTCACAAACAAGCTCTCATGGCATGGACACTGGCCTACAAACATAACTTTTCACCTAGGAGATATTATATTTGGAATAACAAAGACATCCTTTACAAAAATAAATCTCTTTTTTTTGATTACTGGTTTGAAAACAATATTATATTAGTTAGCCAGCTTCTGAATAATGATGGAAATTTATTAACATATAGAGAATTTTTGAGTAAATTCAAAATACCAGTTAGACCTAAAGACTTTGCAGTTGTAATGGATGCGATTCCCAGGAAAGTATTGATCCTTCTTAAAAATGCATCACAAGAGGAAGATCTAAATTTTACAGACATTATGGGTAAAATATTTCTAGGAAATACAAATATTTTACAAAATAAAGTCTCAAATAACTATGTTAGGAATATACTTAATAATATTGTTTACCCTCCAGCTCGCTTTTTCTGGTCTTCTGTGTTTGGAGATGTAAATTGGCGTAATGCTTGGCGAACAGTGGATAAATTCTACGTTAATAACAAAGTAAAAGAAGTCTCTTTTAAAATAATGCATAGAATATATCCAGTAAAACATGTATTGGAACGATTTAAATTAGATATTGATTACTCTTGTGATTTCTGTAAAGGTGAAAAGGAAACAATTTTTCATTTATTTTTCCATTGTATACATACAAAAATATTTTGGATTGATGTGGAGCGTTTAATTAAGGGAAAATTGACCATTGACTTACAGCTGAGTGGATTTGACATTATGATACACTTCAATGATCATGGGATTGAGAAAGATAAGGCATACTTTATACAATTGTTAATACTGATGGGGAAGTTTCACATTCATAAAATGAAATGGTCTGGCTCCAAACCTAACTTTTCTTGCTTCAAGAATGATTTTAAGCTTTATTGTTCTCTTTTGTGTAATTGCACAAGTAAAAAGGCAATTAGAGCTTATAGCATTGTAAGCAGGTATGATATATAATGTAGCACCCCTTTTCTGTTTGTAATACTTTTTTTCTTGTCCTCTGGCACTGTTCTTTTTTTATTTTACTTTATTTTCTTGGTTTTTGTTTCACTTTGAAGGATTATGTCTCATTGTATTGTTCTGGTTCGTGGCATTAATAAAAAAAAATAAAAAAAAAATAAAAAAAAAGGATCTTCAATACTAAACTTACTTCGGTTCTGTGGCTTTTACGTTGTTTAAACATGGATTGTTTTACATCGGACTGCTACATTTTTATTTTGAGCGAGTTGCAAATGAAGAACAAACACGGAATATGGACAACGAATTTTAACAGCGTGTAACGGACATAACATAATGCAATCTGCGGAAGGTAAATAACTTTTTATTTTATGAAAAAAATCTGCTAACGTTACACCAAAATATAGTGTGTTAAATTGAGAATGTAAACGCATGTGTCAATGTGTTAGGCTAATGTTATGTGTTGCTAGCTAGCATGTGTAAGTTAAATATTGTCAGCTAATTTTGATACTCAGCATAGGAGCTTTAACGTTGCAATGAGGGGAATGAGAACATTGTCTTTTTAGACAGAGAGGAACTCGAACCACACTCCTTGGCTCTAGAAGAATGTTTTAATCTACTGTTGATCGCGGGATATGGGCCTAACGTTAGGCCTAGCTTACCTATCAGGCAAAATGACGAGTCATCATAATATGTTTTGGAGCTGGTGAGCGAAATTTTGCAAGCTTTGATCTCTATTAGTAAGTTAAGTAAAAACAAATAGCTAATATTCCTGTGTATGTGTGTCCCTCATGATCCAGGAATTTTGGGTACAAATATTATCCAGCCACACGATCTTCAGGTGCGTGAGTAACTTATTGCCATAGTAAAATACACATGAAATAGAGGCAGAACATGTAAACTCTGCTGAAAGGCACACTGATCCAGACCCTCCTGACAATATTTTACCTATCTTCTTGAATTTACATGTCTAGCTGACCCAAAATTAAATGTCCTTTCAAAATGAAAGTATTTTCAAACCTGTATGAATTCTGTGAAACACAAGAACGTTGGCAATAAAACATCATTGGAACCCATTATATGAAAAAAACAAACAATGAAGGCATTTCTCAAGATATCTTAATTAAGGTTCTACATATGAAATTCATACAGTTTTGGAACAACTTGAGGGTGAGAAAATAATGAGAGAATTTTTTTTGGATGAGCTGTTTTAAGGACATGTTCCCATGGTCCTTTGCTAAATTAACCATGGTTTTTATTATAGTAAAAGTGTAGAAACCATGTTTTTGTGGTGGATTGATTACAATAATGTATTACCATTTGGTTAGTGTAGCTAAACCATGGTTAATTTTAGTAAGGGTTCTCCAGATTTATATAACATTTAAAGGATTAGTTCACCTCAAAATGAAAATTTACACACCCAAATAAGCCATCCAAGATGTTCATGTCTTTCTTTCTTCAGTGTAAAAGAAATTACGTTTTTTTAAAGAAAAACATTTCAGGATTTTTCTCCAAACAATGAACTTCAACTGCAACCAAAATGTTGAAGTCGAAATCAATCCAGTTTCGAAGGGCTTTGACGTGCCTCAAAGGGCTGTGCACGTTCCCAGCGGAGGAAATAGGGTCTTATCTAGCAAAACGATCGGTCATTTTCTAAAAGAAAAGACGGCGTGTCGCAGACCAGCTCTAAATGAAAAATTGTGGTTAAAAACTATATAAATGTTTGTTTGTTTTTTAGAAAATGACCAATCTTTTTGCTAAATAAGACCCTATTCCTCCGCTGGGAACGTGCACAGCCCTTTGAAACTGCATTGATTTGGACTTCAACATTTTGGTTGCGGTTGAAGTCCGTTGTGTAGAGAAATCCTGAAATGTTGTTTTCCTCAAAAAAAAAAATTTCTTTTACAGTAAAGAAAGACATGAACATCTTGGATGGCATTGGGTTGAGTAAATTATTAGGAATTTTTTATTTTGATGTGAACTAATCCTTTAAGGAACACATTAAAAATGGTCCTATGTGACCCAGATCAATAGTCCGTTAACACACATTAACACTTTATTTTTTTTATTTTTAGATCAAGCATTGGAACAATGTTTTTGGAGCAGAACAGGCACCAACAGAAGTCCATCACTAGTAAGTATCCACTGCAGTATATAAAACTGTAGTCAGTTTTAAAAGCACAATGCACTCCAAAATAAAAATAATCTTTTTTTTCTCCCTCGTGCGATCCCAGATGTATATCTGACTTTCTTTCCACAGAGATTTTTTGAAAAATGATCCATTATTGTAAGCCAATACGCTGATTTCACGCAGACGTTAGCGAGGCTCCGGTGGGAAGTGTCGCCTTTAATCACAGGACAGTCGCGAATGCGATGGACTATTGTTGTGTCTAATGTTAAAAATGAGTTATTCTAAAACTGTACATACATTTCTTTCATTAGGGCTGGGATAAACGATTATTTTTTAAACGATTAATCAAGCGATTCTTTTCGATGCATCGATTAATCTAACGATTCATTTTTCAGTTTGATTCGATTTCGATTATCTCCCCAGCGAATGTACAGCGACGTGACATCACTGCCAGATTTAAACTGTGCTTTCGAGCTGTGGCTGACACTGAGCCAAAGACGGACTTGCTCAGCGCTTGTCATAGGCTATATCACAACTGTTTATATGTTAAATAGGCTATATCACAACACATAATGTTTATTTTAGGTTTCAGACATTTAAATACAGATAATTTATAGCAAAACAATACATTTATAGTTTGTAAAATACACAATGGTGAGGAAGCAGCAATAACAACCCATTCAAATATATTTGCCGACATATCAGACACACAGTGTAAATAACTATAAAGTTAACTCTATTTTTCTCCCAGTTCACCGGCCACTTACTTTCATGTATTTCGGTAGATACTGATGAATTCACGTGCTGTAATAAATCCAACAGACAGAAATCTCTGAACTGCGGCCTAAACAAAAATATGATGGCCCATCTCACGTTACAGATCAAGATCATTTATAAAGATTTTTTAAACGACAAAAAAACTCACTTTCACATTTAAGGATCGGAATAGAAAATAGTTGATATCTTTAATCCGGGGGGAGATGGTGCATTGTGCGTGCGTGCCGCCTGAGGAGCCACTCGGGTTGTTACTACTCTCTGGCACCGCCATCTTTGTTTTGGGTCTGACGAATCTACGCAAATATTTTGCGTCGACGTCTCCAGCCCTATCTTTCATACTTTAGACTATATAACTTACAGTGAAATGAATTTATAAATAAAATTATTTTTTTTATATATATATAATTCAGACAGTAAAAAAATAAGCAGGAACGAACTAGATACATATCCTATATTGAATATTAACATCCAGTAGTGTAAATCGCGGCAGCAGCTTCAGGTTGGTAGTCCAAGGCATTGTTGTGTATCTTTACTTCCGGGGTTCTTCCCACCGGAGCCTCACTTTCGATTTCAAAATGGCGGCTGCGTGAAATCAGTGTATATAATCCAAGTGCATGCTTCAGAAACTACAAACAGCCTGCTGTGTTTTCTGCACTTAAAGAATTGTTCACAGTCAGGCAAACATGAACATTCTCCCAAATAATTTACTCACCCTCATGTTGTTCAAAACATTTATGCATTTTGGTTGTCAAACATTCTTCAAAAATATCTAATTTTAATGATTGACAAAAGAGAGAAATTTCAGGTTTGAAAAGACATGATGGTGAGTAAATGATGACAAAATTTTTGGGTGAACTATCTCCAGTACTTTAATAATCACACACAAGGAGAATAGACCTTTCTTTTGGCATTTTTAGGTGTTTACCTTGCAATAATACCTCTGGAAAAGAATGTCCGTTGTTGTGAATCTACATGTTCCTCCTTTTGGTGATGCACATTGATACATAAATAATTTAAATCATCCTTTTCGAGAGAATCATAGTGTCCTTTTTTTTCTTCCCAGATGCACCAAGGATCCAGCTGATTACTGGCAGTTGCAGGATTGTTCTTTATTTGCTGTATCTGTCACATCTGGTACACTTTTGTTGTATGTTTTGATTTAACTTATTAATACACTTATATAGTTAGGATTCTGAACTAAAAGACAGTATAATATTTATTATCAGAACTGTGCGGAGCCCCCAGGGGTCAGGAGAATATTGTGGAAAACAATATATAAAACCGATTTGGAAAATACAAGCCAAAAACAGCACAATTAGTTTTTTTCACCACCCTTTTCAAATGTGAAATCATGAACTCATCATGATGGTAACCCTAACTGACAAGACACTTGAAAAATCATATTTTTAGTTTTTCAGTTCCTCCTGGGGGCTCTGAAGAGCTGTTTGAGAAGAATTGGTTTATAATGTTAATTTAATCTGAATACTAAAAATATAAAGAAACTCTCCACTTTTTTTGGAAATAGGCTCATTTACCAACTCCCCTAGAGTTAAACAGTTTTACTGTTTTTGAATCCATTCAGCCGATCTCCGGGTCTGGCGTTAGCACTTTTAGCATAGCTTAGCATAGATCATTGAATCTAATTAGACCGTTAGGATCTAAAAAAAAATGACCAAAGAGTTTAGATATTTTTCCTATTTAAAACTTGTAAACTGTAGTTACATCGTAAACTAAGATCTACAGAAAATGAAAAGTTGCGATTTTCTAGGCCACCTTGACTAGTAACTATACTCTCATTCCTGCGTAATAATCAAGGAACTTTGCTGCGGTACATGGGTGATGCAATGATATTACGCAGTACCTGAAAGTAGTCCCCAGCTAGGTAACTTCCAACGTGACCGGCATTAAGTTTTCAGGCGCTGCGTAATATCATTGCGCCTGCTCACCCATGGTACGGTAGCTAAGTTCCTTGATTATTACGCAGGGATGAGAGTATAGTTCCTAGCCATATCGGCCTAGAAAATCGCAACTTTTCATTTTCCGTCGGTCTTAGTGCACGATGTAACTACAGAAGAGTCAAGTAAGTTTTAAGTAGGAAAAATATCGCAACTCTTTGGTCATTTTTGGAAAGAGATGCTAACGGTCTAATCAGATTCAATGATCTATGCTAAGCTATGCTAAAAGTGCTAGCGCCAGACCCGGATATTGGCTGAATGGATTCGAAAACAGTAAAACTCAACTATTTAACTCTAGGAGAGTTGGTAAATGAGCTTATTTCCAAAAAAAGTGGAGTGTTTCTTTACATTTAAATTGTTTAATGTTTAGAATCAATAGTGGTGTGAAATCTTTTATACAGTTTTGTTTACAGACTTTTGTCTTCCAAAATAAAACTGTTAATTTACCATCTTGAGCACGTCTTGACAATTTATTTAATGTGTTTGATCGTTATAATTTAGCAAAGGTCTGTTAAATAACAGTGTTTGTCATTAGAACCTTTAGTGCCGTCACTTTTTTGAAGGTGTTTGATTGTAATAATTTTGGAAATACTTGTAAAATAACAGTGTTTCTCAGTAGAACTTGTAGTGCCATTACTTTATTGAAGATGTTTGATTGTAATAAATTAGGAAATACCTGTAAAATAACAGTGTTTCTCAGTAGAACTGTTAGTGCTGTCACTTTATTGAAGGTGTTTGGTCATTATAATCTAGGAAAAATCCATAAAATAACAGTTTTACACTGTAAAAAAAATTATAATAAAAAAACGGTCAAATGACTGGCAGCTATGGCTGCCAAACAAAAACCGTAAAATTAAAGTAAAATATCTTAATTCAAACAAGGAAAAACCTGTAAAATAACACTGTTTTTTTGTAAAAAGTTTAATAAAAAAATCAGTAAAATTATAGTTTTTGCACTTTATTGGATTTAAGATATTTTACTTTAATTTTACGGTTTTTGTTTGGCAGCCGTAGCTGCCAGTCATTTGACCGTTTTTTTACGATTTTTTTTTTTACAGTGTAGGGTAAGTGAGAAACACTGTTATAATACTAGGCAGAGTCTAATGGATATTTTTTTTTAAAACATCTTTTGCAGCGATTTTTGTGAACACCCCAGACCACTTGGTGAGTTTCACATCTTTGTAAACTTACTAAATTTGTTAAGTGTGTTAAATATGAATAATATTGACTTGAATTAAGTAATTTTTGTGGTTCTTGAAACAGATCTGTTTAATTCTCTATTCTCAAATATTTTGATAGAAAATTCACAAATATATTAAGTTTATTTAAAAGAAATAATTGGATAGTCAAATACTAAATTCTTTGAGTGAAAAAAAAACGTATATACAACTGTAAATTCTAGACAAAATTAACTGTTGGATTTTTAGTAAATTATTTTGGTATGTTTAACTCAAACAATTAAGTAAATGATATTCAGAGATTTTATTAAGTTAATAAAGTTAATTATTACTGTGATATTTACTAAGCCCCTGAATTATTTTTTAGAGTGTGCTTCCTTAGCCTACTGCATGTGAATACTAATATCTTGTGCAGTCTGAATGCTTGTGTTGCTATGGTAGCTTGTCTTCTCTGAGGTCTTGTCGATAAATATACCTACACTGTGATAGAAATTTGCCATTATTTTCTCAGTAGCAGCCTCGGTTAATTGTCGTTCTACGTAGTAAATCTTAGAAAATGTTATGGTATTGGATTGCGATGGATTGAGACTGATTTTCAGATTAGATTTTTTCCACTGGCCCCATCAGTGGCTTAATAGTTAATGCTTCTGCAGTGAGCAGTAAAAGCATAACCTACTTTTACCATGGTGAAAAAAGCAGGAGATAAAAAGGATAATGTAAGCGAGACTTAACCGAGAAGACTAATTCAAAAAGTTTGCATCAGCAACCGCTGATTTATTAATTAGACTCATTCAAAAGCATGTGATCGTTGATATGAGTGTGTGTGTGTATCCAACTGAGATTTATATTGAACAGTTTCTGTAATGTATTCCACAAAAGATTTATACTTTCATGTTTCCCATAGTTCTCAGTGACGACTTATAAGAAACAACTCACAAGAACAGATTTCTCAGACTAACGACGTGGTTCTTGTAATAAAGGAGTGCAAGAATCCTCCCAGAGTTTGAACATCACATCCGTATCTCATAAAAAGTAATGAAATTTAAAAAAAAAGGAAGATAGCTTTTTCTTTTGTTATTTGAACTTTTTTTTGTCTTGTTGATGGGGCTATGGGATACATAAGACTTCAGTTAATTATCACAAACCAGAAATATGTTCCTTTATGCTCAATGTCATTTAGCAGTATCGTTAATATTAGTCACCTCAAACTTTATTATATTTTTTTTTAAAACTTTAAAGAACTTTGTAAGCTAATTTCTGCTCCAAGCCAACAAATTCTCTCTCTCTCTCTCTCTCTCTCTCTCTCTCTCTCTCTCTCTCTATATATATATATATATATATATATATATATATATATATATATATATATATATATATATACATACAGTGAAGAAAATAAGTATTTGAACACCCTGCTATTTTGCAAGTTCTCCCACTTAGAAATCATAGAGGGGTCTGAAATTGTCATCGTAGGTGCATGTCCACTGTGAGAGACATAATCTAAAAAAAAAAAAAAAAAATCCAGAAATCACAATGTATGATTTTTTAACTATTTATTTGTAAGATACAGCTGCAAAAAAGTATTTGAACACCTGAGAAAATCAATGTTAATATTTGGTACAGTAGCCTTTGTTTGCAATTACAGAGGTCAAACGTTTCCTGTAGTTTTTCACCAGGTTTGCACACACTGCAGGAGGGATTTTGGCCCACTCCTCCACACAGATCTTCTCTAGATCAGTCAGGTTTCGCTGAGAAACACAGAGTTTGAGCTCCCTCCAAAGATTCTCTATTGGGTTTAGGTCTGGAGACTGGCTAGGCCACGCCAGAACCTTGATATGCTTCTTACAGAGCCACTCCTTGGTTATCCTGGCTGTGTGCTTCGGGTCATTGTCATGTTAGAAGACCCAGCCTCGACCCATCTTCAATGCTCTAACTGAGGGAAGGAGGTTGTTCCCCAAAATCTCGCAATACATGGCCCCGGTCATCCTCTCCTTAATACAGTGCAGTCGCCCTGTCCCATGTGCAGAAAAACACCCCCAAAGCATGATGCTACCACCCCCATACTTCACAGTAGGGATGGTGTTCTTGGGATGGTACTCATCATTCTTCTTCCTCCAAACACGGTTAGTGGAATTATGACCAAAAAGTTCTATTTTGGTCTCATCTGACCACATGACTTTCTCCCATGACTCCTCTGGCTCATCCAAATGGTCATTGGCAAACTTAAGACGGGCCTTGACATGTGCTGGTTTAAGCAGGGGAACCTTCCGTGCCATGCATGATTTCAAACCATGACGTCTTAGTGTATTACCAACAGTAACCTTGGAAACGGTGATCCCAGCTCTTTTCAGGTCATTGACCAGCTCCTCCCGTGTAGTTCTGGGCTGATTTCTCACCTTTCTTAGGATCATTGAGACCCCACGAGGTGAGATCTTGCATGGAGCCCCAGTCTGAGGGAGATTGACAGTCATGTTTCGCTTCTTCCATTTTCTAATGATTGCTCCAACAGTGGACCTTTTTTCACCAAGCTGCTTGGCAATTTCCCCGTAGCCCTTTCCAGCCTTGTGGAGGTGTACAATTTTGTCTCTAGTGTCTTTGGACAGCTCTTTGGTCTTGGCCATGTTAGTAGTTGGATTCTTACTGATTGTATGGGGTGGACAGGTGTCTTTATGCAGCTAACGACCTCAAACAGGTGCATCTCTAATTTAGGATAATAAATGGAGTGGAGGTGGACATTTTAAAGGCAGACTAACAGGTCTTTGAGGGTCAGAATTCTAGCTGATAGACAGGTGTTCAAATACTTATTTGCAGCTGTATCTTACAAATAAATAGTTAAAAAATCATACATTGTGATTTCTGGATTTTTTTTTTTCTGGATTATGTCTCTCACAGTGGACATGAACCTACGATGACAATTTCAGACCCCTCCATGATTTCTAAGTGGGAGAACTTGCAAAATAGCAGGGTGTTCAAATACTTATTTTCTTCACTGTGTATATATATATATATATATATATATATATATATATATATATATATATATATATATATATATATATATATATATATGTATAATAATAATATGGTTTTGGTTATAAAATGCTAACGTTGGGGGAATGTTCTGTGTTTGCTGGGAACAAGCTTCTGAAACAGACCCACCAAGTAGCTTATTTTTGTTCTGTGGTAAATGTCATTCACACATACATTCTTTCTTTTAAATTAATCATTTAACTCACAAAAGCCTCCATGCAGAATTTAGTAAAAAGAACCCACACAAATTGTAAATGGGAAGGCTTTTAAAAATACCCATAGTATGCATAATGGTGCCAAACAAATGTTAATATGTTAGAGAGAGACACTGATTAATGAACAGATTTCAAGGGATCTTTGGGTGATTTGAGATGAGGGGAAATTGCAGTAGCCTTCGTCTTTTGTGCAAAATGTCACAAAATTACATCTCGGTAGATTTCATTCGTAATATGATTATGCAAAAATTTTGACAGAGCTAATTGCCTGTGAAAGCGTGTTTGTTTTATTCTCCTCATCTTAGAGGTACCTTCATTTGAATGTCTTAGTGCATTTCCAGCTCTCTGAAAATTAAAGCGCAAAGTAAATGAGCTGCGAAAGGAGAGTGCCTCTTTAAATACCTGCCATCTGTAAGTGCCGACGCTCTCTCGCTTAAAGTGGCTGAATTCTCTTTCGTTTACGCAACAATAACAAAAGGATAAATGCTTATCTGCATAATTCTGAAAAAATGCAGCCTGTCAAGATGGTTCCGCACTTCAGAATCGATCACTACATAGCGGACTCTCTCCAAACCACCAGTACAGATGTTTTATTGTGAGTTTTTCATTTAAAAATACATCCACTATCATAATTCATTTCACGGTGGGGAACATCTGCCGTCTACGTGCAGTACTTTCCTACATGCAAGAGTCCACCATGCATTTCAGTATGCGGTTTGAAAGGACTCATTCAGCAAACATGGCGGAGAGCCTCGACTGGCAGACTGCCACCAAATGCAAATGGCCTCATTAATGACAGTGCGCAGTCAGTGGCGAGGGACAACATGTGTCATTAATGGGTAAATTACACCATTATGAGAGGGTCCTTGTGAGACTCAACCTATAAAGAGAAGTCTTGTCGGAGATCTGGCATGCTGGGTCACCCTCAATATGGAATGACCACCTGTGTGAGAGCTGCTTGTGTTGTAGGACCTCTGTTTTGCATAATTGCTTGGTGCAAAATTTGATACATATTCATAATGCGTCATTCAAACCATATCACAATTATTGAGTCCCATTGTTGCAGGTTCGTCGCTGGTTTTAGTTTAATTACATGCTCCAAGGACTTTGCAAATACATAGTAGAAGTGATTTAGAAAATGCTTTGGTTAATAAATGCTGAAAATTCTCACTTAAAATGAACACCTGCAAGATTATGTCATCTGGAGAGAAAGCATTACATCAGCACCATCACATCTTCAATTTGCGTGACAGCATTACCAAATGAATGACATAAATAAGTCTCTTTGAAACTGAAGCAATTTCTGAGTTGGATGTGTGCAGCAAGGGCCCTACGGGTCTTCAGTCTGGGAGCAACTTGTTACTCCGTGTATTGCGGGTGTTGCAGGAAAAACAATCTCACTAATGGATGTTTTTGTGCCTTCCTTCTGGAGGGGAGAGGTGATGCAGAATGGAGAAACCATGATTTTGCCTTTTTCCATTTTCAACCAAGATGTGATGCATGAATCCCTCACTCACAGTAATTGATTATTGGAGTCTTCCATCTAGGGCAGAAACAAACATAATAAAAATACACAGTCCTACTAACCCATTGTCAAACGCACTGTTTTGTTCATCTTTAGTTTCTGTTTTCATGGACTTTTGGTTTGTTTTCATTCATCACATGTGTTCCTTTGTTTGATTTTTCCCGCCACTCGTCAGTAACCACACACATTCATTCATCACAGCTGGTCATTTAGTTCGTCACCACTCTTTTCTGTTCCTGTGTTTATTGTAAATTAAAATCACTTCGTATTGGATCCTGTTTACCTTCGTCTTCATCATCTTCATCTTGTGACACCCATATGACTAAAAATATCTTTATATTTCAAAATACAAAAAAATACCTTGCTAATAAACATTTACATTTTAGTTAAGTTTTAGTTACTAATGCCTCAGAGAAACAAGCACGCAGCCATCTTTAGAATTGTGTTGTTTGAACTTCCGTTTTTGCGATAGCTCTGTATATTTCTATGGCATTGCTGTAAAAGAGTAATTAGCTAAAGTGGATTTACTTGGAGTTAACGAAAGTGATCATGAGCATTGTAATGTTTGAATCAGATGTCATAACAAATGTCAGTAGACTGGGAAGACTTTAAAATTAGCGGTTCATTCATAAATCAGCATGCTTGCGGAAATACAGGCTGGAAGACAGAACACAATGAGTGCAGCGCTGAAGGGGGGCGGGGATACATAAGGTCTATATATCCTCATATTTTTTGTCCATCTTTTATATAATTTTTTTAGTTAGTTTAGTTGCCTACCTACCAATGGTAGACAGTGCTTCCTTAATGGAGTAGGCCCATAGAAGGTTTTCTATGATCAAGGGTTCAATATAGTCTATAAAAAAAATGCCCAAGGCACTCTTATTAAAAAGCCTTAGTCTCATGGACTGTATGCAAAATATGTATGTATGTGACAATGAAGGCTTTTTAATTAATAAGAGTGACATTTTTATCTAGCTTTCAATATTTATTTATATTTTAAGATTGTAAATGTTTTATTGCACTTTGTGGTACATTTTGTAATATATTTTGGATTTTGAAGATTTAAACAAAATATATTTTCAATTTAAATAGCTGCGCTGTTTATAATATATATTTAGCATATATTTGAAATGGGTTTCAGAAATGTTTTTTTTTATTTATTTTTTTTATCAAGGACCCCTTTCATAACCCTAAACTGGTTTTGGAGTTGCAATGAGCCCCAGTTTAAGAAATCCTTGTCTATAGTAATAGGACAATTTTTAATGCGCGTTTATGTTTGTTAGCTGCTGTCCACAGATTTATCATTGACTCGATTGCAAAGTACAAGGACAGTTATACAAAATCCATACATATAATTAAAATGTGTAAGACTTAGTAGGTTATTGTGTTTGTTCATAGTCTTATTATCCACTCACAATGTTCTCTGAATGTTTGACTCCTTGGCAGAAATACCGTATTAATTAGCAATTTGAACTTTTTTTAAAAAGCCTTTTGTCTGGCTCCAGTCAGAGTGGGCAATATTCCTAAGCCCACTCTCATAAATCTTTGGCAAAGTCTTGGGAGTACAAACACAACTGGGCCAGCAGCACTTGTTGTAATAGGCCTTATCTTACTGTAGGATTAGCGCTCAGCAGAGCAAAAAACGCCATTTTGCCACAGCCATTTGGGAGAGCATTAGGAAGTTCCACATAATGCTTTTTCTTTGTAATTGTTCAACAAATGAAAAAGGAAATCAAGCTATGCCACTCATGTTCAACATTCTTCACAAAGGGCTTCGGTGGGAGCAGGACTATTGTTAAGTGAAGTAAAAAGCAGAAAACTTTAGTTAGGGACAATAGGAAAGTGACACATAACTCACAAGTTAGTTCATTGTGCTGTAGTCATGAACACTGGGTCTTTGGTAAGCCATGCTGTCACAAAAATGTGAAAAAAGCATTTGTTCTTCTATTCAGAAGTACTTTTCTTTAAATTGTTTGGTAAGCTCATATGCAATATGCCTGTAAATCATTTTAAAAGGACATTAAGTTTAAGCACATTGGAGTGAATGAGTGGCAGAGGCATCAAAGGCCCTTTGATCTGTTTCACCAGAGTTTTTTTTGGTACAAAATCATGAAAAGTAAGGGGAAGAGGTGAAGACGCTGAGTGATATGGCGCATAACGGGGGCCCGGGGTAAATGTTTCAAGTGCTCAATGGGGCGTTCAATCTTGCAGGTGCACGTCTTTTGTCACAGTATAGAAGGCAAGCAGGGCACTCTTGGAGCATCCGGCGGCTCAGATCAATAGCTTCCCAGAAATGCATTAGTTTTGAGTCAAGGTTTGACTGTTTGACACACCATGTCTTATTTTGTTTCATCTCTTGATGAGCTTCAATCATGGACAGGTGCCATCTATGTGACTGCATGATCCACATCGCTCAGGGTGACACTGACAGGTGCAAAGAAGGCCTGCTGTTGGGATGTTCAAATTATTCTTTGTTATTTTAAAGCTGCATTACAGAACTTAAGCCACTCTATCTCTGGTTTTTAGCTGATTTCTGCTGAATTAGCAAGACCATACTGCTACTAAAATCTGTTTTGTACTTATAACATGCTCACATCGACTATAATAACACAGAGTGCAAATAGAAAACCACATAATGAATCAAAGAAGAAGTTGCTTTTACACAAGCTGAGGTAAAAAATAATGTCCAGTCTGCGAACGAGTCATTCTTTTGAATCGTTATTTTGAACCAAATATGGCTCGAGTCAGCACAGATCTACAAGTTACTCAATCAAACTCACTTTTGGACATGTCTGACAGTCACTCCGACTCTGAATGAACTAATATCCAGGAGTATATGATCCTATGATGCAATAAGAAAATAAACAATATGAAGTGTCTCACAGGCAATTCTGGGAATGTCAGTTTATGGCTCTAAGATGATTTGTTCCTTTTGCTTTCAAAAATGTACAGTTTTCCGTGTGTGTGTGTGTACATTCGATTATAAAAATATTTGATTTCTTGCTAAGGTTAATATGGGTAGATTCATAAAGTACCAATACCATAGGTTCTTACACAAATAAAATATAACATTGGGTTTTTATTTATTTATTGAAATTAAGTTTAATTAAAAAATAAATAAATATCACAATTAGTTATTTATGCAGTCTGGACTTGGCATATTAAAGCTGAATAAAATAAAAATTTTGCTATTACTGCATGGCTTAAACTGCAATTTATACAGTATGATTATAATTAGGCAGTTAAGCATTTCATTGCAATAACAAACACTAACGTTCATGCTAAGCTAGTTCTAGTTTTGAAAAACCTGCCTATAGTTATACTGAGTAACCTGGTTCTGCCTCACCATTTACAGTAAATGTGAATTACCACTTGTGATTTCAGCTATGCAGTATACTGATCCAAAACCTACAAATATCCACTGTCTACACTTTCCATCAGCTTAGCTCCACAAGGAGGAGTCCTGCCCCCTGCCCCAAACTTGATTCTGTTGCTGTCGAGTAGATAGATTATTATTTGGGTGGTGATAATGGATAGTGCTGAAGGAAGAGAGCATGAAAACATATCCAAAACAATTTAGAAACTTGATGCCAACAATTCTCCTGTGCTGAAGAATCTAAGATTTTTTTTTTTTTTTTACCTTCAATCTTATTATGATATACAGTGAGGAAAATAAGTATTTGAACACCCTTTGCAAGTTCTCCCACTTGGAAATCATGGAGGGGTCTGAAATTGTCATCGTAGGTGCATGTCCACTGTAAAACATAATCTAAAAAAAAAATCACAATATATGATTTTTTAACTATTTATTTGCATGATACAGCTGCAAATAAGTATTTGAACACCTGTCTATCAGCTAGAATTCTGACCCTCAAAGACCTGTTAGTCTGCCTTTAAAATGTCCACCTCCACTCCATTTATTATCCTAAATTAGATGCACCTGTTTGAGGTCGTTAGCTGCATAAAGACCCCTGTCCACCCCATACAATCAGTAAGAATCCAACTACTAACATGGCCAAGACCAAAGAGCTGTCCAAAGACACTAGAGACAAAATTGTACACCTCCACAAGGCTGGAAAGGGCTACGGGGATATTGCAAAGCAGGTCCACTGCTTGGCAATTGATCACCATTCGGTGGGCCTCGAGTGTGTTCACGTAGTAAAACTGCGTAGCGCTTCTGTGGTGGACGTCACACGCATCACACACATGACCAGCGGCGTCGGCCAATAGTGAGCCTGCATGTGACGTAGCCCTACGCTATCATACTACGTCATCTGACTAGAGGCCCACAGAGAAGGAAATGAATAGTTGAAATAAAGTCGTTATTTTTGTTAGTTTTTGCACACAAAAAGTATTCTTGTCGCTTGATAAACTTAAGATTGAGCCACTGTAGTCACTTGGACTATTTTAACGATGTCTTTAATAACTTTTTAGGGGAACAAGTTTCAGTTCCTTAGAAGCCTATGGAGGAGTGATCCAGCTCTCAGATTTAATCAAAAATATCTTAATTCGTGTTCCGAAGATGAACGAAAGGATTGGAACAACATGAGGGTGAGTAATTACTGACAGAATTTTCTTTTTTGGGTGAACTAACCCTTTAACTATGAATTTTGTCTCAAACTCCTAATTACTATTTATTAATAGTTAGTAAGGTAGTTAAGTTTAGGTATTGGGTATTAGGGATGTAGAATATGGTCATGGAGAATAAGGCATTGATATGTGCTTTATAAGTTCTAATAAACTGCCCATATTAGTTGTTATGGGTCTGGGTGCAGCAACGAGGAAATGTGATCTTTATGCAGCGGTCTTTATTAAGCATAATCTCAAACTTCCTCGAGATACTAGGAAATCTCCCACATGGGACAGAACAACCAGGCTAAAATCATTGACGACAGACAACTAGACACTAAACTCAGACTTAAATACACAGGTAACAGAGAGGAACTAATAATTAACCAATGAAGACGGTGACCATATGGAAACAAGGGAGTGTCGGGAAACTGAACAAATGCAAACAGAAAGTCCAAACACAAACTGACATGTAACACTAGTGATATGCATGCTAATAAGAAACTTGTTCATAGAGGGAATTGGACTCTAAAATAAAGTGTTAACCATTTTTTCTTCTCTTTCTAAAAAAAAGAATAAGCAGTTGCACAATTGGTTGAGAGTGGTTTGGTTTGTTTTGGTTTATTTTCACTTTCTAACTTATTTTCACTTTCTAACTAAATGTACATCCGTTCCCATCATTACGGCTGAATAAAACCCATCTGAACATGTGCTACGTTCCCAGGTGAATCCGTAATGTGAATTGATGAAAACAGGAGCGCTATAATTTGTTTCCATTAAGCAATCCTTTTACAGCCAAATATTCTGCATTGAAATTAAATGACTAATGGTAAAGCGCAAAAGTTACTTGATCTCTCTGACGCAGTGTGCTCTCTTCAAAAACAAACAAAAATCCAGGGAAACCTGCTGTAGTAGATTTATGTCGGTTTCACAACATGTTAAGTGTGAGTTATTGATTTTGTTGTTTATCAGTGAGCAAAGACAAAGCACAAGAGATCTGGTCTGGAGTGAATCAGCTGGATAATATTGGCAGGTTGTATTGTAAAATGCCACTTTGTTGGCATTATTATCTTTCACTGCCAGCGTATTGTCCTTTTTATGATGAAGGATATGTTTGAATGGTAATTTGGCATGCAGTTCATTGAAGTATGGGTTTTGTGATGCAAGTGGAAAGCTATTGATTTCATTTCAAGGGTCTTATATCACTCTTTCATGCAGGGAGTTTGACTTTTAGTTGACTTTTTTAGAAAGGAAATGTGGCTTTGGATCTCTTCGCAAAGAGGAGCTGCCCAATTATCATGCATTTGATAAGAACCGTAACAGACAAAGTCTTGTGAAAGGGCTTTGCTAATAGCCTCAAAGACCTGCACTTTGTCCCTTTGGGGTTAATGTTCCAGTAACCAATTACACTGGCAAATCAAGGGAGGCCAAAGCATCGCTGGGTTCAAGAGTCGGCACGCACAGTGCAGGTTCACTTGTTAAGACATAGAGGTAGGGTATTAAGGTTTATCAAGGGTGTCAGGCGAACATAAATCTCAGGAACACTAAATAAGAAAGGGATTAGGAGTCCTTACCATTAATAATGTATTTCTTGCCATTTACAATATGTGTCACTTAGAAAAGGCCAGTGTGATTCCCATGTGAACTCTAATATGTTGTATTTGCCATATAGTTTTGAAGGTCATTTTGGTTAATTAACTGCTACATATTTAAGCAAAAAAAAAAAAAAGATTCAGCTTTTAGTCTTTTCTAGTCTTTTTACACTCGCAAACAAAATGAACTCACATTTTGATTGGTTCTTTGCATGTTTTCATATTCAAAGCAAATCATTGGACACCATAAAAAGCTAAATGCTAAATTTAGTTGATATATATGAGCTTTTTTATTATTATCAAGATTTTAGGTTATAATGCACATTAACATGTAAATGAAATTGTGTGTGTGTGTGTATATATACAAAGTATATAAAGTGTATGTATATGATAGATAGATAGATAGATAGATAGATAGATAGATAGATAGATAGATAGATAGATAGATAGATAGATATTATATATATATCCTGTAATCACTGTTCTACCACTTTAATCACCTTACAGTAATCTTTTTAAATGATCCTGTGTCTGGTAAATGGATTTTTAATTCATAAAGATCATAACAGACAATCAAATTTACATACATATATAGTAATCTAAAATAAACAGTAACACTTTATTTCATTTGTCCATAAGTAACTTTGCAACTACATGTCAACTACTAGTCATTAGAGTTTTAGTAGAGTGTCTGCTTAATATCTGCTAACATTTTATTGTGATCGTCCCCCTACATGTCAACTCATTCTACTAACCTAACTGTCTCTGGACAGTTATTTTTGCGGCTGACCTTATTGCATGTGCATTTTCAGGAGTTTCCCTTTCAGATGCAAAATGTATGGCAGGAGAGTATTTAAAATAATCAGTTTGCCCTGGTCAATTTATTGGTATTTGCAGCGCCCAAAAAAACATGTCTTAAACCAGATGCTAATTCGCACTGCTCTTGGTAGATTGTGTTGGTCATTATGGAAATGATCCGGCTGCATCTGTTCTTTAATTTGCGCATCGTCATTAGATCACGCGCAGAACTTTCCACTCCCATCAGCACTTTTTTTGGAATAGTGCTTTCATACTAATTTGCCCTGTTTAGTAAATATGGCTCTAATACTTTAATGAGAGTTAGTTGACATGTAGTTGCAAAGTTACTTATAGATAGTAGAATTTCTAAAGTGGACCATCAAAATCAAACAAACTAGTAAATTGCTATTTACACTCACCTAAAGGATTATTAGGAACACCTGTTCAATTTCTCATTAATGCAATTATCTAATCAATCAATCACTTGGCAGTTGCTTCAATGCATTTAGGGGTGTGGTCCTGGTCAAGACAATCTCCTGAACTCCAAACTGAATGTCAGAATGGGAAAGAAAGGTGATTTTTAAGCAATTTTGAGCATGGCATGGTTGTTGGTGCCAGACGGGCCGGTCTGAGTATTTCACAATCTGCTCAGTTACTGGGATTTTCACGCACAACCATTTCTAGGGTTTACAAAGAATGGTGTGAAAAGGGAAAATACATCCAGTATGCGGCAGTCCTGTAGGCGAAAATGCCTGGTTGATGCTAGAGGTCAGAGGAGAATGGGCCGACTGATTCAAGCTGATAGAAGAGCAACTTTGACTGAAATAACCACTCGTTACAACTGAGGTATGCAGCAAAGCATTTGTGAAGCCACAACACGCACAACCTTGAGGCGGATGGGCTACAACAGCAGAAGACCCCACCGGGTACCACTCATCTCCACTACAAATAGGAAAAATAGGCTACAATTTGCAAGAGCTCACCAAAATTGGACAGTTGAAGACTGGAAAAATTTTGCCTGGTCTGATGAGTCTCAATTTCTGTTGAGACATTCAGATGGTAGAGTCAGAATTTGGCGTAAACAGAATGAGAACATGGATCCATCATGGTGGTGGTGGTGTAATGGTGTGGGGGATGTTTTCTTGGCACACTTTAGGCCCCTTAGTGCCAATTGGGCCTCGTTTAAATGCCTCGGCCTACCTGAGCATTGTTTCTGACCATGTCCATCCCTTTATGGCCACCATGTACCCATCCTCTGATGGCTACTTCCAGCAGGATAATGCACCATGTCACAAAGCTCCAATCATTTCAAATTGGTTTCTTGAACATGACAATGAGTTCACTGTACTAAAATGGCCCCCACAGTCTCCAGATCTCAACCCAATAGAGCATCTTTGGGATGTGGTGGAACGGGAGCTTCGTGCCCTGGATGTGCATCCCACAAATCTCCATCAACTGCAAGATGCTATCCTATCAATATGGGCCAACATTTCTAAAGAATGCTTTCAGCACCTTGTAGAACTAAGGCAGTTCTGAAGGTGAAAGGGGGTCAAACACAGTATTAGTATGGTGTTCCTAATAATCCTTTAGGTGAGTGTATATACAGTATAATTTGGTGTAATATCATTTGACTTGAAAGACTTGATTCTATGGACTATATTCTTTTTCTTGTTCTGTCCAATGCAGTGGTACATTAGACGGCTGTTAAAATGCATGAGGTATTTTTTGATGACATATGCTAGCTTCAAAGGACACAACTGCTTTTTAATGCTCATGTAAAAACATTAAGCTCTCTTGTCAGTGAGAAATAAAATTACATTGACTTTTTTAAAGATATGAGAGGAAACCAAACTTCATGTTTACTGTATTTACTCTTTGAAGTAGTTGAGACAGTCTGTAGAACCGAAACCGTGCTTGATATTTCCCAAAGGTGTTAAACAAACACGGCATCATGAAGTGCAACACTCTCCCACTCGATTGCCTATGTGCAGCCCCATGGGCAAAGCTGTCAATGTAAATCTGTGCGCTTACACATCTGCTGCTCAGGTATGAGTTTATTCCAGGCACCACACAATTCAAATCCAGATTTAATTACTGGAGAGTTTGCCGCTTCGGGCCCTAGGAAGGTAGTTATTTTAGAAATCCCAAGTAGAATCCCCGAGTAGAAAAGACATTTATTAAAGCTGCTGTCTGCTGGTATAGTTGTTTTCCATTAGCTTCTTAAAACTGTGCCGCCTTTGATTTGTCACCCTGTTCACGCTTGCATTTGTCTGTAACGGTGTTGGGGAAACTACTTGGAAACTGTAGATTTCCAGGCTGTAAGATGTGAACTACAATCAAGCTGTTTTTAAAGAAAATAAGCTGCTTAATAAAAAGTAGCTACATTAAAGCTATTTAAGGCAATGTTTTATTTTATAAATGGAAAACTATGAGATTAAATTGTTTGTTTTTTGTTTGTTCTGGCACAAAAAAACAATGTTGATCTCAATTATAGGGTGACAGCATTCAACTTGAATAATACAGTTTGGTGCACTTACATTTAAATTCTACAAAAACC
The DNA here is from genome assembly GCA_031834385.1 of Semotilus atromaculatus. NCBI lineage: Eukaryota > Metazoa > Chordata > Actinopteri > Cypriniformes > Leuciscidae > Semotilus > Semotilus atromaculatus. Next base: position 6,878,018 of record JAULUF010000019.1, on the reverse strand, counting down.
ACTCACTTACGTTCAATTATGCCATTCATCATCACTTTGATGTACGTTTTCAGTTATACAGATTAGTGACTGAATAAAAAATTAAGTGATATAAAGTAGAATATATCTGAATATGTCTCAGGAAAGGATGTACATCCTGGCATTTACTGAGTACAGAGGTTCAGATGAATCAGTGAATCGTTTCTGACCAAAATTAATCAGAATCAGTCACAGACTCCCAGTGCTGAGACAGAATATGTGTTTATTATTGCCTTAGGCCTCTTGGTTATTGTGTGTTTAACTATAGTTGCTAAAATTCAGTCATCATACTAGCCTAATACTGCAGAATCCTCTCTTCAGATGTTGTTTGTTGTAGTGGTACTTTCACAGACTTCATCTCAAGACTAAGGATTGGGAGAAATATTGTTACCATGAGATTTTGGTAGACATGTTGACCATATCGCATGTGTTTGCTTGAAACTACAACAAAGGCAGCAGATCTTATCATATGCTGGTTTCCTCCAGCTTTAGTGCTGGCAGTGATAACACGACGCAGCCAAGCAGATGGAGGAGACACGCTTCTCTCCATTGTACAGGACAAGACAAGCTGCTGAGAGGCAAACTATACACAAGATTTAGTTGCAGAGCATATGCAAGTGCCGCAAGCCAAAAAAAGAGAACAAGAAAACAAAATCTTATGGAAGTTAATGGAGGCGATCAATCATATAGTCCCAGGAGACACCATTTCTTGTGATATGGGGAATTAAGATTCATACAGAGGGAGATGGATGTCGACTTTGCATGTTATGATGGTAAACATCAGTTTTGGAAATGTTTTGCAAAGCTAAAAGCTATACTCATAATTTAAAATCGCTTGTTAGCTGTTAGGAACAGAGAAAGAAGGGAACACTGAAGAAAAGTCATTGGGCAACAGCTTTAATCAAAAAGACTGCACAGAGTAGGGGTTATACTGAAAAAATATCAGAAATGACACTAACCATTTTATGCAGACACAGCATTGCAATTTACATACATCATTGGAAGTTTAATGATCTCAACACTGAAAACCATTTTGATAAATTATCTTCATGCACTTGTATTAGAAACCTTTTTAGAAAATTGAGAAAATCATATATTAAAACCGTAAGGCATTTCTCCAAAAGCATGCTGCCATGCAGTGATTTATTTTTGTTTCTGTTGATCTCCACCTGAAAGCGTTCAGTGACAATTTTGTGATTATTCTTGAGTTTTGTCCTTGAAATGTTTCACAAAAGAACTAAGGAACAACTGCTTATTGATTCCTAGATTTTGAAAGTACATTTTCTTTCATTACCTCAAACATCTATAGTGTATTTTGAATCACAGGACACTTATTTTCATTAGCCTACATTTTGAATCCATTGTGACACACACAAAGCAAAAATATATATTTAATGCCTAACAAACCCCCCCCTTGATCCAAAGAGTGTTCAACAGCTGAATGCTACAGTGTCAGCTAAAAAAGTCCATATGGCAATTTATGTGAATTCAAAGAGTGTTAACTTTCTAAACATGAATGAACTTGCAAAATGAATTAAAAGTGTTGTTTGTTTTTCTTTTCTTTATAAAATGATAAAGAGACACTTCAGGGTCAGGGACAAACACCACATTCTCTTCAATAGCCTACAAGAAGGAACAAAACAGAACATGATAGTGTTTTCATGTCTTTCATACGGGTCATCTTGATTCAGCTCACACCTTCTGATTGTATGAGCGATTTTTTTTTTTTACATGTCAGGGTTATTGTTTGACCTCAGAGGATGGACCAGATCTCTTTTGCTTTGACTAGAAAAATCTGACAGGAAAAGGCAGAGGACTGTTTGTGTCTGAGATCGAGAAAGATTGCATGTACCATCAAGTAATGATTTTTATTATATTGATTTCTTTCAGCCAAATCTTGTCTTATTGTGTATTTCTTCCTTGGAAAAATAATATTGTGAGTAAAATATATGAGGGGAAACAAAGCATATTTCATTTGTTGCTGTTTCATATGATGCACATACAGTTCTGCACAAAGATAGATAGATAGATAGATAGATAGATAGATAGATAGATAGATAGATAGATAGATAGATAGATAGATAGATAGATAGATAGATAGATAGATAGATAGATAGATAGATAGATAGATAATATATGGTGGCAGTAAACCAATTGAAATGTTTTAATGGTAGCATTTGTAGATAATTTTTCTTTTTTTAATGAGTTCTCAATTGTGCCCTCTGATGAAGGCGAATAGCCAAGAGAAACTGAATCTGCAAACCATAAAAGACTCCCGGTGTAGTGAGCTTTGCCAACACAGCAGTCTATTAATGCCATCACCTTTAGACCATGTCACGAAGCCAGCAAAATAATGCTGCATCGATCAGGATTAATTAGTATTGATTTGAATTAATCTAGCAGAACAAGACCAATCTGTCCACATATGGCACATCTGTCCAGTTCAGGGCTCAGTATTCCAATATATGAAAGTTACACATGTTTCATTATTTTTATTGCATTATTTAAAAGTGGTGTTTAAAATATTGCTGTCTTTATAATAAATGCATGTTTATTCATTTTCTCCAGCAGCTATCATTAAGACAATCGATTGGATTTGGTGTTGATGAATACATCTAAATGAAGTCTTTGTGGGACACTTTAACAATGTTGTCTTGTATAACTGACAACCAGGGTGAAAATTCAATTAAAGCTGTCAGAACAGATGCTTTTGCAGAACTGAAGTTCTTAAAGCAAAGTGAACCTCTGCTGTCAGGTTCAAAAGGGCCATTAATGTAACATGTCAGCAAGACAATGTTGCATTTGAAACTGTGCAGAGCTGCGTATTGAGACAATGAAGGACAAAGTCGTCGTCAGGTATTAAACATAACGTCCACAAAAGGTTGAGAACATTTACATTGTGTACTTAAAGGCAACCAAAACACATTCAGAAAGTGTGTTTAATTCATTTCAATTCTGGTAGGGATTTTTCTTTATCTTTGGAGCCATGCAGACAGGATTAAAGGTTTGCTGGGGATTTTACATTTATTCATTTAGCAAGAATGATGGGACTGATAGGGTTATACCAGTCATTACTAATACAGGTAATTTCATTAAGGAATTGATGATGGCAGGCGCATTGTGGAGTCCGGCTGGCGGGCAGAGAAGTATTACATCAATAACAGCAGTCAACAAGTAGAACAGATGTCGTCACAAGGTGGACCTTTAGGAATCTATCAGTCCCAAATAAGGCTAGGACTTTTAGAAAGTTCAATGTCTGTGTATTTCTGATTAATTTAAATGCAAAATGCACTTGCATGTTATTAGAGCCGTTTAAAAGGATGCAAAGTAGTTGTGCATATAAGAACACTTTCCAACTTTATTTATGCATCACTTCTGACTCAAACATACACACACACAAACACACGGCGTCACCACCTTGCGTCATCACAGAATAAATGAAGTGTTTATACATTTATGCATTTGTCAGATGCTTTTATCCAAAGCAACTTAAACTGTATTTACAACCCGATCACACTGGCCCTCATTTATCATTCTTGCGTAGAAACGGGCGTATATGTTGGCGTAAGATTATGCTTACACTCCTCTCACCGCCTGATTTATGAAGCTGTGCGTACCTTTGAAAACCAGGTGCACGCAATACCTGCCCTTGATAAATGCGGCGGCTGAAAACGATCGTCATTAGAATAACACGCCTCTAAATATTCAAGTCTCCGCTTCCCCCACGCCCTCATTTTACGCCATGGACACACGGAAGACGGCAAAGAAGAGAAACTTCTCCGACAAATGACCTATCACAATGCATTATTTTACAGCACGTGTTTTTAAACAATTAGCATTTCATTTCGTATCACGTCACATGTATTGGGGTGTACAATAGTGATGATGATGTGATGTGGAGTACCATTCATTCACATTAATAATTGCATGCCAATTTGTAATATTCTTATTCTTATTATTCGTGTTCGCATTTATGAGGAAAAAACAATGATATGGATGTGAGCGCTCTGAAAGGGGCACTAAAATATATTTTAAAACGTTCACAGAGGCATCAAACAGAAAGCACAAAACCTTTCTTTAAAGTGAATTTCGTTTTGTATTAATTGTATCTTAATTTTAATCAATGTTTCATCTACCAATTGCCTGGATTTAATAAATAAGAAGTAAATATAGCAGACGATAGATAATCACGAAGTCGCTGGCGCGTGAACTGGAGCTCTCATAAATGAACCGAAACTCAGCGTATTAGCCTCTCTCACAGACATGTCTAGTCTACTTTTAAACAGAACAATTCAAAACGAAAGAAAACAGACACAGACTGCTCTCTGGTTTATGTGATCCGTAGGAAATGTGCATTTCTCTCTGGCGCATTCTACTGAAGATCGCGAGTCAGCATCGTCAACTTCATCTTTGCAGCCGACTCAAAGAAAACACTTCTTTATTAATAAACAATTAAAATATATCCTTGCTATAATTCATAATCATTACTTTTGACGGTTCTTTGTGAAGATTATAATTAGCCTATACTATGTGGCTGTTGTTTTTTTTTGTCATATATTTTAGTTTGTCAGTGCGTTTTGTGGTGTTATGGATTGTTTGTCTGCGCATTTCCGCACTAACTCAAAACGTGCGTACATGTACACCACCTCCTGAGCTGGCGTAGGATTTGAGCGTGCCGTACACCAACGTTCATATTGATAAATCTCAAAGTCACCGTGGTTTTGGGTGTACGCAAGGTGTACGCTGGAAATTTGGTGTACGCACTTTTGATAAATGAGGGCCACTAAATACGTGTCTATTGCACGTAGTGTGTTTATCGTGTTATTTATACGCGAAAATGAGTTTTTACGTGCATATGATACGCATGGGTTGTTAAGGGTAGGTTTAGGAGTGGTGTGGGGTACGTGTGTATTATACGTTTGGGTAGAATTAGTTGTGTTGGGTGCGTGTGGATTACACCGCAATGAAGTGCGTATCAAATGCACGCGAAAACTGTGTATCATATGCACGTAAAAACTAATTTTTGCGTATAAATAACACGATAAACACACTACGTGCTATAGACACGTATTTACGTGAGAATGGGCTGGTATTTAAGGTATACTGTACTTTTTTGATCAGTTTATAAATAAAAATGTATTTATAAATAATGTATTAATTTCTAAATAAAAATGTATAAGCAAAACATTTTATTTATAAATAAATAATTATAAATAATAATTAAAGCATGCATAGATAAATAAAATAATTTATAAATAAGTTTTCACTTTGTTTTGTCTGTTGGCTATAATTCCAAAGTGTTTGTCATTCATTTAACATGGACGAAGAATTAGAATTGTGTGGACACCCAAACTCCACTCTCATAATTTCAGAACCATGGGCATTCATTTTTCCTGTTTGCTTTCTTCTAGATGTTGGAACATTGCTTCAGGGATTTGCTCCCATTCACATTCAAGTGCATCAGTGAGGTCAGGCACTGATGTTGGGCAAAGGCCTGACTCGCAGTCGGTGTTCCAGATCATTAGATGTTCAGGTCTGGGCTTTGTGCGGGCCAGTCAAGTTTTCCCCACACGACTCCTTAAACCCTTTATATTTCATGGACCTTGCTTTGTGCACTGGCATCATTGTTAAGCTGGAGCAGGAAAGGACCTTTCAGAAACTGAAAGTTTGCACTATATGGATCATTCAGTTCTGTCTCCGCAGAAATGAATATAGCCAAACTCATTAATTAGAAGAGGCCATGAAGAGTGTGGGCCACCAGCATGTTTTGATTCACTGTTCTGACATCACATACTATTTACAGCGCAGCAAACTCAATAATAGAATAATAGGACACATTGTCTCTGAGCCCTCTGGAAAAATATACAGAGTTGTTATGAATGTAATTTAATGGGACAATCTGTGCCAACAAGATGGCATTCAGCATCTATCATACTGAATGCATTTGCCATGCTCAGACTAATAATGGAATCATGCGAGTCAAAAAAGACATATTTTTGTGACTTGATGAATTTAGTTTGTTTCAGTACACTTCATGCTTAAATTTTGTTTTTTCCCTGGGGAAACACTTTAAAGTCAGCAAGCGAAGTGATTATATCACTTGATGCGACGTTAACTCTTCAAAGCGCATCCCAAACAGTCAATAATTTAACAACCAAACTGAAATATGTAGACAAAGTCATGAAAGAAGACATCCTTTGAGTGACAACTTGACTCTGAATTATTCACAGCGTCAGATCATCTGCACAACAGAAATTTGTAGGTATATAAGGTATATAGCTTACTGTTATGTCATCTGTGGACTGCTTGGAAAAAAATCATAGAACTAAAAATAAAAAAATGCCATTACACAATTTAAGGCTTGTGCATTGAGAATCGACTGTTAATGACTGTCGTGAGTGCAAATGAGAGACCGAGAGAGGGAGAAGTGCTGAATACTGCCGTCTGTTCCCCAGGAAGCATTTAATTAATTATCATAATTGACATGAATAGCAGCTGTCAGGCTCAGTGACTGTGCTAGAAGTGTGGCAATAGGAGAAAAGTGGTGCCGGTCTCTCAGGGACGTACTGCATTGCTTCTCTATTGACCTGCTCACATGGAGGCCTCGGGCTTGAAGAGAGTCTGTTTACTTATTGGCTTCAATCAGCTGGCTGCTTTCTCAAGCTGTTTATTCTTCGTCATCCGTCCTGTCACTGGTGCTGTTGGCAGGAGCAGAAATGATTTATACACTAGTATTCAAAAGTTTGGGTTCAGTGAGATATACTGTATACAGTAAAGACTTTTACATCCATTTCAAGTAAATGCTGTTCTTTTGAACTGTCTATTCATCAAAGAAACCTGAAAAAAAAAAATGAAGCAACACTTTTTTCAGCAATGATAATTATAAGAAATGTTTCTTGAGCACCAAATCAGCATCTGAAGACTGGAGTAATAACTTTTCCTTTTCCATCACAGGAATAAGTTGTATTTTAAAGTGTATTGAAATAGAAAACAGTTATTTTAAATGTACTGTTTAATTCGGTTTTTACTGTATTTTTAATCAATGTTTTTTTTTTTTTTTTATCTTACTGACCCCAAAATTTGTAATCGAATTGTACATCTAACAACATATTTTGCACTCTAAAGGTATGAGGATTTTCATTGACTCTTTATGCAGGTTACATCATTACATCAGTAGGCGGCAGAAAGCCACTCTGTTTCTGAAATTGCATACTGTCTGAGTAGGTACTACATTTGAATTTGAACTTACTTTGAGACTGTTAAAAAATATAGTATGAATATGGGTAGTATGAATTAAATACGGATGTACTACATCCACCATGTTATTATTGTCACATGACCTACAGCATCAGTTGTTTCGCTCGACCTCTATTCATATATCCTCTCCCGTGGCCTCATGGGATAGTAAAGTGTCCATCGAATGCGCTCTTCAGAATCTCACCGGGAGTAGTAGGTTCCGAGTACCTTTCGCCTAATGTTTTTTGAAAACTAAAGTCGGACGTACTACTCTTTTGGCATACTGCTTTTCGCATAAAATAGTAGGGAATTATTCAATTACGGATGCAGCGACTGTCTTTATGAATGAGTCATTAGACTTAATAATTTCATTGATTTGTTCACAACCTGAATTATTGCCACCCTTCCCCCATGGTAAGCTTTGGTATGATTCGGCCACTGCCCATAAAATGACCTTGTCACTAAGGTTCTCTCCAATTTTACTAGAAATTCTTACCAAGTCCTCCCAGTATTGGCACTTTCACTCTTCCCAGAGATTAAGACCAACCCTGACCAATCCAGCTTGCTTTTTTTTTTTTTTTTTTTTTTTTGCAGCACAAAAAAAAAAATGCTGTTGCTTACTTAGCCATTTCAGTTTCATCAGTGTAACATCCTACAAGGGTCCTACAGCAGTGGTCTTGTCTCGCTAGCTTCTAATGCTACTTCTGTGGGCGTTCATTTGTTTTGCCACACTGAGCCTTAACAACAGGGCATGAGCAGAGGAGTGTGTTTCCTTCCAAGCATGTTATACAACAGCCACTTGGGTCTAATCAGCATCAGCTGTGACGAATCGTATGGAAAAACACTTCAGAGCGAATCAAGGTGGAGAGACACGACAGTGGCTAGCACTAATCCTGTTTCGGGGACAACGACCTCTTCCCGTATGAGTTCAGGGCCACTGCCACCACCACCTTAGTTTCATGGCCACAATTAGAGCCCTTTCTCATATTCTTGTGGACTTTACATCTTACATTTATTCATTTAGCTGACGCTTTTGTCCAAAGTGACTTACAATTGCTATACATGTCAAGAGCCTCTGGAGCAACTAGGGGTCAAGGACACATTGGTGTCTCACAGTGGATTCGAACCCGGGTCTCTCACACCGAAGGCATGTGTCTTATCCACTGCACCATCACCACCCACTTGTGAAACATCATCAGTCATTCAAATTCAAAGTTCACATCGAGCCAAGGACAGTTGAAATCCCCAGATTTGTTCTTGCTCTGCCCATTTAATCAGTGGATCAGGAGGTGTAGTAGTAGTAAAGATACTACTGCTATTGTGTCACGAAATATAGTTTTATGAGTTTTACAAATGAGAATGTAGTTGTTTGAAGCTTAAATCTGAAGTTTATTTATAAAGATAACGCCTATTTGAAAATTTGCCCTGACATTTCTGGAGTTGTGAGATCCAGGCAATAACTGGGTGCTCAGCACTCATGTACCCTGCGGAGAACAGCCTTACCTCGGCTAGTCCATAGTCTCTGGTCGTTTTACTAGTGCGCTGACTTTGTACATTTGACTGAATTGTTTGCTTGTTTTTATTTCTGATTGTATGAGCTTCTTATATTTTATACCTGTATAATGGCTATTATTGTTAGGAACCCTTATCTACAGTATATATACATACATTGTAAAAAAAAAATGATAGCATGGCTGTCTGATTTATTTTTATTTATTACTTAATTTGGATTTTTAACATTAGGCCTTTATTATTTTATTAATTTTCAAATAATCATTAATATTTATATACAGTATATAATACATGCGTAGTGCCATTCTTGATAGTGTGCATGGCTATATTTGTCTGTGGCTTTCATTGCTCTCCATCTCATAATCAGAAAGTGTGTGCTTAAGTGTTAAAGAAAACAAGAGCAGAAAAAGAGGGAGAGGGAGAATAAGGGGCCTTGGCATTTTTATTGCGCTTGTACATTTGAGGATCCAACTAATTAAGCAAATAAATCTTAGGGTCGGTTTACACTGCCGGCAATTTGAGCTGCTCTGCCTACATTGATCGCAGCTCTCCGCCTGGCTGAGCATCACTGACCTGGAGAGAGTGAAATTGAGATATTGCACATGTAAGAATCTCTCAGAGGGGTGTACTCGACAGAGGACCATGCCATCCGTTTCAACGCCCAAGGGGTCACGCTAGAGCCATAAACAAGATTTAAAAACTTTGAAGATCAAGCAGTTTGATGTCCTTCCACTTTACAAGGTTGTTGTGTGATCACGAGGCAGTGGCTAGCAAGGAAAACTGTCTTCAGATTAACCCTACCCAAGTCTCTAAAGATTTACTTTGTTCCACCAGTCTAAGGTAAACAGTTTTTTTTCTTTGCAAAACATATAACACAGTATTAATATTCCAATACCAGGTTTTTAAGTGATATTCACATTCACTTATTCATATATTTTATCATTATAATGAGAGATTCATAATTACTGTTTTTCGCTTGATGTTTGTTGTAAATCTCAGTACTGCATTTGTTTTTGAAATTCCCTTGAATTGATGATACATTTACAGCAGGTCCCAGTGGCCGGTGTGAATATTTAAGAAGAATCAAGCCTTGCAGAGATGGCTCTGTCCTGTCCAATTATTAATCTTTCACTGATCGTTTCAGTGCTTAGAAGTCTTCCTCTGCTGGGACTGGGGAATGGTGGTCATTTACACTTTTTGTACTGACAAATAGAGAATAGAGAAGTAGCTGCCAATGAACATTTTAAATATATAATATTTTTATACAGCAGCTTAGCTGATTGCTAATTGATTATTTTTGTGGACGCTTTGTGGTTACTGTTTGTTTCTAAATCCTTCACATCACCTTGAATAAAATATTTTTAAAAAATTGTGCCAAAAAAATCTATATATAAAACACCCACTGATACATTGACAGAATCCTTTAAAGAGGATTATACGGTTTTGATGGAAAATATCATTTTATGAATTTATTCCTTTATTAATTATATTTATTTGTTTATTTTATCTTTTTATTTAGATATTTTATATATTATTTTATAAATAATTGTAATTGTATTCATTTAGTTACTTATTTGAATGACTTTTCACTTAATTATTAAATTCACTTTAACTATTCGATTATTGGTATATCTGAATCCATTTGAAAATAAAATATAAAATACAGACTGATATTCCAATTAAAGACTGATTAGCATTTTAGATGTGACTTTCATTTAGATCTTTAATTCATCTAAGTATTCAGAGTCTCGCTTATTCAATTAAGTGAATCATGCAGTCACAAGGTGGCTATAGTCAAAAGTTAATATTCATAGTAGAACTTCTCAGAATCTAGAAGAATTCAGAGTAAATTAAGTTTAACCATGGTCAATAAAACATTTGAGGAAACACTAGGCTTATACCATGGAATGGCCTCATCCAGTTCTGGGATATTGGAAAAAAACTGAGCCTTTTTCTTTCATCATGTATTGTGTAATATAATACTCTTTACCCAAACATTTTCACTCACCCGCAGAAGGAAAGAAACGTATAGCAGATAATAAAGATGAAAGACAGAAAAAACTGTTATCTCTGCAAATGAGATTCAGTGGATAAGGCCCCTGAAAAGATGCAGTGAGCAGGATAATTTTGTGTGGTTAATAAGTGACTTTGATTCGGAGACATGCAGAAAGACCAACGCTCCTCTCTTCCTTGAGGGAGAGAAAGCAATCCGCTCAGCCAGTATGAGCTCACCTCTTTCTGACACTGCTGTTTTGAATAACAATTACATCTGCCTGATTCTCAGGGAGATGTTTCTCTCTCTCTCCTTCTCTGTGACTGTTCATTTCACACACTTTGATGGAAGATTTATTTCAATTTCTGTTATGAGAGCAGTCAGTAGGCATTGGATGTTTCAGCATTTGGATAACATTCCTTAACCTGATGTTTCGAAATGCTCAATGTCTGTGTTTTCCAGTCTACTGCACATGTAGCACAAATAAACATTCTTTACTGTTGGATTAGCCCTCTACTGTTGTAAGTCTCTCACTCCTGCATCCCTCAGTCTGTCAGGTGCAGACTTTGAAGCTGGTGTTTTTCTTTAACCTGTGCCCTGCTTTCCTGTGTGGTGTTCGGGGACAAAAGGACCTCTGGGCTTGCTGTCTGTCCCGAGTCATGGAGAGCTCAATCATGTGCCCTACGGGACCCCACACACTGCGCCTGATGGATGCTGTGGCCTCGAGGGAGATTTAAAGGGTCTTCATATACTCTGACTCAGCAGGGGAAAGCAAGAAATTTCCAATAATCCTGTATGTACTGTAAATTCTTAATGCAGCTATAAAGAGCAAGCGACCTTTAACACCAAGTTTTGTCGTGTGTGTGTGACCCAGGTAAACCCTCTGCAATGGGTGCAAAATGTCCCCACAAAGACTGCAATATCCGTTTGTGTGTGTTTGTTTGTATAGGTTTTTTTGTTGTAGTAGTAGTTAACTCAAATTCAGTTTTTGCAACCATTTACCCTTAGTATAAATGTTATTGTGTGTATTCATTATCCTTTGAGACAATCTATCTATTGTATATTGCTCAACCTTTCTTCTCAAAACACCCGTTTAAGGAAAGAGGGGTCGGGACAGGCACACAGATTTTAGGTAGAGCTCAGTTTGACGTCATAACCAGCCCGTTCTCATCCCAAGGCGTAATATAATGACGCTTTTGCCAAAGCGTCTATATCGAACGCGCATGGCACCCTTTAGCGTCAATATGAGACGCCGATATATATGGGTCAGAAGGCGCCTCCTAGCGGTCTAACCCTAACCCTACACCATACCTAAACCTACCCATCTCTCTGCGTGTTATATTGACGCTAAAGGGTTCCATGGGCGTTGGATTTAGACGCTTTGTCAAAGTGTCAGAATATGACGCCTTGGGATGAGGATGCAGCAACACATTATGCATCACGAACCTGGTAATGGAAGAAAGAAAATGTATTTACTGTCCAGTCAACTATTAGGCCTGGGGGTTATTCTCTCGCATTGACGACATGCATACAGATCACATTTACATTTTGCATTGTGAATGCAAAGTCATTTTCAGACAGCAGGCGGAAAAAAGCTTAGAAGAGAAAGTCGCTTCGAATGTCTGTACGTATCAATCAATTTCACCCTTCAAACCAGACACCATGAAGAATTCCAGCATTTGACAAGATGTTTTTTTTTTTTTTTGCCTCCAGCACAAATCTGTTTTCAGTATTTTTTTTACGCTCATGCATTTTTAAGTGCCTTGCGGGTCTCCAGCTTTACTCCAGCAATCACAACATGTTAAAAATCTAAGCAGTCGTCTTATATATTCGCTCTATATGAGTCCTACCCCTGAGATCTTTTCGTTAATTAAAGTAGAATGCATTTTAATTGTAACGTCTGAAACAAAATCCTTTAAATGTACGTTTAAATACGTTGTGCTGAGATGAAAACCACTGACACTTTCATTAGCTTTCGTCACAGTTAAAAAAAAAAACACAAAACTGCAGGAGATTTAAGCTATGGTAAGTTAATGAATGCAAAATGCTTTCAAAACTTACTCTTACACTGACTACTTCTGCAAGAAAGGTATGCATGCACAATTAATTAGGTGACAGTAACGCAAAATACATCAATTAGAATGACACCTACATGACACAGTGGGTTCGCATTTAGTTACCTGGCAACCAAATAGAAAGTCTTTGGTTATATAATATATAGGTGACACATTTTTTGGAATGAGAAGAAATTGGGTATATGTCCACTGTACTTCAGAATGTTGTCTTACATTTGACATGTCAGCTCTCATAAATACTTTTTGACAGCTTTTGGTCTATCTTCACTATCTATCACTTTGTACAAAAACATGTCAACATGGGTTGCCATTTACAACTCATTTTACCTCTACAATGGAGTATTATAGAACATTTACTGACAAAGCGGGAAGGTGCATGGGAATTACATCCAAGAATATTGAACAGAATGAGTTTGTTAAAATAGCTATTTGGCTGTTGGTTAACATTATCCAGTAGCCCTTTCTGGAACATAAGCAGAAAAGCTAAATTGTTAAATTTTTTGCTTAAATATATTTTGAAATAACAGAAACTGTTGAACTGGGCTCAATAAGACCGGAAACATGCATTAAGAAAGTAACCGGGTCAGTTTTAATGGCATGTCAACTAAGTTCTGAGGTTATATCCAGTGTGTTCATTAATGCAGATGTATAATAAGATGTATAATCTCTATCCTGTAACCTGAATCCTCGACAGAATTATGAACTTTCAGAACTGAACAGAAAATCTCTGCTGGGGCTTTGTGGAGGCTTGAGATCAGGTGCATGAGAATGATTTGAAATGTGCTCAGGTGTTTTGGTTCACATCAATAGAATCAGAGATGAGAGAAAATGACTTTTCAATAGAAGGAATTTTACAGACAATATGAGTGAGACAGGCAGGCAGGTGATAGTTAAGGTCCAGGTCAGGTACAGTAATGGAAGACTAACCAGAAGAAGAAGAAAAAAAAATAACAGCTATTTAATAAAACATCAGGCATAGTCTATTAACTGATTAATTATTCAGATGCTTATTCATGTAGTACTTAAACCTATAAATCATACATTAGTCATGGTTTATTTTTTACATGCAATAGAATCACATAATGCCTGGTACACATTATATCATTTTGGGCTGTCCTAGACGAAAAATTACCAATTGTAGTGATTTCTGTGGTCGTGGCTCCTATATGGTGGTACAGTGAGAGAGGTTCAAAGACTTCCGTTGTCATGGTCCTGCGACCAAAAATAGCCTGCGATCATTTTCTGACTTTGAAGGATGCAGCCTCTGAAGTACGAGTCCTTCAATGGATGCAGCCTTGGAAATGGGAAACAGCTACAGTGTTTTTGCTGCTACGACCTACGTCTACTGACTAGCCAAAAAAAACACCAAATATTTCAGTCCCTTTCCTACACAAAAAGATTTTAACCTTTTGTACTTTTGCTGCAAAAACAAAGTGTTTTATAACTTTCATTTGTAATTTTTTTTTTTTTTTTTTTTGGACAAACTTGTCAAGAGCTATTTAACTATGTTTCTCAATCTGATTAAAATTTTCAATCTCAAAGTTAAAAGGTGTTTTAAAAAATTTATGGAAATAAAACTACTTCAATAACTACCAGGGAAGCTAAAATAAAATATAAATATTAGATGGAAAAACTAATGGCAACTAACTGAAAAAAAAAGCTGAAGTACTAAAATTGCTAAAACTGAGATACCAATAAATTAAACAGAAATATAAAAAGAAATTCAAAAGCATATAACAACATTACTACAAATTTTAAATAAATAAAAATTAAAAAAAAATACTGTAATATATAATTAATACTAAAATAACACTGGAGCCTGCAACATTTCTGTATGATGCTTCAGAACATTTTTGTAGAGACACTTATTTCATAACACAAATTAAAAAAAAAAAAAAAAAAGGCAAGACAACTGAAATGATTATGAGAATCCAAGCGTTTTCCCTTAAAAAGTGCAGTTGATAATAAGATGTTATCAGCAACAATGATAAGAAATGGGGGGAAGATAAGACATTGTCCTACTTTTGCTGCTGTGTCTCTTTGGCTTCAGCATTAAGATCCAAGCATGTCCGCTGAGTGACAGAAAGCAAATTGCTCTGAGATGAAAGAAAAGCAATGCAGGATTTTATTCAAGGGACAGAAGGTCACATACTTTTTTTCAGCTCTTCCAGTTATGTTTGATAGCTAGATATATACTTTAGTTTGATTAGCTCATTATTTTTATTGTAAAGGTAGACAAGTGCAATTCATTGGAGTGTGCGACAAATTATGCCCTTTTAATGTTTAATTATAACTCTGAAAGGAGCACCATTGTTGTACAATGCAAGTTGCAATTCTACTTGTATTCATAGTGTTGTCTGTCGCATGCATTCCATCTGCACAGTTCCTTGTCAAACAAGGGTTCTTTATGTTCAATTTACTGCGGTTTGATAGCCATAGCCACAATGAAAAGCTTATGTACACTGATAGCTTAGCTGTAGGCGTTAAAATAGTCCAGGACATTGTTCAGTCTAGACTGACAGTGCGTTTCTTTATAATGCCAAAGTGAGAGAGTTCGTTGCTAAAAAGGCATTCAAACCATGATGACAAGCCTCCCAGGAAAGTTAATGTAAGCCCTCTCTTTATATCACCATTTGGTGTCAAAAGTTCTTGTCTCTCAACTTTTGATCGATGATGATAATATTTCAAGTCTGCCACAGCAGTTCAACATTTATGTGACTCTTGAGTGCTTTATTTTTGGCTTGGTTAAGTCTTAGAGTTTAGTTGTAAACTGCAAGTTCAGATACGTCCTATATTTGGTTTATTTTTGATAGGATCAGATTAAGGTTTGCCAACATCGGCCTAATAGTGAGCATCTGTCAAGCTAGTTTTTGTGGTGTTTAAGATCTAACAGCAGAACCAGCCCGTTCTCATCCCAAGGCGTCATATACTGACGCTCGTGACATTTCGTCTACATTCAACGCGCATGGTACCCTTTAGCGTCAATATGAGACGCAGATATATATGGGTCAGAAGGCGCCTCCTAGCGGTCTAACCCTAACCCTACACCATACCTAAACCTACCCATTTCTGTGCGTGTTATATTGACGCTAAAGGGGACCATGCGCGTTAGATTTAGACGAAATGTCAAAAGTGTCAGATATGACGCCAAAGGATGAGAATGCGTTGGCAGAACCACACATGACAGTAGCGCCAGGCCAGCAGCCTCAGACCCGACGTTAGGGTCCCGTCCCAACCACTAACCATACCCTTCACTATAACTAAGCTCTACTTTAACGAATGCCCAACCCCACCCCACCACTAAACATACCCAGGGCTCAACATAAAAAAAAAAAAAATCCCCATTGGCCCCCGGGGCCAGTAGATCAGAGTTTTGCTGGTCCTTATATATTTTTACTGGCCCTGAAAGAAATATAAGGGAAAGCACTTTTCCATTAAACTGTATTTATTGTTTACAGAGAATGTGGTTTTCACAGGTATCCATTTTACTAAGAGATTCCACCTTTCCTCCTTTCAAGTCTTGCGCAGTAGGATTGAGAATAATAGCAATAATAATCATTATAGCAGAAGATAATATCTCTAGTCTATCATAATATTAATTATAAATTCCATTCAGAGCATATAGTGAAGTTTCTCTGAGTTATTTTGAATGAAAAATTCAGTGCTGCAAACTGTGGAAAAAATATTCCCCTTGTAGGTAGCCTACTTGGGACAGACAAGAAAGTGTTTTGATCTTCTGTCTATCTGATTCAAATCACAGTCTGCTAATTCAGTGGCAAGAATTTAATTGTTGTTTTTATTTATATTGTTGTCCATTTTTTGAATTTCAATGCCTCTTATATAATAATTATATATTAGGTCCCACTTTATATTAAGTGGCTTTAAGTACTTAGAAAAATAAGTACAATGTACTTATTGTGTTCAGGTTGTATTGTAAAACACTTTTGCTGCTATTGAGATGTGATACTGGTAAGGTTAGGGACAGGTGTGGTGGTATGGGTCGATTTAAGGGTAGGTTAAGGTGTAAGGGAAGGGTCAACTGTGTAATTACAAATGTAATTACATGCAGGTATTTTCAAAATATAAGTACAATGTAAAAACATGTATGTACATAAGTCCATTGTATCAAAGTAGTAACAAAGTAGTAAGTACTTAGTACTTAAAGCCACTTAATATAAAGTGGGACCTTATATTACTATCTATGTACCAATTGACCAATGTCTCTCTCGCGCGCAGACACACTCGGTCTCTTTCGCGCGCTTTGACATTTTAACACGTAATAAATAACCTAAAGTAACATTGACACTCTTCGCGCCACTGTGTATGATGTTTGCTGTTTGTTTTGCTGATGGGCAATCACTGACCCATCAACTAGCCCAACTACTCTTTTACTGGCCCCGGGCCATTGGGCATTGCATATGTCGAGCCCTGATACCCTTAATGACGATATAAGCTCCATCCCAACACCGGTCTGAAACTGCTGGCATGGCACTGTTGTCCTCACATTGCTGTGATGTACGGGTCTGCGGTTCTGCAGTTGGTTATTATTGGTGTGTTTAACACATCGGCTCTAATCGGACTCGTTGGCGGCAGTTCGCCCGATTTCGCATGTTGAATCAGTGTCTGGGCCATAATTGAGCTGTTCAGTTTAGCGAATGAGCCAATGCATGAGACGGCACTGACAGAAGGCTGTTCTAATTTTACGCCATCTTCCCTGAGCATTCCAATACTCTAACATTTTCATTCCGCCTGGAATGAAGAAAGTGATCGGCATGATTGATATTCAAAATGGTAAGCAAGTGCCGTTTTTTGTTTAGTGTATCTGCAGTCGTCTTAGTTTACATTTTTGAATGACAAATATGGACTATTGATACCTGCTGATATAGATAGTTATTTCCTTACACAAGATGCAGAACACATGTGCTAGTTGGCAGTCAGCTGTAGTCTTTGCAGCTGTTTGTCCCAGACGCAGCTGATGCAAGACGACAACACAGTCGGCTTTTGTGTTCTGCTAATTCTTTGTCTTCAGCTTGGTGTGTCACGGCCTTGAAATATTGCAATAATGCTGCTTTTTATTATGTGCACAAAGTGTTTTTAAAGCAAAAGCAACTTTAGACACTTGTTTGCTCAAATTCACTGCAGTCAAATTTTAGTGCTTGTTTACTGTGCTGTAATTGAATGATAAAAATAGTTGACAATTTTCATATAAGCAAAATGTCATGCTTGTAGCTCTTGTATATTCATTCAGGGCACTCAAGGATATTTTGTTACAGATCATGTCAATTCATGGTGCCAATGAGACATTGTTGAATCTGTCTACTTGCCATTCATGCTGTCAACAATCTGCCAATTTTTATTTATTGCAGATAAACACATAATTTGGTTACACTTTATTCTACAGTACTTGTACTTACAGTGTAATTACCCAAGAAAGTACTGGTAATGCGTGGGTTGAGGTTAGGTTTAGGGGTAGGTTCAAGGTTAGTACCTAGTTATAACCCAGTAATTGTAATTACTATAATAAGTACATATTTATCTGCATAACAGGACTGTAAAATAAAGTGCTACCCATAATTTTACTTTGTTTGGAGTCTGTCACAGAACCAAACTTCTGACTCTGACTCCATCCTTAGAAGTGCCTGCAATGAACAACACACACATGCTGGTATTGTTTTTGTGTCCAGTGTGCACTACTCTTTTAATTCTTAGTTTCTTTTAATTCATAGTACCTTTCCTCAGTAGGCCCTGTTTCCTTTACTTAGCAAGACCTAGCTCCAATTCAGTCAACGGTGACAGTCGTCTAAAGTCTGTGGTTCATAGGAAGTGCTGCAACCCTCTTAGATGTGTTCATTTCACACAAATGTGTGAAGGATTAGGTTAAACTTGTCAAAATGCCAAGCTTGTGATGGTTCCCTGAAAATCAGAATCAACCAGGCTCAAACGAAAGCCGTCTGTATGTACTGGGAAGTGAAACGAGTTTACACAAAGCGAAAGGTTAGCTACCATTGTATGTTTTTTATTAGCTACAGAACATATACATCTAAAATCAAGAGAGAGTGATGGAAGGGGAGAAAGGTTGAGAATGGTGAAATGGTGCTTACGAAGTGTTTTCCGACCCCCTTTTTTTTTACTATATATTTTTTATAAAAGTTTGATCAGCCATTATTCCAGTCTGCAGTGTCACATGATCCTTCAAAATTATTTCAATATGCTGATTTGGTGCTTAAGAAATATTTTTTATTTTTGTCAATGCTAAAAACAGTTAATATTTTCTGGAAACCGTAATGCATTTTCTTTTCTTACAGAATTTTTTGTAAAAATGTAAAAGTCATGATCATTTTAATGCATCCTTGCTGAATAAAACTAATCTCAATAAAAACTCATTGACCGCAAAGGCGGCGCAAACTTGCATCGCTGTACTATAGTTTGGGTATGTAAGAGGGTCCAGTTTTATGAATGATGTATTAGTTTCAGACCCCAGAAATTCCCAGTAGACTGTCCCAACTTTGCTGATGAGTTCCTACAATGCATTGCAACAACACCCAGAGCAGTGTATTTCTGTTCATTAACTAGACAGGGAACTAAACAAAACATCAAAGACAGAGAAAAACTAAGTCACACATCCTTAAACTAATCCTCATTCTTCTCCAGACTCCGGGCATGATGCTCCGTTCGGGAGCTCAGCTTCCTCACCTCTCCACCACGGCTCCGGGCAGATCCCTTTCTGCCCGCCTCATTACTTCAGCACAGCTTTCTCTGACTTTATTCCCTAACTTTATTCCAGTCCAAGGAACAATTTACAGCTCACTGGAAGAGTGGACAGAAGGGGACATATGTTAACAACAATGATATAAAAACATTGAGATGCTTTAAATCACAAATACAAATAAATGTCAGATAGTTCAGGTCAAAGATGCATTTCTAAGGTTCAGGAGGTCTGTAATTGGTCATAAAAATGGGAAATTGGACTTTACATATGACTCCATCA
Organism: Semotilus atromaculatus; assembly: GCA_031834385.1. Classification (NCBI taxonomy): domain Eukaryota; kingdom Metazoa; phylum Chordata; class Actinopteri; order Cypriniformes; family Leuciscidae; genus Semotilus; species Semotilus atromaculatus. The sequence continues at coordinate 6,858,196 of JAULUF010000019.1, read as the reverse complement.
TGCTTTACATCAAAGCAGCTGTGTTTTACACAGTCAAATCTCTGAAGCGAGGTGTATAATATGCTTCCTCAGAGGGAACCAGCCCCTCGGGCTTTCATGCGCAGTGTGTGGTACGTAACACATTAATTATCTGCTAAATCCAAGGTTTTTGCATTTATTTATGTCTTTATCCAGACATATTTTTTCTAGCTAAAATTGTGATGGCTTAATAAAGGGATTTTTCATGCGGGCCAACCCCCACCGAGTGCTCAGCAGGCCCTGTGCTAATGTTGCGAGGGCCATTAATGTAAATCAGCCATTTTAATTTTGTCACACTGGAACAGTGCAAGAGGTGGGGAAAAAAGCCAGTATGAAAAGCCTATGATTCTTCTGATCACATTATCAAATTCTGCAGAATTTTCTCTGAACAGCATTTTTTTGTTGTTGAATTTGTCACGCTGTGGAAAAGAAAGAAAGAAAGAAAAAGCTAGTCACAAAGTGAATGTGAAAGCACAGTTAAGAATGGAGAGAAAACTCATGTTTAGATAATGACCTTGATTATTCACAGTAGTTTAATGAGATGTAAATAACATCATGTAGTCAGTTATGACATGTTCACAAGTATGAAGGTCAAATGGGGTTTCTGAGAGCTACAAAAACAAGCAATTATGATTTGTTCTGTGATAGCTTGCCAGTTGTTGCCCTTCAAAAAATCTCAAATTTTTTAGGTATCAATCCATCAATAAAGTAGAACATTCAAGGATGGGATATGCATTTATATAAAGTATATTATATTTATATTAACATATTAACAGTGATGTAAAGTATTAGAGTAAATGCAATTAGCTACTGACCTTAAAGGTCCCGTTCTTCAGGTTTTTTTTAAGCTTTGATTGTGTTTACAGTGTGCAAAATAACATCTGTTCATGTTCCGCGTGTAAAAAAACAGTATTTTTCACACAATTTACTTATCTGTATACCGCTGTATCTCACTGTCCAAAAAACGGGCCGATGACTTCCTTGTTCTATGAAGTCCCTCCTTCAGAAATACGTAAGGAGTTCTGATTGTGCCAGCGGTTCCTGTGTTGTGATTCGACAGCAGCTTATCGCATGTTGCCCGGAAAGGTCACGCCTCTTACCATAAATTGGAGATGCATGCGCTGATTGTTATCGTAAAAATGTCAAACATATTTCCTTATCAATTTGAGCCGGAATCAGACCCGGAGAACATGGATGAAGAGAATCCAGAAGAACCTGTGCAAACACGACTTTTGCATGATGTTTCACAGTGGTAAGCTGTTTATTTAGTAGTTGTCATACTTTTAATTGGTTAAATAGTAATGTTAAATGTTACAAACTGTTATAAAAGCTTGTGGTATGGTTTTGTCCGTCTGTCGAATTAACAATGGTGTTGTTGAATTTTTAAAATAAGGCCATTGTTTATTCCTACCTTAGTTACACGTGTGCACGAGTTTTGATTAGTAATATATGTTTTATAGGTGTGCATGTAGTAATTGTGACAAAATGCCAACGGAGGTGGAAAACATCTGCTGCAAAGAAATACAAAAAGTACTGTAACACCTCCTAATTAAATCATTTTTTGTTGTGTATAGTTCTTTTGAAATTGTTTTCATCCAAACAACTTTATATAAATACACTTTATTTTTACCATGAATATACATGGTGACAAACACACTCTACAAACGAAACTCTTCCTCTTCTCCGTGGGAGCGCAACAAGACCACGCCCCCTTTTTTATGTATTCCTGTGGGCGGAGATTAGTCAAACTGTTCTAGTTACGTCCTTAAAAAAGGAAGTAGAGGGATGTAGTCCAAACCGGACGTTCGCTGTAGGCTTTGAAAGGGGACTTCTGTTAAATAAAATATCTCGCTAGGCATTGAACTTTGAGCTTTATAATTTTACAGGTATTATTTATGCTCTAACAGCAACATTACACACTAACTAAAGTTTGAAAAATGGAATCGCGAAGAACGGGACCTTTAAGTAACTTTTTGGCTACTTTGTAGTTTGACTTTTTAGTAAAGATTTTAGCAACTTTTACTTGACTACATTTTTGAATAAGTATGTACTCTTTACACCAATACATTTATGGGTAATGCAATTAATTACTTTGTTAGTTACATTTGTTGTTACATTTCGCATGAAACCTAACTTTTACTGCAGCGGTTTATTTCTGCTACAAAAGAAGTGATGTCGCCATCTACAGAGCTTTGAAGGAACTATATCTTGTATGTTTTGCCCTAACTCACCCAAACTTGTCAAGGCTACGGTATTTTATGGGAATGTGAGTTCATTAGTAGGTAGTTGTGAATGGCAGGTGTTTAATATATGAGATGAGGACATGGTTAGAGCTGGTGATGAGGCTGAAACCAGAATGTCCAGTGCAAGTATGCTTTGACTATTAATTTAACTCCAAACTATTTTAGTTATTTATATTGACCTTTTAGAAGTATATTGGTTTACTTATGCCCTTTTTGAGCACTTGAGCTGAACTGAGACTTGAGTGTTTTTAGGCGTTTAAGAGGCTGTTGTCGACCTTGATTTATTTCAATTTTGAGGTATAAACATGTGATTGCTCTCCTCACAAAAGTTTCTTGTTTTTCACTGGGATGTCTCTTTGGGTTTGAGGACTAGTGCATCTTTCAGCCTACATTCAGTATGAGTAAAATACTTGATTACTTTTAAAATCAGGTAGTCTAAGCCTAAAGCCTGGTTTCACAGACAGGGCTTAGATCAAGCCAGGATTAGGCATTAGTTCAATTAGGATATATTTAAGTAGCTTTTATAAAGGTGCCTTAAAATAACAACATTACTTGTGTGCATCTTAAGACAAAAACAATAGCACGGACATATTTTAAGATATGCCATTGCAAGTTGCTTTCAGTTAAAAAAACAGCTCAAGCATGCATTTTAGTCTGGGACTAGGCTTAAGCTAAATTGGTGACTTTTAAACTGTAATGGAGTCATTTTCACTGTAAGTTGTTTACTTTTACTCAAGTAGGGTTTCCAGGTACTCTTAATACCTCTGTATATAACAAAGGGACTGTCCACCACCAACAACAAAATCTAAATTGTCATTTACTCAACTTTGTTGTTCCATAACGGCATGATTTTCTTTATTCTGTGGAACACAAAATAAGTCTCTTTCACTTTTGGATGAACTATCCCTTAAGAATTATTATTATTAGTCCCAACACAAATGGATTAAGCAAACTACTAGAGATTTCCAGTAAAAGGATTTCACACAATGAAATTGTTAAATTAGCACATTTAAAAATAAAAAATAAAAAAAAATACATTGACATTATTAGTTTATAATTATGAATACTTTTTTGGTTCAGACATAAATCGTTTCATCCAGAACCACATCGACTGCCAAATGGCTGCCCATTTTTTCATTGGCAAGATTCTCAGCCTTCCAACATCTACAGTATCCCATTTGGGGGACAAAGAGTTTTTTGTTACATCTACCAGACTCCACAGGCCTCTGGGAATGCAAGATTTGTCACCCTGTGGGTGGCTCGATCTGTGTGAAAGGTTTGCTGAGGCAGACTCTCAGGAGACGCAGGGTGATGGCAAGCTGTCATTCCATTGGTTGGCAGGTGAAAGGGGAGGCTTACTCCCAGTCACCCTATGATTGATGCGTTATCTTTCGCTCCATTGGCCACTTGCATTTTTAAATGGAAATGTAGAACTGAAGTTGGGAGCTGTAGAAAATTCGGGGCTGGGAAGGGAGAAATGTGAACTGTGCTGGAACAAAATGAATTTCAAAGTTTGTTCGCATGCAGTCAGACATATTAAAATAAACACTGAGATTATGACTTCTGACCTCTGTTATTGCATTACAAACTGAGCCTGATTTAGTTGCATTTCAAAAAACACTTCTCAGCTTGAAAAACATCCAGGATGTTTCAGGAAATTGTTCTGTGCGTTACAATTAATGTTAATGAATGCACTATACAGAAATTTCTAAAATTTGCAGATAAGTACATATACTGTACCGTGAAGCAGATATGAAAACATAGCATAGCTTATAGGCAAGATCGGGAATGGATGTAACACTTTTAGTTTAACGACTTAGAAAGTTGTAGAGCAGACAAATGTGGGAAAATATCAAAGTTTCAGAAAAATGCTGCAGTCCAACAAAACTTAAGTTGTGGCCCCTGTTTTTCATCGCGCAGCGAAATTTCATGGGTGAAATCCAGTCATTTCAATAGGAATGCGGGCATTCAAGAGTTTTGTGTGATGGCCAAAAAGTTGCCCTCACAGATTTCTCTCATGTTCAAGTTGGTCACGTGAATTTGCCATGCTGTCACACAGAAGTGACTTGAATGTGTTTCATGTGGTTCATGAATCTCTACGTTTTTGACCATTTTGTTTTGGCTGTGAAATGTCACTGAAATTTTGGTAATGTGACAGCGCTTTACGGATGTTAAAACAAAAGCCTTCCTATTTCAGATTTTTATTTTTTATTTTTATTTTTTTAGCATAAATCATAGTACAACATTAGCATTGATATACATCTACATAGTTTAAAATAATACTGTGCCATGCAAGACAGCTCCACTCTCCATGATGCATATGAACAAATGCTCATTAAGCTTGCTGAAATTGCAAAAATATCAGTTATCAAAGTGTGTCTGAATAAATTTGCAAAATCACATTGCTATGCGTACAGCTGATGTCATGGTGCTGTGAATGTTTTCTCATCCACCCAGTGCCAGTGTCTCTTTTGTGGCCTTAATTACAGTGATGGGTTCACATTCGTGTTTACATAACATCTGCACTCTCTAGGAATGAGCTCAATTAAGTTGACAATTTTAAAAAAGTCTCAAAGTACTCTTAACTTTTGCCCTTTTCATGCTGAGATGGTTGTTTTCAAGATGTGGTGACATACTGTGAGGTTTTAAGCTTAACAAACAACGAAGGCTGGGAGTTTGTTCCACTACTAGGAACAGAGAAAATCCATAATTTGGGTAAGTGGGTGTGTTCCCTCAAATGTGAGGACACAGGCAGCAGATCAGAGGGGTCCTGCAGGGGTGTAGGTAAGCAAGTAATGGAGTGTGAATGGAAAGTCTTAAGCAGTCATGCAGTCTGCGGAGTTTCAATCTTTGGAACCACCAAAATAACAACTTCCTCAATACCAGAAAATCCTATGATATGGATACCAGTGGATTTGTGGGAGGGAAGACAGAAGAGCAGACTAGCAGATGTTAAGGCAGAAGAAAATGTGGAGGAGAAAGATTTTATTTTTTATTTTCCAAAATTAATTATGCTTCCTGTTCAGGGCAACTGAACTTTGAACTAAAAATAAGTAAAGTTTAAGAATTTTGAAAAACTTTAAACGAAAAACATTTACATATCGCAACACTTTACTGTCCATTTGTTACCATTAGCACTGCATTAGCACAAAAATACTTCTTATCCTGAAATACTTAATCCTAGTTGATGTTAATTTCAACATTTACAAACGTTGTATCTGTTAATATTATTCAATGGACCTGAGTTAACACAATAACAATGAACAATTCTCTTTTTGAAACGAATATTGACAAACATTAATAAATTCCTTAATGTTAGTTAATGCAATAACTAATGCTAACTAACGGGACCTTATTTTAAAGTGTTACCTGATATATTATGAAAAGAAAATGTTAAAGATTCTTCACTATTTCTAGGTTACTAATCAAATAAAAATAATTAAATTCATGTTCATTTTATTACTTGTAACAATAATATGATACAGTAAATAAGTTGTTAAAAAATCTAAAATATATATTTTTAAATGTATCAAATAAAAAATAAATTGATTTGTGATTTTCAAAAGTAATTACTAAAAATATAAGCAATATTTTTAGGAACGCTCTCAGACCCCATTGTATTTTGAGAAAACTGCACTTTTTGCAAAAGCAGACAAGTTGAAATGCTGAACCAACATGTATTATTTGTGCTTTGACTGTGATGCATTGCTCTTCTTCATGGAAGCCTGAAGCCTGTCTCTGGTCCCTGTATAATGAATGCACTAATTAGAGACAACAGACAGAAACATGGCTTGGACACATCTCTTCTACTTGGTGTGCCACTGAAGCTTGTCTAGCAAGCTTTGTTTCATTACACTCATAATGAGGAGCCAACACTAACAACTGAACCGAGGCCTGTTTGTTTAACACATATACATGCTCATAATCACCTCGTGAAAATGTTTAGAAACACATGTCCTACTATAATTTATAAATAAAATAAAAAAATGCAACAACGGCATCATTTCTGTTTGGTTAGAGGCTACAGAGCTGGCAATTATCCTCTTATGTGTTTATACAACATCTTAGTGTTTATTCAGTTATAAAGGCATGTTTCATTGCCATTGCCTTATAGCACCGTATAATCAAATCTTTGAAATAATTGCCTATGTGATTTTCTTCATTACTCTCCAGTGAAATAATTTCATTGAGATATATGCTTTGTACATACTGTAGCTTATTTAGATACAACAAATGCAAATAGCTCATGTGCTTGTGTAGGCGTTTAATTTACATATTCGTAAAAGAAAAAAACAGGAGAAAGTATGTTTAAATAAAGATGGGGCTAATTATATGTAAGGGACAATGTACATTTGGCCAGTCACAAGGGCTAAATAAACCTTGATATGATAGTATCATTCTGTAGGAGGTTATTTTGCAATAATATCCGGCTGATTGTAGGCCTACTGACTTCTTGCCAAATAAGTAAATACATACTGCAAAAAGAAACAAATCAGTGCAATGCTTCACGTCGATTTTATTATGCAAGAAAGAGACCATGTTGATGTATAGCATGAAAAACACTGAGCATTTTTTTTTTACCACTCTGAGCATAATGTCTATCTGTTTCTACAAGGTAAAACCTTTGAATAGCAACAGGAAAGACTTCAGAGCCCTGCCTTCTGAAGAACTCTCCCTCCCGGCCTGGCAGGATTATTCATGAGCGTGTCTCCTGGTTCGTAATTGTTTAAAATGTGCTCTTCCATTAGAGGAACTAATTAGCGTTTATGGTTTGTGTGGTAGCCCCGCTCACCGTCTCCTTCTCGTTTGTTTTGATTTCCATGGCCTGACTGTTGCTGTCAACCCAGACATCTGTACGTGGGGGGGCTTTGGCTGGGCAATTTAAGTAATGTTTCATTAATGATGTTGCACATCAAATATTAAAGGAATTCTTTTTTTGAAGTGATGTACTATTTTTTTTTTCTCAATGTTTCTATTGTCTTCAGTTCATTTCACTGAACATAAGCCTATCGATGGCAATCCATTTTGCAATCAAGCTGTCAATCTTGCTTGCATGTCATGTTCATTAATGCAAAACTACAGCATTGATTTCAGTCTTCAGCACTTATACAGTACATTCTATTGACCTTTCAATAGATTGTGTTTTTTTTTCATAACCTTAAAATTATGCAATTTAAAGGGAACCTATTATGCAAAATGTACTTTTATAAGGGGTTTGAACACAGATGTGTGTCCACTGTGTGTGTAAACAACCACCCTATAATGGTAAGAATCCACCCACTCCTTTGTTTATGATTGATAGGGATTATAAAAGTCTCTTCAGTCAAGCAGGTTCTAGATTTTCTGGTGTGCACCGCCCTGAGTGAAGCGCAGCAGCCCGCCATTTCTGTTTTTCTCGCTGTAGCTGGAGATATATGTCTGCCCCCCCCCCCAAAAAAACATTACAAATGTTCTGTTTTTGGATGTACAAACATAAGAGTCCCCATAGACTCTCGGCATCTGAGTCACTGACTACACCGTGGTTAAATTTAATTTATGAAGGAAATTTGCTGGAAAAAAGTTAGCGTTATACGTTTATGCAAATCATGCTTAACGGGTCAGTTCAATGCTTTATTTTTACAAAAGTTGTTTATGAAAGATTTTTAGATTAACATGACAGATGAGTTGAATCAACTCCACAGCAACTAACATAAATGTGGCCTATCTACTGACCATTCAGAAACGTCAAGTTGCATTCTAAAAGTTGTAACTTTTTCCTAAGTTTGACGAGCTGTAATAAATGATCTGTGGGGTATTTTGAGCTGAAACTTCAGACACATTCTGGGGAAAACACATTCTGTAAAAAAAAGTGTATAATTAGGCATAATCTTCACCCTTTATTGAAATATAATTTAAGAATATATATATTTTGTAAGCATACGGTTTAGTTGTGTTTGGAGTCAATTGTGTTAGCTGTGATAACAAATTGTGCGGACATCATTTTTGGCCAGGTTGTCATGCAAGAAATTATGCCAAAAAATATTAATTACTGATTGTTGCAGTCAATTTATACTTTTTCCCGTGAGCTTTAATTGTTCTATGCATTCCTTTTTGCATAATAAAATGAATCCCATAGCTGTAGTGGCCAAATGTGATGTTTGTAATATTTGTTTTAATGACAAGATATATAAATGCTAAAATTATTAATTATTAATTAATTAATTAATAAAATCATAAGCCATCTAAGGGCAAGCTGAACTCTTGCACTGAAATTCATGAGCTGATAAAAAAACCAATAGGATAAATTGAAAAGTCAATAGAATGTATAAGTGCTCTGTATTAAAGGGACAGAAATCAATGCTATGGTTTTGCATCAATGGACTTAACATGCAAGCAAAATGTGACAATTCAAAAGGGAAACATTAAGCTGTCACCTTCATCATGATAGTTTTTTCAACATCAGCAAGTCCCATGTTTACACCTCAACTCAGACTTTTTATTTCCCATAAAGCCTCCTGAGTCTGAAACTGTATGCTATAATAGTTGTCTTTATGAGAGCTGTGTTCCCATGAGAGCCTGTGAACACGTGTAGTCAAACTCCCTGGACTGCTGCTGATGAAAGCTCTGATAGCGTCTCACCTTTAAGGTGATAAAATGGTGGCTGCAGAAGGCCGCATATTGCTTTACTTTCAAAAGGTACTTTGAATATCAATGCAGGATCAAACAGATGACCCAATCACGCAAAGCCAACAGAGAAGCGGTGCACAGGGGGAAGTGGAGCTCTCAAGCTCCCGGGCAAACAAAATCTGTCAAACAAACCTGACCTTCAGATAGCTCAAAGGGAAGGAGAACAAAGTTGTAGATAGCTTTAGTTGGCAATGTGTTTGAGAGATTTAACAGCCACCAGCTATAATAAGAGTGCTCTTCAAGTGCATAGTAATGGGCCCATCTGATTCAAAGGTTTCTTGGCTGATTAATTCAACTTTTAAGATGAGGCACTAGATAACAAATAATTGTCTCCATGTCTCTTTTATGATGATTTCTTCTTCGGTTGATGATAGAGATTGATCTAAAGTCGAATACCAGTCTATGCCAATACTCTTTAGATCCTCTCATCTCTTTCTGAAGTACATCAGGGCTTTTCAAACAGTGGTCCATGTCCCCCAAGGGTCCACATGCATGGGGGTCTTTGGGAAATTTGACTGAAATTAAAAACATCAAAAATTAAATAACAATCATGTTTTTAGGGCTGTAAATAAAATGTTTACCTAAATAACACATTAACACATTTTTCAAATTGTATATTATTGTTTCATTCTGCCTTCCAAAATTGTTTGGAAATCATGAGATCCCAAGATTGACAACTCTAGTTTTAGCATAAGTAAAAAAATATGCTATTGATAGTCTTTAAACATTTCAATGATAATATGATATAATATAATACAATATAAATCATTATGATGATTATATAAAAGCCAATTGTTTAATTTAGTAAAAAACATGTTACATGTTATATAATATGACTCTTAAAGGAACTTAAAAATGAAAATTCTGTCATCATTTACTCACCCTCAAGTTGTTTCAAACCTGTATGAATTTCTTTCTTTTGCTGAAAACAAATTAAGATATTTTGAAGAATGTCGGTAACCAGACAGTTGATTTATACTCAAACTGTGTAAATGGGATTTTATGAGTAAAAACAAAAATAGCTAACCTTATATTTTAGTAAGGTTGCCTTTCACAAGAGGAGCATCATAATTTCGGATCTTGAGCATCAAAACAATTGAAATCCCATGATATATATAATTAATAATTGCTCACAGACATCATGCTGAATCATGGTATTTTTCTAACTTGCATGACATAACAAATGTACATGATAGAACCTGGATTCTTGTGTCTCTGACACTGGCTTTTGAATTTAAATCTGACTGAGCTCCACACTTCATCTACATGTAGTGCTACAGTGCTACTACTGTTTTCAACGCCTGATCCACATGTCAGAGGCTCATCCTCTCAACAGATGCTCTTGTATCCAGGACCTTTGCCAACGCTGCACGATATTTACAAGACTCCCCTATAGCCGTTTGTGACCAGACTAAGATATTAAGTGGCTGAAAAGAGGAGAGAAAGGACCAATCTGCTGAGAGCTGAATGAAAAAATAAAATATTTATAGGAGAAATTGAATCAGCCTTGGCTCCTCTCGCTTTCTTATTATTCAATAATGCATAATCCACAGTCTATTACTTCGGTGAGGGAGGGTGATGTCAATGCAGGCCAAGCCTCAGACTGCCCCCCTGAGCTGCAGTTGCCTGCTACGCTCCACCGAGCTCTTGTATCTGTGTCTGATAATACCTAATGCAATTATGTGGTGGAACAGAGGCACACTTGCCTGTAAGAGGACACAGGAAACATTCCACAGAGGAGAGTGTGAGGAGGATGGCTGTAAATTGAAATCTTTATCATTTTAAATTCAATCTATAATTGCTGATTTCAGTGGTCGTCATTCAAGTTAAATGAATAGTTTGGGAAATTCGATCAGCATTTGCCTCAATGTGCTTCTATTTTGGGGGAACAATGAACACATGGAAACTGGGTCAGTCAACAGGTTTTAACATTATGTTGCAACAACTTACAGTTGCCTACCCCATAAAGACAGTTCATTATTTTACTTTTTTATTTTGCACTCTAAAAAAAAATAAAAAAAATCTGGGACCCATGTTTGGGTCAAATATAGACAAACCCACCCATCGGGTTCAAAAATGTAACTTAAAAATTTAAACCAACTTTTGAGTTTGTCCATATTTGACCCAAACATGGGTTGAAACAACCCAGCATTATTATTATTTTTGAGTGCAATGAGCTTAAAGCTACCCTTTCACTGCAGATTTTCTACAAAAACAACATGTATAACCTTAAAGTGCCCCTATTATGCTATATTTAAGGCTCCTAATTTTGTTTTGGAGGTCTCCTACAACAGGTTTACATGCATCAAAAGTAAAAAAAAAGGTTTAATTTTCTCATAATATACATTGAACATCACCACATTTTTCAATCATTCTCAAACGACTCGGTGGATGAATCAGCCCCAGATGAATAAATCCCTCCTTTCCGAAACCCTGCTCTGCTCTGATTGGCCAGATGGCCCAGTTTTTTGTGATTGGTCTACCGCATACAGCACCTGTCTGAAGCGATTACCATATAGCATTACCATAACTGAACGTCAGCTCTGTCCGGAGGCTTCCTAAAGCTAAAGTAAAGATGACGTCGATTTTACCATATCAATCCGAGTGTTGACCATCAATCAGTCCAATTAGCTGATGAATTGTTCATTGTGATTTGTTAACCAATTCATCAAAGTGATTTGAGTCACAAGAATGATTAGAGTAAATGCAGTAGATAAAAAATAAGATATTATGCTTTAAATTAGAGTGAAGTAAAATAAAAATATTGAATCCCTGTCCAACTCTGCATATTATGATAATATAAGCATCATAAAGACTACTTTCATGATTCTTTTACTGTTGCTTTTTGTCATTTTGGAGCTTGAAATACTCTTTGCATTAGGCCTATATTCAAAAAAGCAACCAGGACATTCTTTAAAATTCATCTTTTTGTCCCACAGAAAAAGTAGTAGGTTACACTTTATTTTGATGGTCCACTTTAGACATTCTACTCATAAGTAACTTTGCAACTACATGTAAACTAACTCATTAGAGTATTTGTATACTATTATTAGACTGTTAGGTTAGGAGTAGGTGTTAGGGTTTGGGTTATTAGAATAAGTTGATAGTTGCAAAGTTACTTATAGTCAGTAGACCATCGGAATAAAATGTTACCAAATAGTAAAAGTAAATATGGTTTTAATCCAAAATGAAGGTGAGTAAATGATGACAGTTTTCATTTTAGGGTGAACTATTCTTTTTAAAAGTGGAACGATATAAATTTTCAATTATATCTAGCCTCCAACGAGCAAATGTATAAAGACAAAAGAAAGAATTATCAAAATCTCACAAGCCGCATGAGCAATGCCACACAATGGCATCCATTAAATCCAATAAAATATGATCAAATTATCACTGCTGTGTAGTTAGGCAGGTGTTCGGGGCTGATATTATCCCAGTGGGCCATCAATCTCTCTATGCAAACTTAGGCATTCCCAAAAGAATGACTCGAGACAGTCTGAGAATACCTGTCGTGTGAGAATGTTCAACCTTCACACAAAAGCCTGTAGAGGGATAACAAATCAATATAGTAACCTATTACACTTTTTCTGAGATCAGGCATTTGGTTGGAGAAAAATGCTCCCTGTCAGGAGTGTTTGCATCTTTGCAGGTTCCATTTGTACTGGCTCCCAAAATAAAGAAATTGCTGCCTCCCATTTGCTTTCAGCTGAGAAGAAAAAAAAAGCAGTCGATATTTGCTCCTGGGGACCTGGGAGATGACGCAGGCATAAATCACCCAGCGTGCACCTGTCCAAAGCGTCAGGCACAAAGTCATGTGTCATTGCGTTTAGGATCGTGCTGTGGCTCCCCTGCGGTGGTGAATCGAAGCACCTTGTGGTGCTCAGAGAACCTGTCTCACACCTCTGGCACAGAAGGCGCTTTTCAACAGCCACCAGGAGTGTATTCACACGCTCTTATTTTCACACCAAAAAGAGGCAGACGTCCAAACTGAAGCACCATTCAGTTTGGTGATTACCTGTATGTTGTCATTGACTAGTTGATTAATTTGAACATTGCTTCTCCTAGTAATAAAGTCCCCAGACAGATTTTTGACAGCTTTTGTTCTCAGCGAATGGCTGTCCGATGTTTGCCATAAAACATGTAAAGGAACAAATGGTGAAGTTGCTCAGACAGAAACTTTTCATGCTCATTTGTGAGACAAAATAAATCTATAAACACATAAAGAAGTCTTGCATCTTTTCCCATGTCATTGCTGTGGTGGGAGGGAGCCGGGGGGTTGTTTGAAGTGCCACAGGCTAGTAAGAAATCATTATGAGAAAATGGAGTTGTGTGTGACAAGAAGAGATCGATTTTTTTTTTTATGATTATTATTTTTTTCCCTCTGTCCACAGTTTTCTGGCTATCGCAAACTTCAAGTTTAGCATTCCCTAGAGTGAACGGTAGCCTATAGCCACAGTATTTTCAGTTTTTCCTTTTAACGCGTGTTTTTTATATGATAGCCAGAGCAGCTTTTACAGTTATTTTTATTCTTCTTTGCTAACAAGTTAGCTCTACATTAGCTCTAAGATTTTGTTGGCTGTGAGTTGGTCACACTGGAATATATGACATTAAAGCTAACTGCCATCTTACCACTGAAGCAACAGAAATCCTACGGTTCTCATCCTAACATTATCTACTTTTATTCATTTGGCAGACCCGCAAAGCAACTTGCAGTGCATACAAAGAATGTAAGATGGCCCAAAAATGTTTTTTATTCATTTGAAAAATATTTGCCCAGTTTCACAGACAAGGCTTAAGACTAGTCTCAGACTAAAATGCATGTTTCTGTTGTCTTTAACTGAAATACACTTGCACTGACATATCTTAAAATATGTCAGTGTCGTTGTTTTGTCTTAAGATGCACACCAGTAATGTTTTTTCTTCTCTAAGGCACATATATAAAAGCTACTAATTGAACTGTCGTGAATGAACTAAGGCCTGCTGTGCCATACACTTTAGACCATGTGCTTAGATCGTTAAAATAGGGCCCTATGAGTTACAAACATGTACAAGCCAGGCTGTAGAAGAATAGGCTTTGAATGGTGCTCATCAGAGGTTTTTATTGGGATTTAAGCAGGTTTTAAGTGAAGTTTTCAGCTTATTTACAAATATGTCAAATTACATTAATGCCTGGTTTCACAGACAGGGCTTAGATTAAGCCAGAAGTAGGTAAATTAGGAGATTTAAGTAGCTTTTATAAATGTGCCTTAGAATCTTGAGAAAAAAACAATGGCACTGACATATTTTAAGATGTCAGTGCAAGTTGCTTTCAGTTAAGGCAGCTCAAACAGGCATTCTAGTCTAAGACTAGGCTTAAGCTTTGTCTGTGAAACCGGCCACAAAGAAGGTTACTGTTCTAAGCAATTGTTCCTGCATCTGCACTGCATTCTGTTATGTTTTTGTTTTCTTTTTTTCTTCTAATTTGTTCACCCACAGTAATGCACACAGAATCGCTCAAATAGAGTATCACATTGCATTTATCAGCAAAAGTGATCAATCACATGCTGGACCACTTTCATACTTCCTACAATGAAAGTAAAGGACAGCATTGGAATCCACAAATTTGTACTGTATGGTAAAAAAAAACACTGATTATTGACAAGATCAACACTGATCTTCTTTGGTATAACACAGAAGAAATAAGGTAAAGCAGGGTTGAAATTGTGATTGTGAAGAGTGGTTGGAAAAGTAATTTTCATTTTAAATTCTCTTTAAATTGTTATTTTCCATTACCCCAATCTTGTGTATACACGTTTATTCCCCCATTCTGGTGGAATGTTCACTGTGTGCATGGCTTGTGCGCACATCTGTGCAGCAACAACAATTTTGTGTGCATGTTAACACACTCAATAACTCTACCACAGAGATATGCAATGATAACAGGAGGGGACCATGAAAAGTGAATTTAAATTGGTGGTCAGCCAGAGTCTCTAATCTTCTACCTACAAAGCTTTTTATTGCAGCACAGGCTACAAGTGGTTCTGAAGACGGGCATGTAAAAACAGACCAGAGGGCTGTGTGACCACCTTATGCTGCAGGTGTGTAATTGAAAGAAAGATCAACAGGGGTTTGAGGGAGGAACAGATTTCACATTGTGAAACTGCCCATGGGAGAAGCCTTCATATAGTGATTACATTATATTGCTTTATATTCATCTCAGGACTGACTCATTAAGCCAGTTTTCTTCTTTAACAACCTGCTATGGAAAGACAATCAGGTTATCTGAAATCATTATGCACCTTTCTCTAAGCATGTTCTCTAAATGCATTTCTTTCCCAATATTTAATATTTGTTATTAATAAGACTGTTGTTTTCCACTGTCATATTTAGCATGCCTATATGCTCCTTTGAGGTCCACATGTTCCAAAATATAATGAAGAGAAACTTGGAGTGGTAAATGTATGTGTAAGCTTAGCCATATTTGAATAAAGATTAAAAAAAACAAATGCCCATAACCCATTTGGTAAAAGGCTTTGGTGTGATCTGGCGTAGTTTAAAACAACCCAGACATCGTGGAAAACAAGAGGCTTTGCATGTCAATGCAGATTATCTTGAGAGGGAGATCTTTAATTTTTGTCTTACAAACTCTCAGAGGACAATTCATGCTCTCAGAAAGAAAAAACATAACATCACAGTCACCAGGGGGTCGTAAATGAGTGATCTCAACAATAATGTTCTTATTTCTTCATTAACATTTTATCGAGAATTGTAATAATAGACTACACTGAAGTGACATTTTAAAAAAAGTTTTTAAGTAGGTTTAAACTCTTCGTTACCCCTATTTCAGATAAAGTGAAACTGAATATTTGAATTCTAAGGCTTTGTTCAGACAGGCAGCAAAAATCAAAGCAGGCTAAATCAAAACAACAGTACAAGCCACAAACCCAATTTAAACTATATCTATATGCAGTTTGAAATCCAATTAAAATCAGATTTCTTTTTAATGAATCTCAAAACAGATCAGACGTGATATACAGTATGTAATGAATTGTCTGGAGCTAGATAAACTAGAAATTGACTACACAATTTGAACAAATGGATCAGATTTCATCACTTGCACAATGACGATGTGAACTTCTTAAGATCAGATTTGAAAACCAAATCAGATTTCTGTGGATTGCTTGTTATCGGAAACTAACTTAAACCTAGGTGGCAAGATACACCTTGCCTTTTTTGGTAACAAGTTTGTTACTGTCACAATCCAGGATGAAGATGAAGAACGAGGTAATTGTAGTGGATCTAATTGCAGCGATACATTATTAAATAAAACAAAAGAAAGCAATCCACAAACAGAATAAAGGCAACGTTACAGTGCAAAGCACAGTCAGCACCAGACAATGGCTGTGTCTGAAATCACCCTTATACATAGGACACTATTTGAAGGGACAGACATTTTTAGTGGTGTCCAAAACTATAGTGGACATTATTGAGTGCACTCATTGAATCCCACAATGCACAGCAACAACGGGTGTACAACAGATGGCGCCCGCAGTTGAATCATTCATCCATCCATTTTCTAAACTGCTGGTCCAATGTGAATACAGTATGACTGTATGCTGTATTCACATTGGACCAGCGGTTTAGAAAATGGATGGATGAATGAATAAAAATGGATGGATGGATGAATGATTCTGTTGCTGCGCATTGTGGGATTCAATGAGTGCACTCGATAACGTCCACTATAGTTCTAGCTCTAATTAACTATTTAATTTATTTAAAGGTTTAGGCTATACATAGTTTTCTAATTAACTATTTAATTTATTTAAAGGTTTAGGCTATACATAGTTTTCCGGAACGGCGGCGGAGTCAATGTCAATGTTTCCATTAAAGTCAATGTGTGTATTTTTACTGACTGCGGAACGGCTGCGTTCCGACTCCATCCCAGCTCCGGCGACCGCAGCCCTCCGGAGCAGATACGCAGAGTTTCTATTTTTGCCGGATGCCGGAGAGCGCCGCAGGAAGTCGAGCACAGGAACAAAATAAAACATCCGGTAATTTTCAAAATAATATACTCCGTGCTTACGGCGGATCGTATTTCCCTTCACTACACCTTGAAAACGTCATAATGGGCAGAGATTTTGTTTTATATACTTTTTCCTTTTCCAACAAGAACAATAGTTAACTTTATTTACACAGCCTACTACTTTTCCAATACATTCAAAAAGGAACCCAAAATAAACATTTAGTATTTTATAAGTTGAATATATAATTATAAATGTACTTATATGGTAGAATAACAATAATTTCCACAAAAAAGGGAGATCAGCAGGTCAGCACAGAGTTTCCCCTCTACTCCTCTGGATGGAAACAAACTTGCTGGTTTTGTGGTTCTGTTTAGAAACATCATATACGTACATTTGGGGTGATGACCCTAGTGAAAAAAAAGTATGCTAAGTATACTTACAGCCAGACTAATTGTCAGTATACTTTAAGTGTGTTAATGATTAGTTAACTTGAAGTGTGCTATTTTTGATACATTTTTTTTGTACTAAGTGTATTTTAGTTATAATTAAATTATTCTAAAGTATAACTTTAAGTGTATTTAGTGTACTTTTTGATGCTAAATTGAGACAATTTCAAGTATACTTAGTACACTTTAAGTATGCGTATTTTCATGCTTGATTAGTGATATTAAAGCATACTTTTTTTGTATTACAAGTACATTACAAATTAATTAAGAGTGTCTTCCAAACAAACAAGAAATATACCATAAATATATTATTTTTGCTTGATTAGTGATATTAAAGCATACTTTTTTGTATTAAAAGTACATTACAAATTAATTAAGAGTGTCTTCCAAACAAACAAGAAATATACCATAAATATATTATTTTTGCTTGATTAGTGATATTAAAGCATACTTTTTGTATTACAAGTACATTACAAATTAATTAAGTGTCTTCCAAACAAACAAGAAATATACCATAAATATATTATTTTTGAGTAAAAATATACACTCTAAAAACTTTTAATATGATTTACTTTTTTTTTGGTGAAACATTTTTACACTTAAAAATATTGATTTAATTTGAAAGCAGTGAAATAAATTACATACACTGTATGAACTGAGTAAATGTAAAAAATATTCCATACAACCACCGGTACATGACATTGGCCTTTATTGTCGATAAGTACAGCAATACATCGAATGTTATACGGTTTTAAAATAAACAATATTGCCTACATAACTCATGTAACAAACATTTTAGAAGTACAAATTAAACATTTAAACATTCAAGTAATTCAAGTTTAATCAACCGGTCTGTTATTCAATATCCACCGGATCAGCGCTGGTTCTCGTGCACCGGAGATGGACTCACGCTCTGCGGGGAAACTTCTAACTTTAGACCGCCGTCCTGAGTTTCACTCAGAGCCGAAAGATGCTGCGACGCGACTCCAAAACCTGCTAATAAACAAACAGTGCACAGTTCTAAGAACATTTTATCATCCACATTAGTTATTTATCTTTAGGAATATAGTCTTGTTATTATAGGCGTTTCAATAACGCGAAAAGATAGTCGCGACACTCGTTTAACTTATGTGAGTCACATATGTAGGCCTATGTTCTTTTGCTTTAAATAAAATGATTTAAACCACAGTAGTGATTCTATAGATAAAATAAAACATACACAAACCTGAATTTCACAGAGGAAATACACCAATTCTGCGACCCCGAGAAGAGAAAACTGTTGTTGTTCTGAGAAGACCGGGAGACTGAGAGAATTCAAACACAAACAGCCCGCGCTTACTCAACCGTCGTCGTCACATCAGAGGGTGGGGGAGGGGCGCATTGTTTTAATTGAGTAAACTTACTCAATTTATTATGTGTGTGTTAAATATGAATAATATTGATTTAAAAAGTAAATAAAAGTAAAAATAAAAAAAGTATTAAATAAAGTAATATTTGTGGTTCTTGAAACAGGTCAGTTTAATTATCCATTCTCAAAATATTTTGATGGAAATTTCACAAATAGATTAAGTAGGCTATATTTTAAATAAATAATTGGTTAGTCAAATACTAAATTCTTTTAGTGAAAAAACTTAAATATAACTGGAAATTTTACACAAAATTAACTGTTGGATTTTTAGTCAATTATTATTGTATGTTCAACTCCAATCAAGTAAATGATGTTCAGAGATTTTATTAAGTTAGGCTAATAAAGTTAATTATTTCTGTGATATTTACTAATTAAGCCACTGAAATATTTTTTAGAGTATACTTTCTTCCCCAAAGCTTTCAATGCATTTATCATGTTTTATTACTTTCTGAAAGTAGCAATTAAGTGAATTGCAAGCATGAAGAAATACACTTTAAAAAAATTCATAATTTAACAAAGTACAACTTCAGGTTATTTAATAATGTACTTTGAAAGTATACTTTCAATGCATTGTTACAATGATCATTTCCAGCACATAGTTAAAAAATATGCATAAAATATATTTAAGAAAAGTGCAAATAAATATACTTATACAAAATAAACAGAACTTTCACTTCAAGTATATTTTTGTAAAATATATTTTTTAGAAAATATACTAAATTACAATTATTTTAAAGTGTGTTAAAAATTGTATTGTGAAAATAGTCAAAAGTATGCTGCTAATTTACTTTTTGTATATTTAAAAATAGTACATTTTTTATTAGTATATTTGCAATGTACTATTAAAACAGGGAATATATTACAAATACAATAAAGTATACTTTTTTTTCACTAGGGGAGCCATGAGCCATGAGCGGATGACAGCCAATGAGTAAATGAAACTGAGGGCATTATACACGCAACTAATCAAGGATCACAACAAATAACCGACAACCAATGATAGAAATTCTAGAAACCATTGCAATAGAAAAGAAAAAGGAAATAGACAAATTAAACTCCTTGAAAATGAAACACCACAGAACATGACAGCTGTTGTTTGACAGCTTAAAATGAGTGTTAGCCACATAATGAAATTACATAATATAGGCTACATTTATTTTTATCCTTGCTAAATAGAAGTATTCATTTCTTTAAAAGAATAATTTTCTGACCCTAAACTTTTAAACGATAGTGTATGTTCATCTATAAAAACATTGGGACAAATTAAATTAAGGAATATTACGTTTTTTAGCTTTTTAACAACAAACATTAAAGTGATACTTCACCTCTGGAAAGATGAATGTGTATTTAAAATGGGTCATTTATAGAAGAAATGTGAAATTATTTTTGAATTTGGAGCTTTCTAGACTGAGAAAAGCCAGAAAATGTATTTTTGGCTTATGTGGATGAAAGACAACAACTCCCAGAATGCACTTGCTTCGCTGCCCTAGGAGGCCACGCCTACCGGTAACAGAGCGCAGTAGTTAAACAACAAGGCTAGGCTACTAGTGAGTCTCCGTAATGAGTCTGCCTAGAGATCGCCCAAAATGTCTGGGATTTGGCTTTTGCGTTCTACAGTCGCCATTCATTATGTTTACTGTGGCGAGCAGGACGAGACTGAGGGCCGCAGGAGAACGGCATGAGGCCGGTGGCGTGATTACTGATGAGCAACAGCTGTGAGACGCACCGGTCTCGTATCTCTCACGGAGCGGGAATTATCTTAGCAATGTTAAAACACACATCAACCGATCACTTGTTTAGCGTTCATGTAAACACTACATGATTCAGATTCACCATTCGGAATGAATTCAGTTAGATTGAAACAAAAGGTGTGCATGTAAACAATGAATGGCGACTGCAGAAAGCAAAAGCTGAATCCCGGACATTTTGGATGATCTCGACGTCCGGACATGTCCGGGAAAAGAGGATGGTAACCCCTACTATTCTCAGCTTTCTCCTTCTAAGCTTTCTCCACAGAACAAGAGTCCGCTAGCTTAGCTTCCAAAAAAAGATGGCTGACACTATGTGTATATTCTGTGAGTGAGATCCCACCCTCTATGGGTGGGTTGAGAACATGCGGGACAGCCCCTACTACTGGCTGTAGTCTTTAGCCTCTGGCCAAAAAATCCTCAGATGACGAGGACAAAGAATGGAATGAGGGTGGAAAGCACGGTAATTCAAAAATACTACAGGTTTTCTACTAATACAAAGCTTAATGCTAAATCCTGAAGTATCCCTTTAAGGTTTTTTTTTTTTTTTTTTTTATATATATATATATACAACTTCTTATAAATAATTTCAAGCCATCTAAGTTCACCCAAAATTGAAAATTCTGTCATCAACTGTCATCATGTTGTTCTAAACCTGCATAACTTTCTTTCTTATGCAGAAAATAAGATTATTTTGAACATTGTTGGTTATTACTAAACAACATTGTTTTCATTTTTGTGTGAACTATCACTTTAAGGCCCCCTGGTTGAGAACCACTGTTAACTTCCTTGAACATACAGTGCAGAGTAGTTCAGGTCAGCTTCCTTTTCTTGCTTTTCTTTGAGGTCTTGCTTACACAAAGACACAAAAGTCTAAGCTTTGTCAAATCTTGGGATGTCTCTGGTATTCTGAAAACGTTAAGTATAGAAAGGGATTTCTCCTGCTATGAAAGAACCAGCCAAATGTGAGCCGAATAGAAGGTGTAGAGTGATTCTTTGAAAACGACCACTGTGGGATCTTTACTCAATCTGACAAGTAGTCCAAGCAATGCAGACGAGTCAATAAACGAAAAGGTGATACAGTGCAGAGGTGGTCTGCCCTGGGTTGCTGTGAACTCAACACCAGTCTGTGGCCTGCACATCAAAGGCGGAAACTGGGACTTTCATCTAGTGCTGAAAATGAATCATTCATAACGAGTTTTCGCTGGCCACCTCAGGCCACTCCTGATATCACCTCTGCACAGATTCATTTTTACGTGGAAACTGCATCTCTTTAAACTATTTCGTTTTGAAGTTCACAAATTAATGCTTCTAGTGTTTTTACATGGCTCATTTACCATATTTGCATTATAGTCTGAGTTTCCATCAGCTCCAGTTTGAGATCAGCTGGCACAAATACTTTGGCACATAAAATGCAGCAAGAATGGCAACACTGAAACTGGAGACTTTACTGAACTATAATAGATTTAATATAAATTTTACACAGTTTTCTGAATCTAAGCTGATTCAAACTCACCAATCACAGAACAGCCATGGTCAAAACGTATTCAAAACTCAGTTTTGCTTAATAAAATGTGCTGAAAATTACAGCTTAACAGGTCTCCCAGCCTGACCATGTGAAAATGTGCCCAAAAACCAGGCTGAGTAGACTGGAAGACCAATTAAGACCAGAAAAGTTTAGACCCTTTTGAGAATGTAGCAATATCAAAGCTACTGTAACAGTTGGATTAAATGATTACAATTTTCTTTTTTTACTTTGCAAGCAATTTTTATCTGCCAAAAATTGAGGGCTTTGATTATGGTGACCACAATAAACCGCAATTGAACCAATGAAATTATACTAAATACCACCAATAAGACACCATTTATATGATGAGACAAAACAAAAATATTTGTAAATAAAATATTGATATTAAATGCTGAATAAATGTATTAATTTCTTACTGACCCCAAACTTTTAAACAGTATCATTCATTGTGATTTATGATAAAATCACACTAAATACCAACAATAAATCTAGACAACACCGTAATTTGTAGGCTGATAAAACAAACAGACAAAAACATGAGCAGAAATTTTATCTTATTTAGAAAAATATTTAATTAATAAATATGTACTGATACAAATGAAAGTGTCCACGTAGGCACTTGGTTCAATTGAGAGAACCCTGAGAACTAACCGATTCCCTAAAATGAATCACTTCCTACTGTAATGTTATTGAATTGAGCATATTTGATTATTTACCCGTTTTCAGCAGTAATGCTGCACGTGCAGTACAATGTTACAAAACTAGCAATGGACATTTTGAGCTACTGAAAAAAGAAGTGTCACTACTTTTGGAGAAAAAGATGTAAAAAAATAAATTAAAAAAATTAAGTTGATAGCATCACTACTTTTTGTTTGTTGCTTCCCCACACAGCACAGATGGAGAATCTATCAGCAAAGAAACCAGGATCAGGTCAAATGTCTAAAATAAACTGTGCTTGCTCTGTCTGGGGCATGTTTTGTAGAATGTAAACAGAGCAAGCTTATTAGGATTTACCCAGTCTTCCACTCTCAGTTGATTCCACTAGAGAACTGGCCTCACTTTCAGCCTATCTCTTGGCCTGTGTGTGTGTGTTTGGTCCTGGTATTCCATATGTTATGGGGAACAAATGTCCCCACAAGTATAGTAATAACAGTACATTTTGACCTTGTGGGGGCATTTTTTTGGTCCCCATGGGGAAATAAGCTTACCAATCATATAAAATCAGAATATATCTCTCTCTCTTGCCTTTATATCTTGTTGTCTTGTTGAGTCTTGTGTTGAATCCTGTCCTGTTTCCTGTATCCTATCCTCCCTGGCCGCTTATTCCTGCATGGCAGACCTGTGCAGCTTCAGTCATCTCCATCTCAGTAATTCTGTCTTCACTTGGACTGGTCTCAGCAGACTTCCTCTGCCAATATTTTTTTTTTTGTCATTTCCTGACATTCTTCAAGGTTTGGAACGACATGAGGGTAAGTAAAGAATGACCGAATTTTCATTTTTGGTAAACTATCCCACATCACCATGACGTTTAAATTAAAGGGAACAGCACAGCAACACTAAGTGAAAACAAAGAGAAACAATGAACTCTTAGATGGTAATTTGCATGATTAATTCATGTCATGGGAATGTGAAATGACATATTCAAGCTTAAAAGAGTCTTTTCATTTATGAAACATACCAGATAACAGAGAAACATACTATGGGGACTCATCCATTAAGTCGTATGACTTTGCTTGAATAAATAACTATAGTAAGAAAACAAGATAGAATATTTTATGATTATTTATGATTTCATTAATTTATGATTAACAAATAATATGCACTTTATACAATGCTAATAAATTACCTTCATAGTGATTGCATTTAAATTACTGCAGGTTTCAAGAGCAAATCGTACAGTGACAAATAATTGAATGACACTAATTTGATTGGTGAGTAATTTGATTATTGTTAGTACGACATAAATGATGATTATACTTCAGCAGCTGAACAAAAGCAGCAGGGAGAGAGGGAATTAAAAGAGCTGAGAGAAAAGGACTGAAAACTAAGAGAGAGAATGACTTGACAAAAATGTTTTGCAGAGCTAAGACGCCATAATGTAGAGGTTGATGTTCCATAAACATCAAAATCTGAAATCACACACATGCCATTTGTGTTTATCAGGCTTATCATACAAAGGTGCTTCAGACTGCATCGTGCATCACTGTGAAATTCCTCCAGCTGAAAATATCCACCCTCCAGATGGGACAGTGAAGCAGATGTGGTTTCTTTATAGCTCTCTCCAACAGACCTTAACAGGAGACCAGGGCTCAGATCTGCTCATCAACACAGCTGGCTATGGATGAAGGCGTCTGTCGCCTTTCAAAGCTGGCCAAACAGCAGATGCAGAAGGTCACTGCAGGAGTTTGAAAGCCGTAGTGATAATTGTCAAATGTTCATATTCAACAATGAAAATCTGTGTTCGCTACGCCAGTGAAATGCTCTGTCATCCTCTAGTGCCAACCAGACATCTACAATATCTGCAGAAAGCTGTCTGTTAGCATTAATGACCACTTCCCTTCAACCAAATGCGTCACAGACTCTTTCAGGTCTCAAAAATACTCCCTTTGGACATTTTTATTTTTCAATTTTTTATACTTGGTTCATTCTAATTTAAATAAATGCCTGTGAGTGACCCACACCTACTGTGTATGTCTTTTGTTGTAATTCATTCCTGAATTTTCAGCATCATTACTCCAGTCTTCAGTGTCACGGGATCCTCCAGAGATCATTCTAATATGCTGATTTGCTGCTCAATAAACATTTCTTAAAACAGTTAAAAACAGTTGTGCTGCTTAATATCCTTGTGGAAACCTTTATATATGAAGAGTTCAGATGCAAAAGCCTCTAAGTGCCATCTGAAATTTTCTTCTAGAATGATCATTTTTATCAAGCTTGTTTATTTAAGTTAAATAATTTCACTTAAATAACAATTAATAGGTAATTTTCATTGCAATTTAAGTGAAATTACTGAACTTAAATATACAAGCTTGATAAAAATGATCGTTCTAGAAGAAAATTTCAGATGGCACTTAGAGGCTTTTGCATCTGAACTCTTCATATATAAAAAAAATAATAATTCAGGATCCTATATGATTAGAAAGTTCAAAAGGACAGTGTTTATTTGAAATAGAAATCATTGTAACATTATAAATGTCTCTACTGTCACTTTTGATCAAATAAATGCATCCTCGCTAAATAAAAGTATTAATTTGTTTTACTGTAAGTCTCTTTGGATAAATATAAAGGAATAGAAAAAGGGTCAAGCTGAAGAGAACACGGAGTTGTGAGGCTGGGTTATCACCATAGAAGTGGCCTTGAGCCTTGAAGACACCTGTGACTGGTAATGATGCATCAGGGCCCAGCTGCATACACATAGCCACCAAGTTAATACTGTCTGAAGAACTAGTCTGACCAATTGGTTCAAATGGTTATGAACCGTCTTGAAGAAACTAAATGACTAACTTGTAAGACTAGTCTAAGCAATGTGCGCAACCTGCCACAGTATTTCTCATTGCACATCGCCAGCAGCTCCATTTCTGTTCCTCCCAGCAACTTTGGAGAAAGGTGGTTTCTACATCAAAAAGAGGAAAGACAGTGAAATGACTGATTTTGTGAACTTTTCCTTTTCAGGTTATAACTTGAATTTTCAAATGAAAACAGCCACACAAAAAAAACATCTTAGGTATTAGAGATAAGAGATGCTTAATAAACAGGGAATTCCAGATAAACCTCGACGCTGAAACTACACGTTTTAGTGCCATCTGTCTTCTCCAGTCCGCACTAAAAATAACATGAGAAGCATTTAATATCTCCATCTGCTTCAGCAGAGGCTGAGGTGCGACACAACACAAAGCAGTGAAAGGTATTGACTGAGCATTTAATGGCTCCATTTGTGTTTAAAAGTTTGACTAGTGGTCTTTCCTTTTAAAAACGTCAGATCTTTTTGTACTTTTTCCAAAAAACCCACCCACGGTATGACGTTGTCTCCACATCCAACTATTTTAGCCCCTTTAAAAACAACTTGAAAGTTTTGTGGCTTTAGTCCATTTAGTCCAGTTTGAGGCCATCTGTTTGCTATATAATATTGATGATTTACAGTATGTTGCACAATACTGAATTTTTGTCAATTAAAATGCCCTCTAGAACAATATGTCCTATACCCAACATCCTTTTTTGAATACAAAATTTCAGCAGCAAAGAACTCCCCTTGTAAAGCGATTACATGGATTCTGTGGCATAGAAATGGATTCAAAATGACTATATTTGTTTAATGAAAGCTTTAGAGACAATGATGAGATATTGATCCAAAGCAAAGAAAATTGTGTCTAAATGAAAAGGGAAAACTTTCTGCAGCGTTGCACATCAGTAAACTGTGATAAGATAAATGTCCATTAGAGATGCCTGTTCATATTGTTTATATTATGTAATTTTATGGAGACAGCAGAGCAATGGAAAGACTGTTTCTTTTCTTATCATGCAAAGGCAGAGCTTCCTCATGGATTATTTATGTATGTTTATGTTGTGGTATCTTATCCCACGGTAGTAATCATCCTGTAGAATTTCTCCAGTAAACATAGAGCAAAATATAGCACAGTCTTTGATACGTATTACTTGACTGAATATTATTCTGCTTGGGCTCCTGTGTAGGCCTAATTGATTTTAAGTTGCTTAGGTTGCATTTGTGTGTGTGTGTGTGTGTGTGTGTGTGTGTGTGTGTGTGTGTGTGTGTGTGTGTGTGTGTGTGTGTGTGTGTGTGTGTGTGTGTGTGTGTGTGTGTGTGTGTGTGTGTGTGTGTGTGTGTGTTTTTTATTTTCTAATATAGTTTTGTCTGTAATTATCTCCTGTGTTTCAGTTCATATGGAGCTTTATTATGTTCATATCTGTAGTCTAATTTTCTTAGTCTCTATCTCAAAGCTTTGTAAAGTCTTCATGGTCAGGGCATGACACGCTGCTACAACACAGTGTGTATAATTTATCAAAGACAGGCAGAAAACCTTTTTCTTTTTTTCTTCCGTATCATGATAGTGAAAGACCTGGAATATAGTGAACAAATTAATAATAGTCCAAAGTTTTATTACACTTTAAAGGTGATTTATTTATTTATTTATTTATTTTAGAGTTTCAAAACCTGACCCCAATAAATGTGGGGGAAAACGTGATTTAAATTTTTGTATTAAGTATTTTTTATAAAAAATGATTTGAAATTTATGATGTGTGCACTAAGTATACTTGCAGCCAGACTAATTCAGTATACTTCAAGTGTGTTAATGATTAGTTGACTTGAAGTGTGTTATTTGGAACAATAATTTTGTTAAGTATATTTCAGTTGTAATTACATTGTAACAAAGCATACTTTTAAGTGTATTTAGTGTACTTTTGTGTGCTAAATTGGAACAACTTCAAGTATACTTTGTATACTTTAAGTATATGCCTGCAGGGACTAATTACATGCTTAATTAGTGATATTAAAGTGTACTTTATTTGTGTTACATTACAAATTCATTACGAGTGTCTTCGAAACATCCAAGCAATATACCAGAAGTCTATTATATTTGAGTAAAAAGTATATGCTCAGTAATACCTTTGGCTTATTCCAAATACTACAAATTGCACACTTTGTCTTCAGTAACAAATGCACATTAATAAACAAATATTTCTTATATTATAATGTATTAGAATGTTTCAATGCATTGTTACAATAATTTTCAGCACACAGGTAAACATATACTGTACCTAAAATATATTTTACTAAAGTGCAAATACATACATAAAATAGAGATACATAAAATATGTAGTTCTTAATGTTATTTTATTCAATGCAAAGTGTGAAAAAGTCAACAGTGATGGTCTTCAGATCAAGTCGCTGTGCACCGGTGAGCTATGATCTCAGAAGCTGACCCCATCAGAGAGCAGAAAATAACCGCCTCAGCATAGTGTCTGGTTTGTGAACTTTAAGACAAAAATCCACTTTAACTCTGAGCTTTCAGTTCTTTAAAGTCCACGTTGGAACCATAATCTTTCTGAAGCAGAGCCAAAGAGCTGAGAGGCGTTTCCATGCTATAAATAAATAGATGCACCAAAAATCTCCATGTAGAACTTGTCAAAGAGTGACAGATATAGGGAGAGGGAATGAGCCTTTTAAATGTGATTGAACATTCCTTCACATCAGCAGGAGAAATCATCAAGTGTCAATTTTCCTGTCCTTGCTCCTTCGCTAACACACTCGGTTGAGCTCAGCTGATATGCTTGCTCTCTCCTCCATAATCCCATGCATTTTTAAACAGGCACACCGACTCATGCCGCAAAGTCATTTACAAAGGCTTCGCCACGTTGTAATGAGAGAGAGTAAAAATGCTTGTTTGACACTCCTCCCCAGGTTTCCCCATTCATTATAAAATAAGGCCATGGCAATGATAAAAGAAACATTCAGGACTAGAACGAGGACAGAAAGCAAAACATTTCTCATAGTATAGAAAGAAACAATGGAAGTTTTATGTTCTTTTGTTGGGTTTATTTCATGTCTATCACACATATTGTGTACTGGACCGTGTGGGAAGAGTTTATGGTGGGGACATGTTTGATTTTGTCCTCATTTTGAATTGAACAGTGGTGATTTATTTGTCTAATGAATGTTTATGAGGTAAGCCTTATGTCACAAGCAGCAAGTCCCCGCCCCCTTCCCTTAAGTGATGACCCTTAAGATGGACTATTTGTGGCTCTAGTCTAGACTCATCAAACATCTTGTGCAATAACTCAACTTTCCCACATATACAATATATTTCAAGACAATAATCCAAACCACAAGTTTTTTAGATGAATCTTACATAATTAAACAGTTCTGCTCATCGTTCTTTCACTGAGGCAGTGTTACTTTTATATGCCCCTTAGCTGTTCATACCAATAACTCATTCTTCATAAAAGGATGAAAAATGCTGCTGAACATATTTTACAGCATATAAATTATAAAAATATCTCACATACAGGGATCCGACAGGGATCCATGTCCAGTTGCATTAGGCAGATATGTAATTCATTTCTGCAGATAGCAGCAACTGACAGAAAAAAAAAAGAAGAAGAAAAAAACGAATAACCGAAAATACTGCCTACTTTTCAAGGCCACATAATAAAAAGAACTATTCTCTAACGGATTCATGTTGTTTATTGTGAATGCGGCCTGCTTAAGATGGGAACAGTTTGTGTCAGTGTGGATAGCCATGAAACAAATAAGAGCATTTTCCCAACTGACCCCAACACAATAACAAGCTTAAATAAACCAACTGTTGCATCTGCGATTTATTCGACATGATCTGAAATGAACGCAAATCTTTTTGCTTATCCACTATATGATCCTCCTTAGTCAAATAATTAGAGCCAATTGCTGAATTAGTAAAAAGAGATTTAATCTGCTCACCTTGAATTTCCTCATTGACACTGTGTCTAGTTTATTATGCTGTTTTAAAGGAACAAGGTGAGCTCCATCGAGAGCATCTTTGAGGACATGACATGTATCTGTAAAGCACTTTTTTACATGGAGGAAACTCCACCCACAAGTTCATCCATATAGAAAAGGTGAAAAAACATTACCTCATAATATAAACAGTTTTACTAAATAATTGTTTAAGTGCTTTAACTAAATTCAAGCTTCACATATTTGCTTGTAAACCATCCTGAACACTGATCTGACTTACTTGCACTATAGGTTAAACGTTAATGCACCCTGGTCAAATCCTATGAGTTTTAAAAAGCATGATCTACTCCTTTAATTTGAACTCAGAACATCCCTTTCAATGCATTTTTTATTTGCATTGAAATATGCATTTACATTTGGCCACCACATCATTTCAAGAAAGCTGCAGCTACGGCACCACTCGTTACTTTATGCTAAGAAGTTCTCTAGCTCCGTCTTATTTGTGGAAATAGGACCAACAAATTCAATGGATTATGCAAATAATCCCAATCCTGTTGGAAGTTAGATGTCCAGCCTAGAAGTTCTGAAACTATGCCATCCTAACTACTCAGTTAAGAACAGCAAGTTGTGAGCATCATTACTGGAGACTGTTTTGTCAACCAATATCCCACTCAAGTCTCAACAAATAAAAATTCTGTTTTAAGATCTGGCATGTCATTAAAAGCACAGTATACAGAGGCAGTTGTCTTAATGAGACTTGATATACCACATGAGAACTATCAAAGGGCCCAACAACAAAATAGCAATACAAAAAAAACTGAGCCAAGTAAAATGACTAATGAAGTGATATTAGATCTTGCTCAGAATGGAGACTGGGAATTCAGTTTGAGGTAGCAGCCATTTTTGAAAGCACAACAACAAAACTCCCCAAAGCAGTCCTCCATCTTCATCTGTGCATCAGAAGAGTCTCTGAGCGTGACAGGTAGCGATGAGGAGGCTATCTAAGCCTGTGTCCTAATGAGAGTAGGGAATGAACATTAAGGCTTTAATCTCACCCTGAGAGCCTGAGAAGCATTAGTGGACGTCAGCCATGATGGAAAGTAATGGGATGTTTTAATGAAGTGACACAAAGTGATATTAATGGCATGTTTATCATGAGAAGTAAAGACAGAAACACATGGAGGATGTGATTGACGTGGAACCGCAGGGCACGGGCATCAATCCAGGAGCACATGAGGGGACTAGGGCACAAAAGCTGTTATTGTTAGGAAATGCTGGCTGCTTGCTTTTAACAGATGTTTGTTGACAGAGCGATGGTCGAATGTATCTAGCCCAAATTGACAGGATCAAAGCGAAGCCCCTGGGGGTGACTCTGACATCAGTGCCAGGTGCCATGATATTTGAGCTTTTCCGAAAGCAACATTCAAAGTGCAATGTCTACTGTAGATGTCACTATGATGTGAAATGAAGAAAATAACTTATGTTATCAATGTCTCTTTTCTTTAAACAAAACCTGAAAGTAGAAATCTGCCGAAAGAATGTGAACAGCAAAGTGATTGGGACTTAGAGCCAGGGGTTTAGACCCGTGAATAGATATGACTTTATAAACCTGCTTCATTTCTCTCTCTGTTTTTAATATGGCACATTGTTTGCGTCTACATCTCTGAGATGTGCACATTTATGGATGTTTATCTGTGTATTTTGGTGGTGACAATCAATGTTTTGAGAGTTAACACATCATTAGTGGTCTCGCTGTGGCCAGACCCATCAAAGACCCAGCTGTCTAAAAGGGAACAAATAACAAGCAATGTTTGTGCTACTTCATTTGAAATGCCTGTCACTGGCCAAAAATATGATGGATAGCACATATTTCAATTTGTGATTTGCTGTGTGTGCCAAAATCTTTCTGAATCTCTCTTTTTCCTATACATGACTGACAAAACAGGTATAGACAATATTTATGTTGCTGAAAGTAAAGGGTGCTCTGAAATCTTTCTGAATCTCTCTTTGTTTTACATAAGTGGAAAACAAGCGTATAGATGTGCAGATGGAATCTACAGACTTTTCACATTTTATGCTCTGACTTTGGGGGGAAATACAGGATTCTTTGGAATGGATTAGGGTAGTAAAATGTGTTAAATGGAGCCGAAAGGACAACACTCTTGTTGGTTACTGAAGTCACAATACTGTGTCCTTACCAGATGGACATCTGAAAGCATATTAGCCAAAGTATTTAATAATTCACATGCATAAGGCAGAGGATGCGTAGAACTTACCATAATGATGGCGGTCCTACTCTGCTTAAATCTGCGGGGTTCAGGTGGGACCTGTAATTGAAATGTTTATGTATGATTATGTACGAATAACTCCAGAATTATTGGCACACTTGGTAAATATGTTCAAAGGGGGCTTTTAAAATAAATCTACATTGCTTAACCTGTTGATCTTTCATTAAAAAAAAAAAAAAAAAAAAAAAAAAAAAAAAAAATTCTAACCTATCATTGAAGTCAAACAATAGAAAGTCACCCTTGAAATGTTAACACCAAAGCAAACCAACAATCTAACGCAAACATACCTCTATCGTAATCCAACAATAAAACAGACTGGGTGAATGATTCGTGGCTATGGATTAAATACGGCATCCAGCGCTCGGCACTAGCCCCATTACATCACCCACGCGCTCACAGTCTTGTATCAAGGACTTCCGCCCTGCATTTAACATAAAATCAATAAATAGAAACATACTAAGATCTTTGTATTATAACATGAATGCCACACTCACGGCTTGCTATGCGCTTCGGGTCACAACACCGGAAGGAGACGGAAAAGGTCAAAGCGTCAGGAAGTTATCCCGTCTACTCGGTCGCGCTATTTATAGCGTGAAATAAATACACGCCCCGCCCTATACCGAATCCTTACTCGGTCACACTCATATTTGCCAAAGGTGCCAATAATTCTGGAGTTGACTGTATATGAATAGTGAATGTCACTGTGGGATATTAAAATTTTACTTTACCTATACTTTTTTTTCGCAATTTGGTTTTTATTCATATGAACTTTCTAGGCAACACAATAACAACTCAATATACAGGTGAAACTCGAAAAATTAGAATATCGTGCAAAAGTTATAATTTTACAGTTTATGAAAACCCCAAATAAAAAATCTCAGAAAATTAGAATATTACATGAAATCAATAATAAAAAAAGGATTTTAAATACAGAAATGTTAGTTCTCTGAAAAGTATAATCATGCATATGTATATAGTTATATATACTAAATATATTAGTTTCACCTTTTAATTCGAATTACTGAAATACACAAACTTTTTCACGATATTCAAATTTTTCAAATTTCACCTGTAGATGAAGTCAGTTAATAAAACTACATAAACATTTCTTTAATGCTGGCTCGCATGTATTTTCCATTTCAGCAATCCCTTCCCACCTTTGCAGACTGCAGCTTATTGGTAAGAGTGAAAAATGTTTCCCACACTCTGGCACTTTCTCATCTGCACTCGTGTTTATATTTACAGTAAGTGCGTTGCTCTCTCGCCCGCGTGTGTGATAAGGCTCACGTGCAGGAGACGGGCTGATTCAGGATGGAAATATATGAATATATGCATCTTTGTATTAGCATGCGTAAGCTCGTTTGTCTCCAGAAGAGGCGGTGTGGGAATTTCACAGGAGAGAAGCCAAGTGGGGAGGGAACAAGCGCTGGCGATCGTCTCCCCTGCAGTCTCTGACAAGTTCATTTGTATATAATTACTTACACTACCCGCACACGAGAACAGGCATTTGTCAACGTCAGCATGACGCTTGGATTTCCGAAGTAGACGAATGCGCCTGAATTCTCTTTATATGGATGTAGTTATTAATCCCTCACTTGGTCTCATTTTAGCACGGCTTAAACCTTAGTAACAAGGGCATGGGTCTTAACATGGGCCTTATTGGTGTAATTTATCAGGTCCCCACGTCAGGTTCTAGATCCTGCATTAACTTGCATTTACAAAGCTATGAATCTAAATATCCAAGAGACTTGGCTGATCAGACCATGCAAATGCATTGTGTTTGTGCACGAACCTTTACTCTGAGGTTTGCTTGACTTTTGTGTCGGGCATAAATAGATATTAAGTTAGCATATAATGACTTTTTGGTGGAACTAATATTCATCTTGAACAGAGACTGTGGTTGAGTGGCTGCTGTTTTACATTTTACGAGTTGTTATTATTCTACCTAGCAATCCATTAAAGTTTCTCTGAGAAGTTTTCCTCTCAATTTGCAGAACATTTCAACCTTGCAGCGCAAAGAAAGGACATTAACATACAATTATTTGTGGGATAATTGTATTTATTCATGTGGAAATGACAGGTTAAAAATAACCCTTCCACCTTTGATCCGCACTTTGATATATAACACAAAATTGACCGTAATGGAGATTTTACAACTTTGGTATAGTCGGTTACTAATTGACCATTTTTTGAGTGCAGTCATCTTGTCTGTTCTACTACCCTCCCTGCCAAATGTATTTTTCTGAGATGAAAAGATAATGATGGATACTACTGACTCACTCTCTCAATCCCCATATGAATAACCACTAGCAGCTGCACTTAGATTCAATGGGTGCACGATTCCCATTGATGACTTATGTGTTTGGATCATTTAAGAGAGTGCTTTTTGAGTGTTCATCAGATTTGATGGCTTGATTCTTTGCGACTTCGCTAAGCTCTCTAAAACTATACATTTAGTTGGACTATTGACTCGTCATTAAGGAAATCAATTCATAATGGACATTATTCTTCGGCTCTGGAGCTGTGTGACTAGTACAGTGATTCATGTAGTGAAGTACTTTAGAGCTATTTTACTTTGAATGGTGTTGTGAGAACTATTATGAACTGTATGATGCGGTTTTTGCATGCTGAAAAGATCAGCATACATGTAGCTCATCACCAGTGTATTTGTGTTTTAGATGTTGGTGTACCCAGGAGGATCTTGGTGTACCATTGGTTAACTCAATACCTCTTGGTTAGCACCACCATACTGGTTGACAAGTATTACCAGCAGATAGTTTAAAATTAGTCCTTTTTTATTTCAAGTAATTTTATACTTTATTACATTCAAATTCTAATTTCCTTTCTGCGTCTGGTTTGCTATCTCAATTCAAATTCAGGCATTCATAAGTCTATTCAGAAGGTACACAACCCTCATGAACCAGCCAGGGGTGCGTTTCCCAAAAGCATCGTTAGAAAAATATGGCCGCAAATTCTGTCGTTATCAGCATAGTTCAACGAGTCGATGTTTCCCCGAAACCATCACGAACATTCACAAACAGCATTGCAAAGTTGTGTGGTTGGAACGACAGCTCTTGACCTGTGGTTAGAAGCATAGTTTCTTGTTTGCATGGCATGTGGACTCAATAAATCCTTGTCTTTTGCAAAATAAGCAAGCAGACATTCAGTACAATCTGTATATTTTATTTAGAATACATAAAAATGTCATTTACGTCTTTAGGTTTATCAAGAGATTAAAACCACCATTTTTGAAGAGTGCGAATGTGCTAACGTGCTCTATCACGAGACCGAGACTATGATTGAATCTGGAAATAAAGCAAAATTAGAAATAGTCCTCAGGTGACATGTTTGTATTTTATAGCAAAACATCTACCATTAATCGATCTCAAACAGATTCATTAAAGAAAGTTATTACTCCACCACCTGCGTGACATCATTAACCAACGTGGTTGAACGACCAATTTGCGACAATACGGTTTCGGGAAACAGTTGTGGAAGTGAACCAGCGAGTTATGTCATTGTATGGGAAACGCACCCCACAAAGAAATGTTGGTTTAAGATGGTAATTTTAGTTGTCCATGTGCTAACAATCAGACTAGTTCGTTTAATCTGTCTGATGAAATCCAAAATGTTTTGCTTGTTTACTTCATATTCATATTACATAAAAATGTATCTTTACTAGTATACTGTCACATCTATTGTGTTGTTTTTGAGGGTGTGAAGTCATTTCAAGAGGTTTATGCTAGTTAGCACGACAAGATTATTTACAGGGATATAGCCTACCTGTAAGAAGGGTACGCAAGAGACATCCCCCCTAGCCAAATGGGCTTCTTTGAACAAAGGAACAGTGCTGCAGCTCGGTAGGTTTTCTGCACGAGTAAACCATTTGAGACCGCCTCCCCAGTAACAAATTTTTCTCTTGGTGGGTGTTTATTGAGAGCAAATTGTTTTCACTATAGCACTGCTTGCTGTGACACCATCTGAAAACCATTGTAACCTGTTAGAGAAGCTAAAGATAGAACAACAGAACTGTGTGAAAAGAGCTTGAAAAAGACTCCATGCGTCAGATGCTCCACTGAATCGGTGTGATTTGCAATCCGGATTTGCAACCTTTGAGATAACTTATGTTAAGTAATTCGACAGCAGTGTAAAAGATTAACAAACAGGTAGCAGCTGGCTTTTAGCTATCAGCAGCAGTCCTGTAAAGCAAAATTAACCCCCTCCCCTTGAACACGAGCCAAAGATACAGAGGAAGACATCCAAGTCATAAAGGACTAAATGAGCTTTTCAAGTCTTCAGAAAAGAGCAGATCTTCTCTACTTCATTAATTTGACGTACCCCTATCAGGCCCTGTTCAGAGGAGGCAGCACATGCTGGTGTGTTAATGTGACGGTAAGTGATGCTGAAGCGGCTGTAGCAATCAGTGTAGTGCAGTGATCTCTGACGAGAGAGCCATTGGCGAAGCTTCAAAGAGTACCCATTAGCCTCCCTTTAATGAAACATGCTTGTTAATGATAGCTATCTTTCTCCTTCTCTACTCAGAGAAAATGCGGGCGAGAGTTTGAAACTTGTGAAAATATTTAACAGATACGGCAGGATGCAGGAAAGGACTTTCAAAACCCTCCGGCGGTATCCCACCTGCTGGCAAGTGTCTGCGTCAGGCTTACACCTTCATCGAGCAGGTTGTAATTATTGTCTTTTGAGGGTCTAGGGTAGTGTCATGGGGTAATGCTCTTTAGGCCCTCTTTAAGTTCTTGTTCGTTCTTCGCTTAGGGTTAAAAAGCAGTTTGGAATACATGACCAGCGGTATACTGTTAGAGAACATACTGATGCCACCCACAATGCTGAGAGCAGCGTTCAGATGAATATGGCAAGCTGTTTTGAACTCCTGAAACGAACATAGTTTTGGCCTGATTTTGGTATAAATTACATCACGCCAGTTCCACTATCTATTTTGCTTGAATTGAAGCCTTTAGTGTTTTATCATCAAATCACAATACACGAGTAGCGTTTAAAGGCAAGATGAGACAGATATGGATGACCAGAGTCATGTAACACCATGTTTATGCTTATAGCTATTCCGGGGAGGTACATATGGAAGCCTGTTTGGGTTCAGTAAGAGATTTTAAGAAATTAATACTTTAATATTAGTTCAGTAAGAGATTTTGAGAAATTAATACTTTTGTTCAGCATCAAATTGATCAAAAGTGATAATACTTTTACATGGTTACAAAAAAAAATATATATATTTCAAATAAATGCTGTTCTTTTGAACTTTTTAATTATCAAAGAATACTGAAAAAACAAATTATCACAGTTTCCACAAAAATTAAGCAAACTGTTTTCAACTGATTATAAACTGATTATATTGAGAAGTGTCTTAAGCATCAGCATATTAGAAAGATTTCTGAAGGATCATGTGACATGCACTAATGGTGCTGAAAAAAATTACTTTTATTATTTAATAATAATAAATAATATTGTCACGTAACAGAAGAGGATAAACAAGGTGAGTATAGCAAAACGGTTATTTATTGGAAGGTTCTGGAGAACAGCTGGATATAATGTCAATGGTGAGTTATCAGTGGTCATAGAGTTTGTAGAAGACTTAGCTGGATGTTAACTGAGTTCTCTATGTTGCTGATGTGGAAGGAGAACAGGACTCTTGAGGACTGGACCAACGTGTGAATCAGCAGAAGATGGATGACTGACCGCAATCTCAGGTAAGTAGAGCAGGATGGTGTGATAACAACGGTGATGGCTTGCAGGTGATAGGGGAGTGTGATCAGGTGTGAGCCAGAGAGGACGATGGGAAGTGTAGTCCTGAGGGTGACTGAGACAATTATTGCGTGAAACATGAAAAAATCATACAGACCATGCATTTTTGAATGGTAGTATATCTTAGACCACCCCAATTGAGAGGCTCTTTATTACAAAGAATTATATTTCATAGGCGCCTGCACAATAAATGACTCGATCATGGTCAGCTCTGCTTACTATAACCTTGACTAAAAAAATATATGACAGCTCACATCAAAGTAATGGTGCATATTGTAATCATATGAACCCTTATTGCGTGTCAGTGAGAATATTAGGCTAAGTGTGTTGTCAAAACAACTTGAATGAATTTACTCAACTGCACCTGATCATTCAGCAACATTATATCAACCAGCTCAGGGACCAATTTACCAGAACAAGACAAGATCAAGCCCCGAACTCATTCCTGTTACACAGTTTAGTTTCACTGTTCAAACAACTCACCAACAGCATCATTCAAAGCTTTGTAAACTGTAATATATTTACATATGGCTTATTAGGGCCCGAGCACCGATGGTGTGAGGACCCTCTTGGAATTGCTCCGTTTATTCTTAGCCATATCTGTATGTGCTAACAGACCCCAAGATCTTATATATTGAGACGAGAATACATTCCTGCATTTATAATAGTGGAGCAGTATGTAATCTCAGTGCAGTACATGAGAGACTGTCATGCATTGGTGCAAATATGATTGGTATTAAAGGGAGAGCATTAGCAATAAAACATTTCTTTTGACATTTATGGTGTGGTAAAGAAAAATCAGACAACAGCCTCGTGTGAAATGTGTATTTCTTCCTGGCTGTCAAGGCAGGTAAGTTTATTAATCCGTTGAATCTCATAGGCTTTCTTTCTCTAAGATTCTTTCTGAGTAAGAGATGGAGTATCGCTCAAGGCATAGACTTAAAGGTGGACGTTGACTTTTAAAGACAGTACTCTGACATTCTAACTACGCTGTAAAGTAAAATAAACTTTCCCTTTCACTGAAAATATACAACTGAACATAAACTAAATCGAAAACCAGCATGGCCCCACTTCTATTTATAAAGTCAGATCATAGCAACACATACTGTGAACTGCATGCTTGCTGTCCATGCTTGTGCTCTTGCCCTTGCTGGTATAAGCTGTAACTACACACTCTGCAATCAAAATGCATCTTCATTGTTGGGCATTCAAAATTAGCCAGCAATCCTGAACAATTATTATTATTTGTATATATATATATATATAATTTTTTTTTTTTTTTTTTTTTTTTTTTGCACATTAGAGTAATAGCATAATGGTATATTTAATTATAGAATAGTTGATGCTGTGTCACTGACCAACTTTTGAATGTCCACTGTCTTTGACATTTACAGTATAGTATAGGTATAGTATACAGTTCATTACTGCTGCTGAGACATTTAAGTATATTTAAGTATGTTTAAGTATGCTACTGAGACATTTAAGTGTCATTCATTGCACTAGTCTTTTCCATTGTTTGTCTATATGAACACGTGGTAGACGGATGTTATTGACCGTTGTGCTCATGTCTTTTGCAGTGTTTTGCACACGACACAGTGGTCTAAAACAATCTAAATCTTTTTATTTTATTTTAAACACCTCTTTATACCTTCATTCCACTGGGCCGGGTTTTTTGTTGTTGTTGTTGTTGTTGTTGTTGTTTTTAAGGGGGGGGGTTGTTTTTTATTTTTTTTAATTCTTTAGTTTTTTTGCATTTTTGCATTTTTAACCACAAAAACACGTTCTGTGTGAATGGCTCCTAAGAATGTGTTTTCTTGTGATGTCATTGGCCATTTGTCATTATGAAATTATTTTTTGTGACCAGTCACATGTCATTTTTGGAGATGATTGGCCCAATACTTGATTATGAGAATATATAGTTTTTTTTTTCTTTTAGGGAGTCCTGCAGGTGAGATACTACATTGAGATGATGTTAACAGGTGGTTTTAACCATGTATTATACACAATGTTTTATATTTAACTTTTCATCAGTATTGCTCTTAGTATGTCTGGTAACATTTTGCTTATTATCAGTAAGTGAGGGTACTTGGGCTGTTGCCTGATTTGGGTGAGAGCACTTTTTTAGGCTGCATGTTTATCATATAGCCTATGAATAGTAGTTCAGTAGTGTTGATTTTTCATAATTATATATATTTTAAAATGTATATTTGTGCAACAATCATTCCCTGAATATCTTGGTACCAGCCTACTTAACAGACCCTCATGCTGCAAGAAATTGTACTGTATATGCTGACAAATAATCTGGTTTACACAAAATAAAGTTTCTTTATTGGCATCTAGTTCAATGAAGAACCTTTAACATCCATGGAACCTTTTCTATTGCACAAACAGTTCTTTAGTGGAAAGGGGCTCTTTGGATTAATAATGTGTTCTTCACACTGGGAAAAAAAAGGTGTCTTTTGATAACTGTAAGTTTTTTGGGTGAATTCTACTATGTGAAAACCCTCTCTTGAAACCTTTTATTTTTAAGAATGCATGTTCCACAGCACAGCAGTCTGTGTAGTACCACTGTGCATGAATGCGCTGTGCTTGGCAAGTGTTGTTCAAGTGGTCTTTTATGCTGTACTCCACCTGTACAGTTATCAAGACAAACAGTGAGCCGGTTCTGAAAACATATTTTACTTACAAAGTGGCTGAAATAGACCTCACCTCTGCTTCATTGTTTTAACTCGCTATAAGATTCATCTGTGTCAGTTGACTATGGCCTTTAAAAGGGCATTAGCTGCAAAACAGCACCAAAATGCTCCGGCGGAGGGGATAGGTCTTTCAGTAAAGCCCCAGGGAACAGCTGGGCTAAAATCTCTGCATTCGCTGTGGTGGTCAGACAAAAAAGCAAGACTACTTATACTTGATTTGTGACTCTCTTGCTCCTCCTGCTGGAAGTCCCATTAACTGTTGCTGGGTGAAAACAGCAGATTTCCAGATAAGGCAGAGAAACCTTTTGAATTCATGAGGGAAATTGATGGCGGTCGTAAAATAAGCTATTATCATTACACCAAGACAAAGTGGCCCATTGCATGAAGCTCTGTTGCAAGTGTGCAAGAAAGTGTAGCCAGAGGTTTGACCAATGTAAAAAAATATATAAAAAAAAAGATTTCCTGAAGCAAATTCAAATTATTCAAATTCAGTCTATCCTCACAGGGTAGACACATCCTAAACAACAATTGTAAAATAAACAAAAATATTACATGACATCCACATAACTGTCATAAAAACATAGAATTCATCTTAAAGTCCTATTTAAAAAGCTAATAGCAGTTGGGATCAAATTCTTCTAGTCTTCTTGCCTTTTTCATCAAAGATATACTTTATACCATCAACCATGAGCTAAATAAGCTTATTGAGATGGAGGGAGTGGGGAAGTCACAATAACTGAGGCTTTCTTTTTAACATGATAGACCTATATATATACACTCACCGGCCACTTTATTAGGTACACCTGTCCAACTGCTCCTTAACACTTAATTTCTAAGCAGCCAATCACATGGCGGCAACTCAGTGCATTTAGGCATGTAGACATGGTCAAGACAATCTCCTGCAATTCAAACCGCGCATCAGTATGGGGAAGAAAGGTGATTTGAGTGACTTTGAACGTGGCATGATTGTTGGTGCCAGAAGGGCTGGTCTGAGTATTTCAGAAACTGCTAATCTACTGGGATTTTCACGCACAACCATCTCTAGGGTTTACAGAGAATGGTCCGAAAAAGAAAAAACATCCAGTGAGCGGCAGTTCTGTGGGCGGAAATGCCTTGTTGATGCCAGAGGTCAGAGGAGAATGGCCAGACTGGTTCGAGCTGATAGAAGGGCAACAGTGACTCAAATAACCACCCGTTACAACCAAGGTGGGCAGAAGAGCATCTCTGAACGCACAGTACGTCGAACTTTGAGGCAGATGGGCTACAGCAGCAGAAGACCACACCGGGTGCCACTCCTTTCAGCTAAGAACAGGAAACTGAGGCTACAATTTGCACAAGCTCATCGAAATTGGACAATAGAAGATTGGAAAAACGTTGCCTGGTCTGATGAGTCTCGATTTCTGCTGCGACATTCGGATGGTAGGGTCAGAATTTGGCGTCTACAACATGAAAGCATGGATCCATCCTGCCTTGTATCAACGGTTCAGGCTGGTGGTGGTGGTGTCATGGTGTGGGGAATATTTTCTTGGCACTCTTTGGGCCCCTTGGTACCAATTGAGCATCGTTGCAACGCCACAGCCTACCTGAGTATTGTTGCTGACCATGTCCATCCCTTTATGACCACAATGTACCCAACTTCTGATGGCTACTTTCAGCAGGATAATGCGCCATGTCACAAAGCTGGAATCATCTCAGACTGGTTTCTTGAACATGACAATGAGTTCGCTGTACTCAAATGGCCTCCACAGTCACCAGATCTCAATCCAATAGAGCATCTTTGGGATGTGGTGGAACAGGAGATTCGCATCATGGATGTGCAGCCGACAAATCTGCGGCAACTGTGTGATGCCATCATGTCAATATGGACCAAACTCCCTGAGGAATGCTTCCAGCACCTTGTTGAATCTATGCCACGAAGAATTGAGGCAGTTCTGAAGGCAAAAGGGGGTCCAACCCGTTACTAGCATGGGGTACCTAATAAAGTGGCCGGTGAGTGTATATATATATATATAGGCTATACATGGAAGTAACGGTAGCCTATGTATTTGTCCTGACCGTCACGGAACGTACGTTACGTTACACGCATGCAGTCAGATGGCAACAGACACCAACCCAAAACATGAGTTTAGATGGCACGCAAGAGTTTGCTAAAGCCTATATGCTGAGTTTTGATTAATGTTTGTGACGCGCTCCACAAACGTCACGGAAAGGAAATAGAGAAGGCAGAAAGCGGCATCCTGTTTATGGGAACCCTGGGAGGTATGGGAAGGGACCATCCTGGTGGTGGTGGGGAGGATGGAGGTGAATGGAAGCGTCAGCGTCTGCGAACTCAGACATGAGTAAGTACCTATCTTTTATACTACAAGTATTAGAACACGATTGGATAGATGAGAAGGTAATGATTGACGGAACAATTGAGTCTTCCCGGCAGAACTTATGCTAAAGCTTTCATTGAAGACCTCACCAGTTTTGAATGATGTCTCTTACTCTAGTATTTTCAATTGTTATTTTTTTATAGCACATTTATATTATGTGAAGATTGTAAAATTATTTCTAAATCATTTATAAATACATTTTAAATTCATGACCTGTTTCCTAAAATTCAGTCTGATTATTTATCAGTGGAAGATTGTTAATGTCTGCATGTTCTGCAAACCTCGGAAAAAGGAAGATAACAGCAGACAGAACAGAAACAGAGAGGCAACATGCATGAGAAAGAAAGAGCAAGAGGATCAGCCTCTGTCTGATCATAACACTTGGTCATTTCCCATTTTCCTGTCAAATGATCCATGTTACGACCTACTGTCCTCGCTCCAGCTCAGCTTTGGCTTGGCTTGGGTCTTAGAACTGTAAAAAGAAACAGGCAACAGCATTTACAAAACAAGCTTTGCAAGTATTTTATTATACATGGCATCATCAGAGACCTAACCTATGACCTTTTCCTCCACCTGTTGCAATGCTTTGTTGTCTCCTTCTCTACTATAAAAGTCAGTTGCCTATTTTCTCATCCTACAGAGATGAAACAATATGAACTGCATAAGTACCACCTACTTACCGATGGCACCGCTTTGTGTCTGCCCACTGCACAATCGATGTTCGTGAAATTCTTAACATTACAGGGCTCATGCTGGGGGAAGTGAGCATTGAGGCCATTGTTCAGTGTGTGGGTGCATGGCTTGGCAGCGCTGACTACTTTGTCTCTTTGTTTGGTGCGCCGTCACTTTCGCTTCAATGAGCTTATGCCCAAGCTGAGCTGCTCTGCTCAGAAAGTGATAGCATAAGAAGAGAAGTAAATGATGGAGTGAGACAGAGAGATAAAATGAATATAGAAGAAAGACAGGGTCTTAAAGGAAACGGTCACTGCTGCAAACAAGCTTGTGAGGGGCTCAATTCAAGGTCAGGGAACATTGATCTGATGCTTCTTAGTAAGAAGACAAGCACATACAAAAATATCAGCACTTCATTTTGTATAAATGCCTGTGTTACGGTTTGTGCCCAGCAGGCTGCTTAATTTTAGTGTAACCAGCTAAATTGAAAACACTCACAAACTGGTGTTATCAGACTGGCAACCAGTACAGAACGGTTCTAAGGTCATGGGTTTGATTCCCAGAAAAAGAAATAAAGACGCATACCTTTATTGCATACCTTTAATGCAATGTAAGACGCTTTGTATAAAACCATCAGCCAAATGCAGAAATGTAAACGTTTTACTGAATTTACGTCATGTTGTGTGACGTCCTACTCGGAGCTACAAGGATGTGAATGCCCTTTACAAGTCATTACGGTAATTCTGACATGGCTGAAACACACCATTAGCTTGCATGCATATGCAGGGTAATCGCTGGGACACTTCTCAGACAATATTGTATTTTTTGTATATTGTTGTATTTTCTCATAACAGGTAACACAGGTACCCAGAAGGTAAAGATCTGGACTGGTGATCAAAAGGTTTTGGGTTCAAACCCAAAACAATGTTCAATGTGCTCAAAGTGTACAGTCGCTTTGGATAAATGTATCAAATTAATGACCAAATTAGTTTTTAAATCATCTAGATTGCATAATAATTTATATACGACAATAGAGATACAGACTGTTTTAACTAACTAAAGTCTGAATGGCTTCCAACCTGTGAAAATGATCTGAAGCACTGCAAAGCATACTGTGCTTATTTATTTTGTCTTCTCTTTCAGTAAAATATCTAAACATCATTTACACAAGATTAAGGAAAGTTGTGAAAGATATATTTTTGTATAACTTTTTTGGTCAAAGAATATATCTCAAATTATATTTGTTTTTCTTACCCCATTGCCATTTTTCCTTCCTTTTTTGTCCTAATAATCCTCATTAAATGTTGTAGATTTCTGCTTAAGACAAATAAAATAAAAAAGTATCACTGGATAAGAATATCTCCTGCAACGTTGCTTCTTGAGTAAATATTTATTGTTTAAAGGATGATTTCATAACTATACTGGAGAAAAAGACAAAAATACTGATTATGAAAATCATTTTTTGCAATGAAAAAATAAATCGGTGCTTGGGAGCAGAAATAATTTGCCTCATTAAACCAGTGATAGTATCTCTCTGCCTAAG
This sequence comes from Semotilus atromaculatus, assembly GCA_031834385.1. Taxonomy (NCBI): domain Eukaryota; kingdom Metazoa; phylum Chordata; class Actinopteri; order Cypriniformes; family Leuciscidae; genus Semotilus; species Semotilus atromaculatus. Next base: position 6,813,334 of record JAULUF010000019.1, on the reverse strand, counting down.
CTTCCTCCAAGACAGTTTGACAGCGTATTTTAATGTGCTGTTTGATGACTTCCAGATAGAGACTGAGCAAAGTGGTCCATTGGGAGATTTTTGTGTTTAGTTGTGTAATATCTGGCATAACATTTCTGCATATCTGCATGTATAGTACTGTGTTACCAAAAATGATTGGTTTATTGCTAAATAAAGTGATTTGATTATTAATGCTATACCCATATTGTCCTTAGACTTCTTTGTTTGTTTCATTGATTGTTTGTCCATGTTAAAGCAGTTATTACAGTCATTTTCCAAAGGCTCATCTCAGTATTGGCTCTAATAATAACCAGGACTGGGGTTGGTCAGCACAATTTGGCTTTCATTACTACAATTTTAGTTTTACTTTGCCTTCACAGGAAATGAGAAACTCTCTTGCACGTGATGATTTCAGCTCATAAAATATAGAGGACATGGATAAAGGGTTTCCTGAGGTATGGCTCTTTCAGGGAGATAAGAACATCAGCTCTTGTGTCTGGTGTCAGCTCTACCCTCAGGTATACAGTAAACTCACTCTCTCATTGAACAACCATTGGCATGATCTCAGGTATATGAGAATTAGAGTGTATACCAACACGTTTCTCTAGATCATTTGCATATCCAGTGGAAAAATGGGTACTTATTCATATGGGCATTACTTTTTTATTGGAGATATTAGGGATGAATGTGTTGGTTGTTGGCGTCACAATATGTTAGGTTTAGATCATGAATATTAATCAGGCTTTGCATCAAAAATTAAATGAATTTGATTAATCTAGAGTAGACCATGTCTGGAGCATTTGCTCATTTTCAAGTCAAGATTATATTACCTTAATTTCTCTTTACACAGTGATTCAGTTTGATGGGAGCAATGATACTGAACAATTCGAGTACCAAAATAAACTCATTTGATTTGAATGAACATTAGGAACTTTCTTCCTACTTCCTACATCTGCTGTTGGGCTGGGATTTCATTGGTCAATGGATAAATGTTGATTCAAAGGTCCTGTGGTTATGTTTTCACTTTGATTGTAATAATTATATAACTTCTTTATGCACCGAACCTACAAATTAGTATGTAAATCACATTTACTAGAATTTTGCATTGCGGTTTCACTAGTAGGCTATGAACCACAGTAAATAAATAAAATGTGCTGGTAATATTAACAGGCTGACATCACAGCAGCCACAAGACAATTGTTTCAGATTAGCTTTTGTTCCTGTTCCCTGTTTTCTCTGCATATGAAGACAAAAGTGTTTTGTTACCATGTTGACTACATGTATCTCCTTCTCCACAGCCACACAACAGATATGGCTGCTTGCCCGGCGAGCAACACATCCAGGAGAATAGAGAGGGTTCTCCTGGGGGCCTGTAATGTAATTGCCATTTAGAAGTTTACTTTCGCATCCGTTTATAACCACCTGAGTCAGCAGCTGTCAGCGTTAATTCCACATTCATCTCGGCCCTTTTGTTTTCATGTTGGAACCAAGATTGAAGGGGTTAGGAAATGGAGCTCTCCTGACTAATTGTGCTTGCTTAAGTCAGGACGCTTAAGAATAAACTGTTGAAAAGCAACACTTGAGAAATGCAGTCCTATTATGAAGCATTTTCTTTGCTATAATGAGTTTCCTGAAATGAGTATTCTTAAAAGCAGTGTTGCCAAATTGGAAGGTTTTGAATTTGACAGTGTGGCCCACCACAGAGTCGGCTGGCGTTGGCGTTGGTGTTGACGTTGCCGACGAGCACGCACTTTTAGCCAACGTGATCATTTATGACTCACAGGTTTTTAGCCCGATAACTTGTAGCTGTATATTCAAGTGATTGCTATGACAAAGTGGCATGAATATTCATAAGTTGTATCAAGAGTGGGAGATTGACCCAACTTTAATTTTAGTTGTATTTTGAAATCATTATTTCGTTTTCAACAGAGAAATGGTACTTATACACCGTGGTCGTCATGACAATAGAATTCTATCACATTCTTTTGGCAGTGAATGATTTGGGCAGCTTGAGCAGAATCTTCAACCCAATCTGGCAACACTGCTTAAAAGTTTGGTGAGGTTGTTAGTTGGAAGTTTGAATACCAGACTTGATTATACAAGGTCTTTACTACCAATTTTCTCAAAGAGGTAACTAAAGTAATTCTGAAGCCTTTTACAAAAGCAAAAAGCAAAAGGAAATGCAGCGTCAAATTCATTCCCATTTCAAACAAGGCTCATTTTGTCTGTTTATGATTAGCTTTTATCCTCTAACAAGTGCCAAAATGGCTAACAACATGTAATCTCGGGTGATATGCGTTTACTGTCTTCCTCTGCCCCTTTCTACCATTCACAATTCCCATAACACCCCCCAGACCACACAAAAGCCCCAGCCAACAGCACAATAAAAGAGATATCATCTCCATCTCTCACTCCATCTCTACATTGTACTGTGCAGCACTGTGGAAACAGGCCAAATCTGGAGGATGCATTACCTGTTTGGCTCATGTTTAGCTGGCCCATGGAGAGCCACGGATCAAGATTAAGTCACATTTGCATTTTAATACGCTATCTGGCATGGCGACTTTCCTGTTCTTTCCTATTTTGTGCTTGTTTAATGGTCTTCCGTGAACCGAATGCACAAGTTTATAATAAACAGAGGACTTCATTATGTAAATGCAGGGTCTGCATTACACCCCAGAGTGGTTAAAATGTCTCTGGGGATGGATTGTGAAATATGTTGCATGAAATTCCACATCTAACTGAGGTGCGGAAAAGCCAGGTTGTCGTTATTATTGGATTATATGGAATACTGAGCTTGCTGACATGAATTAGACGCTGAGTGGGATTTTAGGTTGGGGGAATGCTATGAAATCAGAGATATTTCTGTTTGTATTATTGGTCATGATGTGGCGGCAGAGGATGAAATATTACCATGTGAAAACACATTTTGTATTCCTGTAGTGTCACTGAGTCACTTTGAGAAATGTTGCCTTTTTATGTAACTACATATCAGTCATCTGGTGGCACGCAGGACATTTTTTAGTCCCAGGATTTATTAGGCAGAAGGGAATGATAATTAGAATTAAATGACCTGTAATTGGTATTTACATCCAGGCACATTACCCAGTCTCCTTTGGGAAATATCTTACAAGTTCAAAACAGAGAAAATTTCAATTTTCCCTTTGCAATGACCTTGTACGTGTCATCAATGATGTTAGATTTCTAGCTATAAAATATAAAGTATTGCCTGGGCCTTGAAGCAACAAAACAAATGTTACTTGCACATGAATGTGCGACTTAGTTGATTAAAAGCATTCATATTTAATTAACCGCACAGCACTGAGGAATTCAACGTTTGTCAGTGCTGTATGTTCTACTGTCTGCCTTGCTGCATACACATCTCATATTTTGTTTATGAAACATCTGCTCTGTTTATGCACTCCATGACTCTTTTCAGATTTGGGTTTGTGTTGCAACAGAGAATAATTGGAGGTGGAGAAGGGTTTGTATGACTCCCACGTCTTTATACTGAATTGAAAATGAAACCTTTAAAACTAAAATGTGACCTCAAAACCGTCTAAGTGTTTACTTAGTGTTTATTGTCTCAGTGGAGTCGTGGTTTTGAGGTTTACTCTGGCTGTGCATTTACACCGTTTCAGATGATAACTTTTTTTTTTATATTTGCTAGAATCTATCTTTTACCATTTTTTGTGTACAAGTTTCTCACTTTTTTCATTTGATTACAAACTCAACTATACCATTGAAAAAGCATGTTTACCATATGTTTTATTTTTCTCTGTGTTTTCTTTACATTTCTGTTTACATATATACATATTCTTCAAGCTTCTCATTAGTGTCTGGCCAGAGAATTCCATCCACATCACTCTCGAGCTATGGATCTAAGGAAATCACACCAACTATTATTTAATTTCAATTTATTTATTAGGAGAAATCCCTGCTGCTGAATTTCTTCCAACAAATCTTCGTGAGCAGCCACCACAGTAAAATACTTTTGTATTTTTAATTCATGAGTTGGTATATTCATGTGGTATACACAAAGACCACAAAATAATGGCAAGGCACGTCTTTCTTTCTATCGGTCTGAAAGCAAAAACAAACACAGTATGACCAGTATCAAGAGATTCATGAACAAATGACTCTAATGAGCCGGTTGTTTTTTGTGAATCAAAAACATATAGTGTGACCCAGTGGCATGCAGATTCTGGAATGAGGAGGTCCTTACCCTTTTTCGGAATGAATTCATACTATTCATACTCCAGTTACAATTCATGTTGACACTTTTTTTAAGGTTAAATACAGTGAATAATAAACATTACTTATCAAGAAAACTACAGTACAACCAAAATAATTATTTTTAATTTTTACATTAACAATGTAATTATTGTTCTATTTATAAAAACTAAGCATAATGTCTTATCAAGTTTTCTCTTGTTTTTTTTTTTAATCAAATGCATAACTATTTACAGTTTAAAATATATATATATATATATATATATACAGTATATCTTATGTAGCCTATATTTGATTATATGTCAACTTCCTTTTGGATCATCAGTCATCAAAGCTCTGTAAACATTGTAGGTAAACATTGTATCATGATGGCCACAGACACAGATGTCATTTCTTTTAACCGACTGCTCTCTAAAAACATCACAGATCACAAGTCGTTGCAAGTTTGAATGTGACGTGACATTGCACACTGATGGATGTAGTTGTTTTTTTGTGGTTTTTACAGCCTACCTTTTTTTTTTATTCAGAAAGGGACAGTGTACATTACTCAACATAAATGTACCCAAATTTCCCCTAAGGCTAGTTTTCATTGGTAGTCCCTTTGCCTGATGTTATTAGGCCTAAAAACTAGAGAAAATAAAATAAATGAGAGAGAGAGACAGACAGACAGCAATAATAATACAACCAAAGATTGTGAACAACTCTGTAAATTACAATTAAACATCACATACAAAAAGACAATATATATATATTTTAAAAGTATTGTTATGCGTTAAATGATAATAATGAAAATAATAATAAAGGGAGAAACATTAATGTTCACATTGTTGATTAGAAAGAAGCTATTTAGGGGGCGGGTGTTGTGAGGTTTTGAGCTCGTGCACGGCTGGACGAGAAGTCGGAGCAAAACCCGCCCCTGTCGGTGATTGGTTGGAACACTGTTTATTTTGGTTTTGAGTGGTGGTGTACCCATTTGTTTTTGTGTGCAGATTTCAGAACCTAGGCTGCCTACAGAGACGCGTTTTTTTGACAGCATGCTTATGGGGCGGGCAGCTAGCAGATCGTTAGGAAAGATTAGACATTTATTTTTGGGCCTGAAATCTCTGATACAACCTTTAACTGAGTTAAACGATTCTCAAATTAGTTTTCCCATTAACACTATTATGTATTCATTCATGTCGATTAGCAGATGTGGACAAAAACGAGAGGCGGAAATTTTCAAGCGAACAGCGCCATGGTGGCATTGCCTCCTCTCACATGACTTTTCCTCATTCATTCTCAGTTACCGCCCACCAAAACCATGACTCGCTTTAAGGGGTCTGTTAAAACTCAGGGGAGGCAACAGAGTTGCCGTATGCTGTAACTTTACTGAATTGGCCTTATAATGTGTCATATCATAGATACACATTTGCAACAGTTTTTTTGGTAATTTATGAAAGTATATACATCCTGTTCCCTCTTAGCACCACTATAGCAGAAACAAGTACAGAAACATTAACACAGAAACAAAAATGCAGAAAATCATAATGGCATATTGCTCTTTCCACTCAGTCATAACGAGAACTAATGTCTTTTTGAGACTGATGTAGTGTGAATATGCTAATGGCCCATTGTTTACAGTTTCTCTTGATTAAAGTTGTAAATTAAAGGGAAAGGACAGGGTTACTGCACAGCCTGATCACTTTTTCCATAATGAAAGCTTTCGAGTTTATGAAAAGACATAAGGCCGTAATGCCTAACAGAGCTTGACTGGATGGAATATTTTCTGGTGTTCAGTTCAATTGACATCAAATGAGCCAATCATGTGTCATAATCATGTCATTTTGCTTTCCCCAAAATTAATGTTTAAGCTTAATTTTTACAGTCGGTACACAAATCATCAATAAAAACACAACACGAGAAAAATAGATGTTAAATGTGTTTAATATGGATGATCAGGAAAATATATCAGAATTATATAATAAAATGAAAACAAATATGCATATGAGGAGTGTGGAACAAAGAAAGATGGATGGACAATTTAAAAACAAGAGCTATTTGTTGCTCAGCCAAACGATCTGAAAACTTGTGTGATCTGGTGAACGCTGAGAATGGGCTATTAGTAACCAGAAATGTCAAGCAGAAGAGTGGTGCCCTTGTGTCACTTGACTTTGCTGTTCTTGGAAGCGTTAAGAGAGGAATCCATACAACCATAAAAGCAAAAATAAATTGTCAACAGAAGCTGTCTACAAAGTAACCTTTAGAGATAAAACTAAACTCTGTAAGGGCACAGTATAGGCAGACAAATGATGTATGTACATCAATTTGGTTAGTGTGAAATAGCAGTCAGATTAAATAATAATCAAATGCTTTTCTGAGATAAAATGAGTTTTAAATGAGACACTTTGAATGAGAATTATTTTATTGCAGATGCTCACTTCATTATCAGGAGGACAGGCCAAAAGTACCCTTACAAAAAAATTAAGACAGAATACTTTCAATACAAATTGAAAAGTACTTTCAATACTTTTTATGTACTTCAAAAATTACACTTTTTATACTTGACAGAAACTTACTTATACTGACAGAAAAGTCTAAATATATTTGGTCTATACTTGTACTCAATCTTTTGATCGAGATATACTCAAAGTGTAATTAATTATTCTAAGTATACTTGGCTTAGTTGTGTTTTAGTACTTCATCCTAAACTTGTTTTATTTGAGTTAGTTGCCCAAGGCAGTATTTCAATACTTTAAAATAAGTTTATGCCACTCAATAGTTATAATTTATTATATTTCATCTCTATTCCAAATTAATGAAAACAAATTTGAATTCTTTTAGTTACAGTAACAACACTAAAACTCTCAACTAACGGCATGACACTGATGTGACTTGTGGGAAATGCTGATTTGGAAAGCTCTTTTGCAATTCCCACTGCACCCCACCTAAAAGGACATTTCACAATTCTGTATTTCCCGTGTGTTTTGTTCAATGTGATGCTCACAATATGCAGCTCATAAAGTGAAAAAAGATATGAAAATGAATTGTGAAACTATCAGCTTTGAGCAATAGCTTGGAGCAGAGGCGGCTCATGTCGTGATTTAGGATTTAAACTTTAGAAAAACATTCACACCATGTGATGATTATCACATGGTAATCTTTTGTATATACAGTTCAATTTATGATCCATATTTTTTTGTATCTTTAATCCTGAATCTATTCTTGCTAGACGGCAGACGGTGACGATAGAACCACAAGCATTAAATTTAGCAGCATTATATTTAGATTTAAGCTTTTCAGTGCCATTTACTGAACGAGTTGTGTGTCACAAGCATCGTGTGTTTCTTTGGAACTTGTGTTCTTGGGTCCGTCTTCTAGGATGCAATTTGCTTCACCTGTGATCGATTCCTGCAGTGCCTCAGAGACCTGTAAGGAGAGCTGTTAATTTTTTTTAAAACGGCTGCTGAAGCAGCACAAGGACTGATTTAAGTGTTTAAAAGACAGATTGTAATCTCTCCAGCTCTCTTTCTCTCACTCCTCATTCTCTGTCCAGGATCAGTCCGGTCTCTTCTCTCTGCTCCTTAAGATAAGTTGTACGCTAGTGATTTGTCTCTGTCTGGCTCCTGCCTCATTATTCCTGGTGAATGTTAAGGGACAGCTTAACCTATGCTGCTTGTCGACGAGAGCATTTGTCAACATTTAATAGCATCGTCTGCTGATACACCAGCAATCTGTATAGCCAAAAGCAGGGAACGGCAATAGAAGATGAGCCTAAACAAATGTCACATACATCTTAATATCTGTAGGATAGCTTCATCAGTCATAGTCAGCGGTTTATATATGAACAAACAACTAAGATAAACTCAATGCAAAACTGGTCACAGGTAGAAAGCTAAACTATTTTGAAAAAACTCTTATAACAATGGAAGCTTGTTTCCATCTCAGAGAAAAACAAATAAATGGTCCCTTTTTTTAAATTTACTTGATACCTTTTATCTTGCAATCACAACTTTTCATCTCACGATTGCTACTGATAAGACAGTTTGGGGTGTGAATGTGTGTACTTTCCATTGCAGTTCCAACTTGTTTACCACAGACCATATTTTATTCATAAATAATAATTTAAAAAAACATTATAAAAACCCATAAGAAAGTCTCGAGGGAACCACTGGCGAATTTGTCTTCCAGGTTTTGATGTCAACCCTTCACCAATTTATTGTTCTAATGAATAAATAAATAAATGTAAAAAGAAAAAGATAATTGCGACTGGATATGTCTCTGCGTATGGAACTATTTCTTATAATTGTTTTTTTTAGATCTCACATTTGTGACTATATTATATATATATATATATATATATATATACACATATACCCTAGTGAAAAAAAACTATTCCAAAAGGTAGGCTATTTAAAATAAATGTAGTTAATACTAAGTATACTACAAACCATTAACATATTTACCTATTTGGAGTACTTATTTGTTGCACAATGCACATTTCTTAATATTAAGCCAAAAATGTGTTTTAATACCACTATTTGTAAGGATAGTGTGATCTCTGTATAAAATCAGTCTTTAAATGCAAGACATTTGAAGTGCACATAAAGTATACTTGCAATAGTTCCACTTAAGCACAATCAAATGTACGTAGTATATCTTTAGTTGAACCTCAGCACTAAGTCCATTAAGTTCAAAATTAGTTTTGTACAATTTGTACAAGTACAATTGCAGGGTATTTATATTAAGTACATAAATATGTAAATGTATTTGTAGTATACTTAGCATAAAATAAATGAATTTCAAATACATTTTAGTATATTTATTTTTCTCTATATTGTCGTATCTCACAATGTGACATTATACTTTATTTTTCACAATTGCGACTTTACAGTATGTCATAATTGTGACCATATCACTATTGCAGCTTCATATTTCACTATTGCGAACTTAATTATTTATTGTAACTGACTTTTTTTCTCAATTTATCTCTCAAATACAACTTCACAAATGTGATTTCATATCTCCTCAATGGGACTTACTTTAACAGAATTGCAATGTTTATATCTCAAAATTGCAACTTTTATTTTTCACATTTGTGATTGTGATGACTATTATTTTATAATATATTATTATGTAACTGCAACTTGATACTCATAATAGTGACTTCAAATCTGACAAATGCAGCAGTTTCTCACAATTATGACTAGATTAGAGCCACAATGAGACTTAATGCTTTATTTCTCACAGTTCTCTAAACTTTACCTCACAATGACCCTTTTTTATTTTTTTACTCCGAGGCAGAAACAGACTTTTATTCTTCACCACTGGTATGGTGGACTTTGAATAAATGAGCTCGCTTCGTAGTTCTTCTGACCCTGCTGGATTCAGGCAACTTAGTAAATGTTTGCCCCAGTTGTTGCTTAGCTCGCATTTTTCACTGTCCTATATCTTGTGGGCAATTAGGCAGATAAAAATCTCATAGCCTTACTTGGACAGTAACTTGATAAGTGAATGAATGTCCTTGCAGGCTCGGATTGAAAAGGGGTCAGCCAAGCAAAACCTGCATATAGCATTCACAACATAGTGAACTGAGATAATCTTACTGTTCATGCTTGAAGCAAGTGCATGAATGGTAATATTCATCACATATTTAGCTACTGACGAATTGTGTACTGAGAGAAGACTCTGAAACCTGAAGACAGTTCACGTCCCCTAAAACCCCTGTAAAGCAGATTCGGTTAAAGGCTATTATCTAACATTGTCATTAAGACTAATTACCTGCCTCAAGGGCAAGTAAACAGAGGGTAAGCGAGATTAGACCTTGTTTGCGCAGCTGATGAGTCCTGACCAACCCGTTAGTTCAAGCAGCTGTGGACAGCCGGACAGCTGGACACGAAGTCAATGATGAGGTGATGGAATCGTGCATGTGGTCAAACTTCATGATTGCTTCATCACACCTTTGATCAGAGAGGTTTGTCCTGTGCATATGTCCTCAGCGGAGAAGAAAATCTGTAAAATGACAATCAATAAAAGCCATTATGCGGAGCACCATGTGACAAATCCATGCTGTGAAGCGGTATTAAATTGATTTCTCCAGAACCAAGATGAATGCCAGGGATACAAGATTGAAATGTTTTACAGTCCATGTCAACAAGTCTCTTTTTAAACATTTGTATGTATGACATCCCAGACATCATATAAGAAAGCTAAACAAAGACTATATCCATCAGTCAGACTTTTAAAAAGGTTTTTGAGGTGTGACTTCACTCACTGTCTCTGCTGTTATGCAGGATTTTCTGCTTGCTGTACCAGAATGCTATGTTTTGTTGCCTATTGCATGTAGCCTATCTATTTGCTATAATACTTATTATCCTTAGAAACTTTTCATCCTTGTTATAAAATTGGTTGGTCTGATTTGCAAACTTAATTGGATTAAATTGAGAAAATAAGTATGTTTTGAACACAACTGGATTTTCATTTGCTGATGTTTTTCTCTCTTCATTCAGAATAAGAAAGAATGCATAATTATGATTCATTCTAGAAGGCATTCATGTAATGGAAAAGAGTATTGATGAGGCAGAACCCAGTCTTTCAATCTGTTCCATTTTTGTAATCCATCAAAGGGAAATTTAAGACGCAAACCAAGACGTCTTTGAATTATACTGACACCTAGTGGTCTGGATGATGCATTACACAAAATTGTAGAAATGCTTTATTTGCTGTCAGCCATTAATCATTTATTCCTCAAGCAAAAGTGGTCAAGTGATCTCAACATGACCATCTCCATGAGGCGACCATCTCTGGCCCTGTCCCAAATGGCACACTTTATGTGCACTTACAATGGTGGCTGCATGCACCATTATAAGTGTAAATCATCTGAGTGTAAATGTTTTTAGAAGATGTGAAAAATGTATCGAGGGCTCATGTTATTTGATCTTAGGCAGAGATGTTTGTTTAATCTCTATTTGTGGCACTTAAGATCAAACGTGTGTAAGGAGGTTTGTCTCAAACACCTGGCTTTGGTTGGATCTATCTTTTCAAACTTTACCTCTATCTCTCTTGCGCCTGTTCTACTTTCTCCAGCCATCTGCCAGAGAGGCAGAGAAGGCCCCATTTCCCTGGCAATGTCTGTCAAGAGCCTCAAGGCCCACCAGTCTCTGTTAGTGCATCCTTCTTGGCAAGCCTTCCCCCATTCCATATGTCTGATTTGCAGGGCTGAGAAACTGCCACGGGAGGACAAGGTAAGAAAGAGCACGTCAGGGGGTGAAGAGAGACAAGCTGTTCCTCCGGTTTTCCTCAGAACATGGACGATAGTGAGGAGTTAGGTCATAGAGCAAAAGTCTTTACTGCTGGGAACGTTTCTTCTGATGGTCTCAGCAGCATCACGGCAAAGACACTGTTGGAAGCATCACTTAATTACTGAGATGAAATATGGATAGGTAAACAACAATTTATAGACAAGGTTGTATATAACATGCTGTTGGAACCAAGAGGTCGAGGTTTGGCTGGATATCTTGACACCATTAGCCCCTGCTGATAAATGTTGGCTACAAAGAACATCTTTCTACATTGATGACAGTGCAGCTGTGTATTCTGGTGTGTTTTGTAACCAACATACGGTATATGTATTGTTAATATATAGGTTTTAATGTAATAAAAAATGCATATCGATTTTAAATCCTATAGCCATTTGGACTGCCATATTGACTCTCCCCACATTCCGGTAACCTTGAGTGTAAGAAATATTTTAGACTGAGAAAATACACATACTTTAAATAATAGTAAGATAGAGGTATAGCTGCAAAGGCTATCTTTGATTTTATGAGAAGTAAGCTTTATGTTATTGACTTACATATACAGTGAGGAAAATAAGTATTTGAACACCCTGCTATTTTGCAAGTTCTCCCACTTGGAAATCATGGAGGGGTCTGAAATTGTCATCTTAGGTGCATGTCCACTGTGAGAGACATAATCTAAAAAAAAAAAATCCAAAAATCACAATATATGATTTTTTAACTATTTATTTGTATGATACAGCTGCAAATAAGTATTTGAACACCTGTCTATCAGCTAGAATTCTGACCCTCAAAGACCTTTTAGTCTGCCTTTAAAATGTCCACCTCCACTCCATTTATTATCCTAAATTAGATGCACCTGTTTGAGGTCGTTAGCTGCATAAAGACCCCTGTCCACACTGTTAGACTTTTCTGTAATTTCTACAGTTATTTACTTTAAATCACCCAGTATTATACTGTTATTTCTCTTTACAGTAAATAACTGTGTAAAACAATAATTCCCATTGCATCATGGGAATTTTCTGTGACGTCCAACGTCAAATAGGCTACAGTAGTATACTGCAAAATAAAAAAATACAGTAAGTCTCTGTATGTGGTATACAGAGACTTACTGTATTTTTTTAAATTTGCAGTATACTACTGTATTTGACGTAACGGTCTCTCTGACTGGCACCATTCCATCGTGCTTTTTATTTCCTAATTTTTGCCTTACTCCCCGTGTCTACGTTATAACAGTCAGTCAGAGGCTTTTTATATTGGACACATTGAAGCGACCGGACCATTAATGCAAATGCAAACATGTCCCTTGTCAGAAATGGCGCGAGCGCTTGGACTCGGAGTCGGAGTACCGTACGTCAGAAATATAACAGCGCATAATACACTGTCTGGGATTTGTCGTGTTGCGCCGGAGCATCCAGTGCAACATCACCGGGTTCTGGCTGACTTTTATTGGACCGCGCCGTTCGTGCCTGGCCCGGGGAAGAGACGGAATTCACTTCACCGAGAAAGAGACCAGAAAGCAAGGTAAACATTCTGTCTGTGTTGACAGGTTTGTGCCATAGACAGTATTGTGCTCCCTATAGTTGAACATATTCGTCAACATGGCAGTAACGAACTTTACCACGGTAAACTGCGCTAACGTTTCATTTTACATACTTTGTTGGATTATTTAATTGAATTGGATTATTAAATTGTTATTTAGAGGAGCAACGCTTAGTTTACATTAGGCTATATAGTTTTGGTTGTAGCAATGTTGGCCTACTGTTGAGAAAATAGGCCTAACGTTATGTTGGCTAACATGTTTTATGGCTAGCGGCCACCTTTCTTAGCATTAGTTTGCCAACTATAACATATATATATATATATATATATATATATACACTCACCGGCCACTTTATTAGGTACCCCATGCTAGTAACGGGTTGGACCCCCTTTTGCCTTCAGAACTGCCTCAATTCTTCGTGGCATAGATTCAACAAGGTGCTGGAAGCATTCCTCAGGGAGTTTGGTCCATATTGACATGATGGCATCACACAGTTGCCGCAGATTTGTCGGCTGCACATCCATGATGCGAATCTCCCGTTCCACCACATCCCAAAGATGCTCTATTGGATTGAGATCTGGTGACTGTGGAGGCCATTTGAGTACAGCGAACTCATTGTCATGTTCAAGAAACCAGTCTGAGATGATTCCAGCTTTATGACATGGCGCATTATCCTGCTGAAAGTAGCCATCAGAAGTTGGGTACATTGTGGTCATAAAGGGATGGACATGGTCAGCAACAATACTCAGGTAGGCTGTGGCGTTGCAACGATGCTCAATTGGTACCAAGGGGCCCAAAGAGTGCCAAGAAAATATTCCCCACACCATGACACCACCACCACCAGCCTGAACCGTTGATACAAGGCAGGATGGATCCATGCTTTCATGTTGTAGACGCCAAATTCTGACCCTACCATCCGAATGTCGCAGCAGAAATCGAGACTCATCAGACCAGGCAACGTTTTTCCAATCTTCTATTGTCCAATTTCGATGAGCTTGTGCAAATTGTAGCCTCAGTTTCCTGTTCTTAGCTGAAAGGAGTGGCACCCGGTGTGGTCTTCTGCTGCTGTAGCCCATCTGCCTCAAAGTTCGACGTAGTGTGCGTTCAGAGATGCTCTTCTGCCCACCTTGGTTGTAACGGGTGGTTATTTGAGCCACTGTTGCCCTTCTATCAGCTCGAACCAGTCTGGCCATTCTCCTCTGACCTCTGGCATCAACAAGGCATTTCCGCCCACAGAACTGCCGCTCATTGGATGTTTTTTCTTTTTCGGACCATTCTCTGTAAACCCTAGAGATGGTTGTGCGTGAAAATCCCAGTAGATTAGCAGTTTCTGAAATACTCAGACCAGCCCTTCTGGCACCAACAATCATGCCACGTTCAAAGTCACTCAAATCACCTTTCTTCCCCATACTGATGCTCGGTTTGAACTGCAGGAGATTGTCTTGACCATGTCTACATGCCTAAATGCACTGAGTTGGCGCCATGTGATTGGCTGCTTAGAAATTAAGTGTTAACGAGCAGTTGGACAGGTGTACCTAATAAAGTGGCCGGTGAGTGTATATATATATATGTATATATTTTTTTTTTATTATTATTATTTTTATGGAACTTAATATTTACTGCAATTTTGTATGTGTTTAAAAAGGCAACTGCAACAAAGCGCCAATTCGCGCCAGCGACGTCTAGAAAGATTCCTGAGGTAAGCCTAAACTGTAATTGAAAATCATTTTGACATAAGTTTGCTTAAATGATTAGCATTATGTGATAAGTGATTTGGAGCCACAGGTGCAGGTAGCATACAATATCTTATATAAAATCTCTATAAAATTGGCTAACTGTATATCAAATAGGCTAAGTGACCTTTGCATCATGTCTAGTCTAACATTATATTTATTACACAGCAAATGAACCAATCAGAAGATGGACCATTTTCTATGTTCAGTCTCACCAGATTAAATGTATCCAAGTAAGTATTGCAGTAAAACTCTTACTTCATTCATACCAAATCTAGCATTTTAACAACTCAAGTTATATATTTGTTACATTATTTTGATATTTTATTAGGCAGAAGAAGACTCTACCATTGCAGTCCCACCTGACCAGGAAGGTCCTAGTATCAGCGCACGGGTGAGTTGACTACTGGGAGGAGAACGATCATCACTCAGTGATTTATTGCATGTGTCTTACTGTGTTTTTGTCTCAAACAGGAACCCCTTCACTCCAGACAAGCTGAAATGGGCTAAAACATCGATTTCAGTCTTTCTCCATATGGATCTCTGCATTCTTGGACAGAATTTAGGATATGTAAGTATTACAATCTGGCATAATTTAATTTAGTCCATCTGAAATGTTTGAAAATGCAATTATATATTCTTAAGTTTTAGTAAAAATAATAATAAAATAAATAAATAAAAAAAATATTAATATAGAATTTTCTCTCCTCTCTCTCTCTCTCTCTCTCTCTCTCTTTCTCTCTTGTTTTATATAGTGTTGGAATCGGGATCTCCTCTGAAGGACTGAGTACATTTGTGTTTGTGGACATACGTACAGACCAGGGAACATTCTGATGTTGTCAGTCAAGTTCTGAACAGGAACCAATCTTTGGATAAGTTCATTTATTCACAAAGGTGGACAAAAACATTTTGTTGGCTTTTTAAAGATTATTTTGATGATGACTTTTACTCCTATGCTGTGGAAAAGATGGAGGAGTAGACAGTCAGACATTGATAATAATAAGAAATGTTTTTTGAGCATCAAAGAGACTTCTTTCAAAACATCAGGACACTTATGGCACTTTTCCACTGCATGGTACGACTCGACTAGGTACGGCACGGTTCGGTTCGCTTTAGCTTGGTTGCTTTTTCCACCGAACCGAGCCGTACCGTACCATGCAGTGGAAAAGTGCCATTAAATACTTATTTTGGCCACCAGTGTACATGAATCCAACTAATTTTTGGAAATAATTATTTTGAAGGTGTGGTTATATGTCATGTATTGTGAAAAGAACTGTGTTTTGGCCTGTGTTAGACATTTCCTGTTTGACTGCTTAATGTATTTATATTCTGCAGTTTTATGAATGTAATGGTTGATATTTCATTATAATAATTGTATAAGCTAAACAACCAATGCCTCTACAATAATTTTGTAAAATGCTAACGTTTTGTTTAGGATTTTATGTACTTTTTTTAAACAATGTGTGCAGTGAAGAACAGCACATAATGTGTTAATTTAACATGTATACACATTTTTGTGTTAACCTTTCTGACATATTTACTTTGTTAAAATTAACACAAAACCTAATCCCACCCATTAATGTGTAAAAATTTAACATCATTTCCAGCATTGGCAGACTGTTTATTTTGTGATGTATATGAAATGTTTTAAATAAAAAAAAATTTATTTTGTAATAATTTTGTCTAATTGATTTGAATGTCAGTAGTACTTATGTAGGATAAAAATAAAAACTAATTCTATATCAAAATTATGAAATCTAATTTATATTTAGTACAAATAAAAAATAATTACAGTAGTGTACTGATTAGCCTGATTTTACAGTAATGCACTGTATTACACAATTACAGTACCATGTAGTTATACTGTAAAACTGAAATATGGTTATGTACTGTAAATCGTAATTACAGTAACTTACTGGCAACAGTGTTGCCAGTAAGTTACTGTAAAAAAAACTTGAAAAGTCTAACAGTGCACCCCATACAATCAGTAAGAATCCAACTACTATCATAGCCAAGACCAAAGAGCTGTCCAAAGACACTAGAGACAAAATTGTACACCTCCACAAGGCTGGAAAGGGCTACGGGGAAATTGCCCAGCTTGGTGAAAAAAGGTCCACTGTTGGAGCAATCATTAGAAAATGGAAGAAGCTAGACTGTCAATCTCCATCGGACTGGGGCTCCATGCAAGATCTCACCCTGTGGGGTCTCAATGATCCTAAGAAAGGTGAGAAATCAGCCCAGAACTACACGGGAGGAGCTGGTCAATGACCTGAAAAGAGCTGGGACCAACGTTTCCAAGGTTACTGTTGGTAATACACTAAGACGTCATGGTTTGAAATCATGCATGGCACGGAAGGTTCCCCTGCTTAAACCAGCACATGTCAAGGCCCGTCTTAAGTTTGCCAATGACCATTTGGATGATCCAGAGGAGTCATGGGAGAAAGTCATGTGGTCAGATGAGACCAAAATAGAACTTTTTGGTCATAATTCCACTAACCGTGTTTGGAGGAAGAAGAATGATGAGTACCATCCCAAGAACACCATCCCTACTGTGAAGCATGGGGGTGGTAACATCATGCTTTGGGGGTGTTTTTCTGCACATGGGACTGGGCGACTGCACTGTATTAAGGAGAGGATGACCAGGGCCATGTATTGCGAGATTTTGGAGAACAACCTCCTTCCCTCAGTTAGAGCATTGAAGATGGGTCGAGGCTGGGTCTTCCAACATGACAATGACCCGAAGCACACAGCCAGGATAACCAAGGAGTGGCTCTGTAAGAAGCATATCAAGGTTCTGGCGTGGCCTAGCCAGTCTCCAGACCTAAACCCAATAGAGAATCTTTGGAGGGAGCTCAAACTCCGTGTTTCTCAGCGACAGCCCAGAAACCTGACTGATCTAGAGAAGATCTGTGTGGAGGAGTGGGCCAAAATCCCTCCTGCAGTGTGTGCAAACCTGGTGAAAAACTACAGGAAACGTTTGACCTCTGTAATTGCAAACAAAGGCTACTGTACCAAATATTTACATTGATTTTCTCAGGTGTTCAAATACTTATTTGCAGCTGTGTCTTACAAATAAATAGTAAAAAAAATCATACATTGTGATTTCTGGATTTTTTTTTTTTAGATTATGTCTCTCACAGTGGACATGCACCTACGATGACAATTTCAGACCCCTCCATTAATTCTAAGTGGGAGAACTTGCAAAATAGCAGGGTGTTCAAATACTTATTTTCTTCACTGTATGTGTCTGAAACATCTAGTCCGATAAAGATGGATAAGATTCCCAAAAGGTTGAAAGAACAATATTCTTTATTAAATAAAACAAACTCCGGTAATCCATGAACAAACCATAGATGTTCCATGCATGCACAACAGAGGTGTAAAGTCCAGGGGTCAGAAAGTCCAGCTGATCAGACATTTCACTAATGAGTTTTCAAAACTGAGGAGGAACAAAATACTGAGGAAGACTTTTACTTTCTGAACCTGGACTTTACACCTCTGATGCACAAACAAAAACAGACAATGGATGGAACTTAAATAGACTTAGTGAACTAACTACAGACAGAACAAAGTCCATGAACTAAAAGTCCATGAAAATAAAACTAAACAGAGGATAATCTTGACAGTAATGCAGTGTTATTGCCTACTAAAACTATTAAAATTCATTTTCGGTAATTGAAATAAATCTGAAATCAAATATAAACACTGAAACATTTAAAGGAAAATTAGAAATGTAGCCTTTGCAACAAACTCAAATAAGTTTAAGTTGAATTATTAAAAATTACTAAAACTAACGCTATAAATTAAAGCTATATAGCAATCTTTAAAACAAACAAATTAAAATGGCAAAAGCACTTAACAAAATGATTACAACTTCTAGTTAGAAAATGTAAAAATAAAAGCTAATTCAAAATATTAATAAATGCTATAATAGTATATAAATAATATTAAAGTCACCTAGTAATATAATTTAAAGTCACCAAGTAATATAATAAAACTCAATTAGATTAACCTAATATATCAGTGATTCTGACAGGCACTGTTACAAATTTGTTGGCATGTCGCCGCAGAGTGTAAAGGCATGACAAATGGACCCTTTACATTCTGTAACTTTCAGGGTGCCAAATACACATGACATTTCATTAAATACTCTCTACAAATTCCTCAGTGTTATCATCAATAGGCCCAGACTCCTTATCGCCCTCTGCCAGTCTTCTCAGTAAATATTTACAGCTGGGCTCGCTGGACCTGAGGAATACTAACACAAAGCCAAGGCCTGTTACACAGTATGGGAGGAGTGTGTATCAAGCCATCAAGACACAACACTGATTAATACTACAAATATTTTCTTTAGCACATTCTAGAACGCCTTTAAATGAGTTTATTTAGGCTTGAGTGAACTGAAAGCGAATCACACCAGCAGGCGTAGCTTTTGAATAAGTTGTCTGCTTTCAACGCTTTTCAAAGAATGAATAGAAATGGGCTTTTAGTGTGGAAAAGCATAGGAGAAATAGCAGCCTACTAATTGCAATTTAGAGGGCCCTTTAGAGACAGAAATCACAGAAAGTTGAAGGCAGTGTGTCTTTTTTTTAGCTTTAAGTCCACATAAAAAGATGATGTCTTTTTGGCATTAAGGTATTTCTCCGGTATCCCTCAGAAAAATTTAAAATGTCAGAGGCACTTTAAAGAAAAGACCCATAAATTCAACATATCAAATTTGTCCATTTTTCCTTTTTGTTAATGCATGCTCTTCTTGTGAACAATTGTGTTCGTAACTGCACACAATTTTTGTTCTTTACAAAGACAAAAATGTTTTTAAAATGCAGTTGATTTCTGTATGATTATGCTATTTCAATTGAAAATTGAAAACTGCCTTTACAGATCGACATGGCAAAGCATGTAAAAGAAAGTACCATGTCATGATGGCATTAAATCAGAAACATTGTTCTGCTGTTTGTTTCTAATGTGCAATTTCTATAACTGTCAGTTACTTAAAATCATATTTCATTTATATGTCAAGATTCAGGGCATATCATTCTTTAAAAGAGCAAAGTTCGCTCGCTGGTGACCCAATCACAGTAGCAGAAATTTGGGTGCAGTTTTGGAAATATTTTGTCATTATTTAGCATATTGGCATGTGAGCGTACAGAAACGGTCAGAAATCCCTTTCAAAATCAGCATTTAACAATGCAACAATGCACGTTGTGTCAGCTCTTGCTCAATCCATCTCTCCCTCTGTCAATCCACAGATCTGATTTCAAACTTCAGCAGCTCGACCCCTCAATTTCCTTGTTTTCTCACAGACACTTTCATTTAGATTTTGTCAAGATATTCAGCACATTGTGTGCTTTGTTTTCCAGTGATTCTTCCACTGACCCCCCCCCCCCCCCCCCACCCTTTTGTGATAATATCAGGTAATGGGAGCATGTAGTACTTTGGAGAGGGTTGTTGATGAGAGAACATTTTACTCTGTATGAAACCACTATTGTTACTGCTTTTCAGAGTCATTAACCTGATTTACAGTACTTTCTGACTATCATAACAGTCCACTTCACAAGCTACAAAATTGAATCACTTGAAAGGCTGTAAGGCTTTTAACAAGCTCACAGGAAACAAGCAGGAAACTGTAAATTAAAATACCGTCATTTAGTTTCAGACCCCACTGAGTGAGGCCTGCAGGGAAGCACATTTGTGATTTCCTCACTCATGTTTATTATCATTTTAAATGTGTCTGTGTGAAAGAGGTCTCATTCCCATTGAGAATGAAGATTGCAGAGTTTAGAGGAACTCAGTCCTGCTGTTGAGGTACCTTTCCTGGGGACTGGGTGCAGAAAAGGTGTGCAAATTTAAATGTAAATTCCAATTGTTAATTTATGTCTGCATTTGGTCTGAGTTCATAAAGGTGCAGTAAGTGATTTCTGAGAAACGCTGCTGAAAGTGGATCGGACTGCACCACAACACAATTCATTGTTAGTCTGGAGCTGGTGTGCTTGGATATTCTCGTGTACTGTGTTCGTATTTTGTTCTTCCTTGTTGTTTGTTTGCCATCTTTGCTTTATTTAAAAGCATTTGTCTTGCTTTGCTTCAGCTATGATAAAGAGACATGCATTGCGTGCTAGTTCATTTTGGGGGTGGAGCAATAAAGAGAGGGGTGTGTTTGTTGGGGTTGATTTCAAATATCAATAATGGTTCTCAGAAATCGCTTACTGCAGGGGTTTTCAAAGTGGGGGCCGACAGGGGGCGCCAGGGGGGCCGCAGCAAGTTGGAAGAAGAAAAAAAAAACGGGAAAAAAAGTTTAAAAAAAATTAAAAAATTATTATGAGTATTATTATGAAATAGCATTATAAATATATATTTGAAGAAATTGCATATAGATGCACACGCTGCTTTCCCAAATAGATTTTAAAGTATTGTTGTACATTTTTACTGTTTGTCGCCATATCAGCAGCAGTCAAGTTTCCTAATTATTAGGTTTGAACAAGAATAAGAGGAGAGTAAACTACAAATGCAATTAGTTAACACCAGCGCAATCATCAAGGAAAATATAGAGTTGCCTCCTGGTAACCATGCACCCACAACACAAACAGACAACCTAAAAATGTTTTATGAATGTTTTATGCTGTTTTATTTTTTCTGTTGAGGGCCTGAAACTAAGTTGCGCCACAGTATACATCTGAATGCATGTCTTACGAGCAAGTTTTTTTTTTTTTTGGCATTGATTCGGTCACTGTCAATATAACAGATATCTGTTTGTACGTGCAATATATATATATTTGTTTTGACAGATAGTGAGATACATTATAGGGCATGCCATTTTTCATGTCAGCGCTTTGTAGTTTTACTAAATCTGTGCGGCCAACAGTTTTTTCCTCAGTAAAGACAGTTAAACCATGTTGTCTTGACATATGTGACACACATTGAGCACATATTGCGGAATTCACTAAAAATCAGTGCACGCTTGATAGCTCTATTTATTTGCATATGCTGCATTTATTGTCTAGATGCCTGGTTATAACGCTCCTTCCCATCATTTGATGAATGCAGTAACCCCTGCTATGTTTAATTGAAAACACAATGAGCAGTTAATTGAGTTTTGTTCAAAAAGTTCAATATACTGAGCCTATTTCACACAGAAAGTATGTTTGTGTTTCAACTTTTTTCACTTCAAAAGTGTTTGGTTAATTAAATGCACTGATGGTGAAGCCTCTTGGATGAGTGTAAAAAGTCTTTGAACCATAAGAAATCCAAACAAATGAACTCTGCCTGACATTTTAAAGTGTTTTTGATTACTAGCTAAACAAAACTCCATTAAAAATAATTCAACAAAATTGGACATTCAAGAATCGTACATGAGCATGAGTGCTTTTTGAAAGCTACATTTCTAGCATCTGTAAAATCACATTTTCCATCTAAACATATAGCCTAAATAACGACATATGCTGTCAATGACAAATGTAGAAGAAAAAAAAA
This sequence comes from Semotilus atromaculatus, assembly GCA_031834385.1. Classification (NCBI taxonomy): domain Eukaryota; kingdom Metazoa; phylum Chordata; class Actinopteri; order Cypriniformes; family Leuciscidae; genus Semotilus; species Semotilus atromaculatus. Next base: position 6,791,072 of record JAULUF010000019.1, on the reverse strand, counting down.
TATTTATGCGCTTATGACCTCAAGGCTTGATTTTTGCAATGCTCTACTGGGTGGTTGCCCTGCACAATTAGTAAACAAACTCCAGCTGGTTCAAAATGCAGAAGCTAGAGTTCTTACTAGAACCAAGAAATATGACCAACCATATTAGCCCTGTTCTGTTAACACGTGCTTTCTGCAGAGCTGCTTTATAGCTGAATTGAACTCATTTAATCATTTATGTATACTTTACACATTTATAGAACCGGAATTAATTAACACTGAACTGATTTTTAATTGAATAATAACTGTTTACTATTATCCTTTTAGAGCTGCTTTACAGCTGAATTGAATCGTATTTGCATCATTGAATCATTATGTACCTGTTTAACTGAAAACTGTTCACTGTAAAGCTCCTTTAAAACAATCTGTATTGTGTAAAGCTTTATATAAAGGTGACTTAACTTGACTTGACCTATAGAATATTAGCTTTTATTTTGGGTATTAAATATCAGCACTAGTAATATTGCTCAGCCAATCAAATTAGAGGACCTAGCAACAAGAAAAAGTGTTTTATATAAAATATATTCTCAAAGAGCAGTCTGAACTGGATTGAGAAAATCAAAACTACTTATGGCTGTTGTTTTAAATATGCATTTGATTATTTTCACAGGAAAAAGTTTTGTGGTAGTAAAACATAAATAATTTTCCCTTTTCTGTTTAGCTGTTAGCTGGCAGGTTGGTGACCTTCAGATAGAATTGTGCGTTTCTCATCTCCTTGGCAATCTTTTCTAAGCCGACTCTCATCTTTCCCATGATGAATTGGCCTGATCAGGAGGTTGAGTGGCTGGTTAGCTGAGCTTGTGGGATGTCCAAATAGGCAAAGGTGCTGGAGATCTCAAACCAAAAATTATAAAGTGTATGTGTATGTGCTGTGAACAGGTCCTTTCATGGGTCTGTTTACTTTCATTTTTCGATGTGCTTATTTGCTGTTTTATGTAAGCATAATTTTGAGCTGTTTCAAGTGGCTTTTTGCAATCTTTGCCATCTCGTCAAAATGAATGGGATCTAGTTGAAATGTGTGCCATGTAAAACAGATGAAATAGCCTGCAACATGCCACTGGCCTAAAGACGGATATCAGTTCCTGTCAGCTTACCTCAGAGCGCTTCTTCCATGAACTTACCTCAGAAATTGGTGATTACACAAGGCCATGCATAAATAAAAGTGACCTAAGAGCAAAAGCTGCCCGAGGTTCTGTTTAGTATGGTAATTCTCTAAATCCTACTGCAATCCTCCTTCCCAATCTATTGGTTTAATTTAAGTTTACCCTAAAATATATTCCAATGTTGCTCTCAAAATTGGCAAATATATCTCCAGTTGGCCAGTGTCCTACTTTCTAAGTGCTTTAATTAATCTTGAGTTAAGGCGAGACCACATCCACTCACGTTGCTTTTGTCACAGAGTCAGCCACAATATTTGTAAATGGATATGTCCCCATATAATCCCATTAATCTCATTGTCTCAAACTTTTGGCTGAGAGATATTGCACCTGCTTTTTTATTTTTCCTCAGTTATATATAAATAACTACAAATGCCTTTGTATTGATCCAATGACCAGGATGATAATGATGGGCTGAAATGTCAACAATTGCCTCAAATAAGTGGAATATTTAAGATGTTTTAGTAAGTATGTATATATATATATATATATATATACACTCACCTAAAGGATTATTAGGAACACCAGACTAATACTGTGTTTGACCCCCTTTAGCCTTCAGAACTGCCTTAATTCTTAGTGACATTGATTCTACAAGGTGCTGAAAGCATTCTTTAGAAATGTTGGCCCATATTGATAGGATAGCATCTTGCAGTTGATGGAGATTTGTGGGATGCACATCCAGGGCACGAAGCTCCTGATCCACCATATCCCAAAGATGCTCTTTTGGGATGAGATCTGGTGACTGTGGGGGCCATTTTAGTACAGTGAACTCATTGTCATGTTCAAGAAACCAATTTGAAATGATTCGAGCTTTGTGACATAGTGCATTATCCTGCTGGAAGTAGCCATCAGAGGATGGGTACATGGTGGCCATAAAGGGATGGACATGGTTAGAAACAATGCTCAGGTAGGCCGTGGCATTTAAACGATGCCCAATTGGCACTAAGGGGCCTAAAGTGTGCCAAGAAAACATCCCCCACACCATTACACCACCACCACCAGCCTGCACAGTGGTGACAAGGCATGATGGATCCATGTTCTCATTCTGTTTACGCCAAATTCTGACTCTACCATCTGAATGTCTCAACAGAAATCGAGACTCATCAGACCAGGCAACATTTTGTTTATTTGAGGACAAATATAGATATACTAAAACAGCTCGAATTATTTAAAAATGGCATGTGAAATGTGTACCATGGGCACTGTGATATAAAGTGTTTCCCAGAACACAGCAGAAGAGGATCGAGTAGGTGCTGAATGCATCATTAGTCCACTGGAAAGTGACCTCATATTCTGGTATTGATCATATCCGCTTGCCGCTACACAAAGCCAGTCTGCCTTTTGATTACCTCCAGAAATGAAACAGTGAGGGAAATGCTGTCTCTTAACTGGTCTTGTTTTCAGACATGTTCATTTTAAAATCATCTATTACTGAAAGCAATAATTGGAAAGAATAAGATCTTAGCACATGCCCTCTGCCATGAAGCCATTACTCCGTCTTAATGAGGCCATCCATGTCATTTAAGTCAAGCAAGACGAAGCAGCTCTCAGCAGCGAACTAAAATACAACCCCTCGCACAATCATTAGACGACTAAATGCCCATAATGTTTACACTGATCTTCAGGCTGTGTGGACAACGAAAGCACTTCATCCTCTCTGCATTGATTCTGCCATGGATCTTAAATCTCCTCCAACTGTTAAAAGGTGAAAAGTGCATTACACGATTCCCCCAAGTCTTTAGCGTTAACACATTTTCTTATCCTTTTTTAGTGATTCATTTTATACGACTGGAAAATGCTAGCACTTCCATGTGGTCTACATTTGTTAGGTCTCATTCACAAATAATTGCTTACAAATGAATTAGAAATAGCTGCAAAATAGGGTCTCGCACACAAGTCTGAATTATTCTAAATAAATAATGTTGTATGTGGGCATATGTCATAATTAGGTGTAAGTAGCTGGTTAATCTGGATTGAGAATTTTTTAAGTAATAGGCCCAAACGAGTCTGTGTTAACGGGATCTTATCTTATTGTATAGTCTTAAATTCAGGGTTACCACAGGGATGTGTATTATCACTTCTGCTTTTCTCTGTTTATACCGACAAACTTCAATGTAACGGACGATCTTACTTTAATCAAATATACGCTGATGACTTGGTTTTAATTTCTTGTCAAACAGAACTTATTTTGAGTATATTAAAAGTTTTGTACAGTGGTTTGATAACAGTCATCTACAATTGAACATTATGACAAAGGAATTATGCTGCAAGGAATCAAAATAGGACAGGTACGGCTGGCCTCCTATATGAACAAGGGTTACACTTTATTTCGATAGTCACTTTAGACGTTCTACTAATTACTAATAACTTTTCAACTACATGTCAACTAACTCTAATTAGAGTAGACAGTCAGTAGACTGTTAGGTTATGGTTAGGTGTTAGGGTTTGGGTTAGGAGAATAAGTTGACTTGTAGTTGCCAAGTTACTTATAGTCAGTTGAATGTCTGTTGGGGGACCAACAAAATAAAGTGTCAGCAGATATTAAGCAGATAGTCTACTAATACTCTAATGACTGTTAGTTGACATGTAGTTGAAAAGTTACTTATAGTTAATAGAATGTCTAAAGTGGACTATCAAATTAAAGTGTTTTATTAAAGTTATTAAAATTTTAAATATTTAGGTACAACTATTGATGACAAACTCTCATTCCAGGAAAATGTGGACCATATAAGAAAACAAGACTGTGTTTAGGTCTACTCAGGGAGTTAAGACATTTTAGTAGGCTATTGATAGGAGGATCCTAACTATTGTTTACAGATTGATGATTCGAAAGTATTTTTTTTAACATACAATATAATTTCGTGGTATGGCAATTTAACAATGAGACAGAAAAATGTATTAATACGAGTAACAAACCAAAAAAGATCACCGGCCAAAAACTGTACAGTGCAAGAGCTGTTTTCACATTTTATGGAGAAAAAGGCAATAGCAATATTCTGTATTCACACCAGACCCATCCCCTCCACTCCTGCTTTGAGGCCCTTCCTTCGGGGCGCAGGCTGCGTATACCGTTGGCTGAAAAGAACATTTATAAAAGATGATTTGTTCACTGGCGGTGACCTTTTAAAATCAAATCTTTAATTGAGCTAGTTACTATAGGTGTATGTACGTGTGTATGCATATATGTGTGCGTGTATTATTTATGCAGATATATTGTATTAATTTGTTTTATGCATGTTTTTGATAGGGACAAATGTGTGTACCATGTGTTTTATGATGTGATATAATGTGGTTGTACAGTGTTGTCTGATATATTTGTTTTTCATTCCAGCGTTAAAGATGAATTTCTGTCCAGGAAATCTGAACAGACAATAAAGTCAAACAAATGAGTGCATGCTCACTGTTAGTAATTCCTGGCTCAAACATCTTCATATGTCCTTTATGAGCATTATTAATATATAACTTCAGCATTATTATGTTTCAATATCATACATATTTTATGTATTTATTTTATTATATAAAATATATAGAATATATTATAAAATAGAATGTTTAAATATTAAAGTGTAAGCTACATTTACACACTACTGTTCAAAAGTTTGGGGTCGTCCGATTGTTTTAAACACACTCATGGCAGTTCGTAACAATTTTACATTTTGCCCCACTGACAGTTAGGTTTAGGGGTGGGTTTGGGAGTGGACCTGTTTTAAAAAAAAAAAAAATTCCATTATACGAATTACTTCATATAAATTCAAACGAAATCGCCACCTTGTGAAAGAGTTTGCATTTTATTTAATCAAAAATACAGTAAAAACTGTAATATTGTGAAATATTATTACATATTTATTATTCCTGTGATGGACAAGCTGAATTTTCAGTAACCGTTTCTCCAGTCTTCAGTGTCACATGATCCTTCACAAATAATTTTCTGCTCCAGAAACATTTCCTATTATTATCAATGTTGAAAACAGCTTCATGGAAACTATTCAGGATTCTTTGAATAAAAAGTTCAAACGTACAGCATTTATTTGAAATTGAATCTTAAGGTCCAATTCTCACTATTAACAATCTATTGACTTTTGCCTCAATAAACTCCTAATTACTGCTTATTAATAGTTAGTAAGGTAGTTGTTAGGTTTTGGCATTGGGTGGGATTAGGGATGTAGAATATGGTCATGCAGAAAACGGCATTAATATGTGCTTTATAACAGCCACTATCACACAAAGTCTTAGCATTTTTTTTTTTACATTATAAATGTCATGCTGTCACTTTTGATAAGTTGAATGTGCGTCATGTTATTGATGAATCATGATTTCTGCTTGAAAATCTTCGCACACAGGTTTTACATATGGTTAATGAATGCGTACAAATAAGTCTTTCAATGTTTCAGTAATGTAAGGTTGTCCAATCATGCCTCAAGTCTGATGATCTCTAAAACATTCAAGACCTCTGACAGATCATCATTAGCTGTATGTCCTGACTCCTGGATTAAGCACCAGCCTCAGGCGCATTTAAGAAAGCACAAGTTTTGTATCATGTTGACCCACAGGGCCTCTAAAGACATGTGTGAGCTGCATTCCTCAACATACGTCGAGTCTCTTCAGGTTTTTTATTTCTTCTATGCTTGGGGGATTAGCTCTGAAGAATTTATTGATTTGTGCTTTTGTGCTTTTCTCAGAGAGATAATGAAAAGGTGGGACAAGATGGAAATTCAGCAACAACAAAGGGAGGAAGAGGCCTAATCTAAGGCGAGAGGCAGAAAAGCCAGAGGAGAGGTGGCTGTTACGGTGAAGGGCCATGCAATTTAATAACTTTGAACAAAGAGATTGTGTGATCTTTAATTACACCACACAGGAGATGCAAGCCTCTTGATATTACCTCGCCAACCTTGATCCATATCATTGTCTGATGGACCAAATGGAACGTTTAGAAAAGGAGCTTTGAATGTGGAGATAGCCACGGTTCCTTGGAAAGAAGTAGGAACGGAGAGGTAGGAAGCTAAGAGGACATTTCGAGATGAAAATTGATGGAGACAAGAGAGGGAATTTATAGTTAGAAGACAGGAAGCAGGCGGCAAGGTAATTATGCCCATCTCGTCTGTCTGATTTAGAGCCCTCTAACCATATAATACAACAGAGAGAATTCATCAGTGCACAGATATAAGGCAGGAGCCCATTTATACTTTAAGTTTCACTGATTTCCTTGAACGGATCTGTAGGAAAATGTGGCTTTATTCTGTGAGCACACTCTAACTTCTATATGGCCCTCATATAGGATTACGTACATCATCTATCTTTGTGAGTAAAAGGAAGTGATGACGCGTAGACAAATACACAATGCCTGTACAATGGCTAAAAGTCTTTTTTGTCAGCAGGCCTGGTCCAGTTGGCTAATCTGTGTAGGAGAACATGACAAAGGTGTAATTGCTCTTACCTTTTACACATGCATTATCTCTCTATAGAGAGTCTACTTATGTAGCCATTTATACTCTTTTTTTGTGATAAAAAAATAATGACTATAATGTGTGCGCTTGTGTGTGTGTTTTTGAATGCAGTGCTGTCAACACATCAATGTCTAAACTTATTATTCATCCACTTTTTATATATTCCTCACTGGAATAAGTATTTGAAGTGTTTTTTTTTTATTTTGTAAAAGTGTCTAGTTGTTATATTTGTACTTCAGTGATTATTTCTCAGTGCAACGTTATTTTAGAAGGTTAATTTTTGCATCTACACATTTGAGTCCAAATCTACCTTCATTATATAGCTAGTTAATGTCCTGGTTACGTATGTGACCCTCGTATCCTGAGTAGGGAACAGAGACGTTACGTTGAATGACGATGAAATGGGGTTTCGCTTAGAAAGCCTGTCATCTTCGAGTATTACAAAACGGAATTTGCTTAGGGAATTTGCATAGGGTAACTCCGCCCCACCTCGTGGATATAAAAGGAGGATGCCGGCAACATGCAGATATTTTTCTTCGCTGAGGAGCCGAGACTGAACTCCCGCGGTACAGCGGAGGTGGCAGGGAGACGTAACATAACGGAAGAATGGAGACATGAAAGTAGGCGTCCTTCAGGTTTTCGCTGCAAACCAATCCTGTGGCTGCACGCACTGGAAAATGCGTTTGGCCGTGAGCATCTTGAACAGAAACCTGTGAAGGGAACGGTTCAAGATGCACAGGTCCAGGATTGGCCGTAACCCACCGGTTTTCTTCGGTACAATGAAGTAGGGGCTGTAGAAGCCGGACCTCATTTCGGCTGGAGGGGCAATCTCGATCGCACCTTTCGCCAGTAAGGTAGCAACCTCCGCACGCATGACAGGGGCATTGCCACCAACCATGGTGTGACGGACTCCGCTAAAGCGGGGAGGAGATTGCGCGAACTGAATCGCGTAGCCGAGCCTGATGGTTTTCGCGACACAGCGGGACAGACTGGGAAGCTCTAACCAGGCTCCCAAAGACTATACCAGCGGGGTCATACGAACCACAGACGTACCGCCGGAGGGGCAGTGAAGCGGAATGACTGACCCGGACAGGGGAGGCACTGTGTCCCGGCGTGGGGGTACAGTCATTGACTGCGTCCTGACAGAGGAGACCAGGGAAGGAAAGCGTTCCACGGGGGTCTGCTCTGCCGGGGGTCTGGTGACAGAGGGGGACAAAAGCGGCGAGGCTCGTAAGCGGTGCGTCATCCGTGCCCTCTGGGAGCTCAGAAATGGACATGTCAGTTCTTTCTTTCACCACATTAGGGTGCTGCCCGCCAGGGGTCGAGCAGTGGGGAGTGGAGAACAAAAGATTCTCCCCCGGCCCTCCACCGGGGTAAGAAGAAAGCCTGCTACTCTCTCCAGGGAAGAACTGAGAGCCATCTCTGAGCAGCCTGTCTCAGGAGCGCCGCTTGGCCTGGCATTTAGCGGGGCGTGGGCAATGCCCAGACACGCAAAGCAGCTATTGTGCCCATCAGATGACGAAACCACACGACCGCAACCAGAAATGCACGGACGAGACATCTTTCACAGTTTTGTCGGAGAGAATATATCAAAATAGAGAGGATTAAACCCCGCTGGTGCTGAAGCAACGAGGGTTGAGTTACGCTATGCAAATTCTGCAGCCCCATGGCATTTCTTTGCCATTGGCTCATTTTGTTATACTCTTTCGCTTTCTAAGCGAAACCCTATTTCGTCGTCATTCGCTGTAACTCGAAGTGACTACAAAAGGGAACTATATTTTTTGTGCCCCCGATCAGATTAGATCCATTGAATATTGAGTTATATTGAATATCTGCCCATACCAAGTAACAATTATTCAATACTTGTATTTTCCTAGTGCTTGGTGCAAACTTTGAGTAGCTACAGCTAATAAAATCAACCCAAGTATACATTGCTGTGCAGAGTGTTTCTCAGGGGCTCAAATGTAAAAAAAAAAAACAGTAATTATATTTATAGGCCTATATAAACAGTGTGGTCACAATTATAAATATGGGACAACTGTTTTAAATTTCTTATATTTTATATGTACAATAAGCAGACTAACCAAAAGAAAAAAATAGTGGAGATAAGGTTATGGCAACACCATCTCAGATAGTCTGACGGCAGATAAAAATAAACATTAAACAAATGACTTTCGGTTCATTACAAAAGTGCGCATCAAAGTAATTACTGCTAAAAAATGTCTAGTATGAATGTGTGTAGTATGAATGTAATCCAGACGTAGACTACTACACTCGCCATAGGCCTACTGTCATTATCATGTGACCTACCAGCATCAGTTACGTTGCTTCACTGCTATTTACAAATGTTCTTCCGTGGGCCGTGGCCTCATGAGATAGTAAAGTGTCCATCATATGCGCACTTTAGAATCTCGCTGGAAGTGCAGGTCATCCAGGTATTTTTTGCCTACTCTTTTATGAGTACTGTGAATTCAAAATTATTTGTTATTCTATTTGAATTTATGAGTTAGGGATAAGTTACTGTAGGGTTGGTTATTTTTTTATTTTTTTTATATCAGTTTTATTTTCTTCTTTGAATTTAAAGGGATAGTTCACAATTATTATTATTTTTTTAATTCTGTCATCACTCACCCTCAAGTTGTTCCCAAACCTGTATGAATTTCTTTCTTCTGCTGAACACAAAAGTATAACCAAATAGCTGATGGACCCCAAAGCTTTCCGTAGTATGAAATAACTATTTACTATGAAAGTCAATGGGGGCCAGCAACTGTTTCTGACATTCTTCAAAATACCTTCTATTGTGTTCGACAGAAGAAAGAAACTCATACAGGTATAGAACAACTTGAGGGTGAGTAAATTATGACAGAGTTTTTCATATTTGGGTGAACTATTACTTTAAATTCAAAGTAGTCTAAAAAGTATACTATACTCATCGGTGCAGGTTAAGCTTTGACACAAAATAAACATAAGTTTTCTCTTTTAGCGGGTTGTATTTATGTGTATCTGTAAATGTATTTATGTGTATCCCTGTGTATCCCATCAGGAAGTTAATCAGGGATGTATAAAATGAATAAGGAACCCGGAATCAATCTATAGTATTCTGACCTGGTCACTGTTAAAAAATATATTTTTTGAGCCCTGAAGATGAAAGCCTTTTTCTGTACACCACAATTGTGATGCAAGAATGGCATGTTAAAAGGAAATGACACAATTCTGTTTCAGATAGATTTCCAGATTATAGCTTTGTAGAGCTATTTCATTTTATCGCAAATTTATTATTATTTTATTATGTTTTTGCAAAGCTAAAAGCAAAATGACAGCTGAGAATCAGAATTTCAGAATATTAAGCACTGGGCCTGACAAGCAGGCCTTTGTCTTCAGTAAATGTTGAAAGAAAGAGGGGGCGAGAAAACAACAGAAACGAAGAACAAACCGTTCTTTATAGAGCATGTTAAATCGTAGAAAGATATGAAGTGTGAGATAGAGCCCTCGTATCATGTGACATGCTTAAGACTGTCAACAGCCCTCTTGGCCGTGTTGGAATGGAACTTAGAGCCTTGATGAATGTAATCAGAGCTTGAATGTTGTGTGTCAAGCCTTGCTCTCTTTTCACTTTTCTAAAGAGGTCTGATGGGAAGATGTGACTCATAGCCAACATTTCCACAAGAAACACACCACAACAAAAAATATAAGTGCATGTGTAAAAAATAAGACGTGAGATCATTGGTTTATAGGTGACACAATGAATGTTTTGATGTAAAATACAGAGGCTGATTTACATAAGTGTTGTGATGTTAAATAGCTGAAAAGGATTGTGAGACATTCACTTTGCAAAAACATCATTGTTCAATGTTGTCTTGGACAACACTGCCATCTTGTGGTGGGTGCATGTGCTTTTACAGAGATCTTTTCTCATTACAGTTTGTCTCAGTCGCTCTAGTGCATTTCTTGAATCATCCTTAAGATTTGTTCGCCAGTCAAAACAATTAGTCGGCCTACAAACAGCACCACACAATGGATTACCATCAAAAGCCTGTAACTTGCTCAAAATCCTTAGTTTATCTGTTCATTGGTCACAAACATAGTCCATATTCTAGTCACGTTGTCAAAGTAACAGCTTGGCCTATAGCCTACTCAGTCAGAATTTGACATATTATGTATGTGTGATACTAGTATATAAAGTGTATTTACTATCTACTGTAAAATGCAAGTAATATGCTGCTGTAGCCTAAGTGAAACAGTTGTCCTCCCAACATTCGGCTGTACTTTCGACCCGCCTCAGCCATTGTAAGGTCATGATTGAGAACATGGTCCAAAATAGTGGTCCTTCATCAGAAACGTGTCAATATCCTTTGCCTCTACGACCTCTTCTTGTGTTTTGCCTCCCTTCCACTACCCATCCTTACTCCTCCTCTTCTTCCAGGTTTACCCTGTTTGTTTCTTTGTTCTTCCATTACAAGAAATTGTAACTCTGTGTTGTGCTCTGTCTAAGATTCATGACATGCATCTATGAGCTATTTTAGAGAACTGGTTGATCATTGGTTTATCTAATGCCTTACATTCCCCTTCATTAGTAAAATTCAAGATTCACCTGTGCAATAAATCAATTCAGGACACATTTACAAAAAAAAAGTCTCATAGAAATGTATAAAAAATAGCCTATACTTGATGCATTATGACAACTACTGTAAAAGATATGCTCATGGGTTGGGTGCTCAACAAAAGAAATAGGCCTAATAAAAACCAGAAAAAAAGACGGAACACCAAAGCTCCAAAATATGCACACAAAAAAGTGGACTCACACACAGGTTACGTTTCGAGTACGCAGGCTTTTCGTCAGACACTGTCGTTGGTGGGCCGACTTTTTTCTGTTTTTCACTTAATGACTTTGATGTGTTGAGGGGTAAGACAATTCAACAGAGAACCAGAACCAATACATTTTGAGCAACATGACATAAGCAATTAGTAAACCGCAGACAACTGTACATAATCAATTGCATGAATGTACCAAAGCATTTGCAACTTGTTCAAAAGAGAGAAATTGCTTATATGATGTGCACAAGTGAGTATTTTAAAATGATTTTAACGTTATTTTCTTTAGGCATACATTGCCTTATTTGGCAGTAAAAGCCATAAATTATTTCCAACAGTTTTACTGTAAAAATATGGAATACAGTGCAAAACATTTTCACGGATGATAATGCTAGTTTTTAAGTTTTATTTTTTACAGAATTATGATTAAACAAATGAATAAGCTAGATAAAATATCATAATTGGCATACATGCCATAGTAAAGATTTATTGCATCCATATACATTTATTGGATTAACTTCTAGACAGCCGGACTAGTTTCCTAGATTGCAAACAGCTCACTTTTGCAAATTCAGATTTAAATTGTGAAAATTCTGTCATTTTACTCTCTCATTTCATTTCATGTGAATGAGAGAATTTGCATTTTTTGGGTGAACTTTCCCTCAAAGTGATCTGGCATTGTTGTTCTATCACTTCATTTGAAGCTGTGACAGTCACTGTAGCTGTGGATTGAATGGATTACAATAGCTTTTTTGTTCACGATAACAGATTGTTACTCACTTATTAGTGTGTGCATGCACAAAAATGATGTTTTATATTAAAGAGGACTTTTCTGCACAGGAAACACAATGACATATAGTGGAAGGTAGGACACAGTTGTTTATTCACTTAAATACCATAGTACATCAACACAGTAATTTCCACACACAATGGTATAGTTTAGGTTAACACAGTCTTTATTTTCCAGTTCTGCACTGCAGCAGAACGTGAGTGTTAGTTCAGCTCTGTGCAAGGACTCGTGGTTGAGTCTAGTCAAAAACTGAATTCAAGTGCTGAACGAACTTTCTGAGTGGTCCTTCCTCTTCACTTAAGTGCAATACAAAAGAAACACAATCACCAAAACAAACTCTAAACATGGTCATGTTTAAAAGTCTATTCAGATTCTTTAAGTGTCTTCGAGGTGAGTAGATTAGTAGAATTTAAGAAAGACACATTTCAGTTCAGCAGAAATCATTTACAGTTTCTTAAAATTCCACTTGAGCATTACGGGAATTGAGACTTTAGGTCAAACCCCGGTCGTGCCAGGATATGACCTCATCTGTTGTCTTTCTCAGTGACATCAGCTCTTGGCAGCCTTCCTGTTCACTCTATGTGTTTTCAGAGGGTCCATTTATTTCCTAAACACAGGCTGGTAACAGTAAAAACAACATATTCTGTTTCTGTTTAATATCTTCTGTAAAAATTAATATTCTAAAATAATTTCTTATTTATATCATTATGGTTTTCCAATAAATAAAGCACCCACCATGTGATAATTTTCTGAGATATTTTCCTTGTAAATCACCATTTTGAGCCAGTCACTTCATCAGTTCCAGACTTCGACAACATCATCAATCTGTGACATCATAGTTGTCTGCTGGTGCTGTTAAAATGGCTTAGGGGCCGTTCACACAGAATACAGTTTTCCATTCCACCGCACTACTTTTCCATTTTTGGACGTGTTTGACTGGTGCGCTCGCTTCTTTTGCGCTGCAGTGTCTCACGCCTGACACGGCCTGGTATTCTAAAAACTTCAACCGTTAAAGGTGGAGTATCCAATTCTCTTTTTTGTCCATTTTTTCAAAATCACTTGAAATATCCTATTCAAAACCCACTTACAGCCACTGAGTTAGAAGCACTGAAATGAAAATTAAGCAATTGAATCATCTGTGGAACGGACAGGACTCGAAAAACTCCAGTCAATCATTTCCAAGACCACCTAGAATCATTGGACAGTCAGTCCGTCAATCAAACGGTCGTACCATCACGTTTTTAGAATGCTGTGTCAAGTTAAAATAATGCGTTCTGCTTGCGTCTCGCGTCCTTTCCAGCATAGCTCTCAACATAGCATTTTAAAAGTGCAGCGTTCAAGTTAAAAACGAGTCTCTAGACCATGCAATTTTTCATTCCACTACCCTGCAACTTACGTTTACTTTTCCCTTTGCTGCTTTTCCATTGTTGTTCTATGTAAAAATGCACTAGATGGACACATTTGACCTTTGCACTAGTGTTTTGCAGTCCCTCGTGCATGACACAGCATTTTAAAAAGTAGCGCTAAAATACATTTAATTTTTAAAAAAGCATCCCTAGACCTTGCTTTTTTTATTACATTATCTGTGTGAATGGCCCCTTTTTCTGCCATATGTGTTCCAGGTTGAAAAAAATAAATGCTGGTCACCGTTTATTATGACTTTTACTACAGTATATCTCAAACGGCTCATACCACAGCAACAATTTGTTTTTCTGGGACCGGAAATGCAGCAACAGTCTAGTGACACAATATTCATCTCAGGTGAATATTGATCACTTCAATGGGAAAGTAGATTATCCTTCTACTTTTCTATCTGATGGATCTGTGTTATGGTTATGGACAAGGTCTGATACAAGGGAAGATACACAAGATGTATTTCACGGTCATTAAAAGGCCAGACAGGTTCAGACCAAAACGGAGCCTTCATATCCTTTCTCATCAGTAGCCATCTCACATAGGTATACATATACATTCAAAAACGCACACACACACGACAAGCACCTGTATGCATACTCACACAAGGAAGCATGCATGTAGTCAGGCACATAAGAATATACAATTAACACATATTAGTTCTGATGCTCAGACTGTTCTTGTAAGTAAAGTGCGGAACTTCTAATAGAAAAATCCATGTATGCACAGAACACACAAAGGCATTCATATCAGGGTATGAGTAAAGGTAAAGGCCATAGTTATAGCCCTTGTGTACAAAAGGAGCATCTTCATATGACAAAAGGACATCATAGAATTGAAGGACATAAGTCATTGTTTCTCAAAAGCCTCTTTGGCTGTGAAAGTTCACCCAAAAATTAACATGCTGCCATCATTTGCAATGAAAGTCAATGTAATCCAATGTTATTTTGGACCCCATTGACCTTCATTGTTTGAACAAAAAAACAGTTGGAGGATGCTTCAAAATTGAATACAGGTTTTGAACAACAAGAGGGTGAGTAAATGATGGATTTTCATTTTTGGGTGAACTGTCTATTGTAACATTATGCAAAAAAGTGTAATTCAGCAACTTTCTAATAAGTTTAAGGAATCATAAAGTACACACAGTTTTTTATTTTTGCGTCAAATTAATAATCAGCCAGGGTTGCATTGAAATCCTTCAATTTGACTATACAAGTGAGTGACATGAAGTGAAGGCCAAGTATGGTAACCCATACTTGGAATATGTCCTCTGCATTTAACCCATCCAAGTTAGTGAAGACACATTAGGAGCAGTGATTAGTGGACACACACACACACACACACACACACAATTCAGTCATTTCCTGCAGGTATTGAGAATCAAACCCACAACCTTCGGGTTACCTACTGACTCTCTAACCATTAGGCCACGACTGCCCTATAGTCCAACATTGCTTGCACTCTACCTCCCCATACTACAACCCCTATACTTCAATCCAGTGACATCACATCCTGCCTACTGTCTTTTTCATAGCATCTGGCATTTAGCCCTCACCACTGGCTATACATCTAAAAGGCAGGGAAGTGTGCACTGGCAGTGCAAAACCAATCGATTGCAATTCGCAGGTATTTCTAAACTAACCTCAACATGGCACTGGATGGGTTAGACACACTGTAAGGCAAGTCAGAAGTCAATTTGACACTGATTTACATTGCTCTGTTGAAATAAGTGAAGCCAAAACTGAGAATTGTTGTTTAAAATCTAAAAAGCACTGTGGGGGGGATTTGATCTGATTAATTCAAGAGAAACTGGTTAAAAATCAGTCATCTTTCAGTAAGGTATTCCTAATGGAGTTTGTAACATAACATGTCTGTCATGGTTTAAGACCTGTGCATTTAACTGACATCCAAATTAGGTTCATCTGAGCTCCACATTTGGATAATTGCACTGGTTTAATGGCATGGGAACTTTACTCACATTTTAATTTCCCATGTGTATTCTTGTAACAGTAGCATGTGGCACTAGCAAAGCCAATGTTATGGGTTTGATTTACAGGGAACGCAGGGGGAAAAGTGTACTTTGAATGCAATATAGTATGTCTGGCAAATGTGTAAATGACATGTGAGTAACACATAATTAAGAGCAGCACACTACACCAAAATTAGGTTGGATTTAGAGGCACAATGCAAATATAAACATATCCAGTGATGGTCTACATAAACTATCCAGTATGCAAACTAACCTGTCAGCAAAATGCTGACATTCCCTCACAGATCTCATGTAAACTGGGTTTATTAGGTTGGAATGGCACTCATCAAACAGATCCGTTTAGGAACTGAGCACCTTCCAGCAAGCAATCCATTGTTTTAGAGCCATTCTCAATGAGTAATGCATGTCACCAGTTTGGTAAACAGAAAGCAGATGGTTCAAAATGCACTGGCAGGCCACATAATAAAACCATTAACAGCAAATATGGGATAATCTGAAAAATAATAAGAAGGTCCTTCATTGTTAGTTGCTTCAGTTGTTGTAGACCAGTGCAATCCCTCCTACATGTGCAAGCAAGATCCCTGCCATGACATCTACTCCTGCTTCTCTTCTAGATACGCCTTCACTCGTTTGCGCACATAGAACGCAGTGAGAGCGCTGCAACACGCTGTGAAGATAAAAAGAGCCACAGCATCGTGAGCCAAGTCACCATGAAGACGTTCGTAGAGAGGTCTTCTCTCACTGAAATCCATTCGCACAGCTTCGATCTGCACTAGAGTGCAGAGCACAAGGAACACGTGGAAGATCTGATGGCCCTGTCCGATGAAGTCGCAACATCCTGGGAGCCAGCGCTCAGGATGGGGGTAGGAGAAGAAGTAGGCGCTGATCAGAAAGAAGAGGACCTGATAGCAGTGGTAGTCCACCACCTGGTCAGCACAGCCTTGTTCGGAGCTGTAGCATTTATAGATGCGATGGAACACCGGACTGATGTCTAAACAGTAGGCCAGGCCCGAGGGCACCACCTGGAATAGCTTGTGAGCGAACTTGGGCAAACTTGGGCTGGCGTACTTGCCGTAGCAGCAACCGGTACAGGACAGCCAGGCCAGGAAGGCTGCAGCTGGCAAGAAAAAGTTTCGCACTTGAGCGTGCCATTCTTCTTCGACAACGTAATAGAAGTGGGCCAGGGCGCTGCCATACTGGTAAACGGCTACACCCACATAGTCCAAAAAATAAAAGGTGTAATGGGAGAGCTCAGACTTGGCTGAGAGTAGGTGGGCCAGCGCACTGCAGCCCAGGTAGGTGAACGCGGCTAGGAGCAAGATGAACATCGGCTGGGCGTGCGGGTCTCGCAGGAAATCCACAGTTTCAGACAGCTCCTGAAACTTGACTAAGATAATGAGGGAGGCCAGCAGGTGTGTCCACACATTTACAGACTCATTATGCCTCTGAAACAGAGTGAGGAAGTAGTAGCGCCAGTTCTGGTCAGGCGGCCGGTAGCCCGTGAATATGTGTGACTCGCGGAAAACCCACGGCACATCGCTCACCATCACAGTACAAGGCAGTTTAGGGAAGGCTGACTCCAGGAAACGTGGGATCTGGCGAAGTTGCTGTGCATTGATGAACAGCCGCCCAATCTGCTCCATCACAACCGTCGCCATAGTGAGGAAAAATTAAGCGGCCGTCTAGCGTGAAATCTGTTTGGGGAAAATATTAAACTGTTAAATATTACCCTTGCAAGTTCACAAGGGAAAAAAATCTAAATACAATGCTTTTTTCCACTCTCACCCCTCTAATTTGTCTACTAACAGTTTGAATATATGCATCACATATGAGCCATAAATATTTGCACTACAGCTCAAATAATGTTCTGTGGAGGAAATTATGGTCATGGAAATTATTTGTCATGCTGAGGACAAATACATCGCAAACATTTTATTTTATATTTCTTTTCTTTTTTTTCTTTTTTTACTAAATTATTGATTGTTTGTAAATGACTCACAATATACAACTTTGACTCACAATAACTTTAAATGACTCCGTTTAGGTTATCAAAAGTCTGAGCTGGGTAAAACTATTTAAAAAAAATACACATTTGAAAAAGAATTAATGAAGACATATTAAAAAGTTTTACTTTTCAACATTTACTTTTAAATGTACACATTTTAATGTGAATTTCAACAAAAAGAAATAAGATGAAACCTGTTAATTTTAATATAAAATCAACCACTATGACATAAAAGTACCTGAAGTTGCAGAACCCTTATATTTTTAAAGGTTTGCGTTTTTGAAACGTTTTAATTCGTATGTCTGTAAGATCATGGCCTTTACTTTTTATTGGTTATTTCCATTCTATTTGAATGCAAACCACAATCTAAACGATCCATGCAAATTGATAGCCTACTGTTAAAATTAAATATCAGGATCATTCAAATTTTATTTGATCAAAACATTACCGAATAGGTTGCAAAAACTGTTTCTTTCTTTTTTACGTAGCAAAAACTGGTTCATCCAGAAAATTAAGGTAACGTGATGTACGATCTCACCGCTTACGTAACATCAGCTCGCTGCGTAAAGCTCCTCGTGCACATTAATTAATAAGGACGAAACTGATCAAACGAAATCAACGATCATAATGTCCGGAAAACAAAAGGTCTGGGAAAATAAAGATTTTTAATTTTCTAATCTGTTAAAACTACGTAATAGACGGGGGGAAGCAGTGGACAATTTTAGCGATGGCATCCCAAAAGGCAGATAACCCTTCCCACACCCTCAAGCTGTATCGTAAAATCTCGAAAAAGAAACGGGAGACGCCGGAAGCGCAACAATGAAATGTCTCGACGAAATTCAACGTCTAACGTTACAGGTGCAAGCAAGCAACAATCCAACACGTTTTCTTCCTTACCTCATGTACTGTCTGTAAGTTACATGTTTTAACAAATGACGATTATCTGTTTTGAGCTATAATTCATTCTCCCCGTTTGTACATCTTAACGGTTCAACACAAAGGCTATGTATGTTTATTTACACTTTATCTAAAATAATATATAGTGCATAGGGTGGATATAATTTCCCCTTTCATTTCACATGATCGGTAAATGAACTGCTTTACCTTTTAAGAGGATAATCCCCTCAGTCAGACAACTGCATTTAACCGCGCCTTCATATGCGTCTTGAGGAAGCTGAATAAAAGAAAGATAATTTCATAATGAAAAATTACGTAAAAATGTGTTGAGCGGGAGAGGCTCCTGACAGCTCCCTGCAGTACCGCTGTCAGATGGACGAAATCTAAAGATTTCTGATGGGCATGTAAACTGTCCAATCAGAAAGACCGAAGAGCATTGTCCCCGCCTTCGTCTAGAGTAACTCACCAATAGGAAACACCCTTCAAGGTGGCAACACCCTGTCAAATGTATGGGCTGTGAAATGTGAAACTACCCTCTTTTTATTAATACCACCTACATGCCCTCTTTAATAAAAGGCGATGTGAGAGCCACTTTGAGGTATCACACCGACAAAAGATGTGTATATATATTATGGGATATATTTAATAAATTGCACATATCACATGTGCCCATATATTTGTGCTACTGTATGTGTAAAAGTAGCAAATTCCCCTACATTCAGATTTGGCAAAAGCCACATGTATACAAATTTAAACACTACATTTGTGTTGTCCTGTAATTGCAATTAATGTAAAGGTAATTTTAATTATACATTGTCTAATATGTACACATTGTGAATGTACTGTTTTCTTATTGTGCTAAAGTTAAAATGTGAAGGCTTATCTCATCACCCACACAGGCACTCTGGCTGACAATGTGTCCTTGTCATACTCTGTTCACAGTGGAAACAAAGATCCACATTGTGAATTTAGAATAATTCAGGCTGGGTCATAACAGCATGTGGATGACTGGAGGAAATTTGGACATTTGAGCTTCATAAACCTTCCTATGACACAGACAAGCACATCATTTCATTTTTTAATTTATTCAATAAAAAAAAACATTTATTCAAACAACATATAACTGGGCATGATCTATTTAGTTTTTTGGATTGATCTACTAAGGGAGTTCCGAATTTTGAAAAAAGGTATAATTAATTTTTTTAAAGATTGATGCACTACTTCTTAACGCATAATAACGTGACAGCATGTGGACAACAAGCCATTCATCATTGCAAAGCAATACATTTTCATGCACATAACTTTATTTTGGCAAAAAAAATAATAAATCCATAATAGTTGATTATGTCAACAAGTTTTTTTTTTGTCTGAAATCATTTTGAGATTTTTCACAAAAACCTTTTCCAATACCTGTTTGACAAACTCAAACCACTAGATGCCAGTATAGTTCAAATAGTCTCAAGCGACATATTTGATTAGATTTTCTGGTAAGACTACAATAAGGTTTCATTTGTTAACATTAGTTAATGTGTTAACTGACCATGAACTAACATGAGCAATACATTATTTACTGTATTTGTTCATCTTTGTTAACATCAGTTAACAACTTCATTGTTTGTTCATGTTAGGCAACTTCACAGTGCATTAACTAATGTTAACAAATACAACTTTTGATTTTAATAATGTATTAGTAAATGTTGAAATTAACATTAACAAAGGTTAATACATGCTGTAGAAGTGCCGTTCATGATAATGGTAACTAATGAAACCTTAATGTAAAGTGTTACAATAAGATTTTTATTGTCCGAATTTTTTTTCAGAAGTACTTGCATTAAACATTTTTTTCATTAGTGCATATTAGGTATGATTTACGACAAGTACGATCTAGTAAAGGAAATGCTTGTGGATAATGTTTAGTATTAACACGAAAAATCTCATGCAGATTATAAAGAGTACATCAAAAAGTGTCCCAAAAGATTAAATTATTATTTTGGCAAAATCTTCTTTTCTAAATAGAATTACAGAAACTGCCATTCATCTCCATAATGTACAAATTTTAAGAAGTTATTTTACTCCACATTACACTCTGGCTGACTGCAGATGAACAAAGAGGCAGTGGCAAACCTGGTACCATAACAAACAACTGTGCAACTTTATTAAGCTCAAAGGATGGCAGTACTGACAAACAAGGGAACAGGTGCACAATGCAATATACCAAGTATATATAAGACCTATGCATAACACAGGCATGCATCCCTATCAGTAAAACACTGCTCATTTTAAATGCTATAGAGCTGCAACTAGACAAATCTACAGGTTAGAAGGGATGATGAAAGACACAACTGAATACACACAGTGATGAAATGTTGTGCACCAGCTTTCCCCCAAAACCCCTTAATAAAAAAGGTGGCAAGTACATGGATCCAAACATGGAAAACAGGCCATTTAATGGAACAAAAAATAAATATTTGGATACATTAAAAAACCCAACACTATACCCTAAATGAAAAGGAAAATGAGAGAGAAAACTTAGTTTTCATCCTCGCCCCCCTCTTTTGTTTCTTTGTTCTTTCGTACCTCTTCAAGCTTCTTGTCCTAAAATAAAGAAACAAATAGCCATTAAAATAATGTATTATTAAATAGAACTAAAGTTTTATGGAGCAATACACAATGCATACTGTATGTATTCATCTATACACACACACACCTTCTCTTTGAATTTCTCGTTCATAGCTGCCATGCGTGCTGTGCGGTTTTCTTTGTTGGCTTCCATTTTCTGGTTAAGCTTCTCCTCTGCCATCTTGCTGAAGTTGTTGTTCTCCTCCATTGCTTTCTGAAGGACCTCCTTCTCATGCTCTCGTTTCTCAGCCAAATGCTTCAGGACCTCTGCCTCATGGTTCTAACATGAGGAACAAATGAAGAAAAAAAAATTAGGAACAGAATGCAGGATCAGTATGCAATTCATTGCTAAACAACTACTTACCTTGCGTCTCTCCTCTGCTGCATCCAGCTTTTTCTGGATCTCATCCAGAGATACCTCCTTCTTCTTTGGGGTAGAAAGTGGGAATTCTCCCTTGGCATCTGGAGCCGTGGGACTCAGGATGACTTCGAAAGCCTGTCCTGAGGCACGCTTGTCTAGTTCCTTAACCTGAAAGTCTATGAATGATACAGCATTGCATTTAATAATCCACGCTCCATTTTCTTTGCAGAATGACTTCATTTAGATTATGGTTATAGAGAAGCATATTGATTTAGAAATCACATCTTACCTCCAGAGGACGCCATTGCACTTCTAACCTCGAAGGTTTCACACACCTGCCAAATGAAAGCATATAATAATAATAATAATATCAGATATAAAAATATAAACATTTTGCTACTAACATTGATGCAACTTATGCTTACACAATCTTTTCTCTTAATCATCTGTATTCTGTCACATATTGTAAACAAGCAATAACATACATATATTGTAAACAAGCCTGACCTATACAACAGCCTTTCTATAATCTTCAAGGTAAGCTATTCATGAAAAATCCATTTGAGTGGAATCAGTCTCTGCTGTGATACAAGGGGGAAAAATATATATATAACGTTATATAAATAACTATAAATAGCACACTACTATAGGGAGTGGCATCACCACAATAGTCATGCATAATAAACTAAGTGAATGATATTATGGGAAGGAAACCAGCAAAATGTGAAAAATGTCCTGCTTATTAAATGGCAATATATCCTTCTTTTTGCTGAAAGCCAAGAAAAGGACGAGTGGCTGCCAGCACAATAACCATCTATTCCATCTATTCAGACGTGCTGTCATCGTCAACTAATTAAACGATAAAAGTTCAATTATAATCTGCAATACAGGGTGTCCACTCGGGTGAAATGTAGAGAAAACAAATCATATATTTTTGTAATGTAATGTGATCGAACTGGTCATTGAGAGAAACAAAGGGGATATTGTGAAAGAAACGAACAAAGACAAACAGGGCAGTGATCCTCGAGCTAACGTTAGTTCGTTGTACAAATTCGTCGCATATTAAGTATTAGACAAACTTGACATATTAAATAAGACCTGACAACAAATCATCACTCGATGGCTGAAAATAAACATTCAGCACTAAGTTAGTGCTTGTCCGATGGGATGCAGGATCTCATCTGGAGACAATAGATGGCCGAGATACACCCTGAACCCCCATTTTAACATCATGCAAAAATCCATAATATTACATACTATACCATATTAAATAACCATGACGATAGCCTAATAATGTTCAAGAAACATGCTAATTTTGAATGCAACCTTTACAAATAATGGTATGAATGTAACGTTACGACCCGTTTCCAGCAAACAAGATCACACCCAAATCTCTCCCATTTCACCCCAGACACTAGCTACTGCACTGCCCACTGAAAAGAATAATCTCAGTCCTGACATGCAAAATGCATATTGCTATATGTTCATTAATCGATGTTATTG
This sequence comes from Semotilus atromaculatus, assembly GCA_031834385.1. Lineage (NCBI taxonomy): Eukaryota > Metazoa > Chordata > Actinopteri > Cypriniformes > Leuciscidae > Semotilus > Semotilus atromaculatus. The sequence continues at coordinate 6,768,039 of JAULUF010000019.1, read as the reverse complement.
ATGCATGCGAAGATAAATAAAATTATTTGTCCGGATTAGTTGGTGAATGCACAAACAACGAAGACAAAAGACGTCGAGACCCTTAGATCACCTGTCACGTATTTTGGACTAACGTTTTATGGCGGGCTTGTTAAAATTTGAGGTCAAATAAAAAACCGCCCAAGTCTGTGTCAGCAACAGCAAAATAAACATTCCAAAATGAACTAATAACAGCCAATTGGCTAATGTTGAGCTGAACCTCGACCATTTGCACGGAAATTTTAACGTTAATGGTCGCGCGACGACGAGCAGCTGCGATGGCTATTTTTAAATTCACGGTAAATTAACTATCTTACCATACAGAATATTCTCGATGCCTTGTCTATTATCTAACGTTACGTCCCCTCCCCACAGAGTGAGGTAAATAATTGTGTTACTTTAAAAGAAAAATAACCCTGTAAATGTTTATTGATCATTTAATTGCCTGTCACGTGAGGACCGGTTGGGATACATTGCAAAAATATTAATATTTGAAAACAAAAAAGCACACACCTTTAGATGAAGCGAAAATCAGAGCCAGTGTTGACCGCGCGCAGATTCCTCTCTGCCTCAGCATCAACCGTTCGCGCAAAAGAGTACCAAAATGTGTTACGTCATATTTTGATGTGACCAATGACTGTTGAGTAGAGAACTCTGGGATATGTAGTAGGCCTACGCTATAATTTCAACTGCGTAATAAGATCGTAGTCCTGATTTACTTTTAAATGATTGGCATAGGCTGTATATGACCGCCGTCTTCACATTTACACAGTAGCCTATCTATAATGCTTAGGCTATTTATTATGAATAGATGAATAGAAATGGAGTCATAAATTATAAACGGTCATTACGAAGAACTGGTAGCCTATAATAGGCTAGCCTAATGTAATTTAGTCAAATAGGCTATGACAACTTGAGACTAGCAAATTTATTTTCCTTAAAAAGTAACAATATGAGATGATGCTTTATTATACCTTACCTCACCCATAGTCGTAGTCATGCAGAGATATAGCCTACAGCCCAATAAATTATTTGAACAAAGCAGCAACATGTGAGTGTGACCTACTTTACAAATTGTTTTTAGAGCAAAGCAATCTGGCAATTAACAGTTCACTTGGCATTATGATTGTTTTGCTTCGGTTATTTCCGATGCCTCAGTGAATCCTCTGTCATTGCACGAACTTTAGTTAAATGGAGCTGATAGTCTCAGCACTGCGTTTCAAGCTGACTTGTTTTTACTGTCTTGTTGTGGCTGGTGTTTGTTTCTGTGTCACTGAATGGTCTTGGTCTCTGCCTGAGTAAGGCAAATGTTTGGAGTCAGTTACTTATTTTGACTATTCTAAATGCATAAATATTACATTGCAAATAATAACTTAAAAGCAGATGCTCTTATCCAAAGGAAAAATACAACACTTTTCTCAGTTCTCAGTTTCTCAGTTAAATGTCTCTCTCTAATATTTTCCTTAGACCTAATCTCTGTCCAAAAGTGCTTGTATCATGCTCTGCCAGTCTCCTCCTGCCCCACCCTGGATCTCATTCATCCTGTATAAGGGGGGAGACATTATAAGCTGCCCAGGGAAAAGGGGGAGCAGATGGTGCTTAGATGCCTCGCCCTGTCTAGGGTCTCTGGTGTCTTACACAAAGACACAAAGAAAGCTGGAAAAAATAACTGCCAAGGAAACTTTTGGGCTGGTATTACTGGGGCCAAAGGCTATCATAAAAGCTATTTTAGCGTTTCAGATTAAATTCATCAGCAGGCCTTTCAGAGACATACTTGCTACACATGTGTTGCTTATCACACATGTTGCTGATTGACATTTTAAAGGAATGCATGCATCAAGAATGCATCAAGTATTTATCAAAACTACCTATCCAATATATATATATATATATATATATATATATATATATAAAACATTCAGAAACCAAAACAGTCCAACAATGGTTTTAAGGTTTAATTATTTTTGTATACAGTATAAAATTGTCAATACAAATTGATCATGATGAAAAACACCACGTCCTATTGATCTTCCTTCGTTATGTGTCAACGTTATTATAATTGGGCTATAAACCTAAAAGCTGATACTTGATCTTTTAGAATGTTTTTAAAAGCCAGTCTATCCACAGCACTTTGACTGACCCATGTGGACCAGATGTGCATAGATTAATGCCAAAATACATTCTGATAAATGGAACATCTATTGGCAGGATTGAGGATCAAAATGTCTGCAGGCAGACAGACAGATAGATGTGCGTTTAATTTCCCACCGCTGACAGTGACCCAGTTTGCAGAACCACTGAGCGACAGAGAGACTCTCTAATGGACCACTGAATACACACTAGCCTGAATAGGTACAGGGGGGAAAAAGGAAGAAAAAAAACCCACTTCTACTTGAATGCTGGTCTGATTCTTAAATGCAATATTTGCTTTTTTGAGACGGAGGGTTTTTTTTTTCTTCAGTGCCTAGGCTGAAGTCATCAAATTTTTAGTTGGATCTTTGGATGATGTCATGAAACGTAATGCCATGGTGTTATGTAATGTTCCTCCTCTTTGGACAGAGTGGGGGATGTTAGCTTCCATAATAGTGATGCCCCTCCCATACCCTAACCACAATAACATACTGGTTGCATATGCTTTTTTTCACACAAACACATCCCCTCCCAATGTCTTTCTGCTCTGTCTCCTAAAGCCCCTCAGAGAAAGGAAACAAATAGAAAAGACAACAAATAGAAAATACATACAGTATATGCCTATATTTAAAAAATAGTATGTGAGGGCCTGTCATTGACTGGCTTTATCATGGTAATTTGTCACTAATGTATATTAAGCAGTTGATGCAGCATTTGTTTGCTATTACATCACTAAGATCCAAGTTTAACATGTGATCTGTGCTGCCTCCCTAGGGGGTGAATAAGCTGGTGATGAAGATTAATGAAGCACACATCTCTGTGTTGGGATGTCCAGCCAGCCCCACTCCAGAATCTATTTTATTTTATTTTATTTTATTATTATTTCATTATTTTGCCCCTGTGACCTAAGTGAACCTGACATTGTACACTTTGATGCGTATATGTAAAAGGCAATCATATATGCATGATGGCCCAACAGTGTACCCCCCACCTCCAGTTATAATCAAAGCTGGCTTTATTTTGCTCTAGATCATTAAACCGTTATGCTGCCTCGGAAGTCCGAAATCAGATTCAGTTTTGTGAGGTACCTTCATGCAAACGCTGCTTGCAAAGTCATTGCCTGATTAGGCGAGGCAAGTCAGCTGCATAAGTTTTCGGATGCAGCCATACACTTGCAAACTTCTCTAAGCACTTCCCCTTGGGGGGAATCCCTGCCACCATTTTGAAGTGCTTTCAACTGCTCAAGTTTATTTGGACATACCCTCAACCCCTAATTTTTGACAGAGGGAGCGAGTCTACTTAATGCCAGCATCCGAAAACCGATAAATGCAGCCTTCGGAGGACGTATTCCAAGGTCAGAAGGCATCAAGGCACATCTCCTGAGATACCATCATCTGATCGATGTTTGAAGGCAGCAAATATGAATCTTTTGCTGCCTTTGATATCCCACAATCCTGTGCTTTCCGTTCTGTGACAGTTGAGCTAGAAAAATAAATATGGCGTCTGAAAGTTGCGGCTGGTCATCAGTTTGTATGTACATTTTTATCAATGTTTTCCACTTACTGTATGATGTCATTTCAAGCAAGAAATTACTATTGTAGTATTACTATTGCTATACACTATTGTAGAAAAAAATAATGAGACAAAAAGTTGCAATCCATGGCCGAAACTGGCTTCCATAACTCCATGCAGTTCCTATGTAGCCTACTGCTAAAAGGTTTCAAATAAATGTATCAACTGATGTTTGACTTTCGCCTATTGTTGACAATATACATCCCTTGCTAGGCGTAATCATTGATCACAGATGATTTTTCCCATAAAGCACAGTTCCAGGAACAGATGACATTACACCCAACAATGAGACTGTAGTCTCTACACAATCTAAACTGTTCTCCTTGGCATTTTTCCTTTTGTGTCTCTCCCAATGGTGTCCAAGTGGAAAAATACCAGTGTCTCCTGGGAGGGGAGTGCTGACGGTTGCTCCAGTATAAAGTTGTAATGCTGGTGGCCGCCTCGATCAAAATGCACAATGGAGAGGCAGATATCAGCTGCCTGGTTTTCTCCGGCCCAGAACGGCCCGCCAACATTTCAACAAAAGATCCAATTATAACGGTCAGAAAGCGGGTGAGCTGAATAGCCCCCTAGTCGGTCACAAGGTGGGAGGGGGTAAATTCAGTTGAATCTGTTTCCTAGTCTTTTATCCCTATGAATGACACCAAACGCATTGAAGACCGATCAGGGAATAAGTGCTGTATAACAGAACTTACGGCAGCAATTTAACTTTTTAATACAGTTACACGCCAATCAGTGTCCAATTCTTAATTGGACATATGACCCCTGTAAGCCTGTTCTTTTTAGAGAATCAAAAACTTGGGCAATCGAGGCAGTCTGATTCACGAATGAATGACCCTAATTGAGTCGATTCTGTTTAGTGAATAAAACACGAGATTTAAAAAACGCAAGATTTAAAATCATTGAAGTTAATGACTGGTTCTTCATATGACATTGTGTAGGCCTAGTTAAAACTAGAATGAAATATCATGAGTTAGTTATTATGAGTTTTGTTAGTACTTTCTAAAATAAAGTAAAACGCTTTATAAACTGGCTGTGTTTTGATCCATTAAAGAATCGGCTCACAAGAGTCGTTCGTTCACCAGCAGTCTGTTTCGCTGTGGATTCAGTAGCGGTGTTGTGTTGTGGCGCCACATGTTTTTATCACTGTAAACTGTTTTTAGTACGGTGTTATGTCTGTATCACAGTGAAAGAATGCACGTGCAATGGAAACAGAATGTCATTTCCGGTACTTTTTAATGGCTTCAATTGCTAAATAACATTACAGCACCCTTACAGCTATACCTGACATTCACATTTGTTTATTTAGGAGATGCTTTTATACTTCCACTGCATGCTTTGAGTGTATGTAAGTTACTTGTGGGAGTAAAAACCATGCATGACCTTGCTGTTGATAATGCCATGTTATTGCCGGAGACTCATTTAACATTTAAAAATAAGCTGGGCCATTTCAGGCCTTTATATCAACATGAAGCTGACCCCCTCCAGAGGACACTTAATAATAATAATAATAATAATAATACATTTTATTTGTAATGCGCCTTTCTCATACTCAAAGCTCTACAGTACAGAACAAAATAATCAAACATGAGGATAAATATATATATAGAAGTAACAAAAAAAAAAAACATAAAAATAATACAATTATAAATTGAAAGGTTGACTAAAAAGATGTGTCTTAAGAAGTTTCTTAAATTTTCCTAATAAATAAGTTTCCCTAATAAATATGGGTAATGTGTTCCATAACTTTGGCGCGTTATAGGAAAAGGCCCGTCCCCCCATGGTTTTTAATTTACAACGAGGCTGAGCCAGCAGAGCGGAGAGAGCGAGCAGGAATGGATGGAGTAACTAAATCACAGATGTAACCTGGAGCCAACCCATGTACTGCTCTATAGGTTAAAATCAGAATTTTACAATCAATACGTAGCTGAACTGGAAGCCAATGCAGTTGCTGGAGCACAGGTGTAATGTGATGGCGTGAGGATGTATGAGTCAAAACACGTGCGGCAGAGTTTTGTATATATTGCAACGTCCTAGAATTTGCTGGTAAACCCGCATGGATAAGCCTCTCTGCATCAGGCCTAGAGAGAAATGGTCTAATACGTGCAATGTTCCTCAGATGGAAAAAAGCAACCTTCGTTATGTTTTTAAAATGTGAATTAAAAGTTAACTGGGCATCAAAAATCACACCCAAGTTACGCACCGGGCCAGAAGGGGACAATTGGGTATTGTCTACTGAAAGTTTAAAATCCTTACATTTACTGACATTAATTGGAGTGCCGATTAATACGTTTTTATTAGAGTGCCGATTTCAGTTTTGGACCAGTTTAATTTTAGAAAATTGATTTTCATCCATGCTTTAATTTCCAACAAACATTCAGAAAGTTTAGAAGAGGATGAATTAAGATCAGGCTGAGAGCTGATATAAATCTGGGTGTCGTCCGCTTGTGTTCAGTGATTATTTTCAAATGTTATTGAAATCACTGGTTCTCAACAGGTTGATGTACAGAGAACGCAACTAACCAAATAATTGTGCAAAATAAAAAGCTGTGTCAATTAATAATAATAAATAGGTTTATTATAATTTTCATTATAATTATTATTATTGTTATTTTTATTATTATTGAAGCATTTTTGCTCATCCCTAATTAATTATTATGAAACAATTTTGGTACTGTGTTTGGTTGCCACTTCATGTCCATTGTAAATTCTAATGCAAAACCAGCTGCAAACCACTTATTTAAACCATTGCAAATTTTAAACCAATGAAAGCCTCTTTTCCCGTCTTGGATCATTGTGGCTCATGCAATAAATCACATATAGGAATTCGTTGTGGTTTTTGCCTAGAGGTCTGACTTAATGTTTGTCTGCATGTCTTTTCCTATCATTGCACCTCTGTCTCTCTATCCAATGCGCTCACTTTGGCTCTCCCCTCCTCCACTTGCTCCATCTCTCACTCTTTCTCTCTCTACCTCAGACAGCATGACTGGCACGTTAAACGGCATGTGCTGTGAGTCTGAGTTGGTACTGCCACCCCATGCCCCTGCGCTGCAAAAGCTGCCGATTATTTTTCATTGGCTCACATCAACACATCATCATTTGCAACAACACAACAAATTCCTCTAGCCCGGTACAGCCAGAAAAGCCATGCACAAAATACTACCAGGACCAAAGAAAAGGTCACCCCTCGGTTAAGGTCTTCAGTGTCTGTATTACAGAAGATCTGAGGGTGCCATGGATGGAGTCAACTGCCTGGGGTTGCGACTACTAGCTGTGCTTTCACACGACATGTAGTTATTAGCATGCTTTTTGTCTGCACCGCATGTGGGCAGATGTGATAGTATCCCGCTGCTGTGAGGATGTAGCCTTTGTTTTCAGCTTTGCATCAGGCTTCACCCATCCCACCTCCACATAGTGTCTCTCCATGTCGTGCTTCTGTAACTACGAACAGTCACATGATGCAAGCAGGCTGTTGTTGACCTTGCAGGATTTCTGAAAACATCAGATGAAAGAGTCTTGAGCATGTTCCTTTTGCAAAACATACAAGACATAGTTTTCTTTTTAGCAATACAGTGCATTTTTTTAAGCCTAGATGGTTTCCACGGCAACATGTTACCATAGCAATGGCACAGGCACCATTCTTATTGGCTGACACTCCCTCACAGCATATTTGGGTGGCTACATGCAAGCTAACGCTATCCCCAGACAGCCAGACACAAAGTCAGCCCATGTGCTTAATATATCAAGGGAGGGGGTCCCAATATAGCTGTATTTGATGTCTCACTGAATCTGTATTATATTATCCCTCATATAGCCTAAATAATGAGTGCATTAGCATTCAGTAAATGGGGGGTTTTGTCATTTCTGTCCTTTCATATTAATGTATTATTATATAAGGTGTGTATAATAAAAATATGCTATAATGCATTCTATTACAGGAATACATGTGAAACAGGTTTCATTATATTTACAAATATTTGATTGTACATTCATGAATTATCTAAACCTAGATTTAGATTATTCTAGATACAAATTACATATTATATTTAATTAAATGATTGACATGGCGATTTTTTGTTAACATTTTATTATAAAGTGAATTTATTATTGTTATTTTATTAAGCAAATTCATTAAGTTATGATGTTGTCTTTTAACATGGCTGGAATGATGCTTTGATCAACAAGAAGCCTCAAAATACAATATATTCAGCTCAGAAACAAAGCAGTTTATCCAATACTAACTCTATTTTCTATCCCATAGGGTCTTCAGCTTATTGTTATGTGATACAGTGGAAGCAAATGCTCATTAAGACAGGGACGAAATGTAGGAACGTTTCTGTATCATTTACACTACTGTTTTTGTTTGGCACTAATCTGCATTTCAAATTTAATGCTTATTTAGACAAATTTATATCTAAGATCAAACTAAGATTATCAAGTTATCAGGGCCTATATAAACCTTCAAGTGTCCTTTTCATTGTGGATTCATCACAGATTAAAACGTCAGAATGGCAGAGATGGGCAGATGTTTTAAAAGGGTTCTTGATTAGAAGTCTCCTTTAATCTTTATTGGATGGAGTCTGGATGTTGCCCTCATCAAACCTTCACTATGAGCCAAGATCAGGAGGGACTCCATAATATCAGCAGTGTATCACTGTCGTTTTTGCTTGGTAATCAGTGAGACTGAGGCCATTATGATGAGCATTATACAAAGATGTTTAGGACGATTAACTGAGAGTGTGATAGATAAAGTATTGGATGAAGGCTGTAATTCTGCTTGTTTTCAAACTTTTTTAATAACAGAAACTGGTAGTGTTTATATTAAATTACACTAGCTATATATAGGGGAGGAGGGTATGCTAAGTTTGTTAAGGCCCTTGAAGGGGAAATCATAAACGAATAATGAACTAACTCTATTAAAAGCACAAAAGGGTGATAAAATAGGCCCCTATTGTGAAAAATATCCTCACGAATAGGTTTCAGTAAATATATATATATTTTTGTAGCATGGATAAGAGTAGCATAATAATTGGTATGTTAGCATGACAATGCTAGCATGAACATCTTTCACGAGATTTTTGATTTGTGTTCCGCTGAGGAATAAAAGGCAAACAGGTTTGGAATGACATTAGGGTAAATAATTAGTGACCTTTTCACCAAGACTCAGACTTTTCTCAAACGTCGCAGTCATGACTTGTTTCCTACAAATCAACATTTACGTTGACTGCCAGGGCTCGCAGAGCACTCAGTGATTTGCACAGACCATCTCAGCATCAAATGATTTTTTTTCACAATGACTTACATTTAGCTACTGCTTGGGTGCCATACCCAGATCCATTTACGGTAACGTTAGGCCTATATAGCTTCGCGTGCCTCTTTACTTCCTGTAAAAAGCCAAGCTAAATGTATTATGGCATATATATGGCATTAGACTTTTATTGCAGAGAAACACATGGTCACCCTCCTATTGTTTCATATTGAAAACATATGACGTGTACAGTAGCTTGCAATGTCCACATGCGAACAGTGGCTCCACCTGGTGGTGAACACACAGCACTTAATGTATTTAAAAGGGTTCTGAGGTACAGCAAGTTTCAATTGATTTTCTCATTCTGGCCCCTTTCGGTATCATACGGTTTCGATATTTGTGTATACATAAAGAGCTTCACAGATTCACTGTCTTTGTAATGTTAGAAACAATACACACATTGTGTGACTTCATCTATGTGTTTTTAACAGCACAGTTACTGCAGTGTAAAAACATACAAAGGCAATTTTATCCCAGTTTGGCAATTACAACATTTACAACAATTTACATACATTAGCAGTCATCAGCGTAGATTATAAATGGGACGATAATGTAAAATAAACACACATATTAAAATCGACCAAAATTGACATCCCAAAGCGCCCTGCGCTTCATAAATTATACACTTTTCACACTTATCATGACAGACAATAAAAAAAAAAGATCTCTCTTGACTTGTCAAACATCAAAGTCATTTTCCTCCATTCAGTTTGCATGTTTCAGACCTTAAAAAGGCTATGGCTCTTGGACACCCTCGCACCACCACATTTAAAGAAAGAACAAGTACTCACTGTTTTATCATATTGTTTAGATTAGCTCAATTATTAACTCGAGTTCATATGCATTTTCAAGAACATGTATTTTCAACTGACATCGAAGATCTAAACATAAACATATAGTGTAAGTACACTTCCTTTCAGTAAGGACACTCTATACATTACATACAGTAGGCTATATGAGAGTTTATAGAGAAAGTGTATGTTTTTTTGGTTATAAAATCCTTTGCACACTGAGATTACATTAGTTTAGCATTTTTATTCATTTTAATATGCTAAACCATTCAAATTTAAGTTTGAAATCAGTGTGCATTTTGAATATTTTTCAAAATGCTGAAATCTATATGTATATATTTTTTTTTATCCTACTCTGAACTTTCCATTTCACTTCCAGTCTTTTCATACTGCATTTTTCCCCCCAGGTTTGGCAGTTATGATTAATTTACTCACAAATATTTTTTTCCGCAAAATAACCTTTTTTATCCTTTTTTTTTTTTTTTTGGAAGGCTGAAAAAGATAATGCTACATGACGCTTGAATATTCACACACATCTGCTTGTATCTCTTCACCGTTACCCTTTCCAAAAACTGAGGCGATTTTCAAAGACACATTACTAAGATCACATAATATCATACAATATCAAACCACAACTGTATGTATACGTAACTCACAATAGTCATTATTAGATAGAAAGCTCATAAAAAGAACAGCATTTTGTCAAACAAATGTGTAAAATTTATTAAAGCGTTCTCAAGCAGGTCCCACCACGTTTTGGCTTCAAGTGTTTTAAAAAAAAGTGAGGATTGCTCTTCGACTTCCTTTTGCAAGTCTGCTTCCTTTCCTGTTTTTTGGACATTCTATTCTTTCATTGCACAGACCCTTTGAAGACCTTGTCTTTCATTTCAGATTTTAGCTGCCCTCTGTTGCTTTCCATAATGCAGTCTGACAGGCATCAGGAACAGTTGGTAGAGGATGAGCTCCAGGGGAAAGGCGAGGGCGGTCGAGGCCCCATCTCTGTGGTCCAGGTATGGACTCAGCCACCTAGGAGCCCTCCTTCACCTCTGGGCTCTCTGTGGGAGTGGGGAGCTCCTCCGTAGACGGGGACTGAGCATTACCTGGACCGTCTGAAACAGAGAGACAATTAACACAGGAATAATAGATGTTTCTATTATTCAGTGCTGAAATGATCTTTCCACCCAATACCAGAGTTCCCTCACTTTTTGAATGTCCATGTTTTTTTCTGATAACTGGATAAGGATGAAAAACATTCAAATAAAGTGCGATTCATTAAGGAATCACCTGCGAACCAGTTTGACCTATTCATTAACAACCGACTCAAAAGACAGATTCATTTTGAAATTTTGTAAATTTACTCTACAAGGTTTACTCGACACAAGAGGAATATTTCAAATGATATTATGGAGCTGAGCATAATTAGGAAAAAAAAAGAATATAGTCACTTTTTAGATTTTATTCATTTCTGTGACTTTTATAACAGGATAAAATTATATAATATAATAATATTAAATTAGATATATAATTATAATAATTGCGATTACTTTATTTTAGTGTTACCGAAATCGATTAATAACATAAAAGTTAGTTTATATATGCGTGTATTATATGTGTATGTGTGTGTGTGTGTATAATATATATGTGTGTGTGTGAGTTTATTTAAACACAGACTATATTTTAGATGCGATTAATCGATTTGTGTGTACTTGTATTTTAGGGGTGTAAAGGTTCTCTGAAAAAAATTCGAACCGTATCGTTCTCTCAAATCTGATGACACATCTATAATATGGTTTGTTGAAAATAACAATGCGTAAAACTGATATTTCCGCTAATGTATGTTTCTGTCGATGGATGCACATGCTGGCTCCCCAATAATACATTACAACAGTGATAATAAAAAAAACATGAACAAAGCGGTCACTCTTGTTATCTTTGTTAAATGCGAGTGCCGTATGCTCGAACATAAGGCATTAACGCCGTCGTCACCCGAGTGTTGATGGCGCACAAGCACAGGTGAGACCTTAAAGGATTAGTTCACTTTTAAAAAAACTTTTGCTGATAATTTACTCACCCCCATGTCATCCAAGATGTCAATGTCTTTCTTTCTTCAGTCGAAAAGAAATTAAGGTTTTTGATGAAAACATTTTTCTCCATATAATGGACTTCACCGGGACCCAAACGTTTCAAGGTCCAAATGACAGTTTCAGTGCAGCTTCAAAGGGCTTTAAACGATACCAGACGATGAATAAGGGTCTTATCTAGCGAAACGATCAGTCATTTCAAAAATAAATAAAAAACTTTAAGTTTTATGAGCACAAATGCTCGCCTTGCTCTGTTCTGTGATGCGCGTTCGTGACTCACGTAATATGCAATTATGTTGAAAAGGTCACGCGTAGGCGGAAGTATCGAGTCAGTGTTTACAAATGTGAGGAAGGAGGACCATATACACATATTCAAATGTCTTCGTGTCAGTTTATTGTTTAAAATGGCCATATCGTGTGCGTATCCTGGGTGTTTTAATATTAAAAAGGCTAAAAGAAAATTTTCGTCAGGACAGAAGCGTGACCTTTTCAACGTAATTGCGTATTACGTGACGTCACAAACGCGCATCACAGAACAGAGCAAGGCGAGCATTTGTGCTTATAAAACTTTTTTATTTATTTTTGAAATGACCGATCGTTTCGCTAGATAAGACCCTTATCCATCGTCTGGTATCGTTTAAAGCCCTTTGAAGCTGCACTGAAACTGTCATTTGGACTTTGAACCGTTTGGGGTCCATTGAAGTAGCCTGACTACGTCAGACTTCCTACTTCCGCTAATTTCATTTCGCTCCTGTAGTCAGTCTGAGATAGCAGCCTATCTTTCAGTTTTCCACCGGCCTGAAAACAGCCGGCCCAATCAACGAACAGAGGGCGGCTGAGAGCCGTGACGTAGCCGCTAAGCGCCGAGTTTTACATTGTAGGATAGAGAAATCGAAAACCGAAACGACCGCGGAAATGGGAAACGAGACACGTGATTGTACCGTGGATGCGTAGATTAACTTTGCATAATCTGCAAAAGTCGTTTACAGCCATGTTCACTCCGGTATTTCGCTCGCATCATCAAGTGTTTACAGCAGGTTTACAGTGGAAGTTCAATCATAGATTTGAGTTCGATGCATGATGTCTGTGTTTAGATGCGGCTGTGTCGGGCCATAACATAAACTTATCTGATTGGCTTACGGGTAACCAATAATTTTAAACTTCAGAAATCGCCCCCTAGCGAGAGAGAAAACACTTCTCTATTATGCTATTCCAGACTCTGTCTACGAAGCAAAGTGAAGTAGCAGAGTCTGGTATTACCAGGCTACCATTGAAGTCCATTATATGAAGAAAAATCCTGGAGTGTTTTCATCAAAAACCTTAATTTATTTATGACTGAAGAAAGAAAGACATGGACATCTTGGATGACATCGGGGTGAGTAAATTATCAGCAAAAGTTTTTTTTAAAATGAACTAATCCTTTAACACCACATGTTGCTATCTGTGTTTAAACTAAACATTCAAGAGCAAGACGTGAAAGAGAACTCGCACGCGCTATGAGATTTGTGTGTGTGTGTGTGTGTGTGTGTGTGTGTGCGCATGCATTCATCCGAAGTGTCGTCTCAGACAGCGTGCAAATATTGAGTTCTCTTTCAAGTCTTGCGCTTCAACGGACACATTCACACAAAAATTATGCCAACATGTCCGTCTCAATGAGTATCCTAGCAGACATAGTCTGTTGTTATGCCTTACAGTCGATAAAGGCTACGCATGTGTATCAGTATCAGTATTTTGGATCCGTGCATTGTCTTAAAGTGACAGTAGCCTAATATTCCTGCTGTCTGTGTTAATATTAAAGGTTGTATCAGTGATTTCAGGCCCAAAAATAAATGATCACATTCATCTAATCTTTCCTAACGATCCGCTAGCTGTCCGCCCCATAAGCAGGCTGTCAAAAAAACCGCGTCTCTGTATGCAGCCTAGGCTCTGAGATCTGCACACAAAAACAAATGGGTACAACCACCACTCAAAACCAAAATAAACAGTGTTTCAACCAATCACCGACAGGGCGCGGGTGTTGTGAGGTTTTACGCTTGTGCACGGCTGGACGCTAAGTCGGAGCAAAAACCGCCCCTGTCGGTGATTGGTTGGTTTATTTTGGTTTTGAGTGGTGGTGTACCCATTTGTTTTTGTGTGCAGATCTCAGAGCCTATAGGCTGCCTACAGAGACGCGTTTTTTTGACAGCCTGCTTATGGGGAGGGCAGCTAGTGGATCGTTAGGAAAGATTAGATGAATGTGATCATTTATTTTTGGGCCTGAAATCACTGATACAACCTTTAATCAAACAAAAGACAAGGAAATCACTCACTGCTCTTGATTGAATAGCTTTTGCAACTTTAATAATGATTAATCTTTAATTTATACAGTCAAAAATGCAATGTTACTTTACATTTGATGATTACTATACTCAATTTCTGTACCTGAAAACTATTGTTAGACCTACCTGAAAAACCTGAAAAGCATGCACTGTTTATTTTATAAGTATCTTTGCTCTATTGTATTAACTGGTATTTGTGCTTTTGCTTGTAGTTAGATTATTTGTTCTTATTTTCATTTTACAGAAGTACTTTTTTCCCTGAACATAGCACAACTGAAGCGCTCAGAAACCGTGAACTTAAAATACAAATCGAACCGTGAGCAATTTGAGCCGTTGCACCACCCCAGTACGTATATACTTACTATAATGTGATATTTGTAATATTTACAAATTTGTATGCTAGATGCGCAAATATGACAGCACTATTTTACTTATATATATATATATTATTTATAGATTGCATTTATCTATATATTATTTTTTTTACATTATGTGTATTATATTATATATTTATTATTTTTTTATTTTATTTATTTATTTATTTTTATTTTATTTAATACATATTTTTTAGCGAAGTATAAAAGAGTTACCTGTGAGGGACAGTTCTGCCAGTTTAAGAGGCAGATCAGGAGGGACTCCAACAGGAGAGCCCAGGATGTCGGGCAGTGCATTACGGCGACCAGAGCGGCCCGATGAGGCAAAATCCAACACCGGCTCCACTTCTGTCATCGCTAAAGAAAAGACAGTGCTGACATGAGGCTTGCAAACAGTATTTGAACAACAGATGGTTATCTGAATGAAGCACATGGACATGTCTTTTCTGACCACTAGATGGAGGTGGCACCCTAGAAATGTTTTTCGCCCACAGGGGGAACAACAGAATTATATAAGCAAACATTTTTATGCTTGACCCATCTCGACGGTTCCACCGTGGCCCGAGGCTTGTCTTTCACAAGCACAAATAGGCCACTCTGAACGCAAAGCCTTCCCAAATCACTCTCCATTCTCTCTCAGTCAGGAAGCAGTTGCCTTGGCAACAAGATGGATCACCTATATTGCATAGCAACAGGTAATCTCTTCTGACATTCAGTGCTGAGATGCACTTTTGCTCTGTTTTCTTTTGACACAGCTGTTGCAAGATACAAGTTAGCTATTTTTCCACTTGATCCCAGTCTCTCTGTGTATATCTACTCACATACAGTATGTGAACACTTGGGTGGACATGAACACATGCATGTACTCACGTCCCTGTCTTTGGTTGCCCAAACATATGTCTCCACTTAAATATAGTGAAATTCACATGGGACGAGTGCGTCTTTGGACCATCCAGACCAGGACCAATCTGCTGATTAAATCAAGGCGAAATCAAAAAGATCACAATATCTGGTCCACATTCTCACACTCTGTTTTACACACTGTCAAAGTAACTTCCAAAAAAAAACAGACTAATAAATCAGTATGCACAAATACTGTAAATCATTGACACCCAAGGCCATGGTGAACAGGAACTAAAAACTGAATGTCGTTCTTCAATGCAGAGATTTTCAACATATCATCAAAGATAACATATCATCAAAGATAACGTATCTTTACGATAGCAGACTTAAAACGTCATACTTGAATTGTTCAGATGGCATGATTCAAGTGTTTATTGCAGAGTAAAAGCAGTATAATTCAAACACTTCATTTTGTTTATATTGAAACGTTGTCCATTACAACTGTTTATTCACTGTTAAAAATGATTTTTATAAGGGGCCGTTTACACAACACCATTTTCAACTTTTTATGCGTTTTGGCTGTTCAGTTACACGACAACTGTTTTAAGGGCCTAAACGATACCATTATCGTCTCTGTGTAAACAACAAAAACACAAATTTGTGGAAAAAATGGACAGTCTAGGCGTGTAGTGTTTCTTTACAAAGTAACATCGCCAACTACTGGCCTGGCAGGAAAATACAGCGCTTTTAGTCATTTTCACGGATCTGTGTGAATGAGGATTGCTTTGACAATTTTGTTGTCTGTGCGCAAAAAAACACAAAGGAAAACCATTCTCATTTTAGTACATTGATGTCGTATAAATGTACCCTAATTTGCCATAAATGTACCCTAGTTTGAGTAGGTATAACAAGAAAATACTATTTCATTTTTACTACTTCAAAGTTTCGCATTTAATTCAATGTTTCTTTTTAATTTTTTGTTCAGTTTCTTTGTAATTGTTTGTGACATTTACGATCAATTGAGTATGTGTGTGCTTATGGAGTTTAAAAAAATAAAATAAAACAACCTTTGGCATGCATACATGATATTATTACTTTCCAAAGCATATGTTTGCCTGGTGGACAATAAAAAACCAAATAGATTTACATTGAATGAGGGACCAGAATATTATTTAGAGACTTGAGGGTGGGATCTTCTGACCTGAGACATGACCGCTGTGTCTGAAATCTGAGTAGGTATGACATTTGAATTTGAAACTACTCTGCAACCATTAAAAAAGTATGTTCTATATAGTATGAATATGGGTAGTATGAATGAAATTCGGATGTACTACATTTGCTATGTTGTTACTGTCAAGTGACCTAACAGCGTCAGTTGTGTTGCTTCACCGCTATTCATATATCCTCTCCTGTGGCCTCATGGGATAGTAAAGTGTCCATCGAATGCGCACTTCAGAATCTCACCAGAAGTAGTAGGTCATCCGGGGACTTTCCGCCAACTGTTTTTCAAATGCTATATGTTTTAGGACATATAGGCCTACTACACTTTTGGTGTACTGTTTTTCACATTCACATTCAAGTTTTTCTGACGCAGCCCGAGAACCCACATAGCAACCACCCAAAACACATAAGCAACCACATAGCAAGACCTTGGTAATGTCCCACAATACCCTAGAAATGTCTATAATGCTATAAAATATAAAAAGGATTATTTCTCAGCCAGGCACTGAGTCCTCAAGAACTCTTCTCAGGCTATTAAACACTATTCACTGGTAAAAACACATCTAGGCTAACTAAAGACAGCATCACTTCCTCTCTCATTCTGTTTGTCTCTCTCATGGCAGGCTGACTAGTTGTGGCTATTGTAGATTTATAATCCATATTGCATATTGTATGAAGCTGGAGGATTACGGATGAGAGACAACGCTGGAGTGGATCCACTGCACTCCCAGCTACACTCCGAATTTATTATCATTTATTTAAACCCCACTTTTATTTAAACTTTGTCCACACTTGCTTAACCCCGGATCTTAAACTAAACCAGATGTCTTTGCCTCAAAGGTCAAGATTCAAAGAACACTGTCTCTTAATTACCAAAAACCTCACACATGAATTACAAACACACTTTTGTATGATCAATGCTAAATACTGTAGATGGTAAACATGCAATCTTATGTTTGCAGTAAGTGTGTGGACAAACAAAACTGAAACAAGCCATGAAAGTGCAGATGTGTAGTCAATCCTTGATTAAAATCTAATGTAAAGTTGAATCAATGAAGAAAAAACAACAACAAAAATATTTTTTTAATGAAACAATTAACAAAAATGTGTATGTTTTTATACATTTTTTAATGTTTTTTTTCTTCTTTTTATAAAAAAAATAATTCCTGTTTTCTTTGATCAAAAGTTCAAAAGAGTAGAATTTTTTTAACATAAATCTTTTGCAACATTATAAATTTCTTTACTGTCACTTTAGGACAATTGTGTCATTTCTTACTTACTTTTGAGCATCAAGAGTAACTAAAATTAGTCATGGAAGTTACCAAACTAAAAATAACAGTGTATATATCTTTAATCTTGAAAAGTAAAACAATATTGAATGTGTTTTTATTAGAAATATACTGTATATTGTACTGTAAAAGTTTATGACAACAATGGCTTTTGCTTTAACTAAGGCCCATTATAGAAATATTAGCTATTTTATTATTTCACCACAGTTTAACCTGTTTGTCGCTGATGACTTGGTTTTTGCTTAAAGTTGAATCTCTTGTAAGAAAATAATGGGTTAGTTTGAGCAGCTTGTGCAAAATTATACCATCTGTACCGGATTGCTTTCTCACACAAATAGCCAAATAAAAACAAGACACAATTTGTGTTTGGGAAACATAATCTAACCTGCTGTACGTTAAACATAATATGGCATTAGGGGTGGAACGGTACACAGAAGTCACGGTTCGGTTCATACCTCGGTTCAGACATCACGGTTCGGTACGATTTCGGTACAATGGAGGGAAAAGCAAAACAAAAATGCATAAGGCATTGTATTTTTTAAATAAGTTTTATTAATAAAGGCATAGAACCAGTTTATTTGTAGTGCACTGACAATAGTTTTATGTAATTAGTTTATTAATTAAATTAATAAAAAGACCTTGAGATGTGTTTGGTAATTGTACCTGAAATAATTTAAAATTAATTTGCTATATTTCAGATCAATATATTTGTTTTCCTTAATTTTAATTAACATTATTACTTAACAATGTAACATTATTCTCATCTGAATTATAAATAATGGATTTCTGTATAAAATAATACTACCATTAAAAACACATTCGATTTTCTTTTTTAATCAATGTAGAATGTGTAACTTAAAAATAAACAGATTAGTGCTCCGAGGACAAGAAATGAAAACCAATGCAATATGATGAATGTCCAAAAGATGGGACCCACAGACTGTTTTGAAATGGGGTTGGATAAATATGTTTTGCTTTTAAAACAGTGTGTGTGTGTGTGATTTTGGTTGGGTGACAGTTGTAGGTTACAGTTTGACAAGAGTTTACAGTGTGACAAAAGCACAATGTTGTGTTTTATTGCGAGTGTACACAAAGTAAACACTTTGCAGGTTTAATGATCTGTATGAACAAAATGACGGAGTATGTTTTTTATGTTTCCATTGTTCGCTCGCGCCTCTCTCTCTCTCTCTCTCTCTCTCTCTCTCTCTCTCTCTCTCTCTCTCTCTCTCTCTCTCTCTCTCTCTCTCTCTCTCTCTCTCTCTCTCTCTCTCTCTCTCTCTCTCTCTCTCTCTCTCTCTCTCTCTCTCTCTCTCTCTCTCTCTCTCTCTCTCTCTCTCTCTCTCTCTCTCTCTCTCTCTCTCTCTCTCTCTCTCTCTCTCTCTCTCTCACACAGTTCGATCGCGCCCGCGCCTCTCTCTCTCTCGCGCGCGCACACACACACTCCAGCATTGCAATCTTGACATCGCAGCCTGATCATTATGCGGTCACACCAAACGCGAATAGAGCGTCAAATTCGCGTCTAGTTCGACGCTACTCCAAAGCGAATAGGACGCGCGTATAAAGCCAACGTTTGAAGTGAACGCGCGTTCAGAGCTAAGCCGAGGGTACAGATTATGTGTCCCTAAAGAACCCGCGTATCTAACAGTAGTTCCGCATTACATTAATTAATTTGCACGCGAGTTTTTTTTTATACCGTGTATTCTGCGTGTAAATTCGTGCACCGAACCGTGACCCCCGTACCGTTTCGGTTCAATACGAATACATGTACCGTTCCACCCCTATATGGCATACTGTATATTGTGATATGCAATTTTTGATTGATGTGTTTGTTTTTCTATTAGACTCACATGATCGGTCACACAACAGCTGGAAGCCCAAAGCAACGACCTTCACATTGAAAACCTAATTCTGTTAGAGGAGCGACAGTGCACCCAGATTACTGATATTACATTCTGTTGACATATCTCATTTCGTGATTGTTCTATATCCACAGAAAAGCAAAATATCAACAAGAGTCGAAGAGATAGAGTTGCACAAGAAAGTGACAGACTTTATAAGAAAGGCTATGTAAGCATATAGAGGTGGACCGCAGGGGTCACTTCACTTCTCGAAGCATTCAGACTGGACAACACTTTGGGGATGACCTCATACTGTCTATCAAACTGGACGACACACATTTGGAAATTGCATTAGGGCAATAATCGGACAACAACATGGGACGAGACCAAGACCTGTCGGGTGATCATTCTCAAGATGATAGTTTCTTCTTTTGCTTCATGTCCCTATCATCAGGTGTCTAGATTAAAATAATGATAATAATATTTTAACCTTGAGTTTTATATTTCATTTTAATCTAGAAAATTGATCTTAACCCTATCAGAGTGAGGACTTGAATCAGAGCTAAACTGGAGCAGATGATGTCATGTTAATCCTGTAAATTGTGTTTTTTCTGTATACAGTCCTAATGCAAAGGCAGCGGTTTGTGTATGAAGATACTTTCTTATGATACTGGTTTCACTTCCAAGGCATCATAACGCCTAATGATCTGGAACAAATTTCTCACTATAGAATCATAAGTTGAACATAAATTAAACAATGGACAGTTATAAATCAGTTTACTTCTTTCAGCTGCTCCAATAAGACACCATTCCTCTGACCTGCAAGCACAGGATTGTAGGTGTCATATACAGTATGCTGCCTTCAAAATCTAACCAGATGAAAGCATCCAAGTAAACAGGATGATACGTAAAATATTGCCTTCAGACATACAGTGGGGCCAAAAAGTATTTAGTCAGCCACTGATTGTGCAAGTTCTCCCACTTAGAATGATGAGAGAGGTCTGTAATTTTCATCATAGGTACACTTCAACTATAAGAGACAAATGAGAGAAAAAAAATCCAGGAAATCACATTTTAGGATTTTTAACGAATTAATTTGTAAATTATGGTGGAAAATAAGTATTTGGTCAATAACAAAAGTTCAACTCAATACTTTGTAACATAACCTTTGTTGGCAATGACAGAGGTCAAACGTTTCCTGTAAGTCTTCACCAGGTTTGCACACACTGTAGCTGGTATTTTGGCCCATTCCTCCATGCAGATCTCCTCTAGAGCAGGGCAACACAGACTTTCAACTCCCTCCACAAATGTTCTATGGGGTTGATGTCTGGAGACTGGCTAGGCCACTCCAGGACCTTGAAATGCTTTTTACGGAGCCACTCCTTCGTTGCCCGAGTGGTGTGTTTGGGATTGTAGTCATGCTGGAAGACCCAGCCACGTTCCATCTTTAAGGCTCTCACTGATGGAAGGAGGTTTTGGCTTAAATTCTCACGATACATGCCCCGTTCATTCTTCCCTCCACACGGATCAGTTTTCCTGTCCCCTTTGCAGAAAAACAGCCCCAAAGCATGATGTTTCCTCCCCCATGCTTAACAGTAGGTATGATGCAACTCTGCATTTTTTTTCCTCGAAACACGGCGAGTTGAGTTTTTACCAAAAAGTTCTATTTTGGTTTCATCTGACCACATGATATTCTCCCAATCCTCTTCTGGATCATCCATATGCTCTCTGGCAAACTTCAGACGGGCCTGGACATGTGCTGTCTAAAGCAGGAGGACACGCCTGGCACTGCAGGATTTGAGTCCCTCTCGGCATAGTGTGTTACTGATGGTAGTCTTTATTACTTTGGTCCCAGCTCTCTGCAGGTCATTCATCAGGTCCTCCGTGTAGTTCTGGGATTTTTGCTCACCATTCTCATGATCATTTTGACCCCACGGGATGAGATGTTGCGTGGAGCCCCAGATCGAGGGAGATTATCAATGGACTTGTATGTCTTCCATTTTCTTACAATTGCTCCCACAGTTGATTTATTCACACCAACCTGCTTGCCTATTGTAGACTCACTCTTCCAGCCTGGTGCAGGTCTACAATTTTCTTCCTGGTGTCCTTCGACAGCTCTTTGGTGTTGGCCATGGTTGAGTTTGGAGTCTGACTGTTTGAGGCTGTGGACAGGTGTCTTTTATACAGATAACAGGTTCAAACAGGTCCCATTAATACAGGTAACGAGTGGAGGACAGAAGAGCTTCTTAAAGAAATTGTTACAGGTCTGTGAGAGCCAGAAATCTTGCTTGTTTGTGGGTGACCAAATACTTATTTTCCACCATAATTTACAAATAAATTTTTTTAAAATCCTAAAATGTGATTTCCTGGATTTTTTTTCTCCTTTTGTCTCTCATAGTTGAAGTGTAACTATGATGAAAATTACAGACCTCTCTCATCATTCTAAGTGGGAGAACTTGTACAATCAGTGGCTGACTAAATACTTTTTGGCCCCACTGTAACTTGATCTTCCTATTGTCAAATTCTGTCAGCGAAGGAAGCAATTCTCAGTATACTAACTGTATATTTCAGTTTCTAACTGTATTTAATGGAAATCTATACAAACTTATCTAAACTACTACAATCTTTTTGTTAATATAAAAATATGTGATGAATCAATTGGGACAGTAAAAGACCACATGATGATTTAAAGTTCAAAATAGGCCTCTCTGGTAATTGTAGCCAACAATAAAATAAAAACAGAGCATGTGTTACCTAGAAACACAAAACACTATTAGGTAACAGATGATAATAAAATAATAAGGTCGCACATGATAATAAAATATTAAACAACATTTTAATATTTTATAATTTTTTTGACAAAGGTTTAAGCAGGGAATTAAGGAATTTTTTAACGAAATTAGAAAATGCGTACTGTATGCATTCCTCTGCCTTCTAGGCCTAAATGTTATCCTACATTATAAAGGTAATTCATACATTTTACTTCAAAACATTTGTAAAAATTTTTACAGCAGCAATTATATAAGCTATATATACAGAGAGAGAGAGAGAGAGAGAGAGAGACACACACACACACACATAAATAAAACATAATTTAGGCATAAGGTATGGTAACTAATAGTTAGCAAAATATCAGGTTTTTACTTTAGCATTTTTTACAGTGAATTTATTAAAGTTGCCCTCGAGTTACAGCTGAAATTGATCTGACAGCAGTAAGCCCATGGGCTATAACCGTTTATGTTGCACACAAGTCCCCTGATGCCTCAGATCTGCTCTGTCACCTTCAAACATCGCAATTCAACAGTTTTACAGCGAATCATCTATTCAGAGCGTTTATTTATATTTTTATGATTATATTATCATCCTTGGTTAATTTTAGTCAACAACAGGGGTGTCCATTCTCCCGATATTATCCTAGTGTCTATCTTGGGTGCATTTCAGTGCAAGTGATCGTTAATGCAAAGATTTGCATAACGTGTCCGTGTTTTACCTTAATAATGATAATGAATGAAATGCATACATTGTGATTGAAGATTAAGCTCATACCGAGCTCGCGCTTGCACAAGGAAGAGGCGAGAACTTACCAGCGGTGTAGACAGATATCCACAGTCCCTGACTGATGCTGTTTTTCACGGTACTGAAGAACTATTGCACGTTTTTCCACGGGAGACGGTGTGTTTTGAAAGCACCTGCCCCGGTCCTAAGGTTTGACACCATCTCGGCTCCCGTTTGCGATCGTGATTTCAATGGATTGACAGGGGCAAAGAGGAAGATACCATTTAATATCCGTAGGGGAGAAGGTACACTGCAGCGTGAAGGAATACTGAATAAAATCGTTATAATTTCACATAACCATAGCATTAAAATTACAAAATAAAGATTATCTGGTTGCTGTTTTTTTATTTTAATTTAATACGTTTTTCTTTTTCTTTAATTGGATAAGGTCGATTCAACAAGTCCGAGAGGTGGGCCCCCAATGTTTACTTTAAGCACACTCTATAGCAATAAAATATATATTTTTAATCAGCTTAAAATGTCACCATTCCCTATTGGATTCTCAAATGTTTTATAGAATTTTCAGTAAGATTTTTAAATTTGTCACTTAATTAAAATTTGTAACCTACGTTATAAGAGTGAAATCTATATAACATATAAGCGTATTTTTGTGGATCTAATAAAAACTCATGGAAGAAAAAAAAAATCATAGATACCCTGGCACCACCAAACTGTATGTGTAATATATGGCTGTAATGTGTAATAGGCTATACATCTCAAAGCAGGAGCTGGATCTGCCCCTGTCTGTCACTGTAAAAAACATTTTTATTATTAGCCTACTCATAATTATGTTAATACCATGAATGATTAAGCTATGATCAGCACTGTTATGCTTCAAAATTGCTGATATTCTCACATATTATCTGTATGCCCTAAGATCTGGAATCCATTCTTATCTAAATTCATCCAGATACGCACTCATAAATCCAATAGCATTTTCACTTCAATACCCACAGTGAACAAACACAGATGTAGGTTAATTACTTCTGTTTGTGAAATATCTGACCTAATTAATCAAAATATGTTATCACTTTATACCATCAATGGAATAAGCTATTTATAGAGTGAATGATCAAATATATTTAAAAATCAACATCACAAATTAAATTTATTTCAAAATAGATTTATTTTCAAATGCAGACATTGAACAGATCATCGCCTTTGCTGAGCACACGTTTTAAAATAAAAGTTGTTGAAGTCATCTCAGTTGGTATAACTCACAGTCGCATTCATATCTCAAGTCACATTAATGTAAATAAGAAATCAATTTATTTTATATTGCTTTATTATAGGCTGTGTATTTATGGTTATTTACAGCAACATAGGATTTGAAAAATTCATAATAATAGACAATGTAATTGAATTCACGTGGTAGTAGAACTCAAATTTTAAAGTTAATATAAAGATACCTTACTATATGTAAGTAATATGTAAAAAAAAATGTAAAAGAAAATCATAAGTAGCATCTATATATCGTTATTAGCTACATCGTTGAAAATACAATAAACATACCACTACATACACATTTTTAACACCACACTGAAGCATACATTTATATAAAAAATAAAACCGAGTTAATGGTAGAACATATAAATGTTGTAATTTACAAAAATATTCGATGTTTTTTATTATTTAAAAACCTGGAATTATGTATCGCTTAAGATTCACAATTTTAATAAAGTATATTAAAAAGAGGAACTTTTATTATGAAATATCATGAGTTGTCAAATGCCAGTTACAATAATAGCTAGCTTCAAATACCAGAATCATTTGACCAAATAAGAGAAACACCTCATTGTTTTGACCTATGGTTTTGACTGTCAATTCATCTTCTGAGTTCTGACGGTTTGGAGTTGTTTATTTTTTTTAATACAAAATGGGAGCCTGTATGGCGTTGTGCTCTCTTGCGAGCTGTGTAAGTATTCTTTTTTTAATTTTCCACGTTTTAGCTAACTGAGCTGCCACTTGACAGCGTCGCTAAATCGTTATCTGAACAGAAAATAAAGACTAATATAAGTTAACTAAGAAACCGTATCGATAAAAAAACGTAATGGAAAATGTGTAATTTCGGAGAGATTTTCGCTGAAAAACGACAACACGGAAGTGTGTTCATATTGTTTGCATTGAGATCTATTACGGTATATCAAGTCCCAAATGGCTTCATAACAAATAATAATGTATTATTAAATTAACCATTCGGTGAGATTGATTCTTCTTGTTGTTTCGATGTGGTTTATTTTATATGATTTGGTGATAGCAGTTCAGGTTATACAGGTTTTCAGAATGACAAGTTGGGTTCTCCAGTAAGTTACTAACGTTAATTTAATGTTCAACGCCCATTTTCAAAGAATTGAAACGCAACGTTACATAATACGAATTAATTTTTAATTCAATTCAGTTCAATAATAAAAATATTTCAAAATGAGGCTCTGATCTGTGTACCTTATAGCTGAAAGAAAGGACTTTCAGAAAGGATAGTAGGGACTGTAGTATCTAGATGTATACATCTACATCTCTGTAGATGTAGATACTAGAAAGGAAAAGCTAGTATCTACATGCATAAAGTACATAAATATTTGTACATATTGAATTTCCAACATTATTGGAACATTATTAGTGGCAATTGGGAGAAAAAAAGTAGATGTGAATATGACCTATAGATAGACAATATTGGGATGTATTTTAATATGTTAGGCTAACTGACTGAACCGCCTTCATCTGCTGGTTTTAGGATCAGGGTTTTGACCTGACAGTTCCAAAATATGCCACTTCTGTTTCAGAAATATTGTAGTTTGAATTTGGCTTTTGCATTTCCATGCCATGCAACATTCTGTAAATGACCCAATATTCTGTAAATGATTATTTCACTGACATTGATTCTACTACTTGTTGGTACAAAACACACTGCATGAAAGCGACATCTATTTTAAGTACAGCCAAATATTCCTAACACTTTATATTATAGTTAGGATGGGTTACTTGTTATGTGTGGGGAAAGCATCGTTTTCATTTGACACTTAATATTTGTGCCAGTAAGACACACTTTGTCTGATCTGTTCTCAATACAGTCTTCCATTTCAGTCTACATGTAGGCTAGTTTTTGAGAAATATAGAAATGAGTGGCATTGGGCAATAATGTTTTTTGTAATAATTTTGCTGGGGAGTTGGTGTTCAGCCCTGAGTGTGAGTAACAGTCATGTGTTGAATTTCCTTAATTGAACTTTTATACAATATGCATGACTGGATTTATGAAGGTCAAAGTCTTTAGCAATTATTTTCATTCCTGCCTCAATAGAGTCAACAGATCCTTCCTTCTCTGGTCATTTTTTTAATATTATTTATTATATAGCCTATATATTAATGAATGAATGTCA
The DNA here is from genome assembly GCA_031834385.1 of Semotilus atromaculatus. NCBI lineage: Eukaryota > Metazoa > Chordata > Actinopteri > Cypriniformes > Leuciscidae > Semotilus > Semotilus atromaculatus. Next base: position 6,741,327 of record JAULUF010000019.1, on the reverse strand, counting down.
TGAACAGATGCTCTAAGTTTACAACAGTCAAAACATGCGTTCATTTTATAAAATACTTTCATTGTGATAATTCACTTAGAATAAAGTCATGATTATTTGCACTTGTTGTGTGAATTGTTTTTGCAGCTGATAAAGGAATTATTCAGGCTCAAAAAGAATTTAAAAATCATTCAAACAGACGTTGAAATTTTATATATATATATATATATATATATATATATATATATATATATATATATATATATATATATATATAAATATATATATATATATATTCCTCATTTTATTGCTAAGTGAAATCTTAGCAAAGTAACCCTTAAAGTGTCAAAGTGCCTAACACATTATTATTTTGTGGTTGTGTACTTTTTTTATTTAGTATCTTTACTTTTAAAAACACAAACATAATCATACTTTTACAAGTATACCAGTAAATGCATTCAATACAATACTAGGCTAACTATTCACAATCTAGTTTCAGCCATTTGTTCACACATTTGTTAGTTTAAATCCAGAATTTACATGGTTGCACCACCTGATGTATATCAGTTGTCACCTCACAACAATAACGACTGGGAATATGCTGAATACTGATATGATTTTTTTTTTTCTCATATCAGTTTCATATAAACAATAAAATGAAAATACAAGTGTTTTAGTCTACAGTCTGTATTGAAGTAAAAGTAGTAAGTTGATCAAAAACAAAATAAATCACACAACATCACGTTCAGAACGTAGGAGCTGGAATAGGCTACAGTTCAATGGATTGGTTCGATATACTATAATCGAGTGTGAATAATGTTAATGTTTTATATTGATACAAAAAGTTTGGGTTCAGTAATTTTATTCAGCAAGAATGTATTAAACTGATCAAAATTGACTGAAGATATTTATAATGTTAAATAAATGACAGTTTCTAATAATTTCTGTTCTTTTGAACGTTCTAGTCAAAGAATCCTAAAAAAAAAATGTGTATTACAATTTACACGTTAATATTAAGCAGTACAACTGTTTTCAACAATGATAATAGCTGTTTGTTTCTTGAGCTCCAAATCTTCATATTTTAATGATTTCTGAAGGATCATGTGACACTGAAGTAATGATGCTGAAAATTCAGCTTTGCCATCACAGGAAGAAATTACATTTTAAAAACACATTCAAATAGAAAAGTTATTATACATCTTAATAATATATTTTTTAAAATATTACTGTTTTTAACTATAATTGATTTTTGATCAGATAAATGCACCCTTAGTGAGCTTAAGAGACTTTCAAAAACGTTTTAAAAAAATCTCACTGACCACAAACTTCAGATTGATAGTGTATGTGCACTCTGTTGAACCTTTGTACTGTACATCTATTGTTACAGAAATATTTTTCTGCACACTGTATATTAAAGTTTCAAATGTTTTCCAGATTGTTTGTGATTTCTGGCAAATTGTGTCAATTAATCAATATGGTACCCCATTGGGGTAAACTGGTGATATAATTGCTCTTCCTTTTACTCCTTCCATGTTGCAGGCCTCATGTTTGTGTGGCTCGGCTCCATGTCTGCTCTGTGGCTGCTGTCCTTCTTCCAACAACTCCACCGTCACCCGGCTGCTCTTCTCTTTCTTCCTCCTGCTGGGGACACTGGTGTCTGTAATCATGATCTTGCCAGGCATGGAGACGCAGCTCCGCAAGGTGGGTCCACCATCAGTGCGCATTCACTTCACGTGTGCTTTTAATGCATTGTGTTGACTTTCTCTGTTTTTAATGTCTCTTCAGATTCCTGGCTTTTGTCAAGGGGGGACCACAATACCAGGGATCGACAACCATGTTAACTGTGACGTGATTCTTGGCTACAAATCAGTCTACCGCATGTGCTTTGCTATGGCGTGCTTCTTTTTCCTTTTTTCTGCAATCATGATTCGTGTAAAAAGCAGCAAAGATCCTCGTGCTTCTATTCAGAACGGGTGAGTCTGACTTATGCTTTATGACTATTTATTTATTCTGCTATTGTTTTTTTTTTGTGTAACATTTACATGAATTTAAATAAGCTTGATTTTATCATTAAATACTTTGTCGACAGGTTCTGGTTCTTCAAGTTTCTGATCCTTGTTGGCATCACTGTCGGAGCCTTTTTCATCCCGGATGGCACATTTCATGATGGTACATTTTTGGTTGAACTATTCCTTTTGGTTGAACTATTCCATAATAAAACAATTTCCATTTTCATATATACGCAGAGGGAAATACAATGACAGCATGACAATGATGTTAAGTTCTAAATGCAGCAAAAACATTATGTTATTTTGGGAAGCCAGAAACGCAGGGCTCAATTTCAAGGGATGCAGAAAATGCCTTGTTTTCTGCAGGGAAAAAGTTGATTACTTTTTAATGACTGTTTTGAATGCTCTGAGATGCATGGGAAAAGATGAGTATTGAAAGTAGAATAGGATGTTATTATTTTTTCATTGCATATTACATTAGCAAGGAGAGTGCTTTGTTACTGTCTTGCCTGAAACCTCATGGTGTGGAATTAAAGATGCGGAACATTGTGTTCAGAGATCATGGGTAACTTCCAAAACAAGATCTTGACATTAGTATGCTTCATTGTGAATCTAAGTATGAAAAAATGGGCCCTTCTGAGGCCCATTTTTTATTAAGCCTAGTTATAAATATAGTTTAAAGAGATAATTCACCCAAAAAGGAATATTCTGTCATAATTTACTCACCATCATGTGAGTAACCTGTATGACTTTCTATCTTCTGCAGAACACAAAAGGAAATATTTTGAGAAATATCCCAGTGTTATTGTTGATTTATTTATTTATTTGTCCATACGCATTGGTGTGACGCATGTACGCAATTTCCACAAGCACAACCGTTTCCAGCTGTTTCCTTTTATTCTTTTTTTATTACAGTTTGGTTCTACTTTGGTATTGTTGGGTCCTTCATGTTTATCCTGATCCAGCTCATCCTCCTAATTGACTTTGCCCACTCCTGGAATGAGGTGTGGGTTAGGAATGCTGAGGAGGGCAACAACAAATGTTGGTTCTCAGGTACGTAGAGAGCAGATACACAGTAAGACATCCTGTTCACAATAGGCTTGCAAAGAGGTGTGTCTCAATCTACTCTTTTCCGAGAAAGAAACATGAGACTATTTCCTATGCCTACAGGTCTGTTGTTCTTCACTATCCTGCATTACGCCCTTGCCTTTGCTGCAATTGTGCTGTTTTATCTATACTACACCAAACCCGACAACTGCGCCGAACACAAGTTCTTTATCAGCTTCAACCTTATTCTCTGCGTCATCATATCTGTGGTTTCCATTCTGCCAAAAGTGCAGGTAAAGTATTAAAGCACATGTCAGAGTAATGTTCATTGTCTCATTCTTCCTTTCAAAATTCCCTCCAAAAAAAAAATAAAAATAAAAAATTCCAAAGCCTTTTACAAACAGTGTGTCAGAAACACACTCTAATGCCATGTTCCGACTACACAATGTCTTTGCCTGTTACGATAGTCACTGTGTCAGATTATGCGATTTTGACTCCTAACTTCTCTCGCTATCGTTTGCCATTTATCTTTATTCACTCAGTCGTGGTAGACGCTTGAAGAAACATCATGAAGGCAGGAGTATTGTTGCCATAGATCCACAAACCTTTCCTCCCATTCCATAATTCTACTTCGCAGCACCAATACCATCATCTCTCTTTTGTTTCGCCATGTTTAAAAGCTGAAAATTTAAAAGCTTCTGTGGTCCTGTGTGTCCTATTGGTCAACTTCATGCCAACTTCTTCCACTATGACACTCTATATGAGATGAAACGATCGGTTCGTGCGTCTCTACATATTGTTTAAAGGCCAAGAAAACATATTAAAGGGGACATAACACATTTTCTGGCAATCTCATTTTAATCTTGAGGACCTATAGAGTAGTATTGCATCCTTCATATCCCCGAAGAGTCTTTAGTTTTATCTGATTTATAAAAGACAGACAGCTGTACCGATTCTTTCCGAAAACAGCCGAGCTCCAGCGTTGAACTAGGCCTTGTTTAAAAAACACTTGTTTTTTACACTTGCACAACTCCGTTGCTGCCACGGCAAAACTAACTGCATCCACTTTTCCCCTAACGCTGGGTTCTTTGGGAAGCTGAACAAGCTTATCTTTACCTCACAACCAAAAACACACCTCTTTGGTGACATCGTTGATTTCGTGGTCTAAAAACAAAATGACAGCGCTGCCGGCGGCTTCCGTAACCCGATCTAAGCACATTGATGGGCGTTGCTCTTGCTCTGGTTGATGTGTGCACGCGCTCTTCCCAGGAGAAGTGCCCATACAAGAAATTCCACCCTTTATGACGTCATACAGGGCCATACTCCGAAATGTATACGAGTGTATTTGGCACAGAAATACTCCGTCATACGTCCAACAAACTTTAGCCATGTTTAGCATGAGAATCCAACTCTTTAACAGTGTAAACAAGTCAGAATTCATGAAATAGCATTGGACATCCCCTTTAAGGTATTAAGCAGCATTAAGACCTTGAATGTGAAGCAACATACAGTAAATGACAAAACCGCTTTAACTAGCTGTCCGAAATATGTACCATTTTGCCTCAGTGCACAAATCCTGACATGAATGCTGATTTATAATGTGCATAAGAAAACAGTCTCTCCGTTGTACTGAAGGTCATCTACTGTTTGCATTAGCCTCCAGCTTTTGTCTTTTAAAGGAAACTTCTTTGTTCCCTTCTTTGCATTCAGAATATCAATGCTGGCCTGCCACAACAGACTAGCTTTCTTCACTGTGAAAATCTGCAGTTTAGATTCTGTAATTTCATACAAGCCTTACTGGTGTTTACAAAATCTGATGTGTATGTAACTAAATATGTTTCTTTATTTTTGTGTGTGTTTGCAGGATGCCTCACCTCAGTCTGGTCTGCTTCAGTCCTCTATTATTACCCTGTACACTATGTATGTCACCTGGTCCGCCATGACCAACAATCCTAGTAAGTCACGCAAGAAAATCTCAGAAAATATGTACTCTGAAAAACAAATTCCTGACTTTGGTCCCTCTTCTCATTTTACGAGCTTTCATTATGAACCTACTCAGGTTGATGCTTTTTTTTGGTGAGTTTTGTGGTGTCATAAAAACCAGATGCTCAACCTTTATAGCCTCCTTACCGAATAACGTCAAATTACCCGTTAGAATCCAGAATTTAGCCCTCTTTACCTACATTCTGTTATGGTCTAAGTATGCATATTATGATCTTGTAGATATACCTATTAGCAATCCAAATAAGCATTACAAAATATGATTAGCTAGGGGTGTAGTGTTTAATCACAGTGTTTAGTAGTGAAGTATGTGATTAATTGCCGTAATTAAATTATATTATGGTTTAGTATGTTCACTTTTAAACCATTTATTTTTCTGTCTCGACCCATAGATCGTGAATGTAACCCTAGTTTGCTCAGCCTGGTGTCCAATATCAGCACAACTGAGGCAATGCCCACAAGCTCTCCTGGGATGGTGCAGTGGTGGGATGCTCAAGGCATTGTGGGATTGGTTATCTTCCTCTTCTGCACCTTTTATGCCAGGTACATTATGGAAAAAGAAATATGAACATGTTTTAGATTTTTGCATATTTCACAGAGCTCTTCTTTACTATTAGTATTTGTTGTTAAGGGCGCTTTCACATCTGTAATTCGGTTCATTTGGTCCGGACCAAGGGAGAAAAATTATACTTAGCATTTTGGTTCCTTTTCACACCACACTGATTGCTCTGGTCCGAATCACTTGATGAAACGAACCAAAATGCAGTCATGTGACAACATCCACATCACTCATTGGCCAGATGGGTCTTAAATGTATTTTCATAACTGCACTTCAATCGTGAGAATTAATGTGCGGGAAAATTCAACAGAACTCCCGGAATTAAACAAAGAGGAGGAAAATCCGGCAGACAACACGCCGCTTTTTACTATGGAGAGACGGCTGCGTGGGCTGATTGTATCCCTAGTCATAGTTTATTATATAGTTTGTCTACACCACTTTAGGCAAACAATAACATTTGAGAATGAAGCGAGGATGTGGCTTGAAAATAATGTTTTATGCAATGCACGTGGCGAGTCCCATCAGGAGCATTAATATTGCTAAACAGTGACATAATGCTCAGCGCAGCTGACTACGGCAGCTGGTTTAGTCCAAAAATACGCAGTTCTTTGGCAGTTGGGTCTCTTCGAGGTCGGATCACATTCTCACCACAAACGAACCGCTCCAGAGTTCGTTTGAAAGCGTACCTTTTGGTGCGCACCCGAGTGCGAATGCTGCATTTACACCTGCCCAAACGAACTAGCCTGGCATGCCAGACCTACATCACGATGTTAGGTCTGGGAACTCTCCGTTGACTGGGCTCAATACGAGGGGCGGGATTAACGGTTGTCTTTCAAATTCCCCCTGCATGCAATAGGACAGCGCTACAACCAACCAGAGCAATGAAGAAGTCGACGTCTTTTGTATCTTCCTTTTATTAAAATGACTCAAGTGATGTTCTTTGTTCATGTTTCAAAGAAAAGTTTAACTTTAAATCCTCCTGAGTCGCGGTCAAAGCCGATTTGAAATACATATGTTCGCCAGCAGCAGGAGCCATTCTTTGTTTTCAAGTACCAGTGAACCGTCGCAACTCTGTCGTCATTATGTTAAGCCCGCCCGCCGACTCTATACACGATGTGATTGGCCTGACCAGAGTTTGGTTTTTCCAGCTAAAACGTCTATGGAGAGTTGCTAGACTACACTCTCGCTACGAAAAAATTTTTGCAGCCGCTAGGTGGAGTCTAGATTTCTAGGCTACAAACGAACCGCACCAAGGGGGAAAACGAACTCTAGTGCGATTCAACCCAACTAAATGAGGCAGGTGTGAAAGCACCCTAAAATGCATAAAGACCATCTACATTTCTACACCAGCCTCTGTAGTTAACTGGTGTTTTCCATGCTGATTTATTGTACACTTCAATTTGACATTATAATTAACTGAACAAGAGATGGGTGACCCAGCTGTTTTGATGATTCACTAATTGCTAATAGTTTAAGAATCTTGAATGGGATGTTCTTTGTTGCCAAAACGCGTTGATCAACCTTTTTAATGTATTAAATGCTTTTTAGTTTAACCATGTGAGTGCCTCCAGAATATTTATTTTCATGCACCAGAGATGGATTGATTGATCAGTGGTGTCAGATGTGGACACCTGTAGGCAAGGTTCATAATTAACATTTGCCAAGCTGCAAATGTGAGTACAAATTTGCCTTGGCAAGTCAATAAAAAAAAAATGTTTTCAGAAACAGTTCAAACACAAATTTCAGTTTATTTTCATTCAGAATTTTGAGTGGCACTAATATATACACTATCGTTCAAAAGTTTGGGTTTGTTTGGGGTTTATAGTTTGGGGTTTAAAAAAATAAATAATTTTAGGCTGTTTTTTAAATATTTATTTTTTTGCTCGTCAAGGCTGCATTTATTTGATCAAAAACAGTAAAAAACGAATATTGTAAGATATTAATATTCTGAATAATTGTTCTCTATTTTAATATATTTTAAGATCACTGATTATGTCACATAATCCTTCAGAAATCATTTTAATATGCTGATTTGGTGCTATAGTAACATTTCTTCTTATTATCCATGTTGAATTTTTTTGGGTTTTTTTTAGAAACCATATCAAAAACAAATTCCGGATTCATTTATGAATAGAAAGTTCAAAAGAACAGCATTTATTTGAAAAATATATATTTTTGTAACAGCTTAAAATGCTTTGTCACTTTTGATCTATTTAATGCATTCTTGATAAATAAAAGGATTAATTTCTTTCAAAAGTATAATACTATATGGCAGCGGTTTTCAAACTTTTTGTGTGTGTCGACCACTATTTGTAATGAAGAATTTTCGCGGACCACCTCACAATACACATAATAAAATATGTCTACACACAGTCCTACCTGAATTAATCCGCACCTCTAAATAGGCTTATTACCACTAAAACTCTATCAAGTACAATCACATCAGTACAATAGGTTTGTTAAAAGAATGGCTGCCACATATTTAATTTATTTATTTACTCAAGCGCCCGAGGGCATAATCAGGTTAATTTGAATAGGCTTATTTCCATAGCAATGGAGTATGAAATATATCATCAAATAAATATTAATGTGAGGGGAGTGAACATCATTATCATGCTATTGTCCATGTGTATGTTTTCTTTTCAGCATTCGTTCATCCAGTAACGCTCAGGTGAACAGGCTGATGCAGACAGAAGAGGGAAAGGGCTCTGTGGGAGGAGAGGAGATGGGTGAAGACGGTCTGCGGCGTGTTGTGGATAACGAAGAGGAAGGCGTCACATACAACTACTCCTTTTTCCACTTCCACCTCTTTCTGGCCTCTCTCTACATCATGATGACTCTCACTAACTGGTACAAGTAAGTGTTCGTTCTTTAACTTTTTTATTCTGGAGTGAGTTCATCTTGTGCGTGCGTGTCTGCGTGTAATTAAATAATATATTGTTTAAAGGTATAGTTCACCTAAAAATGGAAATTGACAATATTTACTCATCATGTCATCCTATACCTCTGGTCTTTGGTGGAACATAAAAGGAGAAACTTGGAAAAATGTACTTGTCATTATTTCATGCAGTTACAATGAATAGAACAGAACTGCATCATAAATTAGCTCTGGTCTAAATACTGTTGTTGTTGTTGTTTTTTCTGCCTTTCCCTTACATCCATCTTTTAGACCTGACATAACTACTCAGGTCATGCAGAGCACTATGCCTGCAGTGTGGGTGAAGATCTGCTCCAGCTGGCTGAGTCTGATGCTCTACCTGTGGACGCTTGTGGCTCCTCTCATATTCTCCAATCGAGACTTCAACTGAGCTTGAGTGGGTGAGACTCCCTCACCCATTCAAACTGTCTGTGTTTGTGTTGTGTTCGAAATATTACAATCCCAAAAAAATGTAAAAAGCATGATTGAAAGCAATTCAAATCTGAAACAGACCATTCGTGACTAGTATCATAAGGCAAATAGGTACTTACAAGTTTATAAAATTGCATGGACAAAAACAAAAGTATATGATTCCGTGACGTATAAAAAAAGTTTTAAAAAAAAAAGTACAAAAATGACACTTCAGTAACTTGACACATGACACGTGAGGATTACTGCTGTGTAGAAAATTGCCATTCATCATTAGATTTCCTATCTGACTTAAGGTGCTTCTCAGTACTTTCATTGAGGCTCGACACCGGATGCACACCAGTTTTTGTCCCCACACATGATGGATAGATGAAGGAAATGGGTTATATTCATTTTGTTGCTTCTACTGTGTTGTTGATACCCTCAATCATTCACTTCTCATGGTCCTTAAGGGTTATTTCGCAGTCATTTCAAACACAAGTTTTGAGTATAATGCTATAAGTGTGTTTTATAAAGTCAAAATTACTAGTTTATTTTGTATTGCATTAAGGAAACTGCACTACTGGTCAGTTTAACAGGTGTATGCTACTCAAATCTGACGCCACACATTTCCAGTGCAACAAATAAACTCAATAATTATCCTAGAGACGTGGTCAGCCACAAATACTAATATGCATAATACTGCTGCTAGAAACCTACTCTACCTGAAGAGGAAACCTTTTTTAAAGTGATAGCATTTCAACATCAGGGTCTTCTTCACTGCATTGTACAATAGACTCTCTGTAATATACAATTTCACTCTGATTTAGCACGTTGTTTTTATCAAGTAACTGGGAGAGAGGACCGTGGGGAACCCATGTGCACCCCATGTGCTCTGGGGGGCTTTAACAGGGGATTGTTTTCACTCCAGGTCCTCTGTAGAGCCTTTAAAACGTGTGCATCCAGGAGATAAGCCCACTCTGACACACCCTTCCCCAGTACAGCTCACTACACCATACTCCACCGTGAGGTCACACACGCTGACCAGGGTCTCCAGCACTTTCATGAACTACAGGCTGTGCTGTAATATAGATCACTGATCCAAATTAATATAATATGGTGCTGCCAACCCATCAGAGCCTCATGTTAGCATATCTAGCTTGTCGTTTGGCAGAATGCTTAAAAAAAGTACTTTAGTGTGGCAATAGGTAATGGTGTGGGGGGAAAAAAATAGCACTTACATATAAATGAACAGTTCAGGGCTGGTTGATATGTTAATAATCTATGTATTTAATGGGTAGATGTTGTTCCTGAAAATTGATTTGTTAAGCTTTCTGCCTGTGACACTACACTTTTTTTTTTTTTATGACTAAAATACTATTTTTTTTGTTATACATTTTTCTTGTAAGCACATGCTGTAGTTAAATTACATAAGATTTTGTGGACAAAAATGTTTTAAAATGGATAAAAACCATATGTGTGTTATGAAAGCAAAATATGCAAATTCATAACTAAGTATTATAGGTGTGTCTGCCTCAAGTAATTCGGTATTGCTCGTGCTATGCTTGTGATATTGGAAGAAACTGATTGTTAAGTATATACTGTGGGAAAAGGTCACATGTATTTTATATATACACAAAGTAACCATTTAACACAAGCATGATGGTTCATCTGTTGTCTATTATTAGGAGCAACATACAAGATTAGTAATTCTTCATGTGCCTTCAGCGATTACCCGTCTTATCAAAAGCGACCAGGTTTATTTCAGACCTGTGGAGAAGTGCCTTTGCTGTTTTATAACATTTCATTTTCATATAATATTGTCCTTTCAGTTATTTCTGTGAATGTACTATTTCAGTGATCTGATGTTGTTTCATTAGTGTGTATGCTGTATATATTTCAATAAACTCATATAATGGGTTGGTTAGTCAGAGTTGAATCTTTTAACTGTATTGATCTGACTGATAATTTACTATCAAAATTAGAAGTCATGCCCTTTTCACAGAAAATAAGTCTCTGATGTCCTTCAGAGTGTGTATGTGAAGTTTTAGCTCAAAATACCCCATAGATATTTTTATATAGCATGTTAAAATTGTTACTTTTTGAGGGTGAGCAAAAACGCACCGTTTTTGTCTGTCCCTTTAAATGCAAATGAGCTGCTGCTCCCGGCACAGAGGGCGGAGCTTCAACAACTTTTGTCCTTTTTTTTACACAGACATGCACTGAAAATTTCAAACACTTTTAGCCTTTTATGACAATGATGGAGAGACTCAAGAAGAAGTGACAACATGAAGAGTGCAACAGGACATTTCTGAATGGTTAGTTGATGAATTTAGGTAGCTATAGTTATCTTCTAGTCATTGATTACCATATTCTGTCATGATAATCTATAAATCGCGTTCACGGGGGTGGGGTTTATGTCAATTTTAGCCTAGGGGGAGGAATGTCGTGTAGTCCCTACCACCCATTTGTTGTAGTCCTTAAAAAGCCATTTCTTTTAAAGAAAATATCTCCCTTTGCTTTGAATTTCGAGTGTTGTAACTTTGCAGATGTTGTTTATGCTCAAACAGCTACATTACACACTAACTAAAGTTAGAAAAGTGAAATCATTATCAACCGCCCCTTTAAACATCAAAACATTGCTGACCATTTAGATCAAGTCTCATAGAACAGAATGAGAAGGTTGTATTTCTATTTTTATCCCACCAGGTGGAACTGATGTGCTGCTGATTTTATCTCTATATCATGGAGAACATGCATTTTTCAATACTGATGCCATCAATCTTCAAACAATGTGCCCTTTAATTACTCGATTCTACTCCAGTTATGCAATTTCATGTCAGCCGTTTTTCATAGTTTTCAAATGACACTGTTAGAGGTAAAAACAATAATTAAATCAGTATCTGAATCTTTTAAGTGCTGGTTTTCCTCTTTCCCCATCCATGTTTATGCTTTTTTCGTTTACCCAATTTAGTCTCAGTCCCCCAAACTGGCCTCACTGACCATAAAACCCTCTTCCAGTTACAAGCAATTATCATGCTCACAATTGTGTAGCCTTTGGCAGCATTAGCAGCAAAAAACAGTTACTTTACTATTGCCAGAGAAAACTATGAAAAACAGGTCCAAAACTCTGTTTCAAAAGCGAACGTGTTTCGTAAATTCCTCTCAGTGCTGGAGATGTTATGAGTGGCTTGTGGATAAGGAAGGTATTGAATGTTAAGTGCTTTTTGGGCCCTGAAAATCAGGCCCCTCTTCTCAAATGTGTGGTGTGTTTATCAGTTGGTAGCTTGACTAACCATAGATAATGCCTGCTTATGCAATAGTGTTTTGCTTATAGTGTTAGTATGTTTCTGCACACTTGTGTAACACTAGCGCAGCAGAAAGATGGCTGAGGTCTGTATCTGTAGGTCAGGGTTCCATGACTCTCTGTGGTTTTCCTTTAGAACCAGGTGGGTGTGTTATAAACCATGAGTCGACGTCAAGAGTTCAGCAGTAGCTACTTTATTTCCCTCTGTGGGCAGGCTATGGGGTGTTTCATGTGGTTTTATGAGAGCATTGAAGTTTAAGCATTGAATGGCATATGCTCTGAAATATTTATAAATGTTTCCAATTGATATTTAATGCAATTTCTAGGATTTGCCTTGCTCTTACCCCAAGGTCTAGTACACCAGCTAATGGTATCTCATATTTTCTGGCATCGGCCGTTCTTAAAGAGAGTTAAATAAGTGCATATTGTATGGCTATGACCTGCAATTGGAGCAAAATTGTTATTTCAAAGACAAAAATCATCATTTTTAATAAAAAAGCAACTTACTGAACTACTGTACTTTGCTTTTCTGCTATGAAAGTTGCAGGCAGAGAAAATAATGTTATAGCCAGAAAGTCTACGCCCGTATAGGTTTTCAACCTGGGGTCCATCAAGGTACTGCTGGGGGTCAGCAGAGAACTTATGTTTATGAAACATATTACATTTTCTAAAAGAATTAATACATTTTTAGCTATTTGGATGAACTTGAACTAATGAATTGACTGCAAACTTGCATTCGGGTCTCAAATCATGTGTGATACACTGATATACCCACCTTTTATAATCAAATCAGTTCCAGGTGGATAAAATCAAGTCTCGAACAATTATATTTATTATTAATTATTTATTTACAGAGTATTTTTCTATACTCTAACATGTGAAAACTGTATCAATAACAGCGTATACATTAGCCGAGCTCTAGCGTGAATGACTGATGAAACAAAAATGTTGGTAAAACAAATCTTGTTCCATGCTTAATCTTTCCTCAAAGTAGTAAGAACGACAGACAAGCTGCATTAATAAACACAGTTTTGGTAATAGTGGCCCACAGCTGATTAGCAGAAGTATTTCAAGTTTTCCCTGGTGTCTGTGTGCGCAATAAGTGGGCGGGCAATATGCTAATGTTTCGTATTGACGTCACAACGAAACGGCTTATGACTCGTTTGAAAAAGATTCATTTCATTGACTCAAAGTCGACTCTTACTTTTGAAAGACAATAACTATATACTGTGCACTTTCAGAATTAAAAAATTTGCAGGATGTTTTTGCATTCACTTAGAGCTATATTACACACACTACATGAAAGGTCATTTTAAAAAATCCATAATAGGGGCACTTTAAAAAAATCTTACTGACCTCAAACTTATGAATGGTCACATTACCAAAGTCAAATGGGTTGTAGGTCTATTTTCATTAAATGACCTACAGAGAGATAGAGGATTGAAATGGCTATATTTTACCAATGCTATAGCAGCCAATGAGGAGAGACGATAATGACTCTGATGTTGAGTAATAAAGACAGAGAGCTAATGTGTGTTTGCAGAGATAAAGCTTCCTAATTAGCGATGAGATATTGACTGAACATGCTGTACGTTACTCTTGATCCACATAGCTGCTGTGTCACAGAACTCTCTCTCTCAGTTTGGCTACCGGAATGTACAGTTGATTTTGGCTGCTGTAGTGGAGAATAACATTTCACATTGTCTTTGTCCTCATTTTTAATCAGGTCTCATAGCTGCTGCCAGAAACCTTTGGTTTATTCTTGTTAGAGTCCAGCATTTTGGGACTCTGCCTAGTATGAAACAGAGGTTCTAAGAACAATGAACTTGGTGCCAACTCAAAACCGCATGAAAACATGGTTGGAGAAAAATAAATGTGTCAGGGAGTGTATGTGTGTCTCTCCATACTTTTGCAGCTGTCTTTCTCCGTGCCAGACTAAAACAAACATGGTATTAGATGAAATCAGATTAAGCATGAAGCATTCTTCAAAGCTTTAATGATTTTACTACAAAAATGATGAATATTTTCATCACTTTAATGTCACAATAATGCCCTAAATTGAAATTCTGCAGGGGGAAAAAATGCTATTTTTATTTTTATGGTCATGATTATAAAAGCCTCTCAACTCTGAAAAAATATCTCACAACATTACTGTTTTTATTATTTTTGATCAAATAAAATAATATCCCTTGGTGGGGATAAGAGACTTTTCAAAAAACATTAAAAACTCTTACTGTCTTTCCTGTTTTCTTTAGTAATTATGTTAACCAACTGGTATACTGTATTTTATGGTTTTAGTGGTTTTTAGTTTGGGACAGCAGTGTAAACTAGCTGAGACCAGCAAACCACTGTGTTTATTCACCAGGGACATTGAGTTTTGAGTCTGTGTAATGCAGTGTTCCTCCCTGAAGTCTACAGTAATGTGTTCTCACTGTATCATTTCCCAGCCCACTCTTCATCTAAAGGCTTGTTTTGTTCTCTTGGAGTTGCACACACACACACACTCTCTCATTGCTATATGAGAAACAAACTTTGGAAGAAGCATAAACGAAAAATAACTCTCCTCATCAATTCATATAAACTACTTACTCCTGTCTGGAAACTCTCCCTCTCTGGCAGGCTCGACTAACAATGAACTAGAGAGAGAGACACATCAACAAAATGATCTCACTCCCTCAGTACCAACACACACACAGACACACTGACTCAGCAGTGCTGCAGGATGTTCTGTCTCTGCTTTGACCCTCTCTGCTCCTGAGTTCCCAGAGCCAGACTGGTAAGTGTATCTCCAGGGAACCCTTTAACCCAATATGAAATCACAGTGCTGATACTCAACCTGCTGTCAATGGGAGGTGATGTCCAGATGTGCATTTTAACAACAACAGTTGTGCTGAAGAAATTCTGCATCAGTTACTCATTGTCTGCATCATTAAAATTGTATATTTCAAGTTTTCAGGGACTAAAAAAAAAAAACCTATCCATCTTAAATTGTGTCTTTCAAGTTTTCAGGGACCAAAAGAAACCTCACCATTTTTAACAACCAAATATCTATCTATCCATATCAATGTACTGTAAACATATATACACACCTAGTAAACTCATTTGTCAGTTTACAATATACACTCACCGGCCACTTTATTAGGTACACCTGTCCAACTGCTCCTTAACACTTAATTTCTAAGCAGCCAATCACATGGCGGCAACTCAGTGCATTTAGGCATGTAGACATGGTCAAGACAATCTCCTGCAGTTCAAACCGAGCATCAGTATGGGGAAGAAAGGTGATTTGAGTGACTTTGAACGTGGCATGATTGTTGGTGCCAGAAGGGCTGGTCTGAGTATTTCAGAAACTGCTAATCTACTGGGATTTTCACGCACAACCATCTCTAGGGTTTACAGAGAATGGTCCGAAAAAGAAAAAACATCCAGTGAGCGGCAGTTCTGTGGGCGGAAATGCCTTGTTGATGCCAGAGGTCAGAGGAGAATGGCCAGACTGGTTCGAGCTGATAGAAGGGCAACAGTGACTCAAATAACCACCCGTTACAACCAAGGTGGGAAGAAGAGCATCTCTGAACGCACAGTACGTCGAACTTTGAGGCAGATGGGCTACAGCAGCAGAAGACCACACCGGGTGCCACTCCTTTCAGCTAAGAACAGGAAACTGAGGCTACAATTTGCACAAGCTCATCGAAATTGGACAATAGAAGATTGGAAAAACGTTGCCTGGTCTGATGAGTCTCGATTTCTGCTGCGACATTCGGATGGTAGGGTCAGAATTTGGCGTCTACAACATGAAAGCATGGATCCATCCTGCCTTGTATCAACGGTTCAGGCTGGTGGTGGTGGTGTCATGGTGTGGGGAATATTTTCTTGGCACTCTTTGGGCCCCTTGGTACCAATTGAGCATCGTTGCAACGCCACAGCCTACCTGAGTATTGTTGCTGACCATGTCCATCCCTTTATGACCACAATGTACCCAACTTCTGATGGCTACTTTCAGCAGGATAATGCGCCATGTCATAAAGCTGGAATCATCTCAGACTGGTTTCTTGAACATGACAATGAGTTCGCTGTACTCAAATGGCCTCCACAGTCACCAGATCTCAATCCAATAGAGCATCTTTGGGATGTGGTGGAACGGGAGATTCGCATCATGGATGTGCAGCCGACAAATCTGCGGCAACTGTGTGATGCCATCATGTCAATATGGACCAAACTCCCTGAGGAATGCTTCCAGCACCTTGTTGAATCTATGCCACGAAGAATTGAGGCAGTTCTGAAGGCAAAAGGGGGTCCAACCCGTTACTAGCATGGGGTACCTAATAAAGTGGCCGGTGAGTGTATATCAGCCAGATGCCCCTTTTTTGTCTAAGCGTGTGGTTTATACCAGGATAAGCTGCAGTTTGGCCCATTGATTGTCTTTGCGAGACTGCCATGTTCCTAACATGCTCCTGGAATTATGACACAAGCCCTAAAGAAGTTTAAAAAACAGTCATTTTAGTTCATGGGAGTTCCTGTTTTATGTGACCATTTGAGAGTCTGCAAAACCAACTGTAACTGGATTCTAGAACAAAATCTTTTTGAAAAGAAAAATCATATTGAGAGCAACTGTACTCGAATTGCAGGCGCTGCTCTTATAGTGAAATGACTGAAAGCAGCTGTCAGAGGTGTAATTGCATTTTAAGTGTAAAACCCTAGTACATTGGATTACACTGCAGAATGGAGCAAAGCTAATTGAGTTTTGGTCCTGCTGGCACATGTGTGCTGGAAACATTTACCCAACATTACCACCCCATTAGACTCCACAAGGCCCAGAGTCTGGCAGCAGAGTGGCAGAGGGTTGTGATGCCTTACTGCCCGGTTGGGTTTATCTGCTCTGAAGCCCAGGAGCAAGAAACCGCTTCTAGCTTTTGCTGCTCTATACAAAAATACTACATCAATTATCCACATGGGCATGAGATGAGAGGAAACTTTTGAGGGAATAAAAAGGTCATAGATGAAAACACCAGATAATCCTTGTAGTTCCTCACTGTCAGGCCAAACAGAAACTGTACCCAAAGAAAATGACACAGATTTCATTCACTAAACATTCCCCGCTTGCATGTGTTTGTTCAACATTTTGACTATACGGCTATATAAAATACTTATCACCTCCATATAACATAATATTTTACCATGTTTAAATCCTTTCTGAAGAACTTCCTCTACAATCAGATTTCATCTCAGATTTAATCTCTGTCCACCATTATGGAATGTATTTGAAAACATGAGCTCCATGTAATGGGGGAAGGATCAGATGTACATGGTAGTGGAAGTAACCGAAAAATCCGATATTACAAGGGTGATGGTGTACATTGCCAACAAAGTGAGATATATTTCAACCTATTGATTTTACTCTGAGCTATTATATTGCATGTGTATCAAGATCAAATGTTTACAGTATGACAGGATCCCATGTCCCTTACAAAAATTACTCTGTAAATATACCATGCTGGTATAAATGTTATTATTGTTAACTAAATAAAACCATTTTCATAAACTGAAATGAAGCTCATTTAAAATTAAAATAAATTAAAGATTTCAACTTAAAAAGTACTAAAATCACAAAAACTAAAACTGAAATTCAACTAAAACTGAACTAAAGTTTAAATCTAAATAAAAAAAACACTGGTGATTTAACGTTGGCATGAAATAGAAGTTCCAATTTCTTTTCTTCCCTATTGTGATGTATATATCCGAGTGAAACAAACAACACTTGATTTTGTCCATCGGGAATTGATTGGATAATCATGATTTGCGACTGCTGTGACAGGTTGTCCCGCCCTCGTGCCAAAAAAAATGATAAAAAATTCATCAGAAAAGAGACAAGAAGAGGAAGGGCTTGAAGTTATTTTGATTAAAAATTATAAGGGCACATGAATTAAAAACAAATAAATTATGTGCACAGAATATTTTATACTAAATACTGCAGCATTCCATTATGGAACAAGAATTGTCCATTTTGATTTCATGGTGACTTTAAACCTGGAAATGAACAGAAAGTTTTGGATGTAAAAAACAATTATAGGTCACTAACCAAATCAAATATATTTTACATTACACTCCTGCATCATCTCTGACTCTCTTTGTGTTCCTGCAGCAGCAGGCAGCATTGTTTCTCTCCGTCTCACTCTCTACGTCTCTGTCTCTCGCTCTCTCCCTATCTTTGGCAGGCTGCTGTATGCCATGCACAGGCGCAGCCCGGCTCTGTGGGGAGGCTGATCTAGTTATATAACATTCGGTGCAGCCGTTGTCTGCTGGAAGACGAGCATGCAGGCATCCCTGTTACATAAGCTTGTTAGGATCATATTGTCACACTGTGGAGCATTCACAACGCAGTGTCCTTGCTACTGTGCTTCCTCTCTCTCTCTCTCTCTCTCTCTCTCTCTCTCTCTCTCTCGGGAAAGAACCCCCAACAAAAGTGTGTTCCAATGCAGTTCAAAGAGCGTGAACTTTGTGATCACGGTTAACCCAATCAAAACAGACCTCTCTGCATGGCCTAAACCCCCAACCACTCGACCGTCACGCACCTCACAGCCACATGCCCAGTCAGGTGTCCTGTTTGACTCAGCTGAGGACGGCGGCTGTCATGACGATGGAGCCAGCAACCGTCTCCTTCTCCACAGGGAGTCTGAACGACAGTGGCATCCAGTGATGGGATCAGGCAGCTTTAGGCTATGACTCATCACCTGAATGCCAGGTGAACTTTACCAGACACCGAAGAGTCTACAGGAGTCCATCTAAGCCTTCTAAATACACAGCGTTAACCCCACAGAGAAGGTGAGAGTCTCACCTTTTTGCTAATTTTAGAGCCAACATTGACCTATTCAACAGCTAGACACAGTTGCGCATTACAGTGGGAAAATGAACAATACCACACTTGTTTTGTCACGCAATGTTGCTGTAATCGACCCCACTGAGGCCTTCTTACGCATTCAAGTTTCTCAGTTTCTCAAGCATCGCTCTTCAGCTTCCTTGAGAGTAATTTGATTCTTGTAAAATAAATATAAAAAAAGCATAATAACAGGTTGGAGGCCCAGCAGGCGTGGAGTTTGGTAAGCTATATTTATGCCCAGTAATTAAATTGTCTTTCGGGTATCGACCCAGCACTGCATTTGCATCTGTTAAACAAAGCATTCCTTTGTCAAACGTTTGTCATATGGTAGTCAGGGGGACTGTGCATAGATTCATGAGAGTGTCACGAACATATTCAGAAACAAACAACACAATAGATAGAACTCAACTTATGAGTTGACTTATGAGTCTGTGAATTTTTGAAGGTTGTGAGCATTCATGTCTGCGCCCATTGTTAAAAGGCAGGCCAATTAGGAAATAATCTGATTGGAAATATAAACCCAACAGGGAAAATGCATGAATCAATGAATCTATCAATTCCCAGCAGAACTGGTAATACAACTTTAAGCTTTTTAGGGCTTCTGGAAATTTTAGGGGAAACAAAGAGCATAAGTGATAATTTACTCCTCATGTTTGGTTTGTAATATAATAAGGAATAGCCCACACTTTCCTGGGAGTTTAGTAATGTTTTGAGACATTGCCCCTGGGAAAGAGTTAAATGAATTAAAGTCCATGCTGATAGTTAACCCCACTAACAGTCCTCATGTGGGCCATGCTATCATTAGAGCAACTGAGAAGCTTCAGTTCTGCTAAAGAGTACAACTGAGTCAGGGAATTGTGGGAATTGTGCTGACATAAGCAACCCAGTATGCATCCCCAGATGGGCCTGCTTGTGAAACACTTGCTCTGGATGTGTTAAGGGATTATCACCCTAATATTCAATTAAATATTTTGGTTTGGTTATGATGACTTTTACAAATATTAGTTTAAGTGATAATTATAAATAATAGAAATTATATGAAACTATTACATGTGCAGGATACCTAGGGCCAATGTAAAGGAATACTTCATCACCCCCACACTTTTTCCCCATAAAATATGGTAAATGATGACAGAATTTGTGTGAACTATCCCTTTAAAAAACATATGTAAAAGTATTGATCGGTTGTAAAATGATCTACACATAACAAGTTTTGCAGGGTCCCCTTGAAATGAAGAATACCGGGACAAGGAATTTTTGGAATGTTCCATGACGTCACCTCACAGTCCTGACAGTGAGGAGGGAGCTAAAAAATTAAGGTACTTCTTCGGCCAATAGGCGACGCGGGAGGATACTACCTCATGATTATTAATCACCCTGAGAACTGCGAGAGCATGGGAAGGGGGCGGGGCCCTCGGGGCGTCGCGTGCAGGGTGGTGCGGTGTGAACTGTTTGCGTTGCGCGACACTGTGGCTGTTGTTGTTGCTGCCCTGATCAGCTGAACGCATGATTGCGCTTCCAGTTTGACAAGCAGGAGGGGAAGCCCTGTTGGCTCGCGAGCGTCCAAATAACGCAGAGAGAGGCGTCAGCAGCGATTCCGTTTGACAAGCGATGGGATGCGGACCACGGCACGCTGCCCTGGAGAGTAACGTAAATGGCTACAGCAACGCCAACAGCTGTGTCAGGTATGGTCTAGCCGCGTGTGAATGTTTTTATGTTTCTTCAGGTTTCTACATGTATTATTCTTATGTCTTATTCGATAAAAGAGATTGATTTTGGTGAATTAGTAAGCATATTTACTAAGTATTTTTCTTTGAAGTCTTGATTCGACCCAAATAATATTTTATTAAGTCTGTTAGTAAAACTTAGACATGGCTTTTTGCAGAAATCACTGTCTTAAGTGACAATCGTACAAGCTAATGCACTTTTCATACGTTACAAACGAAGACTGACTTTCTGTAAACGATGCGGAACATTATGAGTCACATCAGCTGTCTTTATTGTTCAAACAAGTTGAGAAACTCCCATTTCAGTCTATGGTTTTGTCCCGAAGGTCAGCCAAGAATAACGTTTTGCTACAGTACTACATTAGTGTAACATGGCAAACCACATAACGCAGGAATCTGACTCTCTCCTAATTCTTGGAAATGACAGAACATAGACGGAGTTCCCCAGTGTGTGTGGAAGGGAGCACTGGACATTTGCTCATAGAGTGAGAAACCGCACTTAAAGGGATAGTTCACTCCAAAACTGAAAATTGTTATTATACACTTTCGTGTTGTTCCAAACTCACACGACTTTCGTTTAACACAAAAGGCGATTTCCAGTTTCAGTTACCGTCCATATAACCTTTTTTTCATGCAGTGAAAATGAGTCTGTCATTGTTCCTCATCATATCCTGTTGGAACGCATGAAGTCATACAGGGTTGGATCAACATTTTTAGAAGACCTAAGCTAATTTCCATTAAATTATTATTATTTTTTTATATATGTTGTTTACTGAACATGTAATGTTGTTTACTTAAAATACTTATTGTGAGCAATTGATCCATTAAGGTGTTTCATTTTTGAGAAAGTTTTTGCCTCATAATATTTAATCCAAATGTCACAACTGGACCTTCCGATAATAATGACAGGTGACATACAATGCAGGACTTTTCCAATCATTCGCTTAAACTCCACCAAATATGAACATTTTTCATATTACAATCATATTTGATCATAATCACAGTCATCAGTCGTCAACCACAGGCACTAGATGATTCTTATCCGCCGTAAAAGACATGACTTAGTTCTAAACCATTCAAATCATAAATTTGCTGCTGTCAATGTTATCATGCATTTGAAAAAGTGTTTTTGTTTCGCACTGTTGCTAGCGATTATATATTTGATTCAGGCTGGTTTTGTTTGGAGTTAAGTCAACTCTCTAATGTGATCAAACCGTTTCCATCATCTCAAGTAACATGAAAAACTTTGCTTTGTTTGCCTCAGACACAGTTGGCTAGAGCTAGTGTCTTTTAATGCAGTGTGTTGTGGTGAGGAGGGAGAGGTTAATGATATTATTTTTGAGTGTATCAGCACAAAGCGGAGAACTGCGAATGAGACATGTTGTTGCCTGAACTAAGCGGCAACAGTGCTTGAGCAGAATGTGAAGGGAGGAATGGTATGGCCTTTTTTATTTATCACAATGTCACAATTGTTTGAGTAAGCTATATCATAAGCAACACCTTTGTAAAGAGAGACAGTTTTTCTGATACTCAGGAATTTTTTTTTGCTTTTAGTCTGGTAATTTGGAGTTACACTGCAGCCTGCATTTAAGAATCAATCTTTTTAGAATGAGAAAAATCAGCTTCAGTTAAATGGACTAGAGAGATTAAATTACTCATTGTTTCCGAATGGCACTTTATGCAGTGCATTGTGTTAGACCATTTTTCATTTTCATTTTGAATACCTGTTTGCAATTTTGAATTTGATATTTAAGTGACTTTTTGGCAACAATGACAATGTGTTGCTAATGTGATGTGAAAATGTATAACACTTATTAGTACTTAGAGTTCACCCAAAAAAATACAGTTTATTTACTCTCCCAATGTCATTCCTTTTCCTGTGGATTTATGAAAGTCTTTATGGTTGTTTTCAATCATAATAATAAAAAAAACAGTGCACAATGACCAAGATTTGTAAACAAGTCATTCAGTGGCTGCATCAGAAATCACATACTAGTAGGTTCTTATTATATATATATATATATATATATATATATATATATATATATATATATATATATATATATATATATATATATATATATATATATATATATATATATATATATATATATATATATATATGTGTGTATATATATATATATGTGTATGTATATGTAGTTAATATAATCTGTACAACATTCATCATGTTGTCATTGTCATTTGATCTTCCAGCGTCAGTTTTGTGCTTCACAAACTTTCACAAATCCTCCCCGGTGGCTTCATGGGATAGTAAATTGTCTATTGGATGCACAATTCAGTATCTCGATGGAAGTAGTAGGTAATCCGGGTACTTTTTTCCTTCTCTGAATTTGGACATGCAATTCTTTTCACATAGGCCTACTGTTTTTTGTTTTGTTTTTATTAGGGAAGTATTCCTAGTTGCATATTCGGATGCTCAGATGCATTTTAGTCTGATGATTCAAGAATAAATAATTCAGTCTGAGTTGCGAACCGAATCAACTGATTTGTTGAAAAGAACTGACTCAAAACTGAGACTGCATCTGAAATCGCATACTTCGCTACTATATAGTAGGGTAAAATCAAAACAGAATGTTGTAACAAGAAGTATGTTTAAATTTAAACTGTTGCTGGTTAAGGTCCATCTACACACAGAATAGAATCAGCATCTTTTAAGCAGCAACATCAACATCTCATCATATGGGTGGGGGAACGGATTCTGACAGCTGGATTATTTGCCATCAGATTCTGTTCCCCCCATGTTTCTTACTCAATGTCCGAAATTCACAGTACTCAGTAGGCAAAAAGTAGCCGAATGACCTACATCTTCCGTCGCGATTTGAAGTGTGCATATGATGAACACTTTGCTATCCCATGAGGCCACAGGAGAGGATTCATGAATGGCAGAGAACCCACGTAATAATAACACGTGATAATAACAGTGAATGCATTAGGTCCAGATTACATTCATACTTACACGCATTCAAATTATATAGAACATACTTTTTTAGTTGTGACTAGTTTGGTTGTGAAGTAACTTATTATTCAAAATAAGTACGTGAGTATTCCCTCATTTCAATATGCCTACTTCCCCTCTATATAGTATACATGCTGTAAAGTATTCTCTTTGTGTTATATATGGTATGCAAAAATAGTTTGTCAAGTGAGCAGTATGTTTGAATATACATTATTCATAAAACAGAAATTAAAAAAAATCTGGATGATGTTTGGAATGAGATGAACATGAGTGAATAATTTTTGGCTAAACTATCCCTCATAATTCTCATAGATGGCCCTATTATGTTGAAGTTAACTTTATTTCTAAAGAAACAGAAGTCTAATAGTGTATCTTCCTTCTAATGGTTTCATTAGAAAAGAGCATGGCAAGGTCAAAAAACATTTGTAACTTTCGTCATCAAACTCTCTTGAAATCCACAGAGGTTAGCAAGGTTAACGGCCGCGTGTCGCCAGTAAGTGCGCGAGAATCTTTAATGACCATTGCTTACCTCGTTAGCCAGGACACCGCAGCACCTGTGGTGCGCTATAACCGTCAGACTAATGAGCTGTTGGCTGAATTTCATCTTGAAGTTTTCCCTGGCTCAACTGCTCCATTTACATTTCTTTCACATGCAAAATGGAGGACATGAAAGATTTGTCTCAGTAAAACAATGGCATTCTGAGGCATTGAAATTCACACTGTGAAGAAAAATAATAACGTTCTCTGCTGATGTTAATGTGCTTTGTTTCATGCCAGCATGCCACACAGTCCCCATCACCAGCGGCGGATGGCATGAAGTGTAGATCTGAAGGATCACAGTATGTGCCCAGTGCCTTGTCCTTATCAACCCTCACTGCATCTCTTTTCTCCTTTTCACCTCATCCTTGAACATATTCACAAACATAAACGGACCAGTTGGACATCAAGTTCGCTGCTTGCTTCTCCCCTGCACACACTCTTTTAGCGAGTTTTGTTTTTAAACGTTGAACTTGTAACTAAGGGGTGCTGCAATAGATACTTGGCACATTTTAAATGTTATATGAATGCAGAGCAGAGTCAAATTCCTAGAAAGAACTGGCCAACAAAGTATTTTCTAATTTTGACTGATTATTTAAGGATTAGCAGGTTTATCATTCACAGAGCTCTTTCAGTTTTTTTATGAAATATTCTGCCACTTTTTGTAATGTTTTAAAGGGATCCTTCATCCAAAAAGGAATTACTCACCCTCATGTTGTTCCAAACCTTCGGAACACAAATGAAGATATTTTTAATTTCTGTCCCTCCATTGAAAGTCTGATGCTTCAAAGCTTTTATATAGAGATTATAAAAGAAATCCATATGAATTGAGTTGTTTAATACAAGTCTTCTCCATTGACACGATCGCTTTATATGATGAACAGATTTAATTTAAGCTTTTGTTCACATATAGCTACACATTGATCAGCGAACAGTGAAATGGAAATTAAACTGTACTGGCTTGACACATGAGGACAAACCTCATCGGTTCTTGTGGAACAAAGAACCTTGCGTTCCTGTTGGAACGAGGGTGAGCAACTAATGATAGAAAAATGGGGGAACCAACGAAGTTTGAGCACTTTTCATAGAACTGTATTTCTGTCATGACAACTCTTTGAGTGTTTGGCGTGGTAATGAATGACAATGTTGATGTGGTTGGTATTGGCAGAATAGATCTACTTTGCTGCTGTGCTGCTGCTGCTGCAGAGCAAGTACGGGACTTACTGCCAATACATACGACATGCTGCTGTGAGCAATAAGACCTGCTGCTGCTGTATAATCTAGCAGGTCTATACAGGTGGAGCTGGGGAAGGGGGAGGATTTCTGAAAGCGCACTGCAAATTCTACAGCAAATGCTGAGCAACTATTTGAAGTTTGAGCAGCGAGCTCATTGGCTGCTTCTAGAGCAGGAACCAATCAGCTGTCCCCTATAGAGAATTATAAGGGCGGCAGTGGCTCAGTGGTTCATGTAGGTTGTCTACAAACCTACAAAAAAGCTTGCATGGCTGACACCGCCGCCGGTGTATGAATGAATGAGTGAGTGAATGTGCGATTGTGAGGCAAGATGTAAAGCGCTTTGGTGGCCATTGGGTTTGTGAAAGCGCTATATAAATGCAGTCCATTTGCCATTTAATTATGTTATTGCAAGCAAAATGAGTTAAGGGCCGATCAGTCTCTGCCATCTAGAGTTTCATGACAGAATTTTGTATAGAGTTATTTGTTTAAAAATACATTTTAGTAAAATGTTTTTGAGTTCTCTAAATTTTTTGAAGGATGTTAGTATTGTATTGAGAAAGAGATTCATTTAGATATTTCTTCAGAATGTAATGTTTTAAATTATGTAGAAGTATATTAATATTGAAAATTGGGTGTTTATGGTGGAATTTGGATAAAGTGAAAGAATACAATTCCACAGTAGCCGTCAAAATGTGGACTCTGAGTGGTTAATATACAGACACTCACCAGGAGGGTGGTTTGTTAACAGTTTATATTTTGTGTAGAAATGTGTCAAATATCTGAAATGTTGGAAAGTGTTCTTTAGGGACACTGTATCAGCATCGCAGTAGAAAAACAGAATCATCATCCTGTCAGGTATGTTATTGCAGAAAGATATGAACTTGACCGTTATCTTAAACAACCCAAACTGATTAAATGCCCAGTCATCACGCCACACAGCTCCCAACTGAGAGTCCTCCAGCGGCACAGGCAAGCCTGCGAAGACAGGCGAAAAGGGCATCAGGTGCTATACTTCCATAGTGAATGAGCCTTATGTCCCTCGTCATCCATCAGTCATGACACCATAATGTTCACTCCCTGCTCTTTGATTTACTGTTTGATGAGTAACAAAGCTCTGGGAGATCCACTGATCACTAGGCTCTCATTTTTACCCCCCCCCACCTTTCACACCCACAGGTGAGCATTTTGCTCTTGTTTTCAGGAGCCAGAAATGACAACTTTCTGTCTTTCGCCCTTTCAGAAGAATGTGATGCTTCTGTAGTACTGTAATAGCAAGAGAACTGGAGGTGATTGTCACTATCATATCTAGTCTGGCACCTCCCTCATGTTGGCATTCTGTTTATAAAAGCATTCTTGCTGCGGTTACTGGGAAAGCACATACAGTTGGGCCCAAATGTTTTAGTAACTTTATGTGCTTTTATGTTTATTAGTTTTTGTTTGAATTTTTTTTATGCTTTTGTAATTTTATTACTTAATCTCAGACATAGTTCATTTAGTTTCCAAAGCAGCATTTCAACATTTTAAGTTTTTCCTCCTATTTCCTCTTTTATTTGAGATATTTTTTTCAGCTTTATTTCATTTTACAAAAAAAAAAAAAAAAATCTCAAGCACAATATGATAATATAAGGTGAACTTGATAATAAGAGGAAAATGTAGTTTTAGACCACTAGTGGTCTCTGACTTCTGGACCTCGCTCGCTTTATTTTTGCATTTTGTCTTTTTCAGTTGCCCAGTTATTTTTCTCTTTCCTTTATGAATTTGTTCCATTTTTGGTAAGTCTACCCCAAACAATGCCATTTATGCACAATTACCTCACCCTTTACTGTGAACAAGCACTGTCCTAACACCTGCAATGGGCTAATCATTAGTCCTTCTACAACAGTTCCACATACCAACTAGGGTGCCGTCACATACTTTACTACCCACATTCTAGCCACACTATCTGCGTCGTACTTTCACAAGTCAATGACAATCAGATCTTGTGTTGATCTTCAGGGTTTTCCAGTGTTTGAAAATATTATTTCAGTTTTCAGTTTTGCATTTGCATTTTTTGTTGTTGTTGCATATCCGATTGAAATCCGATCAGATTTAGCAACTGTGAATGGCAAACAATCACATGAAATGCAACTTTTTTTTACAAATCCGTTTCGAGCTACTTTCATATGTGGTTTGAAATCCTATTCAAATCGCATTTCGGATTTTGCGTGGTTTATGTGACTTTCTCACTCCACATAAAATCTAAATGTCAGACATTGTTATAGGAAACATGCTGAAAGTTGCTGCAGGAACAAAGTTGTGTTGTTAAAAAGTGCCAGACGAGCAGAAAATTACACTATAGGAGACGTACTTTGAGACTGGCAGAGACGACAGTACGGAATAAAGCCACCCATACCAGCCTGCTACGTTTCTGCTGCTGCCTCATCAGACGCTCGCGCAGTAGTCCAGTGTGGCTGCTACACATTGTCATGTTGTAAATCAGACAACATCTGTATTGCTAACCCCTCCATGTTGCAGTGGTTGTTGTTGTTGTTGGCATATATCTACCAGCATTGCCATGACGGAAAACAAAAGAGCGGCATTGAAACACAAATCAGATCTGTTGCAATACACAATGTGGACAGTCATTGGTTTAGATCAGATTCCAATCAGATACACACATAATCAAATTTGGACTGACAGTGTGAACGTAGCCTTAGGGCCTTTGTTATCTTCCATTTAGTGTTTTATAGTAGCTATTTAGATTAACACTACTGTAGAATTTCAAGTGATCACAGTCTTAAAAGTACCCACGTGACTCTTATTCATATGTTGATCTGACAAAGCGAACTAAAGTCAATCATTATCAATGAGAGTTAGCGACCATTGGCGTTGTAATGTAGGCATACCCACCGGTTTGAAAAAAGTTGTGAAAAAGTTTAACTTCGTGCAAATGAAAAACAGAAAACTGTCAGAAATGTTTGCATTTGTAGTGTGTTCACTTTATTCATTTATAATTGTTCATCTCATGACTTTAAATTGTATTAGCAGTACCCTTTAGTTATATCATTTAGTCGTGTCTTATAGTGCAAAATTTGGGTCAGGTGTTTGTTTGCACTGTGCAGTTGTGTTGAACATCATCTGGCATGATCCCAGGGGAATGTTGGCTACCACTACTGACGAGGATTGCATATCCTTTTCTGGTACTGGCATGGATTGCAATCCATGCTAACTCCTGTAATGCAAATATGATGTGTTTTTTATTGATTTCTTTTAAAGGTTTGTATTTTTAAGTCATCAAATGACTCCTATTTGTCAGAGGCCGTCTTGGGCCGTTCTCTGAAAAAAAAAAAAAAAGTAGCTGTAACAGCTTAATATTAAGCAGCATTGTAAAAGAAAAACACCTATTTTATTCAGTCTAATTCATGGCAGACTTTGAAGCTTATTAAAAGTTCTTGCACACTGTACACATTTTAATTAGAGTTAGGAAATCTTAGTACATAAAGTACCTCCACAAGCTTCAAAGGTTGGTGTGAATTTGCCCCAAACCTTTTTTTACACCCCTAAAGATTTTATTGTAACAACTTAATATGTACCAATGTACCTTAATATGTTATATTATACCAGTGGTTAGCTGCTCAGTTGACCCTTATGTAGTCTGAATATCTAAAAAAGTATAACTTTAAATATATTTCTGTCCAGGACAGAGTTCAATCCAATAGGGCTGTTTTTGTATTGATGCACTTTGACATCTCTTCCAGACTGACTTTGTTTAGTGTTGTGTACAAGTATCCAAAAGTAACATTTCGGTTATTTAGATTGGCCACAGCTGTGAGATTTGCTGGCATGCAAAGACATTTGTCTGCACAGGCTTTTGTCTGATGTTTGTGGTTTACTTTTATAATTATTGACCGCTCTGAAATGGATCGTATTGAACAGGAGGAGAACGCTCGGCTCTTTTGGATCTACGCTGTTGTACTGTGATATTTTAAACTGTCTTATCTCATTGCTCTTAGGGTCAGATGTATACAATTTCCCAGAATCAGAGTGCTGACAACAAGGAGCAGCTCTTTACTTCAACGTCATACAGATATAAGATTCTCCACCCCTAGGAAAGCCGATCCAAAATCTCTATTCTCGGTCTGAGTCTTCTCCCCCTCTGATCCTTTCCTCCCTGAAACCATGTGTATCTGCATGTGTCTTCACGCTTGGCCTGGCCCAACTTCTTCCCTGAATATTGGAGAGTGTGTGTGTGTGGCCCAACTTCTTCCCTGAATATTGGAGAGGTGTGTGTGTGTGTGTGTGTGTGTGTGTGTGTGTGTGTGTGTGTGTGGCTGAGCTCAGCAGTCAAAGACAGACAGTCACTGTCTGTTTCACTCACACACATTCCTCTTCCTTACATCCCTTGCGGTTTAGTAGGGATGCTGTAAACTATGTCTTTTCATAAACCGGCAAAGTACAAATTACATTTTCATGCAGTTACTGTATAATGAGCTACAGTGGGAGTACACATTTTTTTATTCATCCAGTTACATGCTTCATTTCTCTGTCAAAAAATACCTGACACAGTGCATTATTGAATATATGAAGGATTAAATGCACATCATGTGACATGTGACATGAAGATGAGCTACGATAACATTATGTGATATGATGTATCTAAATGGGCCATTCTACAAAGTTTAAAACATCTTTAAATGTATGCAAATTATATAATACCCAAGGTACACATTTCTAGTAGTAATGGTGCATTTAATCATCCCACCAAACTCAGAACGTTGGCACAACGTACCCAACCTCCTAACAACGTTTTAACAACATGGCTAAAAGGTTGCTGTAACTATGTTGTGTGGTGAAGGTTGTAACAGCATTGTCACAATGTTGACATTAAACCACCGTTCAGGGCCATTGCTTAAAGTTGTGCCTATGGTATTTGGACAACCACTGGACAACATGTACTCGTCACTGCCCTGAAGCGCAAATTAATCAGCCTTTTACATTTTTTTATCGTCTCATTCTTCATCGAGCAAGGATATGCGAGTTTTGCGTTTAATTTACCTCCGCTAAATAAGATGCGGAATTATTCAAACACAACCTACAGCTTCATTTTCGAATGTAGCCTAACCTTTCGCACACGTTTAGTTTTTCCTTTGATTTGTCTGCGTTCGTTTCTTCGCTCCTCTGGATTTGTTGATGTTTCCTGGACTGACTCTGGGTTACCGACCTTTATCGCCCGGCTTTCGACTATACGCTCCTCTTTCTGCCATGTACAGAACCCAGGTTTATTCATAACATGTTCTGATCTGCCTTTGCTTTTTATGTTTTTTATGATTTAAAAAAAAATGCAATTTGAGTACCATATGCAGTTTTAATAAAGTTGAATTAATGTAACCTGTAATTTTTACTCTTCAAAGTGTACACTTGCTGGTGTTGATTTATAATTAGGCTAATTTACTGATAGGCCCATTAAATAATAAGGATAAACAATATTTAAAATGTAGCCTATATAATTATCTAACATCTGACTAATTAAAAATGAACCAGAATGTGTCAGAATGTGTTCTCGCAGTTGCTAAATGTCGCGCAACAACGTTGCTACAGCTGTAGGTCCCCGCTAAATCGAACCAATGGCGGCATTCGATCAGCGGCGAAGGTCTCGCGCATGTTCCGTCCTTTCCAGGCTAAAGGGATTTTGGATTAAATGCAATACACTTTCTCATATGTATTAACTCGTTATTTCATCTGACTCCATATATAAAAGGGTTTTAATGATATCTGTGCATCATTAAATGTGAGCGAGTGTTTGACTATTCCTTGTAACCATTAGCTAAATGAACAATGTCAAAGTCAATTAGAATAATCAAATGTAACAATTTATTATGTCGGGTAAAGTATCATGCCAATTTCACAATCAGTTCAAAGATAATTAATACAATAACATTGAATTCTCTAGGATAAGAGAAATGCAAACCCAACATTTTAAGAAATACATGAGGCTGAGTTTTGGACACTCAACCTCATGGGCTCTCAGAATTACAGAGAAGCCCCCAACATTTTAAGAAATACATGAGGCTGAGTTTTGGACACTCAACCTCATGGGCTCTCAGAATTACAGAAAAAGCCCCCAACATTTTAAGAAATACATGAGGCTGAGTTTTGGACACTCAACCTCATGGGCTCTCAGAATTACAGAGAAGCCTCGAGCTTTTCATTGCAGTCCATTAAATAGCCAGAATGTTTTCACATGTAAACCTGCTAATTTGCATTAAGAAGTTACACCTCTTTGGGTGAGGGGAAAAGAGACCATTTGCCTTTCTTTGTGTCAGTTATCTCTAAACTCTTAAAAACCTTAGTACCTTGTGTTTTACTCTTTGGGAATGAGACCATTGTACCAGTCACACTGAGACCTTTAAAATGATACTAAACACATTCCTTCAATGATCATCATTCACATTAAAACCATATATATACACTCTCTGAGAGAAAGAATGGTGTGGATAAGGTGAGACATTTGTCTCAAGGAAGAGGGGGGAGGTCAAATGTTAATTTCCAACTTCAGCCACCTATTTCAGCCTTACACAGCCATGTTGTGTCTTAGAATTCTATGTTGTTACAATGTTGCGAGCACGTAGACAGTGACATTGCCATAGCAGAAATGCTACACAACGTAAATGTGTTTGCTGGGATATTGTATTTTCAGTAAGTTTTGGAATATTTTTCTTCTCCCCAAATTTGTCACTATACGGAAACACAATAATAAATAATTTGATAAGGCTTTTATTGACCCATTCATATTTGTATACCTTGTAAATATATTTTTTGCTATTTAAAAAAAAAAAAAATTCACAGGTAAATCAATAACAATTACAATTTTATCAATATTTCAAGTGTAATTTATAAGATTTTTTGTATTTTTAATCAAATATTTATTTGTAAAAGGCATTAAAGGTGCCCTAGAATGGTTTTTATTTTTATTGTATAATGTTTTCTGGGTTGCCCTTATAATGTTAGTATGTGCAACGCAGTTTTTTTCTGCACTCTCTCTAATGCTTTCACCAATGCAAACACGATGATGAAAATACAGTATTGAACGATTTTGAGAAAACTTGAACAATTACACATCAGAAAGTGTTGCTTGGTAGCTCGATCGATATATTTTCAGACGTTCATCGAGGCCAGCTCTGTATTGGCCCAAGTTGAGGAAACAGTCTCGTTGGTGAAATGTTTGGAAATTTCCAGAGAAAATAAAATTAACCCATTGTTTCTTCAGAGGCTCGGATGAAGGAACTAAATACCTTTGTGTTCATTTGTACATCCAAACACTGAGCAACTGCCATGCTACGGCTGCGCAGTTCAGCCTGTCATTGAACATGGTCTGGCATATGCAAATGTTTGGAGTCGTGCATATTAATGATCCCGACTGTTGTGTCACAGTCGGTATTATGTGGAGATTCGCCTATTTTTCAGGGGTGTTTTTCAAAAACGAGATTTAAGTAAGAAGGAGAAAACAATGGTGTTTGAGAACCATGTACTCTTACTTAACTCTTATTTCACTATGCCAAAATAAATTCAATTTCACATTCTAGGGCACCTTTAAGTTAATCATACTGATTTCAAAGTTAAGGATTCAGTAGTATGAATATATACATTGAAGTTGAACCAAACACTATAATAACATCTTAGTTGATAATTCGATATACTTTTATTTTAGACAAAACATCCCATGTTTAGGTCGTGACGGCACATTTTCGGTAGTGACTGTAATGTTCTGGTAGTGACCTCATCACATTACAGAATTTTAACTCGCATACTAAAACATTACTAAAACATAGTAAGATACTAATTGTTTGCATAACTGTACTAAAACTTTTGTTTATTTCCCCCAAATAAATGACTATGTCTTCCCTTTTGTCACTACCAAAACAATGATGACATGTTTCGGTCATGACTGTTTCGGTAGTGACATTTTTTAGATACTTTTGAGCCTAGCTCAAAGATGCTAACCAGCCCATGAGTAACTAGCACAGTTCTGAACAGTTGTACACACAAAAAATACATTTTATTGAATAACACTCAAGAAACCATGATGTCAGAACCAAAACTTCACCACATGTTTTGGTAGTGACAATTTGAGATACTTTTGAGCCTAGTTCAGAGATGATAACCAGCACATGGTTACCTAGCACAGTCCTTTTTTTTCTTTTTTTTTTTGCAGAAAAAAGGTGGTAGTGACGTTCCTTAAAGTTACACATATTTTCAGACTTTTGAACACTTTTCCATCAAAATGATGGTACCTATCTACAGTGAAAGAGAGGATATGAGAGAGAGGGACACAGGAATATTTCCTTATCAAAAATGTAGGGCAGTGGTTAAAATCAGTTTCAGCCAATGGACTGACAAGAAAATACGGGAGACATTTATTTTATTTTATTTAAATAATAAAAAATAAAATAAACGTTTTTTTTCCCTTTCCTTTAAAAAAAAGAAAAAGAAATCAAAAAGTCAAAAAAGAAAAATTTCAATATCATTTTGACAAATTGAAAAATAGGGGTTAGTGTTCAGGACAGCCACCTCCCAATTGAAAGTACCCAATAAATGATGATTTTATATATATTAAGCTGACTTATATTTTAAATATTATTGTAGGATTCAATACATAATATAAGGATCTTAGTAAACGTCTAAAATTGTAATACTTAAATGCTTTTTAATTGTGTTTGTGGGACAGCAGTTTGCACCAGTTCTGTAGAATGGCCCAAATATGAGGCAATTTAGAGATACCTAAGCAACTCTAGTTAGCCTGGCTAACGTCAGACCTAGTCTTATTGAGACGTGGGTCTGGGAACCACATGTTCATTTTCTCGTATTTGAGGCGTGGTTTACGAATGCCCAGAGCCGTTTATTGGGTGCTACGAATGTCTATCAAATGCGCCTGTACGTAGCTCATAACCAATCGTTTCAATTATACCAGATGACGTATGTAGAGCGACAGAAAAGTTGCTCTTTTTTCATAAACTAAACTAAAAATAAAATAAACGTTCTAAACTACTTGGAGCAATATCTAAGGCTGCATCGAAAGGTAACTGCCATGTTGGATCCATAGATATAAACAAACTGCTTCGGTGTGTTGCATAGACGTCGTCATCGTCTTGCTGCTTCCTCCCCGTTCTGTGATTGGTTCCCTAGCTGAGGCGCAAATCTAGTCCATGGAATCCAGGCTGCCTAGCAGTGTGAATAAAATCCAGTTTTTTTTTTTTTTAAATCATTGGCCCTCATCTTTAATTAAAACAACGTCCCCTCCCTCTTGCAAGGACATCTCTTCTCTAATGGTGTGTTTTTCAGCGTGAGTGTCACTCACATGAAATCGAAAGCAATGGCAAACTGCACCAATTCAATCAAATCCTGATGGACAATATCTCAAATCCCGTACTACATTTCTTGTTTTTTGTTCCTTGCCGTTTCACTTGGATGTACACTCACCGACCACTTTATTAGATATTTAACTGGCATCTAGACATGGTCAAAACGATCTGCTGAAGTTCAAACTTCGCATCAGAAGTGGCTTTGAATGTGTCATGGTTGTTGGTGCCAGACGGGCTGGTCTGAGTATTTCAAAGAATTTTATTTACAGAGAATGGTCAGAAAAAAAGAGAAAATATCCAGTGTGCTGCTGCAGTTCTGTGGGTGAAAATGGCTTGTTGATGCCAGAGGTCAGAGGAGAATGACCAGACTGGTTCCAGCTGATAGCAAGGCAAGAGTAACTCAAATAACCACTCTATAAAACCGAGGTATACAGAAGAGCATCTCTGAATGTACAACACATCGAACCGTGAAGCAGATTAACTACGGCAGCAGAAGACCACACCAGTGCCACTCCTGTCAACTAAGAACAGGAAACTGAGGCTACAATTCGCACAGGATCACCAAGATTGGACAATAGAAGGTTGGAAAAATGCCTGGTCTGTTGAGTCTTGATTTTGGCTGCGACATTCAGAATTTGGTGTAAACAACATGAAAGCATGGATTCATCCTGCCTTTTATAACGATTCAGGCTGCTGCTGGTGGTGTAATGTTGTGGGGATATTTTCTTTGCACACTTTGGTTCCCTTAGTACCAATAGAGCATAGTTTTAAACACCACAGTGTACCCGAGTATTGTTGCTGACCATCTCTATCCGACCACAGTGTACCATCTTCTGATGACTACTTCCAGCAGGATAATGTCACAAAGCTCAAATCATCTCAAAATGGTTTCTTGAACATGACAATGAGTTCACTATCAAATGTTCTTGACAGTCACCAGATCTCAATCCAATACAGCACCTTTGGCCTGTGGTGGAACTGGAGATTCGCATGATTAATCATGTCAATGTGGACCAAAATATCTAAGGAATGTTTTCAGCACCTTTTTGAATCTATGCCACAAAGAATTAAGGCAAAATGTCCAAATCGGTTTTAGCAAGGTGTACCTAATAAAGCAGCCAGTGAGCGGTCACAATTGGGAAGAAAAGACTAGTACATCCTACACCATACCGACTTTAAGTATACTTTGGGCTTTAGTTTGACTTTTTAAAAACCAGAAGGATCCACAAAATATTTGTCCAACTAAATTGTTTATATTATATCATTAGACACATAGGACATAGAACCCATTCTTGCATTTAAAAAAGGTGGATGATGTGCAACTGAGCGAATAGAACACATCATCTTGAGACGCTTTTAAAAAGTCGTACTATTTTTAACTTGACATGCCATCCACAATGCTGATGATGCAAGACATTCAATAAATTCTTAAATGTGACAATGGCCAAGGACGTCTGCCTGAATGTGAATACCTGAAATCACCAACGCTACAGCCAAAGGTGAATTTAGCTATGCAACATTTCAGAGAGCATGTTTTTTCTATGCAAATTATCTAACAGTTATCTTTCGACATGCTAATTACATCACTGCTGCTAAAAAAATATCAAAACTAGTTTAATAGTCGCTTATCTTGACCCATCCTTATTGCTTCCATTCAGTCGCTTCAACACACCTGTCCTACACTGAAGACATTTGGTGTAGGATTTACTTTGAATCTAAGAAGAAATTGCTCGTCATGTATTTGTGAAATTTACAAATTGAATTAAACATGACATTTTTAAGTAGAAAGACTAAAATAGTACTTTCTTGTAAAACAGACTCATATAATCATTGTTTTATTTACAACAGTGTACCTGTTGTCCCGACTTTGTTTGCACTGAAAGCTGAGTCTTTGTGATCGCCAGGCCTACGAAATTTTGGACGAGAGATCTTTGGAATTCTAGGGAGTGGATGTAAACATAATTAAACGCACTACACTCTTTTTGGTGGCTAAAAAGCATAATATTAGCCAAAATAGCTTATAATCAAACATGAAGGAGGTGGGGAATATGTAGAACTTGATTGATTAAATAATGTGTTTCAGTTCAGTGAAAATGGGCCTGGCAATCAGCCGTGTGACTGAAGCTGCTGCTTTTCTCTTTGCTCAGATGGAAGGAGGGGTTTAGGGGGCTTTGGCTGGTAAATCCCCAGGCGCAGAGGGGATCAACAGCACCAGGCTGAACTCCAGCAAAGCATCTCTGGCATCAGATCCGTCATTAGCATGGGCTGCTTCAATTCCCTAAATCTCTGACGGGCCTCTCAGAGTGATCTAGCTGTGATATTCCGCACCTGTGATTCTGAGTTCTGCCTGCCTTTTAAGCCTCACGGGGCTTGAGTTTTGCTGTGTGCACAAGCGTGATACTGGAGGACAATGGTTGGGATTGCAAAGTGCAGGACAAGTTGTAAATTGTCTGAGGTCATGATGTTTTTTGTTGTTGTATATACTGCAAAGTTCGCTGCACAGATTGCTGGAGTGTTTCGGACCAGTGTTAGTCAGTGCTAGGGCTGGTCCTGGTTGCGGAGCCACTGGTGTTAAACTGCATGTCTGAATCTATGTTGATGGTTACATAACCACACGTCCAGCGAGTCACTCGCCGCTGCAGCTGTCTGCACAGCTGCCAGCAGTCAGAGAGCTGCCAAATATCTTTGCTGTCCAACAGAAGCTGACTATCACACAGAAGCTGAGTTTACACCTTCATTTGACAATCCAGTCTGTCACACTCTCATGCCTTTTTTTAAATGTGCTATCGGCCCAGAAACACTTCTGAATTCATATGATAGCTTGCATGAGAAACGGACTGAAATTGACGTCATTGATTTTAAATTGTGACATCCATTCTACCTCTCTTTAGCGAGTAAACAAATCATTCTTTTCAATCAGATATTTTCATTGAATCAGCTAAACCTGTTGAATGTTTAGTTCACAAATTGGACTGATACCGGTTCAAATCACTGACTCAATAATTCCTTAAAGGCGTTTCTCGAGTTATTTTAGTATTTATGCTATTGTTTTCTAATAGTTTTTGTTAATTGTTTGAATTAGCATTTATTTTTATATTTTCAGTTTTTATTTTCATTTTAGTAATTTTATCAGGTGCTCTTGTAATTTGTATTATTTTTTTTTTTAATTTTTTTTTTTTATTTCAATAAAATTATAAAATTATTTATTATTTCACTTATCTTTTTTTTTTTAGTTAACAATAAAAATAATGCTAGGAGGAAGTTTGTTATTTTACAGAGAACTTAAAGGGCACCTATTATGGCATTTAAAATGTTCCTAATATTGTTTTGGGAGTCCCTAACAACAGTTTTACAAGCATGCAATGACAAAAAACACTTTTGTTGTTTTATAATATGCATTTATTTTTACCTGATTTGCTCAGTATTTGTGGTTTGCATTCAGGATTAACTCATATGTAATGCATAATGTGCTTTGGTTTGCATCAACCCTCACATTGCTTGGTGGTCACACGAACAACAGATTCATGACTTGTATTTATCTGAGCATTTACACTAAGTGTGCACTTTATGGTGTTTAAAGATCAAATATCTTTTTGTCTGTGTTATGCTGGTTTTGCCATTGTGCCCCAGTCCTCTGTAAACACAACTCAGGGAATGCGTCAAGTTAGACTGCAGTGTGAGGCCATTGAGTTTCCTTAAGTGAGAGCTACCTGCCTCTTGACATAGTACAGTCTGTTCTCAGCTGTACTGTCTGAGGGGTTTTTTTGTGTCGGTGAGGAAAATAGAGTGAGAGAGGCCACATTTTCTTCATCGTGCCAACTCGCATGTGCCAGACTACAAAAATAACCTGATTTGGATCTACACGCCTGCTAAACAACAACAACAGATTTTATAACCAAATAGTTAGCATCCTCTCGTTTTTGTTTCTGTTATCTAATAGATTGTTGTGTCATTGGTATGCTAAAAGGGCAAAATGCAGGAGCAATGCAAATATTTTTTGCCATAATTGTGTCTTGCTGGATGTGAAACTGTTTTTTTTATTATTTTTTATTAAAATATACAGTACTGTGCAAAAGTTTTAGATCGGTAAGATTTTTTATGTTTTTAAAAGAAGTCTCTTCTGCTCACCAAGGCTGCAATTATTTGATAAATACAAAAAAACCAGTAATAATTGTGAAATATTATTACAATTTAAAACAGCTGTTTTCTATGTGAATATACAGTAAAGTG
This sequence comes from Semotilus atromaculatus, assembly GCA_031834385.1. NCBI lineage: Eukaryota > Metazoa > Chordata > Actinopteri > Cypriniformes > Leuciscidae > Semotilus > Semotilus atromaculatus. The sequence continues at coordinate 6,702,181 of JAULUF010000019.1, read as the reverse complement.
TAATTTATTCCTGTGATCAAAGCTGAATTTTCATCATCATTACTCCAGTCTTCAGTGTCACATGATCCTTCAGAAATCATTCTAATATGATGATTTGATGCTCAAAAAACATTCATTATTATTTTCAATGTTGAAAACAGTTGTGTACAATTTTTTTTCTAAATTCTTTGATGAATAGAAAGTTCAAAAGAACAGCGTTTATTTAAAATAGAATATTTTCTAACATTATAAATGTCTTTACTGTAACTTTTGATCAGTTTAATTGACCCATGCTTTTTTGCTTAAAGGTGAAGACCCAACTTTATGTATGTTTTGTAAAATTCCCTTATCTGTCAAACATATTTTATTAGATTGTCCTGGACTTAACACAAGCAGAATGCTCTTTTATGAAGTTACTGTACTTCACTGAAGGACATATTTAATGAGATTATGCCTGAAAAGGTTTTGGATTTTTTATCATATGTTAATTTAAAAAAATATATTGTATAATATGACTTGTTGTTTATATTTGTTTTGTTTTTATTGTATTTATATGATATTTGTATTTTTGTAAGTGAATTCTTGCCATGAAAATAGCTTTGAATGCTGACATGGCATGAAATAAAATAATCTGAATCTGATCAGTTTAACTCATCCTTGATGAATAAAAGTATTGATTTATTATATTTCTTTCCCCCAAAAATACAATTTAAATTCTTACTGACCCCAAACTTTTGAAGGGTAGAGTTTAATGTTACAAAAGCTTTAGATTTCAGGTAAATGCTGTTCTTTTTTAGTTTCTATTCATCATAGCATCATGAAATAAAAATGTAAAAAACTATTTTCAACACTGATAATAATCATAAATGTTTCTTGAGCATCAAATCATCATATTAGAATGATTTCTGAAGGATCATGTGACACTGAAGACTGGAGTAATGATGATGAAAATTCAACTTTGATCACAGGAATAAATTACACTTTAGTGTATATTCACATAGAAAACCGCTGTTTTAAATTGTAACAATATTTCACAATATTACAGTTTTTTTTTTTTTTTTTCATCAAATAATTGCAGCCTTGTTGAGCAGAAGAGACTTCTTTTAAAAACATAAAAAATCTTACCGATCGAAAACTTTTGCACAGTACTGTATATTTTTTACCCTATTGCATAGAGATTATGCAGCTTTTCTCTTGCAAATTTATGACAAGAGAAAAGGTACATAATGGTTAGTGATCCACTCACAGCATCATGAAATAGTCAGATCTATCTCTGGTTAAAACCGTGCCTGCTACACGAAAATGTGAAGACAGGGTTGTAATTTTGTTCCTCACATTTTCAATTTGGTGCTGAATATGATGAATATTCCACGTACTGGAGTTCTGGAGAAAAAAAACTTGAGAAGAGAAACATTTTCATAGTGTCCTATTGTGTTCTTTAGTAGACGATTAGCATGTCGTTTGATTTGAATCGCCTGTCACTTTAAATTAATGTTTATGTTGTTATTCTTACAGTCCGAAATTGCATACTTTCAGAGTATATATAAATATATAAGTATATAAAGAAGTAGGCCTCCAAGAACTCCAAAGAGAATCATTCTTAGTACCTACAGCACTTACACTTGGTAATAATTTGTATATTACGGTTACGCTCGTGGCGTTTCAGTGTTGCTTCGTCGCGGTTTATCCTATTCATGCGTTTTTTAAGCTTTGCCAATTAAAAACATCCAAACCATTAAAGTGCAATAGGAGGCTGTTCTGACAGGCGATTTTCAATGTGCACACACTCAAATCTTTTTCTGTTTATGAATCTGTGTTCTATTGTATTTATTGTCCTGTTGCTTGCATGTGGTTTCTTTGTTCTTCTTTTATTGCTGACTGTTTACTCTCTTCAGTAAGCTTGAGCCTTTTACTTATGCTAGTTAGTTAGGCTAGTATAGTATTGTGAATGCATATTTGTTACATTTCGAAGTCATTATAAAGTTCTTCATCGTAACAACTATTTTCAGCAAAATAAACTGTATTGTGATATGTATTGTCTTGAAATAAAATTACTCCTATCGTGATATGATTTTGGTCATATCGCCCACCGCTAATAGTTTCTCAGTATTACTGAATCATAACAACGTAGATATTTCTGTAGGCTCAGAGGCTAGCTGTGCTTATAAATACTGTTAGATTTAACAAACTTTTCATCTGAGCTAGATTGGTGCTCATGTGGAAACATTCAAACCCTGTCTGTATCATGTCCCGATTCCTTTCTCTCTTTTCCAGTTTTTTTTAGTACTTTTTAAAGAAAAGTGGCAAAAAGCTCAAAAATAGAATAAAACACTAATGTTTATTCTTAGAAGAATTGAGACCCCAATCGTTTTTTCCCCTGCTCTGCATGAACCACTTTACCTGTAAAACAGAATCTTGAATGCACTAGCTCATTTCCTCTGATTCACCCCGAGATCCAATAATGGCCCGCGCTGTATTATGCAACACCCGTGTGGTATTTCAATGGAAAGAAATATTCTGGCAAACGAACGCCTACTCATGTCTCTGTTCTGCTCCTCTCACAGTTCGTCTTTCTACAACAGCAGCTATTTTCAGTGCTGCCATAATATCACATTGTATGGCACGAGCCGATGGAACGGATGTTAGCTTGTAAACTGCCCGCCATTAGCGTCAAATTCATTGCTATTCCCTCAGGCCAATGAAGATAGGGACCCGTTTTGATATCGGGCTGAAGTGCTGCATATCACAGCCAATCAGTGATAATGGCAGATTTTTTTTTAAGAGCTTGAATATTTTCATAATGTGTGTTTTCAGTGCGTCATAGCCCTGTATGCATACACCTGGAGAGTTACAACAACCCTTAGTATGTTTGTATGTTTTATATGTGTAGCAAACGTTGAGTTGGTAATCATGTTCCAGACCTGGGTCCTGATGTATAAATGTTGCGAATGCACAAAATGGCAATAGAAATGCGTGTACGCAATTTTCCATGCACATGTCGGGATTTACAAAAAATAAACTAGTGTAAATATGTGCGCACTGTACGGACACTCTACTAGACCGTTCGTACGCACTATTTTACTGGAGTGAGTGAAGTAAACAGAATGATTTAAACTCTTTTTTTACATCTGATATACACATTTAGATTAAATCTACCACTCTCATTAATGGAGTTAAGCTCTCAAAATATCATGAAATCATTATCCAGAAGTTACAACATTTTTTATAATAATTTAAATAGAAATATTTGTAGTGGATGCGCTGCTTTTGAACTCTTTTCCTGTGGCATGCTGTGTTTGAACTATCTTAAAACACGAGTTCTGCCATTTAGAACAGGATTTGAGAATATATTTTTGCGCAAATTGATCAATGATGAGCTCTTGACTCTGTCAATGCAGATGGTTTTGCAGCATAGACGGTATAATGACAGACACCAAAGGACTCGCTCAGTGATTGATTGGTCCATTGGCCGGTTTGAATAAGTCTAATGACACGTATAGCTACTGTACAACCTGTGCTGAATGCAGGTGTGCTGTTGGTGTCTTGCACAGGCAGACAGTAGCCTGATAACCATATTATGTTCTATATAACCATACTATATTCCCAATATTATGATAAAATACCTTATTTGAAGGAAAAGGTAAGATATGCATGTTTTTTAAATATATTTTTTTATGTTTCGTCAGTGCTGTATATATCCATATATAAAATATATAAACATGTATGTTTACTTTAAGGCAAAATTGCATAAATTTTCTTTCTGAAATATGTTTTATACAAATGTGATTTATTTATTGTAAAACAAGGCATATGATTTTTACCAATGTAATGTGACGGCACAAAGTCTGTGTCTATTATTTTCCTAATGTCTTGTACCGTTAAACGTAATATCACGTGGATGGCAATATGCATGAAAATTATATGCAGATGACGGGATGCATAGAACTAGGCATTGTAAGTTCCATGATATGTTTTTTTGGGGGGGAGACGGGATGGAGATGCATGTACGTACAATCTTCCGCTGAATGGGTTTTATAAAGATATTTTACACAGGTTCTGACGTACGCATGGTTTTATAGATCGGAAAACCTTTCTGCGTATGCAAAATCCAGCTTTTGTGCGTTTGTACACTTTTAGGATGAAATCTACAGAAACTTTTATACATGAGGCCCCTGCTGTTTAGGCCTCATGCTGTGTTTGGTGTACATCTCTCAATGGTCTTCGTACTGTGGTGCTATGGGACCCTCAGGAAATCCTCCAGACCCCTAGGGACGCTTATGTGTGCCCCCCTGTTCTGCCCACTGACGCAAAATAAGCTGCTGTAATTGGTCAAATAAACAGTAGATTAATGCTGTTTGTTTACAGTAAGCTGCTGGATATGAAAAAGCCTGTTTGTCACCCCATGGGTAACGTTTGTATAGGTCAGGTTTTGTGAATGTTCAGACTCTCATCTCTGAGTTAAACTGTTCCCATGTCACGAAAATGTGAAGATGTGTAGTTTTGTTCCTCATCTTTTCATTTTGGTGCCTGAATGAGGACTTTTTTTCATGTTCTGGAGTTCTCTTTGTCACTCTTGTTAGACAGAAATGCTCTGTGCTTGAGGACTGGGATTTGATTGACAAAGGAAAAAAGTTTTGATGACCTATTATATGTAATTCAGGCTAGTGAGAAAGTTTCACTAGGTTGAAGTTGCTCTCTCTGCTGATTAAAACCCATCTTGAAGCAATCTAAGCTGGTTTCTGGACTAGAATTGCTATTTTACACTGATGTATTACATTTTGATGTATGTACCCACTACCCACCTAAACATGTTGAGGATTGTTGGTCAAATATGAAATCTGAAACGGTTACCAGTGGTGTCAGTATTGTTGTCTTTTGCATGCTAGGAGTTTCAAATTGGAAATAATTTCCCGCCAAACTTATTATCTGACACATTTCAGATTGTGAACTGTTTTTAATATGCAGTTTAACGTGATATTTAGTCAAAACAGGTAGTATTTAATTAGGGGTGGAACGGTACACAGAAGTCACGGTTCGGTTCATACCTCGGTTCAGACATCACGGTTCGGTACGATTTCGGTACAATGGAGGGAAAAGCAAAACAAAAATGCATAAGGCATTGTATTTTTTAAATAAGTTTTATTAATAAAGGCATAGAACCAGTTTATTTGTAGTGCACTGACAATAGTTTTATATAATTAGTTTATTAATTAAATTAATAAAAAGACCTTGAGATGTGTTTGGTAATTGTACCTGAAATAATTTAAAATTAATTTGCTATATTTCAGATCAATATATTTGTTTTCCTTAATTTTAATTAACATTATTACTTAACAATGTAACATTATTCTCATCTGAATTATAAATAATGGATTTCTGTATAAAATAATACTACCATTAAAAACACATTCGATTTTCTTTTTTAATCAATGTAGAATGTGTAACTTAAAAATAAACAGATTAGTGCTCCGAGGACAAGAAATGAAAACCAATGCAATATGATGAATGTCCAAAAGTCATGGGACCCACAGACTGTTTTGAAATGGGGTTGGATAAATATGTTTTGCTTTTAAAACAGTGTGTGTGTGTGTGATTTTGGTTGGGTGACAGTTGTAGATTACAGTTTGACAAGAGTTTACAGTGTGACAAAAGCACAATGTTGTGTTTTATTGCGAGTGTACACAAAGTAAACACTTTGCAGGTTTAATGATCTGTATGAACAAAATGACGGAGTATGTTTTTTATGTTTCCATTGTTCGCTCGCGCCTCTCTCTCTCTCTCACACACACACACAGTTCGATCGCGCCCGCGCCTCTCTCTCTCGCGCGCGCGCACACACACACTCCAGCATTGCAATCTTGACATCGCAGCCTGTTCATTATGCGGTCACACCAAACGCGAATAGAGCGTCAAATTCGCGTCTAGTTCGACGCTACTCCAAAGCGAATAGGACGCGCGTATAAAGCCAACGTTTGAAGTGAACGCGCGTTCAGAGCTAAGCCGAGGGTACAGATTATGTGTCCCTAAAGAACCCGCGTATCTAACAGTAGTTCCGCATTACATTAATTAATTTGCACGCGAGTTTTTTTTTATACCGTGTATTCTGCGTGTAAATTCGTGCACCGAACCGTGACCCCCGTACCGTTTCGGTTCAATACGAATACATGTACCGTTCCACCCCTATATTTAATTGCTTGAAGTGCTTCGGCTTTGCTCTGCAGTATCATTGTGGGTTAAGTCCAACAAAGCACTTTAGTCTGATTTAAGATGTTTTGAAGGAGGACTCTTAAGACAAAATGGAGGATATGCTCTGTCTTACCCAAATGCAACTTTTTTTTGGGCTATGACAATCTCACAAAAAAAAATGCACTAGTGAAATTAACACCATAATATAAAGGAAAAATGTTAAACAAATGTCACATTAGTTTCAGGCGTCATCCATGCTGCTTTCCCTTACAGTGCTGACATTAAACTTTGCAACCTAAAATGAAATGAAAACCCAGACACACTTGCTAAACCAGTAACCATGGAAACACTCTGGAAGTCTCTCTAACTTGGGCTCAGGTCCCAACTGTTCCCACTTTTGAAAAATAGACTGTTTTGGAAGGTCAGTGAAGTACCCAGTTGAATGTTTTTGCAGTGAGCACTGACACAAGGCACTCGCTGTAGACTCAGAGACTCTTGTTCCAAACCCAAAGCACCGGCGGCGTATTGACCGTGCCTGGTTAATGACTGTAACACTTAACAGACCTATGACTAGTCGTGAGTGTATGCTGGGTCAGCGACAGACCTTACAGTCTGTGAGGTGTAAAGAAAGCATATCTGGCTCAGTCCAGTCATTGACGCTTGGCTCAGAAATGAATTTCACCATGTTTCATTTGCCAGTTCTGAGATTCCATGAACACACTCATGGTTTATGAGCTGTAATGCGTGATGTAGCCCTGGAATGGCACCATGAACTTATTAGAGGGTCAGTCTCACAGGAGAAACTGATGAAAAAAAAAGCTATTTTATTTTATTGTCCGTTCATCCATTCTCCAAACTGCTTGTCCCATGTAGTGATACTTGATCCTATCCCAGCTACTTAAGCTGAAGGCAGGAAAACAACCTAGACACTGGCTGCGTCCGAAATCGCGTACTTCCCTACTATATAGTATGCGAAAAACAGTACGCGAGCAGAGTAGTATGTCCGAAATCATAGAATTCGAAAAACAGTAGGCGAAAAGTACCCGGATGACCTACTACTTCCGGCGAGATTCTGAAGTGCGCATACGATGGACACTTTACTATCCCATCACTGTAAAAAAACTTAACTCATTATTTTGAGTTATCTTTTTGCATGTTTTTTTTTTAGTTTAACTAACTTATTTCGATAAGTTGAGGACAAGAAAACTTAAAATGTCTTGTCTGGACAATCTAGTTAAAAAAATAAGTTGAAATAACTAAATTGCTAAAATATTTTTTACAGTGATGATGCCACGGGAGAGGAGTTGTTGTCGTTATATTTGAAAATGGCAGAAACCGGAGACGCGGCTGTAACGTTAGCTATGGGCTGTAGAGATAAACACAGACACACATGCGTATCTCTATTGATTCATTCATGTTTATTTATCGATGGTAATATCACAAGCAAATGAATGGCATTTTCCTTGCCAAAAATCAACATCTGTCATTGTTCATAGGGGTTGTGTGTGTGTTTTATGAGGTAAAATTTATTAGGTAAATAAATGTTATTTGAAAAACTCCACAAAAGTCGTGATCTGCGAGCAGCTGACCGACGCCTCCTCTTGATTGTCGGCTCGGACGACATAAAAACGCAGATGAAAGCAGAAAGCAGAACTAAAAACAGCGCGAAGTTGGTGCAGTCACTGGAATGGGCTCTTTAAATTTTCGCACTGTTAAGACAGCGCATGTCACGCGACAACAACATGGCGCATGTAGTACGTCCGGATTCGTTCATACTACCCGTATTCATACTATATAGAACGTACTTTTTTAACGGTCGCGAAGTACGTTCTTATTTAAATGTAGTACCTACTCACATAGTACGCGATTTCGGACGCAGCCACTGTCTTATTTTATTATGTTTATGTACTATTAGTATAATTTTTTTTTTTTACATTTTTCAATTAGTGATTACTTTTATATTTTCAGGTTTTGTTTAAATTTTAGTAAATTTGTTAATTTATTTTTTCTCATAGATTGCCCGTCCATCACAGTTGTTTTGTTTTGTAGTTTCATGTCATATTACACACACGGCACACTACAAAAGTAATTTCAGTTACTGTTTTTTCAGGGTTTTTTTCTTTTTCAAAACTCTGCTCAATTTTGTTAATACATTTATTTGATTACACTAGCAATCTTATATACTTTTTGGTTCACAAGTAAATTTAGCTTGATTTAAAAATGTGTACATATTTGTATTGGAAAAGTAGACTGATGATTTTGATGATGACTTTTGGCACTGACCATACTAAGTGTAAAATGTCCTATTGCTCATCATTTGTTGCAGCTACCACTTTGGTTACACTGTGTTAGCCTCTCAAGATCAGCTTTTGCAGCTCTTTAGGAACATTAAAGGGGATTTATACTCAAGCCCTGATGGTCAACCTAGTAGGCCATTTGTAATAGCATGTGTATTTGTGAGGAATTCCCTCTGCACACAACGATGGATGGGTTTGTATTCGCCTCATCCTCCCACCTCACATCTGACCTAACAGAGCTTACCAGGATGCAGTATTACTGTTCTCTAGAGAAACACCTATTATTGTTTCCGTTACAAGATCAGGAGGTTCAGTATTAAATTCTGAGCTTATCTAAATGCTTTTGAATTTTAGGAAATTGTGCGGTGCAGCACATTCACCTAAGAATGTCAAACAATGGCTTTCTTTGTCTGTGTGTATGCATTGGGATGTACAGGCTTGCATGCTGTAAAGACATCATGCAGATTCCTTTCGTCTGAAGCTCCTCAACCCTGCCAGGCTGTGACAGCTCCTCTCAGCCGCCAGCAGGAGGGAGCGGAGTGGATGTGTACATCCATTATTTTCCTTCACTCCATCCGTTTTCTCAACTTGGAGCAGCTGGGCTGTGTCAGAAGTCTGTGGAAGACAGTACTGGAACGCCTGTGCTTAGTCACTGTAGAGTTTTTTTTTTTTTTTTTTTTCATTCTCAGTCCAGCTATGTATGCACGTTCTCTGTGCTCTGTTTTGGCTGGGACTCGCCCAGTCTCGAGGAAAGAAGAATGGATTCCTTTTACAATTAATCTGTTGATCTGGTTCACAAAATCAGTCTGTATGATTAGTTTACTTACATATTGGTCTGTGCAATTTTCAGTTTAACACTTTTCAACTGAGAATGGAGAACTCTCACTTTCAGACATGCTGATATTTTGGCACTATGCTGTTATTAATAGGTCTTACATTTGTTGGTCATATAAATTTTTTCTTTAGAATCTTAAGTATATGGTGTGTGTTTTTTTTATTTTCATTTTTTTTTTTAGCTGGTTTAAATGTCACCAAGGTAATTTTAACTTGCTGACATCGGTGTCCAAAGTCAGTCCTGGAGGTTTCTTGTCCTGCAGAGTTTAGCTCCAACTTGCCTTTTTTATTGGGATTGGAGCTAAGCTTTGCAGCACAGTGACCCTCTAGGAGCAGGATTGGGCACCCCTGGTCTAGGAAGCAATCAGGTGCAGTAGGTTGATTTATAGTATTATAAACAAATGACTGTATGTCATAATAATTTTCCAGAAAAATAAAGTTTATGAATTTAAAGGTAGGGTATGCAATTTTGTAGCGGCTAGCAATGGCAAGTTATAGCTTTGAAAGAATGAGATTCCACCCTCCCTTCAGAGCACTCTCCAAAGCCATGCCAAAGCACATAACATTTCAATAATAATGAACGTAAACAACTTACAGAGCTCTTATTTGTACCACCTGACTGTTGCAGATTAATTTTGTTTGTTAGGATGTGAACACCTCTGAGTACAATGTCACAGGTTGCCGTCTCTAAATTACGGTTGTGACAAAAAGCTTGTTGTTTGGGTTCAGAAGGAACTGTAAAAGGCGGCTTTTGTTTGACTTCCACAGATAATATATGTACTTTTTTTTTTATATATATACACTCACCGGCCACTTTATTAGGTACACCTGTCCAACTGCTCGTTAACACTTAATTTCTAAGCAGCCAATCACATGGCGGCAACTCAGTGCATTTAGGCATGTAGACATGGTCAAGACAATCTCCTGCAGTTCAAACCGAGCATCAGTATGGGGAAGAAAGGTGATTTGAGTGACTTTGAACGTGGCATGATTGTTGGTGCCAGAAGGGCTGGTCTGAGTATTTCAGAAACTGCTAATCTACTGTGATTTTCACGCACAACCATCTCTAGGGTTTACAGAGAATGGTCCGAAAAAGAAAAAACATCCAGTGAGCGGCAGTTCTGTGGGCGGAAATGCCTTGTTGATGCCAGAGGTCAGAGGAGAATGGCCAGACTGGTTCGAGCTGATAGAAGGGCAACAGTGACTCAAATAACCACCCGTTACAACCAAGGTGGGCAGAAGAGCATCTCTGAACGCACAGTACGTCGAACTTTGAGGCAGATGGGCTACAGCAGCAGAAGACCACACCGGGTGCCATTCCTTTCAGCTAAGAACAGGAAACTGAGGCTACAATTTGCATAAGCTCATCGAAATTGGACAATAGAAGATTGGAAAAACGTTGCCTGGTCTGATGAGTCTCGATTTCTGCTGCGACATTCGGATGGTAGGGTCAGAATTTGGCGTCTACAACATGAAAGCATGGATCCATCCTGCCTTGTATCAACGGTTCAGGCTGGTGGTGGTGGTGTCATGGTGTGGGGAATATTTTCTTGGCACTCTTTGGGCCCCTTGGTACCAATTGAGCATCGTTGCAACGCCACAGCCTACCTGAGTATTGTTGCTGACCATGTCCATCCCTTTATGACCACAATGTACCCAACTTCTGATGGCTACTTTCAGCAGGATAATGCGCCATGTCATAAAGCTGGAATCATCTCAGACTGGTTTCTTGAACATGACAATGAGTTCGCTGTACTCAAATGGCCTCCACAGTCACCAGATCTCAATCCAATAGAGCATCTTTGGGATGTGGTGGAACGGGAGATTCGCATCATGGATGTGCAGCCGACAAATCTGCGGCAACTGTGTGATGCCATCATGTCAATATGGACCAAACTCCCTGAGGAATGCTTCCAGCACCTTGTTGAATCTATGCCACGAAGAATTGAGGCAGTTCTGAAGGCAAAAGGGGGTCCAACCCGTTACTAGCATGGGGTACCTAATAAAGTGGCCGGTGAGTGTATATGTATATGTAGACTACTTCTATCATTGATTACTATCAACTTGCCTACCTTAACCATTAAGTCTAGCTGTAAAAATGTGTCTATTTATTCTAAAACATATTAAATATGACATTTTGAATCATAATGTTATTAGTATATATTTTTTTATTTTATTATGAGTTTTGTGACCATAACTAAAGACATTTAGACCAAAAGCAGCTCAACAGAGGCACTGTACAGTGTGTGGACTAGATGTAACTGACCCAGGGGCCCCTCTGTCTCCTGATGTTCGGGGCGTGACTGGATCTATCCATCATGCTCTCGGCCCTGTGTCTGTTAGAGCTGACTCAGGCCTTCAGTCTGCCTGGAGGAGACCTCCCCACCTCAACCCCTTACAGCCATGCTAACACCCATAAAATGGTCATGTCAGCTTACCAGTAAATAAGATTAAGGATGATAAGTATGTGTGCCAGAGTGTAAGGGCGGGTGACTGTGTATGTGTAACTGGATGAGGGCCAGAAGACAGGATGCAGCCCTGTTCTGCAACGGTCTGCCTGTGTCTCACACTCAGTAGGAAGCGCCACACTTTCTACTCAGACTCTTGAACCCCTCCCAAATAGTGTGTTGTGGAATATTGTATTCCATAATTTGAGGGTCTTGACCTCTTTTTGTATTGTGTTCACAGTTCCAGTGTTATGGTAGTATTATTTTTTATGTACTATTATAGTATTTATTCATTAGCATTTTCATGTTGTTTTTTGTTAAGTTTTAGTAATTTTATTATGTGCTTTTGTCATTTTTATTAGTTTTTTATTTATTTATTTATATATTTTTTTGTAGTCATTTTAGCACTTTAAATTTATTTCAGTTAATTTTTCACTTTTATATATCTTATTTTATGTATGTCTTATACAATGTTTAATAGTTTTAGCTAGCAATAGCAACACTGTACCATCCCTTGGTTTAGTTTTTGTTGTGCCCTCATCCTATAGCTTTCTATTGTGAATGGAATGTTTATGCAAGGACGCAAACATCTGTTTAAAAGTGTTTAATCTCACCAAATTAATTGCAAAAATAATGTATAGCCTACTAATAGTATAATTGTCTCTGCACTTTAGACTTGGATAGGAGGAAAAATTGTATCTTCAGTCACAATGTTTTCAGTGGGAGTTTTTTTTTTCTTCTTTTTTTCTCTATTTTTAATGGGTACTCTATTCATTTATCTGTAGAGAGATTTGATTTAGCAAATCATTTTTATACCCTTTCAATAAAGGGGAATCTGTGAAGTATCAGGACACATTGACCTTCTCATACGAGATAAGGTCTTTCTTGAGCTGCCACTTGGCTGTAAGTGGTCACTTCCAAAGCTTCAATGTTTTAATATGGTAACTTACACTTGACTGATTGAGTTATTCTTCCACTTTCTACAAAAACCTTCACATTTTCACAGCAATGCTACAGAAGAACCATTTTGGGTTCCCCAAAGAACCTTTCAGTGAGCCGTTCTAAATAACCCTTTTCCACTATAAAGAACCTTTTGTGCAATGGAAAGGTTCCATGAATGTTATATGAATCATAGATGCAAATAAATCGAATTCCTCATACATGACATTTGAAAAGAGTGTAGTATGCTATACAATGCACTGATGTAAGTGTTTTAAACTCATTGTATGCCAGTATGCTAAATTGTCCATTACCTAAAACGTACTAGGTCTTACTAGTCTCAGTAAAAAAATGTGCAAAATAATTTTAGCGAACTAGCAGTTTACTTTCCTGTGGGACTGTTAGGGCCATTAAAATCAAAATCTGCACACAAAGTGGACATTTAATCTGAATCACATCATTATAAAGGAATTATTGTTAACACATTATTTGTTGCTGAAAAAAAAGTTTGGCATTTCAATGAAAAGACCATTACCACAGGTCAGATGTTATTGTATTCAAGCATTCACTCACATTTATCTTTCATTCAACCTCACAGAAGACCATATTTTTTTCTTTTTTCTTTTTCCCTAGTCTCATTATACAGCAGTTTGGTTTTAAATCAGAGAAGTTGATCAGTTCCTTGAATAAAAAGATTCTGGTTCGAATCCAAAATTGGTGTGCTCGATAAAACAGTTTTGATCTCTGCTTCCTCTGTGTGCTCTCCAAACTCAATACACACTGTATATTGATTTCTGAGTGCAGTGCTGGTGTTGAAGGCCTTGGCCAGCTCCCATTCTGTGGCAATTCACAAGTAGAAGAGTTTGAGAGAGAGAGAGGGGGACAGAGAGAGAGAATGTTTTTTCTTTGTCTCCTCATTTCTAGCTTGGAGCTGCTGAGGTCATTGGGAGTGATCCAGAGATCGAGGCCCTGGGATATTAGATATTGTGGTTTGGATTCCTTATATTGGTTCTCACTTTACTCAGAAAATTGTGTTTTGTTAAAAATGACTGAGCTTTTAGGGGTTATACAAAAAGATTACACTCATTAGCAATTTTGAAGCATTTTTGAAGTTGCTTCTGGTGTTTTCTAGTAATATAAAGCATCAATCCACATTGTTCTTTTTGGTTCACGCTTGTTTTTGCTGTTCTCGCTTGTTTTTGCTGTTCACACATCATCAAATGGATAGTTCACCCAAAAATGAAATTTCTGTCATTTGCTCAGCTTCATTTCGCTCCAAACCTGTATTACTTTCATCCTTTTGTAGAATGAAGATATTTTGAAAATCAATGGGGTCCATACAAAAAATATAAGCGTGCACGCACACAAAAACACCAATAGTGCATTCCATTCGACTGTAAGTGCCCTCAGGAAGTGGAGAAGGAAATTTACCCACCAGTCATTGCCCATCACTCCAGTACTAAAGAAATGCATACCCGTTTGGAACAACATGGCACCATTTTCATTTTTGTGTGAACTATCCCTTTTAAAATGACTGCTATTTGTGCACATGTTCCATTTAGACCCCATCATAATCATTCAGACGTGCCTGTGGATCATCAGGAAAGATTAATGAAGCATTATGTCAGCTTTCAGACAGAATACTGTGACTATGTCACTCTTGGCCCCATAACAGCAGGATGTAGTTGTACAGCACATTTAGAGTATAATGAAGACAGACTCAGTGGCTCAGAGCCCTTCCTCATCAACACTTCCTCCAGACACACACACACATCACTGCTTTTCAAGCAGCGGGTAGATCAGAGACACAAAATGCAGTGTTTTAAATTGTAAAGCGTCTTTTTTTGGGGCTCAGTACTTGACGGGTATTAAATCTGTTTGACAGCATGAGACCAAAGACAGCAACCCAAGGACCCTTAAAGACTGCACAGTAAACCTCAGGTGTTTTATCATACAGTACAGTATGTGAATGTTGCTATAGGATCTAAAAAAGGTTGCATCCTAATGCATTACATTTTTGCAACTAAACTAATTTTTGGCCGGCTGGAACGATCTCTCCGGGGTGCCGTAACACTGACATCCTCCTACAGCTGTTATCCTCTGTCCTTGTCTCTGTGGTATGAAAAATAAGGATGCCTTGCTGAATACAGATTGTATCCTCTCACAGTTAAATTTGGAGATGCTACTTCTGGAATTGTTAGATATCTTCCTCATAAATTAGGTGTGACGCGCATCACCGTGTGTGGGATTATCTAGCACGAGGGGTTAAAAATAGAAACCAAGCATCCGTCAAAACATCTTGTGGCTAGTCGGGTTAACAAACACTCAGATTAACGTGATAGAGATTACTTGAGTTTCATCCAGTCCTAATGACATCGTTATTGGCCTAAAGGGGAGAGATGATGGAGTTTTGGCAGTGGACAAGTAAAGTTTTTGGCAGGCTACCTTTGCCTGAAATGAATTTACTTTTGTGCGAGGTGAGCGATGACGTAACTCAATATGATACTTTATATCCTGCCATCATGAGCAGTTTTTGCTACAATGTAAAAAATATATATTTGAATGTATTGGCTAATATATGGAATTCATAGCAGTTAGTGCTAACATTTGGTATTTGTAATAAAACAATTTAATTTTAGATGGACGTGATCTGCTGCGCATGCAATGTGATAAGTTTTGACAGACAACAAGTTCCTCTGTTTGAGTCACATTACCGCTTTCACTGTAGACAGGTTTGTTGAAGGATAGGGAGATTTTGTTTTACATCAGTCTAGCCAAACTGAAATTTTAAGAGCATCTTTGCTCTTAACAGTCCATTGCCTGTTGTCAGTAGTGTAGCAATATATGAAGCACATCTACCACAGAAAGTTATAAAAGTTATTTCTTTAATCTTTTCCATTGTGTTATTTTGGTGTAATTCAAGGTTCCCATTTATTTGAATTGGGAAAGCACAATATGCACAATATCAATGCTGGACATTTTTATCCTCATGAAAATAATGTATTTGTTTTTAAACTTTAATTAAATTAGGGATATTTAAATTATTTTGCTGTGAAATGGCGAATTATGCAGGGTCGCTTAAAAGGCGTCATTTTGTGTTGTATTCGGCGATCGTGGAATTGCAGAAAACCGGAGGGACTGATATGGTACAGATATATTGTGCATCCCTAAATGCATAAATAAATAAAATAATGTTAGTGAAAGTTATTTAACTATAGATGGCTGCAGGGGCGGAGTGGCAATCGGGAGAGTCGGGGCTTTTCTCGGTGGGCCGGTAGTGTTTCGAGGCCGTGAGGGCCGGTCTGATAATAGTTATACATCGCAAGTTCTTTGCAACAACATCCGGCGGCCTGGTGTGCGGCCGCTGCCCGCTGGTCAAACTGTGCAGCCTATTAGACCTATCGGAGTTTTATTGCAAGTTTTTTCTGAGTTTTTAAATGGTCTAGTGGTAGATCTTTTGCCAAGCGTGTCAGAGGTTACGGGTTCTAATCTGCCCTCGTACAGTTTTTTTTTATTTATTTTTTTATAAAAACCGAACATGTTCATCAGTGGTTACAGTCTATATCAAGCAGGGACACGTTTGTGTGCATTTTATTTTGTTATTTCACCGGAACGAACAGAGAGTCTCTGCAACTGCGATAGATTGAAGCGCGTGTCCGAGTGAAAGACTGTGCGCAAGCCACAAGAGAACAACTGTATCCATGACAGCAGCGGCAACGAGCGCTCAGCTGGATTTCAAAAACAACAGATTTAAGCGCTAGATCCCTTATTTAGCGAACTAAATGAATGCTCTGCTAGTTGAGATGTTTTATTTATTTGTATTAGGTACATCCGTGCCTCAGTGTTTCAAAAAGCGGTGGGGACAATATCGATCGTGAGAAAAAGTGTATATTTTTTTTTAATAATTTTGCAAGGGTCATATGCCATATATTTTGACCAAACCCCCCACCCGGGCCGGTGGTCTACGAAATTTCCCGGTAGATTTTTTGGTCCCACTCCGCCCCTGGATGGCTGTAGATATTTTGATCTACCTACATGCAGCATTTGGTTCCAACTTTACATTTCAAGTGAACTCTTTAGAACTTGATTAACCAACAGCAACTGGACCAGCTAGTTAAACTAAACTAGTTAAATGAATGTAGATCTTCAGGAGATTGAGTACTGTGTGTTCCCAGTGTTCTAGAAGTAGTCTCCTTTTCCCGCTTGTGTTGGTATTGGTTGACCCATCGACGTGTGTGTGTGTGTGAGAACAAAATCAATACACAACAGAAGCTCTAGGCCATCAACCAGAGACACTTATATGTGCCCCCTCCCCATGAGCTCCTAGTCAAAGTGAGAGGGAAGATGAGATCCTAGGGGTTTTGTTTGAGAGCTGCTGGGAGCGACGAGCCACGGTGGAAGCGAGGTCAGATTTCCCCTCAACAGATTTTTATGAGTTGATGACAGCTGCCGGAGTGTGGTGCCAATCCCCCTGACAAGAGTCATGTGACCCCTGCCTCAATTACTTGAGCTAACCCGGCCTCAGCTTCTCAGTGACACATGTGGCATAGTATGGAGATGTAGGCTAAAGTTGCCCTGTCAGCAGTTATTTGAAATGCATTGCTTGTACAGTATATCAGGGTTTCTGCTTCAGCCCGTGCAAAGGGATCCCCAACCACTCATCCTTCCAATCTGACTACAAATCCACCCTCTCAGAAGGGAGATAACATTGCTTGTTAGGTGTGTGTGACCACATCCCAGGAGTCCATTCTGACCTGATTCCAGACCACCAGCGAGCCTGGCTCGTTTCTCTGACACACTTCTGCCTTGTTGATGGTGGAAAACTGGGCCAGTTGGGTTTGTAATTGAGTAGAATCTTTCACGCATGCTATACAGAGCGTTAATACTGCCATATCACATCACTCCAGCTTCTTTTTAATTCATTCTCATGTCTGATGTGGCCATTAGCCACCTCATTCTTTTTTTTTTTTTCTTCTTCTTTGTGTTTGTTGCCAGGCAGTATTCAACCGTTAACTGTGCTTTGGTCCCAACAGACTTCTATAAACGTGCGTTCACACCTCGCTGGAGGTGCTAAGCCGCTATTGTTGGTTACCGTAAAACCTCAAATAATAGCCGAGTCCCAAATAGACGCCTGTCTCTTTTACACGCCTGGTGTGGCAACAGGTTTGGATAAATAAAGGCCGGTCTCAAATAGAGGCCTGGTCTGTTTTTTAGTTTCGGGTTGTATTTAATCTTCTAAAACCCATCAGATCGTCTGTTTAAGCCAGTTCTACGCAAGAGAGCCCTGCGCATCTGGGCGGGAGCTGTTAGCGCAAGCAATGCAGTGAGAGTTAGCGGAGGAGAGGGAGAAGTGGAGGAGGAATTCGCCAATAAACTTGTAGTTGAGGATCGCGGTGATGATGATAGTGATGAATAGGGTCAGTATCACATTATTGCAGTTGTTTATAGCCTTCATTCACACCGGACGAGAAGCGCCGCGTCTTTGACAACTCGAAGTATAATGATATTCTCAATTCATTCAGTTAACTGACGGTTTGAGGTAAGTGTTCAGACTGCAGACTTAGCAACGATTGTTTTTAATTGTACAGTACAATCATAACATAGTACAGACATAATCTTCATTTCATAATGTAACATAACAATATTGCTGGCCATAAACTGAGAAAGTGCGCGTCCGGTGTGCGATACCTCGAGCTGTCCCAGACGCGTCTCGTCCGGTGTGCGACCCCCTTAATTCTTGCATTAACTTTGTTAAACACATTTCAATTAGGCTATAAATAAAACGTAATATAATGTGGTAACCTCCTACTGTCATGCTTTCCGTCTATCAGCCTATGCTATTTGGATCGTTATCTCTAGACTTAACGTTACACTCAATGAACAACATCTAGGGATGCACAACACATAACATTTTAAGCCACAAATGTTCTGCTATTTTGTCTGGATAAATTAAAAGTGCTACAAGTGAATTCAGGCATCATTATAATGTAGGCTACAGTGTAATTTAGTTAGATTATGGCATGTACACTACAGTTCAAATGTTTGGTGCTAGTATGTTTTAATTAATACTTTTATTTAGCAAGGATGCAGTAAATTAATACAAAGTAAAAGTAAACACTTGTACATTGTTGCAAAAATTTATATTAAATTTTTTTTTCTTTTTAATTTTCTATTCATCAAACACTCCTAAAAAATTATTCAGTTTCCACAAAAATATTATGCAGCACTCTGTTTTCAACATTAATAATAAGTAGAAATCTTGAGCAGCAAATCAGCATATTAGAAGGATCATGTGACACTGACGACTGGAGTAACGGCTGCTAAAATTAATCTTTGCCATCACAGGAATAAATGACATTTTAAAGTGTATTAACTCTTTCCCCACCAGCGTTTAAAAAAAAAGAAAAAAAAAAAAGTTGCCAGCCTCCGCCACAATTTCTGATAATTTTCAGTGCTCGAAGTGGGCTGCTACGCATTGGTACACAGTACCGGCACTTCTATATTTTGATCTGTAGTGTACCCTCACTTTTTCTTGCGTACTGGCACTTCTCACATGTTGCCAGTACTGTGACCGCCCACACCAAAACAATCAGGCTTAATTGTATACATCGCGTGTCCGGAGCTTTTATAAGCCGCATGAGTGGTTCCTACCACCATTGGCTACTTTATTAACATTATTCACTGTAGGGTACTTTTTATCACTCACATCTTTTAGTCTGATTGAAAATGAATGACATCCGGGTGCTTTGTAACTGCAAATTGCTGTCACCCCTTTAGATTAATGACCTATAGTTACTCCGAAGTATGAAACATTGGCTCACTTTTACCATCATGATTGATTTATTTGCCTACAGGAGGAGTTTTAAATGGTCTGTTCATCATGTTTTTTTATCATGAGTATTAGATTCTGTTGGTGAATGAGTTTGCTTGCCAGCAACCCCTGGGGTGTTCTTCATACCCCTACTTGAGAAATACCTTTTTAAATTGTGTGTGTGTGTGTGTGTGTGTGTGTGTGTGTGTGTGTGTGTGTGTGTGTGTGTGTGTGTGTGTGTGTGTGTGTGTGTGTGTGTGTGTGTGTGTGTGTGCCAGCAGTACGCTCCCCCGGAGGTCTGCAGTAGAGATCGAGCACAGTCAAACCCCTGTTTCTGTGCAGGCTGTAATAGTGAGCCAGGAGACCTGAACGAGAGAGGATAGAAATAGTTGCCTGGTGTCAGGTGAGAGTCCTAGGGACAGCTCGCATCCAGGAACATAAACCACAGAACGTAAAGTAAACCACCCTGACCTAATGTGTCTCTGATTGACAGCTATCTGTCAATTAAGCTTCGTTTTGTTCTTTAGGCCGTTTGTATAATGGAAACTACAAACAAGTCACTGACTCCCAACCATCGTACCCTTATTGAAAGCTAATTAAGCGTTACCAATGGGCAGATTAGAGTTTTTCCTCCATTTAACTTGGTTATGTCTGTGGCTCTTCCTCTGCTTTTTTTTTCAGGCAGTCATTTGTTGGGCGTGAATGTGTAGTTTATCTGCACGAAGAGTCATTTAGGAATAAACTGCAGCGATTTTGCACTTGTGCCTCACTGCACTGATAAATGAAAGCTGTAATTTAATGTGGGACTTGCTGCACTGTCCCTAATATCATTGCCATGTGTAAGAGATGGACAGCAGATGGTGGACAACTGTATATGTCTGATGACCTTTTTGAGATGATATCTGCTGTCTTTCAAGCTCTTTTTCTGTGTGTTTGATAAACATAAACACGGAGATGGCCCTCTAGGAACGAGAGCCTTATGGTGAATATGCTGGTCAAACAGCTGTGCGGGCAAATCAAAATACATGCATTAGTAGTGTATTAAAGCTGAGAGTGACTTGCACTTCTAAAATGACAACTATTAGATGACTGCAGCATGCCATAGGCAACCCGCTTGCTGTATGTATAATTAGCAGAGGAAAAATGTGTCCAGGAAGTCATTCATTTTCTTTATTCAACATTGAGGTTTGGCTACGCAGTCTGATTAGCTACAAAAAAAAACCTGGTCAGCCATTACTCCAGTCTTCAGTTTCACATGATCGTTCAGAAATCATTAGGTGTGCAGGATTTTGCAAAACTGTAGTGGGTGGACCTCGTCCCTCTGGGGGCCCCCCACATTTTATTTTGTCGGAAAAAAACTTGCCTCATTACAAATCTAATAAAATCCTGTAATCGTCAACTATGTAAATGTAAAAATAATGCGTAACTACATTCCCAAATGCACGCTAAATGCACATGCACAGATGGAGTTCACTGCATTCATTCACTGTGAACGGGTGAATTGAGGATTGAACCCGCAGAGCTGGTCGTGCTGATCGCGTGAGCGGAGTTGTGTGCGCTTCTCTTTGCGCAGCGTCTTTTGCAAATTGTTAAGGACACAAAGCCTTATCACGCTTTTGATTTTAGTTTATATGACAGCAATGGCGTAAAACAGGACGAACACCTTTATGTTATTTTGAGTAGTTTAAATTTATTTTCCAGTCGCCACAGTCTAGTTAATGAATGGGAATCACTGAAATCTATTTGTGGCGGTCAATGTTGATAATTGTGGTTGTTTAGTTCTTGCACAATTAACTTTCCCTTCACTCATTCCTCTCACTGAACATGACTTCTGCGTCTGTTAAATTGTGTGTGTCCTTGTTTAACTCACATTTTGAGGGCCAAATGTCCCCACAAAGATATAGGCTATTGCATTTTTATAGCTTATTGTTGGGTTTGTTTTTTTCTTTTATCATTTTAAAGGGCACCTATTATGGAATTTTGAAAATGACCTTTCATGTAGTGTGTAACATAGATCTAAGTGAACAAAAACATCCTGTAAAGTTTTAAATATGAAAGTTCACCGTATACAAAGTTATTGTCTCTCAAAAGTAAGAGTCGACTCTGAGTCGCTGATATGAATCGATAGACGAACGATGCTTTTTCTCTGTCTAGATGACGTCAACTTGACAAGTTATTTGAATAAGATACGCCCACTTATTGCGCTCGTAGACGCAGGGAAAACTTGAAAACATAATGTCGACGAGACGCTGTGTTCTGAAGTGCGACGCAAAAGCGAACTTTTTTCATCTGCCCAGGGATGAGCATTTGAAGACTAAGTGGCTAGAGTTCATACAACTATACCACAGAAGTATAGCCTGAACCTTGTGCTTTGTTCGCGTCATTTTGAAGATGATTGCTTCACAAACATGCTATCAAATATGGATTCGCGAGCCGGCTGATATTGAAGGAAGGTTCAGTACCAAGTTTATTTGAATCAGCTTCCTCCTCCGAATCACAACCTGTAAGTATTATTAATATTAATAATTGTTTCTTTTATGTTTTATGTAGCATGCTCAATAATTATTTTGTGTGTTGTGTACGCACATCGCAGCTTCTATAGTCTTCAATGTCAATTGTATTGAAATATGTGAAGTGTTTGTCGTTGTTATTGGAGTTGTCATAAAGAATAGAGCAATACCTCGTAGTACTGCATTATCAATTATGTTTAAGCATTGGGCTAATGCAAACAAAGACTGAATGTGCTTTTATCACTGAACTTTGGGCTCTGGTCGCTAACATAACATAAATTCCTTCTCTTATTTTGATTTTTTTTTTTACTACAAAGCGGTGCACTATGCTCATTATTATAACACAATGTAATTGATAAAAGCATTGTACATTGTACTCCGTGTTAACCAACTGACTGGTTGTTGACTCCGTGTTAAAACTGACTGGGTCATCTGACCAATCACTGCAGATTAGCGTCACGCAAAGGTGGGGTTTGGAAAAATGAGTCGTTGAACGATTTATATGGGAGTCACTGAGCAAATCAGGTAAAAATAAATGCATATTATAAACCAACAAAAGTGTTTTTTGTCATTGCATGCTTGTAAAACTGTTGTTGGGGACTCCCAAAACAATATTAGGAACATTTTAAATGCCATAATAGGTGCCCTTTAATTGTCCTAGGTTACAGCACTTTGGTATACTAGTGGTCGCCAACTCGATCTCGTCAACTGTATATAAGATTGTTGTAGATCCTGTAAATAGAAGAATAGAAAAGAAAAAAAAACAGCCCATTATGTCTGATAACCGAAATTATACAACTACAATCTGCAAACACAATAACTATGGCTATAAACACAAAACAGTTTGTCATATAGGCCTACTTTACTGTAGTCGTTTGTTTGTTTGTTTGTTTGTTTGTTTAGCCCTATGGTTGTTACATTTTTGTAACAGCAGCATAATAAACCAATGAGCCGTGTTTTGTTTGTCGCCTGCTATTGTTTTGATTTTCAGCATATTATTTAGCCTATTGTTTATGAATGAATGCATAAATCACTAAGTCCACAAAAAAACTTTCTAAATCTGTATTTGTAAATTGAATTACCTAAATCCACATTTTCCTAACTAAATAAATATATAAATAATTAAATGTGCGAGGAGATAAATAATTGAATAAATAAATAAAACGAATTATACTGAAAGTTGACCTCATAATGGGATTATGCAAAGGAGTACTGGAAAGAAGTAGCCTAGTTTATGTTCTCTGCATATACACACTTTTTATTTTTATGAAGAATATACTGTTTTTGATTTGGCTCCAGATCAAAAGAGATGGATGACAGATTAAAACTGCTAACTCTGTGGCCAGTTTTATCTCCATAAATGTAAAGTCACTGATTCTAACCCCAATTTTAGGCTTTTCTGTGTTGATTTGAATTATTATGACTCTCTTTATTAATCCGCTAACAAGAAAGCCGCTAAAACTGCTCTGTTGTTAAAAAAGTTTTTTAGTAGACTATCTTGTTTGAAAATGTACTTTATTGCCTTGCTCTACCTCAAGTTCCTTATCCTATTTCTTTGTGTGTGATACATGTGCCCCCTGTGATCTTTGTTCAATTTAAAAATAATAATAATTAAATTAATTGGCAAAAGCAGACATGACACAAGCAGGTTCATTGAGTTGCATGCATGTTGCAAAGTCATATTAAAGAGCCGATCGGAACGCCATAGTTAATCAGAGTTTTTGTTCTAACCTGCCGTGACGGCGAAATGCGACAATTCAATTTTAGAAACGGTTTCTAATATTTGTGAATTTGATAATGTAGCAGTAGCCTACTTATCCATTTTCTTGCGAGTGCCGTCAATGTTACTCTCTGGTAACCATACTCGTAACTTCCAGCCAGAGTACGCCCACACGCTGTTCTGATTGGCTGTGGGGTTTTGAATGATTTTGACGCATCTCAGCGTCGCGTCTAGTGTGGACAGACAAATTATTTGTCGCTGGAATCTTATCGCATTGCATCTAGTTAGGACACGGTGTCAGTCTAGTGCTCTTGATGCACAGGAGGCAGTGTATGCAAATGATGGTTCTGTTTGTTGTCATGAGAGTGTGTGTTGCTGTCAAAAAAAGTGAGCTCGGCTGTGTTTGTTTTTCTTTACACATGGTTGGAGAAGCTCTGTTCTTGTGCCAGGTTAGAAATCAGACTTGCTTTTTGTTGTTTACTTTACAGTGACAAATTTTCTCTCGGATCATGATCAGGTTGATGTCTTTGAATATGGCACATGGAAAGAGAGCTGATATTTTTTTTTTACTTATTTGAAAGTTGTTAATGTGTAAAATACAAAAGGACCAGGATCAGCTGTTGGTTTATGCTGGCCAGTTTTAGATCCCCTTATTTTTATCTTGTCCAAGTGAAACCATTTTTAGTCTTAATGCCCTCTCTTTCATCAATGTCATTTCCTGGCTCACTGACCACTTCCTGGTCTTGTCGGTCTTGTCTCAGCAAGTTCAGGTTTTTGTTGTGTAGAAAAGTGTGTGGTGTGGTTTCCCTGTGCTTTGAGACTTGTCACCCACACAATAACGAGTGAAACTTGACAGCTTCGAAATGAGTGGGCGGCTTCTAAAAGTGTGACATCCTCCTTCTATTTTTATCGCTCATGTTCTCTTCCCATGACATGTCATGCTCATTTCTGTCTCTC
The DNA here is from genome assembly GCA_031834385.1 of Semotilus atromaculatus. Lineage (NCBI taxonomy): Eukaryota > Metazoa > Chordata > Actinopteri > Cypriniformes > Leuciscidae > Semotilus > Semotilus atromaculatus. Next base: position 6,677,501 of record JAULUF010000019.1, on the reverse strand, counting down.
TCTCTCTCTCTCTCTCTCTCTCTCTCTCTCTCTCTCTCTCTCTCTCTCTCTCTCCTTCGTTGCTCTCTTTAATTTTTCTTCCGCTAAGTAACTTGAGATTCTGATTGTTGCCATGACAGCTGGAAGTTTCTGTCAGAATGTGTCTCATTTTGTCCCTTTACTTTCACAGATGTCCCTATTCTTTTTACGGTTGTTTTCTAAACATTGTGTTCTCTAGTCCTTTTACATTCTCACATTTATATCTCTCTTCTTTTTTATGTTTGTTCACAGAGAGAGAGCTTTTTCATGTCCCTCACCATGACAGTACAACCAAAACTGTAACCTACAGATGCTGATAGTAGTTCCTGTAGCTAAACTGGTAGAGCACAGCAACGCCAGGGTCATGTGTTCCATTTCCAGGGGACACGCATACAGATAAAATGTATCTTGAATGCACTGAAGTGTCTGCCAAAGGCATAAACGTAATGTAAATGATAGGGGAGGGTGCACAAGTGCTGTATTACACAACACATAACACCGGAGAGCTTCACTCCTACTCATGCTTCTGATGAGAGCTTCAAGCTGCAGTATTGCACTATGCCACCTGAGTTTGAACAGTCTAGATTCATGTGTATTTTAAATTTGGAATCAAGCCCATGATTTTGAGGGATTTTTGGCTGCTTTGCTTTTTTTTATAGCGTAGTTCAGTGAAGCTGGGTAAAGAGAATTGTGAGGGATATTGGCACTCTAATGCAATGCAGACTATACACAGAATTAGGATTACTCTACAGACATAATCAGATCACGTATCCGAGCCAAAGAGCAGCTTTATTGATCGATCATAAAACAAAAAGGACTTGCATGCAGTAGTCCATCAGGATATCATTCACTTTAGGTCATGAAAGTGGGAGGTATCTATGTGCATCTGTCTGTGTGCTTAACTGAGTTACTTTATAAATGTACTTACATTTTACTTATAAATATTTAAAAATATATGGTTGCGTATTTAAATAATAAACACAAATTTATTTATTTATTGTTTGTCAGTACTTTAAAGGGGTGGTTGATTTATGATTTCACTTTTCTAACTTTAGTTAGTGTGTAATGTTGCTGTTTGAGCATAACAACATCTGTAAAGTTACAATGCTCAAAGTTCGAAGCAAAGGGAGATATTTTCCTTTAAAAAAATGCTTTTTAAGGACTACATCAAATGGCTGGTAGGGACTACACGACATTCCTCCCGGGTTAGTGACATCACTAACCCTAAAATTTACATAAACCCCGCCCCCGGTAATGCGGTTTATAGATTATCATGACAGAATATGCTAATCAACTAACCATTCAGAAACGTTCTGTTGCACTCTACATGTCACTTCTTCTTGAGTCTCTCCATCATTGGCTGACTATGTTTGAACATAAAAGACTAAAGGTTTTTATAATTTTGAGTGCATGTTTGTGTGAGGTAAAAGGACACAAGCTGAGGCATGTTGAGCTAAACTTCACACACACACTCTGGGGACATCAAATTCTTATTTTATATCTTGTGAAAAGGGTATTATACCACCGCTTTAATTAGTATGCCATTTATTTTAATGCGTTTGGCTAATGCTTTTATGCTTTTAAAAGTTCCAAAGGTCATGGAAAACGATATGCTGTGACAATGCTCTACCAGTTGAGCTACAGGAACAGCTACTATAGTCAGGGGTGCACACAACCTTTTTGGTCTGGTTCTCAAGGGAGCACCTGGAGATGATGCTTGGTAGTCAAACTTTACATGGCACACTTATCATTCAAGCTGTCGTCATCACTTTCCCGCTGACTGCTCTCCTCACCATCTTATTTTCTCCTGACCATGGTAGATGATGTTATTAACATTAATGACACAGAGAACAGCAGGGATGTTAGGCTGCTGTCACTTTAAAGCTGCAGTCCATAACTTTTTTTAAGTTAAAAATAATCCAAAATAATTATTTTAAAAAAAAACTTATTCAGCCAGTGTTCATATCTGCTTGCCATAGCTAGATTCAAAACGGTTAGCTTGTAATAATGATTTTAATTCCAGTGGTACTGGTGGGTTTCTGCGGGAAATTCGAGCATGTCTTTGCGTCATTACGTCACATCCGTACTCATAAAGAAGGTGTTTTGGCTAGCTGGCTATACTGCGCGTGAGGAGATGTAGAGATTTATAGGCTTTTCTCGCAGCACTTTACATAATTAAACTTATGGCGGATCCAGAAAGATCCAAACAACAATCATCAGTGTCAACTGTAGATTCACCAGTTATAAAACCCAAAAGACTTTGTACTTCGGATTTAAGGTGGCTAGAGAAAGAAACCGTCTCATGCGAACACAAGGATAAACATCGGCAGGGCTTTTGAAAGGTGCGTGAACTCCGTGTTTTGAAGGGGTTCAAAACGGAAGAAGAGACGGCTTTTTTCTGCTTAAGACATTTCGATAGTTCAATCGTGTAACAGTACCACTGTTTTCTTAATTCACACAGTTATGGAGTTTCCTTTGTGCCTTTCTCGTTTAGCTGTTATGGAGAATATGAATTCTGAACTACACAGGTAACTGTAAAACACATTAAATGTAACGTTAGTCACGCAATGCTGATGTTGTTAACATGAACAATTTGAGAACAAAGTATAATTTGCACGGTTGCTGTAAATCGCGCTGATTAAATCTAATGATCGCTTATCATGTCGAATGCAATTCACGTAAAGATGATCATTCCGCGAATAACTGCAATTGCAGATTTCGAACAGAGGTGGTGACAAAGAGGAAAAGCTACAAGCTTTAAGACGGAATGCACGGACCAAATTTACTGACACGCATCCGGCTTCTTTCTCAACTATTCACTTATGACATAACCGAGAGAATACTTGCAGAGACGGGTAATTTATCAAAATTTTGTGCGCCTCTCTCTTTCTCTCTGCGTGCTCGCAGATAACAGCGCACGAGTCCCAATTTTCGCCTCTTCTTCCGTGTTTAAAATTGTTTGAATGTGTAAATTGGCAAGACAAAACATGTCCAACTGAGAAACTTTCACTTTATGATGGTTAAACTTAGCACTTAAACTCAACAAATCACGTGTGTGCTGAACAGTGGGGCCTGGTCTGTACGGATCAACTGTGATCTGTTCCCCTAATAATTAATGAACACCCTTATTATCATGATTGCTATCTTACCAGAGATGGAGAAAAATCCTACTCATAAGTAAACCTGTCCCTGTCCCCAAAAATGGCAAAAATGTTGGTACTCCCTCCACGTTTTCTGCTGCGCATCGTTTATTTGTACCTACCATGCGCACCAGTTATGTTACATGTGCACCCCTAACTATAGTATGCTACAAAAGTTGCGAGATCCATTCTAGGTAGGGGTAATTGAAGATCTGAAATTTAAGAAACCAATGTTTTGCACCAGCATCATTGTGGGAAAAAGCATCTGCCTAATGTAATAGGCCTATCACACCCAATAAATTAAGGAATAGCTGAATTGTTGATTTGTTTTGAGTTCTTTTCCTGAACTCCAAAACAGTGCTGTCTAGTTGGTCTGCCATTTTAAATCCCTGTGCAAATATTTTCACAAGCAAAGCCATTTTTCCCTTTTCCATTTTTATAGGTCCTCATTTTGTGGGCGGCAGTGCAAAAATACATTTTATCTGTCTGCAAAGTCCAAGACCGCTAATTTGATTTAAATTACAGTCTAGAATACAGGGCCAGAATGACATAAATGTGCCTTGTAAAGCTTGATATGTACACATTGCATCACATTGCCTGATTTAGCAAGTATAACTTGTTGAAGATTACCCATGCAACCCTGACGACAGATAACCCTGTGTTAAAAATAGTGTGGAATTACCTGGTGGCCACATAACTGCCACAACCAGGGGCACTGTGGGTGCTTGTTGTAAACCAAACTACTATCTCTGTTTGCCATCAGGGGTGTGAGGGAGTGTCACTGGCTGTGAGTTATTCACTTTTTCATGTGTGGGTGTTTTAGCGTTGGGGATTGGGCTATTTTTGATTTCCAGTCCCCCACCTTCAACCATCTCCCCTCTGGAGAGAGACTGGTTGGTGACAGCCAAGGAGACAAAGGCCTCCTATATCGCTTTCGCTCTAAAAACAAACCCTCATCACTCCTACTGCAGGAGAACACTAATAGAAGTGAATGTTTTGCTGAGAAAGCTGGGAAAGTTTGCCATAGCGCCAGCACTTTCAGCCCAAGAATCTTTTTTTAAATCCCTCTAAATGTGTATGCATCTAATGACATTGATAAGAGATTGACGTCTTTTGAAAGAGCAACTTTAGCTTTTGAAAAGGTAACACATTGTTAAATCCGAGAGTCACGTCCGCTTTGTGTAAATTAACTGACGTGCTTAGATTTTCAGGACCCCACCTGTTTAAACTGTTGCTTGAAGGGCCTGGAGCTGAATTTCCAGAGAAGACTCATTAGTTGCATACGAGTCTGAATGAGAATAACAAACAGGAGTCATGTGGAGATGTCACCCTGTAGGTATAGACTAATGGCAAGCTTCTGTCATTCCACCTTGAGGAAATGCAGTACCTGACTTTGAGCGGCCACACAAAGCTCATTCTTAGTAGTAGTGCTTGCTACGTAATTACTATTGCTCGCACTTTGGGTTAGGGGAGCTTAAATATTTGAGAAATTGCCAACAGTGCCCCCTCTGATACCCCTCTGAATAGCTACATAAAAACGCCTTGGCACCATCAAGGCCCTAGCATGAGGGCTGACCAAGCAAATCTTTGTTGAGTCGTCATGCTACTCCATTGAATTCTTGGCGTACAAGGTTGTGAGAAGCAAACACACCGGGTAAGCTATAGTGGTCCTTACACACTCTTTCATGTTTATACAGATGCCTCAACTATGAGGAGCCTCAGGCTGAAACAGTTTCAGTTTGTAGAAAGAACACTGATAAACCTACTTTTATTTATAATCTCTGGCTTTCATGATATCCAGTTATTTTTGTTTTGATATGGTGTTGACAGTCTGGATCATTTTCTACTTTCAGTGCAGTTTTTTATTTTATTTTATGGTATCTTTTATTTGCTGATAAGGTTCAAGGACACTGGCCTAGTTCTCTTTGCATGCTGTAGTAATGGAGATTTCGCTCTAACAAGACAATCCGTCATGCCATTGTTGTATAGCACTTGCCCTGTTGATCAGATTTACAGAGCCTCTGTTGTCCCATCTCTTTTTGGAAAAACAGAAGACAAAGAGATGACGGAAATGTGAGTTCCCCTCCCAGAGGGCTACAGTATGGGCAATGCCTGGCCACAGCCCCCCCTCCCCTTCTAAATAGGCTGACCATCGCCACAAAGATCACATTCAGTCTGACACAATACATGCACGGCCCCAGGGCCACAAACACTGCCCTACTCCACATGACGCTGAAGGTCACACAATCATTTGGGATGATTGATAAAACAGAGAGAGAATGAAAGAAATGAGGAAGATTAAAACAAGCAGTAAAATTGTGTTGGAAGATCTTATCTTTTCTCTTTAGGAGCAATAATTTCAAATTTGACCTTTTATGATGGCATTTTTATATAAAATATATGATGCATGTCAAATATTGCAATGAAAGCTGATTGGAATCTTTTTGTTTAGTTCTTTAAGAGCTTATTTTATTTTATTTTATTAAAAAGCTTCATATTAGCTACATATTTTGCCACTTAATTTTAAATATCTTTGTCATTATTAGTCCCTAGTTTTAAATTTATGACACTTTCTGTAGAAAACAAAATGGGAGAGCAAAAATCTAAAGCTGGTCCTTTCTATACTTTCTCGTTAGATTTTGATTCACCTCTGCAGGCTACTTACTTTTTTTTCTTTTTTTTTTTTTACTATTTGGTACTTTGGGAAACCAGAACCAAACCACGTGGAGGCGTGCATTTTAATTCAAGAATCAGGAAAACCTGTTGATAAAGCCACATTTAATAAAGAGTGTGATCAGTGCTGTTGGCATCAAGAGGAAAACAGTTAAATTCTCCCATGATTCTTAGTGCTCATGTCATCCGTTCACTGGGAAAGCCCCATTTTGGAGTGTGTTTATTTATCGGCCCACAATACATCATCACAGCTCTCTGTTTGTGCAGCAGGGACATTTGTGTGCCGCAGCTCACATTCCTGGAGGAATTTCCTTCTGTGACCTCCATTCACACTCAGAACTGTTGTGAAATATCCAGCATGTGCCCGTGTGGATATGTGTGGACAACTAAGTTAATTGTTTTAATATTTGAGCTGGACTGTAGTTATGTCAGTTACGGTATGTAGCTTTCTTTGATTCGTTCGTAAAGTACTGTATATTAAACTCTGCTTTTCCTAAAATCATTCCTTCCAAAGTTTTAGAGCATCTTTTCTAACTCAAAATCAGTTCTAATTATTAATAGTGGCAGATGCTTACTTGTTCACATACTCATATGTGCTTCCATAGTTGAGAACTCCACCGTTGACTGGGTGGAGTTCTCAACTGTGGAATCATGCTGTCATCATGATGTCATCATCCAAATATGCTGCGCTTTTCAGTTGAACAGTAGATGTTAAAAAGCCCAAACTGAGGTGACCTGACAGTTATACACTAAACGTGAAATTGCATCATATTTTTGTTGTTCTTTTTTTTTCTTTATGGATTTGTTTGCTGTTGTAACTGTAATTTATAAAAGCCCTTCTAGGTACAAGTGATGCAAATTAGCTTTAGCTACAAGCACTATGATACACACATTAGATGGCTGTTGTTACAGTTATATCTGTTTATTGTATCTGTCCCTATACAAATAAAACATTATACAAATAAATATGACCTACCCTGACAAACGCAGTGGAGTTCAGTATTTAGTCGCTGATTCTTATGTACTGAGACAAAACAATATATAATGTATCATGTGTAATATTTAACAATGTTTACTACGGGTCGAAAGTTTGATGTCAGTAAGATGATTTGGAAAGGAATTAATACTTCTATTCAGCAAGGATCATTTAATTGATCTTTTATAATGTTACAAAAGATTTCTATTTCAAATAAATGCTGTTCTTTTTAACTGTCTATTCATCAAGGAATCATGAAAAAATGGATCACAGTTTCAACTATAATATTAAGCAGCACAATTTTTTTTTACCAATAATTATAAATATTTATTGAGAATCACATCAGTATATTAGAATGACCTCTGATGTGATACTGAATTCAACTTTTCAATCACACGAATATGTTCCATTTTCAAATATACTAAAAAGTTATTTTAAGTTATTTTATATATCAAATATTTAATTTTAAACTGTTTTAAAGGTGTTTAAAAAAAACTTAATGGTATAATTGTTACCATTTATTGATCATTTCTGATTCCTGATTAAGTTAATATGTTGCCATTTTAAAAGGGAATGTTAGATAAATGATGTAAGAAATCATCTTTTGTTGTATGTCTCAATCCATGTTTTATTTGTAAGTTTAAAATATGAATAAGCCATGAACATAACCAAATGTTTAAGATTTGCTGGTACTTAAAGTAAACCTTTTAAGTTTCGGTCGATCAATTAGTCCACTATTCTGAATACTAAAGAGGAGACATGTGTCCCCATCAGTGTCTCTGGAGGTCATGACCCTGTAATGAAGTACTTGACCAACTGACGAAGCCAGAATGCATCATTGGCTATCACAATGATAAAGCTCCTGGTTGTCCTTGTACACGGAAGAGAAGCCTGTTATTCAATCACTGTGACCGTATTCATTCACACAACCTTTTCTGCCACCTCGTTCCCGCCATGTGTCTCCTGTCTCTCTCACACCCACTCGCTTTCGTACTCCTTGTGTTTCTCACTCTTACTCTCCCCCTCCCATCTCTCTCTGTCTTTCTCCCCTCTTCACCCTCCTCCCCCTCACTCACTTCACAGAAGTACACCCACTCACACACAAACATTCATATCCGCCGTGTAGTTTGGTGGCTTTCATTCATGCTTTAGCAGTATGAGGTGGCAGAACTCCTCAGGTAGACGGTACTACCTCCCTTCTATTCGACTGTATGCTCTGTTATGTGTGAAGGACGGACACTAACTGGAATTAAAAGACATAAGGGGATCAGCTTTCACTGTGAGTATTTGACTGTTTTTGTTAACTGCGTTTAAATTTGATGTCATCACATTTTATGTATGCGTGGCATCTGAGTTACGTTACACTGCGTGTGTGTGTACACTGCAAAAAGCATTTTGTTCATTTTTTCTTTTTTCTTTTTCCAGTAAAGATATCTTAATATCTTTAAAACAAGTATCTTATGTTGTTTTTTTCTCTAGTCAGTTTAAGACACGATTGTATATCTTGAAACAGATTTAAACGGGTTTGAAATGGCATTACTACAAATCTGAGTAAATTAAAGTAATTTAGAGTTTTGAGTAAATTTGTGTGTGTGTGTGTATATATTAGTGTATGTATTAGTGCTATCAAATCAATTAATCTTGATTAATCGCATATAACATACGTTTTTGTTTGTATAATATAAATATACATATACATATACACACATATATTTTAAACATAAACTGTTATAACACATGCTATGTGTGATTAATAATGATTAATACATTTGACAGCACTAATATATAATATATTGTGTGTGTGTATATAACGGGTTGCACTAATTCATTCTATGAATAATTATAAAGAATACAATTCATTATTTTACTTTGCGTAATTGATCATCATAATGATGTTTATATTTTTTACTGAAAATTAAAAAATACTGACTAAGAACATTTGCGATAAATACTTTTTTTGCTGTGTTTTCACATGTACTGTACATACAGGAAGGGAAATTTGTCACAAATGACTCAGTCATTCTGTAAACAAAGATGTCATTTGTCTCGCATGTAATCGGTTCTACTACAGCTCATAAACTAGCTTTTAAAGTGTTTTTGAGCTGTTATTCGCAACTATTTTCAGTTAACTAATCGTTTCAGTTGTAAGAACCTGCTGAGTTGAAGCCGCCTTAGGCTGTGTGAGTTGTATGATCTTTAAGGCGAGAAACACTGCTTCTTGAACTCCATGCTAGTGTGTAGAATCTGGTCAGAGCTCTTTGTGGTGTCCAAGGCCTTTATATTCCATGTCTTAGTTAGAGAATCTCTTCATCAGGAAGAAGATGTGTATTACAGGTAAAGTGCACTTCTGAAACATTAACGCTGGTTTGATTTTGGAAGGTTAAAGTCAGGAGAGACCTGAGAGGTGGCGGTAATGAGGGAATAAAGAAGCTCAGAAATGCAGCCAGAGTATGACTAATCATATCAGAGAGCTCAGCGGCGGCTGTGTGGGGCGGCCCGCGCGCTTGTTCGAGTTCTGGGGGCCATCTGATTCACCGTCGCTCCCCGTTAGAGACTCGGCTTGATTCACTTCCTGATGTGGGCGGAATTTTCCTATCAGCCCTGTGCTCTGAAAGCCTGAAGGGTGAAGTGATTGACGGGCCCGTGAACACGATGTTGTGGGTGGCTTGGAAGACTGAGCCGTTCCACTTGTTCCTCTGTGAATGTAAATGAATGAAACTCGCACAGCTCATCTTTCTCATTCTTTGTCTCGGGTTACTATGGAAGCCCTGAGTGCCCGTGTTTAGCAGTACGCTTGAAGTAGGCATGTGTCATTTAGTATTTTTTCCCAGTCTAAATATTTTTAAAGAAGTAGTTCTTCTAAAAATTCAAATTCTTTCTTTATTTAGTTATATATTTAGTTTAGTTGTTCTAAACTGGCATGACTCTCTTTCTTACATATAGAATAAAAAAAGAGACCTTTTGAAGACTATTTTTTATACAATTGCAAGGAATGTGCAATGAAGCTTTTAAGCTTTAAAAAGACTTAAAATCACCATAAAGGTATGATAAAAGTGATTTGACTTCTGTACTGTTTCAAGTCTTCTGAAGTCATAACCATATCAGTCCACACCAGTCGGTGAGCCATATAAATCCAATTTGTGAATGAGCCATTTAGACTGAGTGATTCATGAATCAGACATCTCTACATCTCTTATGAATGCACCAAAATTAAATGCTAGGGTGCACAAGTAACATTAAAACACGTATTATCTGTGAAGCTGCTTTTAAAGCAATATGTATTATGAGAAGTGCTATACAAAAAAAGGACATATAGGCTAGACCTTTTATGATAGTTTTATAGTGCTTTTACATCAATTTTTGAAGCTTGAAAGCATCAGGAAAACCGTACATATTCACAGAATTTAAATTATTTGTGAAACTATTCATTTAAAATTGTTCATTTCTGTTCTAAATAAGGTGAGGCTGAACAACAACAAAAAAACATCCAGCATGTCTTGTGCTTTTTTGCTGATACGCATACCTGCTCAGAAACAAGCACCTTGGGCTGGTGAAACTGAAGACCTGCTGACCTGATTTTCCCTTGTTGCTCCTTAATCAAAGTAAACACAAAGAGCCTCTTGAACTCCCCTGTTCACAAGTCTGTCTGTAAGCATCTGAACATCTGTGAGGTAAACCTGCATAGTTTCAGATAAGTGGAGCCTCAAGTTTTAAGGCTCTGTTGCAACATTAATACTATTTTCTTGTTGATAACTGTGGAGCTGCTTTAAAACAGTCTGAATTGTAGAAAGCGCTATATAAATAAATGTGACATGACTTGGGCTTGTATCCTCCCCTGGTATTTTAAAGTAGCTGAACATTTTAGTAGTAGTTTAACATTTTTTTTGTCAATATACTTTGATGGCTTTACTGTCACTTTTGAGCAATTCAATGTGTCCTTGCTGAATACAAATTTATTTTAAATATAAAAAAACACTTGAACAGTACCTTACGGTATACGCATAATAATTTATTTATATAGTAATATTTTGGTTTTGTTTTTTTTTTTTTTTTTTTTTTTTTTTTTTTTGTATTACATAGCTATTAATGCATTTGTTCCTTTTCTCTTTGTTATTATCTTAAATCCTAAAGCCTATTCATTTGTTCTACTCCTTTGTCCAAATTCAGCTTTGATATTGGACTGTGTATTTACACAAAATTGGAAAGCTCATGTCTTTGTTCAGATTTAAAGCGAACACTTTTTGTGGTAACTCAATCACAGTTTCCACACAAGCACAAACTTCCCCGAGCCAAACGACAGCAGGCCTGCAACAGGGTGTGGCATGTGGACACACACGTGAGGTCCTTGTTCTGAGAACAGTCACAAGGTGTAATTCTATGCGTTTACAGTCGACTATACATAAATGGATTGCGTCAGCTGACTGTTTTGCATAAGCAAATGATATTCATATCAGCTGCCCATTGCTCTGTAAACATAACTGTTTCTGGCACACAATTGAGCAAGTCATTAGTGATTATCCCTTTGCAAGGAAGGTATGTTTCCTGTGTGTTGGACAGGGACGATAACCAGCACGGTTCAGAGGGGTCGTGATGTCTTTCCCCCCATGATCTTTACTGAATGTTGATGTTTGTGCCAGTACAGGCGGGGTGGTGAGGTGTGCCTATGACTCCTGCGGCGCGACATTCAGGAGGGGCCTTCTGGCTGCATGGGCCAGCGTCACCGCCTCCTCCGGTTTGTCTTTGATGAACATGTTGAGGTCTCAGCAAGGGGACACGTGGGGTCATGAGATGCTGCCACTGGCGTGCGGAGGTCAGCCTGTTTATCTACTTCCTCTTGCCGGCGTGCCACTACACTCAGATAGGATGCTGGGGGACAAATTTAGACCTCCAGCTCACCCTCCATCTGCCGCGGCTAGCTGTAGGACTGTCTCCATGGGAACCGGAGCCAGGTTGCCAAGAGTAAAGCTGGAAAGAGAAGCACAAACTCTTTATCCGTCATTCTGCTCAACTAATAGTAAAAAAAACACAATTTTAATGGACCTGACATGAAGACAATGAATGATATTTCTTATACAGAATGATTGGATTATTATGATCACTTAAAAGCCAGAACACTGCCATCAATTTTGTATTGTAATTATACAAGCATTAGACAAAATTAGCTCCTTGGTCTCCTTATTTACTACAGTCTTGACAAGCTGCCATGTGGCCTCTAGAGTCCTTGAATCTACTCTCAACTCCATTTAAAGAACCTATTTTTTTCACAGCAGCAGGGTCAGCTCACCTGGAAACCACTAGAACCGAGCCGACCACATCCAGTCGGGAGATATTTATATCATTCTTGGTGGTGCAATTAATGTACGACGAACAAGGTGACATTTCTGGTATCAAATCTGGCGAGTTGTCACTAGGACAGCAGGAGGCAGAGAAAAAAAGCAAAAAGATGGAAGAGCTTTAAAACGTGTTTTTCCACTCCTGTCTAAGCTTCTGTGGGCTATTCTAAGAGATGGCTCGACGATGTTATTTCATATACTCAAGCAAACTCATTTTACATTCTCTGCGCAATGTGTGAGACTTGAAAAAAGGCTGGTTTACTAGTTCATCCATGATACATGATTCAGATCAGATTACCATGCCAGCAAATTTTGAAAGTGAAACCAAACCTAAATAAAAACATTTCCTTGAATTTGTACAAGATTAATACTAACTAAACTTTCAAATTTTTTTTAATTTTTTTTTAAGGCTTTACATTTTTGTTTGCCCAAAAATGGAAAAAAAGTCATCTTCTACACTCCCTCATGTCATTCCGAACCCGCAAGACTTTTTTTGAAACATAAATTTCTGTCCCTCCATTGACCGTTCACACAACTAGCTCTTTGACGCTTCAAAAAGTTCATAAAGAGATCATAAAACTAATCCATATGAATCGAGCAGTCTAGTCAAAGATTTTTGAAGAGCCATTTGTATGGTAACCAGATTTAATTTAGGCTTTTATTTACATATAAACATTGATCAGTCAACATAAACATAAGCTCAACCATAGGTTTGCTTGATGTGCGAGTACAGACCTCAGTGGTTCTTGCGTAAGCTCAAAACTTGCTCCCCAACACGAGAATGAACCTCATTGGTTCTCATGCGTCAAGCGAACTTGCTTGAGCTTCCATTTACTGTATCTGCTGTGTGCATTTATATAGGTTTATATGTGAATAAAAGCCTAAATTAAATCTGAATTAAAGCAAATCTGTCTCCAAAATTTGGACTAATCCTCTGTTCATATGGATTAGTTTTAGAATCTCTTTATGAACTTTCTGAAGAGTTAGTACTTTGAAGTGTTAGTTGCGTGAAATATCATTAGAGAGACATAAATCTCTTAGATTTCATAAAAAACTTTATTTGTTTTGAAGATTTAAAAAAAGTCTTACGGGTTTGATATTAAACCAACATATGAGGGTGAATGACAGAATTTTAATTTTGGGGTGAAATTTAATTTTCTGCCTTTAAGAGAATGTGATGGGTGATTGCTGGGCCAAAACCATGATTATTGTAGTGTGTTGTGTTGCTATAGGTATTTGTTAGCTGGTTGGTACTCTTTTAAATATAAAGGTTCTTTATTGGCATCTATGATTCATTGAAGAACCTTTAACATTCACTGAACCTTTTAAATCCATTTGTAGTTTACATGGAGACAATATATGTATTGTAAGCCTGCTCTTTGAAACCCATTTTAAAATTTAAAATTCAGGCCTATTACTTTGTTTTTATATAAACTTTTTCATGAATGTAAATTACATAACAGGAAGTTGCGAAGTGTCAGTACAGCAGGGTCTGTATGTCAGTTTGAGGACGTCCCAGCTGTTCGATACTCCCTCTTCCTCCATATGTTTTGAGAGAGAGAGCGAGAGAATAAGTATCTTGCATCATCTTTTGTCACATTCTCCTTGTGCCTTCAGTTCATTCTTCACTTGACCTCTGTCTGGTTTTTTGTTTTCTCTGTCTCTCTATTCTTGATATTACATGAGCCTGTTACAAAAAGTAGTGCAATTTTTGGGGGGATTTCCAATATTCAAGTTCCAGCAGCTTTTGTGTTTTGTTTTGTTTTTCTCTGCTAAGCACAGTCCAAACCCTTCACTTCCACTTTTTTTTCTCATGTCACAGGTTCATTATCTTTCTCTGTCTGTTGTGCCAATTATCATCATTACAATTCAAGTGAGATTAGACATAATCCAGCAAATATTCAATTAATCCAATACTTATTTCTTGATATGGAATAAAGCTGTAAATAGCCAATTCCTGTTGACTTCAGGTCACTTTTCTAATGCAGATCACTGGCATTGTGCACAGTATTTGCAATTTTAGTTTGCATGTGAGATTGATCATTCATTACATGATGTTAACTAACCACATAATTATAGCTGTTTATTACTGCCATATGGAGATTACTTTGACACTCTCATCTCTGGGATTCTCATAACTTCCTGATTGTAACATTGAAACAAACGTAAAGCTGCTTTGAAACAATATGTATTGTGTAAAGCGCCATAGAAATAAACTTGAATTGTATTTCAATTGAAAAGAAATTATCAATTTAGTTAACTGTGTGAGTGTGTGAGAATGCTGTAATGCCTGGGCATCTCCTAGTCCAGTGTATTGTGCGTAGACAGCAATGAATAATTCACATAGTTCTCTTCCCATCCGAAACCCTCTTGATCGTCCTGTTTAAGAGACACATCAGTACCGTGTCAGAGGTCATTAGGCTGTGTCTCTCACTGATCTTTGATTTGCGGACATCCATTATGGAGTGAAAACAACACTGTATCTTCTCCTGTCTACATTTGTCTCTCTCTATCTCCTTTTAGTTTACATCTGTATGTATCAATCCAGATGAAAAATCAAGCAGTGTAATTCTATAATGCACTGCACGCCCCAATCACAGTAATAAACCTGTGCAAATCGGATGCGTTCATTATAAATTTGTGGTTCAGTCCTCCTTTTACAGTCAAATATATACCTATGTCATGATAATGATGAAGGTCTTAGTGTTGTTGTATCTTCAATAATTGCTTGCTGTTGATAAAACACTGTGTAACCAAAGCCTAACTCTACTCTGAGAAAGCTCATTAAATTGTTGCGCATCACTCAGCCAGCAGCAGCAGCTGTTTGAGAAAGCAAACTCAGTCAAGAATCTGTCAAGTTATTTCAAGAGGAAAGCAGTTTTTTTTTGTTTTGTTTTTGTTTTCTGCTCACTGCCTTTTTCACAGTGAACTCCAAGAAATGAAAGCTAAGAAAGCTGTAGTAGTTTTTGTTGTTGTTGTTGTTGAATATATGGAAAATATGTAAGGCACCTCACTGAAAATGTTTCCCAGTACAGGAAGTCAATATTTAAATATGATAAATTTACTGGAAGTAAAATTGTGTAAGCTACTAATATAAATATTTTTTTTTTTTACCTCATTGGCAAACTCATTAAAGCATAATCTCACTAAATTTAAAAAATGATGGGATAAACTTGAAGATATTTCATCTGTAAAAGAACTCAAGACTCAAAAACTAATTTAGAAAAATATATTTGCCAGTTAAATCAGAAACTCAAACGCTGAATTATTCAAAAAATGAATGACCATATTTTCTTTTCTTTTTTCTTGTGCTAAGAAATCGCAAAATGTTAAAAAATAAACTATACAAACTACTGTTTATGGATTTGCTTTCCATCTCAAAATGTAGTCTAAACTATGATCTAATTTGCTCATTGAACTCCCTCTGGCAGATAAACATCAATGCTATTTATGAGTGCATTTCAAGACATTATGTTAATAGAATAAAGGTGCAAGTGTTTTGTCCCTCGAGTAAGGAATTAGACCAGTTTTAAGGACAGTGTTCATTATGAAGTACAATTAAGAGATGGTCCCTCCCTAGCACTTATGATGTCTTATCATAGTCTCTTGTACGATTTATGTACATAGACAAAATCAGCCTAAGCTGGGGGGGTTTTCTCGGGCCCGAGCACCGATGGTGAGAGGACCCTATTGTTTTTGCTCCGTTTATTATTATTATTATTATTATTATTCTGCTGCTTCTCCAAAGTAAATCGCTTTTTAGAGGGCCTAAACATGCTCGAAAACTCATTTTGTTTTCGAAGATGTACGTGTACGTGTGATGTGGGTTTCAGAATTGGGTGGGACAAAATGACTTAATTGCCCCCCCTAAATTATTGCCCTGGCTCTAGGTTTCACATACAGGTATGAAATTCGGTACATACATGTAATGACCCAATACCTAGCATAGTGGAGCCCTAAACACAACAGGAAGTCAGATATTTTGAGACGTTGTACTTTAACGAACTCCTCCTACAGTTTTTATCTGATCCTCTTCAAATTTGGTAAGTGTTCAAATTTAAGGCCTTTGCGACATTAAATCGCAAAGATCTAGAGTTTTTGTCGAAGGATGTGCCCTCGGCGGCCTGACAAATGTAGATGTGCAACCCCAATTTCAGCCTCTGGGTGAAATATGCATCATCAGATAAGTTATATGTTAATGTTGCTTGCAGTTCCGATATTGCTAGGCAACCACAGACAGCCTGCAGTAACTCAGGCATACAATGTCCAATCTGCCCAAACTTCACATTTTCCAGATGTGCACATAGATTTTTTCTGTACATAAATCGTACAAGAGACTATAAGACATCATAAGTGCTAGGTGAAGCTTTTATCATCAATTAAGTAGCTTGTTTTATTGTCCTTTTGAATATTGTTAAAAACTATGTCTCCAGTATTCTTTCCTTAGAAGTTTAGAATCAGTAATATGGATATATGATTTGCAAAAATTAAATATGACTTAGCATTTTTGTTTACAGTAGCTTACTTAATACTGTTTATTATAACAACTAACCACTTATTTTATGTTTCTGTGCCTCTGCAGGGCTAGTGAAGTTCTAACATGTGACAAGCTGAAGACGGGAGACAAATAGGTCTTAAATAATTATTCACGTGTCAGCAGAGAAAGTGCCTCAAAAGAATCTTGAGACATCCTTTGTCAAGCCCCATTGCCAGGCATCAGCCCAAAAAACACACAATGATGAATTTCACCAAGGCTGTTTGTGAACAGGAGAGGAGACATTTAGCACACAACCAGCACTCACATTTATGGCGGCTGCATACTGACACTGCTTAATTATGCCTTTGTCAGTTAAGACACTATCCAGTATCTTACATTAATTATGGCATAATACAATTAGCCCTCTAAAGCGAGTGTAAAGACTTTTTCCTATCGGAAGAGTATTGAGACAATGATGTTTATCAGATGTTGCTCAAAGTAGCATTCCCATAGCATCCTTGAGGCCTCCTCCCCACATCCTATGGAGGCAGAGGAAAAGCAGTCGACTGATGTGGAGCGGTCTGGTGGGCAACAGCAGCCATCGTCAGAGTCTCTGTTAGCAGCACAGCTGCCTCATTTACAGCAACAAGCTACCTCGCAATCTGTTCATGGATCACATGGCCGCCAGCACAGGCAGCCAAAACGCTTTGAAATGCTCCAAAGGGCAAAGCAGCAGCATCAGTCACAGGCGAGTGGGTTATCTTGGCAGCTTTCAGAAGTACCTGGTCCTTCACGAAGTAGCTGTACTGCCCTGGAAGAACCATCTCCCCAGATTCATAATGTTCATCAAACTCAATCTCTGGCTAGTGTTGAAGTACAGGAAGTCACCCCATGTAGACGAGAACGCAAACCACAAAAACCAGGGAAATATGTGTGCACATACTGTGGTCGTCCTTGTGCAAAGCCTAGCGTCCTCCAAAAACACATCCGATCCCACACAGGAGAGAGACCCTATCCATGTGTTCCATGTGGCTTCTCCTTCAAGACCAAAAGCAACTTGTATAAACACCGCAAATCTCATGCACATCGAATAAAAGCAGGCATGGCCTCGAGTCGTGAAGAGACCAGTTTTATTGAGCCAGAAGGTGGAGCATTGGGAGATGATCAAGAAGAGGGTACAGAAGGAGAGAGTACAGGTTCTGATGATGAGACAGGGCAACACCAGCCATCTACCTCACATGGTAGGCCAACTCTGAAAAAAAGTTGCAAAGTGGAATTGTCATTCATAGAAGAGGGTCCCCAAACTGAGGATTCACAGGCAGTCAAGCAAAGGCTAGCAATGAGACTAAGCGAGAGGAAGCGAACTCCTAGAACATCTTCAGATGAAACCCGATCCTCACTGGGTCCTGGTAGTAAGGGGAGCACAGAATCTGGCTATTTTTCCAGTTCTGGGAGTGCTGAGCTCTCCCAAGTGAGCCCGCCAAATGCCAGTGCTAAAACATATGCTGAGATAATTTTAGGAAAGTATGGACGACTAGGACAACAACAAAGAATTCCACATCAACAACTGCAATTATCGTCATCTTCAGGTCAACAGGAAAAATCAATCCCTTTCCCTGTTCCTAAGACACAAGTCATTGAGCATATAACCAAGCTAATCACTATAAATGAAGCTGTGGTGGATACAAGTGAAATTGATAGTGTCAAACCAAGACGTTCCTCGCTCTCTAGAAGAAGTAGCATTGAGTCAGTCAAGTTCTCTTCACCCAAAGAACCCTGTGTTAAAGCAGATGCCCCAGGCTCTTGTGGCTCTGCTGTTCAACTTATTCCTGGTAGTTTTGCTGGTGAATTACCTGGCTCATACTCGGCTCAAACAGAAACATTAGCTGGTCAGAGCTCCAGTGCTCTTCTCTATAGGAGTCAATCAGTGCCATCTTCGGGTAATACTTCAGATACACCTTCACACAACTTTCATCTCAGTCATTCTTTTGACGATCAGCAGGCCATTGCAGCTGAAATGAGGATTGGGCCACATCAACGAATGTTACGACGCCAACCTGCTATTGAGGTGGCAGTTGGGGTGGACCTCATTATAGACAATGCAGATCCTTCTTCTAGTTTGAAAGAAACAGAATCAGGAAAACAGCAAGAGAAGGAATTTCACCTTTATGAGAGTGAAATGTCTGATGCTCGCTTGAAGAAGCATGACTCTTACACAGAACATAGATTAGCATGTATGAGTAAATCTCCACATGGCCTGCGTGAGGAAGGCAGTTCTTTTATTGAGAATCAGCCACAGATTATGAGCTACAAGTTCAAAGCCATGGCCATGGCTGTGCGCAAGAGGAAAAAAAAAGAGGAAAGTCTTGAGGAAGACCCTCCCAGTCCAGGTCCAACAGCTGTGTCATTCAGTTCCCAGCCTCCATTGATGCTAGGCAGTATTGATAATCAGGGCGCACCTTGTGGTTTTTCACAGAGTGAACTAGAACGGAGGAGTCAATGGAAAGAGATTTCTGTTATCCAGCATACCAGATCCTTTGAAAAACAGGAAAACATCTCAATGGCAGATCAGGAAGCAGAGCCAGAGCATGAGCCATCACAGGAGCCAAAACCAACCTTCACATCACGGTTGATCCGTCAACCCAACATCCAAGTGCCAGAAATTCTGGTTACAGAGGAGCCAGATACAGAGACAGTCTCTCATCAAGTGAACACATACATCTTAAAAGAACCAGAGAAGGTGGAGGAATTCCAGTGGCCTCAGCGTAGCCAAAGTCTGTCTCAGCTCCCTGCAGAGAAGCTACCGCCAAAGAAGAAGCGCCTCCGTTTGGCAGAGGCAACCCAATCATCAGGAGAATCTAGCTTTGAGTCAGTATCCTTGCCACATAGCCCAAGCCAAGAGAGCAATGTTGCCCATGCCTCCAGTCGATCTGCATCCTTTGAGGAATCAGGAAGGCCAGACTCTGAGATGCAAAGTTGTACCTGGAGCTCCCAAGGGTCTCACATGCTAACCGTTCCATCAAGTCTCCATCAGCACCATCACAGAGAGATGCGCCGTTCAACATCTGAACAAGCATCTGCAAGTCCTTCACACCCTGCACATGTAGAAGAAACAAGAAGTAAGTCATTTGACTATGGCTCCCTCTCTCTAGAGCGTACTTCTGCTACTTGGAAGGAGAGAAGGAAATGTCTCTTGGTGAAGCATGGAACCCTTGGTGAGCCTGACCAGGAGGAGCCATCTACTAAACCTGGTGTCTCAGCTGTTTGCCAGTCCTACCCAATTCATCCTCCATTCACAATCACAGAGCATAGAATGGGAGGCAGGACCTCTAGGCTTAGCTCGGAGCATATTGGGAAGACCTTGCAGCTTTTTCAATCTCCTCTTGCCCTCCCACCAACCGTTTTCCCCCTCCAACAAGCAAACCCAGATTTTTGTTCCCCAAATCAGCTCACAAGATTCCTCCCAGTCACTACAGCAATTTCTGCAGTTGTTTCCACCCAGATGTTTCAGCAAGCTTTCCTTCACAGTGAGGCACCTTTGCTACATCCAAGACCCATTGAGTATGCAGAACACCTTGGACTACCCCTTCAGCCACTCACCACTTTTTTCCCACTACAAACAAGTGATGTTGCTCAGGATGTTTGCTTTCCCATGCCATGTGGTCTGACTATTCAGGTCCCCTCAGGGCCTCTTTTCAGGGAGTCTAGGTCATCACCTTCCTCCTTGCATAGTCCTGGTCATTCACAACAGCAGCTAGCCATTCGCCACAGTCCCCATCCTGTGATTGCTCCTTGCCTTCAACAGCTTGTGCCAGTGGTGTCTCTTGTTGTGCCTGTGCGCTTACAGACTCAAATTCCTACCTATGCTAGTGCCATGTATACAACCATCTCACAAATTTTAGCCACAACGCAACATCCAGTCTGCTGCACAGCTATGGTCGTCATGGGTAAGCTAGAGGAAGACAAGCTTCAGAGATCTTACCTTAGGCTGCCTTCACCTATCCCCAAAAACTATATTCCCTTGCCGCTGCCTCCTGAGCATGGAGCAGGAACTTCATCTGATGACTGCTCTGGCCAGCTTGTTGCTGGAGGAAGTAAGCGAATGCTGTCACCTGCAGGTAGTCTAGAACTCAGTTTAGAGGCACAGCGGCACCAAAAACGGGTGAAAGAGGAGGAGGAGAAAGAAGAGGATGACAATGAAGATGATGATAACAAATGTGACAAGAAATCTCAGGAGGTGTGTCAGGGAAATAATAAGCAGAGGCTAACCATGGACACAGCAGGGAGGGACAACGAGCCAAGAGAAGTAATAGAAACTGAAAAGTTTAGCAAGCAGGACATAACCCAACAGAAAACTGAAAACATAAAGGAGGAGGGAAGGAAAGAGGCAGGACACCGGTACACTCCAAGGGTAACAAGTCCTGAAAGATCTGTGGAACCCTCTTACCCCAGTTTGCATACAACTACATCCGTCAGCTGGTGCTATCTGAATTACACAAAGCCCACCCCATCTACACATAGAAATTCAACTTCTGTCTATTCCTCATGGAGTGTAAGCATGCATAACCCCAATATACCTGGCTTGTCCACCAAAATGTTACTTTCTCTGCTGCGCTCCAAACAGAAACATAGTGCTGAGACATATACTATGGCTACAGCTCCAACACTAACAGCTGACAAGCTGGTTCCTACTGACAGCAAAACAACCAACGCGTCAGAGGTAAACATCACTGTAATTTTTCATTTCAACATATAAAACGAAAACTCAGTGATACAATTATATATGAAAAATGCTATTGAAAGTTTGAAAGTGCATGCATTTTTATATCTAGCATGTTTTTGTAAGTGGTGAGTTGATGTACTACAGTGTTGGTAAATTAGCCTGTCTGTCTGGAGTGTAGGTATGTGCCTCTCCACCCAACACACCCGTCAAAGTAAAAGAGGAACCACCAAATGAAAGAGGGGAAAAGGATAAGAAGAGTGCTGATGACGTGCCCGCTGCCTCAGCACAAAGTGAGGCAACTCGAAATCGTATTTGCATTTTTGAAGGCGGGTGAGTAAATTCTTATGAGTTATTTTGCAACTGTAGCTGTGCAGTTAAGATACAGTAGTTAAGAGTCACATGTAGTTAAGCTACATTATGAACTACCAGCAGTAACATATTACATAAATAACAATGAATCATTTTGTCATGCTACACTCATGCTCGCATTTTTGTTAGTGCCAATTATAGCACTGTTGCCTCTCAGCTTGAGCTTTTCTGTTTGTTATGTGCTGTGTGCGAGACAAAGACATGATAGTACAGGTGAGACTACGAACCATTAAGGACTTCATTTATCCTGCCTTGTTCAGTTGTCTGCTGAATTCACACCTTGCTTAAAGGTATGAATCTGAATAGAGTGTATAGAGATAAAGAGTGCTGATAGCTTAGTAGCTCTGCAGATTGATTTTTGAAGTCAGGTGCTCATTAGTGTTGTACCAACTATATCTGCATAGGACAGTTAAAGAGTAAAACAAAATTTTTACCTTGAATGACTAGGATAACTAATCGAAATTGTTGTTTACATTAGAAACACTACTTAATCAGTAAAATGATGCTGATATGATACCGGTGAGTTTTGTGAGTTCATGTACTTGTGCTGAATTGCAACATCAAAGTGAAAACTTGCAGTGATAACTTCATTTGATGTATAATAATTGGATGAGATCATCAAAATACCACATGAAATAAATGTTAATGTAAATTCTGCTAATAAACATTAAGTCATGTGCACATTATAGAAGGAAATAATCAACAAGGATTTTTTTCACAATCGTGCAGCCCTAGATTGTAGTACATGATTTTAATATCATTTTTAGTATAAAAATGAAAAGGCCGTTTATTGATGGATGAATAGATAATAAACAGGAGAGCTGACCTGTAAACATCAAAAGCTTTGGATTCATTAGCTGGGTCTCTTGCATTCATCTGCTTATGCGGGGCTCTCAATGTGGTTGAGTGCTTAAACTGCGGCAACAACTCACCACAGCCTGCATTTTTATCCTTGCTTCCTTTGTCTCTCTCACTCCCTTTATTTTGCTCATACGGTTCTTCCGCCTTGCACACCCACGCTCTCCCTAATCACATCAGACTCTGCACTCTGTCTCTCACACACACACTCCATTTTGTCTCCAAAACTTTTCACATCCTTCAGCACCCCTTTGTCTTTGCACCCCTCATAACAGTATTTGTTGTTTGCTTTCTTCCTCATTAGTGGAACACAATGCTACTGAAGGACAATCAAAGGCACCAGTTTCTCTGTAGTCACCAGCCCCCTTTCAAAGATACCTTTCTAAAAATAGTCGATAGGTGTGTTCGTATATTAAAAGATTTTAATGGTGTCACTCTCATTGCATTTGCTGTATCCTGAATGAAGGCTGGGTCCTATAAAATGAAGTGTATTAGATGTTTGTTTTATTATTATTTACCTAGAAACCAATGTTTAGCAGGTTTTCTCTCCACCCCATCCATTTTTTAATTTTTCATGAAAGCCAAGAGACATTTTTCAAAATGCATATGCTGTCTAACCAAACACATCCTGCTGTTATCAGGCTTATAAAGCAGATGAGGATTCATACTCTATCAATCAGTAATGCAATTTTACCTTAATATGTTCTCTCTGACTGCAATATTAAAATGTGTATACTTATTTTTATTTATAATATTTGACACACAATAAAAATAAATAAATATACATTTTATAATATTTAAATTTATTTATTTATATATATATATATCTCTCTATATATACACTCACCGGCCACTTTATTAGGTACACCTGTCCAACTGCTCCTTAACACTTAATTTCTAAGCAGCCAATCACATGGCGGCAACTCAGTGCATTTAGGCATGTAGACATGGTCAAGACAATCTCCTGCAGTTCAAACCGAGCATCAGTATGGGGAAGAAAGGTGATTTGAGTGACTTTGAACGTGGCATGATTGTTGGTGCCAGAAGGGCTGGTCTGAGTATTTCAGAAACTGCTAATCTACTAGGATTTTCACGCACAACCATCTCTAGGGTTTACAGAGAATGGTCCGAAAAAGAAAAAACATCCAGTGAGCGGCAGTTCTGTGGGCGGAAATGCCTTGTTGATGCCAGAGGTCAGAGGAGAATGGCCAGACTGGTTCGAGCTGATAGAAGGGCAACAGTGACTCAAATAACCACCCGTTACAACCAAGGTGGGCAGAAGAGCATCTCTGAACGCACAGTACGTCGAACTTTGAGGCAGATGGGCTACAGCAGCAGAAGACCACACCGGGTGCCACTCCTTTCAGCTAAGAACAGGAAACTGAGGCTACAATTTGCACAAGCTCATCGAAATTGGACAATAGAAGATTGGAAAAACGTTGCCTGGTCTGATGAGTCTCGATTTCTGCTGCGACATTCGGATGGTAGGGTCAGAATTTGGCGTCTACAACATGAAAGCATGGATCCATCCTGCCTTGTATCAACGGTTCAGGCTGGTGGTGGTGGTGTCATGGTGTGGGGAATATTTTCTTGGCACTCTTTGGGCCCCTTGGTACCAATTGAGCATCGTTGCAACGCCACAGCCTACCTGAGTATTGTTGCTGACCATGTCCATCCCTTTATGACCACAATGTACCCAACTTCTGATGGCTACTTTCAGCAGGATAATGCGCCATGTCATAAAGCTGGAATCATCTCAGACTAGTTTCTTGAACATGACAATGAGTTCGCTGTACTCAAATGGCCTCCACAGTCACCAGATCTCAATCCAATAGAGCATCTTTGGGATGTGGTGGAACGGGAGATTCGCATCATGGATGTGCAGCCGACAAATCTGCGGCAACTGTGTGATGCCATCATGTCAATATGGACCAAACTCCCTGAGGAATGCTTCCAGCACCTTGTTGAATCTATGCCACGAAGAATTGAGGCAGTTCTGAAGGCAAAAGGGGGTCCAACCCGTTACTAGCATGGGGTACCTAATAAAGTGGCCGGTGAGTGTATATATATATAGATATATATAGATATATATATATATATAGATATATATATATATAAATAAATAAATTTAAATATTATAAAATGTATATTTATTTATTTTTATTGTGTGTCAAATATTATAAATAAAAATATACTTTATATACTTTGTTTTTACTTTGTTAAAATACTTAACAATACTTTGTTTTTATATATTTATCATCAATTTTACATTTAAATGTTACAAATAAACAATAATAATTCATTTATTTTAAATTATTAAATATAGTATACATCAAGTATATTTGGTGATTAGGACCATTTGTCTTATCACCTAAAAGGGGTTTATTTTGCTAAACTAACTGACTGTCTTTACAGTTTACAGCTTATTAAATGGCTGTTTATACCAAATAAATAAATATATAAACTTAAATCCTAATTTCACATCATCTTATTATCTTAGATGAGGCTAATGTTTCCAGAAAAATAGTCCAATGCAACATAAAAAGCAGCCTAGCAACAAGACAAACAAAATAAATGTATTTATTATTATTACTTATTATTAAGATTAATAACCCAAAATAATTTTTGTGTTTTAGATGGCATACTTGGTCTCAATGTAACATTTGGTTTTCTCTCTCATCTCTCTGTTTATGGTTCTAACCTAATTTACTTTTGATAGCTATGTTTTATTATTTCCTGATTATTTTAGAATAAAAAATTTTTTTCTTTGTTTCAAATAAATACAACTGAAATCTCATGTGCAGTTCATTGTTTATTGTGTAAACTATGTAAGAGACCTACAGTAAATGCTTAATGTGGAGTTTATGGATTTTTAAATATGGCCAGTTTTAGCTCTCTGACCTCAACTGGAATTGTCTTGCCAGCAAAAGACACCTAGTTTGAGCCAAAGAGTGAATTATTTTAGACCATTGGTGGACTAACAAGTGCTTTAAATATATACTGCAGTCCACACCCCCTATAAAGAGGGATTCATTGTTTTGGAAATTCATGAGGATCCTGCCAAAGTGAAGACTCTGTCTTTATATTGTTCGTCGTCTTGAATGTTAACCTTTTAAATCTTTTATCTATTATTTTTATTTGCCTCTCTGTCTGTCTGTCCACCTCTCTCTTTCACCTGAGCAGGTATAAGTCAAATGAGGACTATGTGTATGTTCGGGGTAGGGGAAGAGGGAAATACGTGTGTGGGGAATGTGGGATTCGCTGCAAGAAGCCCAGCATGCTAAAAAAGCACATTCGCACTCATACAGATGTCCGTCCCTACGTCTGTAAGCACTGCAACTTTGCCTTTAAAACCAAAGGTAGGCACGTATCTCTTTCAAACTCCTACTTTCCCATACCCATCTTTTTAATCACCAAATTCTTGTATTCATTTTTGTACATCATTTTTGTGTTCTGAGTCATTGAGAATACCTTTTCCTCGAAGGGAACCTTACCAAACACATGAAGTCCAAGGCCCACGGTAAGAAATGCCTGGAGATCGGTGTGTCCGAATCATCTGTGGATGAGCTGGAGACTGAGGAAGCAGGTAGGGTTGCCAAAAAGAGTTGTGGTTTGATAGACAGTGGGTGTGTGAACTGCAGTTTGATCATTCAAACCACCTTCCACGTTTCTCAATAAGGATTCCTTAAATTACATGAGTGAGAAATTATTATAAACATTCAGCCATGTTTTATTGTGTTACAGCACATGCATGCTTCACACATTTAAAATGTAAACGGCTTGTGTTAATAGCGCAGTATACGTTTCAAACCCTTAGATTGCTTTCCCTTTTGGTGACAGACTTCTTCAAGTATATGTTCTACCAGATCTTTATATTTTGAAGCTATGTTTTTTTATTATTATTATCTTTGCTTCATTGGTGCAAAAATGAGGTCAACCCTTCAGTGTACTTTCAGACTACCCAATGAAAAGTTTGACATAAAGAGAAGCAAGACTGACCTCCAGTTTATCGTGTTCATATAAAACCAGAAGTGAAAATTCTCTCACTCACTCACTCTCTCACTCTCTCTCTCACACACACACTTATATTTCTTGACATTTCTCATTCTTAGTGCATCTAAGATCTCCAAGGACATTTCACTCATACGGACTCCATTCACTAGATTTCAAATGTTGCTGATGAATGAAACGCAACTCAAAGATGCCCCACCCCCCTCCACTGCATTTTAGTGTTATATATAGCGGTCCTTATATATAAGGGGATAATATATAATTATGTACAGTTTATGAGAGGAGACCGGGGCTAGTTGTCACATGGGGAAGTTGTCACAAGGGCTATGAGTGACAATTTTTAACTCTTTGATGAACAGGTGAACACAATAAAACCACATTTTCTATACATTCAGACAAATGTCAACTACATAATTATGTATTTTAACCAATGGGTTGAATTGTGTTCTCGGGGATAAGGGAATTTTTCATAAATGTCAAGTTGGGAAAAGTTGCCGCATGCCTTTTTAAATGTTTAATATTACCATTCAAAAGTTTGGGGTCAGTAAGATAAAAATAAAATAAAAAAGTAATTAATACATTTTTTCAGCAAGGTTGTATTAAATTTATCGAAAATTTACTTTAACGAACATTTACAATGTTATATAAAAGATTTCCATTTCAAACAAATGTTTTTTTTTTTAAATATTAAGCAGGACAGCTGTTTTCAACTTTAAAAAGAAATCTTTCTTGAGCACCAAATCCACATATTAGAAGGATTTCTGAAGGATCATGTGACACTAAAGATTGAAATAATGGCTGCTGAAATCATTGGAAGAAATTACACATTAAAATATTTCACTATATTACTTCATTTTTCCAGTATTTTTGTCTTTTAAAAAATATAAAATATCGTACAAATGGCAAACTTTGGAACGGTGATGTACATGTCTATACAAAAATTTATTTTTAAACAATGAACCTACCCTTAAAAATATTCACTGGATAAAAATTTGTGACAACTAGCCTCCCCTTTAGTTCATTTGAGTTTGTATGTATTTTTTTTTTTTGTGTGTCGACTCCTTTGCTATATAAACACATCCATTTCTGTCCAACAGGGGGCAGTGAGGAGCAAGTGTGTGATTCAGAAGACCAGGAGGGGCACCAATTCTCTGATGTTGAAGATTCTGAAGCAGAAGATGATGAGGATGAGGAAGAGGAGTTCTCTTCCCACGATGAACCATCTTCAGCCTGTTCCACTGATACTCGTCAATCCCTAGGTGACCTCTCTGAAAGTGGCCAAGGCTCACAGACTGAGCCCTCTGACCCTAAAGCAAAAGAGGAATACTCTTCACCCCACAGGCCTTGGCCCGGCATGCGAGCCGCGTCTCCAGGCAGCAAGAGGGCGTTGTTTTCTCGGAAGGGCTGGGAGGTTTCCCCGAGGACCTTCTCCCCTAGCAGTGAGGGCTCTCCTCTTAGAAGCCTGTCTCCCAGGCTTAAACTGTCCTCACCTAGCCGTCATCTCTCTCCCTCCCCAGAGAGGGGCCCGTCACCCATCAGAGCCCTCTCCCCTCTGCGGCCAGTATCCCCTGCGCGGTACAGGAGTGCCAGAGCTCTGTGCTCTCTTACGCCTCTAAAGCCCCAGCATCGACCGCACAGCTCACCCGCAGGGCTCCTTTGGGAGCCTGGCTCACCAGCTACTGAGGGTCTAAAGGTGGGTAAAGTGACAGTTTTAAACAAGGCCATGATTTTTTTCAATCCAGGCTCAATGGAAAAAAAACGTGCCGTGGTGATATTTCTCCAAAATAGTATTATATTGGCCACATTTTATTATGTTGGTTGTAATTATTGCGGCAGTTAGGAAATGAAAGGTCACTGCTCTGTCCTGTGTGAAAATGTGCTATACTACCCATAACAAAGGCAAACTTGAGATAAAAGTGAAATTTTTTGTTCAGTTGTGCGTATCGGGGAAGTTCGGAATTGAAAGGTCAGTGCTTGAAAATAGCGTACCACCATCTATACGTAACTAAACGTAAGACATAAATGCGTTTGCTGAACCATCCATGCCATTTTAACTTTGAGCTCATTTAGTCTTTGAGCTCTGTTGTTGTGTCTTGTGTTTCACGGGACGCGTACCAGCGTGTTCCATATCCCAAGCACCAGCTGAGCTACAGAGCAAGTTTCACAAGTCAGAAAAGACATGCATATGTAACTAGTTATGTTATGCAAACATCAAAATGTATTAGTTTAGAAATCATGCACTATGGTAAACGTGTTTGAGGTCAGAACATACAGTATGTTGGGCAAGAACTGCATGAAAATAAGTGTTTATTAATTGATAATTGTGTGAAAATGAATGAAAGATGGTGTTTTACTGCCACTAGTGTACATTTTCACTGGTAATGCATTGATTGCATTGAATTAGGTATATGTTATAGGTCGTATATGCTTTTGGAGTTGTGCACAAATGTACGTAGAGGCACGTTTTTCCAATAGGCATATGTTGTTGTTGTTGTTTGTATTTAGCTTAAGAATGGCAATGGCAGTGTCAGTGAGTTATTCGGTTCGTTGACTGAAGTTTTTTTTTTTATTTTGTCAACAACAAAAAGAAAATGATGATGATATAATTGAACAATTTTACATCTGTTTAATACATTTTATATTTTGTTGAGGAAAATCTTATAAAAAATCTAAACAATGCACTAACAATTTTTTTAAAGAAGAATACAAATAAATGAATCCGGTCCAACTCAAAATGAAAAGAAATGCGTTCTTTCCATAACAATGCACAACATTAACTAATATGAAAATGAATATTTACTCTTTCACAATAGTGTACTCATAATGTTATTTCAGATGTTCCCGTTTTCAACAAGGACTTGTTAAATGTTGATTTAAAAATTTTTGTATGAAATATTTGAATCTTTTGTTTAATTTGACATATTCTCGTCACTAAAAAGTTATTTTCGTAGACTAAAATTAGACGTAAAACTTAATTTGACATGACAAAATATTCATAAAAAGACAAAAACTATGACAAAAGCGGTGTAAAAATAAACTGTCATTGAGAATGGAAGTTTGATTGCAGTGCCATGTCTCCCCCTACAGGACAAGCCTGCTACTCAACCAACTCTACAGGAGCGTATGCCCCCAGATCCTATCCTGCTCTCCCCATCCCTACGCTTCTCTCCAAGCGAGCCTTTCCCTCCCACTCCTTTGACACCACGGACAGTGGACCGCATGTTTAGCCACCTTCCTTTACACTCCCAAGATCAAGCCCGCATGCCCTATCACATGATTCCCATTGGGGGCATCCAAATGGTGCAGCTTAGACCCCGATCACGCCCTAAACTGGAACGACAGTCATCCTCCAGCCCTTCGCCCACCTCTCCCAAAGAGGACTCCCCTTTTTCTCTCGCCAGGAGGGATTATCCATGGATCTCGCTTCCAGAAACCAGTCTGCAAAGGACTCTGGCAGACAGCAGGACAAAAAGCCAAGATGAGGGAGCCAGTCGGTCTGACCTGTCTTGTCCCAGTACAAGCTCGACGTTACCCAAACTCCCCCCTTTACAGCAAGGTATAGGGGAGCAACTGACCACAAAGGTCAGAAAGCAATATGGTGACATGAGCTCCGCCACAAAGACTCGCACCTTCGTTCCCGAAACATCCAGAAAAGCTGGGGCACACAGCGATAAAGGGACAGAGAGGATCTCGCAGGGGGAAGGATCGGCGAGTTCCTCACGTGAAAGAAGACAGCTGAGCGAGACAGAAAAGCCTGTAGCGGCGCCACTCAGGGGACGTGGCTGTTTTTCAGAAGGATGTTCAGGATCTGCCAGTGCTCCTCAGAGCCAGGAAGGTGATCCAGATAGCACTTAAAAGCATATGTGCACAATGGTGAAATGCTTTCTACTGCTAATACTACTATTGTTTTGTTTTGTAATGCGCTTATTTTTTATATACAACATTTTCAATACTATCGGTAACTTGGTAAATGTTTGTTCTGCAATATTCAAGATTGTAATATGATGCACTTTTTTTTTCTTGGGAAAAATATTTCTGTAAATCGAGTACGTCTGTCCTTCCTGTATCTTAATTGACATTGCAATCTTAATATATCTATTTGAATATGTATATGTAAAAAAAAAACACAAAAAAACTTGTACTTGTAAACCATTAAGTATAGATATGAATACATTTCTAAGCGACCAAGATCGAGACTTAAATCGAGAGTAATTCCAATATTTCGTCTCTTGTCCAGTATTGCGCAAATTCTAGTGATGTGTGCCTTTTTCTGTCCAGATTTACTGCTTGAAGTGTCAAAGAAGAAAGCCTGTGAATTCTTTTTATGAATATAGATTTTTGTTTTGGTTTCAAATGATCTGGTATTTGAAGAAGCGAGAAGATTTTCTTTGTATATGAGGGTAAACGAGACAAGAGACGAAGGTTTCGGTGAAGAGCCTTGCAGGGAAATTGCACTGAAGTCATATTTTTTATAATACAAGTGATTAAATGATTAGATGAATTGTCTCTGTACAGATAGAAAGTCTATGGTCCATATTTATTGCCATGTGAAAATATGAAAATGTTTTGTTTACTTTAGTTTTCAAAGGGATTTCTATTGTCATTTTGTTAATAGTTCCTTTTTTTAGTTGTGACCTCAAGACTTGAAATGAATAAACTGGACAGGCTTTCAGTGAAGTCGGTCAATAGCCGAGGTTCAGGATGGACCAAATGCCCTCCAAATTTGTCACAGAGATTTTGCATTTCTGAACCAATAAAGGTACACCAGGAATTACTAAACCTGCTTATGATGGTGTCCAGTGTTTTGCGACCAGCAGATGGTGCAGTCTGTCCTTTTTCTAGTTATCCCACAGGGACCTGAGCAGGTGGACTTGTGTGAGCTGTGTGGGAGGCATTCACGGCCTGTTCAAAACATGTTTTATAGTTTCCGGGAGGTTGAGTCAATTATCTGGAATTTCTATTCCCAAGCAAAAAATGTTTGAGCCTGATACGTAGCAGATCATCCGTTCACTTCCTAAAGGCAGTTTGTCCAAAGCTAGTTCAGAAGTGTCATAATGTTTTTTAGTTCATCATTCTTAAGACTTTACTACTTGCTTTGTGTCTGTGACAGAACTTGAAGCTATTCTCTCATTTCATCAAATGCTTTATCTAAAATGATTCAGGTACAATCTGTTGTTGGCATAAATATAGGACGAAAGAAATAATGTGAAATATTTAGTCATTTACAAGTAATTATATCTAGCCCAATCTTATATTAGATAATTAACTTTAATCAATTTCTCATACTACCCTCATTATATATAATATAATATAAAATAAGGGTAACGCTTTACAATAAGGTGTCATTAGTTACTTACAATAAGAAATACATTGTTTATAGTATTTATTAAACGTTGTTAATGTAGTTAATAAAAATACAACTATTTAATGTTAGCTCAGGCCCATTAAATAATATTAACATACAACTTTTGATTTTTAATAATGTGTTTGTAAATGGTGAAATCAACAATAAATAAGTTTAATAAATGCTTTAGAAGTATTTTTCATTGTTAGTTCATTAATGTAGTTAAGTAATGTTAACAAATTAAACCTTATTTTAAAGTGTTACCATAAAATTATATGTATATCATTCATATAATTGATTAATATATATATAGTCAACAATATTTTAATAATAGATTGTTTATTTGTTTATTTATTAAGACACATTTTTGCAAATGATAAATGGTTCTATGGATAAGTATTTACTGAGGATCAAACAATGAATCAGCAATGTTTTTCCGTCTCCTAATCGGATGTTCAATCTGGTTTTCTCAATTGAGAAATGCAATGGAAACAATGATCTTGAGCTCAGTGAAATAATCCCGCCAGGATGCCTTTGTGTAATTGTCATGCTCATGTCACAAGAATGTAATTAGTACAATCAAATCGATGGAAATCTACAGGTTAAATGGGTCAAATGATTAAAATTTGAATCTGGTTCAACCCCGGTGCAGTTAGTGCCATCCCAGTATCTTTATGGACCTTATCACTATCACTTTCTCTTGAATACAATCTGGACTAAACATTAACCTATCCCACTAAGTGATGCATGGCATAGCACTTTACTTTGTTTTCAGTCTCTTTCAGTTTCCAGCTTACAATGTATGGTTCCCAGAACAATCTGGGAACGTTAGTTTTTGGTTGTGTGAACGTTCCCTTAAGGTTTAGGTTTCGGTTAGGTTTTGGTTCCCATGGAAATTTTCCTTAACGTTCAGTGAACGCTAGTTTTTAGTTACATTGCAACCTTTAGGGAACGTTCGTTCCCTATAACCTTTAAAAAACTTTAACAACAATGGTACTAATTTTATTATTACTTTAAGCTGTCTGTGCATGAGCAGGAATGAATTATTACCGGTAGCCTATATATATTAGCAGGAATGAATGAATAATAGGTAAACTTGATGGGATTTAAAACTTTAATATACAATATAAAATTAACAAAATCCAAAAAAATATAAAAGGCAATACAAATAATATAAAAGGCACATATAAAATACAAGAATCAGAATCAGTTTTAGTATACAACTATACAAATAAGACAAAGACGTTTAGTATATTCAGTAGGGAGTTTGAGGATGGAAAGTGTAAACAGAGCTAAATGTGGACAGGTCGAAGGGTTGAGAAAGACTGTAATTAAAGATAAACAAAGGTATGGGAGGAGGGGACAACGGCATTTAAGTGCTAATACTACACCTCCCTCCGCACTGCCAGTCTGTGTGCGTGTGTGTGTGTTTATGAGGGAGTACCTGCTGGTTTCAGGTTCATTTGCTTCTACTTTTTCAATAAAACGGATTATTTGGTAGCATGAATGCACTGAACAGGAAGTTCAAGTGCAAATGGATTTTTTAATCAATAAATGTTTTTATTTGGTTTCATGTGAAGCAACAGCTTTGGGAATTGTCCATTAGATATCACTATTTTATTAGTCACTGAACATTTTCGCTGGTTTCATAAATATATGTAATCATTAATCATTACATATCCTGATATGTTGTAAGTATTTTTTAACCTGTTTACTTTGATAATAGCAGTGCCAAAAGCTTTCAACAGTGCACGTGTTACTGTCACTGACACTGTTTACAGGTTCAATTACACATATCAGTTAAACGCAGTAGATTCTGTATATTTCCACTACCATTCAAAAGTTTGGGGGCAGTATAAGATTATTTTATTTCTATTTTATTCAGCAAGGATGCATTAAACAGATTTAAACTTTTTAGTACTTTATGACTTTTTAAGACATTTTATTTCCAATTAATGCTGTTCTTTTCTATTAATCAAAGAATCCACAAACATATTCAGCACACCCGTTTTAAACATAATAATCATTTCACAAGTTTCACACTTACATACAATTAGAGTGGGTAAGGTTTAATGCGTATTTGGCGTGCTGTCCACCCCAGAAGAGCTGTGCACTAAAATGTTCATATTCTCTTGCTTACTCTTGCTTAGTTCTTCAAGGATGATGAGGAAGCGAAAAATGTAACAAGTGTCTTTAATCAGTTCACTCCGCTCCACTCCTCTGAGCAGCTCTCTGATGAACATAATCTGAAGGAAGAGACCGGAGAGAACATGATAGGATTTTGGAGGGATGAGCACATTTCCACTGTCTGAGGAATGCAGAGGAATGTGTTCTATCACTCTGCAGTGACTTCCTCCACAGTGCCACACATTCTTTCATCCATCTGCAGAAGATATGATTTGGCAGCGCTGAGAAGAAAACTTTCAGCATATGTCTGCTAAAGCTTATTTCTTGCTCATAAATACCATATATGAGAGCCAAAAAAAATGTAAACTTGATGCAAATGAGCTCAAATTTATGCATGGGGGGGGGGGAGTGACTCAAGTTTTTAAGTACATTTTTAGGACTGTCAACTATAAAAGTGATTTAAAGTTTTCTGTCCATTGCATTGCCAAATATTCGCAGTTCATAAAATCTTTCCATCTGAGTGTGGGATAATATGAAATCTCTACGTCCAGGACTAATTAATTCAATACGATTTCCATATTGATATTACAATCAGCACAAGGGACTTTTCTATGCAGCGATGAGAGAAGTGCTTTAGCAAACTCGCATCCCTGTTTTATGATACAAATGATAAAACATGC
Organism: Semotilus atromaculatus; assembly: GCA_031834385.1. Classification (NCBI taxonomy): domain Eukaryota; kingdom Metazoa; phylum Chordata; class Actinopteri; order Cypriniformes; family Leuciscidae; genus Semotilus; species Semotilus atromaculatus. The sequence continues at coordinate 6,642,772 of JAULUF010000019.1, read as the reverse complement.
TAATCAAATTATGTGGTGAGATGATGTTATGATGCATTTGCATTAGCCACAAGGTGACTCTCCATACCAACCCGATCACACTAAATGCAAGGGCTGTCAATGAACAATGTGAGCACATCCCACGCTAGGGGGCTGCATTTGCAAACTCGGTCCGATACCTGCGAGGCTCTGTGCCCCATGTCTTATCTCTGCACGGGTCACGGCAAACCATCACGGAAACCCAACAGCTCATCTGATGAATATTGCTCATCCTCAGTTCCCGTAAGGCAGATTTCTTTGACAGTGTGGTGGCACTCAATTGTTTTTAAGTTCAACATTTATGGTTATTCATACAATGAGATGCAGCTTAGGCCTACTGTAAATAGTGATTTAAAGAGGGGGGGATATATGCAACCCGATCACACTAAATACGTGTCTATAGCACGTAGTGTGTTTATCGTGTTATTTATATACGCGAAAATGAGTTTTTACGTGCATAGGATACGCATGGGTTGGAGTGGTGTGGGGTGCGTGTGTATTATACGTTTGGGTAGAATTAGTGGTGTTGGGTGCGTGTGTATTACACGCAATGAAGTGCGTACCAAATGCACGCAAAAACTGCGTATCATATGCACGTAAAAACTCATTTTCGCGTATAAATAACACGATAAACACACTACGTGCTATAGACACGTATTTACGTGAGAAGGGGCTGATCAAACTAACATTTTTGTTACTAAATAAAATATAGCAAAACTTAAACTTATTTAATTATTTATTATTTTCATTTCGTTTTATCAGACCATTCCCTGGTAATGGTCTTTACTGAACTTTAATATTATATATTATTGTCAATGTTATTTTACCATCATTGAGATACTTTTAGAGTTTTTATTCGGTTTTGTTTGTTTGTTTGTTTGTTTGTTTTTGATTTTGTTGCAATTTTGTTGTGTGTGTGTCTGTTTTTGTCATTTTTATTCATTTTTTAAAATCTCTATAGCTTATTAGTTTTATTTTAGTACCTCAATTTTAAACAAGTGAAAATGAAAAATGAATACATTTTGCTGAATAAGTCAACTTATGAATAAGTTGTGCTATATTTGATTTCAGTTCTATTTTATTTCTTTTATTTTTCAAGTGACAAAAATTTTAGTTTTATTTAACTGTAATAATAATTTGAGTTGGAATTTTATAAATATCACTTAAGTCAATGATTTATACCACAATTAGTCTGATTCATAGGCTGATTCATAAATGTATCTCTTTTTTTAATCAAAAGTGCCACAGCAGTTATTTAATATATGAAGGAAATGTATTGGTTAATTCTGTCCCTCATATGCGGCAATACAAAATAATCAAATGAATTTTGAATAATATTTTCATATCTGTGACTAATTTGTGTAATCAGAAACAAATAGACCAGAGGGCACAGGAAGCTACTTTCCACACTGTCTACCCACACCTGGACCTCACAGAAAGGAGCTACCCACCAGAATGTTCCTTCTTTCCATAGGACACTGTCTTTCCCTGCAAAGTGCATGCAACAGAATTCATGCAAAGCAGCAAATCTGCTGATATGCTCTGTGACTCCTCTTTTCCTTCACCCCTGAGTCCCATTATTCGGTTTAGATCCACATTGTTTAATTCGAGGCAAGAAAGATGAAGATTTGTTTTTTTACTCTCAATCATTATTGTCTTGGACCTCGGGTCTGTTCCTCCTAAACAATCCAGTGACCCCGCTGGCCAACGAGACTGCTGAGATTCTTGTGTAAGATGTAGCAGGGTGCAAAGACAAGCTGGAGTTTGTAACTCCCATGTGGGAGTGGTGCATCTCATACACTATAAGTACGGGACAGGACGGTTCAACGTTAGACAAGCACCTGCAGCAGAGTGAGATCTATTGGAATTGCTTTGCATTGTATTCTTTGAATTGAAACGTATGGGCAACATGGAATCAAGTACTACTCTGATCTTCATTTTTACCTTGTGCACAACTCTTCATGAAGGTAAAACATTTTTGTGTTTGTATTATATATTTTGGGGGATTTATTATATAGCCTATGTTCATATATTTATTTAATGAAGTGATAACACAAAAGAGAATAGATATGTCATGGCATACATAAAGTGTTTTTTTAAATATACATTTAAATAAGTATTTGTTCAATTCTAAATTGATTTACTTGATTATAAACCTGTAAGTTTGAAGTTTGAAGTATTTTCTAAGTACCTTTATTTTCATTCTCAGAAAAAAAATCTTTAGGTTTGTACATTATATTTTGACTGTTTTAAAATAATTGATTATTATTTTAAACATGTCTAACACAATATGCAAACACAGCCAGGGGCTTATATTCATTTTGTACTAATCAGCCGTCTCAGCATTGACAATTAAAGCCAAAATTGACAACTCAGCACAGATGTGTGTGAATAGCTTTGAACTTTAAAACTGCCCTCTACTCGTTAAGATCAAACGTCTGAGACCTTGTTCGTTGTTACATAAGATAAAGGAGACCAGTGGGAATAGAGGTATAAACCAAAATCATAAAAGTGTAATAATAACATGTAGTAATCGTAATTACGTACGAAAAAAAGTAATCGAGGCTTGTAATTTCTCTGAGACTTAACCATATTCTCTGTTGGAGCTTTTTGGCCCAGAATGATTATGGCAAGTTTGATGGACCGCAATATATTCCTTTTCTATAGGCTGGGGGTTGCCTCTAGTGCCCCAGAATGAGCCGAGCGACCCGTCTGAAACCCATAGGGTCAGGAGCAAACGCTGCTCCTGCAACAACCAGCTGGACTCCGAATGCCATTATTTCTGCCATCTGGACATCATCTGGGTGAACACGCCAAGGTGAGTGCTCACCTCTGCACGGGTTAACCTGAGTAAACCATATGTAAGTAAACCACAAAGGAAGTTCAACCAATGCAAAGACACTAGAGGCTCCAATGTGTGAAAAGAAACATCATGAATACCTATCCAGTAGGCCAGTGCACCTTTGTGATTTGAGAATGCTTTTAGTTCAGAAAGATTCATTTTTGAGATATATTAAGCATTTTATTGCTTTTTATCTAGAACGCTTTTCACACTGGTTGCAATTCTCATGCTTAAAACAGTACAAAGTCCCATTGTGGTTTATTCCTTTCTGATGAGTTAATCAATGACTGGATGCTCTCTGGGTGTCTCCTCCACAGTAAGACCACTGTGTATGGATTGGGCAGTCCGTTGGCTCGCCGCCGTAGGTCTACAGGCCGCTGTTTCTGCGCCAACCCTGCAGATCGGACATGCAACAGCTTCTGCCACTACAGGTAAACCCCATCTCATGTCTGCATAGCGTGCAGTCAATTACAGTTTTTCTCAGTCGCTTTGGTACATTTCTCGAATCATACTCGACATTTACAAAACAGTAAGTGCATTTCTCAAAACAATTCGTACAGATAGCAAAACACCATGGATTACCTGCAAAAGACAGTCTCTTGTCTCTTGCTCTTAGTCATGTTGTCAATATAACAGTGTACTCTGGAGGGATGTTCTGATGTAAACTGTGGCTAAAGTTTTGATGACAAGTCTTGTATATTGTAGATTACACCTTGTGGGAGTTTGATTGCAAGAGACTGGACAAGATTCACATTTACGCTTTTACTGTTTGTACTGTAATTTGTTGACAGACCATGTCATTGCGATACAGAAAGGAAAAGACAGCATTGCATTGCACAAAGAAAAAAAAGTAGAAATGTGAACATACAGTCTCCTTAGGGAAAACTGGACATGCATATTATGACAACTTGTTCAACCATTTTGCATGTAAAGACTTATGCTATGAACTAATGCCTAAATGTGTACCAAAGCATTTGCAACTTGTTGAGAAATGAGAAACTGCTTTTTTGATGTCCACAAGTGACACAATGATGTGAACAGGTAGTTTTGAGAATTTCAATTCTGATCTGAGAAATGTACCAAAGCGACTGAGAAAAACTGTAATGCCCACATAGCCTACATTAGAATTCTTCTTTGGAAGGCCATTTTTACTGTAAGGGTGTGCTCTTTTAGGGTGTGGAGTTATCATTAGGGTGTGAGGTGATACCAGACAAACACAGTTGGAGAATCCAGATGATATGACAAGTGAAGTGTTTTTGAATTGGAGTTACTAAGATAGAGAGCTTCATCCAATGAATCAACGCTTTAGTAAAGACTTTCAGGCTATGACCGCTATTTGAACTCGCAAGGAAAAAGTTTGTCATAATGACAGGCTGCATATAGTCAATAAAGCAATCTTATCCATTATCAGCTTGTAACCACTCTAATGTATTCATAAACTATGTAGTTGTGTTGTTGTAATCTGTTGATATGACAACCAGATAGATTGATCTTGCCACAAAAAAACTGAACTACTTTCTTATTGATTGCTAAGAAAACCATCTAAAACCAACTGGTAACTAATAGTCTGATCTCCAATTTGACTAATTTTTACCTGTCTTACCTGGCCAGGCTGGGACTAGCTAAAACCAGCTAAACATCACCTTGGCCAGGCTGAGAAAATAGAAATGCTGATAGATTTTCAATAGCAATTTCAGCAGTTTTCAAAATAGCATTTTTTTGTACATATAAAAAGCTACTTTTCCCCAACAAGTGAGACAACAACTAGCGAGACTAAATTTTACACCATGTGCTGTTATTGTCTTTGTTGAATGAGTGAACTGAGGAAATTTTGTAAATGTTTATATATAGCATTGGAAAGTCCTGGTTATGTTAATTTACCTCTTAAAACGTTATACAAATTCTGTCATTAATTACTTTAATATCACATCATTTTGCGCAAGTTTGTAGCTTGTAGTATTGCTAAACGTTTTAAAGGTTAGATTGTAAATTGTAAATGGTGATTAGCTTGTAGAAGTAGCTTCCTCAACACTTTTCAAATGGATTCATTACCCATTATAGCAGTCATCTAAAACAATCCAGTATTTATTTTGATGCCTTTATAGCAAAGAATGTATTTTGACAAATTTTGTGTACATTTCTCAAAGCTCTGAAAACCTTGCCATCATGCTGGTGCACCCATCTGAACCTGTGCATCAAAAACAGGAAACACCCAAATCAGATCACCTGACCGGCCCAAATAACTCTGAAAATGCTAGTCCAGGAGTTCTGTTAGGGAAGTCTTCCTCCCTTGGGGCTCGGTCAGACGTCATAACCTTCCTTAGGTAAGGCCACATTGCACAAATCATGTAATTCATGTTTACACACCTTATTCTTTGAAAGAGGTGTGATTGTGTCCTCATTAGCACCATTACTTACAGCAAATTCATCTGACTTTTCAGGAACCTGGTTAGGGCTAGAGCGAGGGCCATGGAAAAGACATCCAAACCTGGCTACAGATGAAGTCCTTACCTGGAGGAGAGATAGGAGTGCGAGCACTTGAACAAAAGATAACCCTTGTGCCACCTGGGGCAGCAGAACAAATATACGCTGCGATCTGGAAGCGTCATTCCTCATAGACAGTACTGTGGAAACAGAGCCTTTGAAGCATGGTTAAGACAGAATAGGAGTGATGAAGGCTTGTGAGATGTGAAGTTGAGGGCAAGTCAGACCTGAACACTGGGACTGCACAAAAGAGGGTTAGGTGTTATTGACAGTCCTGTAATGCAAACAGGACGTTAGCTAAGTGGCTATGCTAAAGCTACCTAACAGGATCATCGCTAGTCCAAAACACCAAGTTTGAACAGTCAGAGATGAAAAAGAGACATGCGAAGTGCTAATTCAAATTTAGTTGGAAGAGCACAGAATGTGAGAAACTGCAGTACTTCTACTATTTTTCTGTACCATTGGAGCTGACCATTTATAAATAAAGTTTCAAATTAAGTGTCATGCCAAAAGGGGTGGCATCTTGGGACACAGCAAATGGGTTTTTAAACACCCAGCTCATTCAGGAGCATTTAAGTTGTAATGTTATCAATGAAAATATATGGGGGTGTGATAAGTTATTTTCCTTTTTCTTGGCCAGGTTGGATAATGCTTGTTGTTAATGCTGGTTGCACAGCCATGCAAATCTTAGCTGGTGAAGATGGTTGACCAGCATAGTCTTTTTGGTTAAGCTGATTGCTCACAGAAGTCTTGGTTAAAAAAAAAGAAGAGCATTTTAAAAAGAGCAAGCTAACATTCCATGCTGGAAACAACATGCAAATTACAACATATACTGGTCAACAGCAATACTTGTGTTTCCTGCATGGATCTTTTTTCTGGGAATTTTTCTGGGAATACCACATATAAAGGTTGACCACTTTATATGGACTGTGCACTTGTTTTCACATCCATCCACCTTTAACAGTTATGTTGTTCAATATGTTGTTATAAACACAAGATAGACAATAGATTTAAACTTGACAAAAAAAGAAAAAAAAGAAGAAAAAAAAACCTTTCCTGGAGTACTTTCCTATTTATTGAATATCTGGAACATTTTAGAGAGCTAACAATGTAGTGTACACAAGATGTAGGAACTTTATAATTAATTTTGTGCTTTTAAATGTAATAACTTATATAATTTATTATTATGAGTTGCTCAATTTGCTTAGAATAGAGATAGATTCCTCTATGTATATCAGCAATATGTTTTGTTGCGATGTTTTATATTATGATGAAATTTATATATGCCATAAGTGATTTCAAATATACTCTGAATTGTTTTATGATGTGATATGACCTATCAAATTTGTTGTTAGCAAAAAATGCTAATTTTAAAATACCTGTTATTGTTATATTTTTGTTCTGTCCCTAATTCTGTGTCCTACTGAACTCTGTAACCCTGCAGTCCCACCAGCAGGAGTTGGACATTATCTATGAAAATAAAGAAATAGCCCACAATTACTCTTCATGTTAAAACATCCTTGTTATTATCTCTTGCATACGTAGGTTTGTATAATTGCCCTGGATCACTGCCTATTCCTCGGTTGACAAAAAAATCTTGGCATGAAAACTCAAAGGGTGTGTACATGGTTAAAAATTAATTCGTTTGAACACATTGACATGTTGTTGTGATGTGAAAGATAGACTCTTGTGGAACAGGTGAATTAGGCAGGAAGCTTACATGCGCATGGGAAAGAAACAGTGTAGACAATAGCAATGCGAGAACAGTCCTGGTTTCCATCTTCCTGTCATGATAGATTATATCGGCCAACAGTGCACATAAGGCTAGTTTCCAAAATCGAAGACCTTATCCTTATCCTGAGTATTTATACTCAAATAGTATTCTTATTTTTGGTCTAAGACTATGGTTCATCTAAAAAAAACTTGCACACTTCATTGTTATGTCTGCAGGTCTGCTGTATCATACCAATCCAGGCATTCAAATGTACAACATTTATTGCCATAAGGTCTCTCACCATGTCTGCTCATTTAAATGCATTTATGTGTGAGAAATGCAGCCACATAAATGGGCCGCAATGACTGATGGCGAGATAACTGCAATTTAACTGAGCACAATACCAAGGAAAACTTATATATTTCAACATTACATCATTGTGCTGGCATGCGAAGGCTTATAAAATTTGCTTTTAATCGTCAAATATTGAGCAACACAAGTAAAATAACCTGATATGGTTTAAGAGCAAAGCTGCCTTATAGAGGAACATTACACCCGGAAATAAAAAGCTTTCATTATTTACTCACCCTCTTAATTTTTTCTACTGGAGACTTGTTTAAATATAAGTAATTTTTTATACAAGTATAAAATAGTTATTATCACTCGTACACTATACTCCGAGTCTTCTAAAGTCACATGATAGATTTATGTGACAAACAAAGGTTTCTGAAAGTTATTTTCTGTAAATCTTGACTTCTACCTCCTCTCCTTTGCACGTTCATGAGCAAACAATTAATTTGTGTCAAATCTTTTCAATTTTGATTCGTTTCACAAAACCAGTCTGAATGATAAAGGTGCGGTCATACAAAACAAAATATGAACCACTGTGATACATTTGTGATGCTTAATTGCAGCTACGGGATGAGTAAATTATTACAAAATTGTCTTTTTTTTATTATTTATATTATTGGTGTATTTTTAACAGTGATGCCATTTCTTTTGAACACACAAACAATAAATTACAAGTTCACAAGGTTTATGCCTCCAACAATAGTGACATTTGAAACAATGGCAGCCGCTGTAGCGTCCATCTCTCCCTTGAGCTCAGCCTCAATGTTTCTCCCACTCGAAAAACAGGATGCCTTTACACATTCCATCCCAATCGCCACTGCATTAAGAGTGAGGAGAATGTCAGGAAAGGCACCTCAGAGGTAAATAAGAGGAAGCAAAATGAAGTATACGGCGGTTGAAAATGGAAAGCATAAAAACTGGCACGTTTTCTCTCCTTGGTCATACCTGCAGGCACGAACAATAGGGAGAAAATGTAAATGTTGTGTTTTTGATTGGCTGATTTAATTCCCCATGCATCTCAGAGAAGCTTCTGCTTCTGACCTGGTTAATCTGGGGTTAACCATCAGATGTCAAAGTTTTCTGTATCCAAAAACTCTCTGATTAATACTGTACTGAGATAACATCATTAGATAACCAGATAATCAGGAGATGTGTTTACGTAGCGTGATATCAGTAATTGCTATATGCTATAGGCTGTGATTTTTATGTAATTACTGTTACTGGGATCAATGCCCAGTTACATACCCAGAATGCCGATCTTGTGCCAGATTGTTCAATATGCAGCAGCTGATTTTGATTCATGGGAAATGTATGAACTACATGACATAGATGTTCCTGAAGTTAGAGAAGAAATGAACAAATAATGCTCAAGTCAAAATGGTCACTTTAATTGAATTTCTTTCATCTTTTTACTCAGTGTTACTGAAAAGTTTATGCATACTGACTTGGTATTGTAATCAATTTGTCCCTCATTTTTGACTTACAGTCAGTACATAATAATAATAATAATAATAATACATCAATGTACACTACCGTTTAGGGTCTTTGTTTTTGTTTTTGTATTTTTTTTTTGAAAGCAGCTTCTTATGCTCACCCAGGCACAATGTATTTAATCACAAATACAGTAAATCAAATTGTGAAATATTATTCTTATTTTTTTCAATGTTGTAAACAATTGTGCCGCTTCATATTTGTGGAAACTGTGAATAGCCTCTTGTATAGTTCTAACCAAAAATACTCTACATCCTTACATCATTCTTGTTGGAGACCTTTCAAAATACTGAAATAAAAAGCATAGATTCCCATAAAGTAAATTGTCATGAGCATTCAGATCATAGAAGGACTGAGTCACTCATTTCAGTCACAAAGAACTGGTCAGGGGAAACATTATTGTCAGGGGTTTAGCTATTTTTTTAATTTATTTTTTTACAGCCATACTGAACTCATATTAAAGTGATGTAGTGATGAATTTTCTCATTTTGCCAGTAATTTTAGCAGATGAGGAAAAAGGTTAATTTTAGACTCTGCTCACACCAGTCGCTTGTCCCTATGGTACAGTTTTGTCTAAGGTATATCATTAGTCAGATCCCCGTTTGACAGTCCCATTGTGAAGCAGGAGCCAAGTTATCGTTCCAAAGCATTTGTCAAAGCCAGTGTTTACATACTGTGGCACTGAACTCAATCAACCCCTTTCACTTTTCTCGCTCACGTGTGAGTCTCCACAACAGGAAGTTGCTATTTCCTGTATAACACAAACAAACAGTTCTTCCTAATTACAGAGTCCGCTTTCCAGTAAGCACCTTTTCATCAATTTGTGCTGTCTGGTGTCTGATGAAATATCTCTGCAGTGCTTGAGGGTTTGAAGTAAATGAAATTAACTTACTATCAATAAATCACTATTGCACCTCTATGCAAACATACCAGCAGGCAAATTTATCAGTAGCTGTCAAAAAGGAATACAATTACGATTCTGTCATCCTTTACTCACCCTTGTGTTGTTTTGAACCCCTATGATTTTGCAACTGTTGAACACAAAAAGAGAAATGTTATGCTCCCTACCACACAATTGAAGCATTTAGTGACCAGGGGGCTGTCAAGCAGACCCCTGGTCACTGTATGCTTTTATTCATGCTATTTATTTCATGGTTTAATTTTTGTGTTATGTTTTCCTTTAAGACTTTAAACATACATTTTTGTACATTTAGTTTTTGTCAGTTTAATAAAAACAGATTTTCTAGATTTGTTTTAAATAGATTGTACTTCAGTTAAGAAGTTATTTAACTACTAATATTTAACTGGGGCTCGTGTAAAAAGAGTCTAGTGACGCCCTTGTGTCAAACAAGTATACCGGTATGTGCCTTTTAAAGATGCATGAAATAGCAAAAAAAATAATAATAACTTGCAACCAATGTGAATTTGCTTTTAATGTTCCACCTCCCTGAAATTAGTTAAGTAATTTTTATAGCACACACAATCAACCAATAATCATTTGAATTATCGTACCGGTGCTAATGTTGATATATTTGATCAGTTAAGACACAAGGAATCTGCCCCAAGGGAAATTAGACATGGTTCAGGTGTCTCATGATATATGAGTCTCAGACTCTGACAGTTCAGATTGGTAATGTCTTCAATAAATTATTAACATTATAAACCAGCGCTCCCTAGTGTATAATAATAGGTTATCAATAATTTGACTGTATTCAGATAGGGTGTTCAAGACACATTGTTTATATCATATACCTTGTGGGTTAGGGTTAGGGTTAGGGTTAGGGTTCGCAACTCTGTTCATAGCTAATTTTCTCTTAACAGCATATAACTTCACTTCCTTCAGTCATTCATTGCAGTGAGGGATGCATAAGAAACAGATATGGCAGAACTCTAAATAAAAACTGTGAGAACACAAAGAATTCCCCTCCCCATGTATGAAAATGTCACCAGTGTGCGTGTACCCTGGGGTATATTGAGTATGAGGAGCAGCAGGTGCAAGGGGGATACAGCATCTGGGATTGATTTGAGGCATTTCATGGTGAGGCATTTTTGGGTCAAATAATGTTTTCAAGCCTGAAACTGACCTATAGCTCATTATTCCCAGATTTTAGGAATGGACATCTGTGGGGAAAAAAAGTATATGCTGTGTGGTAGAGAGACCTCCAGAATGTGTCCACTAAACACAGACATTCCAGCACATTATACTTGCTACACTGTCACTGCATTATTACTGAGCTATTAATAGAACAGAATGGAGGAGGCTCTTCAGCAAGTATCCACATGCGGTCCATGACACTGTTCACATCAGCAATCTGATACACTATGAGGCGGTTTCCTGGACAGGGTTTAAATTAAACCAGGAGATAGGCCTTAATCTACAATAATTAATCATATCTTTAAAAATGGCTTTCTGAAACACAGATTGATTACAGATTACTAACACCTGGACTATGGAGTCCTGAGCTAAAATAAACGGCTAATATGTATTAGCATGAGTTTGCCAATAAAACATGGAATAAATCAAGAAAAGCATAAAACCTATGAAGCCCCTAAAGGGATATAGTGAACAAGAAAAAAATATACATATAGGAGGGGAAAAAAATGCTTTTGTGTTCTCTCGCAAATGGTTTTGTTCCCCTTGACGCATAACGCATGAACAGAGAGACTAATATTAGCGTAGACGCCATCCTTCTTATGATGTAACAAGTACATCAGGATTTATGGGAAGTGTTCCTGCTTCCGGCTGACCTAATCTATGCAGCCTAACATTGAATTACAGCATTACAATAATCTAGCCTTGATGAACTTGATGAATGCATGAACTAACTGTTCCGCATTTTGAATTGAAAGCATATGTCTTAATTTAGATATATTTTTAAGATGGAATAATGCAGTTTTACAGATGCCAGAAACGTGGCTTTCAAATGAAAGATTGGTATCAAAGAGCACACCCAGGTTCCTAACCGACGACGAAGACTTGACAGAGCAGCCATCAAGTGTTAGACAGTATTCTGGGTTAATACGTGCAGTGGTTTTTTGCCCAATAATTAGAAACTCTGGGGGTTTTATTTCAGAATTAAGTTGTAGGAAATTACAAGTCATCCAAATTTTTATATCAGCTATGCATTCCGTTAATTTTGTGAATTGGTGCGTTTCGTCGGGGCGCGAAGAAATATAGAGCTGAGTATCATCAGCATAACAGTGAAAACTAATTCCATGCTTCCTATGATATCTCCCAAGGGTAGCATGTACAGGGTGAATGGTAACGGTCCTAGTACTGAGCCTTGTGGTACTCCATACTGAACTTTTGATCGAAATTACATCTCCTCATTTACTGCTACAAACTGATAACGGTCAGTATGATTTGAACCATGGTAGAGCAATTCCACTAATGCAAACATAATTTTCGAATTATTTCGAGTAATTTCAAGAATGTTGAGGTCGATGGTGTCAAATTCAGCACTAAGATGCAGTAACACTAATAGAGAGATACAACCATGATCGGATGTGAACTCTAATGAAAGCAGTCTCAGTACTCTAAATCCTGATTAGAAATCCCCACAGATACCATTTCTTTCTAAAAAGGAACATAGTTGTGAGGATACTGCCTTTTCTATTAATTTTGACAGAAAAGGTAGGTTTAAGATCGGCCTGTAATTGACTAATTCTTAGAATCAAGTTGCATTTTTTAATAAGAGGTTTAAAAGTTAAATAGCCAGCTTAAAAGTTTTCGTTTCATATCGTGACAAAGATTAATTAATGATATTAAGAAGAGGATCTATGACCTCTGGAAGCATCTCTTTCAATAGCAGTCGGTATGGGTCTAACATACATGTTGTTGATTTAGATTATTTAACAAGTTAAGACAATTCTTCCTCTCTTATAGCAATGAATGGATGACATTTTTCCTCAGGGAGACTACAATGTCTGAGGCATTCGCCTGATCTAACCAGACCACTGTTAGATACTTTTAGGTACTATTACAGTAATATTTTATTTTTACTTTATTTACTTTTTTGCATTTGTTGAACTACCAGTTGACTTTTTCGCAACACGGTATGTTCAGCACCCTTTGTACGTTATAGCAACTTGTGTAACGTTTCTGTACATGATTATAAAAGCTATACATTATCAAACAGATTTTTGTCTACACTGACCCCTGTTTTCATAGATCTGAACAAAGTGCGTACACCTTTATCAGAGCATAACCAGTAGCCTGGATGACTTTACAATACCCATATAAGCAATTAGCAAACAGCAATGCAGCTTCTAAAGGCTGTGTAGCACGAGAAGCACCAGCTAGAGAAAAACAGCATGTGGTCATTTCCATGGTTGATTATTGCTGGACAAAATAAAGTTAACATTATCGCCCACTGTTCTAGTCTGAAATGTTAAACAAACAGAGGATCATAATTTCGAAGTTCCATGGAACATGTTTGATGGGTTGAGTTTTTCAACCTCTCGCCAGGAATGAGGATGTGGACCAACCCCGGCCCTTCCAGCTTTGGTGGTTCATTGATGGATGTCGTGCTCATCTCTGCATTTTTCTCCTTGGATTTTTGTGTTAAGTTTGTATTCTATAGTTGGATGTCTTTGACTTTCTGAATTATCACTTCAGCCTCCACAGGTGGAAAACAGTAAATTTGTCTTAGAATATGTCAAGCTTTGAAAAGAAGCTCTGCATTAATGGATTATCATGTCATAGTTCACATTTCACCTTTTTCAAAATGCAGAACACCTTGTTTTGCTAATCATTATCGTTTAAAACTATTGTTATCGCCTCAGTCATACAAGGCGTTGTCAGCTAATAGATGAACTTTGATTTATTATGTTGAGTAACTGTGAATTATAAAATGATCATGCATGACTTCGCAAAAAAATTGCACATATAAGTGTCTAGATTACCAAATGAAGTTATGCAAAATATGTAAATTTTATGTAACATTTTCCTCACTTCATTACTGATGTGGATCTAGATAAGCAGTTCAAATCCTAAAATCATAATGATCTTCCTCAATTAATGTGTCACCTCTGTTCTGGGTTTTAGTTTTGATTGCATTGTTTCCAGAAACAATAAAGAAACATGGGGGGAACAATATCCCATCGGAAATAATCCAGCTGCCGGAATCCATTTCCCCACACGTTTTATTTGTAATAAATTTATTAGGAAAGCTCTCTGAAACATGTGATATCGCACAGGGTTTTCCCCAAGTTTATTTCAACACTCTATTTTTACAAATTATTCTTATGGGCCACTTTTTTTGTTGTTGTTGTATTATTATCAAATTAAAAAGCCCCTCTATTACCACTTCTCCAGAGGTTCCACTAGATGGCAGTACTCTGTTACTACATATACCCTGGATTAATCACTTTTAGATGACAACACTAACATGAAAAACCTGCATTTTTCATTTTGGTGTAGTTAAACGTTTTTCATGTGCATTTTCCCTTTTATGCACACTATACTGCATAAAATTTCACATACAGATGAAACTAAAAAAAATTGAATATCGTGCAAAAGTTCATGTATTTCAGTAATTCAAATTAAAAGATGAAACTAATATATTTAGTATAACTATACATATGGATGATTATACTTTTCAGAGGGCCGACATTTCTGTTTAAAATCCTTTTTATATATATTTTTTATTTCATGTAATATTCTAATTTGGGGTTTTCATAAGCTGTAAGCCATAATCATTAACATTATAACTTTTGCACGATATTCTAATTTTTTGAGTTTCACTTGTATACCAATTTCACATAAAGCTGTTTTCTCGAGTGATTTTCTGCTGTGGTATTCCACCCAAAAATTCCACCAAACATTCTACACCTAAAAAATCCACAATTGATGTTCCAATTGCTTCTGACTGTAAACAATGTTGTAAGTATTGCTAAAAAAAAAGAACTATATGTAAAATTACAAACAATGTCAGAAGTTTTGTTTTGTTTGGATGCATGACAAGTTAGTCTGAAGTGCATATGAAAGTGTTTTGGGGATATCTTAACAGCCACAGAGTAGACTTAGAACTTTTATAGGTAGCCTACTATATTTCATTGTAATAAATTATTCTCTCTTTACCCCAATATATCGTGTCTCATATAGCCTAATATTACATTTAAGACCATTCATCTTTAGGCTATAGCCTTAATTGATGACAAATATTTAAAATGATTGCCATATTCAGTACGCCTAGACTAATCTGTATTAGAATACACATTACGTGCAGGGCGAACAATTCAACTTCCGTAAAAGAATAAAAACATTCAAAAATGTCTTGTCGTTGCTTAGCTTTGCTTTAAAATGATTCGCACACGGTTTCACACCGAAGTGAACGATAAGATATCGTAGTTTTTTTTTCTAAATTAACAATTCACTACAACACCATAACAATACAAATAATAAACGCATAAACACACCAAATATTCACATGCATTCAACATTTAAACTATAATAGTGGAATGAGTTGCATTGGTTCGCTTTCCCCTGAAGCGCCTCATGGGTAATGTAGTCAATTATGTTGAGGCAGACAATAGAAGCGGACAAAGATTCTTCAAACTGCAAACTACAATTACCATACTTCTTGTCCTTCGATTTCCGGTATCTTTGGCAAAAGTTTCAATGGGGGTTGGAAAAAGAGAGTGAGGAAAAAGTATCCGTGTTGTCTTGTACATGAAGTGAAACTAGACGGGGGAAGAGGAGGGCCAGTGCCTTAGACGTAATAGGGCAAGGTAAGAGATGTTACCTATCAACCAGATGATGCACGCGCCGGTTAATCGCATTGGAAAGAATTGCGTTTCAATGCAAAAATTTTTTTTAAGTTTTATGCACAAAGGTACTCGTGCTCATACAACAATTTATTTTCGTCATAGGCAAAATTGTTTTCCTCCAGAAATACAGCCAATCGTGTGTTTTTATTTATTATGAAAACAAAAACAATGCGTTAATTTTGTGATCAAAGTTGCGGGGCTGCGCTCATCGTGATGCTCATCTTTGCACGCTTGCGTTCTGTTTTTTTCTTCTTCCCCAAATTCCATGCATTAAATGCATGTAATAAGCACTAGGAACGGTGCAAATGCCATTTAGTCTGGGATTAGTTTCTGAAAAGATCACCGAATAACATGAGAATATTTGCCGTTATGATGATCAGTTGACTTTTCAGCAACGCGCGAGAGCTGTTTTTACAAATCCGTAATTGTTGACGGGGGTTTCTAAAGGGAAACATGTATAGAGCATTTTAATTTAACAGAACGTTCCCAATGCCTTCTGAATGTATCTCCGCTCATTTCCATGTCCACTTGAAAGACGTGCGATGAGCAGTGAGCACGCGGGTCAACTCGCAGTGAGCCTTTCGCATACCGCCTGTTTTTTGTCTATTGTTACTCAAAATCTAACGAAACCGTTTACGAGAGCCGGTGTCTGTCTGATCCTTATCATATGCAGAGTCTGATCTCGTCAGCTTGCGCAACATTGAGGAAGATCCTTATAGCATCTGACTTCTTTGTGCACGAGTCGTTTTGATTAGCTCGGAGCTCCATCAGATCGAGCATCACTCATTCATTGCTCGAGTGAAGCTCAAATTTCTCTGGTGTGTGCATGAGTGAAAGATTGAGATGGATTGCCGGTTGCAAGGTAGGGTAAAGGGCAATTGTTAAGCTATTTAATAATATTATTAAGAAATGTTCCTGTTACTCAGTGTGGTTTTGCAGACCATCTTATTGGACTCGCATTGGTATTACCTCGAGGAGGACACAAGTGATGACAAGAACGTGTTTAGTGGAATATAGAGCATGTTATTTTGGACACGGAGACATTAAAAAAAAAACAGGAGCCACAAATGAAAATGTTTTTTTTTTCTTTATGACAACTTTGATTATGAACATAACGTCAGTTGTACAAAATGTACACTTAACAAATCTTTAGTTAGAGTCATTAATGTAAAATGTTGTTTTATGTATTTTCTCTATTAGCCTACATGGATCCCCTGGTTGATCCCCGTGGTTCTAGATGACAAGATTAGGCTATATTTTGTAATTAGTAGTTATTTAAATAGTTATCATGTTCCAAATTGAAATTTATTTGTTTAAACTCTTTGGTGTAATATATCGTTTTATTGGAGCATAGGCTACATCTAAATTGTTTCTACGGAGAGATGTGTAGGCTAGATGTTGAAGACATGAATTGTTTTTATTTGGGAGGGATGTTGATAGAACGGAAAGGAGACGCACACATAATTTTTACTATCAGAAGAAAATTCAGCTTGAATTTCAAAGTGTGAATCGTATCATATATAATCGTATTTTACTGGACTGGAATACTTCTACCCCTTTGAGAAACGTGTTTTATTCTGTTGATACTTTTGAAAAGGTTTTTAACCAGGTTCCAAGTCTTAAGGTTTTATTTTTTAAAATAATTAAACCTGGCTAACCTGGTCTAAATTTCCTTTAAGTTGCAAATTATGTCTTTTCATTTGCTTTTTGCATATTGATGGCTTATGCGAATGTGTATTGTCTATGTATTATTATTTTTTTGTAAGTTCTTCTGTTACAGTCTGTTTCACACTGCATGCACAAGCAGTATGCGTAACTATAACAGCAGGTTCGTGTTGTACTCTCACACTGTGGCTTTACAGAAAATAAAGTGATTTCTGGGTTACTGCATTTTTTTTTAATGACCCGTACTTTATGCAATGTTTATCTGGGGTAGGCCATTGAGATTTATCCTCACCAGTATGTAAGGGGGTAGCTTTTAACTGTCAGTCAGATGCAACCTGATCTCATTTGAAAATGTAACATTTTTATGAGGTGACGATTTTGTATGAATTTGTACGATGTGATCTGTACTGGGAATGCTGATGATTAATCAACGATCGATTAATTGTCGATAATAATGTATTCGATTAATCTTAGCGATGGTCGATTAAACAAGGTCATCATGAGGTGTGTGCGTATTGTGCAAAACACGTGCAACAGACACAAGGAAAAAGGAAGCGAGCTTGCCTTTGTTCCGTATAGTAAATGTATTAATGTCTTCAAGCCATGCAATGGATTAGGTAGGCTTGCCATTTATTTCAAAACATAATTAACCAAGGGTTCAAAAAACCCTACAAACAAGTGATTTTACTGAACATAAGAACTACTAACCAATCCAAGCGCGCTCCATCTGTAAATCAGTTTATGATTGGTCTCTTCACACAATGGTCCCTAACCATTGGCGGGGCGTAAGATTATACAAAAAACGTACATGTGATTGAATGAATTCTTACGAATTAGCCACCAATTCAACAAAACTTGAAATGGTTACGAATTGCCACGCGAATGTGTTTCACTCAGCTTGACCACTACACATCATCCATTTCTGATTGAGTTGATTTGTATCCAGGAGATCCCCTCACTCAATGCAGTTTGCCAGCTATCAGGATTAAGTTCAGATTCAGATTCTTAGTTTACTGGCGGGAAATGGAGAGTGCCTTTTCTACAACTCTATAAAACAGTTTCTCATTAGGAAACAAGGATTGACGTACTTTCCTTGGAACACAACTTGGTCAAGGTTGTGTGTGTGTTGTTAGTTTCTTAGGCTACGTACAAGATGGAATGAGAGGAGGGCTGAATTTGGTTCGGACTGGTGTTTTGGGCTCCTTGGAATGTGGGCCACTGGTCCCTGGGGTGAGCGGAGCTTTTCTGGGGCAGGCGTGGCTATGACGTACAGACGGTTCGGAATGGGGACGTACAGTACTGCCCAGTCATTCTGAAGGAAGCCAAGGGTGTGATATGCGGTCTGGAGATAGGAAATACAGGTCTCGCTTCATAGTTCCCTCAACGGAGCTCTTGCGTTCTGGTTGAGGTCTCGGCCAGAGAGGTAGGCCAACTTCTAGAGTGATTTCTGAAATTACAGTAAGATTGCGTTTGGGTTACATTGGTGAATTGTAAGTTCACCGTGTTCTGTCTTCCCCACACAGTTGGCAAAAGTTTGTGAAATCAAAACTCTCCATTGACCTCCAGCTCATGTAACGATTTTTTCTCTTATCCATTGGCAGCTGTCTCAGCCCAAAACTAACCACACGAGCCAGCCTTGACACGCAGAGGTGGGATGCTATTTAAAGATCACACAAGCGTACCAGCTGCTCCCATTTCCATGCTACGTAATTGAATCAGCGCATCCAGTTAAAGTACTCGTCCTTAGATTTGAAAGTTCTGTTTATAGAAAAGGACTCTACTTTCTGTCATCCTTTCTTCTTTTCTGTCAGTTTGGAGAATCAACCATGTGGTACTACAGGCAGCTTGATGTAGGACACTAAACCCATTTTTTTTATGTGTGTTAAGCTATTCTTAGGCAGTCAAGTTATAGGCCTAGTTTTGTACATGAGAGGGTGGTGCCGTAGTGTCACTCTAACAGCGAGCTTTGGGATGTGTTTGAACATGCCATCTGCTCTGATACAATTTCCATCATTGTTTAATTGTGTCAGTCATTAAAGTGACATCAGACGTCATTTTTGGATTGGTCCAACAACTGACTAGTCGATCAGTGAAGTTTTATGTATCCCAATGTTTGATTATTTCCCTAGGTGTTCTTTTGGAGGTATTTTTTAAGTGACTGTGCTCTTAAAAAAATCTTCATAAAAGCCTAGCCTACTTTAAAGCACCATTCCTGCAACCATCCACATTTAGACAGAAGTCTTTGGTCATTGCATTCTGCATTACGTTTCATGTTATTTTTGGATTATCCATGAGTGTTAACTAAGAAATTATTTTTTTATCTTGTCTTGTGCATTTTTCAAGTCTTTTTCATTTCATCTCGCTGTTTGTCTTTTATGTATTTTCTTATGTATAAAGGACAGATTGTCTGTGTTAGTCTATAGTTCACAGGTTTTCAGACTTTTTTGGGTCACCAAGTAAGTATGTTGATCCCTTTGCAAGGGATGTCCCTTTCTAAAATATAAAGGCAGCTCTGTATTTATTTTCATATATATAAAGAAATACCAATTTTAACTGAAAATATTTTAAACGTTTAATTTTTTAAAAAGTATTTCTTTTAAAGTGCCCTTATTATGCCTTTTCAGATATTACCTTTCATGTAGTGTGTAATATAGCTGTTTGTGAATAAAAAAGGTCTGCAAATTTTTAAAGATAATTGATTCTAAACTGTCAAACGAGTCGTTAGTAATTCCAGTCTTCCGTATTTTACATATATAACAATGCAACACATTTGCATAATGACCACCTATGGTCTTCATTGGCTGCACGCGACATGAACAATGTCTACTTTGACCCGCCCTTGCCTCAAACACCGTAGGTGGTTCGTGTTGTGTACATGGCGAGAAGGCGCTGTTCTCTGCTCTGCAAAAGCAAATTCTCTATGTAAACACTTCCAAAGGATGAGGATGTGAAGAGTCACTGGTTAAATTACCTCAGCGATGCAACAGCAGTATAACCTTTTGACGATTGCTTCTCAAATCTCTGTGAGGTTTAAGTGGAATTTACTAAATGCTTCTCCATTAAAGATGGGATACCATTTCTTTATTTGGACCAACTTTCTACTCAGAATTACAACCTTTTAGAATTTAGATTTGTGTTTTAGATTGTGTAGGTCTCCGGCTAAATCATGTTACTGTCTTACTGAAATTGTTCTGCTAATCAGCTGTGGGCACGCTGTTACCTAAAATGATGTCCATAAATGCAGATTGTCTGTTGTTTTTACTACTTTGAATAATGATAAAGGATGGAGCAAGATTTGTTTCACAAACTTTAATGTTACATCACTCATTCACGTTAGTGCTCTTGTTTGTGCACTGTTATTGATACAGTTAATGATACAGTTCCCGCTAATGCCCCGCAATAAATGAGAAATATACACATTGGTTTGTTGATGGACATACTCTTGTTAATGCTGATGGTGAGGAATGAGTTACAACATCTCATAATGTACGACAAACTAAGTAGCGTCCTGCTCAAGTCGTCCTTGCGATGGAGGTTTGGTTGAATAACTAGTTCTTCCAATGTTTCATCATCGGACTTGTGCAAATTGAAATGGCAAAATCGGCGTACAATCTCTGAGCTTTATGGCCTCCGGAGCTAAGGTATGGTAATATCTCTTTTTGTAATTCAGTTTTTGCCATGAAGATAGCCACAGAGGCTGACATGGCTTTAAATAAGAATTCTGATACTTTGAGAATCTTTGAAAAATGTGGTGATGTGCAATGGATATTATGATAAAAGTTTTTTGACCTTTGATGCTTGTAAACCTGTTGAAGTAGGAGTCCTCCAAAACAAAATTAGGCACCTGTAAAATAATATAATAGGGGCACTTTAAGTTTAAACTATAATTTTTTTTGTTTTTATCTCATCTGTCAATAGAATAATATAATTTGTGAATAATCTCATGAAATATGACCAGGCAGTTTTAGAATTTCTTTTTACATTTCTTTTTATTTAATTAATTAATAATTTTTTTATTTAATCTTATTTTATTTACCTTCTGGCCAGACCCCAGTTTGAAAGTCTAGTCAACCAGGCAAACCACTTTTGATTTTAAAGATATGTAGTTTTGCACTGCCGTTCTTAAAAACCAAATGAAGAGGTTGTTTGGATGTTTTGTTTCTGGCATAATAGTATTTTTGTTCAGAGCATGGAATGGCCTTGGTGTTCACACATAGAGGTTCTGAAGGAGAGCGAGACATCAGAGACGAGTAGATTCGAATAGTGTGAACATCTGTTATATTTCTCCTCCAGATTTTTCCTGCTCGGCGATTGAATTTGATGGTAAGAAACACTCACCGTAAGTGACGTGCAAAACTAAGTGAAATGACCTTGTAAAGTAATTCTTCCAACGTATTTCCATCTAAAGCTAATTTTATTTTATTTTGCTTTTATATCATTAATGGGGCAGCACGTTTGGTACCACACTTATTTTTCCATGTTTCATTTACAGTAAGGATTTTAGTTCCCTGAGCACACATCCTAAATGGTGCAAGACACAGGCTGAGGAGTTAAGCACCCAAAGAAGAAATAGGCCAGTTACATCATTTTTTCACACTTCATGTCCCAAGGGAAGCAGCGAGGGTGTGTGTGTGTGGGTGTGTGTTTGTTTTTGTGATATATGAGGACCAAAATGTGTATAATGACATGCATATTACACTGGTATTACAACTTATACGTGACTTATGAGGACATTGCATGAGTACTCATATTTCAAATAGTTTAAAAAACAATGTTTTTTTAAAAAATGTAAAAATGCAGCATGTCTCCTGTGATGGGTAGGTTTAGGGACAGGGCAGGGGCAGTATAAGGGGATAGTATAGTTTGTACATTATAAAAACCATTACGCCTATGGAATGTCCTCATAAATCAGAAAAACAAACGTGTGTGTGTGTCAGTCAGGGATTAGCATGTGTTAGGTATCACCAAGTGTCAGGTTCTTGAGGTGACACTCTTTTTGCATCTGGGAATATGACAACATGCACACTCTCTATTCCCGTATTATTAATTTATTATAGTGGCTTTTATAAATTCAGGTCATATTCACATTCATCTCGCCAACACTACACACGTGAATTTTGCATGCATACACTTTTTAAGGAAGTACCCTGCACATCGTTCCAGTTTGCGGTCCAGGGGTGTGAGAATGGATTTATCTGAGACACACACATCTGCTCCCCGTTAAGGCACTGAAGTGTCTCCAATTCATTCTCTTGGCTCTTTTGCCCATCCAGCACATATTCCTAAGCCATTCCCCATCAGCATGAAGCCACAGCAGCAGCTTTTTTTCAAATTGAATGTGAGTAGTGTGTGAAATAGCAGACAATATGCAATGAGAGTATTATGCTACATGCCTGATTAAAATTTAATGTTTAATTCAGTGAGTGGGATCCATTTATCAGTTATTTTGAAAGGTAATTTTTATTGTTTTTTTTACATTTGTCAGTTAATGGATGTATATCAGTTGATATTGAATATTTAATTGTGAATGTTCATTTCCCTATTTTACACTTGGATAAACTTAACCGTTATCTAACACTCACTTAAAGGTAATCTTTTAATTACACGGTTGTCTGAAATCTATAATGTAATATGTTTTAATGCCTAACTGTAGTTAAAATATTTTAGTGTTATTATTCATTTATTTACAGAAAAGTGTATAAAAGTTGTATAACATGGCTTGAGGAGAATGTCTTGTTCTTGTAGTTTTGAGAATTCAAACTGTTGACTAGCCACAGTTAATGTAGTTACCTAGGCATGGAAACCTAAAAGTCCATAGCTAGTTTGTTGCAGTGGCTAGACTATGATTACATGGGAGGATTGATTATTTGATGTATGCATAGCTTTGTGGTGCGGAAATGGCGGAAATGTAGGCATACAAAAAGGATTGATATTACCCTGTAGTTTTGATACCGCAGTCACAACTAACCACTTGGCCCTAAACAAGAATGTAAGGTGACATGCTTCAAAATCATAAATTAAAGCATAGGTATGCACCTTAAAGGCAGGGTAAGTGATTTTTTTCCAGAATTTTTTTTTTGTTATGCTTGTTGAAAGTTTCTTCACATCCTGATAGCAATCAAAAATAGTGGTGGAACGGATCACAAAATTTGCCAAAATGAAAAAAAGTCATCAAAAGTCAGTCAGGTTATACAAGTCAGTGCTTTTTAAGTTTGTTCATTATTATTGTAAAGTTATGTTCTTTGAGACATGAGGTAGTTTAACACAGTCTCTCGTAACGCTTTTCTCATGGCTGCTGTACACGTTCATGTGTTTTGGAGGAGGCGTGGCTTTCGAGAGCGCTCTAAAGGTAGGGTGGGATCTTTCAAAGCTAGCTCGCTATTGCTAGCCTCTGCGAAAATTGGATACCTTACCATTCAGCCGGGTCCACACTGACTGTACGATTTGTAGTAGTCCTTTATGACTGTTGCTTGTCAGACCTACGAACATGATTCCAGCTGTAATTCATGTCACACTGTGGTATCTCAGTTGTCATTAATGTCAGACTGTACGGCAGTCGAGACGCGTTAAAAACAGACACACGCAGGAAGCCTAATCCAAAGTTTTACATCATCAATCAGTGACACATTCGGTGACTGTAAGCTGTATTTACATGCAGGATAGAAGTGGGGGCTAGCAAACAAAAACAATTTTTAGCGTTAATTTTGATCACGGCTTTTCTTGAAAACGGAGATGAACTGTGTGGAGAAAGTGGTGGTCTGTTGTTGTCTTTTCTCTTGTTTGGTCTCCTGATGGTCATCATTATTTCAGCTGTCACCAAACATGTCAAACTGCTATTAAAGACTTTAGACTTGGGCGTAGAATCAGATGAATCTCAGAATTTGTCTCGACGACCAAATCGTGGCCATAATTGTACAGTGTGAACCCAGCTTTAGATTTATGAAGATCAATTTTGTTATTGTGAAAGGCTGCTTGATTTTTCATAGGAATGAATTGGAGAGCATGTTGCACATATTAGTATTCCAGCTGCCTGGTCACTGCATCGTCGCAGCAGTATACCATGTTGTTCTCAATGAGATTTGCATAAGGGGCAGCGTGGGCTCCCTGCAGACGAGCTTTTTATAGTGTGTCCACATTCGCAACAACAAAAGCAATACACTTTTCTCTAAGAGACAAATGAAATATATTTTCTTTTCCTCATCCTAAAAGAACAGTGTAATAAGAGAACACTAGCTTTATAATCAGGGGTGATGCAATGTTTTTTGCCCTTTATATCAAAATTAACCGCAATTGTACATTTGAAACTTCTTTATAAAACTTAAATTACCAAAACAAAAGCAGGCACTTTAAGACTTCTCTTTTACATGTTCTTTTTATTTTTACTTGCTTTTCTTAATGTTTAGTTTAGTCTAATGTGTGCTTTAGATTTGATCATACAGCCCTCAAGGAAGTCGCAAACCAAATGACCATGGTTTTAGGATTATTTTGGTGTCTGAAACCTCAAAAATGTGAGGCTGCAGGGGATAATGATCATTGCTGAAGCAGGCTGCTTAACTCTAGCAATGCCTGTCTCATGTTTACTGCATTCCTGCCTGCTTAATGTACGTATTCAAATTCTGTAAAACTTATTGTAAAACGTCATGTTAAGGGACGTACCAGCATCCATGATTGAGCCTCAGTAAGCTCCAATAACTTTATTACTGCAACATGGTTGATTTAATAAATGTACGTGTGTACAAAATATTGCTGTTTACTACTACGAATTATGATAATGGATTTAGGTTTTAATTTTGGTGCATCCCTATTAAAATTATTTTTTCTTTTTCTTTTTGTTAAAAACAATGTGAAAACATTGTTTATTTTAGATTTTTGCAGTATTATGGTTTATTCCCATTTAAAAACAAATCCTTTCCAAGCCTTTTTCAGAGCAAATACATCAATATCAGGGTCATCGATTATTTTTTATTTGAAAGAAATTAATACTTTTATTCAGCATGGGTAAAATAAATTGCTTCAAGATTCTTCAAAGAATCATAAAAAAAAAAAAAAAGTATCACGGTTTCCACAAAAATATTAAGTAGCGCAATTGTTTTCAACATTGTTGATAATAATAATAAATGTTTCTTGGTGCAGTAAATCAGGATATTACAATGATTTCTGATGGATCATGTGACACTGAAGCCTGGAGGAATAATGCTGAAAATTCAGCTTTGCCGTCACAAGAATACATTTCATTTTAAAAATAAGTTCAAATAGAAAATAGTATTTCAGAATATAACTGTTTTTACTGTAGTTTCAATCATACAGTATAAATGCAGTTGACCCTTCAACGACAACCCTCCTCTCTCTGTACATAAAACTCTCTATACATAAAAAAATACACTGTATGGTTCCCCTACCTGTTTCATTTTAGCTGATTGGCGCTGACTTGTGTCAGCTTGTTTTTGTTTTTAAATAAGACGTATCTCGCAAACAACATTAGCCGGGCTCAGGTAAATGTCGTGCAGTCTTCTGCTGTTCTTATCTTTCATTGTGACGAAGCAGAAGTCGAAGTGCTGTGAGACTGCTGTCCGTCTGCATTCAGTTTAATCGATCAATGCCCCTGGAGATATTCATTAGCATTTCTATCTCTAGCTCTCTCTCCTCCATTCATCCATCCTCCACTTCTACTGACAGTCCATTACAGTCTGATGTGCCCTGTCTGTTTTGTGTATCCATCTGTAAGACATTCGCTCATTTTATTTGCCTGTTATCTATCCTTTCCATCAGCGCCTTTTAGATAATTGCCTGTCTTCCGTTTGTGGTCATTCCTTCTGGTCTTTTCTCAAGCTCGTCTTGCTATTTTAAACGAACCATTAGTTTTGTCCCAACAATTGTGCAGCCTGGAGGTCTGACACCTGCTTTTTAAAAATGTTGAATGAAGTTCTTGCCTCCTTAATGGTGTGAGACTTGCGACTAATCAGTGTAGGAAGTAGGAACAACCGAATCTTTTTTTTTTTTTTTTTTTAAGATTGGAAAAGACTACACTTGAAGTAAAATAACAAGCATCATTCCTAGCATATGAAGCGGTCTTGGACTGAAGCTTTCAAGAACGATGAGAGTACTTGAGAATGGACAGTTTACTGATCGCTCTGATGAACCTGTGATCACAGCGAGTGAGGATTTGAAGAGATGTTTGGTCTCAGCTGACCTCCGATCAAGTGAGTTATACATATTATGTATCTATATTACAGGAAACCCCTGGAGATGAGCGAATGCGCCCTGTCCGCTGGTCTGAACCCTTGATATAGACGAACAGAGGCACCACGGACGACCATCAATGACCTTCACCACTGTACGTCTGCGCATTCATTCTGAGTAAATTCTGTTTTGAAGCTCCCATTTGGTGATTTCAAGAAAGTGATTTCTGTGTCCTTTAATGGACCCAAGAAGGAAAAACATTTTATTGTATTTGTTTCTATTATAGTTTTTTTCTAAATATATTTGCAACAGTGAATTCGGATTTTGCCCTGGGTAAATGATTTTGAATTGCATTATGCTTAAGAACACCCCTTACCAGTGGTAAATTGACTGTAATGCACAACCTCTTGTGCCTTATTGCTTTATTACATCTTTTTAATGTCATACTATCTATAATTAGTAATGAGTGGCTCTGTAAAAGATGGACCTGCTTATGTAATTATCTGTTTGTTTTGCTTTAATTACAGGATCCATTTATCGTTTTGTCTCAGATTCTGTAATGGAAAATCGAGGTGAGTATTTATTGCCTTGCTGTGCTCTTTCTTGATACTAATGATGCTGAATAATTGAGAGGAAACTGTTCCATTTGTAGATGCCATTGATTAAGGTCCAGAAACCAATGTGTTATCTTGATTTAACTCGTTTTGATGCATTCTAACAGTGTTTATTGTCAAAACCACAGTTTCTACACAATTTATACTCTAGGATGCAGCCATTGCAGTCAAACGTTTGTTATTTGTCTGAGAGCAGTTTAATGAAGAACAACTGTATTTGATTAAAATGGGATTCTTTTTAAACAAAACGCTGGTAAGGGGCCCTGTGTTGCCCCCTAAGAAAGGTCATGAAGGCAGTTCCTACCTTGAACAGATTCGTAGAGCTTGTTTTCCAGGTCATGTCAGGGTCTGGGTCTAGGCAGAACCAGCAAGCTGATTCTCTTCTCTCTCTGTTCTCTCGTTCTCTCTTTGGAAATGTGCCCAGTGTAGGTGCTTTAACTGGGACAGAGAGAAGCAGGGCTTTAGTTCAATCCTCTGAGTCATTTTATTTCCAGTGTAGATGCATGTGTGTGCTTCTTATTGTGGGGCTGATCTTGGAACAGTTGCAAAGACAACAGATGAGTTGCGAGATGAATAGGTCAGAGTTCTTTTGTGAATGTGATATATCCAACTTGGATATACAAATTTTATGTAACATGTCAGAACCATGTAGCACAAAGCTATTTTTGCTTGCCTCTTCGTTTGCTTGGTTTATAGTTTTTGTTCCTTTTGTTGTATCTTTGCAGTTTTTCTCTCTTGCTTTTTCTGTATCTGTTGCCCCAGGTTCAGCATGTGGTTTGGGGATTTCATCACTCCTGCACCACAAGCAGAAAGGATTGTTTGTTCTTGGTTCTTTGTTACTTCATCGAAGCCTCAACGTAAAATTTTTGTTAAAATAGTGTTAATGCCCTATTTTACATAGTTTTCTCATCTATAAACTGAGCTTTAAATCAACTAGTCGACTTTGCTGCTAGTCAATGCATTAGGTCTGTCAACTAATCACGTAACTTTAAGTTGCTCTTCTTTTATACATGGTATAGTCTGTAAGATTTTTTTTTAATGTTTTTGAAATATTTCTCTCATACTCACCAAGACAGCATTTTATTTGAACTGTTTGAATGAACTGTTTTCTATATCTATATTTCAAAATGTATTTTATTGTTGTGATGGCAAAGCTGAATTTTCAGCATCATTACTCTGGTCTTCAGTGTCACATGATCCTTCAGAAATCATTATTTGTAATTTGTAATCATTATTTGTAATCATCTACTATGCTGAACACAGTAGAATTTTTTGTAACACTTTTGATTTAAAAAAACCCCCAACATACTAATAAGCCCAAACTTTGAAAGGTAGTTGGAGGGGTTTTTTCAACAGTAAACTGTAACAAGATATTTAAAATGGATAAGTTCACCTACAAATGAAAATTTTTATGATTTTCTCACCCTCATATCATTCATAAACAGTTTTTATTTCTTTGTGCATTTCCAGTATTCCAGAATACACAATGTATTCCAATATTTGACACATTGTGTTATACAAAGAAGGTCAGTCAAACAGTTTTGAAAAAACACGATGAGGAGTCAGTGACAACATTTTTAATTAAAATGTTTGTGTGAACTGTCCATTTCAGTAATCATGCTAAACTATAAACAATAAACTAGCTGGTAGGGTTGTCACATTACCAAAATGTCTGTAGTCTGTGCCAAAACCAGTAAAATTGTGTGGTTCTCAGTATCAATTTCAGTACCAGAGAAAAAACTGTTGTTCTACACGCTCAACTGATTGTGATTGGCTACAATGGTCAACGCTTGTAAGAACAGAGAGCGCTCAAACAAACACCAACGAGAGCGTTTGAAAGCAGCATCTATAAGCGGGTAACAAATATACCTGGTACTCTGTACTACCGGTACTACACAAACGCTGTCAAGTCAAGCCCTTTTTTTTGTAGTAAAGACTGGTACTGATTTTACAGGTACATTTGACAACCCTACTAGCTGGTATGTTGCTGTTTTTATTTGGTCGACAGTTAAAGTGAAGGTTGTTTTGAAAATTTCATCCTTGAGATTATTCCTTAAACAAAGTTCATTCTAATTAATGTTGAGAGCACAGATACTGATACGTTTTTCTATATGCTTGTGTCCAAAAGCATCAGTCATGTAAAGATTTTAACATCGGGGGAGCCTGAATTACTTTCCTTCAATTGTGGGTGAAGTCACCTCAGTATACAGTATACAGTATACAGTATACTCAGTATACGTTTTATTGCTGGTATTCATTTGTGAACTAATGAAGGTCCTATAATGTACACCTGATCTCTTGAATTGAAAGTCCTCCTAAGATTTGAAAGGAAATTAGGTCAAATCTAGTGAATCATTATATTCTTTTGCGATCCATCTGGCTGTGTTTGAACACAAGAACATGTCCTCAGGCTGCATGATCATTACACAGGGTCATGCATGGTGACCAAAGATCTGGAGCATTCTTGATCACAGGGATGATGTGGTCCATGACTGAGGTTTCTCATCTAAAAGAAGCTTTTATATACACATCAATTCAATTCAGGGATTTGGGACAGAATCACTTTGTTATACACTGTGGAATGAGAAGTAATGTCTGGCTGTAGAAAATGGGATTAGGAGTGCGATCTGCTGTACTCAAGTTACACAGCTACACACGTCCACATTCCCGTTCTCTGCTAATGTACTCTCCTGGATAAAATTGCATTCTTGGAATTCCTGTGGATGAAGATTTGCTGAAGTGTATTACCCTCTGCTCCGTGCAGAGGGCAGGAGTCCAGATCCGCTGATCACTGAGTGTATGCTAATAGATTTAATGTTCGTGTTAAAGAGTGGGTTTGTTTAGGGGAAAGACTTAAGTATTAATCTTAAAGGGACAATTCACCCAAAAACAAATTGTAATTGTTTACTCCCAATTCCAGACCTGTCTGACTTTCTTTCCTCTGTGGAACACAAAAGTAGAAATGCTGAAGACTGTGCTGCTCGCTCTTTTCCATGCAATTGCAATGAATGGATCGGAGCTTTCAAGCTTCGCAAAGGACACAAAAGTATTTTAAAAGTAGTTTATGTAACTTGGAACAACTTGGAACAATAATCCAAGTCTAAAATTTACACTAGCATTCAAATGTTTTGGGATCAGTAAGACGTAAAGACAATACGTTTATGTTGTTACAAAAGTGTTGTTCTTTTGAACTTTCTATTCATAAAGAATCCTAAAAAAAAATTATCACTGTTTCCACAAAATCATTAAC
This sequence comes from Semotilus atromaculatus, assembly GCA_031834385.1. NCBI lineage: Eukaryota > Metazoa > Chordata > Actinopteri > Cypriniformes > Leuciscidae > Semotilus > Semotilus atromaculatus. The sequence continues at coordinate 6,612,392 of JAULUF010000019.1, read as the reverse complement.
ATAAACAACCATTTTTTAACTGTGATAATAGTCAAATCTTGAGCACTGTGAATAAAAATGATTTCAGAAAGATCATGTGACACTGAAGAATTCCAGCTTTGCCATCACAGAAATAAATTACTATATATATATATATATATATATATATATATATATATATATATATATATATATATATATATATAAATATATATTTTAAAATATATTTTAAAGGGTTTGTTCAAGTCAAGTATATTTATATAGCGCTTTTCACAATACAGATTGTATCAAAGCAGCTTCACCGTATCAATCAAAACAACATAACAATGTTCGTTTCTTAGTGAAAAAAAAAACATCCACGTTTGGTAGGGCTGATCAATGGTATTAATGATTGGTTAATTAATTTGAATATCCCCAACTGAGTAAGCCAAAGGCAACAGTGGCAAGGAACTGAAAAACTCCATCAAGTGACCTTATGGTGTCCTAAAACTCCATCAGGTGACCCAATGGAGAGAAAAAAAAACCTTGGGAGAACCCAGGCTCAGTCGGGGGCCAGTTCTCCTCTGGCATTTATGAACTAGAGGCCAGTGAATGAAAAAATGTTCACCCAAAAATGAAAGTGCTGCTGCTGTCATCATTCACTCACCCTCATGTCGTTGTAAACCTATAAGACTTTCCTTCATCTTCGGAACACAAATGAAGATGTTTGTAATTAAAATCTGAGCAATTTCTGTCCGTCTATTGACAGCCACGCAACTACTTCATAAAGAGACTGTAAAACTAATTCATATGAATTGAGTGGTTTAGTCCATTTTTCTGAAGAGACACAATCACTTTATACTCTGAACATATTTAATTTAGGCTTTTATTCACATATAAACATTCATCAACTCACACATCAGGTATGGTAAACGGAGGTTCATTCTCGTGTGTTACACAGCACATTTGAGCTTCCACAAGAACAAATGAGGTTTGTTCTCCCGCTTCAAGCATGTATGGGTTAGCTTCTGTTTATCTTCACTGATCAATGTTTATATGTGAATAAATGTATACGTCTGTTCATCATGTAAAGGGATTGTGTATCTTCCTCTCAATTCAAATGGATTAGCTTTACGACCTCTTTATAAACTTTTTAAAGCTGTCAATTGACGGACAGCAATCATTTAGATTGTGTTCTGAACAAAACTCCGAACAGGTTTGGAAAAACATGAGGGTGATTAAATGATGACAGAATTGACATTTTCGGGTGAACTAACCTTTTAATAGAAAAGAGTTATTTAAAATCATAATAGTTCATAATCAAACATATATTTCAATTCATAATTTCCTATTTCATGTGTTTTTATAATCAACATATCAAACATACTAGATGCCATAACATTGCTATGGTGTCAATCACCGCAATTTCGGAAGTGAGTCATGTTCAGTACACAGTACACACACTACTGATACTTTCCAGTGTGTACGTGGACAATGAAGGTTATCCAAGGTTTTCTTTGTATTGTCGGTGAAATTTCACATTTCATTTAAAATATCGTGATGTGTTAGAGTATTTTTGGGGATCATTCAGATGTCAGTTCCTCTGTCTTTTGTATTCTCCATAACCACAAAGTCAAATGTCTGCCCAACTGATACCATCTCTCCCTCCATTGGCAGAACTTCCCTTTAATCTCTTTTTTTTTTCTTTGCTTTTCATTAGAATTCATACGCAAGCGCGCGCACACACTCACTTTGCACTTTGACCTCTGCTTTAAGGAATGATAGGCATCCGTTGGCGTCTACGCTGATCTGCTTTGCTAGCTCCTTTATGAAGTGGAGGGAGAGATAGTGGAGTGAGAGCGGGAGAGGGGGTGGAGAGAGTTGCAGAAGGAGGGCTGAAGGACACTGGAAGAAAAGAAAGGTAGTTGGCATGAGATCCACTCAAAGAAAAGAGAGGAGCTTGGAAATATTGTGGGTTGGAAAGTGGAAAGAAACATGAGCGACACTCGGTGACAGGAAACAAGTCCTTTGAAACTTAAAAAAAAGAAAGGCAGAAGACTTTGGGTATCCTGAATCGCTGCTGCTGTGCCCTGGGTTGCACCTGGGCAGGAGCTGCAAACAGAGGCCCTTATAGGGGGCTGGAGCATGGGACAGACGTTCCCTTTAGAGACTGCACCTCAAAACTCCTGCGCACACTTGGGTGAGTCAAGACAACGCTTCAATAATCAGCATTTTAGGACATTGTAGGCAGCTTCAGACAATTAGTCATGCTGTCTTCTAAGATAACTTGTAGCCAAAATAGAAGGCGGCATCACATGTAGGCAGTCCTTTATGAAGAATGCAATCGCAGAATGCACTACGACAAGTGGATTAAACAAAAAAACTCCTAGATGGCGTTGAAGATGGAGTTGAAGCAACAAGAAATGTTGATTTTATAAATGCTTATTGTCATTCAATATTGAAATGTATTGATTTAGAATTAGTATATAATATTATTATTTTATTGAGTTAGTCTATTTTAGAGTATTTAATTTAAAATATTATTATATAATATTATTCTTTTATTTTGTTATTTATTTTTGTTTGTGCTACTTATCCACTATTTCCTGTGAATGTGCAAGACTTTGAATTCATTGGCCAGTATAGGTAAATAACTAAAGGAATAACAAAGTGTAGTAAACTGTAAAACTATTATTATTGTGATTTAGAGAAATGCAAAGTCAAGTTTAAAATGACCAAATGTGAAAATAAAGTGGATATATATATTTGTTAGAATATCTTGCTTGCTAATGACAAACATTGAAACATCTGAGGTTCCAGTTAAACAGTTAAACGACTGTCTTAAAAAGCAGCTGCCAATGTTGGCAGTAAGCACTAAGGCAGCTCGCTAGGTTTTAGAAGCATTAAGCTCTGCAAGCATTACCTTGGCTTGACTTCATCACAACAGGAACTGGTTATGACTCAGCAGTAGCGAAGAAACAGTTACCGGTTTGACGTAAACCACGTTAAAATAAAAAATGGTTAGTATTACCCTTTCATATTTAAATTATTATTAATATCCTATTTGATTACCACAATTTAAAAAAAAATCTGAAGGTAAATACCATCCAGCATTAATGTCACCATGAAATCAAAATGGACTTTTCTTATAGAATTTTGCAGTATTTATTTTTGAAATGTATCCATGCACATCATTATTTTTGAAAAATGAATGTGCCCTCATAAACATTAATCAAAATAACTTATCCCTCTTGCAGCGGCATCGCTTTTATTTTCTGATGATGTGTTTAAGTACGACGGCTGGACAATCTGTCACTCACATGAGAGCACAGCGATCGCAAACCACAACGATCCAATTAATTCCTGACGGACAAAATCAAATCCAAATTTTTTCTGTTTTTTTTTCTTGTCCGAGAAGCCATTTCACTTGAATATATAGGCCTACGTCAAAATAGGGAAGACGTTCACAACTTCCGTTTATAGGTAGGGTATAGGCAATTTTCTGCTGTTTTGGTATCGGACGGTCCTCTGTGACTGACGGATATCTAATAGCATGAAACACGCTGATGACATGTGAGGTCTGCATGCAATGATTGGACGAACATTTTATGGTCCTACGCCTTCCACAGATGATTGATTTTGTTTATTTATTTTATATAGCCTATATGTGACAACCTAAAGGGTTGAAGAATATCGGAAACCAAAAAGTTGATGAACCACTTTGACTTCCATAGTATTTTTTTCCGTACTATGGAAGTCAATGGGGTCCATGTTTGGTTAACCGCATTCTTCAAAATATCATCTTTTGTGTTCAACAGAACAAAGAAATTCATACAGGTTTGGAACAACTTGAGTTTGAGTAAATGATGACAGAATTTTCATTTTTGGTTGAACTATCACTTTAAATTAGTGTTTGCTAACACGATGTGAGGAGACTTTCAACCAGCATAACAAAAAATGTTTCTGGAAAAAATCGCTATACCCTTACTTTAATGCTGACTTTAGGCAAAGTTAGCAATAATCTCACATTGTTTATTTGTGGAGAAAAGCCTGAAGTCTGAATCACAATGATATTTGTACTGTTTCCCCCAGTGCAGGGTGTGAGACTCCACCGATAGTGATGACAAACAAGGAGACAAAGCACAGCTGACATTCGGTTACTGCACAGAGGAAGCAATCAAGTCTTTAATGTTCCTCAGCCAAACAGCACGGCTAGGTTCTATGTCACAATACAGGCGTCTTTGTTCTTTCACCGGAATCCGCTCACTGTTGTCTCTGCTGACACTGTATTTGTTTCCAGTGGTATTTTCCTTGCATCAATGTCAAATCGCTGTAAGCAACTGAAACGTGTTACCCCTACAACAATGTGTCCAATTGGAGCTTAACCTCAGACAAATAGGGATGGGTCAAAATGTTGTCCATCAACTGACTATTTTATCTGTGTGTTATCTAGGGCTAATAAAATATTTATATATAATATAAATTATAAATTACAAATAATAATATAAGTGCAATATTATTATATTAATAATATAAAATTGTATATATATATATATATATATGTGTATGTATGTGTGTGTGTGTAATATAATGTATATATTAAGTATTTTATTTTTTCATTTTTAACAATATAACATTGATATTTTACATCGTATTCTACTTTTAGTTTCAATTGCCATGTAGTTAGACGGTTTCAGAGTAAAACACTTCTCCAAAACGTATGATATTTTCTATTCATGCCCACAACTACAGTATACAGCCCTATATATATTCAGTCAATCGTCTTTGGCCATAGCATGATGTCTTATGTGGTATTTTGAGTTTAACTTTATAAAACACGTCTTGAGACCCCTGCATTCTGTTCCTTTGTTGCACACCTATGTGTTTGTTTGCTTTGTTACTGAACACAAGAATGTATCTTATGTAAAAGCCCTCTAAGAAATGCATCTGATATTCTAACAGCTAAATAGTGGTTTAGGTAACCCCACTGGCCAGTATGTTTATGTTATTTTGTCTTTTCTAATATGCTTTTTTGGATTATTTGAAGCAGAGCTTTAAGAACTATACATTGAAGACATCTGACAAGCAAGACTGTCTGGAATGAGAGCCTGTAGTTATTTGTGCATATACAGCAATGCATATGGGGGTGGTGTGTAGCGGCAGGGCAGTGATTGACTCTTCATGGTTTCTCCCTGCGGAGACAGACTGTTACATAATGAAACAAGCTGCTCCAGGCTGAATGCCGGCCTTATTTCCGACAACACAACTGCCTACACACTCCTCCTCTCATTTGCTTAGCATATACACCTCAATACTCTGGCTCTGGAGTTGCATGTACATGCACACTAGTCGACTAGTCGGTGGGTTGCCTGGATGACAAGTCAACTAATCGTTCTCAAGGACCTGTATCTGGTGCACCTGCCTTGATAAGATGTGTTTGTTTGTTTGAGGCCGGTTACATAAGATGTGCTAAAAAAAACAGCCTAATGATGGGCAATAGAATGCAAGGGACTTGAATGGTGTTTTAAAAAAATGCATTTTGTTAAAAGTACCAATTTTGTGAGTGAAGGTTAACAAAAATACAGTATGAGACACTCTTTGGAAGACAGTTGGGTTCTGTTTTGCTGTATGTGATGTGGCTGGGCTGGATAAAATGGTGTTGAGTTGCCATTCTGCTTAAGTGTCTGATTGTTTTAGTCTGGTTAGGTAATGTAGCTCCTTCAAATCACTTGGCCAATAGAGGGAAAGCCGAGCTCATTATGGTGGAATAAGCAGTCAATGCCACATCATTTGAGGAACAGATACACATCTTTTGAAAGTACTAGAGTGTTTATATGGGGGAAAATTGAGTTTTTCTGGTTTTACCTTCATTTGTTGTGTTATAGGGCTGGGTATCGACAGCTACCTCATGATATACGTCACAATTAGTGCTGTCAACTCGACTAACTGCGATTAATCATCACATAAGTTTGTGTTTATATAATATGTGTATAGTGTGTGTGTGTGTTATAGTATATTGACAGCACTAATCACACTTTTTTCAGATTTTAGGATAGCAAAATATTTCGTCACCCTCTTTCTTTAAAAATGAATAAATGTTTATTTCATGTTGTTCATTTCAATGTTGTCAAGCCTATTTTTTTATTCTCTACTTGTATTTTTAGTAGAGATTTTAATAGAAATGGAACCATACTACTGTAGGAAATTATATAGGCTAAAAATTATCACAAAAATGCCATTTAAGGGTTTGGGGTCATTAAGGTTTTTTTTTAAATTATTTTTTTTTTTTTTAAGAAATTAACTTTTATTCAGTAATGATGCACTAAATTGATCCAGTGACAGTAAAATGTTTACATTACAAAAAAAGTGTATTTCAGATAAATGCTGTCTTTTTTAAATTTGTTCATCAAAGAATCTTTAAAAAAGGATAATGGTTTCCACAAAAATATTAGGCAGCCCAAAGGTTTTCAACTGGTGCTTAAAAAATAATTCTTATTATTATCAAATCAGCATGTTAGCATGATTTCTGAAGGGTCATGTTGTAGTGAGGAAAGGTAAGACCCAAAAGCGAATTGCAGATAACAGTCTCTTTAATAGCGAGAGATAAATTCAGTCCAACAGAAAAATACTTCGAGATAAACAACAGAAAGGTAGCCGTAGATGCTGACGCTCCAATAACGAAAATGATAAAGTCTCTCCTTAAAGTAGACAGCAGCAAACAGTCTGAGAACAGGAACCGGCGAGCGCTGTGCTCTGATCCCCTTGAGAGAATGAGCGTACTACAGGTAGTAGAGATGAATGCTCTGGGCGTTCGTCTGCAGCAGGCGGGCTGGACAGAGTATAGAGCAGAGGTTAGTAGAGAACAAATTAAGACCGACCTGAGCCAGGCTGGAAGGCGAATAGGACACGGACAGGACTCGGACAGGACGGATACAGCAGATAGAAAGATGCCTCTTGCATGTGTAGAGAATGTAATAATCTGGCAAAGAAACAGGGAAAAGGGAGAGCAGGAAATAGCACAAACAATCAGGGAGAAGAGAGAACAGGTGTGAAGGAGTGAGTGTAATGAGGGTATAACTAGAAACAGCTGAAGGTACTGAAGGTGCGTGAGGTTATGGGTGTGTGTGACCAGAAGGGGGAGATAGGAGGCTACCAGACTCATGACAGTACCCCCCCCTCAACGAGCGCCCCCTGGCGCTCCCAAGGGAGGGGCCTGGCGGGCACGGAGGAAATCATCAATGAGCGAGCGGTCCAGGACGTCCCGGGAAGGAATCCAGCTTCTCTCCTCAGGGCCATACCCCTCCCAGTCCACTAGGAATTGGTGTCCACGACCCCGACGACGCATATCAAGGAGCTTGCGAACGGTGTAAATAGGGGCACCCTCGACACGAAGCGGGAGAGGAGGGGAGGTGCGAGGAGGGGCGCGCACGACTGGTTTGATGCAAGAGACATGAAAAACGGGGTGAACACGACGAAGATTAGGAGGAAGTTTCAATCTGACGGCGACAGGACTGATGACCTTAGAAATTTGATAAGGTCCGATGAAACGAGGAGCCAGCTTGCGGGAAGTGGCCTGGAGAGGCAAATTGAGGGTGGAAAGCCACACTCTCTGGCCACAAATATATCTAGGGCTCCTGACACGACGCTTGTTAGCGGCTCTTTGAGTGCGAACCCTCGAACGACAGAGGGCTGACCTAACCCTTCTCCAGGTGCGCTTACAACGCTGGATGAAAGCCTTTACAGACGGCAAATTAGAATCAGCGTCCTGAGAGGAGAACAGAGGAGGCTGATACCCTAAGCAGCAGTGGAACGGAGAAAGGCCAGTAGCGGACGACGGCAGAGAATTATGGGCATACTCGGCCCAGGGCAGTTGCTCGGCCCAAGTTGAGGGGTTGCGAAAGGCTAAGCTACGCAGAAGACGACCGACGATCTGGTTGGTGCGTTCAGCCTGACCGTTAGTCTGGGGGTGAAAACCAGATGAGAGGCTGACGGACGCACCGATTAAACGACAAAACTCCCTCCAGAACTGTGAAGTGAATTGAGGGCCCCTATCCGAAACGACGTCTGAAGGGAGACCGTGAATCTTGAAAACGTGAGTGACCATTATCTGGGCTGTTTCTTTGGCAGAGGGAAGTTTAGCGAGAGGAATGAAGTGAGCGGCTTTAGAAAATCGATCCACGACGGTCAGGATGACGGCAATGAAGCGTCGAGCATCTCGTTCGAGAGTGGGCCACCAAAATCGTTGACGAACGGTAGAGAGTGTGCCCCTAACGCCGGGGTGGACAGTCAATTTAGAGGAGTGAGCCCACTGAAGTACCGCCATACGCGTAGTAACAGGCACAAAAAGAAGATTCTTAGGAACGTTACGTGGAGCGACGGAGCGGGACAGAGCGCGCTTAACTAGTCTCTCGATTCCCCAGATAGCAGCACCAATAACTCGACCTGGCGAAACGATCACCTCGGGAGTCGAGGGGACGTCTGTGGAATCGAAGAGGCGAGAGAGAGAGTCGGGTTTTATGTTCTTAGAACCTGGGCGGTAAGAAATCGTGAAATCGAAACGACCAAAAAACAAAGCCCAGCGAGCCTGTCGGGCGTTTAGACGCTTAGCGGAGCGGATGTATTCTAGGTTTCTATGGTCAGTCCAGACAACAAATGGAACGGTGGACCCTTCTAACCACTGTCGCCACTCTCCCAAAGCTAAACGGATGGCGAGTAGTTCCCGATTACCGACATCGTAGTTGCGTTCCGCGGGCGAGAGACGGTGTGAAAAGAAAGCGCAAGGGTGAACCTTGCCGTCCGCAGAAACGCGCTGGGAAAGAATGGCTCCGACGCCCACCTCAGAAGCATCAACCTCGACCACGAATTGTTTAGTAACATCTGGTGTCACAAGAATGGGGGCAGATGTAAATAGTGACTTTAAATGATCGAAAGCCTCTTGAGCAGACTCTGACCATTTAAAGTGCGACTTGACAGAAGTGAGAGCAGTAAGAGGCGCAGCTACTTGACTAAAGTTACGTATGAAACGGCGATAGAAATTCGCAAAGCCAAGAAAACGCTGAAGCGCAACACGAGAATCAGGAACTGGCCAATCGGTGACCGCCTGCACCTTAGTAGGATCCATACCAATGCCCTCTGCCGAAATAACGGAGCCGAGGAATGTGACTGATCGAGCGTGAAAGGTACATTTCTCCGCCTTCACAAAAAGACGATTCTCTAAAAGGCGCTGAAGGACTCGGCGAACGTGTTGTACGTGAACCTGGAGAGAGGGGGAGAAGATCAAAATGTCGTCAAGATACACAAAGACGAAGATATTAAGCATATCTCTTAGGACGTCATTAATTAAGGCTTGGAAGACAGCGGGAGCGTTTACCAGCCCGAACGGAAGAACCCGATATTCGAAGTGACCTAACGGGGTATTAAACGCAGTCTTCCATTCGTCTCCCTGTTTAATGCGAATAAGGTGGTATGCATTACGCAGATCCAATTTAGTGAAGACCTTTGCCCCCTGTAACAACTCAAAGGCGGATGACATCAGCGGCAAGGGATAGCGATTCTTAACGGTGATGTCATTGAGACCCCTATAGTCAATACAGGGGCGCAAAGAGCCGTCTTTCTTTTTAACAAAGAAAAAGCCTGCGCCGGCTGGGGAGGAGGAAGCAACTATGGTACCAGCGCGAAGAGACTCAGAAAGGTATTTCTCTAGCGCGTCGCGCTCGGGAGCAGACAAGGAAAAAGCCTGCCGCGGGGTGGCGTGGTATCGGGAAGAAGATCAATACTGCAATCATAGGGACGGTGAGGAGGGAGAGAAGTGGCCCTGGAACGACTGAAGACCGCCCGCAAATTGTGATACTCCTCCGGGACCCCAGTCAAATCACCCGGCTCCTCCTGAAACACAGAGACGGGGGAAACAGGAGGATTAGCAGACAATAAACATTCGACATGACAAGACAGGTTCCATGAGAGGATATTATTATTGGACCAGTCAATGTGAGGGTTGTGTTTAACTAGCCAGGGGTGTCCTAGTACAACTGGGGAATAGGGGGAGTGAAAAACTAAAAAAGAAAGAGACTCGTGATGGTTGCCTGACACAGTGAGAGATAAGGGAATGGACCGCAGATGAACCTCAGGAAGGGAACTACCATCTAGGGCAAAAAGAGGAGTGGCCTCCTCGCGTCTTTTCAGGGGAATACCTTGTTTAAGTGCCCAAGTCTCGTCAAGGAAGTTCCCCTCAGCACCCGAGTCTATCAAAGCGTTACAAGAAACGGAGGAGTCAGACCAGTGCAGGATTACAGGAATGATAGTGCATGACTTCGATGGAGAGATCAGAGAGGTAGCGCTCGCCAGTAATCCCTCCTCTACTGGCAAGCGCTGGCTTTTACCGGACATGCAGAAACATAATGGTTGGCCGCCCCGCAATACATGCAAAGACGATTGATGACGCGGCGTTCCCTTTCCTTGGCAGAAATGCGGAGACCACCAAGCTGCATAGGTTCTGGCTCTGGGTTGGTGGAAAGATGAGCGGATATAGTCGAAACAGCCGGTTGAGTGAAGGAATCCAATCCTCTGGTGCGACGGCGGAGATCAAACCGCTTCTCTACACGGATGGCTAACTCGATGAGAGGGTTAAGACGGGTAGGGAGTTCGCGGGCGATTACCTCATCCTTGACGTTAGCACTCAGCCCCTCTAAGAAACGTGCGACAAGAGCTGGCTCATTCCATCCACAGGTGGTTGACAGGGTGCGGAACTCAATAGAATAATCCACAACAGTCCGTCTTCCCTGGCGGAGAGATGAAAGGACGCGAGACGCCTCCTCACCATGAGCAGAACGGTCGAACACACGTATCATCTCTTCCTTGAATAAATCAAAACAGGTGGTGAATTCTACCTCAGCCTCCCAGGCGGCGGTGCCCCACTCACGAGCGCGTCCGGTCAAGAGGGAGATGACGTAAGCCACCCGGGCTCGCTCCCTCGAGTAAGTAGTCGGCTGAAGGGAGAAAACAACCTCACACTGCGTGAGAAACGAGCGACACTGAGTGGGCTCACCGGCATAACATGGGGGGTTATTTATTCTGGGCTCTGGGGCTTCTGACGACCTTGGAGGAACCGGAGGATCCCACCTGAGCTGCTGCACCTGTAGAGACAGATCAGTGAGTTGGGCAGTGAGTGTCTGAACCGCGTGACGTGCAGCGGTAATCTCCTCATCATGCTTGCCAAGCATGGCTCCTTGCAGTTCAACGGCTGTATGAATCGGGCTCGTGTTCGCTGGGTCCATGTCTGGCCAGATTATTCTGTAGTGAGGAAAGGTAAGACCCAAAAGCGAATTGCAGATAACAGTCTCTTTAATAGCGAGAGATAAATTCAGTCCAACAGAAAAATACTTCGAGATAAACAACAGAAAGGTAGCCGTAGATGCTGACGCTCCAATAACGAAAATGATAAAGTCTCTCCTTAAAGTAGACAGCAGCAAACAGTCTGAGAACAGGAACCGGCGAGCGCTGTGCTCTGATCCCCTTGAGAGAATGAGCGTACTACAGGTAGTAGAGATGAATGCTCTGGGCGTTCGTCTGCAGCAGGCGGGCTGGACAGAGTATAGAGCAGAGGTTAGTAGAGAACAAATTAAGACCGACCTGAGCCAGGCTGGAAGGCGAATAGGACACGGACAGGACTCGGACAGGACGGATACAGCAGATAGAAAGATGCCTCTTGCATGTGTAGAGAATGTAATAATCTGGCAAAGAAACAGGGAAAAGGGAGAGCAGGAAATAGCACAAACAATCAGGGAGAAGAGAGAACAGGTGTGAAGGAGTGAGTGTAATGAGGGTATAACTAGAAACAGCTGAAGGTACTGAAGGTGCGTGAGGTTATGGGTGTGTGTGACCAGAAGGGGGAGATAGGAGGCTACCAGACTCATGACACATGTGACACTGCAGACTGGAGTAATGATGCTGAAAATTCAGCTTTGCCAACAGTATAGTGGCAAAATGTTACAGTAGTCAACATTTGAAGTGGATAAAAAAAACTTCATCCAAAGTAATCCTAAGACAAGAACTGGTATTGTTGTAATTCATCTATACCTACTTTGATGAAAGGTTTTGATCCACTTCAAATTTTGCATACTGTATATTAAAGGGGTCATGACATGAGAAACCAAATTTGCCTTGATCTTTTGGTATATAAGAAATCTATGTACTATTAAAACGTCCTGCAAGTTTCATAGCTTAAGACGTCCTCCCCATTATAAACGAAGCATTTATTTAATCAAGCTCTAAATACAGCTCGTTCTAGATCCATGGTTAGAAGTGACGTCACGGTGTGAAGTGACGTACCAGTCGTTTGCATATGACCGCCTCCAGCGCAAGACAACTACGCCTCATTTCGCATCATCGCATGCGTTGTCGTGCAGCGAGTGGGTCTGTTTACAAGATACAACATGTTTGAATACGCTGCCGAACGATCCAGACGTCAGGGAAAGCAGTTGGATGCAGTTTATTTGCAGCATATGCAGCGCGCCAAAGCTTTATTTGAACGCTGAGTGATCAGATGAGTGTGACAGGGCATGTTACTGATGAACGAGCAGAGAGAGAGAGAGAGAGAGAGAGCGCGCGAGAGAGAGAGCGCCCCGGTCGCGCGCGCGCCTTCAAACTGTCTTGCTCTCTCTCTCTCTCTCTCCCTCTCTCCCTCCCTCCCTCGCGCATATGAATCAAAATCAATTGAGAATTGACACGATGGTAAAAGATTGGAAGACCGAAGTTTCACGTGGTGGAGCATTGTGTAGTCTACATGTGATACAAAATGATTAACGTTAATAATTTATGCATAAGCAGCACTGACGTTAGCCAATCATAACAGTATAGGCGTTAACACTGAAGTATTAAAGGGGAAACGCCCCCAAAACAGACTGTTTGAATCAGAGGTGAGAAACAGGGTGGGAAAATGTCATAAATCACTACATTTTAAAAGTTTTTTTTGTACAAAAAACTATAGTAATACTATAATTGCACCTAAGGGAACATAATAAAACAAAACAAAAAACCATGTCATGACCCCTTTAAAACCGGTTCATTTAAATTGTAATAATATTTCACAATATAACTTTTTTTCCTGTATCTTTTATCAAATAAATGCAGGCTTGGTGAGCATAAGAGACTTCGTTAAAAAAGTCTTACCAACTTTTGACAAAAATACTTCTGTATGGCAGTGTAAATACAAATTTACAGATGCAAGAAAAAACAGTTGCACTCTATCCACATATGATTGTTTCAGCAGTCTGTCTGATAGAATAAAGTACACAGTAAATGCGTGTCATGTTTGTTTTCTCTGTCGTTTTCTGTTTTCCTGTTTCACACTGTGGTGGACCGTGATAGGGGGTCGTTTTCGGTTCTTTTCACCTCTTTCTCTCTCTTCTCCCCCTCCCCGTTTCAGGATCAGGGTGGAGTGCCGTTTCCTCCCTCTGTTTCCCAGGCCTCGCCCCCCTCTGTTTTCCAAGGCAATCTGAATCTCTCCCTGACTTTAATGCACAGCCTTTGCACGGATCATTCTTTAAACAACACCTCATTCACATCTTTTGTGTTTTGTATCATTTGAAACCCTGTCTTCCGGATCTGTTTCCTACTGGTTCACTTATCTTGCCGCTATTAGTGATTTCTGAGATCCATTAAGGGCTAATTTCTTGACTCAAGCTGCTCATGCTCAAGTTTAATGCAGCTGGATGATATCTGCGTAACACATTGCTCTGTTTTCTCACCGATCTCAGTGGTTGTGCGTCATTCGCTGTTTGTCTTTCCAAAGGCTGGGGCTTCTGGCCGGCTGTGCTTTTTAGGATATGATCATGGATATGTAGTCGAGTGCTGGTGTTTCCTAGCTTTTTTCTGGATGGCGTTCCCTGTTTGTTAGACATTAGGAGTCCATATTCTGACTTTTACACTCATGTTCTCATGTACTGGGTGTCCTCACACATTTTGAGTTGTGAGACTGTCTGTTCCTCAGACAGTGTCTTCCATCTGAACCGTCCGATATATGGTCGTGTTCAGTCACATTGTGCTCTAGGACTGTAACTTTTTCATTTGTACTCCTACTTCAACATTTTCACTTTTTTTGATTGGGAAAAACCAAACCGGAAAGGAAGTGGACGCTTGTATGGCTTGCTGCTTTCAAACAAGTTTCCATGGCAGCTGGAGTCCAGGTAGACTGATACATTTACACACTAAAATGTAGTGATTGGGGACTTATTAGTGTTTTAATAATTAAGGAGCAATTTGGACATGTTTTCCGAACCTCATGAGTCTTTGTTGTTTGTTTTAGCTTCTTTGTTCAAATGTGTTTTGATCCCTCTTGATTTGTGGGTTGCAGGTGTTGGTTGCCTATATTTGTACTCTAACAGCATAGGTTTGTTTCACACCTGCTACATTTAAGACAAGTATTAGATAGTATACATGAAATGATCTAGCAAATATTTGAAGTCAACGAGGGCCACCTGGGCCATTAGAAAAACTTTTTTGAGTCCTGATATATTAAAGGAACAGCTAAATGTGACATTTATTACAATGGGTTAATATGAAGATTGTTTTAAGTTCACTTAAATTAAAAGTTGTTATATTTATAAGAATATTAAATGTTAAAGTTGATACCTTTCAATTATTACCACTCTGTAATGTTGAATGACTATAATTAATGGCTAAAATTGAGAACAAAATCAGTTTTAATAAAGACATCAGTGGTAGTACAGTGGGTATTAGCCTTCATTTATGTGCTTAATAAAAAGATGCCATTAAACAAATATTAAAATACTGTCTTTATGTTGTTTCTACATTATTTTGAAGATTAAATATGAATATATTGCAGTCTAAAAGTATATAAAAAACTTTAACGTTAGGGGTGATTAATAGCGATTATGAAAAATGACAGCACTAGTGTCTTTTACAACAAGTTTTAATGCATATTGAATTAAAAACAGACAAATTTTTCATGCCTGTAAAAGTCAATTGAAAATATTAATATTTTTGTAAAAAGTATTCCAGTTTTTGAAAGTTCATGAAACTGTTGTTCATGAAATTATTATTACAATTTCAAATAGTTTTAATATATTAAAAAAAAAAAAAAAATCCTGTGATGGCAACATAATTTTCAGTCATTTCTTTGTAGTAATTTAGAGTAATTTTCAGCAGTCCTTTTTTTCTGAAACCACCATGAAACAGTTTTTGAAGTATTTTTGTAACAATGTAAAAGTCTTTACTGTAACTTTAGATCAATTTAATGCTTCACAGCTAAGCAGGCAATGTTATAGGCTGATAATCTCAAAATGGAAAAATGTTGGCCTTTTAAATAGACCTGGCTCTATATCTTACTGTACTTATGGGATGCACAGTTTCGTCTGTGCACAAAAGAGAGTACAGTGAGGCCCATCCCCATCAACCGGAAAGTTCAAAGCCACGTTCAGCACCCATTTGAATGGGCCAAAGATTGTGAGTCTCTTGGCAGTGCTGGACCTGAGAGGAATGTGAGTGTGTTACATGGGGAAGCATGGCCTCTGGCCAGCTCACCATGCTGAGATGTGATTGCGATTCGCGAAGGGAATCAGCTCGTCTTCTCACGAGAGCCGCCAAAAAACACTCTTAGTTGGGGTCTAAAACAATAGTGAGTCTTTGGAGGCTCAGCAGTTTAGTATGTTTTGATATTGAGGTTGGAGAAGGGTTGTGGTGTCAAGTATTTCATGCATGAGACCGTCTCTGGATCTACTGCACAGGACACAGCTGCATATATGGGGCAGTATGTTTGTCATGTTTTGTATGATGGCACAATATTAAAATTCACCCTGATGTGGCACGCTATATATAATATGCTTACGTAAACACTCAGCACAACACAAAGTTTGAGTTACATAAACCATCTGACCCAACGCCTCTTGTAGTGGTATACAGTACCCTGTGTTTGATGGCTCAGTCAAGGCATTATTTCTTTGTCTCTTCTCCAGACGATGAAGGTGACCACCAGCACAGCACCATGGGGAGCGAAGGGGGCACGGCAGGGGACGGCACCCCTCCTCCCAAGCGCAAAGGCAAGTTCTCTACCCTGGGTAAGATCTTCAAACCCTGGAAGTGGAGGAAGAAGAAAAGCAGCGAGAAGTTTAAGGAAACTTCAGAAGGTCCTTTGTTCTTTTCTCTTCATGTTTGTGTTGTAAAAATACGTTTCCTTTCCTCTACTTTTTTTTTCTTAAGTAACACCCTACTGTTTGTGAATGTTTTCTTTCCTTTGCTGATATGAATGTTGTTTTCTGATGTTTTGAACAATAAAACTAGATGATATCAAAATCCTTTTGCCCAGTGATTTCGTAACTGGTTTCGCTTGTGGCCTTGGTACCTGACATGAAATGTTGACCTAACGCTGTACTAAAAATGTTTAACATAAAATAAATGTCCAGTAATTCAAACTTTGCTGGAGATACACTAATCTGTGGTTCAAAACCATGGAGGTATATACAGCTGTGTGCAGTTGTGCATTTAGCTTTTATATTATATTGTGTTTGTTCCCCCCCACAGTTTTGGAAAGAAAGATGTCGATGAGGAGGCCAAGACAGGAACTGATCGAGCAAGGAGTGCTGAAGGAGCTTTCTGACAATGGTAGGAGAGAAAAGTGTGTGTGTTTGGCGTGCGTGCATTTTGTTTTAAGTATGCAGAAAGATTACTGTTAGGGTTACAGTATACACTTTTAAAATTTGTAGATTTTGTTGTTGTTTTTTCCCCCACACCCAGAATCCATCATAAATATGCATTATAATCAGTTGTCACGTCGTTTTGGCCAAAACAAAAAATTATGTCCATAATATTTTCTAAAAGTCTGTATTTTCAAAAGCACCCATAGTTGTGTTTTTTTCCTGGCAGGGGGTTTGCGGCTTTAATTTCTGTGTGGTCTCTCTGTATTTCTTACATTCCTGTCATTGTGGTCTTTGATGATACTGGACATACCAACAGAGAAAACTGGACCTCAAAAGGGAAATAAACATTGTGAATGATTTCCCCCTCATTTACAGATGTGTGTATCCATTAGTGCTGCTGGATCACAGTTCTGTGCCTCAAAGCTATTTTGATACATGTGCTATACTTTAATTTCAGTGCACTGTCTCTCTCTTCACATCAGAAAAAGACAGACCGCTCAGTGAGGTTGTATGTCATCTCAGCCCCACATAATGTGGCAGCAGTCAGGGGAACTGAGACAAATTCGGCAGGTTTCAAGGCAGATGAAGGGTGTAAATTTCAATTTGATACTTTTTTTTTCACTCTTCATATTTTGGGAAGGAAATGACATGCAGTTTTTCTTAAGACAAGAAAGTGGAGCAAATTGTGCCCAGCAGCAAAAAGCTTTGAAAGTCATGCGCTGTGAACCGGCTGCTTTTGGAGGCCTATTTATTTGAAAGCTGCTTGTGTAACCTTTGAGAGATGTGTGAGGAAACGCAACCTCGCAACTTCAGAGCTAGTCATAGCTACACGCTTGTCGCACTTCAGACGCAAGCCACATTAGTCTCTAAACTGATGCAAACCTGGTCTTTTTTAAAATAAAAATGCAAATCCTTTTCAATTTTGTAAGGCTACTTCTCCCAGGGAAACAAATATTTGTTCAATGAATACTGTAGTAAAAGGTGAAGCGTGTGCCGTTTCTGTCTGTGCACCTGTTTTTTTAGTTTTTTAGTTTTTGTGTGTGTTAAAAAAAAAAAAAAATGTTTATATTGACTATAAATGTATTAATACAAATTATAGGCTCCATGAGGTTTCTGGAGCATCTCTATCCTGACAAATCCATCTATCCTGACAAATTCGCATTATCTTCATTCCAGTCGTAGTGTTCATGTTTTACTAGGTTGCATGCAACACTACTAACATCTGTAACACAAGACAAAATGAAAATCTGTTATAGCAATGGTAAAACTGTTGACCTGCCTTTTTATAATATGATATTAATCTAGTTACTTGCCATATAGTTATGTTTTAATTTTTTTATTATTTTTCTTTGTTAACAGAATCAGGTGAGGCCCATGGCCACAAGGCACACTATGTGAAGAATGGTCACACTCTGCCTGTAGGAGTTGGTGGAGGTCTGGGACTAGATCAAGTTCACTCGCCCTCTGAATCTGAATTCAGAGTCAACCCTGTCTGGCTGCCGCAGCACGATGACCGCAGAGGTCGTGCCCCCTCCGATGGCGATCATCGCGGAGCATTGGGCCCCAGGGCCTCCAATCAGGACGAAGGCAGGAGAAGTGGTTGGTCTGTCGGGACGGAGGACTGGAAATCGAATCTGGCCTGGCAGGGAGATGATATCCGACGTGGAGGAAGACCTCACCCTGAAATGGACAAAAGGCCTGGGCTAATGAAAGCCCCATCCGAGGATGGGCGCAGGTCTCGCCCCGAATCTGACTGGAAGCCGACACTTCCTCGTCACTCGTCTGTCGAAGAGGGAAGGGGAAGACAAGGTTTGTAGGATCAATTCTCTTCATGTTTCTCTAGTTCCCTTTCTACCTTCCTCTCCTTTGTTCTCCACACTTCCACCATCACTACATCACCTTCTGTTGGGCCAACTGGAGAGAGACAAGTGTCTGTGTTCCCATGGGTTCTGCTCCAGCTAAGGTTCTTATTTAGGAACTGAGTACAGCTAAGCTGAATTCTCTTGTTCTTTCCTAATTAATAAACCAGTCACCTCAATCCTCGTCAAAGCGAACGTTATCATTTGTGACCCGTGCTGGCAAAATGAGTCGGAATGTGCACTGGCTAATTTTGAGCTACAGGCAAAACAAGTAAAACAATTTCAGTTGTGGCTGAATTCGAGGTTTTCACAAAAATGTGTTCATTAAAGGGGACATATCATGCTTTTAAATCGTTCCTTTTTACATATAAATCATATTTTTTTACATATCAATCAATCTTTTCTACCCCTTTTCTGATGTGCGTCTGAGAGCAACTCGTTTTGGTGCGGTCTCTTTAAATGCAAATGAGATACTTCATACCCCATCCCCTCTCCAGGTTGCAGAGGTGACACTCGGTTCGGAACTGTGTGGGTTACTACATCCAACAACCGAACATTTCGACTTGCCCTCTCGTAACTTCTGCATCCTTGAACTTGGACTACAAAATTGCAGCGAGAAATAAAAATGGCGGATTGCTAGAATTGTTGGGCCGGAAGTCGATGTCCTTATTTGGCAGTTCCGCTGCAAATATTGTGAAGTAATTGTTCAAAAAAACGTCATAGATAATTGAAAAATCAGAACAGGTTGCAAAATATGACCAAAACAGAATATAAAGATATCAACGAAGCACCTGAAGAGACTAATTTCAAACTTTCTGTACTTATAAACACTCAAAATATACAACAAAATGCATTTAAGGGCTAAAAAAGTGGATTTAGCATGATATGTCCCCTTTAAGCCATACTCCAGTGATCCAAATGCTTCAAATAGCAATAAATAAAACATCTAAAAGGATCTCTACGTTCTCTACGAGGATTACCTTTCCTGAATGTCATTTTTCTCTGTTCGTCTCTTGACGACTGGCTGAAGTTTGGTATTGGTTTAAAGTGCAGCATTCCAACTTTGTGAAAATTCATTGCGAATCGCTGATGCCATGAGTCTGAACCAAAGAAATTTGATTTTCAAATTCATGCTGATGTAAACAAAACGATCTTACTCAAGCTTCATAATACAATCTGATCTGAAGGTTTATGAAGCACAAAGTAAATATCTGAATGACTTTTTCAAGTAACTGAATATAATTTTTTCCCTTACAGAGTCTGACAGCAGTCAATACGTTCCTAACTCTGAGCTTCTGAGGGACACACTGCGAGAGCCTCTGCCCCCCAAGCAATCTGTCATGCCCCCCAAGTGGCTTATGACCTCCGCCCCAGAACCTGGTGTTGACAGCTTGCCCCGCACCCCTGTCCACAATCCCGCAGCTGGTTTCTCCTCTTCCTCTGCCTCCTCTAACTCCTCCTCCTCCTCAGCTGTCAGCACAGCTGGGAAACCTCTACGAAACGTCTCCTCAGCTGGTGCCAACACACAGGTTTCCAGCGGCACTCACCTCACCACCTCCTCAGGACCATCCTCTATGGGCACTGTCCCAACTCAGCCCACCAAACAGCCCCCCCTCCCTCCACCCAAGCCAATCAACCGTAGCAACAACCCCGCCATGATGGGTGAGTGGTCACAAACACGTCATGCGAGATATAACATGACCCCTATTAAAGTCTGTGAAATTACTAGTCACAATTTTATTTGCTTCCTCCGGAAAGCTCTTTGATAAAGCCCTCATAATCTTCTCTATGGGGGTAGATTTGGGTATGGATAATAGGGGCATGTCTCTACAAAAGTTAAGAGACTTTAATGTTAATAATCCCTACCAATATTTTTAACAATCACAGTAATGAATTACTTGACCTTTATAAATTAAATGATCAGTTACTAGTATAACTGTATAAAATGTTCTTATGGTTGGCGCATTTACTGTGCTGCAAACTACCACAATTGACTCATTTTTAGACATGTTAAAATGTATATATTTTTTAAACTATTTTTGTTAATACATATGTTATATAATACTCATGTTTATGTTGTCTATTTATTTATTCATAATATAGTCTTTATATTCTGTATAATATTTTAGTGCTTCTAAACAGGAACAATCTAATCAGCAGTGGAAACATTTGTTTGGTTATTTTACATGGCCAAGAGTGTTGTCATTGTTTTAGGCAAACGTGTAATGCCATAAATGAGGAAGTTAATAAAATGCTCTGTGAGGGAAGTTAAATAAATAAAATGGGGATTTAAGTCAAATTAAAATACTTTAAAATAGATTTCACAGCTGTTAGATACAGTGACAACCCCGAACCACATATGTAGAGACTGACAAAGAAATCCTTTCATACTTAAAGATGGTAGTATTAGTCATTTCTGTCTGTGTGTGTAACTGTATCTGTAGATTGACAGATTTGAAAATATCCCTATTAATATTCAAAAGCAAATCTACTGAATTTGCTCACAGGCATCACACTACAGCATCTCCTATACAGAAAGCACTGATGCTCATATGTTTGTGTTGGAGCATTTTAAACTTTTAAGACTTCTATTTTTACTTTTAATATATTTTACAAGCATGTGTGACATGCAGTGGTGCATGATTTGTTGTGGTAATTACATGAAATCCACTTATGTGCCATGTCATTCGTCATAAGAACTCAACCTTGTATTTATTAAATGTCTGCTATTCTCTGCTTGCAGAGCCAGTTTCTGATTTTGGGGTTCTGCCCCTTAAGCTGATCAACTTGATAATAGTCTTTGATTGCGAGATACTCAGTTATTACTAAAGACAATGTTTTCATTTATGTTGTAATCTTGGATTTGTCATTTGTCCCTGATTATTGCAGGAAAACAATAGGCATGTTTGTTCCAATTTAATGGGAACTTTTTCTTATTTGGGAGAATTTGTTCTTTGAATGCATTTCTTTGTTAAATCATATGAGAACCACTGATAACAATATCTGATGTTGAATATGATTTTATTAGCCCTTGACTTGAACTATGAAATATTGGAACCTATTTTGGGAAATTGAGACGTTGAATGTAATCAATATATTTTGTTTTATATTAGGAATGATATATTTAAGCAGTATAACAGATTTTGAACAACAGATTTAGATTTTCCTCCAACAAAAATAGTACAAAAGGAAGCCGATGCGTCAAGCTTTTCATGGTTTGAATGTTTGAGACACAATGTTCAGACACTACAATCTCCACACTGCCTCCTGCTGTCCATTTGGAAGCCACTCAAATAAGCATGTGAGTCAGTGCCTCTGAAAGGCAGATCTGTACATTTCACATATGTGTTGTTGTTTTACTGCTTATATGTGTGCTGGGTCACAGTACACTGGAATGGGCCAGATCTTAATGTTGAACTGCAGACACCAGACAAAAGCTCTGTTGCATTAAAATAATAGTTATTGTACAAAGGTCTTGCTGACCATTTGTGATGGGATTAACAATAACATTTTGAAATGTGTTGGTTTTCTTTTACTTTGACTGGTTCCACAGTGCCGTGGCATTTTTCTCAGTGTAGTTGTTAGCTAACTCAACCCAAAATGCTGAAGATAGTGGTGCTGGTGACATTTTTGGATCATCTAGGTGTTCAAATCTATGGCTTTAGCTGGTTCTTTAACTCACATATGCATTTAAAGTCAACGTGAATTGCCATTTGCAAACCATTTTACTTCCATAATGTGATGTATTTCTTAGTAAAACGCGATATTCAACAAGATAAGGGAAAAAAAAGTAACTAATGCAATTTTGAAACTAGCAAGTTTGTTGAATGCCTAAAAAAAATAACTGTCTATTTGGCTATTGGTTAATTATCCAATAGCTTTCACAGCCGAAGTGATGCCACCAGAAAAGAAAAGTTGTTTCAGAGGAAGAGCATGTTTTTTAATATTTATACAATTAATAATTTCATATAAACTGCACAGATTAATCATTACCAATAAGACCAAGAGCATGCATTTGGAAAATAAATGGGGTCAATTTTGATTTCACGTTGACTTTAAAAACCTGTGTGTAGCCTCACCTTCGTGCTGTTCACAGTAAATTAAAGGAGTAAGTCGTCCCTGCTTTTGTAAAGGTATGTGGTGTTTGATGCCCGGGGGCTGTGTGTTTTTGTCCCCCGCCAGCCTCCACCCTGCACGGGGGTGACGGCAGCGATTTCCCTCTCTACTGGTCCTGTTGGAAGCGTGAGGGTGAGCATGACGTCTACCTGTCCCTGCCTGTCTACCTCTGTCGGCGGGCAGGAGGCATGCGCACAGGTAAACGTCGAGCCCAGGCCTGTTGCCAAACCTGGGTCCTTCATCTACTGCTGTGTGCTCTAGCCTCATCTTTCTTATCCTCAGCATAGCATGCCTTTAGCACACCAATTGAGCGTGCACGGGCTAATTCCGACTAACACGCCCCCCTTGCTGCCACTCTTTCTCTCTCACTCCTATTCTCAAGTGCAAACCTGCATGTTTTGGGCATTAAAGCTGTCAAAAGCGTGCAGCACGTTGGCACATTATTAACAGGTGTTTAAACGGCTAGAAAGACCCCCTGTGGAATTGAAGCGATCTTAACCACCGCTGCTGGAAATGCCCCATCATGCCAGGTGCCAGCATATGTTCTGTATAAGCTACTCCAGGCAACAGTTGCTCCACAAGCAGCTGTGAGATTAGAAACGAGTTATGAATCCAGTCCACCTCATCATGACATGCTGAAAGCCTGCGGGTTGCTTAGCTTTAGAGCTAAAATTCATGCATTTGATTCGTAGGCAGCCAGGCTAATGCAAAGAATGTTTTAACATGCCGTTTGCATGTTTAGCTTACTTTATGCTTCCTTCTCATTAATAATGTTTGGCCGCTGTACTTCATTAAACTTGCACTATATCTTTGGCAGTTTTGTGTAGAGCAATTCATCAATTCAAGTCACGTGACATGGGTTTGCATTGCATTGATTAGCAGTCACATGGCTTTTCATCAATGAACTTGCTTGCTTAGAATGTGTCTTGTAAGAATCAGTTGGTCTTCGGTAACGTTACTGGCGAGTCGTGATGGAAGTAATTTGATTCTACTAATATAAAATGTGAAAACTTTAAAGTTTGTGTTAAACAAAAGGGACATTTCTGTCTTAATTTACTCACTCATCTCATTCCAAACCATTATGATTTCATTTCTTCTGTGGAAAACAATACATTTTGTCTGTACTGGAACCACTTTAAAAGTATCATAAAATGTAGTCCATGTGACAAATTGTTATTTTAGTATTATTTACTGTTATAATATTCATCAACATTTTTAATTGGTCATTATTTTTATATTACTTTTTTTATTGTAGCCTAGTTTGTTTTAAAGACTATGTAATGTGCTTTTGTTATATTTCTATTTAGCTTTAATTTATAATTGTGGTACTTTAACTAAATTTATTTTAGTTAGTTGCCAAGACAACATAGGTTTTTTTTATATTTAATAGTATTTAATATTACAGTCGTGCTCAAAATTAACGGTACCCCTGGTAAATATGGTCAAAACTGGCTGTACAAATAAATCTGCATCGTTTATCTTTTTGATCTTTCATTCAAAGAATTGCCAAAAATCTAACCTTTCATTGAAGTAAAATAATTGAAAGTGGGGGGAAATCACATAATGAAATAAATGGTTTTCTCCAAAACAAGTTGGCCACAATTATTGGTACCCCTAACATTTTTTAAGAGTGAAATATCTCTGAAGTATATTCCCATTAATATTTACCTTTTTTAGCACACCAGGGTGACTAGGAACATGAAATTGTCCAGGCATGACTTCTTGTTTGAAAGGAGTTTAAATATGAGGAAACACAAAGGCCAAATCCCCTTAATCATTCATCAGAATGAGTAAAACCAAAGAATTTAGTTCTGATGTGCATCAGAAATTTAGTTTAGTTGACCATCACAAAATAGAAAGTGGCTGTAAGAAAATAGCTAAAGCATTGAAAATCCCCATTTTGACCATCAGGGCAATAATTAAGAAGTTCCAATCATCTAAATATGTTACGAATCTGCCAGGAAGAGGACGTGTGTCTATATTGCCTTAATGCACGGTGAGGAGGAGCGTTTGAGTGGCCAAAGACTCTTCAAGGATCACAGATGGAGAATTGCAGAGATTGGTTGAGTCTTGGGGGTCAGAAAGCCTATTAAAAAAAACTCAAACAACCCATACATCACCACATGTTGTTTGGGAGGGTTTCAAGAAAAATCCTCCTCTCTCCTCCAAAAACAAACTCCAGCAAATTCAATTGTCAGACATGACTGGACCTTCAAACGGCACAGGCTTCTGTGGTCAGATGAAACAAAAAAAATAGCTTTTTGGCTGCAAACATGCTAGATGGGTTTGGTGCACACAAGGATAAAAGTACCCCATGTGTACAATTTAATATACCGTTGGATCTTTAATGTTGTGGGCATATTTTTCTGCTGGAGGTCCTGGACTTCTTGTTCAGATTCATGGGATCGTGGATTCATGGGACGCCTTCTGCTAGAAATCTTAGAATGGGCCGTGGTTGGATCTTCCATCAGGACAATGATCCAATACAAACATCAAAATCAACACAAAAATGGGTAACTGAGCACACAATGAAGCTTCTGCCATGACAGTCAGAGTTCCCTGACCTGAACCCTACAGAAAATGAGTGGCTGAACTGAAGAGAAGAAGCACAAACATGGATCTGGGAATCTGAAGGATCTGGAGAGATTCTGTATGGAGGAATGGTCTCTGATCTCAGGTCAGGTGTTCTCCAAACTCATCAGGCATTATAGGAGAAGACTCAGAGCTGGTCTCTTGTCAAAAGGAGATTGGAAAAAGCTTTTAATTAAAGGGTACCAATAATTGTGGCCAACGTGTTTTGGACAAAAACATTTATTTCATAATGTGATTTCCCTCCCACGTTCAATTCTTTTAATTCAATGAAAGGTTAGATTTTCTGCAATTTTTTGAATGAAAGATCAAAAGGATAAACGATGCAGATTTATTTTTTACAGCCAGTTTTTATCATATTTACCAGGGGTACCGTTAATTCTGAGCACGACTGTATATAATATTTATATTTGATCTTATTTTTGATTTATTTCAGTTGGTGATTTTTAATAATTGTAGTTTTATATAACAATAACAGTGCTGCTCCTGTGAGCTGAATCATTGAGTCAGGGAGTTTTTTTGTGCCAGTCAGGAACTGGTTTTGTGAACCGCCCACTGCCAGTCACCATCCAGACTCTCAAACTGTGAGTGTAATCTGGGCCCTTTCTTTGGTTTCGATTAGAACTGTCCATCAAAAATTAAATAATAAATATTTGGTCACAATTTCTGTAAATGCAATGAACATTTTTTGTAAATGCATATTATAAATCTTATTGTGGACGATTCATACATGTGTGTGTATATACACTCACCGGCCACTTTATTAGGTACCCCATGCTAGTAACGGGTTGGACCCCCTTTTGCCTTCAGAACTGCCTCAATTCTTCGTGGCATAGATTCAACAAGGTGCTGGAAGCATTCCTCAGGGAGTTTGGTCCATATTGACATGATGGCATCACACAGTTGCCGCAGATTTGTCGGCTGCACATCCATGATGCGAATCTCCCGTTCCACCACATCCCAAAGATGCTCTATTGGATTGAGATCTGGTGACTGTGGAGGCCATTTGAGTACAGCGAACTCATTGTCATGTTCAAGAAACCAGTCTGAGATGATTCCAGCTTTATGACATGGCGCATTATCCTGCTGAAAGTAGCCATCAGAAGTTGGGTACATTGTGGTCATAAAGGGATGGACATGGTCAGCAACAATACTCAGGTAGGCTGTGGCGTTGCAACGATGCTCAATTGGTACCAAGGGGCCCAAAGAGTGCCAAGAAAATATTCCCCACACCATGACACCACCACCACCAGCCTGAACCGTTGATACAAGGCAGGATGGATCCATGCTTTCATGTTGTAGACGCCAAATTCTGACCCTACCATCCGAATGTCGCAGCAGAAATCGAGACTCATCAGACCAGGCAACGTTTTTCCAATCTTCTATTGTCCAATTTCGATGAGCTTGTGCAAATTGTAGCCTCAGTTTCCTGTTCTTAGCTGAAAGGAGTGGCACCCGGTGTGGTCTTCTGCTGCTGTAGCCCATCTGCCTCAAAGTTCGACGTACTGTGCGTTCAGAGATGCTCTTCTGCCCACCTTGGTTGTAACGGGTGGTTATTTGAGTCACTGTTGCCCTTCTATCAGCTCGAACCAGTCTGGCCATTCTCCTCTGACCTCTGGCATCAACAAGGCATTTCCGCCCACAGAACTGCCGCTCACTGGATGTTTGTTCTTTTTCGGACCATTCTCTGTAAACCCTAGAGATGGTTGTGCGTGAAAATCCCAGTAGATTAGCAGTTTCTGAAATACTCAGACCAGCCCTTCTGGCACCAACAATCATGCCACGTTCAAAGTCACTCAAATCACCTTTCTTCCCCATACTGATGCTCGGTTTGAACTGCAGGAGATTGTCTTGACCATGTCTACATGCCTAAATGCACTGAGTTGCCGCCATGTGATTGGCTGCTTAGAAATTAAGTGTTATGGAGCAGTTGGACAGGTGTACCTAATAAAGTGGCCGGTGAGTGTATGTGTATGTACAGTATGTGTATGTATATATAATATATAATAGTTTTAATAATTTTAATTTTATATAACAATAACAGTGCTGCTCCTGTGAACTGAATCATTGAGTCAGGGAGTTTTTTTGTGCCAGTCATGAACTGGTTTTGTGAACTGGATCAACCAATTTAATGGACAAGATTTATAGAAAAAAAAAAGTCTCCTTTTGATTTCCATGGAAGAAAGTCATATGGGTTTTGAATGGCATGAGGGTGGGTGACAGAATTTTCATTTTTAGGTGAACTATTCCTTTAATTCTGTTGAGTACATTGTAGTACACTGATGTTTGACCTTTAATGCAGTATGTTTGAAAAACTGTTACTTATGTTTACAATGTTTCTTTATGCATAATATCCTACAGCTGAACTTGCACAAGGAGGTACCAACCTAGTACCGGTCAAACCCTCACCCCCCATGCCCCCGAAGAGAACCACGCCTGTCACCAAGCGCAATCCAGAAGACTCTCCTCTGACCATATCCTCCCTTCCCTCCATTCTGTCCGAGGACATGAGGGCCAACATCCCTGGGGGCTACCAGCTGCCCCCACCTCCCCCATCCCCACCTCTCCCCACACACATCCCCCCCTCCCCTCCACGGACCCACACGCATCACCTCCTCCACCAACACTCCTACCCCTACCCGCTGCCCCAGCCACTTCCTGTCCACTTTGACCCTCCCAGCCCGCCGGAGGATCCGCCTGCCCGTCAAGCACCCGTTCCCTTACACATCATGATCCAGAGGGCGCTCAGTAGCCCAGGACCCACCCTCCCACACCCAGATGGCTCCCAGCGTGCCCACTCACTGCTGTTTGAGACACCGCCGGAGTACCAGGGTGGCCGCCCACTGCCAGTCACCATCCAGCCTCTCAAACTGTGAGTGTAATCTGGGCACTTTCTTTAGTTTCGATTAGAGCTGTCCATCAAAAATTAAATAATAAATATTTAGTCACAATTCCTGTAAATGCAATGCACGTTTTTTGTAAATGCATATTATAGATCTTATTGTGGACGTTTCATACATGTCTGTATGTATATATGTGTATGTACAGTATGTGTATATATATATATATATATATTGTATGTGTGTATGTATAATTATTCAATTAAAAAAATTATAGTATATTATAATTATTCAATTAAAACAATTTTATATAAATTTTTTGGACCTTGTGACATTTAATCAAAGTCTTATAAATCAATGTTCCAGGGCAATGACAGACTTCTCTGATGTTGTATGCTGATTTCTCCAGTCATTAAGTGCACTTAAACATCCTTCCACAATTGACTGCAAACTCGCATTTCTCAAATCTAGCTTTCATGAATCAAAAATGTATTGATAGAACCAAGTTACTGCCCCCACACATTTTTTTTTACGATAATTTATTACACATGAATGTATGCCACAAAAAAGTTCTGTCACTACTTCATTTTCAACACTTTTAAAATAGCAGTGTTAAACATTTAACTAGTAATTTTCTGCCCTTCCTCTTCATGCTCTTGCTGATACTTGCTGAAAACCCTCCATAGACATTGAGCCAATCACCATGATTTTGCCAAGTAAGATGTATTTTGAGCGTATTTTGTTGATCCTGGAACAACATTCCTCTCTGAACATTTAGTCCTAGCCCCATCACTACCCCTAAACCTAAACCTAACCCTACCCATAAGTTATACCTAAAATCATAATAACATTGATGTGGAAGCTTTAAACTTTACATAAACCTTAAACTTGTCCCTCAAATCTGATTGGTTGATTGGAATGTTGTTCCAAGATCAACAAAGATGTTGATTCAGAAACATCTTGTGCTTGATGAAATTACATTCACCCATTGAGCCTTGGTGCTCATTTGAGCAAGGCTGGTTCAATCCATCTTGCATTCTCTTTTTCTCTAAAATATTTTGTATCCTCTCTCGAATGTTCCTGACAGTAAAAAGTTGCAAATACAGTACATTAATATGCATATGGTATATATCCAATATTAAATGGATTTTTATTTGCTCAGGGATGAGGATGACTACTCTGATGAAGAGGAGGAGGAAGAGGACGATGATGATGATGATGACGAACATCCACCTGATCACCTCCCATCCCCTCAGTCCCAGCCAGAACTTGAGCCTCGTAGCCGCAGATGTCTGGTGGGGGAACTGAGCATCAGCGTCATCCCAGAAGGAAACAACAGCAGCGAGGAGGAGGAAGATGAGGAAGATCAGCAGCCAGATGAGAGCGATTCAGACGGACCCGTGCTGTACAAGGATGATGAATCAGATGAAGACGAGGATGACAGCCCACCAAGTATGTATATAAATAGTATGTATATAAATATACATATGTATGTGTGTGTGTGTCTGTCTGTGTGAGTGTGTGTGTGTGTGTGTGTGTGTGTGTGTGTGTGTGTGTGTGTGTATATATATATATATATATATATATATATATATATATATATATATATATATATATATATATAAAATACATATATATAAAATACACTGTTAATTCACAAAAGAGTTTTGGGACAGTAAGATGTTTTAATGTTTTTGAAATAAGTCTCTTATGCTCACCAAGCATGCATTTGTTTGATCAAAAACACAGTAAAAACAATAATATTATAAAAAAAATATTATTACAATTTAAAAATGTAATATATTCCTGTGAATTTTCGGTGTCACATGATTCTTCAGAAATCATTCTAATATACTGATTAGCTGCTCAAGAAACATTTCTTCTTATTATTATCAATGTGATAAACAGTTGTGTTGCTTAATATTTTTGTGTAAACCATGATGAATTTTTTCAGGATTTTTTGGTGAATAGAAAGTTCAGAAGAAAATCATTTATTTGAAGTGGAAATCATTTGTAACGTTATTTACAATACAGAACATTTGTGTCTGTGTTTTTAGAATGGGCCTTCTGCTGTCTCTATTAATTCCACAGCTTGTTTTTAGTAAGCTTGTATATTCAGACATCTGTCCATATAAAAGAGAGCCAGAACTTCTGACTGTATGTGTGTGTTTGCTCGCTGCAGGTGCACTGGCCAGCAGGGTGAAAAGGAAGGACACGTTGGCGCTGAAGCTGAGCAGTCGGCCCTCTGCCCCAGACAGGCAGGCTCCTGAGAGGCAGGCCAAAGTGGAGCACAGCAGTCTGTCGTGGCAGAGCAAGGAGCAGTGGGAGGCCATCCGCACACAGATTGGTTCTGCACTCACACGGTAATAGCCCTCTCAGCCACACACCCACATACATACAGATTACACTGAAACACTGTTGTACTGAATCTTGTAAATATTCACACCTAGAACAATAACTCTAATGATCAAGTTTTATAAACTGTTCTAAACGTAAAAGAATAGTAGAGCCCACACCACAACTACAACAATAACGGCACACATTAACAGTATCGTTGGAATCACTTTCGCAACAATTTTCTCCAGCTGATGATTGATGGAAATGACAGCCAATAAGAATCCATCCTGCTTTAAAGAGCTCAAGCATTTAAAGTGACAGATGAAAAAACTGCAGCTTGTGCTTATAATAAACAGAAAAATGTCGTGCCTATTAAATTAAATGTAATATTTAAATTAGGGCTGTCAAATGATTAATCACGATTAATCGCATCCAAAATAAAAGTTTGTGTTTACATAATAAATGTGTTTGTACTGTGTAAAATTATTTTGTATATATAAGTACACACACGTGCATTTATATATTTAAGAAAAATGTGTTATTTATATATAAAATATTTATATATAATAAAAATTATATATAAATCTATATATACTATATACATGCAAATATTTCTTAAATATATACAAGCATGTGTATGTATTTATATACAGTATATAAAATAATTATACACAGTACACACACATTTATTATGTAAACACAAACTTTTATTTTGGATGCGATTAATCGTGATTAATCATTTGACAGCCCTAATTTAAATGTTTAAATAAATATTCAATTATATGTGACATTTAAATATATATTTAAACATTACATTTTAAATTATATTTAAACATAATTAAATATTCATATATTTTCAATCATTGTTTATAATATTGTGCAAAATAAAAAGAATTTATGAATAATATGAGGTTGTTGTTGTTTATTCTGTAGACGATTGAGCCAGAGACCTACTGCTGAGGAGTTGGAACAGAGAAACATTCTCCAGCGTAAATTGCCTCTCTATACTCATTCACTCCAGTTATTGTATTGTGATTTATTTTCCTGTGTCCGTTCTGTCCTTTTTTTCCTCGTTTCATTAGTTACTCATTTATTCCTGTTCATTTATTCCCTCAGTGTTCACTGAAGGTTTGACACTGACCCACATATATTTCACTCTCCGTCTCTATTGGTTCACAAGACATTACAGATATTTTCTGCTAAATAGTGAAGTCTTTGCTTGTGTTTCTCTCATAGATTTAAAATACTTTGCTGCCTACTTATTTATAGTTGTCTCGTTTAGGGGCTCGCAGTTTTCATACTTTCACATAATTTTCCTATGATATTGGATTTGATTCAGCCTAACCGGTGTTGATGATGTCTCTTCTTTCCAGCAAAAAACCAAGCAGACAGACAAGCAGAGGTCAGGGAGATCAAGCGCAGACTCACCAGAAAGGTGCGATTCGGTTTGCTTGCATGAAAATTTTACCTAGAATATAATTTTAAGGTTGATTTTTAGCAAGCATTTTTTAATCTTGCTTAAAGGAATTTCAATTCAGTCTGTTTTTTTTTTTTTTTTTTAGTTGAGTGAACGACCGACTGTGGCCGAACTACAGGCTCGAAAAATATTACGTTTCCACGAGTATGTGGAGGTCACATGCGCTCAGGACTATGACCGCCGTGCTGACAAGCCATGGACCAAACTCACCCCCGCAGACAAGGTACAACTACAGTACAAAAACGAAAGTATCTTTTACATCTGCATAACTTGCGTATACAACTACACACACATTTGTGTCTATATAAAGATCTAGAGCTTTTTATATATCATTTGACTTGAGTACTGGAGATTACAAATAGTCTTAAAAGACACTGCTTTCTTTTGAATTTCTCACTTATTGGTCTATATATCTTCTACACATAATCAACCAACTCCAGTGTTGGGGAAAGTTAAAAATAAAAATAATGCGTAACAGTATTGCGTTACTCCCTTAAAAACTGCGTTACTTAGTTACTTTTTGTGGAAAGTAATGTGTCGTGTCATTTTTGTTACTTTTTCTTATCTGGGCTGGGCTGGGGTCGCTTGTTTGTTTTTTAATTACAAAAAAAGTTATATTTTGGCTGCTGTAAAGGGCCTTTTACACAAAGTTAAAGGATTAGTTCACTTTTTAAAAAACTTTTGCTGATAATTTACTCACCCCCATGTCATCCAAGATGTCCATGTCTTTCTTTCTTCAGTCGAAAATAAGGTTTTTGATGAAAACATTCTAGGATTTTTCTCCATATAATGGACTTTACTGGTAGCCAAACCGTCCAAGGTCCAAATGACAGTTTCAGTGCAGCTTCAAATGGATTTAAACGACAACAGACGATGCATAAGGGTCTTATCTAGCGAAACGATCGGTTGTTTCTAAAATAAATAAATAAAAAA
The DNA here is from genome assembly GCA_031834385.1 of Semotilus atromaculatus. Classification (NCBI taxonomy): domain Eukaryota; kingdom Metazoa; phylum Chordata; class Actinopteri; order Cypriniformes; family Leuciscidae; genus Semotilus; species Semotilus atromaculatus. The sequence continues at coordinate 6,579,631 of JAULUF010000019.1, read as the reverse complement.
CGAAGTTTTATGCCTTGCTCTGTTCTGTGATCCGCGGTCGTGACTCTCCTGTTCGAACTCGTTCATCAAAATGAACGAATCTTTTTTTCGAGTCATTTCGTTCATTTTGTTCGTTGAATGAATGAAATGACTCAAAAAAAGATTCGTTCATTTTGATGAACGAGTTCGAACAGGAGAACAGAGCAAGCCGAGCATTTGTGCTAATAAAACTTAAACTTTTTTATTTCTTTTAGAAATAACTGACCGTTTTGCTAGATAAGACCCTAATGCATCGTCTGTTGTCGTTTAAAGCCATTTGAAGCTGCACTGAAACCTTGGACGGTTTGGCTACCAGTAAAGTCCATTATATGGAGAAAAATCCTAGAATGTTTTCATCAAAAACCTTAATTTCTTTTCGACTGAAGAAAGAAAGATATGGACATCTTGGATGACATGGGGGTGAGTAAATTATCAGCAAAAGTTTTTTAAAAAGTGAACTAATCCTTTAAATGAATAAGCCTCAGGTTGAAGAAAATGTAAATTCACGTCTGTACAATAGAGGGCGCAGCTCAATCAAACCTTTTAGCTGTGCTGCCATTCTGATTTGCAGATAAATAGGATGCAGGAAAAGATAGGCTGTGTCCGAAATGGCATACTCTTTTTGAGTAGGTACTTATTTTGAAAAAGCAATTACTTCACAATTGCTTAAAAAAGTATGTTCTATATAGTGTAATCTGGATGTACTACATTCGCCAAGCTGTCATTATCACATGACCTACCCGTGTTAGTTGTGTTGCTTCACCGCCGTTCAAAAATCCTCTCCTGTGGCCTCATGGGATAGTAAAGTGTCCATCATATCCACACTTCAAAATCTCGCCGGAAGTGGTAGGTCATCTGGGTACTCTTGCCTGCTCTTTTATGGGTACTGTGAATACGGACGTATTTGCCAGATACTGTTTTTCTCTTACTTTATAGTAGGGAAATATGCAGTCAATGTTTAACACTCTCAAGCAATAAAAACAAAAAAAAGGAAAAGTCATTTTGGCTTAACATTTTAATTCCTTCCATAAATTGGATCATCAAAGGTCAGCAGAAAAGACATTGGTTAATAAAGTGAGATTAAATACATAGTGCATTTGTGTAATTTACCATTAATTATTGCAGGTTTGCATTTCACTGTTTTATTCATTTTGAGGAATACTGAATCTGTTTTTGCACACAACACCTCTGCACTTACTCACTATTTTTCTCAACATGGGGACAGGAGTCCTGTCAGTAAATAAATGGGAAGTAACTTGTGTTACTTATTTGAAAAAGTAACATTATAATTTATTTAGTTTAAATTTAAAAGTAGTGCGTTCATTAGGAAAAAAGTATTCTGATTACAAAACTCACGTTACTTGTAATGTTACCACCGACACTGACCAACCCTTAACCTGTTTGTTTAGGCTGCTATTCGGAAAGAGCTCAACGAGTTTAAGAGCTCTGAGATGGAAGTGCATGAGGACAGCAGAATTTACACAAGGTAAGTGTATTGTTACTTGCACCATAAAAATACAGAGAACTGCAAAGCATCGAACCGTTTATTTGCATTTTTATGTGGATTTGTGTCATTTCTAGATTCCATCGTCCTTAGCTGCGTCTTTAACTGGAAAATGAAGTACTTAAAGGCCGGTGGATATTGGGATGAAATGGCTGTTTTTTTTCTGGTGAGGAGCCTCCGGGTGTCAGAGCACCTCTCAGACTGCTTTTACTATGAATGTACTACTTCAAATGCACAGGGGTCACCTGGAGCATTCAGAAACTAATCGAATCAAAAATAAAACAGACCGTTTCTCAGTTGTCCACCCAGTGATGTGTGGGACGGGTGACCTCTGGGGGACAGATGCAGTATTTCTCCTGGACTTCAGGGGACCCACGTGCCAAGACAGAGAGGCGATGAAGGACTTATTAGAGGATGTTACTTGTGCCAATGGCAGATATTCCTCTCTCTACTCTCTATATGGCCTTTTTTTCTGCTTTTACTTCATATGATAAACTTTATTTCCTTTCAGGGAAGTGTAACAAAGTTAAAAATAATAGTAATAATAATGATGTGACAATAATAAATACAATAATACTACAGTAAGTGTTAGTTAATGACAAATAGCAGGGCAGACAGAAGAACTGCAAGAATAAGGCCTGAGCCTGGACATTAATTGTGTATTTGTGTATGTTTGTATAGGCTGCTGTCATTTTTCTTAGTTTGGAACGTTTTAACTTAGATACTTTAAGGCTCAAGATTTTTTTTTTTCAAGACAGGGCTACAGATTCCCCCTACTTTGTGGTCTTCACAGTTTGAGAAGTCATAGAGAAGAATAGAGGAAGATAGGGTCAGTTTTTAGATAGGATGTGAGCGTTCCATATCTCAATTTTGATCTACAGCGAAACTGTGATCTGTTATCTTTTACAATCTTTTTTTTGTTATTAATCGTATCACCTTCTGTAAAAGTGAAGTCCAGCTATTTCAGTTTTAAGAAGTGTCCAAATTATGTTTACAAAATATTTTATTTCTAAATAAAAAGGATTTCCTGATTATTTATTACCCATTTAAAAGGAGAATGAATTTAGTCTGGGCACGCACTGATATAGCTCTAAAAATGAAGTCTTTGTAAAGTACTGTTGACAGGGAGGTTATTGCGGCAGGAACTCTTCTTCATTTTTTGCAATTATTTTGTCATTTATGTTGTTTTTGGCCAGTAGGATTATATGAATTGCTCTGCTGTACAGATCTATTCTGTAGATGAACCTGACTGTTTGTGTATATCTTGTCTTCCTTTTATTTTGAAAAATATTTTAAATATATTGAAACTCATATAGGTTACTATTTTTTTAAGCACAAAATTATTAGTGTATTATTCAGCACTACAAGAATGGGAGCAGAATGTTCCATTGTAATGTAGCGTTGTATATTCTTGCTTTTTAATTATATGTGAAACTGACAGTAAATTTGCTGTTTAGATGTAAACACTAAATCTAAATTAAAATGCTTACCAATAAAGTTTGTGTTGCTTTTTTTTTCTTCTTACTTGCAAATGCATTCTTATGACATATTGACTATGATTTTGTGCACAGAATCTAATAGGTAATGATTCACATTTTATCATTTAAAGCCACATAAGTGCCACCGTTCTTCTGGGGTCCTGAATTTCAGAAATAAAGATGTTAATCAAAGACAGATTGCAGTCTTTGCTGGCCCCTTTTTTTTTAACAGTTGTGAGATGTAATGTCCAAATGAGATATTACATTGCAAATATGAGAAATCACAGTTGCAAAATTGCACTTGGGAAAATAAACACACTGTGCTTAATACGTTGCAAAGAAGATAAAAATGTGCCACAATTAGCAAATAACATCAAAGGTGCTATGAGGTTTTAGAGAGCACTGTTGGTGTCAAGAAAGGGTAATATTAATATTCCTAATTTCTGCATTTATGTTGTCATAGATGTCTTACCCAGTATTGTAATTAAACTACAGTATTAAAAATGGTTTTCATTTTTGTTTGAAATTAAGTTATCAAATAAAATATAAAAATTAGACGACAACCTTTTTGCCTTCTTAACTAACTAAAATCATTTTAAGAAAAATTTCTAAAACTGAAATAAAAATAAATTAAGGCTAAATAGAAATATTAAATTAATTAAAACATTTACTAAAATGAAAATGAAAACAAAAAAAAAAAAAAATGTTAGTACATACCATAATTAATCCTAATATAAAGGTAAAATAATAATGATTATATTATCTTTACAAACCTTTTGCATTGATTTTAAAAAAGCCCACCACATAATTAGAAATTTTTTGGATTAGATTTTTAGTTGTTTTTTGTTTTGTTTTGGATATATACCTGCAGCTATTCTCATTCTCATTTGGGATATATATATTTTAAAAATATTTAAAAATGTAAAAAATATTTAAAATAGTTTAAAATGCTGCTATATGGACACCTTTAAAATATCCCTTGGTAAAATATCATATTTAACTGTAAAAAAAAAACGCCCCGCCTTTCCAATAGGCGGCGCCTTCGCATTTGTTTATTAGCGCGATTCCAGTGAAATTCATGAAGCAGGGCAAGAGTGAGACACGCGTGCGTTACACTCTCTCAAGGAGTTACTGGTGTTCACAAACCTCCTCGAGCCAGGAAAAGCATTGAACCTAGGCAATTATTGTTAATAATTGTAGGTTATCATTTCAGCTGCCTACCGAGGGTAAGATAATACAATTTTCTTTCATAGGCGATGTAAATTTTATGCAATGTGCTTGTGAAATATCTGTTACCGAACAAGCACAGTTGAGCCGGTTTAATTCATTCATTGCTCTTAATCTCATATGAAGTTTGATACTTGTGTGATGCAAGTTATTAAATAACTTGTCAAACTAAATGTTACACGGCTGAACCGTGTAACGTTTACGTTAGACTCTCCAGAGTGTCGCTTTATAAGGCTTGATCTGTTCAAACTTTTAGCGGATTGTTCCTTAATGACTTTAAACTTGAACTCTGGTCTTATTCCGCCATGTTTAAATTCATTTCCTGCATCTAAGTTATGTGGGGAAAAAGCTGAAAGAATAAGACCATCATCTGTCCTTTCCAATGCCATGTTTGACCGATAAACCGCCATCAAACATTTGCTGCTGTCAGTCATAGTCTGTGAAGCCAGCGCCAGAAAAAAGTGGCGGTCTCAAAACCTAGTAGGTTGCCTATATTTTTAGCTGTTGATGCACACAAAAAATTGTTTTGCTCCTACCTATGAGACCAAACTGGCGCACATTGTGCTTTAATATGCTAAGTATATGCTAAGTTTTGAGACGCAGAAATTGTGTAGCTAGTATGTTACCCTGTACAGCAGTGCAGATCCTGGAAAGTTTTTGTTTCTTGGGAGTTTAAAGTACTTCATATAGTAAATAGTGAAACTAACGTTCTTGATTTAATAGCAGTCCTGGCCTGTTTTACATGTAGGCCTCAAATTCTTTAGTTTGGCCTTGATTAAGTTACTTGTTTAACATGTCTTTATTCATAGTTTTAGATTTGTCAATAATTTGGAGTCACCATGCCTGCAAAAAAAGCTGTAAAGAGACAAACGATTCTAGCATCTGAGAACTCAACAGTTGTGAAAAAACATAAAGGTAAGCCATCCTGTCTCTATTTTCTTGTCAAATTGAAAGTGCCCCTATTGTGCCATTTAAACATTCTTAATTTTGTTGTGGAGGTCTCCTAAAATAGGATTACATGCATCCAAAGTCAAAAAACAAAATTTTCTTCTATGCATTGCAGCATTACCTCTTTTCTCGCAGAGACTGAATCTTTTATCGAACCATTTCAGACAGTCTAAACCCCTCCTTGTCTGATTGGTCAGATGGCCCAGTCTGTCGTGATTGGTCTAGTGCTTTACAGCGCATATTGAAAATGGAATCAAATAAGAACAAAAATGCTGAAGTTGTTTTTCTGTAATATCCAGGCCTGAAAACTCATGCATTCTTTTTCTGTGGATGTTTGTAGTCTTTCACAGTAGTCATGGCCAGGAGAAGGGCCTGGTGCTTGTTCTCGGACAGGGTGATGTTGGACAGCTTGGCCTGGGGGAGGATGTGCTGGAGAGGAAGAAACCAGCTCTGGTGACTCTTCCTGAGGGTATCGTGCAGGCTGTGGCTGGAGGCATGCACACAGTCTGCCTCAGCGACACTGGAAATGTAAGCTGAGCAAACAAACCATTAATCGCTGACTTCAAAACCCAACAAGACTGTTCAAAGTTATTGTGTTTTTTTTCTGATGTCCTCCTTGTCTGATTCCTGTGTAGATTTATACATTTGGCTGTAATGATGAGGGTGCTCTGGGTCGTGACACATCCGAGGAGGGCTCAGAGATGGTGCCAGCTAAGGTGGACCTTGGGGAGAAAGTTGTGCAGGTTTCTGCAGGAGACAGTCACACTGCTGCCCTCACGGATCAGGGAACGGCCTATGTCTGGGGCTCTTTTAGAGTGAGTATAGCCTTTTTGTACACTGTTACGAAGCGGAAATGTTGTACCAGTTTTGATTGACCTCTCGTTTCTGTTGCAGGACAATAATGGTGTCATTGGACTCTTGGAGCCCATGAAAAAATGCACATTGCCCGTCAAAGTTCCTATAGAAAAGCCCGTGGTTAAAATAGTCTCAGGTCGGTCATATGAATTCAAGCTTTGACTTTAGTAGTCGATCTCTGTAAAATCTTTATGAAGTTTTTAATTCATTTTAAAGGAAATGACCATTTGGTGATGCTGACTGTGAGTGGAGAGCTGTACACCTCAGGATGTGGAGAACAAGGCCAGCTTGGCCGTGTGGCTGAGCACTTTGCTAATCGCGGAGGCAGAAAGGGGTTGAGTATGTATCTCCATGTTGATTGAATTGTCATTACTGGAATGTGAATGAATAATTTTTGGGCTGGAATGTCATGTCAACAACACAACAGATTACTTAATTTAGTCTATACGTTGTACAGTTTTATGGACACCGCTGTGGTTAGTAAGATTTCAGGTTGTGACTTCAGCTGTTTGATCATACAGCTGAATGAAATGATCAAAGCAACTACTTCATTTTCTGAATTAACTAAATGTTTCAGGATTCACACTTAAAGGGTTAGTTCACCCAAAAATGAAAATTATGTCATTAATGACTCGCCCTCATGTCGTTCCAGGATTCACACTTAAAGGGTTAGTTCACCCAAAAATGAAAATTATGTCATTAATGACTCGCCCTCATGTCGTTCCAAGCCCGTAAGACCTCCGTTCATCTTCGGAACACAGTTTAAGATATTTTAGATTGAGTCCGTGAGCTTTCTGTTCCTCCGTTGAAAATGTATGTACCGTATACTGTCCTTGTCCAGAAAGGTAATAAAGACATCATCAAAGTTGTCCATGTGACTTCAGTGGGTTAGTTAGAATTTTTTGAAGCATCGAAAATACATTTTGGTCCAAAACAAACAAAAACAATGACTTTATTCACCTATATTAATTTCCTTCTCTGTGGGCTTTGAGTAGTTCACGTAGTAAAATAGCGTAGTGCTTCTCGGTTATACGTCACACGTAGGCTCGCTATTGGCCGACGCTGGTCATGTGTGTGACGTATAACACAGAAGCACTACGCTGTTTTACTAAGTAGGAAGAAAAGGAAATGAATATAGGTGAATAAAGTCGTTGTTTTTGTTTGTTTTGGACCAAAATGTATTTTCGATGCTTCAAAAAATTCTAACTAACCCACTGATGTCACATGGACTACTTTGATGTCTTTATTACCTTTCTGGATATGGTACATACATTTTCAACGGAGGAACAGAAAGCTCACGGACTCAATCTAAAATATCTTAAACTGTGTTCCGAAGATGAACGGAGGTCTTACGGGCTTGGAACGACATGAGGGTGAGTCATTAATTACATAATTTTCATTTTTGGGTGAACTAACCCTTTAAGGTGAGAGACCGCAGGCAAAAACAATTTTTTTTCATTTGTTGTCTTCAATAACATGTCGTCTTTCAGACTTGTTGAAAAAAGCCTGAAATACACATTTAGGTCTATTTTACTACACTTTGTCTGTTTGTGTCTGTAGATTTCTCATAAATTCATCAAAAGTTGTCGTTTTAAATCCTCGTGCACCCTGTCATCACACACCGTTAGAAAGCTCTCGTTCTCCTGTACAATGCTGTCGGATCCAAATATGGTCATTTCCTTTTTATCAGCAACCAATCGTGAAAGTAAAAAGTATATACACCAAACTTTCCAGTCTTGTACCTAGTTATATTATGAAGACATTTACTGAGGGATTTGTAAATATATTATTCCTAGCCTGATTTATATAACATTTTATTCCAAACAAAACATGGCAAATCTTTTTTTAAGGCTATTGACAGTATATTCTGATTTACAGGATATTAAAAGTAGAGTAAATTCCTCTGTAATCTTTTTCCATCTAATATGTGAACACAATGAAAAAATTATTTTAAACCTGGCTTTATCCAATATTCAGATTTCGTCTTTTAAAATGTATGTAATGCCTAATTTGCATATTTAAACATTAAATTACAGAAAACTTGTACTTTTTTTTAATTTATTTTTTCCCTTTTTTTATCCTAATCAACTGGGAAATTTTCATGGTGATATCTGCTAGTTAAAAATGTACCCTATTCACCTGTAGTGTCTTAAGCAATTGCTACTGTAAATACCAAAAAGGGACTTAATGCTGCCGTAGTAAACCCCATTCCTAATTAGGCCTATACAAACCTTATCTTGTCATAAATGGCATATCATTAGGTAAAAGTTCATACATAAATTAGTTATGGTTATTTCTGGGTAAATTCACCAAAGGATTAATCGGCTATTCGGGAATAGATTGAAAGAATGATTGTTAGTTCCAGCCCTTAATACTTTTATTTGCAATTTTGTCTTATTTTCTGAATATGTTGATTTTGTTTTAGAGCACATTTGAAAACAATCTTATTGACCCCAAAATTTGGGAATGGTTTTAAAGATAAAGTTCTCCCACCCCAAGACTGCATTGATTTAAAAAATTACAGTAGAAACTATCGTTGTGAAATATTACAATTGACAATAACAGTTTGGTGCTCTCTATCTCTCTATCTCTGGATATCTTGATGTTGAGAAGTTGTGCTGCTTTTTTTTTTTTTTTTTGAAAAAGTTCAAAAGAACAGCTTTTGAAAATTTAAATCTTTTGTAACATTATTAATGTCTTGTCACTTTTGATCAATTTAATGCATCCTTGATGAAAAGTATGTTAATTTATTCATGTTTGAATGCAAGTAGAATAAATAATTCAGTGGTCTTTTCCAGTTACCACCTCAAGTTCTGTCTTCTACAGTGTTCATATAATTTTTCTTCTTTCTGTGTCAGTGAGACTGCTGGAGCCGCAGATGGTTATCATTAAGCCACGGGGGAAGGTCATCTTCACGGATGTCTTCTGTGGAGCGTACTTCACCTTTGCTGTGTCTAAAGAGGGGCACGTCTATGGATTTGGCCTGTCCAATTACCACCAGCTTGGTAAGATTCATAGCTCAATCAGTCCTGAAGAATAAATGGTCATGTGTTTTGCAGTCTTTTTAGAGGATGATTTATTTATTTTTTTACAGGCACCCAAAGCACAGACACCTGCTTTGTTCCTTTGAAGCTTAGTTCTTTCAAGAACTCCACCACCTCCTGGGTGGGTTTCTCTGGCGGGCAGCATCACACAGTGTGCCTGAATTCAGAAGGCAAGTCATCCATAAACCTCATTTGTAATACTTGTATGAAAATTTGTTGTGCTGGCACTGAATCATGTGTGCATCCCACCAGTGCATAAGATGATGTTCAACTGCTGACTTCATCCACAGGACAAGTGTACAGTCTTGGTCGGGCGGAGTATGGCCGTCTGGGCCTGGGGAAGGATTCTGGGGAGAAGAGTGAGCCCACACTTGTCACTGGGATCAGTGACGTTCAGGTCATTGCCTGTGGTGCCTCTGTGAGCTTCGCTGTAACCAAACAAGGTGAGAATAACCCTTGGGTTGCATGGGTATAAAATGTCACCTTTTTCAGACCTTCTGAGTTTGCAGGTATGATATAAACATGAATATCTATTGGTACAATATGCGTTACATGACTAAACTTATGTCATAGTTTTTAAATGCATCCGTTATCGCAGTCCACAGCACACTGCAGTGTGAAAACAGCGTTTTCAGAACTGTGGAGAGTGTTTTCAAAAAGATTTGTATTCATTAATAACGCAGTCTCCATGTGGATGGAAGACCAAAACAGAGAGAAAAGATGCGTTTTCAAACAAAAACGTATTAGTGTAGACATGGCCTTAAATGCATCCTTGCTAAGTGTTAATTTTTTCAACAACAAACAAACAAAAAACTTGACTGACTACAAACTTTTGAACAGAACGGTAGTGTGCTTTTATGGCAGATATTTAAATATATTTATGGTAACTTTGGTTTTACTTGTCTAATCAACTGATCCATAGCCTAGAAATCTAGACTCCCCCTAGCGGCAGCAAAATTTATTTTGCAGCCAGTGTAATCTAGCAACTCTCCATTAGACTTTTAAGCTGGAAAAACCAAACTCTAGTCAGGCCAATCACATTGTGTATAGAGTCGGCGGGCTTAACATAATGACCACACAGTTGCGACGGTTCACTGCTACTTGAAAACAAAGAATGGCTGCTGCTGGCGAACAGCTGTCTTTCGATTCGGCTATGGCCGAACTCTGGATAATTTGAAGTTAAGCTTTTCTTTGAAACAAGAACAAAAAAAAAAAACAAAAAAAAAGGAAGATATAAAAGACGTCACCTTCATTGCTCTGGTTGGTTGTAGCGCTATCCTATTGCGTGCAGAGGGGATTTGAAAGACAAGTTTATCCCGCCCTTCGTATTGAGCCCTGTCAATGGTGAGTTCCCAGACCTAACATCCTGATGTAGGTCTGGCATGCCAGGCTAACTCATCAGTGCGTTTATAGTTTGATACGGTTTGGGTTGTAGCATTGTTTGTCCCTGTATTTTTAAATGGCAAAAGCAGCAAATGACGCAGTGTGTGTATTCACAAATGTATCCTCAACCACTGATTACATTAATTGCACCCCTTCACAGCTGTTTTCTTTTTTTAGGACATTAACAAATAACATAATGTACTGTTGGCTTGTTTCGATCTTGCTTTAAAGCTGTGTTTTCGGTATCTGTTGGCCAGGCTCTGTGTTTTCCTGGGGAATGGGTACCAACCTGCAGCTGGGCACAGGAGAAGAGGAGGATGAATGGAGCCCAGTGGAAATGACAGGCAAGCAGCTGGAGAACCGTGTAGTTCTATCAGTGTCCAGTGGAGGGCAGCACACGGTCCTGCTGGTCAAAGACAAGCAGGAGAGCTGATCTTTAACTCCTTGACTAAAGACAGCGGAGCCAATCTACTGTATCAGTGGTATCTGTAACCTAAAGCTTGATCAAGATTGGGGGAGTCTGGGATTGGTAATGCTTCCTATGCTGTGCTGAGCTAAGCCAGCAAATGAGGGAGGTGGTAGGTTGTGAAGAGGGTAGGATGAGCATCATCTGATTAAACCTTTTATCCCGCTTTATGGGGAGCCCAAACATTCACTGGATATGATCCGGTAGATGATCAGAGACCTTTTTTATGGACTTTTGTTTCTTCTTTGCTTTATTTTCTTAATTCTTTTTTAACCAAGATCTTTAGTGTGCCTCCTGGAAGACTGTCTGTCATGAATGATTGTGTGCATGTATGAGCTAAAAAGTGATTTAATAAGTGTTTTAGAAGAGTCCCAGTTTTTGTTTTTCTTCCCATTTTAAATTCCATGTTCCGGTCTGAGCAATAAACGGTTACAATAGCAGGTCTAATCTTTCTCTCTCTCTCTCTATCTCTATCTAAAAAAAAACTAACAGTTTTGGTATTGCTGTACTTTGCAGTGTTAAACTGTTTTTCTGATTTCCTAAATGAAACCATTATTGCATCCATGCATTGCTGGCCCTGTGGACAATTAATAAAAATGAATCTTTACAGAAACTAACCTATGATTACTTATTTAAAACAAACTACTTGTTTAGTGTAGTATTCGTTGCACATCATTTGAATGTAGAAGGCTTGGATTATATATTTATGTATATTGTGGTGTAGTTTTTATTTATTACAGGGTTACCACGGGTCCTTGAAGTCCTTGAAAGTTTGTGAATCTGAAAAAAAAAAAGTCAAGACCCTGGAAAGTTCTTGAAAGTAAACTCGCATAGATACAGGTCCTTGAAAGTGCTTGAATTTATTTTGTGCAAGAAGTTTTCTGAGGAAAAAATTCCATATTCCCTCCAGTCCGCTAATGTTATTTCACCAACACTTTGTGGCTTTATGTGCACTAGCTTGCTTGATTTACGCTAGTTACGCGCGTTTACACGTTACGTTAAGTGTTTCCCGCATGTGATACTTTGTGTCGTACATTGCCAAGACGTTCACCCACGCACTAAACTACTACGATGGAACCTCAACATTTCACAGACACACCTTGAAACATTTCAAAATAAGCTGAAATGTGATGCCTGGAAAAATGCAAGTTTCAATATATTTGCTCACACACTTATATGAATATTACTATTATAATAAAATGCTTTTAATTACGTTTATTTTAACTTCACTGTTAAAATCTCCCGGACATTGCCCTGTACCTACTTCAGAGATCACTTTTCCCACTTGTTTTTGCCTACCATCAAATGCCTGACCTCTTTAGAAAGCTGAGACCCTGTAGTTTCTTAGGAAACAATCAGAATAATTAAGTACTTGCACAGAGTTATAGTTATAGAGGCTAGAATATTATTTTTTTCTTTCTGCCGGGTAACAAGCATCTCTGATCTGACCACATTTACGCCTTCTAGGTCACTTGATATGACTTTAGAAACACAACTGAGTCCTAGCACCAGGTCTTGTGAAGCTGTGTGTTTGGATTGAATGTCAGGGGTTCTGATATAGAATGACTACACAAAATATGGAATTACACAAAATTCTCTATTTTTAAACTATTGTAAAAGTGACATTTATTTGCAATAAAATATAGGTACAATATTCCCCCTTACAAATATACATAAAGAAATGCTGCATGTTGAAATCTCCACCCTGTAGAGAGAACTACATTACTGTGGAGGTAAACAAATAATGGCCCAAAAAACATAGCATGGGCTAATGCCCTTTGAAAAGGACGGCTTTATTGAGCTTCTGTAGCATGTTGTTGCTCTGTAAGCTAAGGTTAGTCTGGTATTTGCTGATGGCTGACGAATGACCCACTCTGCTTCCCTGATGACCCTCACTGTGCCTTCTGATGGAATCACCAGACCTCCATTGTTTTTTAAAGTCTGCAGGTGGTAGCTCTGGTCCTTGATGGCAGATGCAAGTCATTGAAAGGTCCTTGAATTTGAAGTTAACCAAGGTGTGGGAACCCTGTTATCTTTACAGCCACTGGCCTCACTGTGAAAATGCTTATTTTTCTGTTCCACAGACAAATACATCTAAACATTTACCAAACTTTCTTCAGCGGACACGAGCGACGCGGAGGGAAAAAAAACAATAGAACACACATATAACTGCATGTTGCGAGTGCGACACAATAATTCCCTGATAGTAAACTGTCTGTGACCCTCCGCAATAACCAGCAGAAATGTATACTCTTGTTAAGATTATGGAATATCAGAGTTGATGCTTATATAAGAATGTACTAAACTGTTGAAAGCACTTGAGTCTGGAAATGGTTTGGTCGCTATTGATCAGATTTGCAGATCAAAGCACTACTTCAGCATCCATGAAGGGGAAATGGAATTGTACTCTCGGTCTGTTCTATGTTACAGCCCACAGTGAGTCATGCTGAGAGACTTTGTGGGGTATTTCAGTTGAAAAGCCCTTCAAGGCCCACTTTCTCTGAAAGCTTTGAAATGCTAATAGCCTCTTCGGCAAGCACTTAATTGACCACCATCATTTAATGCTGTCATCAATGTTTTTCGATGCCTGGTGTGAGACAGCATGAGGTTGCTGCACTGAGAAGTGGACAGGGCACTGGCATTAAATGTTGTTGTTTTTAATGCCAGCAAGCTACATTAAAGGATTTTGAGAGGGCCATCCTTATTCGCATAAGTATAAATGAGTCCAACGTTTTCATCATGCAGTTCCAAATATGTCACGAAAATGAAGTGTTCCCCAGCAGGCAGCCCATGAATTGTTAAAAGCATCAGTATTTTCTACAGCTTGCTAAAGGAGCAACTTTTTGCATTGTCGCCATGAAATCAAAATTGTCCATTCTTTATTTTTATGGAATATTGCAGTATTTGTTATAAACAATTAATCTGTGCTCATTATGTTTTTTTAACAAAAAAGTGCATTCGTAATCTTTAATCAAATTAGCTTCCACTACTCCCTCTTGCAACATCTCTTCTCTGATGATGTGTTAACTGGTGTGAGGTCGGGACAACCCGTCCAATAGCATCACACAAATAGCAAACTTCAACCATCCAATCAGTTCTCCATGGACAAAATCAAGTCCCGCCATACATTGTTTTTCTTGTTGGAGAAGCATTTTAACTCGGATATACATCACAACAGGGAAGAAAAAAACTTCTGTTTATGGCTTTAAAACATTTTACACATGACATCAGTGAACTGTGCTTAATATTTTAAATTTAAATATAATTAAAATCGTGTACATCTGGAATTTCATGTTTCAGGCCGAAAGGTTGTTCAAGCATGGTGTTGACCAACAGAAAGATGCTTGGTTTGAAATTAGGTGACACTTCCCAGCTAATAATTTTTGGTTTCAAGAAGATTCGTTTTTGGTTACCACAATGTTCTCTTTTTAAGGTTTGTTTTTGATTAGCCAGGAAAGTTATATGTCTATCTGTCTGTCTGTTTTCACAACTGAAAACTGGCACCCTAATTGTTTGGATTAGATGTTCTTTTCTTTCAGGCATAGCCTACACTCTTAGAAGATAAGGTTCTATCGGCGCTACGTATTTGGAACCCCTGAAAGGTTCTACACTCTTAGAAAAAAGGGTTCATTGGGGTTCTATATAGAACCACGGGGTTCTTTACTCAACTCCAAAGAACCGTTTATGCTAAAAAGGTTCTATAATGATTTATTTTGGCACAAAGGTTCTTTATAGGCTATTATTCATTCATATAATACATTATTCTGCAACATTTTGTAGTTTTTAAATGATTAAATTATTGTTTATTAAACTGTAGTTTAATCACATTTTAATCATGCTGATTTTTGGAGGAGAAAAACTGAAATGGCACTCTTCGTGTGATATTGATTAACTACAGATCTAATTTATATTAGATAAATATATACATTTTCTAACCCCCATATCTTGAATTTTGTGATCATTCACATGCATTCATAAATACATTTTAGGGTCTTGATGTTTGTCAATAATATGAAATATTTAACCCGGAAAGGACAAAACAAATGATAATGAATAAACCCCTAAAAGGTTCCATATACACTCACCGGCCACTTTATTAGGTACACCTGTCCAACTGCTCCTTAACACTTAATTTCTAAGCAGCCAATCACATGGCGGCAACTCAGTGCATTTAGGCATGTAGACATGGTCAAGACAATCTCCTGCAGTTCAAACCGAGCATCAGTATGGGGAAGAAAGGTGATTTGAGTGACTTTGAACGTGGCATGATTGTTGGTGCCAGAAGGGCTGGTCTGAGTATTTCAGAAACTGCTAATCTACTGGGATTTTCACGCACAACCATCTCTAGGGTTTACAGAGAATGGTCCGAAAAATAAAAAACATCCAGTGAGCGGCAGTTCTGTGGGCGGAAATGCCTTGTTGATGCCAGAGGTCAGAGGAGAATGGCCAGACTGGTTCGAGCTGATAGAAGGGCAACAGTGACTCAAATAACCACCCGTTACAACCAAGGTGGGCAGAAGAGCATCTCTGAACGCACAGTACGTCGAACTTTGAGGCAGATGGGCTACAGCAGCAGAAGACCACACCGGGTGCCACTCCTTTCAGCTAAGAACAGGAAACTGAGGCTACAATTTGCACAAGCTCATCGAAATTGGACAATACAAGATTGGAAAAACGTTGCCTGGTCTGATGAGTCTCGATTTCTGCTGCGACATTCGGATGGTAGGGTCAGAATTTGGCGTCTACAACATGAAAGCATGGATCCATCCTGCCTTGTATCAACGGTTCAGGCTGGTGGTGGTGGTGTCATGGTGTGGGGAATATTTTCTTGGCACTCTTTGGGCCCCTTGGTACCAATTGAGCATCGTTGCAACGCCACAGCCTACCTGAGTATTGTTGCTGACCATGTCCATCCCTTTATGACCACAATGTACCCAACTTCTGATGGCTACTTTCAGCAGGATAATGCGCCATGTCATAAAGCTGGAATCATCTCAGACTGGTTTCTTGAACATGACAATGAGTTCGCTGTACTCAAATGGCCTCCACAGTCACCAGATCTCAATCCAATAGAGCATCTTTGGGATGTGGTGGAACGGGAGATTCGCATCATGGATGTGCAGCCGACAAATCTGCGGCAACTGTGTGATGCCATCATGTCAATATGGACCAAACTCCCTGAGGAATGCTTCCAGCACCTTGTTGAATCTATGCCACGAAGAATTGAGGCAGTTCTGAAGGCAAAAGGGGGTCCAACCCGTTACTAGCATGGGGTACCTAATAAAGTGGCCGGTGAGTGTAGAACCTTTTAGGGGTTCCAAATGCGTAGCGCCGATAGAACCTTTTAAGGTTCTATACAGAACATTTTCTTCTAAGAGTGTATGGTGCACAATTTATGTTAATAATATCAGCATGCCTTTAACATGACCATTTGTTATTAGCATCTCATTTTGATGGGTAAACAACAACATGTCACCATGGAAACTGGAAGATCTTACTGAATATGGGTATGCTTTTTACCATATTCTCCTCAGATAAATTATAGGGACCTGCTTAGTCTAGAGCATGAATGACATTATACTATGTTTTTAATGTGACAGCTGACAGTCCAAAAATATATATAACAATAAATAGTAAAATTGAGGAGGCTCTTAAACTAACTTATTTGGGGAGTGACAGGCTGATATACCTTCAGTTAATGTCTTTGATTTAGCACTTTCAATGGACATGTTAAGCATCAATTGCATAGGCTATTATGTGCAACAATGTGAGTTGTTTAAAATCCAAACTGACTCTCCGCTTTAGCCCACAGTTTGACAAAAATGAATCTCATAAGGACACTGAAGGGGTTGAGCGCAATATTGTGCAGAGTGTGATCCTCCTGATCAATCTCTAGATGACATGCTGTGTCTCTTGTCATTACTCTGCCTCGTGATGCTTCCCTCCGCTCAGTGTGTAAACAGTGTTGCTCTCTGATCCGCTGTTTATGCCGTTATGTAACAGACACTCCAAACCACAATCATAAGGAACCGGAAAAGCACATAAATGACATTTGCTGATGCTGACCATAATGATGATGTTCGCTATTCAGACCATTTACTCATCTAAGATTGTGTCCACTGGCTAGTTGAGACTCAGGCCCTGTTTTATACCCTGTTTGTGAAAAGTGCAGAAATCATAGAGAGTTTGAGAGGATTGAGTTCCTTGATTTCCATAAATACGGCTATTTATTTAATTGCTTTGACAAATACAAATCTATTATTATTATTTCACTAATGGTAAAACATATCGTTCAGCAAACCTCCATATTTTATAAAAAGTGTGTAAAAAGTTAATGTCCCTTAATGGTAAAGGAAAAGTGTGTATCTGCATCTGAGGAAACCGATAAGGCCAAAAAGAACATTGCGTCCAGTGTGCGGGCGGTGTTGGTGGAGTGGTAGCCTCGGCGAAGCGTGGAGATACATTATGCGAGGAAGAGGAGATGTGAGATGAAAGCGCGGCCTTGCGGGATTATGTGCATCGCAAAGTTTAAGTGGCCGAGCAGAGATATAAACTCATGTTTAGAACAATTTGGATTTTGGAGGAAGGTGGATGTGACCAGGATAATGCTGGGATGTCGGGCGGGCGGTGAGATAAGGAAATCATCTAACAGGTGGATTAAATAAGGAATTGAGTAGTTATTGGAAATTGTTTGTTTGTTTGTTTTTTTAATGTCGACTGTGTCAGGTTCAGTCTTTATTTACCGACCTTTTTACAGGACAAATAGTGCGGGCGTGAGCGCCGCCACAATAGCTGCAAATGTGTAGATAACTGTTATTATTCTATGAATGTTTTGAGAGGTGTATGTTATGTTCTTGTGATGTGTTCTGTAGCTAATTTTAGTTTTGTTACCAGAATGTTCTCCTAAAAGGTAGGATAAAACTCTATAAAAACATTCTCATCCCAAGGCGTAATATTCTGACACTTTGACAAAGCGTCTATATCGAACGCGCATGGAACCCTTTAGCGTCAATATAACACGCAGAGAGATGGGTAGGTTTAGGTATGGTGTAGGGTTAGGGTTAGACCGCTAGGAGGCGCCTTCTGACCCATATATTTCGGCGTCTCATATTGACGCTAAAGGGTACCATGCGCGTTCGATATAGACGCTTTGGCAAAAGCGTCATTATATTACGCCTTGGGATGAGAACGGGCTGAGATAACGGCAGTGCTGCTGTGAGCAACGTCCTGAGTTGAATTTATTGCAAACTTGACTGGATGAGATGGCTTTTCTTCTCTTGGAACCTATGGCTGAGTCATTGAAATTTGTGTTTGCTGGCTGTGGGAAGTAACTGTTGATTTTGCAGCTGGTGAATATGGGCAGGGAAGATTTGGCAGGTTAATCAAAGGACAAGCTGTGGTGGAATGAGAAACGGATCTGCAAACAGCGCAAGATATATTACGGCAGCCTAGAAACACTCTATTGTGTAGTTTCGTGTCTAGGGCGCCCCAGTAAAGGCACTGGTTCCACTGGGCTACACGGACGGCGCATTTTGTTGAGAACAATTTGTGGTATGTATAGAAGTGGGTTCTTCCGTATGATAACGCGAGCTCTGTGATTATCGCGTCTCCTGTGGGGAAGTGCGGCGCAGATTATTTCGCTATAACGGCTGAAAGCAATATCAAATTCAGAAAACGAAAGAATGGGGGATGAATTATGAACTGGATTTTTGAGGGTGACCGCAAAAGCAGACCGCAGTCGATTTGGCGATTTGAGAACGTGGGAGGGAGTAAAGACAAGAGAAGGTAAATCGATGTCCGCAATAGGCCTATTTCACAAAATGGCCACCGAGACCGGAAGTAGGGTAAACTCTTTTCCGGTGAAAGCGCTAGCACAGTTGCAGTCGGAGGACAAATGCGGAGACTAAAAGCGGTCGCGTGAAATATGTATGTAAAAAAGTGGAGAGGTAGATTCAATCTCATTCTCATTAGAGTCATTAAAAAGCAGTGAAAAGGAGTCAGTCCAGGTCCCACCTTTAGGAATCCTGACAAGAAGGTGAAGACGACCATCATCTTGGAATAGGATGGAAGTCCAGTTAAGTCCTGGACCATCTCATCATTTTCTTTGAACACCTCCTGCTGGAAAGATAACTTGCTTGCCCTGTCCCTAAGCTGATGAACCTCAGCCCTCAGTCTGGTACACTCTTCCGTCAGTTTCTTCACAGTTTCTCGACAGGCTTCATCAGTGCATGCTACACGGCTCTCAGTATGGATAGGTTCTTTAGAGTAGCTGTGTTCCCCACTCTGCCCGCTGTCAGTGTTGTCAATTTCAATGTCAGTAAGGTTATCATGGGGTGACACTGACACATCACTGGTACATCTCTTCCTTTTAACAGCCTGTGCCTGCTCATATTTTTTATAGCAATTTATCCTTCTTTGTCGTTGCTCAGGTGACAGGTAGCCAAAAATACTTGGCACATAATCGGGGTTCAGAGGATTTTCACTTTTTTTGCCTGCAGTGGTAGAAGATGAGACACCAATTAATGTTACCTACTCAGAATTAGTTACTGTCTAACAGTGGATATAGTTAACTTAACGTTAGCAGAGACACAGATTACCTATTTTGTATGGAAATGTTAGCTAGCTACACATTAACTAATTCAATTTGTCTGCAAAGGCTGATTGGTAAGGAACTAGTGCTAATGTTAGAACAGCTAACGCTAACCTAGCCATTATTTACCTGAAATAAAGTGCTCACTGCAGAGTCTGGAGTGTTCTGTAGGTGTCCAGTGATCCCTCTTTATAGCAGCAATCCATCTCTGACGACGCTCAGGGTTTTTGGGGATATTGTAAAACGTTAATTTCTCATTTCTTTGAGATTTGCTGTTATCGCAGCTTACAGCACAGCAGATAGACGGCATGTTTGGATTCGGTCCTACAAATGGCGGCCACACTGCTGTGTGACGTCACGTGAAACCCGTGAATTGTGAGGATCTGTGCTCTGATGTTGCTGGCAACAGGGGGCGGTTCCATAGCTGTAGCGTTTGGCGGGATGGGTATCACCCATCAACAAAGTGAAAACAAAGTGAAAGGAGAACGATTTTGAGAAAAGGAGTTAGGAGGAAAAACCCCTGGGGCCGAGTCAGTTTGTGGAGGCAACCTCACACTTGGGTCGACTCCTGAGGCCTGTGGAGGAACTGAAAAAGTGGGAAAGGAGGGGAGCTGGAGAGGTAGAAAGGGTGTCTCGGCCTCGCGCTAGAGTCTGATGGTGGGGCTGCAGGCCATAGACAGGGGTAAGAATTAGAAAAGGTGACAGGAAAAGTCTGAGGTAGCTGACCCTGCGCCGTTGGCGGAGGTATACTCATGGAGAAAGGGCAGCCTGTTTTGATGGAAATGGCATTGCGACGTGAGGTAGGCTACGGTGCTTGGGAAAGCTGCGGTATGTAGCTCGGCGGAGAGAAGAATGGGGCCTTGCGGCGGTGGCGGAATCTGGGGTGCGGCCTGACGGTCGCAGACGACTGTGACCTGTGAGAGATGGAGTAGGTGTTTTCTGGGAACGTGAGTTCGGGCTCTTGTGAGTTCTTGTAATTACTTGCCTTTTTTGCGGATTTTGAAGGTGGAGTGGATTTTGAAGAAGGGAAAGCTGCCTGGAGTGAAACGTACAGGTTGTACAGTTTTATTCTTTCTCCTAGAAAAATAAACATCAGCGTTGATTAGTGCTTGACTCTATTCTCTATTGCAGGAATGGTGGGTTGTGCTGAAGTGTAGGAAGATGCTGGAGATGGAAGTCTTGATGGTGGAGGTGAGGGCAAGCCACAGCGCCTCGGGGGTTCGGGAAGCGGCTCGGCTAGGCCGGCGGCCGCTCTCAGTTGCTGGAGGTTCACGTGCGGTGTCCTGTTGAGAAAGGGAGCTCTTTGCAGCGTTGGTATGCTGCGATGGATCCTGGGCAACGAGGGAGTCGTCATAAGACGGGAAGAGTTCAGTCTCTGACATTGCAAATGACTGGGCGGGACCAAATGCTGAAAACTGTCAAGGAATGTTAGGTGAGTTGACAGTGAATATATATATATATATGCGTCCTCTCGTGCTGATAGGGTAGACATGGTAATTGTTTGATGACAAGTTGATTGGAATGATTATTTGAACATGCTCCTCCTGAACTTTGTTTATAAAACATAATTTAGTTTGTCAAAATGTCACGCTTTTTCCTGCTTTATAAGTCTGACAATCTTTATATTATTTTGCAGCTTCCACTTGTTTTTTCTGTGGTTTATTAGTGTAACAATGTGTTCTGTAGTACATAAACAGTGCAATCCATGCTGTTGTTTACATCCGGGTGCCTCCATAATGGCTGCGCATCCGGGTTACCGCCCAGAACGTGACGTTGGTGAAAACCCTCTATTTGGTTTACACACACTGCCAACACACATTTATGTTATGAATTTTGCATAATAGGTAATTAATCTTTACATTTTCTATTCATTTTCTAAGACTCTCTGCCACGAGGGAAAGTGTGTACGTCTGATCAGACCCTGACATGGTGCAAAGCACTTTTCCACTTTTCCGTGGATTTTATCATACGCACACTCAAAGGCTCCAGCGACTTTACTCAAAGCACTTATCCAATATATTGCAAAATGGGGTCTATAGGTTGTCTGTTGAAGAGATTATGTAAAGTGCTTGACTCTCCAACCTTTACAAGTACCTGCAGAAAAACAGCTTTTTTAGGGCTTTTGTGTTATATTTTTACCAAACAAAATGTAAATCTTGAAAACAGTGTGAAGGGTGACAGGCTTATTTAATATATGAGCTGATGAATGTATATTTTAGATACTAAGGAACACTCATCATGTGGGAAGTGATAATTGTTGAGATAAAGGTTATTTTTCCCAACACCCATGTAATCTACAGAAAAATGTTAATAGGCTACTTTAGCCTTCACACTGACAGTTCAGATAATTGGTGACGTCTAATTGTTATGCATCCATTCAAAATTTATTCATGAGGAAATATGCAACAGTTTCGCCAAAGTACATACAGGTTCTACAGAAAAGTAATACTCACTGCTAATACATAAACACATTCCTGACTGGAAAAAGTTTGTTTAAAACAGCTCAAGAAACTAAACTCTCCTTTTACAACAAAGCTGACATGTCGAATAAGATGCTAATATCACAAAATAAATTGTTAGATGTGGATTTGAAGAAGGTCAAAAAACAGCCATTATGCACTAATAGCAATGAAATGCATAAATTGTTGCAATAAATACTTCATAACAAATAACTAAGAAGAAAATATCTAAGAGACCCTCTGTGATAGACTCAGAATATGTCTAAACACTGTCCACTATAGTCAAAGGTTCTCAAACACCTTCACTAGCACAAAATTACACCTTATCAAGCACCATGAAATGAACAATGTGTCAAGAGTTTATGTAACAGTGTATTTTAACAGCGATCCTGAGGAAAGTATTTTGTCATTCATGCAAAACTTTCCTGCAAACCGTAGGATGAAATGTTGGTCCATTCTTTGTATCTGGTACCTCTCTTTCTCCATATATCTTTATCCTCAGGTTTAATGAAATCCTTTTATTATGGAGTGGAAAAAGACTTCTGTACATTTGTATCGTTCTGTGAAAAGTCATCATTTTTGTCTCTATCCTATATGTAAATATCCATCTTACAGCTTATTTTGTTGTTTGAGAAACTGAATTTGTGTATTCAGTACATCGTTTGGCCCCAGTAATAATGTATTTCAATAACAAGATCCCACAAATCCCAGGGAAACGCATTCACTTGTATTTAAAAATCAAATTACGGGAATCCACTTTGATGGCTCATATACCACTAATGAATGCAGATTTCCTATTGACCATTCCAAGGCCACATTTTTTATGTTTTTTCCACTGCATGATTTGAATCTTGATGGTCCAAATGATCTAATTTCCTCACTTTGGAAAACATCTAGCAGATTATTTTCCCACAAACGAACCAGCATTTTGCCTTTCTGTATATAAGCTTGTGGCCAACTTTTATTAACCTCAGAGGAGTTTAAAACTCAGTGGTGGAGATTTGGGTGACCTCAGACTGCAGGTCTTTCTGTGTCCTTGGTTGCGTACCAGGAGGCATCTGGTCCAGGTCTAGTCATGTGGGCTGCTTCATTGAATCAGACTTGGCGCACACTGAGATGGGCTCTCTCGTGGCGCTATGAGCTCTGGAAAGGCTGCTGTGCTTCATGCGGGAACGAAAGGGCACGCAGAATTCTCTGAAGCACCTCTTGAAGTTTTCATCCAGGAATGCGTACAAGACTGGGTTGAGGCTGCTGTTCATGTAGCCAAGAGCAATACACAGGTGCCAGCAGGTGACAATGAACAGATTCTTGTTATTGATCTTCACCACAGTCCTGATGATGATGAAGATATGGATAGGGGTCCAGCAAATGATGAAGGCTGCCACCACCACCAATACCATGCGGGTAATACGCCGGAGGTTCCTGTCCTTCTCTTTGGAGCCGGACAACAAGCGCACACTCTTAAGACGAAAGATCATCAGGCCGTAACAGATGGTGATGACCAAGACGGGGACCACAAAGGCAAAAATGAAAACACAGATCTTGGTCACTGTATCCCAATACTGCATATTTGAGTCTGGAAATTTCAACATGCAGGCCGTTTTGCCTGGGGAGAATATATATGTAAAAAAAGAAGATAAGAAGATTTGTTAATTCTAAAGTAATTTCTTGATTGAATTTACTGATCAGTTGTTTTGTACACAGTTGTTTACAACAGTTATTTGCCATCCTTGAATCGGATTGGCCAAGCACTGAAATACATTAGTATATGCAAGCTATATTACTACACCAGGCAAGTGACTCCCTATGTCAGACAATGCCTACTTCCCTACTATATAGGGAATAGATCTGATAGATGCTTTATTATCCCATGAGGCCATGGGAGAGGAGCTGTGAATGGCAGTAAAGCAATGCAAGGTCACATGATTTTGACAACATAAAGAATAGTTTGTTCATACTACAACCCATAGTAATACTATATAGTAATACTGTTTTAACAGCCGCAAAGTATGTTTCAAACCAAATATAGACCCTAACAGTTTGCAATTTCGGTGCATCAGTCATTGAATTCAATCAACCGATTATTTAAAAACACTGATTTCTTCAGAACCCCGAAACAAGCAATTGTCTTTGAGCAAGCGTTGAATCATTCATTCAACTGATTTGTATAAAAATAATGATTTCATCCACAGTGAAATTGTGTATAGCTCGGAGAGCGTTAACTAATTCAGCATGATTTTGTTAGCAGAGCAAAAATAGACAAAGTACGGTAACTAGCAATTTTGGATCTAAAATATAAGTTACTCAAAATTAACATCTAGTTTATTGTGCTATAAAATCAAATACTTCTGTATGTTCCCCCATTCACTTTGTTCTCACCTTTATCTGTCACTGTAACGGCCATAACCATGACTGGGATGCCGATAGCAGAGGAGAGAATCCATATGCAGATGTTGATGATCTTTGCTTTGACAGGCGTGCGGAAGTCCAGGGCTCTCACTGGATGGCACACGGCAATGTAACGGTCCACACTCATCATCGTCAATGTGAAAATACTGGTAAACATGTTGTAGTAGTCAATAGCCATGACCACTTTGCACAACAGCTCACCAAATGGCCAGGTGCCCATGAGGTATTTGGCACTCTGGAAGGGCAGGGTACTGGTGGCTAATGCATCGGCCAAAGCCAGATTAAAGATGTAAATGTTGGTGGCGGTCTTCATCTTTGTGTACCTGTTGAAGAAAAAAGAGCAAAAGTCAGCCTGAGAGAATCAGCTACACAAGCATACTTCATGAAATCAAATCATGAAATCAAAAAAAAAAAAAGGATTTTAAATACAGAAATGTCGGCCCTCTGAAAAGTATAATCATGCATATTTATATAGTTTCACCTTTTAATTTTAATTACTGAAATACACATTTTTCGAGTTTCACCTGTATTTCCATACGTGGTTGATCATCATACACCCTTCTAAACTGTATTCAATGTTAAAATGTTAACATTAAAATAACTTATTATTATTATTATTATAGGCTATAATGGCTAAACGGCTATGTTTATGGAGAAATAGTGAAAAGGAGTAGTTACAACATCTACCAGCAGGGGCAAACAACATGCTATCATTAAATTAAAGTGTCTCAATGGTCTCTCTGTAATATCATACAATAATCAGCTCATCATTTTCTCTGTATTTTTTAAATTAATAATGGTCTGATGAATGATGGGGTTGCCTAAAAGGATGCAAGAAAAGATCAATGCCAAAGGCAAAAATTGTAATCCATTGATTATCCTCTCTTTGAGATTTGTCTGGAGCCCACACAGTGATCTCACAGTCTCACAGCGCTGAAGAGAGAATACAGCACATCCATTAGTGACACTACAGTTTATTCCTCTCTTTGTACATGGCTACACGTGTAGTGAGATGAATAAATTCATTATTATAAGTTCCATTAAGTCTTTTGTACCGAGTGCATAACATGTTTTGTTGCATTTTCATGACTCATGTTTGCATCTCTTATTTTACACTGGTCCCTAATTCATAAGGAAATACTGGTTTGCTCGGCTAATAAATTTGTAGCATTGTCATTAATCACGTTTCATGCTCATCATGGGAACATAATTCTGCAACAGGCCTTGTTGTTTAGTGCCATTATATGTGGTGTGTGTGTGTGTGTTGTTGTTGTTTTAATCAAAAGCCTTAATACATTAGTTTCTGCTGTCTTGTCTTTTAAGGACACATAGATATTTTTAGTGGGAAACTAGACAAAAAACTTTGGAAAACTTTGATGTAGATGCAATCTAAAATGCATTCATATCAAGTTCTCCGTATGCAATTGAAACTTCAGGGAGAATTATTAATGAGTTCTTTTCACACCAAACTATTGTACAGCTTCATCCTTCCAGGCTGTAGTGATACACTATAATACTCTCTTCTCCTCAATCCAGAGATTCAGAATATGATTAGTCCATTCAGACTTTCCCTCCTAGGTAATGGCTTTGTACTTCTGAATATGTGCTGTGAATAAAGATCTGAACCACTCACATGCCAAAGGCTCTATTCTAAATCTTTTTTTGATCCAATAGATCAATTTTCTTTTCTAAAGCTGTAATGTTCAATGCATGTTCACTTTAATTGTTTAGTTTAAATGTATCAATGCAATCTAACATAAACACCTTTAGCTGATTTTCCGGTTATACAATTTTTTTCTTCATTTTTTGATTTCCTGCTTAGTTGGAATGCCTGAAAGGTATTATAAATAGAATGCTTTATGTGTTCATTTAAAAGAACTCTGATTAGTTCTTTATAGCTGTGTGAAATGGTTTTATACACTGTAAACTTGGGGTTAAGGAATGTGGGGTTCTTCAGATAAAGAAAATGTTGCAGAATCAATAGGCATTTTAAAGGAGCCTCAAAAGACCCTAGTCAGGGTAGAAGTATATTTAATTTTTGAGTTTTGCCAGGCATGAAAACAAGACTGTGAGCGATAGAGTGTGTTAAAAAATGTTTACAGTGTTTAGGGTTCTTGCAGGAACTGATGGGTTTCATTTTTTAAAAGTTTCTCGAACTTTTAGAAGTGCTTAGAGGTTCTATTGGCTATTGGGCTTGCCAGGTGGTGATCTAAAATGTTGCCTGGAGTATCTTTTAATTTGACAGTGATAAAACCAGGATTTACAGACATGACATCATAACTCTGATAAGAAATCTAGGCCTAGTTTTCATTTTATTGCAGAACATTTTAATAGCTGTACACTTAATATATAAGACTTCAAAATGAATTGTGATTCATTTTTAGCTTAATGAAGCCTTTTGTGCGAAATAGATTTGGTTTAGTTTTTTTAAAAGAAAACCACCCTGGCTTTGTGTTCAAAACCTCAATATAAGGGAACTCTCCACCCTCAGATGAGCACATCACAAAAATCTTACTCCTCAGCTTAGTCTTTCATCTTCTCCCACTTAATCAGATTCCAGTCAAAACTCCCATGTCCAACACATTCTCTGTAGGCATGCTATATATTTCCTGGGTTCAAATAGGTGACGCTATTTACGTTTATCTTTCTCTTTAGACTTTGTGCACTTATTGCACATAAAACCAGCAAAGTTTGGGCTAAAAGGGTCATCTCTCAGTAGCTATTAATGTCAAGAGTGGTCAATTAAATAATGAATGATTATCCCAGTTGCAGAGACTTTTGAAGTAGGCTACAAAGAATATTCATAGAATAAACTAGTTCTCTTACCTGACCACACCGTACATAACCAGAATATTTCCAAACAGTCCCACCACGCATATGACTGAGTACAGCGCGGTGATGCAAACCGCGATCGCGACCGCACTGCTGCCTCTCACCGCCTCCGGCTCGCTGCCCTCGCTCCAGTTGGATTGAAGTCCCGCTGGTTCCTCCATAAAGCTCGAGTTGTGGAGAATTAAAGGAAAATGTTCGAGAAAATCATTAACAGTTACTGTTGGAGGCTCCATTATGCGCTTTCCTTGTATAATGTCAAACGTCTTCTAATGTGACTCAAAACCGGGAAGATTAAACATATACCGTTAATCTAAAAGGTATAGAAAGATATAGAACAGCAGCTATGCGGGCATCAACTCCACTGGTCACTTTACGCAGCCCTCCTTTTCTCTTCTCTTCTCCTCTGCTCGGGAGCGCACTCGACTTCCAACTGCGCGTGCTGCTGTGCATGCGCTCTTTCTCGCGAACTACAAACCATGTGCATATAGTGGAACACTGGAAATCTGCGCCAGCGCCCACACACAAAAGTGTCACTCGACTCGACATACTGTAAACATGCACTTTAGCTATGCTATTTACTATATTTTGTTATATTTCCATTCCACTGTCTTAGAAAAAAGGTTCAATTGGGGTTCTAATCCATGGTTCTTGATGGAACCCTTTCCTATGTCAAAAATGTTCTATAATGGCTACATTGTCTTGAATGCACAATGCTTTCATGTTCAACATTATTTAAAATTGTCTAGTGATAAAGTATGTTTACACCTGTTCAATTTATAACTTTTAATAAAAAGAAAAATAATTCATTAAAATGTATTATAACTAAATTTCTGTAGTAGCTATATAAAGCACCTATATTTTTCTTATAAGCATGTAGTTCAGGTAGAGAGAAATACAATTTTGTGGAAATCTGTGTCACATAAAAGCAAATTTTGGGGGCTTATACGTTTTTGGCCTCGCTGCTTTGAGGTGACATTTGTCAAGATTGTGATTCTGTCGAGCACTGCTCTTGGCTTCATTTCATGAAAAACAGGGCACCATCTGGAGGCTTTGTATTTAAGTCAAGCTGTTACAGCATGTTGTTTTGGTACCTCTTAAGACATTATTGAGTTCATTCAACTTGCCAGAATTCTACAGTACATGTACTTTTATGTTAATTCAACTCATTCTACATCAATGCATAATACATGTCACATTCCTCATAACTCACTTACATGTGCTAGGAGGCATAATATTTAAGTTTGACCCTCAGGGGTAAATTTGCAATTAGCACACATTTTGATAATGGAATCCTGTTCAACTGATTACATCAGTTAAATCAAAAAAGATTCTTCACCGTTCTGTGGATTCTAATCGCAGCGGTTATGCGGAAATGAAATTATATAACAGAGAATCAATTTCATGCACTTGACAATATCCTCCCTGCATGGCTCTGGCTCTCTGCTGTTGCAACATTGTGCTTTTTATCCAAAATTTATGATAAGCGATGTTAAAAGTTACCTTTTGTATATGCTTTGTATCACTCAGGAAACAGGAGGATTTCTCTGGAGCCTAAAAGAATAGATCAAACAAACAGAGATAAACAAAATAACAGAGTGCTGTTTTTATAATGAAATGTTATGCAATGCTTTCAAACTCTCCCATGATTTAAAAAGACTAAATGTGCTAGAAGATTTCTTTTGAGTGAATTATCTAGTTTCTTAGTGCCATGAGCATGTCTTAATGAGAGTCAAATTAAATTTGACTTGCATGACATCAGTATAAATGAATGAATCTGTATAATGGGTGTTAGACAGTGGATTTCAGAGCAACCACAAGCTTACATCTGCACTCAGTCTGTTTTGCTTCATAGGTCACCATTTTAGCTGGCCAGTAGACATTTAAACTGAGAGAGCATCTGTTGTTACAGATGGCTCGATAAATATGACTTGATGAGAGAGATTGGATCATTAACTTGCATAGACCATCCAGTTCTTCCCAGACAAAATATTTCTGGAAGTTCTCAGTACACAGCCATCATTTTTTACTCCTTTTCTATGATTTAACAGTTACCAGTTCTACCTGTATTTGTGATTTATGTCGGGTTTGTCCGAGACCAGATGCTAAGCTTGGCCACTAACAGATTGAAGTCTGCTTTAACCTGACAGGTCCAATAGCCAGATGCACACATTAAACCATCTGATCTTTAGCCAAACCGTCGTTTAGTTGTGACTGAACTGACCATATGCCATTTAGAGAAAACCATGAGGGAATATTGGCAAAATAAAATCCTGAGCCTTTTTAATTGTTTAAAATTCCATCTAAAATTGTCGACGAGAGAATGAGAAATGTTGCTTGATCTTCTGACTGATGATGTGATTTTGATGTCTAGCCACAAAAAAAAAAAATGAAGCCTTGTCAAGAAAAAAACATCACAGTGTGTCACCAAGATGAGTGTGAAAAAACAATCAAAATGTAAAAGTTTTATTTCCAATACAACACTGTCTCTTACTTTGAGTTTGAATAAATATAAGTAACCACTAGATCAAATAATACATACAGAACAAAACAGAATAATTAACATAACAATCAGAGCCAATGTTGACAGGAATTAAATGCAAATCTGAGGGAAATGCTTAATGCAGGTTCTCAACCTGGGAACAAATTTGTAATTGCAGCCATATTGCTCACTGGTTTGAATGCTCACAGGTCATTTCAAGTGGCTTTGGATCAGCACTTGATAATAATAATCTGATTATTTATTCTTTCTTTAAAATTCAGGCCTCATTAAAGCTATTTACATTTGGAATGGATACAGGATATCAAGCACTGAGTAATACACATAATGGATTTCATTTACCCATATAATATCTGCTGTTAAAGGTATATTTTCTCTGAAGTGTGGTTAAACGGATCATGTAATGCTCAAATATTATGTATTGGATTGTTATGAAGGCTCAGTTCGTCCAAGAATCAGTGTATGATAAGATGGCTGGTTTGCTTAATTATCATTAATGTGAAGGACAGAACGCCACGAATTCCATTAGCATTTAATCAGTGTTTCTGCCTCTTGTCATCAACAGAACTGATGAATTCAAGCCAGAGGGAGTCTAGAGTGAAACATTTCTGCTGTTTACTGGGGATGTTCATTTAAATTAAAAATAAAGAAATAAACTTACGTTTGTTTTTGTTTTAAACCAAAAAAAGAACACCTGTCTAACTGTTCCTTTCTTCATTGTTTTTTCCTCCAAGAACAACATCCTTGGCTAAAAGGCATATTGTCTGTTGTTAGCATTCTATTCACACAATTAGTTTACAAGGCTGCAATGCATGTCAAAATAATAAGTAACATGTACTCCCCGTTTTTATTTGCGTCATGGACGCTCCACTCTGTCCATTACAAGTTTTTGTTTTGTTATTGTTTCTTCCAATTTGATTTTCCTTGGAAAATAGTACATAATGTACTGTAAGCAGCAGTAAAGTTTGATGGGTCTTTTTGTTTTTGTCTTTTTTTTTTGAGGGGCTGGTGGATTAGATCATGGGTGACTGGTGCATTAGATTGATGAGAGTAGCCAGCGGGGACTAACTAGCCTTCTGCCCATATATTGGAACAGATCTTCTGGCAGCCTTCAACACTTTGAGACTGAGAAATCTGTCTATCACCTCTCCTTTTCATCCAGATCTGACCATCCAGACTATGATGAGCTTCTGCTGTAGAAATACATCACACTTCTTTCAAAGGATTTAGATCGGTTATATATGCATAATACTTATGGAATATATAATATCTTTTTCCAACCACACAGTGCCATGAGAATAGTTCTTAATATGTCCAAGCTCCTCTCTAACTGTGCTTGCATTTCATTGTAACTTCCGGTGTGAGCTATTGCATTTCTGATGAATACATTTTGACCATCTACTATATGTGCCATCACTGTTTTGATAAACTAATAATACATCTTTCCTAAAGAAATTACATTAACATCAAAGCAAGTTAGTCACTCTTATGGGGTTTATTCTCAACTTAAAGCCAAAATTGTTCTAAATAAGGAGAAATGTCTTCCACAATTGCATAATTCTTTCATGTTTAAAGGGTTCATTTAAAGTTATTTCTAGTGATAAAGTATGTTTACTAGCTGTTTAATTCAAACAAATTGAATTTAAAAATATATATTTTATTTTACTAAAAATTTATGGAAACAAAATCATCACTTATCACTTTATTTCAATAGTCCAATTTAGGCATGCCACTAAGTAACTTTGGAATTACATGTCAACTAACTCCCATTAATTTGCAACTTCATGTCAACTAACTCTTAGTTTATTAGTAGACTGTTAGTTAGGGGTATAGTAGAATAAGTTGACATGTAGCTGCAAAGTTACTTATAGTCAGTAGAATGTCTAAAGTGGACCATCAAAATAAAGTGTTATCTGATGATCCCATGATAGGAACCTCTTAAAAGGTTCGATATATGAAGGAAGCACCTGTAGTGCATACAATGCAAACAACCTAAATAAGTGGAACTCAGTGTCACTTTAGCACTACAACTGCAAATATTCAAGCAG
Organism: Semotilus atromaculatus; assembly: GCA_031834385.1. Classification (NCBI taxonomy): domain Eukaryota; kingdom Metazoa; phylum Chordata; class Actinopteri; order Cypriniformes; family Leuciscidae; genus Semotilus; species Semotilus atromaculatus. Next base: position 6,547,873 of record JAULUF010000019.1, on the reverse strand, counting down.
TTCCTAAAATTATTATCAAAAAATCTGAATGGTTCTCTGTCTTTGAGTGTAACAGGCAGCAACTGCGTATATAGCAATACACATTTCAGAAAGCATTCTTGGCTCTGACATATTTCTATTCGGTGAGAATTTGGGGGAGGGGGGAGTCAACTCATGACCAACATCCTAGAATCATCACTGTAGTGCTTTTCTTTGTTTGCAATACAATCGTGAATCATCTTCGCAACCGTCTGCTAGGTCACTAAATTGCCTTTGTAAATACATGTTGATGCTGATGTAATAGAGTTAATGCAATGACAGTTGAAAAGACGCCCAGAGTCTGCCTGGCAACTCATTCAACAGAGATGTGAGATGTGGGTCTTGGATAGCTGGCTAAATTTTTTTTATTTTTTTTTTAGTTCTTTCGAGAGCAACTTAGTTCAATTATTTGGATCCTTAAAAAGCACTCTGGTTTGTATTGAATTTCACAGTGTCGCCTCTCTCCTGCCAGACTCGAGTATGCCTTCACAGTCAAACTCTGACAATTTATTACAATTATTTATTAAAAAAAATAATTTAATCCCATAACTTGATTTTCAGTAACACAAATGTATTTTTCTTCGATTTTAGATGCGTTTAGGGAAAAACAGGTTTCAATATTTTATAAAGATGAGTGGGCACTAAGAGCAATCATCCACCTCCTGAAGTCATGATGGCTGAAGTCTAATGGAACACATTAGATGTTTGATAGAATGAGTCTCAGTCCTTTGATACCTCTGCAAAAAAAATGATCCAAGAGGTCCTAATGGATTCTCTCAGTAAAATGTAGTTGTCATGGGAACAGCTGACTCACTTCATCCTCAGCAAGGGCACTAGAGTTCTACAGCTGATTGGTTGTATGTGTGCTATACAGATTTTGTGGACATATTTTTGTTTTTTATAGTTTGTTTATTGAAATACTCTTTCACATTTTTTTCCAAATCCAGAGGACATAACCAATATCACACAACAGCAGTATTCTCCAGCATAGATTTCCGAACTGTGACAAGTGATAAATATACAGCTATTATCGACTGACTTTATTTGACAACAACCTGAATGATTGAGCATTATTCAATTATTTTATCATTTTACCTGTAGGCCTATTATCTTAAAGCTTTTGCAGAAACAATGAGCTCATTTAAGTAATGAATAGCCTTCATGTTGTCAACAAATTGATATATTAAAAATGTAGGTGCATGTTAATTCAGTTAGCTTCATCTGAGGTCCTCTCTTCACATGTGCTGGCTGGAGCAATAGATGTTTAAGACGAATTATGTAGCCTACTAAAAATGGAAACGTCTTTTCTTTTAATTTTTATTTTGCATACAGGCGGCAACTTAATTGTCAAAACAGTCCCCATTCACACGGATCCACGAAAACGACTAAAACGCTAGCTGTATTCTGCCAGGCCAGTTGGTGAAAAAAACAAACAAACAAAAAAACACAGACTGAACATAATAATGCAGGATTCTTCATCATTTTCACAAATTTGTGTATTTTGTTGTTTACATGGAGACGATAACGGTATCGTTTTCAAAACCTTGCACTTTAAAGTTTAAACCTGTTCACCTTTTAAACATTTGTGCTTTCAAGCCAACAAAATGCCATTGTCGTGTAAATAAACGGCCAACACGCATAAGAAGTTTTCAATTTTTAGTTGAAAACGTTGTAAACAAAACTAAGATGGCGACAGTTGCGTTTGTTTGAAAAAAAGATCACGCACAAGTCCGGGGGGCGTGATGATACGAGAAATGAAAGTAGCGCCGGTTTCATTTAACCGGAGCAGCGGACTGATATAACGTTACAGGAAATATGAGGAAATATCAGAAAGCTGGACGACGCTGGCCAATCAGAATCAAGTATTCCAGAGCTGTGTAATAAATTAACATAATAAACATAACTCTAAACACATGTATGGGTACAAGTATGGGACAAATAATTGTAGTGAGGTGATCCTTCCTGACAAAGAATTGTTGTTTTGGCTTCTTTTTTCTTTTCTTTTTTTATCTAACCTTGATCAGTTATTGTGCTCATTTGCATTTTTACCTCCTGATGCTTACAGCAATACCCATGGCTATCTAAAAATCTAAGCATCAAAATGACAAGAGGGGCTCTCTTACCTGCAGGGTATCCAATTATCTGCTCAAGCCTGAGAGAAATAACTTGTGCCTTCTAGACAAACTGAACACTGCACAGCGCTGGCATAGTTACCCACTGCTTCATGCCATCCTCTCAGTGGCATTTCCTTTTTACCACAGGAAAAGTCAGAAGCAGAACATCCATTAACAGCATTTAATTCAATTCACTTCTAATGAGCAGGCACCCTGGTAAACTTAGTAATGAAACTTGAGTGAAGATTCAGGGCTAAAAGGGATAATTTCACAGAATTACTCATCTCATTTCAAACGTAGTGCACTGAGGATAGCAGAGACCAGGGTACTTATTAAACCCAAAATATAGAGACAGGGGCATCATTAACTCGGCTAGTGTCAGTAAGAAATGCCCATGAATAACAACACACAGGGCAGACTTAGACATGCCAGTGAAACAAATTTCCCACAAGTATAGATGAGGAAAAATGTCTCTCACTCAAACTCTAGGGGCCCTCATTTATCAAAGTCATAGGGTACAACAATAATTTATATCTATTATAAAATAATAAACATTTATTTGTAGTTTTACAAATATAGCATGGTTTAGGAATAATGAGAACAACTGAGACAATGAATTGTATTGTTTACTTATATTTAATTTACATGTTAACTTGATGGTATAGCCAAATTGGACAATTTAACCATCCGGTGCTCATTGGTAATTTTTGACCAAAACTTTTTTACATTTTGTGTGAATTTTTTACTTCCTCGGAATGGTACGAAACTTGGTAAATGTTTTAGCACTTGCTATGTGATCACACACACAAACAAAAAGATTCATGGACATGATTCGAAAAGGTTAAATGGTCCTGAAAAACATTGTCACACTTTTGACTCCTCGCGGTCAAAAACAACTGCATTGGAGATCAATGGGAAACAAATTTCATCAAGTGGAAAATTTTGGTACTGTGCCCAAACAAACTCTTACTGAAACCTCATTTATTTGAGATATCAAGTTCAAATTTGGAATACAACTTGTTTAGATTTATGGCTATGAATTTCTTGCAGTTTTAGAGTAAAACATGTTTTGGAAAATATATACTGTATGTCATATAAAAATTTAAAATTTAAAATAGTATTTTTGGTGCATTTTTCAATGCGTAACATTACATAAACGTAACATTTGTTTAATTGTTTTGGTTTCACTTTTTTCACTTAATAATAGGACAAGTGTCGTCTTTAAAAAGAGACCAAACTTAAGTCTGTGCTCCAAAGCATTCAAGATTTATGACAGTTTAAGTTAGAAATGTCATTTTCAGGTCTATGCTCAAAAATTTACTGCATAAATATAATTTAGTACCAAAAAATACAAAATATAGTACATTAATTTCATTGAAATAAGAATAAAAAAAAGAGGTTATTTTTGACCGGCATGCGAAGAGCACCAGAGGGTTAATGCAGGAGTGACTTGCTCTAGTGTGTCCTGTATGTATTTTTGGGAATTTGACAGCATGATGTGGAGCTGGCTGTGGTGCTTCACTAAACGCTTTTGGCTGTAATGGTAAATCACTCAACATTGCAGTTAGGCATCTTATTTAGTGTTTGTTTGTGTTCAGGAGTGAAAGTATGGGTGTTGTCTACACGTGTGCTTTCACAGGGGTGGCAGGTTGACAAGCGTTCAGTCACACCTGACTGGAAAGAAACCAAGCATATTTGATGAGATTTGGACTCATGGCTGTGCCTGAATGGTATTAGGCCTTTTTAAGCCTGCAAAAAAATACTACAAAAAATATAAAATCAACATAATTTATTCAAATCAATATTACAATTATTGCTTTAGTTTTTGCGATTTTTCTCTATCATTTGTATGCATCATCATAATTTAAAACAAACCGTTTAGATCCATTTAAAAAGCATTTTTGTGTTGTACTGTATAACTGCTACATCTGAGATGGATTAGGATTCATTAATTAAATTTTAAATTTGTTAACACATTCTTTTTTAAAGTCTGAACCCAATATGATTCTGTGTAATAAACCAATTAATCAAGTAAAAAAAAAATAATAATAACACTGGCATTTCATAAAACAGTATAAAAGCGTAAAATTTGATCAGATTTACATCTCCCAAGTCATTAATGTTCACTTTAATTATGAATACAGAACACACTCTTTGCTATGTGTACTTCTGTAAAAGTTAAAGAAATACTCATTTACATATTATAAATTCAGGACCATTTGCTGATAGAATAAACCATTATATTACTTTCTCTTCCAAATCAAAAAAAGATAAGGAATCCTACATGGCAGTGGCGAGGCTACTTAAGGGCCAGGGTTAGTGGATTCTAACTTAAACACCTCTGATTGGCCATTGCGTTCAAGAAATCAACAGATATGTCTGTGATTGGCTGTGCATTACTCAACGATGTAAAAAACATTGTAAATAGAAACCTTCGACACTCTCCAGAGCACAAACACAGATAAGCACTGGATCGATTACCAAATCGCCAAAATGCTATTGTTACAGAGAAAACTGATCGTAGACCAGCAGTTATGGGGAGCTTTTCCCTCTAAAAGCAATCAGAAGCAGCAGAAGTCAGTGGTTTGAGTGAGAAAATTCCCTCGGCCAAGGATAGGATAAGCCTTGCCCAGCCTTACACACACCCTGTCTATGATTATTTATCTTTGTTTACTGTTCTTATTCTGTTCACTGGATATTTCATTTATGTTATGATTTTGTTGTTTTAATGAAACTGTTGGCTGACAATAAATCACATTTAACTAAACTTAATTGTCAAACTATTTTTTCAAATTGATGTAATTTTTGAGTTTGAGAGTAGGGATTGGTCCACCCTATTTCACCAAGGTCCGCTCACTTTTAAATTTCTGGCCTCGCCACTGCTACATGATCAATGTTGTTGGACTCCTGGCTTCAAGTTAGCAGAACTAGAAAAAAAATATTGAAAGACACTTGTTACTTACATTGTTCTATTGGACGTACGATTATTGGATTATAAAATACATAAGCCAAAACACATTTTTCTGACCTTCCAGCGATTACCACATTCATTGCACAGCACAAAGGTGGTCATTGGTTCATCAGCACTCCGAGTTTGCACCTGTGATGGTTCAAAACATTACTCAGTATATTTATAACATATGAAAGAACTTTGTATGCTAGGTTCATGTGCACTATAAATATCTACAGCTAAAAATGCTGTTTCATCGATGTACCTGGTTGTAGGAGCAGTTTTTCTTCCTGCACTTGCCACACTGCAGCATGTCAGTTGTGGTTCCTCCAGTCTTTGCCATCTGATGTTCTCGGATGGCCTCCTGGGTCAACACGTTCCTCAACTTTTTCAGTTCATCACTAGCCATTTCCTACAACAGCAAGAACATAAGTGTTCATTTACAGACAGCAGATTGGCCTCTGATATACTGTATCATCTTTCTGGGTAGAAGATATTTGATTGACAACAGTTCATTTCAAAGGCTAAGTTTTGCAACATTGCACTGTAAACAAACTATTGTGCAGACTAATTTTCCAGTTAAACCAATATAACATCTAATATCTAATAATGTAATTCTTGTTTGAAACTATCAGAACTTTTTGGGCAAATGGGGTAAGAAAAATGAACTTACACTACCATTGAAAAGGGTCAGTAGGATTGTTTTTACAAGGAATTAATACATTTAATCAGAAAGAATGCATAAAATTGATCAAAATTGCGACAGTAAATACTTAATTTACATTTCAATTAAATGCTGTTCTTTTGAACTTTCTCTCCACCCTGAAAAAATATGACAGTTTCCACAAAAATATAAAGCAACACAACTGCTTTCAACATTGATGATAAAAAAAGAAATCTTGAGCACTAAATCAGTTATTAGAATGTCATTTCTGAAGGATCATGTGACACTGAGGAGTTGAGTAATTATGCTGAAAATTCAGCTTTGTCATCACAGGAATAAATTACATTTTAAAATATATTCAAAAAGAAAAAAGTTATTTTATATTGTAATAATATTTTACAATATTACTGTTTGTACTGTATTTTTGAATGCATTTTCAAATAAAATGCAGCATTGGTGAGACATAATATTATTATTATTATTTTGTTGTTTATTATTTATAAATTGAAATTATTTAAGAGGTCCAAAATGTGCAATCTACCTCAGCAGTCATGGTGGCCATGCGGCTCAACTCGATGGCTCCAGCTAAGACATTTTTACGCAGATTGGGATTTTTGGGATCCTTCAGGTTACTTATGCGGCTGCGGACTCTGTTCTTGTATTTCATGTCTGTGGCACTTATCTCCTGGTAGATATGTAGGCAGAGGAGGACAGTTAAGGATGTCTACTTTTGAATTTTAAGCAATGGTTTGAAGAGGATTCTACACTAATTTTCAAAGCAACCAATAATGTCCGCTAAGGATATAATCCTCGATTTCCGCTGCCATGACCTCACAGTTTGCCCCATAGTCTTTGTAGTCATCTAATAGGAAAGAAAAGCATATTGTGAGCATCATCTCCACAATGAGTATCAAAACGATATATGTCAGTATGTCTGTGATATATGTCAGACTCAGCATGTGATATATGTGTGGGTGTCAAGTGTGTTTTGCGCACCATCTGTACGTAGTGCGGCGGTCAGCATTTCAATGCATTTGTCCCTGATGGAATCCCCGGTTTGCAGACGAGGAGACAAAGGACCCACACTGGAGCTAAGCGACGGAGACATGGGGCTTGTGGGTGTTGTGGGCATCTTTGGGGTCTCTGGTTTACTCTTGCTGTATGAAAAAAAATGAAAAAAAGCAGCCGTCTTTAGTTCTCTAATGACCACGTGACAATTATTTAAAGATAGAATGTCCCAACATCCCAGCAGAATCATTGATCACTGCTGTCTGTGAACATTATTTTCATAATTTGTTAGTCATGATTTGAATGACTTTGGGATTTTGTGTTGTATTATAACTGGAATATGAAGAAAGCAGAATTCTAAGTATATCTGAGCCTATCCAAAAGGAGAGTGAAAACATAATGCCACAATAACGCCATATGGCATGCTGGTCACATCTAAATGAGTAAATAAAAAATAAACAGTAAAGTATAGTTCTTGCCTTTCACTAGATTTCTTGGCCTGAGGTGAGTTGCCAGACCTTGAGTTAGTAGAATCTCTCCTGGAGAAATAACACAATGAGAGTTTATAATATGCATTCTCTGTTTAACATGAAAGTCATGAATTTACTGTATCTTTGTAAAGGATCAGTAGGTTTGAATTAGGGATTTGCGAGACTAGTCAACTAAACGGAATTGCTGCTAGACGACATTGGAAATACTAGTGGTTTACATAAAAAATGTTGTGCATGGTTATGGTTTGCTTTCTTTATTTTTACAAAGGCTACATTCAAATTACTCGCATTAGTGTTACATTTTTAAAACACATTATTTTGTAAAGTGTACATCCTAAGCGGATAACAAAATCATATTTTACCTCAGAGCTTTCATTCATTTATTCACTTTTTTAAAACTCGGAAGATGAGCAAGGTGATGGAGTATTTTGAATTTTGACTACACAAAACTGTTCCGTTTTATTTTATTTCATATAACAATTAAGCTTGCTTACAGGCTATGAGGGTCTATATACTGGTATTAAGTTTATATTGGTCCTCCATTGCCTGTTGATTCAGTAGATTTTAATAAATATATAAATATTGGCTAACGTTAAACACTTATGTTTAGTGTACAATGATCCAAATGCAAGGGAAGCACATCGCATATATATATGACCTTTTTTTCAGCAGCATTCAGTATGGGACTCATAGATTATATAGGTTATTTCAAATTGATATTCATATATAGACTGTTTTTTGTTTTGTTTTTTGTTTTACTATCTTCTGGGGGTTTGTTAGACTAGTCCACCAGTTGGTTATAAAACTTCCCTTTAAACGTTAATGAAATTGGAACACATCCCTATTTTGGATACTTTATTATTTCATTGCAAGACCAACTGCATTACTATAACAGGTTACCTCTCCAATTTAGTTTCACTTGATTGTCGTTTCAAAGGGTGATGGCTTGACTTGGAGTCGGTAGAGTCCTTACTACAGTAAAAGAGCAAAACACAAATGCCTGATTGTCAGTAACTTGCCACAACATTGGTTTTTTATGTTTTTTTTTTTTTTTGTAATGCATGAGCAGACCTGTCTCTCCGTCCTTCCATGCTCGGCTTTCTAGGAGGAAGCTTTTTGGAATCTGTGGAGTCCTTTCTAGGAATAAAAGCAGAGTAGGGAATTTTGGTGACAAATTCTATTGTTTTAATGAACATAAAGAATCCAAAATTCTTGCAAACTGCCACCATCCTCAAACTCCCCAGACAAAATAACAACAATGCACGCACTTCTGCTGCCCTCTGCCTACAGTCTGTTGCAAAACATCAATTCAAACCTCTCAATCTTGAGCTTCATTGACGGTCTTTTAAGTGGTTTACTGTCTCTTGTGTCTTTTCTGAGAAAAAGAAAAAAAACAACTCAGCACTTTGGGATGCCGACAAATTATTATTACCACAAGCCATGAAAAGACTTAATCGGAATTGAATGAAGGAGACAATTCACTTAAAAATTTAAATTCTTCTGTCATTATTCTGTCACTATAGTCATTCCAAAGCTGTATGACTTTTTAACTATAGCACACAAGTCATTTGAATGACTTTTATGAAGCATGAAACTAAGCAGTGTTCAAGATTTTCCTTTTGTGTTCCACAGAAGAAAGTAAGTCATACAGGTTTGAAACAACATGAGGGTAAATGATGCCAAAATTATTATTCTTGGGAGAACCTCTTTGATAACACCAATGGTTTAATTAAGACAATACACTGAAGTTTAAATCCACTCAACAATGTTGTTGTTCAAGGGTTATTATTCATCATATTTCAGACCTATATTTCTCATTGTGTTCAGACATCCGTCGCTTCGGGTCTGATGTGTCTTTTCTAAAACAGTTGTAGTTATTCTTCAGATGGTGAAGAAATTAAGTAAAAACACAGACACACAGCTATTCATGTCAACATGCTTTTCATTTCCTCTGTCCCTAACCTTTCTTTCTCTTTGTCTTTATTTGTGTCTAACGCGGGACGTTTTGTAGATACAGGTTGTAGATGGAGAGGAACAGGAGGGAGAGGAGCACTGGGATCAGCTGTTTCTTTTCTAAGCAAAGAAAGTCACTGATTATTTATGAGACAAACAACACCGCGCTTTGTTAGGACACTGCGTTACGCTAAAAAAAATTTGCAAGCGACTGAAAGTAATTTGTTTACTCAAAAAGACAACATGCCAAGCCCTAACCTTTCTTTCTTCATCTCTCGTTTCTGAGGAGGATGTAGATGGATAGGTAAAGGAGGAAGAGGGGCATTCGGATCAATTGCTTTCTTTGCCCTAGGCAACAAATATACAATTCCAATGTGGCATTAAAATGAGAACAAGTGGAGAAACTTGCGCTTGTAGCCAATCTAGTGAACTAGAAATTATAATGTAAAATGTTCTACCAATTGAATACTGAATCATTAAGAGCCACCACCACCACCACTATTTTACAAAATAAAACAAAAAACAAAATAAAACAATAATATTATATAATATTGTGATCTTGTCTTCACTAAAAAAAAAAACCTCTTCATCAAAAAAGAGGACCATGAACTTTAACTGAAAGGTGTTCAGACCTTTCTCTGGGTTCCTCTAGTGATGGATGTTTGGGAGGAGGAGGAGGAGGAGGAGGAGAAAGGATAGGAGCAGGAGGAGGAGGAGGTAAAGTTTCAGAAGGATCTCTCCTGTGAAAATAGATATTTAGTGGTGACCCCCTATGTTGGATGTTTACTACATTCTCACACATTCTCCTGAGAGCATTCCCTGACCTTTCTTTCTTCACCTCTGATGAGCGCTTAGGGATAGGAATAGGAGGAGGAGGAGGAAGAGGAGGATGAGAGTGATTATGAAGAGGAAAAAGTTCATGTGTGTCTCTCCTGCAAAAAAAAAAAAGCCCGCCTCATTGCAGTGTTGATTCAACATGAAAGCAGATATTTTCACGTCACACACTGCATGCACTTCTAGCACAATGTCTAACCTTTCTTTCTTTCCATCCGAGAAGGGACGTTTAGTAGAATGAGACTGAAGAGGAAGAGACTGTAAGGAACCCAGAGTGTCTTTTCTGTGCAAGAAACGTAAACATCCAAATTCAGCATTTAAACCTCACGTACACTACCACTCAAAAATTTGGGGTCATTAAGATTTTTTTTTACGTTTTTGTATATTTAAAAATGGGATTTATTCCTGTGATGACAAAGCTGAATTTTCAGCATCATTACTAGTCTTCAGTGCCACATGATCCTTCAGAAATCATTCTAATATGCTGTTTTGGTTTTCAAGAAACATTTCTCATTACTATCAATGTTGAAAACAGTGGTGCTGCTTAATATTTCTGTGGGCACTTTTTATTGAGGATTCTTTGATGAATAGAAAGTTCAAAAGAACAGCATGCATTTGAAACAAATCTTTTGTGATGTTATAGATATCTTTACTGTCACTTTTGATCAAATTTATATTTCCATGCTGAATTCAAGAATTAATTTAGAAAAAAATATATACTGAACCCAAACTTTTGAAAGGTAGTGTATTTTTGTTTTTGCTGTATCAGCTATCACTGTAGTTAGCTTTATGACTAATAGACTGCATCAGAAAATAAAACTTTTCACACTATAATGACGTGTTCTTAACTAACACATGCCCAAACACAAGCATAAAGCTCTGACCTCTCTTTCTTTACATCTACTGATGAGCGTCTTAGAGGGTGAGAAATGATCGAAGCAGGAGGGAAAAAATCAACGGGAGCATCTTTCCTAAACAAAAGTAAAAATTCATCTTACATTGCAACTCTGCTTGCCCAGCACACAAGTGAGAAAAGTAAAACAAAATTATGTCAACAGGCTTGTGCACCACTCAAATTTGAGAATATGTTAAGGATATTCCTGAATTTTAATTGAGGTAAAAAAAAAAACAGGATGTAGAATTGTAATTACAATTTTAATTTAAGGATTATATAAATGATTATGTAGAGTAGTTTTTAAACTTTTTTTGGGGATTTTTTTTTAATTTTATTGTTTTGATGTTTGAGTATTTAACTTTAAGTTTATCTGATTAATGTTTAAAAAAAAATTGTTTTGAATTCTGGAGGGGAAACAGGCATAGTTATTCAAAAAAATGAATAATGATTAAATTAACCATTTTTGTTTTGTTGCAAAAAATAATGAAATTCCTCCATTGTGTGACTATGTACATAAATTCAGTCAATTCCACTTTCTGTCCAACTCAAACTGAATTCAACATGAATTAAAATTGGACATGAATTGAAAGTCAATTCATAAATTCAGATTTTTGCTTAACACTATCACCAGAAAAACTACAATGTTAACGTTCAGAAAAAAATGCCCTTCATGCAATTGTCATGACCTTGTTAGTTTGTGACATTTTAAACTTTCCTAGATAATCAGAAATGAGTTTTGAAACCCTGATACTTTCACCATAATAATATGCCTTCATGTTTTGTTTTGTTTTGTATGTAGTACAAGTGGTTCCTCCTAATCACAGTCACATGCTTCAACCGCATGCACAAGCCCTAACCTCTCCCTCTTCACTTCTCCAGATGGAGGAGGACACTTGGGTGGCGGAGATGAATGCGTCTTTCCGGAGAGAAGATGATTACTGTTCAATGCATCTTTCCTAAACAGAATACACGTAAAAATCTAATGGCACAGTTTGGGATGAGCAGAGAGGCTTCATACAGCAGTGGGGCTTCTCACCTCTCTAGCTCCTTTTTATTGTTAATAGATTGTTTCTCTTTTTTCGGGTCACTTTCTTGTTTTCTGTTCCTGAGCTCTCCATCTCGTTTCTCTCTTCTGTGTTTTTCATCGAGTTTCTTGTTGGAGTCTAAGTCTGGTTTAATTTCCGTTGTCAATCTTCGAGGACTGACGAGATAAACAGGTTATACTTCATAACGCAAACCACTTTGCTAGCTTCAACCTCTGCGTAAATCAATGTTGGTAACAAAATAGGCCACTCTCTTGAATGCTTTTAGGAAGAGGTTCATAAAGCTTTCAATTACACTGTACAAAAGCTGTGTCTGGAATACTTCCATGTTTTACCCTGTTATTAGCAAACATACCTGGACTCTCTCTCAGGAGAAGTCCTGTTGGGTGATCCTGATGCCTTGCTTGGATGATTCCCATTCTTCAGCTCATTTGTCCTCTCAGACTTTTGGTTTTGAGCTGAATCTGGCAAAGACAAAAGGCGTATAACTTAAAATATTAAGCCAGACTATGTTGTACTGCATATGTGAATAACATAAAATGTATTAGGTATTATGAACCTTTTTTAAATGGCATTTGGAGTAAATTTGATCTGTATCTGATTTTAAGATTTTTTTCATTAAAATATTACCCTTACCTAAAAGCTTCTTCCAGTTTTTGATAAGAATCTTTGCCAAGTTGACAACATCCTCATCTGTGCAATGTTTCCTTATTCCGTTCACAGACATGCCAATTCTTGTATCCTGGAACAAAGTAAATATTAAATGTTAGACAAACAAAAGCGAGAGATATAAGACAAACAATGATGACATTAACAAGAACAGCTGCATTTATGCACCGATCTATCTGATGTATCATATATGTTTTATCATTCATAAGTCTCATAAGTCTCTCACGACATCATTAAAAAAAAAAAACTTTAATTATAAATCTCTCCATATTACTCAAACATTGATATTGTATTTGCATTGCCCATATTGATTGCATTGTGTGTGTATATGGCTCTTTGTGATACCTTTGATTTGCAGCTAGGCTATATTTTCCTACAGGGATCTAAGTCAATACAATTGATCCAGCAGACATACCTGAAGAAGCTTCAGTGTCATGTTGAAATTTTTCAATTCTCTCAGAAGATCTAGAGCTCCGTCCTACACAGACAGGGAGATTAACAATTATTTAATTACTTAGGTAACTGTTATGATTTTTCTTAATAGTTTCATGCATTTTACTATTTTTGTATGGTAATAACAAAGCACTGTTTCTTTTACTGTTCTCAGACATTTAGGGAAAATTACAAATGAAATAAATTCATACTGGTTTGAAACAACATGAAGGTGGGTAAATTATGGCAGAAGTTTCATTTTCATTTTTGGGTGAACTATCCCTTTAAATTCTGTGCTCATGCGCGTAAAACTATTCGAGTCGGCCAAAACACACACCGCCTCCTCGACCTTGTGCCATTTACTACGAGGAATTCAATACATACATGCTGTTAAGTATTAACAAAAACCTGCAAACAACGCCAACTAAACTGTATAATGACGCACTTTTGTCTTCGTTCTTGTTGCTGCCCTGAATAAATCTAAAATAAATCTGCTCAATCCTTAACCAACACCTGTTGTCATTCGCATATGCGTCTCTGTAGTCCTATTACACACACACACATTATGTCTCTCTCACTTGCAACCAAATTAAACAACGCTTGTGCAGGCCTGTATTTTAATTAAACAGAATTAAAACGGCACAAACACACATGCAACAAAGTTTAAACTAGTTATTCATAAGCAGCATGCGCAGAGATCGCACAAACAAACAGCGTGAAGCGTTGCGTCAAAATTAGGATCTCACCATGTTATTTCTAGACACCATCTTGTCTAGTTTTTTAGCAATCCGCAACAGGTCCTCCTCTCGTGACATTGTGTGCGCATTAATACGCTGTAAGTGAAAATGAGATGTGTTTATAATACGTTATGTCATATAAATCTTATTAATTCAGCGAAATGTACGAAGTTTTGTTCCCACGCATAAGTTGCTCCTGCACGGTCAGTTGAGTCGGGGGGCGGGGCCTTCGGGACAGTCGGAGTTGTCAATCAATTTCATTTGGATTTATGACAATTCCTAAATATAGATGTTACCAGGGGGCGATAAAAGTTCTCTTTCATTTTTAGGAGTTATACACCATGAACTTTGTAACTTGGGTCTATTGTATTTTATGTCTGTTTTTGAATATATATATATATTATTATTTTTTTCGATTAAATGGATAGTTCACCCCAAAACGAAAAGTCATTTAGGCTACTCACCCTCAAGTTGTTTCAAACCAGTATTTTTTTTTTCTTCTGCTGGACACAAAATAAGATATTGACTTCCATGACATTTTTTCCATACTAACTTAGTAGTCTGTTGTGTAAATGTTCATTGAGTAACTCCAACTTCACTCACGTTTGTCTGGACATTTGCAAGCATAGGCTTCAAAAGAATCAGATCGTGTGTGGTGAATAAAAGGCAAGTTCTGAGGCATTTGGTTCAATAGACTACGCAGTAGCTACGCAATAAAAACTCGACAGGTTTTACAGTTAAGCAGCAGATGGCAACACTGTGTCATATATTAATGTCCTCTGACGGTTGCATCTGCTGTGGAAAAGCAGTGCAACGAACTGCAAATATAAATGACTAAAGAAAAACTTTACTCACAAATTATTATCATTAACTCAACCTCATGTTATCCCATGACTTTCTATCTTTGGTACATAATTGGAGATGGGACTGGGGGACTGACAGTGTTGGTAACCATTCACTTTCATGGCATCTTGATCATAATAAAAATTTAAAGACTGTCAGTCAACATCTTTTTTTGATGAATTAACATTGTATTTCCTGCGATAATAGCCTATAGAGAATGTTCACAGACACTTAAGTTTTAAACAACCTGAATGTAGGCACGATTTGGCTTTATTTTGCAGCTTGTAGGAGGGTGATATTGGATTTTCATAAACCCTCCTACACTTTTCATCACACTCTTTCCATAGGAAAATTGTGATGTGGGGCCTGGATGTCTTATTGTTAATATGCAGAGCATGTTTGAGAGGCTAAAATAAAGCTCAATGTCAATCCCTCAGATGACATCTGTCCTAAAATAACAGCAAATATGTTGTTGCAACCCCTAGCCCCCAAACACACACCCCATCCCCCACCACCACCACCAAAAATCTGCACAAAATGCACCTTCACCATAACACCAGCAACATTTCATGCCATTGTATATGCAAATATTCATCTCTTCCTCTTACCTAGTGTGTGGTTTTTCTCCGATGTCTCACCCTAAATAACCTCTATGGCTTCGATGGTTGCATAAATTATATAAAATTATCAACATGCGTTTAAAATGTACTGAATTAGCAGATTTTTGGGAAACAGATCTATCATTACCCTTTTCAAGCACCCCACATCAGTCAGCAACTGCAAGTTCTCAACTGCAACAGACAGACAACAAGTAGAATTTGCCTGGAAGGCCGGGTTTTCAAACCACAGAGAAAAAAGAATGAGAAAAAAAGAAGAGACTTGAAAAATGGTTTTCCTTTTGATGACCTCCCGCTTCAATTTTATGACAAAATAATGAATCAACCAGTACCCACCTACAGTGTCTTCTCAGGGAGGTTGCGGTGTCTCTACCAATTATAGGCACAAGACGCCGGACTCCGGCAATTATGGAGAGCCTGAGATGACATCAGACCAGAAAATGAATGATTTCACCGTACTTCAGTTTTTTTAGGCGCAGAGAGACCCTGTAATAAAACTCAAAGATGCTAGGCTGGATTGTCACGGCATGCACACCAGCCTCTGGTTAAGGGTGTATTTATAAAATCTCAGCAATAGAACTTTTTTTTTTTGTTGGTTAAGTTGGATAGTTCCTAGCATATCTGTGTGGCAACATTTTTGAAGGAACGGATATTTGCTGAGGATTTGAGTTGCTCACACATGCCAGGAGCAGAACTAGTGCTTTGTATACAGTATGCCTGGTCGAAACCACAAAGGTGTGTTTGTCATTATAAATAACACTATAACATTATAACTGAGAAAAGACAGATATTTATAGTGTTTCATTCAACATAATTAGTCTGATGTAGCTCAGATGCTGCAACCGTGATAAACTGACCCAAATTTCCAGACACTGGTTCGCTACGACATATGTCTATGCAATTAAAAGCCTTTTAACTAAACATAACTCATTCATGCTAAGTAGTCACAGACATCAATTGCTTCGAAAAAGGAACTTACACTCAGATTCCTGCAATTGACAATAAGTGCCTTTGTGATAGGCTACCACAGCTCCATAACAAGATAGTTAAAGGCAGAAGTGTGTTAGTGTGTAAATCCCCTCTTACTCTCATTTCCCTTCCTATCTGCCATTAATCCTTTAGTGAGAACATCCACATCCCCTTACATAGCATATTTCTCGCTGCCAAATTCAGGACAGTTTTGCCACCTACAAACAGTTTCCCTTATTTCTTAATCAGCTTTAAAGAGTATTAATCAGCTTGAGAGTTTAAATGAGGTGAAATCTTTTAAACTGGCATTGAAAAAAAAAAGTGTCTAGTCTCACTAGTGTATTAAGTGTATTGCATTTTCAAGAGATATTTATTTAATTTTTGATAAACACCTTAATTAGCCTACTGTTCAAAAGTTTGTGGTCTTTTTTTTAAGACCTACAATTTTCCTCAGCAAGTATGCATTAAATTGATCAAAAGTGACAATAAGACATTTATAATGTTACAAAAGATTTACATTTTAAATACTGCAAGGAACCCTGAACAAAAAATTTATCTCAACATTGATAATAATATAAATGTTTCTTGAGAAACAAATCAACATATTTTAATGATTTTTGAAGGATCATGTGACACTGGAGTAATGATGCTGAAAATTCATCTTTTGCCATAGGAATAATTGAAAATATATAACAGAAGCACTTAGTTACTTTTAAATTGTAATATAATCTTGGCGAGCAAATTAGCTGTTTTTTTTTTTTGATAGATCTATCTGAATTTTGATAGATTTTATATTGGTTGATACAGTTGTTTTCACAGTTTTCTTTAAATTCAAGCATAATGGAGCTAAATTCTGTGGGACATATAAGGCATATCACACACTCAACTTTGGTTGCAATGTAATTCATGCAAAATGTGCACTAAATTTTGCCTTTGTAGGGCAACGGATAATTATTATTGACATATGCATGTCAACAAATGATGCAATAGTTCTAGTTTGTTTTTGTCAAACTGCAAATCCAATTTTTGGACATTTTATCAGGTCTAGCTCAGAGAGATCAGTAGAGTTGATTAGACTTTGTTGATAAACAACCAATACTGCAGTCTGTAGACGTCTCTCTGTCATTCACACAAGTCTGCTCAGCTGTTCATTAGTTGCATTAGCTCTTTGCTGCTGCGAGAGAAAATTTAAAAGCATTTTGACTTTCTCTGGGCTGTGCCAGCATATTTTGGGGATGGAGGATAAATGCGGACCCTTAATGCAAGTGTTGAAGTTATCTACACAGGATAAGTATTACACTTCTAGGAGAACTAGTGCTTAGTCTTTAAAATATGTGTTGGTTTTGACCACTGAAGGCAACCATTCAAAAAGTGCACTTGTATCATAGCAACACCTCAAGACGTCTGTGAAAACACAGAGATCATCCACAGACATACTTAGCTCATTGCTATAACCTGATTAGCTCCTCTCCAGTGTTTATAACCCTGTGAACACACTCATCTGTTACTATGAAACACATCCTCCCCTACACCGCATTTTTGGTTAAATGCATAACCGGCTCATTGAGATTTTATTTTCTTTGACAGAAATTAATATTTTTATTTAGCAAAGATGTGGTTACATTGGACAAATGTGTCAGTAAAGAGTTTTACATTGTTGCAAAAGATTTCTTTTTCAAATAAATGCTGTTCTTTTCAGCTTTCTATTCATCAAAGAATCCTGAAAAAACAAATGCATCACATTAACTAAAAATATTAGGCAACGCAACTGTTTCAACTTTGATAATAAAAAAAATAAATGTTTCTTGAGCACAAAATCAAGAATATTATTAATAAGGAAGGATTATGTGACACTGAAGACTGGAGTAATGGCTGCTGAAAATTCAGCTTTGCCATCACAGAAATAAACTACATTTTAAAAATATATTAAAACAGAAAACAGTTATTTTAAGTTGTAATAATATTCACAATATTACTGTTTTTACTGTATTTCTCATCAAATAAATGCAACCTAACCAAACCTTTGAACAGTAGTGTAGCTTACTCAGGAGCTAGACAATTTTACTTTAAGACATGTGACATTTAAAGTAAATTATTTTTGTGGCATATTTTATAAATGTGTATTTTTAAAGTGCCCCGTTATGCTTTTTCAAATAGTACCTTTCTTGCAAAGTGTAATAAAGCTGTTTATGAATGTAAAAGTCTGCAAAGTTTCAATGATCAAAATACATGACAAATAAAGTTGTCTCCTAAAAGAAATAATAGATTCTGAACTGCCGAAATGAGTCGTCAGCGATTCCAGTCTCACTTCCTGAGTCTCACTTTCTACATGCGTAACAATGTAAATTTGCTTAATGCCAGCCTATGGTCTTCATTGGCTGAGAAGACGCTATTTTCAGCGCTGCAAATCCACTTTACATGTACTTCAAAAAGATGAGGACTCGCACTGGAATTGATACAGAAAAAACAACATTATTCGTATTACTGTGTATCAAGCGCTAAGGAAGCCTCCGGAGCTGAAATTCAGATATGGTAATAGGAGTTTCATTTCAGACAGGCACTGTACGCGGTAGACCAATCACAATAGACTGGGCTGTCTGACCAATCAGAGCAAAGTAGGCTCTCGAAAGGTGGGGTTTAGAGACTGAATCTTTCAACTAACATTTTTCAGATTCTTTGAGAAATTAGGTGATGTGCAAAGTATATTATGAGAAAATGAAAGTGAACCTTAAAAAAAGTATAGTTGGAGCACTTAAAAAACTGTTTTTTTTAGGGAAAACTTCCTCTCCTGAGGTTCATTTCACTTTGGGTGCCTCATCAAGATTAGTTCTATTTTCTGAAAACCTCTACTTTCCCACCATGGAACAATGAAGCTTGAACTTTTGCCTAGTAGTTCT
Organism: Semotilus atromaculatus; assembly: GCA_031834385.1. Lineage (NCBI taxonomy): Eukaryota > Metazoa > Chordata > Actinopteri > Cypriniformes > Leuciscidae > Semotilus > Semotilus atromaculatus. The sequence goes on along the minus strand of JAULUF010000019.1, from coordinate 6,528,739 downwards.
GGGTTTCAGGGTTAGTAATTTCTGGGTTTCAAAATATTACAGTCTTGAATTTGGAGTTTAACATTTCTTTTCATACTAAAACACTGTTAGTAATTAGAATATTTACAGCTAATTTTACCTCAATGACACAATTTTCATTTTTGGGTGAACTATCCCTTTAAACAGCATGGTACCTCTCATCACAAATGATTCTTAACCCTTCTAAGCCTGTCACTGAAATGAACTCTGACTATTTGACTGTCTAACATTTGATGAAAACTAAAAAGTGTTGTAAAATATAAATGATGAATGGATCCATCCAAACTCATTTCAACTGTTCTTTCACTTTTGCTCAGGATTTATAGATGCCACATGATTCTTGCAGTCTAGAGGAAGCAGGAGACTCCTCTCCAAAAACTCAGATGTAAAATCTCCACATTGGCTTTAAGGTCGTTCTCAGGTCAGAAGGAAAGAGCCGTTAAACAGGGGTAAGGGGTGATTTCACCAGAGAGAGGCCCAAGGCAGCTGATGTCATGCGAGAGGCTGTTGGCAGGGCAACTTTCTAAACACATCCGTAGACCAGAGGAGACACAGTCCATTGGGACTTTAGCACATTGCCTTTTAGCAGCCCAGAAGGTCAGGGTTTGTAAAAGACGTGGTCCTGTGACTCACCTCCATGGTCAATTTGCTGAGGGTGTTTTCCAAATCATCCCAAGCGGAGGAAGAGGCCACTAAGCACAGAAGCTGAAAATTCTTTAGTCCAGACCAGTCATTGCTCCCTATATAAGCAAAAAGAAGGAAAGAAATATGTTGTTAATAGCTTATTCAATTTTTCAGCTTGATGTTATGACAGTAAGAAAGATTTGCAATGAAAAAGCAATAAGGTCTTATGTTTCTACATTCATTCATAGTCAAAATAACATTAGCAAATAAGTTCACATGTGTTTTTTTTGTGTGTGTTTTTTTTGGCTGTTGGCTTTTATTTGCATGTAAACATGGATCAGCAAACATAAACATAAGCTAAACCGAACCTGCTTGACGCATGAGAACAAACCTCATTTGTTCTTGCGGAAGCACAAATGTGGTGTGTAACATGAGAATCAACCTCATTGGTTTTCACATGTCAAGCAAACATGCTTGAGCTTCCATTTACCATAACTGATGTGTGAGTTGATGAATGTTTATATGTTAATAAAAATTTGGGTTCATATGGATCAGTTTTACAATCTCTTTATGAACTTTTTGAAGCTCAGATTTAAAAAAAAAATACTTTTTTGTAATTTTAATTAAAAAAAAAAAAGTTTCGAAGATGAACGAAAGTCTTTCAGGTTTGGAACAACATGAGGGTGAGTAAATGACGGAATTTTCAATTTTGGGTGAACTATCCCTTTAAATAAAAACATAATTATTTATTAGACAGTTGAGGTTTAGTGTTCTTTTTTAAGCAATGTTACACACATGATTTAATGAATGACTCATAAGTTGGCCATTGTAGTAGCTGTATCTGGTGAATTAGTTCACAGTTGGAAGACAATCATCCTCTCAATGAACCTTCCAGATCTAAAGTTAGAATCCGTGGACTAATATATAAAGTGGATTTTACTAAAGGCAGCAGTGTGTCTGTAAGCTTGACTCTAGAGGAGCAGCTAAACAAGGTTTTGTGATCTGATTACAATGGCGGGAACTGTCTTGCAGAAACATAAATTAAAGTCTTTTAGATGGTCATTCATTAAATCGACATGTAGACAATGAATTTATATAACTAATATGTGATTTTTCAGGGTTTTCTTGTGCAAGTTCAAAATGAGATTGTTTGATGCTTTTAATATGTGACAAATTTCTTGCTTATAGAGAAGTAAGAAGAAAAACAAGGAAGACTCATGACTCTTTCACCGGTTAGGAACAGAAAAGGGAAGTGTTTCACCTAAATGCTTGATGTAAAGCAATAACTTTTTGGAGCAAAGTATGGAGTCAACAAGAAAACAGGCGGAAGTAAGGATATAACAGAGGGTGATTAGAAAGAAACAGGCAGAGGAGAGGAAGACATAACTGATCCGATCAAATCCCACTTTGAGCTCTCATGCAGGCGGAGGAATCCAGGGTGCAGTGTTGCATCATCACTTTTGAGTCTCTTGGATAACAGCAAGCTGTCTCATTATCTTCTGAGAGCTTATCCGTTCTCTACAACAATCATACAGCTGCAAAGACTGAAACCTCTCTCTCTAATTGGCTTTGTTTGGAAAGTACAAGCTGCACATACACTTTAACGGCCAACATTTAATGTGAAACAGTACATTTGAAATGCAAATCATTTTACACAGCAGTGTACTACATATAGTAAGATATATTCATAATAATAAGCTGCTTAATAGCTGAATTAAACTCGTTATTGAACAAAACTGAATCAACACTGAACTGATTTTAACTGAATGATGACTGTCTTTTAAGAGCTGCTTAACAGCAGCATTAAATTCTGTTTGCATCATTGAATCATTATTTTCCTGTTTATCATTTTAAAGCTGCTTTGAAACAATCTGTATTGTATTGTATGAAGCGCTATATAAATAAAGGTGGCTTGACTAAAATCTTTATAATTTCAATCAATTAATGAGTTCCTATAAGAATGGACGAATGGAAGTTCTGTTGTTGCACATTTTGGTCTGCATATACAGTATGTTCAATATACACATATTGATTGATGCGATTAATTGATCAGTATATATACTGCATACTGCATAAAATAGTAGTATAGTTGTACGCTGTTCAAGCAAACCCGTTGTCTGCCTATCTGAATGTATATCCATCCGTTCGTAATGCCTCAATCCAAAGAGTGTGCATGTGAAGATCACATTCAAATGCACCACTTTCATTTTCACTCAGTGTTTTCACTCAATGCTTTTTTGGAATTTGGCCACTACTATTACTGAAGGGAAAACACTACTGTGTAAATGTATGTGTCACGTGTGTGTGTTGTGAAGCCATTTTTCAGATAGCAGAAGAGAAGAGCTGTCTAAGCTTTTTCAGATTTGCTTCACAGTGACAACAAATCTACAGTAGCCGTTTCTGCTTCTCTCATTCGTTCTGCTACATCTCGCCTGAGGCATGGAAAATCCCAGTATCAGCCAGAGAAAATATTCCAACAGACAAACTCTTCAACAACGCATAAATTTAAGTCAGCAGCCCAGGAGGAAAATCAGTGAAGTTTAATGCTGTAATTAAGATATGACCGGGTCAAAGACATCATTTGGATTTTAAAGGAATATTTTAGTGCACCTCCTCCAACTGATATCACCTTTAAACAGGAAAAACAACAAGATAAGATCACATTTTAAGTGAAGGTATATTCTCTTGAATTCATTACACTTTAAGCAAGTATATAATAATAATAATAATAATAATAATAATAACAATAAACTTTATTTTCAGCGGCTTTAAAAGTTAAATCTCAAAGCGCATCACAAAAATAAGACAAAAAATTAAAGAAATACAATAAAAGAAAAGCATTCATAAAAGAGAATTGCATTCAAAATATACATTACAAATATAAAATGTTATCAAAAGAGTTTCATAAGTAAATGGTATAGAGAAAAATAGGAAAAAAATAATAAAAGTATATGTTCATTTTAATCAGACTGCACAACTGCTAGGAATAAATTTACATTTACATTTACATTTATTCATTTAGCAGACGCTTTTATCCAAAGCGACTTACAAATGAGAACCATAGAAGCAGTTAAACTAACAGCAGGACAACAAAATATAAGTGCTATAACCTTTCACAGTTTAATCCAACGTAGAACCCGTACATTTTTTTTTTTTTTAAATAGAAAGGAAGAGAAAGTGTTAGTATTACTGGAACAAGTGCTGCCGAAAGAATAAATGCGAAAAGGCAAAAATCCAATTACTCTAGCTAAAAACAAACAAACAAAAAACAAACAAATAAAATAAACGTATAACTTTTAATAACTTTAAACTTAATAAACCATATAATAAATACAATAATAATAATAACTAGAATGTACATTTCCTGAAGAAAATGTGAGTGGTGCTTGCAGTGGCAAAACTCGTTTCTCGGTTGCTAGAATGTGGTACATGATTGCATACGAGCCAACAAACATGTCTGTACGATGTTCTGGTGCTGAGATATGGCTTATTCATGTTGTTCAGGTGGTTGCTAGGGCATTGCTCAGGTGTTCTGGGTGGTTCCTAGGCAGTTTCTAGGTGATCTGGGTGGTTGCTATGCTGTTGCTAGGTGGTTGCTAGGGTATTCTGGGTGGTTGCTAGGGTGTTGCTAGATGGTTGCTAGGGTGTTCTGGGTGGTTGCTATGGTATTGCTAGGCGGTTGCTAGGGTATTCTGGGTGGTTGCTAGGGCGTTGCTAGGGTGTTCTGGGTGGTTGTTAGGCGGTTTCTAGGGTATTCTAGGTGCTTGCTAGGGCATTGCTAGGCAGTTGCTAGGGTGTTCTGGTTGTTGCTAGGCTGTTGCTAGGGTATTTTGGGTGGTTGCAACGGCGTTGCTAGGCAGTTGCTAGGGTGTTCTGGGTCGTTGCTAAGGTATTCTGGGTGGTTGCTATGGTGTTACTATGTGGTTGGTGGTTATCACAGATGGTTACTATTGGAGGTCTTAGCTTTTTCTTGCCATGATTTAGCACTTACATAATCGCTATTAGCATGTAGCTATTCACAGCTAGCATGTTGGAAGTCCTGTTTGCTAGCTTAAGTCAAAAGAGCCGACCCCCATCTCTATACAATGTTCTGATGCAGAGATATAAGTCTTGCAAAATGGTTGCTAGGGTACTCTGTTTGGTTGCTAGGGAGTGGCTTGCCAGCTGCCAATCATGAAACTCCAAAAGGCTGCTTGTCAGTGTGAATGATATAAACCAACCCCCATCTCTATACGATGTTCTGATGCAGAGATAGGTCTTTCAAAATGGTTGCTAGGGTACTATATTTGGATGCTAGGGTGTGGCTTGGCAGCTGCCAATCATGAAACTCCAAAGGCTGCTTGTCAGTATGAATGATATAAACCAACTCCCATGCCTCTGTGACATTCAAAATGGAAGATATCCCTCTATGGATTTTGATTGCTAAGGGGCTCGACAATGGTTGCTAGGGAGGGGCTAGGAAGTGTTGAGGTGATTCAAGATTGTCTGTTTGCTTCCCCGAGGCAAACAAGACCACCCTCATGTTTCTATGACAATTCAGTCCGGAGATATCCCTTTGATCTCTTTCAATGGAAGTCTATGGAACTTGTTGCTAATGTGATCTAAATGGTTGCTAGGGCATGGCTTGATAGCTTTACAATGATCCTGAGAGACTGATTGGTCGTCTGAGTAAAATGAGCCCGCCCCCTTGTCTCTATGAACTTTATGACACTGTGATCCAGAGCTATGTTCAATACAAAATCCCTATGCAATGTACACCAATTACACCATAGTAAGTCCAAGGGCAACTGTGAGCAGCTCCTGCCCCGCAGGGGTGCAACTTTTACCCCATTGTGAGGTATGTTTTTAGAGCCTGCCAGCCTCTTCGAATGTGGCAAATCACACGTTTCTGCGAAATCCTCGCTCTAAGCTATGACTCGTCAAAGTTTGACGCAATGTTAAGTCTGGGTGGAGTCTTATGAGGAGTAGCGCGCCAAACTTTTGGCCGAATAAAAACCGCAATAATAATAGTTGGGCCTTTGCCTGCAAGCACCCACTAATAATAGAGTGCCAAAGTTATGACGTCACTTTGTAGGACAACTCGGAAGCTAGCGGTGCATGGGTTCCCTCGATCGAAAAGCTATGCATTTTCCCCATAGACTTTTGGAAAATCGCAAAAAATAAGATCTGTGTTCAACAAAGAGTTGTGACCCTTACACGTTTTGTCAATCAAGATAATCTTTACAAGTTAATCCAAAATGTATACATTTTGAAGCCTAAATAAAGCCGTTAGATATCAATGATAACGGTAAAAAGTTTAAAAAAAATCACAAGCAGGTTATAACTGGTGAGTTTTATGTCATAGATCAAAACGTGAAAATATTTAGAGGCTTTGTTAACCACAGACCTTATTTCAGGCGATTTAGCAAAAACCCATTAAAAAAACCCATAGACTTTAGGGCGAGGGAACCGGAAGTGCTAAAATGCTAACTCACTTCCGCGTTGTGGCCTACAAAGTGGCGTTATAACTTCGGCACTCTATAATAATCATCATCTACTTTTCTTTAAATATTCATCAGCTTTCACAACAAATCAAATCAAATAAAAACAATTATGAAAGGTGTAATAACATACAAAAATAAAATACAAAAGATTTTTTGAAATATTAGAAATATATAAAATGTAGCCTATATTATTAATTTTTTTAAACATGATAAAAAATAAATTTTTTATAAAAAAATAATAATAATTAAATAAAATGTTAAATTAAATAACAAAAAGATGCTGACGGACTTTTCCTTTGCGGTAATAAACACTAACACTTCATTCTTGCTTTCACTCCTCAGCTGTCTAAGCTTAGTGAGAGATTTAATATCTGCACATACGTAAATCATGGCAATACCCTGAAGTTAGACTTCAGATGAAGGTAATGCAGCCCATCTCTACAGTGTCAACATTCTGCTTGAAAATCTCACAGGTATTGAAACATGGTAGGTGGGATGCTGTTATCACACAACCGATCATGTTTTACTTAATTTATTTAATTATTTATAATTGACTTATTGTCAACTGGTATGTAGTTTTGTGAAAGAGTAGACCACCAGAGAGTACCTGTAAACAACAGAGCTTTTGTTCCAGCAGTAGCCCCCCATTGAAAGCTGAGACTTTTTTTTAATAAAGAAAACCTGTTTTTCTCATCACAGTCAGGGAAGGGTTTGAGCTGACCACCCTTGTGATTGACCTTGTGCTAGAGAAGGGACCACATCACTTTTGGTTTCACAGGAAATTATTTTTGGAGAAAATGATTCTGGCTCTTATCATTCATGATAACAACTGCCATATTCACACTGTGCATTTTGGCAAAAGCATAAAATGAAGAAACACTATTTTTGAATCATTTAAACTTTCAACTATATATTACATTTATGCATTTCAAGCTTTTATGTGACAGGAAGCATCAGTGTGCAAGATACGGTTTCAAAGGGAGGAACTGTTTGCCTCAAAGTTATCCTAAAATATCTACCCCACCCACCTACACATGTCAGTCACCAATTCTCCCTGGTTTTCTCTAGTTTCTTCCACACATAGAGCTTTTGTGTGTTTTACACAGGATCTGAGCATAGACATAGGAAGTTCAAGCCAACGAGGGAATTGTGGGTGGACATGATGTCACAGTAAAGCTAGTGTGGATGATGCAGGCTGACACAGCAGTGACTGAGAAGGAAACGCTAAGCACAGAGAGATTTCAGCCAAAACTTAATGTAGCACACGGACAACACACACTAGCATACCACACGCACATACAATGACTTTAAAAGTGATAGACTAAGCTTTATATGCATGGTTCAAAATTAAGTTAATTAAAGACACCATTGAATCAAATATAACATATTTGTAGCATTGAGCTACAAATAGCTTGTAGCTTTCAGCTTTGAGGTCACTTACATTTGACAAAACCTGAAGTTCTTTTTTGGTTTAAAAGAATAGTTCACTCAAAAATGAAAATTCCGCCATAATTTACTCACCCATGTTGTGCCAAACTTGTATGACTTTCTTTCTTCTTTGGAACACAGAAGAAGATTTTTCTGTCTGTACAGTGAAAGTCAATGGGGTCCAACATTATTTGGACAACAACATTCTTCAAAATATCTGAAGATAAGAATGAGTAAACTGCGACATAATTTTCATTTTTGTGTGAACTATTTATTTAAGAAGCCAAAACAAGAAGTCACATACCTCAAGATGGAAGTGTTCCTCAGTAATGACCCTGGGAATTTGTTTCATCTTTCAGCCAAATAAAATATCAGCCAAATAAAATATAAATAAAAGCAAAGTGACTTTCCAAAAAAACCAACAAAGTAAGGAGTAATAATCCAACAACAAAATCATCCAAAAACACTTAAGTGTAAAAGGTGTTTAGTGAATAAACATCAAAACACACAGAGCCGAATGAGTCTATCAGAGGAAGGAAACTTATATCAGAACCATTATGGAAATACATGGCCGTTTGTGTTCTCTTACACCTGTAAGGTTTAAATGAAATCCGTAATGATCATCTTAAGCAACAACAGGAATTCTGATGCATTTGAATGATCTATGGATACATAGACTAAAACCGAAGAATAAGTACGCCTAAAAAATGCCAAGTGTTTGATAGCAGCTAAATCATTACCACAAAGTCAAAGACAGTTGATAAATAACAAAGGAAACTTTCACAGAAAAAAACAGTGGAACTTCAGGAAAGAGATTGATGCCATTAGGGTGCCTGCTTATTTGTTCAACCTTGATCAAGGACTAAGAACACTACTTCCCCAGCAGCCCACTGCAGCAGCTTCTAAGAATCAAGGAAATGGGATCTCCACAGAGTTCTTCTGAAGCCAAATCCAAATCACACCCGCTTGCCTCTGATGAGTGATGTCGCACTGTAAGAACTTTCCTGTGAATGTCCTCACGGTCACCCGGCCATCGAAATTGTTCAGAAAACACCCCGAATCTACTATAACATAAGCTGTGAACATACTATGGATGTGCAGACAGTTCACGGCACTGCTGTAAACAAACAACAATGGTCAAAATTAGACATGCAGCAAGAAATGGACCAGGATCTACATTTAAAAATAATGCAAATATTCTTGGTCTGATTTTTTTTAAACCCACAAAATATAAGGTAAAAGGCAATTAAAACCACACAAACCATTTTAATTTTAATAAGAAACATGGAGTACACAATTTAGAAAATTAGTAAAATGTATAAGGTATAAAAATGTTTATAAGACAAAATGTAAAGTAAATACATGTAAAGTAATTTAAAGAAATTATACTGTGTGAGTAACTTAAAAAGAACAAATATGAGCAAGCAAATAGTCTGCTAAGGTACTACAGGAAAAAATGAGCAATAGAAGCCATCATATTCTCAAAACAAGCATAAAACTAAAAGCAAACAAACACAATACAAATAAAAGAAAATGTGCCCACGAGTACAACAATGAATGATTTTCTATTTCTGATTCCCTCTAAATGACATTTATTTTGTCTCAAAGCTTTGCACGAAAGTGCTCAAGTAAGTTCCAGTGTTCCCATAAAATGGTTTTACTGTGAAAAGGGTGGATGTTGTTGAATTATGTGTGCTTTGAAACAATTTAATGTGGGCCTACAGCGCTGTTATTTATAGAAGGCGAGTTTCTGAGTGCGTTCCCGAGGTCGTGTTTATTTAGTTTCTCAGGGAGGGTAAAAACATTCCCCTCCAGAAGTTTTAAAAAGTCTCTCGCAAGAAGACAGCGAAAGAAACTTGAGACAATGGGACACTGTTGCACAGACAGTGGGATGCTCTGTGACCTTGTCCATGATCTCCGCTCCCCGTGCTGGGAACAGAGGATCAGAGCCCCACAGACAGCCTTGCATCCCCCTCAGCACACCACAGGCCGCCACACTTGGCTCAATCTCTAGCTTGCGATAACATCCGAGGCTAATTCTTCCTGGAGACTTCACATGAGAGCCACGTGTGGGGCGAGACGACAACCAACAGAGCATCTCTCGAGCCAATCTCTCCACCTGAGAACATCTGGCCCTGGGCAGAACAACCCGCAGCTTTCATCTGGCCTTGGGAAGCATGGTAGTGGAAAGAGTGACTTTCTCATACTGTAAATATGGACAGTCTCAGACAGCTCACTGTTTCCTCAAAGCGCATTAGTGTATACTCTGTCTGTAGGGATCAGAAGGGCTTTTGCTTTGCCAAACCTAGTGCTTTCGATTTGTATTATCCATCCTCACTTAGTACTAGTCTCAACTAGAAGGACTGTTCCAAACTGTTCTCAGATCAGCTTTCATACTTGCCAGCACCTGTCACGACAGTGAGCTCATTCAGAGGGAGTCTATCCTAGACAGCTTGGATGGATGTGTCCCGTTTATTTTAAGATCTGATTCTCAGGATGTTAGGTTAGACAGCAAATAACTTTGTTGTTTCTATCTTTTAAGAGGGGTCCTGCCAAATGCCACAAGACTGGTCTTGTAGCCTGTTTGAATACCATGAAGCCTTTAAAGATACAACAGGGTGCTCATTCACACAAAATGTGTATTCATGCAAATCAGTAAATACCAAAAAAATGCTAGGAGCTTCCTGTAATCCAAAAACACCCATATTTATACTGCCAAATTTAGGCTTATTCACCCATTCTATTAAAAACAAATACTGGATCCGAATGATTTTTATGACACTCGGTTTCGATAACAGTTTGTGCACATGAATTTTTCGTCCAGTGTGGATGGAGGACCAGACTAAAAATAGTGTGAATATGTTTAGCGGGAAACATACAGTGCGACTGGTAAAGTCCGATTGCCAAGCTAATTACTCAAGCCGACTCTTTTTAGTGAAATGATGACACAAGGTGCTGTGCGACAAGCGAGGTCCATATTCCAGATCTATAACATACAGAGTGACCAGAGAAGTGCGATTCCCAAGCTAATTAGTTATGAGACTACGTTTTTGAGTGATTCCGTAGCATGCAGAGCGAGCAATGAAGTCTGATTAATGACTCTCACAAGCTGGTTCTTTTTTACTAAATCAAATCCATTGAATGACACAAGCAGTGAAATCTGACTCTTGAACAAAAGACTTGTATGAGCTAGTTCTTTTCCAACTTAGATCAGTTTCTCAGTTATCGTACGTGAAGGGGTAGTGCTGTCCCAATTCTCTTTTGGTTGGAGGGGGAGGGCTAGGGGGAAGGGCCAGATAGCCCTTCAAACGAAGATTTTTCGGGACCACACTTCAAACGAAGGGGTATGAGAAGTGTCACTGCATACACCGGCTACAGATGCGAAATGGCTGCCCAAGCGAAAAAGGAGACCCATAAATGTATTTTTGGCTTTAATAAGTATTTTAACGACAAATTATGATTTGCTTTATGTTACATTCAATATTGTGTTAATATTTACGGTCAGTTTCTTCACAGAAACGTTTGTAAAAAAATCGCTAAAATCACTATAGTTTGCTAACGATAGTCCCGCAACATATTTTCATGTCTGACAACTGGTGAATGTAATTGCTTAAGGGAATTGGCTTATAATTTACCTTACATCTGCTATGAACGCATTGGAAGTTGTGATAAACATCGCCGCATCTCCTGTGACGTAGGCGCTAGCGACGACTTATAATGACGTCTAACGGAGGCGTAGTGGTGTCCCATTTCTTAGGGGAATATTTTCACCCCTACGCCTTGCCACTCTGTTTCAAGGGTCAAGGGGAAGGCGAAGGGTTAGGGGTAGGGGAAGGCGAAGGGGTAAGGGGTAGAATTGGGATTGGGCCTAAGAGTCACTTACTGAAGCGCAAGTCATTCATTTCATCATGTGGACAGCAGTAAACAAAAATTCTTTTTTTTTTCATTATTCAAATAAAATTAAACCTAATATTTCTTTCTTACAATAAAAAGAATGGTTGATGGAACCGTTAATGAATGATCAGAATAATTATTTATCATTCAATTTCTTACAATTCACCCCTAGCTATTTAGGAGTGTTACACCCTGCAATTTTGCTGTTCCAATTCAAAAGGACTGGCTAGCTAAGCAGAATGAGTGAGCATTTGCCTTTGGCTCCTAGCGGCCCATCCTCTGCCAGCACTGCACAGTGTCCAGTCAGGCCTACAGTAGCACCTAAGCTAGGCCTGTGTTTGGTTTGGGAGCAAGGAAGTGCGGTTGGGCAGTAGGATTTGGTCTGGCCGACATTGCCCTCCCTCCTCCCCCCCTGCAAAAAAACCTCCAGAGGCCTGCGGCCTAAACACTGCTGCCATTCAGCTGCCCCGCGTGCTGGGGATAAAGTTGGGATTGTTTGTCAGCGGACTGCAATGCGAGGAATGCAGAGGTCCAATTCCCCTCTGGGAAAGGAACATTGAAGTGTGGACATTCCGTCCTTTTCTCTCTCACTCTCTTTCTCTCTCTATCTAACTCTCTCTCTCTCCAAATCACCCTTTTCTCTTCAGGAACGATCCATTTACCACATTGAGCAGCAGCAGCCTCAATCATAACGGTTGTGACTGAAGTGGAATAACAGATCGGATCTTTCCCTGGTGAGCTATTCTGAGTTCCTGGCAATAGTGAGCTTAGAGGCCCACAAGCCCCTTCACATGAGGATTCCATATCCACAGTCCACTCCACTGGCATTTCCATGCGCACTCATTCCATCATTCCCTGTGACATCACATTTCTGTCAGACACTCACGCAATTTCCTCCTTGCATAAACGCGGTGAACTCACAGTGTCACCGGCTTTACAGCTTGACATATGGGACCGGCAAGGGGCCACGTCCTTAATGAATATGTTCCTGAACTAAACAAACTCAGTGAAAGGCTTCTGCTGAGATTTTTAAAAGCACTCATTGATGTTTCTCCCAACAAATGAGGCCACAGATTTGCAATGAGAGGCTGATATAAGGAGAACTTGCTTTCTAGCTTGTTTAGAGACCACACAGCCCATAAAAAAAGATGGTGCCTGTTCATATTTGTTGGCCCACCGGGCCAGTCCCGTGACTTAGACCAGCAGAAGCATATGTTAACCTTTGACTTCTATAGAATGATGTCACTTTATGACAATCATGTGACTAACAAAACAGTTTAATTAAAAACACCTACTGCAGCCTGACAACATCTGCTCTTCTGGCCAGCTGTGTGCTCACATGGTTCAAGAAAACCACCAATGGCACGCTTGCTCTGCCAAGATTCAATGGCTGGAGGACACAGCAGGTGCTTGCAAGCTCATGACCATTTCACTAAATTAAAAGATAATTGGAGGGTCTAGCTCACTTTTCTCTACTATATGTGAGCAATATATTACATTTTATTATAAACTCGTTCATGATGTTTTTAAGCTCTCTTCTAAAACCTATAAATTGCCTTCAGTAGCTGTCTTCAAAGGCAGAAACCTAAAGGTCATTGAACCTCATAAGTGACTGATTTGAAACACACTATATAGCCTATAGAAACAAATTACATGTCAAAAAAAGAATGCTACATTTGTCAAGAATATTGTGAGAAATTTAACTCAATATTGAGTTCACTGCTGCAAAATGAACAAAGTGATAGTCTAAGGAGACATACTTTTTTGATACTTTTCATTTATTTAATTTACATTTATAATGCATCATAATTATATTATTTTTTCTCTCACTTGGTAAGCCATCTTTGATTTTTTTCCCCCCAACTGAGCTTGTCGCAATCCATTATGGGGTTAGGCAACTCCATAAATTGATAAAGGCCATTTCTTACCAAAAACATATAAAGATAAAGATAACTATAACTATATTAGCGTCCATTCGTTAACATTTGTTAATTCGGAAACATTAGTCAATTTATTGGGTATGATTACTTAAGAATACATTTTAATAGCACGTATTAATTTAGCTCAATTTTGATTTATAAATATGGGCCTATGATGTTTCATTGTTCATGTTAGTTCATAATACTTAACTATTGTTAATTTATTAACTTGAAATATACATATGAAAAAATAGTAGTAGCAAAGGCTAATTAATATTCAATAGGATTTACAAATTATAAAAATATTGCTAATTGTTATTTTATTTTGCAATTCCATGATGTTCCAGAGAGACTGTGAAGGATAGACATACATCTGTTAATGTGTTTTTGGATTGTTCTGCTGACAAACACGGCAAAAATGTCTTTCCAAGAGACTTCAGTAGACAAAAAAAGTCCTGAAAATACGAGGTGTGGAAAATAATAGGTGATCTAGGACCTTACAGCTTTTCTACTGTGGATGCCTTTGAAAACATATTAAGTCTATCCCTCAGAGCCTTTTGCGATAATATCAGCTACACTGCCTCTGGCGTTGAGCATGTAGTGCGTAATTGCATTGCGTGAAGTATTTCAGGTCGGACAGATTTAGAACCCAATGATGCACAAAACTGAGCTTGTGTAACTAAAATTGTCTGCATTCTCATACCTTGGTAGAGCTTTTTTAGGACCTAAGTGCGTCATAGACACACTCCTGATGTGAAGGGTGTTTGAGTAGCCTACATTTTTTTATTATAATTGTTTAGTTATTTTTGAAAAAATCTGAGAAAGCACTGCATAGGCCTATCCTATCCTGACATTTAGCCTACATGTTTTTTTAAAGATAACCTATAATCTAAACAATAGAAAAATTTAGCGTCAGCTACACTAACTGATAGGTTCAATATTGACTGATGAAAATATTTCTTCCAGTGGTTCGTTCGGTAATGCCACTGATTTAATAGCAGTGGCTCAGCAGATCGACGTCTGGTGCTGCAGTGCTGACTGGGAGTTTTGAGAGTTGGCCAGCTCTGCCAGAGGGTTCACCGCCTGTGCTTGATGACCCAAGTCGGTTCATGCCAGACCAAAGCCGTTTGAGCGAGTTAATAGCCTATCAATAGCTTTCCTCCCTCGTCGGTCTGCTCTTAACTCTCATTACACAGACCACACATTATCAAAGACATGCAGATCACAGACCTCCTGTGGACATCAAACCTACACACATACGACATCTACTTAATATAGTGAAACTTAATGGGCGCATTGTCCTATAGTTACCTGCTGTATCATTAACCATTAATATTAAGCATATTTTAATGGACTGTCCTGATTTCAATTCTATGTGACTTTTTTTTTAAAGATTTTACTTTTTAGATGTTTTTAGGGCACTAAAATAAATATTTTCTAAAATAAGAATTTTCTGACATTTGAAAATCAGATTACACAGAAAAAATATGAGATACTACCTAAAGGAACACTAGAAAAAAATGTCAATGAATTGTAATGAGTGACCTACTTCTGTACTCTGCACATCTTCAAGTTACAACATTATAGCATTCCTTTGATTTCCTTCAAAAATAGGACTTATTTGGTTTCTTCCTAGTGAAAAGAGGCTCGCCCTGGCCTGTTCATTTTTCCATTATTTTCTCTGCCCTGATTTGAATGCCGAAACGTGATAAGTTTGTCTTTCCCCCCTGAGGCTTCAGTGCACATTATAGTGCATTCTATCATGAATTTATGGTTTCATCGTGCTGTTTCTCCAACACTTTTCTGGATACTTATTTCAGTGATGGTTGGTTTATAACAATCGTGTTAGATTTGACACAAAGATTTAATGTCATGATACTCCATGTCGAAAAGAGCAGTTTTGATTGTTTGGTGTTGAACGTGTGTGATTCATCTTTTTTAATGAATTGGGAACCGCATTGTGTGCTGCAGACACTTTTTAGGATGTTTTAGACAGGTTGTAATTTAAAATCCTAATTTATTGAGATTGATTCAGCTATTTTGTGTTACACATCAGAATCATCCATCTCAGGCGCTGCTTTGAATGTTGCAGACGTTTTAATTGAAATGGCTCATTAATGGTGACTGAGTCATCTCTTTAGTAACACATGATTAAAACCATCAGTTTAATTTTTTTAATGACCTAAATTTGGTATGAGATCACAAGAATATTATCCTTGGTGAGTATATGGATGATTTCTTTGAAACAGAATAAACACATTCATTAAATTCAAACTTAATTTGGGATCTTTCCAAATGTCAGCCTGTCAGGTTTATGAATACCATGAACATAATTATCTAAACAGAGAATATTGCACTTTCAGTGTTGCAGCAGCGGTCCGGTTGACCAAGGATCCTTGAGTGATTCAAGGATGAAGACAAGGAGTGTCATTGTTCCAGGGGAAGCAAGACAGACAGGTGTGACTCACACACATAGATGTTATTGGCATGGACAGGGGAGACATATTTCCCAGCCCTACCAAAATATTAAACATTAAATTCATTTTCCATTAAAGCTTTTCATTTTTACATGAGCCACACACTTTTAGGCAAACACATTTTGCTGCGCAGAATGTAGGCCTACAGTTGACCCAAAAGTTATTTGGACACTTTTGGACATTCAATTCTTAAATATTATTTAATATATTTAAATATTATTGCATTGGACACAAAATATCAAACAAATCTGCATTTTAGATTTTAGTCAAAAGTGATTTTTATTGGATGTATGAAATCTGTTATGCTCAGCAAGGCTGCATTTATCACATCAAAAATGTAAAACAGTAATGTTGTCAAATATTATCACAAGTTAAAATAACTGTTGTATTTTAATATATTTAAAGTTTAATTTATTCTTGTGAAGTCATAGCTGAATTTTCAGCATCATTACTCCAGTCTTCAGTGTCACACGATCCTTCAGAAATCATTCTATTATGCTAATTTATAGTCAAGAAACATTTCTTAATATTATCAATGCTGAAAACAGTTGTGCTGCTTAATACTTTTGTGGAAACTGTGATACACGCTGTATTAGGATTCTTTAATGAAAATAAAGAACTTTTTTGCAACAATGTAAAAGTCTTTACTGTCACTTCAGATTCTTGCTAAATATGTAGTGTAGTTCATCTACACTAACTTTTCTAAATACTTTTTTTCATCTTACTTTTGAACAATATATTTATTGTTCTATAATTCAAAACCAAACTGGCTTTTTTTTTTTTATGATTGCTTGAAAAGTGTGTTTGTTCTTTACTTCTAAGCGTTGTCTTGATGTCCAAACAACTTTTTGTGATTGCTGTATCTTTGTAGCCAAAGTTGTACATAATAACATCATATATGACATATTATATTACCATTTTGTCCCATGAAATGATATTGTTATGAAAGTACGCATGAGGTGTTGACCTCGCTTTGAAGACTGCCGTATTAAGTTATACGTTTAGCATTTTATGTTCTTTTGTGAACACAATTCTGTTGTGATATTTTCTATTTTTGTTTGTTTTTCCTGAAGTCAAATACTGGTTTCATCTGCAGTTACACTTGAGGAAAAGGGTAATAAAAACTCGCTTACAGAAAACTGGTGTAGATAACAGAACATAGCTGATATAAATGACATAATAGCTTGTCCCCTCTTGTCAAAAACATGTCTCAACATGTTGGAGCATGTCCTTATATATCCCTGAATGTGTTTCACAACCCACTGAATTAAATAGCACTACCTCATCCTAATTTTTTAAGACACTGTCTGACAGTGTTTCGACAGTGACACCGTTTGCACTGGGCCAGGATGTTACACATGGTTTACCAATGGCTGTGCTTTACTTTAAGGTTCCTTAGTCATTTAACTAGGCGGGTATATTTATATCCTTATAATGTGAGAGCTAACATGAAGGAATAAGTGGAGTATTATTCCCCAGTTGTTCTACTTCAGCTCCCCAGATTCCTTTTGAATAGCGTGGGCCAAAAATGTCTCTCCATGAAACACTGCAATGAAATATCACCTTCACTTAACAGGGTTAGTTCACTAAAGAATGTACATTTCACCATTATTTATATAGCCTACATGTTCTTAAAACATAAATTTACATGAGAATCAAAACCGCGTACAATAATACTTGTTTTCAACTTTTAAGTTCGACATTGACTTTTTTTTATCCCATTGGCAAAGTGATTCTCTATTATGGCATACGAATATTAAAATCTTAAATCATGCTACTTCATAATTATTTATTATTTAATTAATAAAAGTGCATTTTCTCAGAAAACAAGCCTTAATATTTTTGAAGGATGCTTTTTATATCCTAAAACGGCAAGAACATAAATCAGTCAGATGAGCTCTAAATAAAAGCAAAACACGTTCTCCTATACTTCTGTGCGGTAGAGAAAATTTGTTTATATATATATTTTTTAACTTATTTAATCTCAGGGATCTTTTTAATTGAATTAATTTGAATTACTAAATAGATACTTTATTGATTGATTCCCAAAAAGCAATGGCATGAAAAGACTCAAGAGCACAAAGGTGAAAGGAGAATTAATGGATCATCCCACATGTCTGAAACCTAGTTACCAGTCCTGACATTAACTACTGCTAGCACCACAACAAAACTAATGAACTCTTTAAATTGGCAAAACAATTTACTTGTTGCAGTGACAACTTTAAAATGTAATAATTAATGCCAGGTTTCACAGATAAGACTCAGACTAACATTTATCTTTTTCTAAGGCACATTTATAAAAACGACTTAAATGTCCTCATTTAAATATGGCCTACTTCTGGCTTAACCTAAGCCTTGTATGTGAAACCGGGCCGAAGACTATTTAAACATTGAGCATAAAGCAATTCACAAAGCACAATATATTATTCTACTAATCAGTAGTAATCATTTTTAACATTGCATCCCTTGATCAGTTAGCTTACAATGCAATACCAGCTCCTTGATGTTTACAAAAAATAATGACATGGATATGGCTTTATGAAAGGAAATAGGATTCTATCTCCAGGGGCAGCATGGGTGGGTTAACAAAACAGCCTTTGTCTGTTACCTTTAGTGTCACACTAAAAGAGAGGCCATTGTGCTTTAGAAAGGATCCTTATGGTTCATGTCCTGGAACTGCAATGGATCCATTTCCTCAGATTAAGATTCGGCACACATTCAGACCACAACAGTGCTAGACTTGAAGTTTCATCACTGACCACTTTCACCTCTGCTCTGTTGAGAAAATCCCTACCATTTGACATTTTCCAACACAAATTGAAATATGTCTATAAATATACACTTGAATTATAATAATTACAAAATGTAACCACTACAACTTTAAAAGGTAAAAGAGGTCTAGAACACATGAAGATGGGTTTTGTGCTTTTTTAATCACATGGAAATACATGCCTCCATCCCTGAAAATAGAGTTTTACAATTAACAAGGAGACTGAAAAATGGTTTAGAGAGAACAGGTCTCACTTTTTTGTACAATGTTTTTAGGCACTTGGAATTACAACAGCAAACATTCTGTTCTTCATGACAAAAATACAATTTCTTTGGTCCTTTAAAAAACCAAAAAGCAAAACAGAGGTTGATTGAAACCACAGTCTGGCATAAAAAATAATAATAAAAAAAAACATATAGCTTCATAACGCAAAACGCAGCCTTCTCTCCCCACTTACATAACCTGCAAGAGTTTAACTGAATTTATAATGAGTTTGAGAGACGAAAAAAAAAAAACGCTTTTTTCCCCCTGCTACATGTGAAAAAGATCTTCGTTCACTCTCCAGAACAGAAAACGTAAGGATCGGCTCAAATTAGACATACAGCAGTGAACAGTCATTCTATATATGTCACATTTAACACAAAAACAATTGCCATTGTTGTGTAAAAGCTCTTCTTAAATGTCCATTTTTGTGTTTACAAAAACAAAAACAAAAAAAGTTTATATATTCACTTGCATATCGTCTTCACCACATGGGAAGGTACAAGGGCTGAAGTCGATTTTTATCAGATGTCCTCTGCAGGGGTCAGTTGCAGGGCAACCACGTTGGGTAGGAACTACTGCAGGTGTGCACCAGCGGCTGCACGTGTGCGATGTAGTAGTTACTAAAGTTGATGTCTCGCACGTAGGGTGCCGGCTGGTAATAGCACGTGACGTTGGTAACCGTAGGGATGGCGTTCTGTTCAGCCAGCACCCTCAGTGCGAGCATTGAAATAAGATTTAATGTCTGCCGTCGTTCGTGTCCCATCAAGCAAACCGTACTCTCATTGACCACGTGGTATAACGTGACCAGACAGTCATACCGTTTGTGCTCCATTCCGGCGAAGTGATTCTGCAGGTACGCCTCGAGCTTTCGCTGTTGCTCGCCTATGTCTGGAAAGTCAATGAAGAACCGAGAGCACATGTACCGCTGGAGCGATTTCATCTCCGATTCGGAGGTCGGCCGAAACCCTCGCACCAAAAGGTGGCAGTATTTTAAGAGACCACCTCCCCGAATCTCCTCCGGGTTTCGTGTTGCGATGACCTTGTTGCACAGATGGCCGAGAGCGTCCTCAAAGTCCCCGTACATGCTCTCGCCCAACACCGTCGGATGGAAGCACTCTGACATGGGTGTCTCTGAACAACGGTCAAACAGAAGAAGGGAGTCCAAGACTATGTGGAAGGAGTCCACGCTGAACTCAAATTGCCGCCTTAGAGAGTCTACAAACTTAAGCTCAACGTTCTTGCCGGTGTTGTTGGAGAGGGAAATGAGGCTCCAGCGGTCGGTGTCATTGCAAACCTTCACCAACTTCTGCACATAGGCCTCCTTCAAAGTAAGAGGTGAGATTCTTTCCTTGCTGACGCCCTCGGGTAGGAAGTCCAGAAGGCTGTCGAGAACCACATCCTTAACCACACGGAAAGCCTGATCATCTGACAGTGAAACACCAAAAATCAGGTCCAAGTCCTTGTATCCGAGCCCCGTGTCCTGGTGCAGAACGTGACTGGCAGCAGAGCCGTTCAGCCTCACATCTCGAACCGTGATGCCTCGCTCCTCCAAACGCGCTCGCACCACCTGCAGAAATAGTTTAAGATCAAAAATAGTTTCATTTATTGGTCAAAATTGGATATTTAAATGTACATATTTCTCCTTATTTTTACATTTAGATCACCTTTGCTGTTATAATGCTCACTTCAAATTACTCTTTAAAAATGCTAATAATTTAACACTGTAAAATGTAATCTTTAGCAAATCTCAAAATCATTAATGTTGTGATTCCTACACACACTTCATGTAGCCTAGCTTTTAAAACAACTGATGTTATGTTTATTTTTTTGAAAAATATAGACTTTTATTATCGGCCAGCGAATGGTTATTCACAATAACATAAAAATAATTTTCAGCTTACCATATCAGCCATAATGGAAATATCCCTAATCAGTACCATCTATGTGAACACGTAAACCCTGGAAAACGCAATACCGCAGTAAGTACTGCCTTATTTGAACAATTTGAGGATAATTTGTTCTGCCACCGCTGCTATTAGATAATTATCTTATTAGCAAAAAAGCCTAATTAGAAAAGCTAGGCTTCAATGTTGTATAGTGCATAGACCAACAGATTTCTTGTATTTATTCCCCCTCACATTGAGAACAATCACAGTTGGTCTAGTCAGTGATCAATAACACATCAATTTACAATAGTTTCCAGCCACTGTCATTTTTTTTTTTTGCTCTTTGTTGCTGTGATTCAGGCTGTCGAAATGTAGAATACTGACAGTCACATGCTCCAACTAAATCACCCCTGAGAGAATTTTTGAACATGCCACATTTACACATTTAAGTTAAATACTATATTTGGCCTATTAGTGTTAATCTTCTGTGCTGAATGCATTTATTTGCAAATGGGAAGTTATTATGATATATGCACTTCAAAAACAAAAAACTAGCCTACACCTCACCTTTATTTTATATAGCGCTTTTTAACAAAATTAACCACCAAACTAACAAAAATCGTAATTGTACTTTTCACTACCAAGCATGTTCATAATGTTCCCAGTATATTTCACGCACAGACTACAGCTGAAGCTGATTGTAAAGACCAGTGTTAATGTGTTTGTATGGAATGTGCACTGACACATCTGTGCATCAGCAGGAATACATCCACTGAGACTTAAAACATGCACCACTGTGTAGGCTACAGCTGCACATTATACAAAACTGCCCGCTTAAGAATACGTGAAACTACAGAGGCAGTTGTAAGATTTCACATTCACATGAAGGTCTCATAAATCTTGAATGTGAAATCGGAAAACGCATTCATAAATGCCTAATTCAATAAAGGCAAAAATGTTGATTTTGGCACAGAACATATTATATTGTTTCGCAACCATTCAGAGATTAAAATGTGCTTAAATCAAACTCATTATCTCTGTCTAGAATACACGTAACCTTTTTCCACAGCTCTGTCGGATTAATGTCAATCAGCACACCTACCCTCACTCCTGTCCATCAAATCATTAGCCTTCTATTTTTACACATTAGGTCAGATTGCAGCAATTGACCAAGTGAATGCAGTGTAACCAAGCACACATGCTGAGAACATATTATACAGTTATACATATTTGAAGCACAATTAATCAACAGAAAATTGCAATATGGCCGAGTGCAATTTATTCAACTGCAGGGTGTGATTTATTTAAACAAAATGTCGGTTTACTTTATTTCATAATTGGACTACTGTCAATATGAACAGAAGTCAACTGTTTCAAAAACTATTGCCAACGCAAACAGAAACTCAAAGGTTCTTTAGTTTCCACCAATAGATTGAGGGTTTAACCGGATCGCCTTGGAGTTCATGTGAATATTATGATATTAAGATGATGCCAAGTCAGGTTCACAATTGCATTCAAAACCTACATTTTATGGTTTAACTGTACATCACAGCCCAAAGCACAAGGTGCAAATGTGCAATCATGACATGGTTATGATGATAATGAAAACAGCCACAAAGTCCATGTAATGGCACGGTGCCGTGGCAAATCATTAGGGTTAAGGAAAACGACTAACGGAGAACGAGCAGCCATCTTTTGTCAATTTTGCAATGGCATGTGGAGGCTGTGCTATAAAACATCAAAGTTGTTTTTTAAAGGTTTTCCATTAAATATAATGGGCTTCCTAGTTGGGTTTTATTGACAGGACATTACTATCCGTTCAAACCCAGGAAGATGGAGTATTATGTAACAGATTGTCAAAAGCTTGACCATTTATCACGGCCCACTCCTTGAGGAGCAAAACTGGATCAAAGGAGGGGAAACTGTTCATAGTTACACAGTTCATAGTTAGTTCCAATCTTCATTTAATTAGAACCAATATGGGCCAATCGTGGGCCAGTTTCTAAGATCTAAGAAATGTCACTGTATAGCGGATTTTTGAGAACACTGAAATAAAAGATGTCAGATGTACATATATGATTAATGGGCAACTTCCCTAAAACTGCTTTCATATGGGATCATGTACATGAAATGCTGAAACGTATACACATTTTCTGTTCAGCTGCAAGAACATTCTCCCTAAAGGACTTAAAACAAACCCTCTCTTGTTGGATGAAACCATACTACAGGAAGTGATCTGGAGAAAAGATCAATATCTGCTTGGATGTGTAGATGCAAACCACCACTGCTTGTGTATGAGAACAAGAATTCTTTTCATTAAAAAGGGGGGCATTGGTGCTGGTTATCACTGGACTAGCTCAAGCAGTGTTACACTGCATGGGATTAGGGTCGGCTATGAGTCACTCTCAGTGTAGGATTTGTGATAATGTCCAAGTCATTAACAAGTCACCTAAATTTGCTAAGTGCACCGTTTTCTGTATGTGCTGGAGGGCCAAAGGCTAAGAATGTTTTGCTTATCCTAGGGGGGTTGAGACATTACACCAATAGTTGGCCATGCAGAGACAGGCCAGAGATTTTTTTGGGGGGGTGGGAGGGGGGTTCATTTATCCCTTAAAATGTAATAGTATCTATTTTTCTTGGACTAGGAACTTTTTTCTACAAGTAATCCAATAGTGACTAGCATGCAATCCAATAGTGGACTACAAGCAATCCAATAGTGACTTCACATTTTACTTGGCTCCTAAACTATCAGTATAGTGAATAATACCTATTCCATTGCACATTTTTGCCACTGAATTCTGTGTGCATCTGTGCTTCAGATATTAACTATTCACTTTCGATTAGTAACGTTAGGTAATGTTTTTTTGTGTGTTTTTTTTAATTACTAGTAACTCTTCATTAGGTTCTACTTGTCCCCGTAGTATTATCTATTCCAGCTTTACTAGTATTTATGAGATATACTAGTATCTATCCTAGTTATAACTATTATAATACCTTAGTTTACAACTAAGAAATAAATACTATTAGTAAATGAAAAGTGACTAGCAAGAGTCCTAGTGACTAACTGAATAGATATTAAGCAATACTACTCACTTTTGATTAAGTTACTTGGCTAGTAATTAAAAGAGTAACAAAATAATACATTTTAAAACATCTAACCATATGTAGTATCATCATGAAAGTGAAATGTTATGTAGACCCGTAAAATTGTATAGGCCTAAATGAATTAGGCTATAATGAGCAGAAAAAGTATTCAGAGAGACGTGCTCTCAGATTTCATAATTACCTGAACAATCTGTCGCGGTTGCACCGAAAGCGTCGGGAAGTTTCCACGTCCGTGAACTGGAACCGTCTCACCAAGAATAGAGTCCAAACGTTGCACCTGCTCCCAAGACAACACGCAAAACCGCCGACACTGCTCTGACACATCACCGGAGGACATGTCGATGGAAAGAACAACTAGCTTTAAAAAGGCAAAAACTTCTGCTCTACTCCCGCACAGATATCGCTGTCTTTCCAAACAGAAAAAGCTCCAACGCGAAATCGTCTGTGAAAAGCTCAGTTATTTCACAGTTGCTCTCGTTATCAGCTATTTATAAACCTAGACGGTTCGTGAGGTTATCCAGCTGCGTTAGTGATTCACTTTTCCAAATCCACGCACAAGCTAGACTCTCTGTAAGTATTGCAGTTATGCTAGAAACGCACCATCTGAATGGTCTTTATACTTATTAGATTTGCATACGGGCGTATTATTGGTTGAATATCTGCTCATGAATAATGGCATGGCACTTTTGGACTGGATTGGCGGAGGCGTGCAGCTGTGACACACCCACCGGCCTCGGTTATCACATCAGTGCGTATGAGCTTTTGTAATAGTCAATGACTCACTTTTAAAGAGATGAACCAGAAACAAAACAGCAAAATAAGAATATACCTAGTCTTGCTTGGTAAATTTATATTATGTCAGTCAATGTATGTTTTTATTTCCCGAGCATGTGAGCTTTTTTTTTTTTGCAAAGTAAAATAAAATCTATAGCTGTAATGTGCTGAGTAATTTTGTCAGATAATTAATCAGGTTTAACCAGTGTTTTGTTCTTCCTTCATAATTAAAAAATATATTAAATATTCTGGAGGTTTGACTGAACTTTAGGTCATTAAAAAAAAGCAAATATCTCCACCGGACATCACTTTTGGCCAGTACTCTCTCTCTCTCTGTGTGTGTGTATTTGTTTGGTACATTTTATATCGCTAATAATACTAAAATCGAGAAAATCTATAAGACTGACAAGATTTCATAATAATATAATATGTATACTCATATTTGCATAGGTTCCCAGAGATTTTTTTTATCTCAGAAAAATCTTACCATGCATGCCTTTAGGCCATTATTAACTATAAATGTTTTACATTTTATTTTTTATTATAGAAACATTTACAATTATTATTTTATATATATGACTCAAATAATTTAATTAGATTTTTTTTAACAATAAAATAAATTTTACATGTTCCAGTGACATAACAAAGCAAAGATTGTTCAAGAACAGGTACAGGATTTTTCTTCACAAATGAGAAAGAAAAGAGAAAACATTACCCCCATAAATCAGGAGGAAGCATCTGAACAAAAGGATGTTTAGGGAACCAAATCAGACACAAACATCCAAAAAAAAATACATCTGGAACCATCAACTCCTACTGATGTTAACTGCAAATACACAGCTTATTACAACTGGGACTGTCCTAAATCAGAATTTATGAGTCTCCTCTGTATTGGTGAATCAAGAATAGATAAAAATAGTCTTAATTCCCAATTACATAATAATGATTACTGTATAACATTAACAGTATGTTGGTGTGGACTGCCTAAGAAAACATCCAAACATCTGTTCAGATTGAATTTATTAAGCTACACAGAGGATGAAAAGAAAGGCTGCTACGCACGATTCTCTGCAGCGTGGCATTTGTGGATGACTCACAGCGCGCAAGCTGTTGATCAGTCTTGGGGGCAACAGCAGCGGGGGTTTGTCATAATAGATTAATGTGCATGTGATCAGAGAGCTGAACTACATGCCATTTCAATAGGGGAGGTCCTGACGGTGTGTGTGTGTGATGTCAATTTCAGTTCCCCTGGCAACAGCATCCCCCGTCGCCAGGCAGCACGGAAGAGGGAGCCCTCATCTGTGTTCTGAGCGGGTGGTGATATGAGACACCTGCGTCATTGGCCTAAAAATAGCTTGCCTTGAGGTAGGAAAGCATTGTTGGTGAAAATCCAGGGCTGGAATGATTTAGGAGGGTCAAAGATAAAGTGAAAGCTGGGAAATACTTTACATTCACCTCGTCGCCACCGAAGGCCCTGCTGGGTGGATATGGTTCTGTAATAGCAATCCGTGAAGCACACTTCTGGGTGTATCCATTCTGCATAGACAAATACCTTTAGCTTAAGAAAGGTATCTTTTTTTTTGTAAACAACCAGATAGGCTGTTCCCAGTTTCACACCCAAGTAAGTGTGCTTCTAAATCCAGAAACTGTTTTTAAAGGATTCACAAGTAGTATTTTTTGTTTAGGATGCAGTTCTTAGAGCATTCTTAACACATCACAGCTTAAGGTCATATTGAATTTTACAACCTGTGCTTTTCATGGTAGGTTCTGACAATGACTTACTCAAATCATCAAAAGAATAAACACAAAGGGCTCAATACAGCACCATATGTTGTACCATAACCAGTTTGCAGTATGGAATGCATCAGACCACATCAGTCACTTGATTGGTGGATTGATTGTCATTACAAGCGGCTGATAATAAAGAGAAAGTAAAAATAAGGCCATTCTTGAAGGCAAATGAAGGCCTATAAAAGAGCATACAGCTCCCTCACCAGAATGACAAATCCTGGAGAATGTCAAGACTGACATCTCAATGTGACTTAGCAGGGTTTGACATGATGATCATGAGTACATACATTATATCCATACTTCATTAGAGCTCGGGTGAGGCAAGGCTTTGTAAATAGGACTGAAACAGCAGAGTTATGACGTACATTACATAACACTGCAAGCGAATAGTTGGCTGAAAGAAAGAAATTCATACAGGTTTGGAACAATTTGAAGGTCACACACCCACTAAAATGATTTCTTTACTGTTTCGACATGACAATTAGTTTGGCATTTTGTAAAAAAAAAAAATCAAATTAAATGAATCGACATATTTTAGCGCAAATTACAGATTAAAGTGCATTACCTTTCAAAAGTTTAGATTTTCTCTTATACACTTACTAAGTCTGCATTAATTCTATCCAAAAATACAGTAAAACCAGTAATATTGTGAAATATTATTACAATTTAAAATAAGCTGCTTTTTTATTTTTATATATTTTAAAGTGTATTTTAATACATTGTAAGCAAAGCTGATTTTTTTTAGCATCATTCTTCCAGTCTTCAGTGTCACATGATCCTTCAGAAATTATTCTAATTTGCTGATTTGGTGATCAAGAAACATTTCTTATTATTATCAATGTTGAAAAGAGATGATAAAACAGCAAATATTTGAAAATGGAAATCTTTTGTAGCAGTATAAATGTTTTTACTGTCACTTTTGATAAATTTAATGCATCCTTGCTGAATAAAACTATTAATTAATTTAAAAAATATATATCTATATTTGACTGACCCCAGTAGAACAGTAGTGTCATTTTGAAAAACAGTGTTCTTTTTGTAGATTATTGGTGCAGACACTTTTACCTCTTAATTAGGTACCTGAGAGATTCCCTATGACAACAATGCCGTTTGTCTTTTAGTTTTGTTGTTACTAGGCCATTCTTTTAACTATTGTAGGACTTGCTCCTGTTAATGTTTGAAAAGATCCACAGGTTCTTATCTAGAAGTCCCATGAGACTGTTCGATTACTGGATTCACGTTGTGTAAGCTTAAGATGTAAAAACATTCTTGCTGACTGAGGGACTTTTATGTAACATGATGTAGTTTAAGTCAAAGTGAACACATCATTTTTATACATTTGCTGCAGAGCTTATTATGATCAGTTTGAACCTGTATCTTATCTCAGGTTTGCTTTCATTTCCATTTTGTTACATTTTCAGATGTCTCATTGTTATATAAGTACAGTACACACAGGCTTCTTTTCTACCTGGTCATGGTGTACAAAATGCTAATTCTCCATGAAACCAAAGACAAAGGAACAGCCCAACCCATGATAATCTCCTTTCAGGCCCTGTAACACTTTGCACTTAAAGTAGCCACTCTATTTGATTGATTAAAAGCTTATTTTTTGTCATGTTTGCTTTACATTTGCGTCATAGACGACAAGGTGTGCCACCCGCAAATTTCCTTCAATTAACTAATCTTATGTACTTATGTAACTAAGAATTATTTTCTTCAATTAACTAATCTTATGTACTTATGTAACTTAAGAATTATTTTCTTCAATTAACAGAATGCTTAGCACTGGTTTTATGAAAGATTATAACTTGAAGTTCAGCCCTATATCATATTCAGTTTTGGTGGGAGGGGTGGATGCCTTGTAACTTGTAACAGTTACTCTTTTAAGCACAAGTGTCAAATTTACTGCAGGCCACTTGTTGCTCAAGGATATCTGCATTTATCACTGGAGAAATGAAAAGTGTGGGTGGATAGTCACAGATGAAAAAAAAATACTGGTACAACAGTCATTCTTGGAGGATTTATGAGCATTGTTTCTCTTTAACGGCAAACCATATGTAAAAAGATTGTTTATGTAAAACAGTTTAGGAATCCAACTGGTTATATACCATTCATAAAGAGTGAGACTGCAAATCTCAAGAGTGACATAAATTGATTTTGTACCACGTATCACATTTTACAGCACACTTCCTAAGAGAGAAGGAAAAGCGAACCTAAGATTACAGGACCTCCCCTGAATGGAACCCAGATCAGGGAGAGAACCCCAGCCTTAAAAGGAACCATATCAGGAGTTACACAAGCGCATCTGTCCTCATGTATTCAAGCTGGTTCTCCGTAACCAGCCTACCTCACCAGTGAAACGGAAGAAGCAATGATGCATACTAAAGGCCAGAATTGTGCCCTGACACACCAGAGGAATCCTCTAGCAGGCAAGAAATATCCTATCTCAGCAATATCATCCTGGTACAAAAACAGCAATATGTTCAAATGTGGTGCTTTTAGATAAACAGACCTATAGATAGATAGATAGATAGATAGATGTTATTCAGTGTTTCTCCTCAGATCCTAAAAGGCACATCCATCTTTGTGCAGCTTCCAGTCTCAGCGCTACTGCCAAAGTCCATAATGACAACGCATTGTCTTCCAATAAAAACAGTGAGATGCTATGATTATATAACCAAGTTCCATCTTTAGTGCTCACAAGTAAAGAGCAGTGACAAGAGATCCAAGAAAAAACACAATGATCTACAGTAGTTGCTTGGCCAATTGAATGCTTAGTAAATCTTCATAAGGCATCTATTTGTGTAGCTTTGTGCTATCCATTCCTGAATTGTTCAACTTAATCTTATTCCTGAAATCATGAGCTTTCAAGACCGCAAAATATAGATTTCTAAATCAGAATTTTTGACTTTAGTAATTGGCTCTCAAGTAAATGTATCTTGTTTTAGGGATTTGTAGATATTTCTACTGGAAAACGAGACAAAAACACTTTTTGTTTTGCAGTGAAGTTTCGGGATCGGTGAACCTATGGTAATTCCGTTGATAATTTTATACCATGCTAACCTCCCCAACCAACATCACATCAAATTTAATCAGGAAGATATGATTATGTGACTCAGAATCTGTTTGCTATGCCATGAGGTCATTTTATGAGTCCTGGTAGACATGCACTCTATTTAGATTAATTTAGCATATTTTCTGGCATATCAACCACTGTTTTGAATGAATCAGATACTGTGTGCATATACACAAATAGAGCTAAATACACTCACCATGTGTAAGACATGTGGTTCTACATTTTTTGGGACATTTGTTCACATATTGCACAAAGGGATTCAGCAACCACATTACTGGAAGATAGCATGAATCTCCCGTTACCCAGATAAACAACCAGGTTTATGGAAACACTTATCAGGCCTTTCTTTATTGTTATTGCACCTGCTATGACCTATTTAACGTGTAGTCTGTTACATAACCTTTAATGTCTCTCTTCATGAAAACATACCTCTTAGTCATTGTAAACAGATGTGCTGTAAAAATTATTTTATCACATATGTCCTAAAAGTTACAGGGAAATAAGCAGATAAACAATAATGTCATAATGCAGGTTGGGGAATTCACTCTCACGTACATAAGTGTTTGTGGACGCTGACCTTTTAACTGTGATTTTATAGCGATTTTACATGGTTTTAAAAAGATAAGCAAATTGGTTTGGACGTCAAAAGGAGTTTGTTGAATAAGTCACTATACTCTTAGATTTATGGGTTCTCATCACAGAACTTTTTTTCGTTCTCGATGAATCCACTGAAGAAAAATTCAGGAGTTTATCATCCTGATCATTTGCCGACAACATCTCGCACCCAAATATGAAAATTCTGTAATTTACTCACCCTCACGTCGTTCCAAACTGGTATGACTTACTTTCTTCTGTGAATCACAAAGGGAGACAATTTTAATAATGTGCTGGGTGCCGTTTTTTTTAAATAATGAAAGGAAGTGAGGGGGTGTCAAACTCCAAAAATAACAAAAATATCTCATAAAAGTACCAAAAAAGTTTTTTTAAGAAGTCATTTGATAGCTTTGTATGAGTAACAGACTGTATAAGTACTAAGTCAGGTTGGGGAAAAAAAGAAGGAAAGTAAAATATGACAGAATGTTCATTTTTACATTGAGAGACACAAATTGTAACAGTTGTATTTACAGTTACCATGCAGAGAAATAAGTGCTAATGATTTCAAATGAACGTTTAACCAGGGATATTAAGCAATGAACCCATTAGAGAAGGAGGGAAAGATAAGACTCTGATAAGATCTGACCTGCTAACAAACCAAAGGTACATAGTCACGATTCTGCTGAGAGCCATTTCCAATCCTGTACAATGGATCACGGAACCCTTTGTCCTTGAGAAGAAGGAAAAAAACGCTTGTTAAGTCTTTTTTGTACTCGTTTCAGTAAAATTCAACAATCTATCACAATTTATCACAATCACACATGATCAAAAGGACATTTAAAAATATTCACAGTGACATCACACAAAAAGCACTTCAAACAATAGTACACCTAAAAATGAAAGGTTCTTTTTCCACTTTCGGGCTGAATGGTTCTAAGAATATACGTATATTCACATTTCCACTAAAGCTTGGTTCAGCACGGCACGATTACAAACCGTTCTCGGCCCAATTCTCAGCTAATCAGATGGTAGAATGCGTGTAATGACATCGCCACTCAGGATTGGTCACCTGTCTTTTTCCTAGCTACCAGTTTCTCTGTGGCTGGCCAAGAGTGCTATTTTAGCAAAGTAAACAAGTTAATAATACATTTTACATTTCATACTGTCTGTGAACTCTTTGTGTTACACTAAGGCAAAAACTGACACATTTGTTATTTTGCTATTTGTTTTCAGCCCCACAATGAAACCTGGATCGGCACAGAATGGAACAGTTAAAGGATTAGTTAACTTCAAAATTAAACTTCTGTCATCATTTCCTCAGCCTCAAGTTGTTTCAAACCTGTATGAATTTCTTTCTTCTGTTGAACAGAAAAGATTTTGAAGAATGTCGGGGACCAAA
Organism: Semotilus atromaculatus; assembly: GCA_031834385.1. Taxonomy (NCBI): domain Eukaryota; kingdom Metazoa; phylum Chordata; class Actinopteri; order Cypriniformes; family Leuciscidae; genus Semotilus; species Semotilus atromaculatus. The sequence continues at coordinate 6,497,237 of JAULUF010000019.1, read as the reverse complement.
CAGTTGATGTACCCCATTTACTTTCATGGTATTTTTTCCTATGGAAGTCAATGGAGTCCATCAACTGTCTGGTTACAGACATTTTTTAAATATAATAATGTGTTCAGCAGAAGAAAGAAATTCATCAAACAACTTGAGAGTGAGTAAATGATGACAAAATTTTAATTCTGAAGTGAACTATTTCTTAAATCAATGAGAACAGTTTGGCCCTATGGAGGAAAAGCAGCTTATGGTTCTTCATGGTTTAGCATCAATGGAAGCTTTCCATTGTATAAACGGTTCTTTATAGTGAAAAAGAGTTCTTCAGATTATACAAATGTTAAAAAAAAATCCAATTAAAGGTTCTATGGGGAACCAAAAATGGTTCTTCTCTATGGCATCACTAATAATCCCATCTTTTGGAATATTTATTTTTAATAGCGTATTTGGGAAATTTAGTCTAAATCTCTGAATAAGATCTCTTGATGTACTTATGGAAAAGAGCAGCATGAACATTCTTCAAAATGTCTTGTTTTGTGTTCCACTGAAGAAAGAAAATCAAAGGTTTGAAATTAGGTAAATGACACAGGTTTACAACAGTTTTTTAATGAACAAATGATGAATGTTTTAAAAGAGCTAAAAAAAAGTTACACTTTATTTTAAGATGTCCTTGTTATAGTTTAATCATACATTTAAGAGTAATATTAATTAATAACATGTACTTACTATTGGGTTAGGATTAGATTTTGGTTTAGGGTAAGTTGCATGTAATTATGCATAATTTGCTGTTCTTACTATTGCAAGTACATGTAACGTTTGTTGCATGTTCAGCTGCATGTTCATATCAGGAAAGCAGAGTCAAAACCTCAATGTAATTATTTGACTTAAAACAAGCCTGGAACCTTCACCCTTGACCAGTATATCACAGCGTGAAGTGTGTACATGGTGTGTGGGTGGTCTATAGCGCATCAAGGAGTAAAGGGTTCACAGTTGACGCATAATTTGAGAAAATTTATCAGTGATTCATGGTGAATGTATTTGTTGACAATTTTCCCATTAACATCCAATATTATTTATGGATCTTTTCAAGTTTGATCGTCACTGCAACATTAGATAACTAATTGTGAGTAAATGCAACTCACTGTCTATTAGTGAGCTTGGTCTAATCCTTCACATGTCAGGCTACTGATCCAATTACAAGTGACGGGTAATTTGGACTTACCCTTTTCCCATATCGTGTCCGATTGATTAGCATAGACAGCTGATTGAGCAGAGACTGAACGACTTCTCATGGAGGGCACAGAAAATGTGAAGTGAATGAAATCTGTAAAAAGAGTCACGAGACCATATTTCTGAGGAGAAAATAGAATTAGGACCAGTTTCAGTGAATGATTTGATAAGCAGCGCAGTGGCTGTAACTGTGAGGAAATACCATAAGCACACATTCCCTTTTAATTTTCACCATGTGTTTGAAGTGAGTGCTCTCCAAGCACTTTTAACACGTGAACACACAATGAAGTGATACTTTACCCTTCTGTGATTTACTTTATTTGCCTCTAGGCACTCACTCTCAGGGAAACTAATTTAAAACTTTTCAGAAAAAAACATGCCTGAAAGCAATGGTATAACAATATGTTGCTACAGTAAATGAGAGGGTTGTAATAGTTTTTGAGGTTCTGGCAAGCAAAATGCTTTCAAACAAACAGTTTTACTTTAAAATAAATAAAAGTTTCCTGTTTAAAAATGTAGCATGAACATTTGTCAGAATTGTGTTTCACAGAAGATATGATTACAGATGAAAGGATATGGTAACAGAATTTTCATTTTTGGGTCAATTTTGCAATACACCCTGCACTTTTCATAAGCTTATAATTTATGTAATATGTCACGACTTTGGATTTCCTTCACTAGACTGGCTTCAGTGCAATATTTTTTGCCTCTTTGCTTGAAGTTCAATATGTTCTAACTTTTTGAGGAAGTTTTGGGGTCTGCAACATTTGTTTTAAAGAAATCAATTCTTTTATTAAGCAAGGGCACTGTAAATCGATCACGTGCAAAAACCCAGAACGTTATTTCACCAAGTAGTACATGTTCCTGGATCAACATCTTTGTTGATCTTGGAACAACATTCTAATCAACCAATCAGATTTAAGGGAGCTGTTTACAGTTTATGTCAAGTTTAAGCTTACAATCACTCTAGCAGTGGTGTTTGGTGTGTCTACATCAGTGTTATTCACCTATCATTTTCATCTGATTTTATTGATAACTTATGGGTAGGGTTAGGTGTAAGGATATGGACAACATTTTCAGACAGGGATGTTGACCCAAGAACGCAAATGCTAACACTGCAAAATCAGGATTGTACAGTAAAAAATCAGGAAAGGCCAGCAAAAAAGCTAGTGCACCAAAAAAGCCTGAATCTTGAATATGCAGACACATAAGCCATGTCTAAATCAATCCAGGCCTGCTTTTCTGGCACAAAAAAGGAGGTCATGAACTCAGGTCTTTGAAGAACTATACCTCCAACCCTCTGCATATAGGACAAGATGTCCATCTGAAGAGCATTATGTTTTTGTCTTATCAATCACTGGCCTTGACATCTGCAATAAAATACTGCCCTCTTCATCTGACCTGTGCCAGCAAAGCCTTTGTAGTACTCAAAAGGCTAATACCATCACGAGATGAAGCATAAAAGCACTGGTATATGATTTCTTGACTGTTGATTAACCAAGAATCACCTTACATGAAATCCAACGTATGAAAACAGAAGAACCACTTGCAATGACAAACTTTCACAAATGAACAACTCAAACATAAACGTCTGGTGCGTGTTAAATAATTATATTTCAAATATAGGAATTCAGGAGCCTTACTGGCATGATAAAGCTAAACTGACACGAGAAACAAAAAAAGAATTAAAAAGAAACAGGAACAACACAAAAATAAACAGGTGAAAAAAATATGCAAAGATTATTGCAAAAAAAGGCTCTTTGTCAGATCAATCTGACATGTAGTATACTTTTAATATTGGACACAGATGCTGACTGCTGAGAAAACTTGGCTTCATCTTCTTCTAGACTAATAAATCTAAGACTGTAAACCTGCATTTAGAGCTAAGAAAAAAAAAGAAGTATGAAATGCTTCATGAGGTGAGCTTTTGAAGTCAAGATGCCAATAAACAATGCGTCACTGATACAAACACTGACATGCAAATGAGATCCGTAATTAAAAACAACAACAAATAACAACGAGCAAACTAGATTTGTACTCGATTACGCAAAACTCACCACCTCAAAGTTAGGGAGTTGTTGGTACTTGCCAGGGCATGGCTACGGTATACTCTGGGTGTTTTAGTGCATTGCATGTTTACAGGACCAAAGCTGTGTTCCGGTTGACAGGGTCCCTACGAAGTGTTCACTGCTCCCTATTCCCCTATACACAAGATATCGCGTGATATCTAAAGTTCAACATGTCAAAATTTGTTTATTCAGAACACCCTGGAACATCATCCTACACAGATGAAGCTATACAGTATACAGTAGTTCCTATTAGAATTTGAGGTATAATGACATATGTAAATAAATGTAATATAAATTACCATGCTTATATTTAATATACATGTGTCCATAACACATGCATGTGTTTTTGTATATTAAATATTAAGTTATTATTATTATTTAACATATTTGATAGTGTTAAATTGATTGATAAATGTCTGTTACTGTAATTAATATGAAAATGAATGTCATTTGGTTATATTATGTGTATTTGATCTTTTTTTAACAATAATCATGATAGTTGCATTGCAACAAATACTTGTGACCAACCCTGTACAAAACACCTGGGACTAATAAAAAGTGGAGCCTCAACTCATTTCAAACCTCTTTAGTACCTGAGAGATGCGCAGTGACTAGTGGGTAATTTTCCCTATGCCAGTCGCAGTGCCTTTCAGATTGGAATCTCATTTAAGATGGCGAAAAAGCCAGTGAAGTCCACTTCGCAGAGCACTCATGGTCGAATAGAACTCGACTCTAGTATCAAGTCCCTTCAATGTTCTATGTTCCTTCAAATTTTTTTGCCCATTTTATCATCATGCTGTCCAATTTGAGATATATCTGTAGCACAAATGGATTTGTTCAAATCCTTAACGCTAAGTGTAAGCAATAGAAAGCCTTAACAAGCACCACTAATGTGATATGAACAGTCGTAACTATTTCCTGTTTGTCTAGCATCTACAAAGAAGATAAACACCTGTAATTTCCACAATATTAAAGTGGCTGTGGAAGAATGTTTTGCGTCTGAGGTGCAAAAGAAGGTACAAATTACTCAATGCTGACAGTGTTCATTTTTGCTTAATTGAAATCAGCGTAGGTGGAAAAATAGAAACTCGTGATATCTTCAAGCCAATGTGAAGTGGTCCAGACAAAAGCCACCGTCTATGTGATGCTTTTGACTGTCTTCAAGTTGGATAAGAGGATGTGGTCTACGTACGCCAAACACCATTTCATGGCTTTGCAATGACAGACACTTTTCCGTCGCTTTAACCATATTTGATGTTGTCACTCAAAACGAGCTGAAGTTTTCTCTGTTTAAAGCAACTTATTCAAATAAAATCTAAATGACTGTGATGTTCAAGTTGTCAACAATTAATTCTATGTACAAAAGAAGGGATTCTTGCCATCCATAGTCGCACCAAATGACATGTAACAACAAAGCAAACCTCAAATCAACTTCTGGGAAATTTCACCATGCACCTCAGCTCCAGAGTTCCCTTAGAATTATGGCACTCTGTCAGCAAATCAATTCCATTTTCATCTGGAGTCCCAGAAGTTTGGTTGAACGATGGGGTTGTTATATTTGTATGATAGAATAGAATCTAACAAGCGAGGGTTGCATGAGTGTAATTGTGGTTAATTCTGGGCTAAATGTAAAACACTGTTTAAAGAAATCTGGATGCTAAATACCAATAGAATGGTAAGAAGCTCCTTGTACTGCAAAGAAGAAAAAGCACTGGTTCAAACTCAGCTGACGGTTTAGTTCTTCTCTCTACTGTTGCCACATCTTTTTGTAAGTCTAGACTAGCTTACACAAAGAAAGAGGATGCAGCAACCCCGTCATTATGCATTTCATAATTTCCTATATCCAAACCAGAATAAATGTCAGCTTGATGGTACTGTGGTAAAGCCAAATATCACATCCAAAAAAGCTACTAAAGTACTGTGAATGCAAATACTTGAATAAATCGAACAGGAATCAACAATGCCTCCAGGAGAAACAAACTCCTCATCTGAAGCATGCAAACAAGAAGTGGAAAACTGTGCCATCTACTGTTTAAATGAATGTGGCCTGTCTGGCATGATGCAGCAGATCATAGATGGTAACACAAGATCTTATGATTGTGTCCCTCAAAATCAGATGAAAGCATTCATACAGATAACATTTGGAAAGAACATTTGTTTATTACTTTAAGTCTTCAGGTGAAAAAGGATAGTAACACAAACAAACACAAGAAAAGTTATACATTCTTTTACTTTCCCTCAAACACTGCTGGCAGTGATAAACTTCTATTTAAGGTCTAGTTCTTAGATGTGCAAGACATTTCTGCAACTTACACGGTCAACTTTATTAATGTGCCAGATTCTTTACAAAAAAAAACCTGTCTTAATGATGATGTACATGTAAATGACTCATTATTCATCATTAATCAATCTCAAGGCAAAAGGTTTCAATTATAACAGTTCTTCAAACAAGCTTAGTAAAAACACTTTAATAATAACAATCAGAAAATAATCTTTGACCCACTAATGAAAAGTCAGAAATACTACAGGGTTTTTCCTAGATTAAAAAAAATATTTTCGGTGGTATCTTACATACGCATGCAAATTTGATTGATTACACTAAATGCAAATTACTATATAAAAGCATCATGATATGTATTCTAATTGTTATTTTATTTACATAGGACATAAGAGATCTAAGCATCTGGAACTTTATGAATTTGACAATTTTGGTAACACTTTACAACAAGGTTACATTTCTTAGGCTTAAAATTAAAAACTTTTCACAGCATGTATTAATCTAAGTTGTTGTTAATGTTTGTTCATAATACATTAATGTTATACAACTCAGAATGTTAACATTAACCTAAGTTAACAAATGCAGTAAAAATATTTTTCATTGTTAGTTCATGAAGCATTAACAAACGAATGCATTAGTTAAAACTCTACAACAGAGTGTTACCAATTTTCCTAACTCAAAATGCTCTGGGAAGTCAAACTAAAGTTTAAACTTTCAGAATTGTAAGAAGAAAAAAAGTTAACTTCCACATTTGCATCCCAAAGATTATTGATTATGAATTCAGGTCTAACTAGTTGTTTAAGGTGTTTGACTCTTCAATGGGTCTCACAGGTTTTATGGTCTGTGGCTCGTGTTGTGTTGTAACACTTTCCATTTCAAAACATAGAACTCAGGATAAAGAGACAACGATCTCATGGGGAAAACACTGCATTAAAGGCTAATATTATTTGCTTTAGGAAAAGGCAAATTTTCACGTTGGTGGCCACTGAAAACATTTTTAAGAAGAAAAAACCCTGTATTAAAAGACCACAAAATAAACAGAAATATAAAAGCTGTTAATTCACTGGAAGTCACAACATTATACAGGAGATGATGCGCTCTGGATCAACAGTAACAGTGTATCAAGTACATAGATAACTCTATAACACTCAAATCCTGAGCTCTCCGATACTGTTGGTGCAAATATTTTTAAACCAGTTACTTTATTGTAGGTCTATAACACTACACAAAATAAACAGAAATGAACAAGTGACTCTGAAGTAAGGCTTTTTTAGACCCAAGTGACCTTTCAAAGTATATAATTATTGCATAAATGACAAAAGGCTGAAAAAAATGGCTTGAGGTTGAAGGTTCTGTAAAACACTGATCATCTGCTGATATTTCCGTGCAAAAGGACTGAAAACCAAAAGCATCTACTAAAGATGTTTTGCAGTTCTCTTCAGCAAGTGTATGTTGATGATGATAATGGAAAAATCTTGAAATCCCTCTGTTTAAAAAAAATAAAATAATAATAATGCAGGCTTATTCTCATTTGTTGAAAGATGGCATGTTTCCTGAGAGGATCCTGAGTATAGTACATCACAGTTTCTTAAAAGGTGTTCTCAAAGTGATAACAGAAAGGAGAACATTTGCACAAGGCTGCTGGTGGCAGAGATACTGCACTCAGTTCAGTGGGATAAAGCCCATGTCGGGAGCATCACTAAAAATGAGCTGACTGTGGCCGAGGGAGTACGGGGGGCTGGGTAGACGCAACACGGGTTTATGGGAGTGAAGAGCAGCCCGTTTGTTCCCTCTCTGGGGGCAAGGCAAGTCTGTGGGGCGTCGGGCCTGGCGGCCTGAGCAGCCGGTAGAAGGCTTGCTGGGGGGAGAGACCATGATGGAGACGGTACTTAGTAGACTCTCTTGGGTAACCGGGGCAGTTTTGGGTGTGCCCGGAGTACAGGTGCTCTGGATCACTGTAGAGTGTGCCATTGATTCTATAAGCTCCTTTGTGCCCTGTGTGCACTGCAAAAGAATGGCAACAAAAAAAGAATAAGAGACTAAAAACACTAACATATTAGATCATAGTCATTTTATGGGGTACGCAAGTGCGAACTGATGTTAAGACAGCAGAGCAAGTATGAGTATGAGAAGCTAGCCAAATCAGAATAAAGATGAAAGTAGGTTAGTACTGCCAGAAAAATAATGTGGAAAGCAAGCATCTCCTTTTACGGTTTCCGATGAGCTCAGGGTGAAGCGGTGCAGCTGATTTTATAAGGGGTTCTCCAGGGATCACAAAAGGATGAAAACACCTCCTTAACATCAGGATAAACATCCATCATGAGAAGAGTTGGAAAAGAACACGTGCACATGATAACTAGCATGACCTCAGTCGGCAGAATCCCAAGACTGGATGAAAGTGAGATAAGCACAGACGAATCTTGATGATACATTAATTAGGAAACAATGACATAATGGAGGAAAAACAAAACAACTGCAGACCTCTGGCGAGCACTAATATATGAACACATGACCATTATAAAATGGAGGAAAAACAGTCAGCTAAAACACTCAACTCATCCAGGAGAAAGAAGGAACAGAGAATAGACAACGATATCAATGATTTCCGCTCTCATGACAGACATGTTTTATGATAGTGGTTTCAATGCAAAGAAATGGAAGCCAAGCAGACGGCCAACGAGTCATGAGAAGGTGGTCACGAATGGCATGCAAGCAGCCCCATAACACACCCTTACCATTGGACGTCACTGAGCTGCCAGAGCCTTCAGGCAGTGCAGGAGTGAGCAAACTCCTGACAGTTCTCCTCCTGTGTAAGGTTTATAACTTCAAACATCAGGGCTTGATGCAGGTCAATATCAAAACAGCACAATAAACTAATATGATTTGTATTTGTGGACTTCAATATTTTCCAAGCTAAAAGCATTAAAAACATACATTATTACAATACTATCCTCCTTGGCATGATTTTACACCTCTAGATTTGTAACTCTTTTATAACATTTTGTAACATGTGCATAATCATATCTTCACACATCAGGTGCAAGCCTCATTTACTGTAACTCTTACCCAGCAAGACATCATTAGCCAGAGTTTACATTAAATATGATTAAACCTGGATAACCTCACATGCATTTTCACATGCTTTTCTGTGTCAAAGCTTAGGTTTCAGATCTGTTAAAAGTGTGGTTTCCGTTAATATTTGCACTACTGTATGGGGACATTAAGATTATGTTTTTGAAAATAGTCTCTTATGCTCACCAAGGATGCATTTATTTGATAAAAAAAATACAGTAAAAACTGTAACACTGAAAAATATTAATACAATTTAAAATAGTTGTTTTCTATTTTAATATATTATAAAATGCTATTTATTTCTGTGATGGCAAAGCTGAATTTGTAACTCCAGTATTCAGTGTCACAGGATCCTTCACGAAATCATTCTAATAGGCTAATTTGCTGCTCAAGGAACATTTATTATTATTATCAATGTTGAAAACAGTTGTGTCTGTTTTTGCATTTATTTGAAATTTGAATTTTTTGAATTTGTTTTTTTTTTGTAACTGTAAAAGTCCAAGTTAAATCTTACTAACCCCAAACTTTTAAATGGTAGTTTATGGCTTGAAATGCTACATAATTATTTTTGGTGGATGCAGTAATGCATGAGGATTTTATACCATAGCTACCAGGACTGTACAGTGCAACATATATGTGACACATGCTAAGAAAAATATACCCGTTTAATACCTGTGCAACAATTGTGTGGCCTGTGCTACAAAACTTTCAACCTCTGTAGCACCAGTGCTATGTAAAAATATTTTTTAACATACAGCCCCAGCTACAATAGCCTGGTAATACCAGACTCTGCTACTTCACTTTGCTTCGTAGACAGAGTCTGGAATAGCATAATAGAGAAGTGTTTTCTCTCTCGCTAGGGGGCGCTTGTCTGAAGTTTAAAATCATTGGTTACCCGTAAGCCAATCAGATAAGTTTATGTTATGGCCCGACACAGCCGCATCTAAACACAGACATCATGCATCAAACTCAAATCTATGATCGAACTTCCACTGTAAACCTGCTGTAAACACTTGATGATGCGAGCGAAATACCGGAGTGAACATGGCTGTAAACGACTTTTGCAGATTATGTGAAGTTAATCTACGCATCCACGGTACAATCACGTGTCTCGTTTCCAATTTCCGCGGTCGTTTCTGTTTTCGATTTCTCTATCCTACAATGTAAAACTCGGCGCTTAGCGGCTACGTCACGGCTCTCAGCCGCCCTCTGTTCGTTGATTGGGCCGGCTGTTTTCAGGCCGGTGGAAAACTGAAAGATAGGCTGCTATCTCAGACTGACTACAGGAGCGAAATGAAATTAGCGGAAGTAGGAAGTCTGACGTAGTCAGGCTACAGCTACAATGCTTTAACGATTAAAAAAATCCTCTTTATGTTATCATGATTTTAGAACTAATGCTCCGACTTGAAGAGATCACAAGACGAGGCATTCTTACCATGTTTGTGTCATTCTTGGCCATGAAAGGAGGGAGCTCAGCATCAGAGGTCACCGTTTGAGGTGCGTCATCTGGAGGTAAAAAGCCTCTTCTGTCAATCAAGCTGTAAAAGATGAAAAGGATGATTGCGTGACCTATTTTGACTTGACTTTTAAAACACAGCATAGACTGAACTCGGAAAGAAGTCAAATAATTGCACAATTAACATGTCATAGCTGAGAAACTGTACATCAGTCTGAAGCTAAATGACAAGCAGTTGACATCCTTGCACTTACTCATTAATTAACTCCGATATTTATCATTTTTAAACATTACTTACCTGGGTGGCATCGGCCCACACAACACCACACAACAGTTTGTGAAGATGTTGTTATAGGTGTAGGGATTCCCTGAATCTTCACCTCTTTTACTGGACCAAGAGCCTTTGATCTGCAATGTACAAAACACTGCAATTAAATGATACGTTTTGACTACATTATTAAATAATTAATTATATAGCTTTTTGATATTATTGATTAAATGTATGCATTCATGGTGATATTTACATCTTCGTTGGTTGTGAGGTTGGAGGCCACAAGATAAGTATGGAAACCTGACAGACCCAGAATTGACCAGATGGAGAAGAAGCAAATGACCAGCTCCACAACAGTGCAGGAAGGGTTAAGGGTGCAAATCTGTTGTAAATGTGTGTCAGTGTCCAGATAAACATTATAAAGGCCCATTCACACCAGGAACAAGATGATATTATTTTGTTTATTTTAAGCATGCTTTAGATGCTTAAGCTCTTTCAAGTCTGGTGGATTCTTACTGGCTGTCTTTGTTTTTATTGTTAATCAGTTGGGAAAAAATTTTTTTTGGATTGATTTCAGTTTATCTTTGCCGGTATCTTTATAGGTGTGATGTAGACTCTGCCAAAAACTTAAAAGGGGTCTGGACACCAGCAGAATCTGTATCTAGCGGTAGCTGTTGCCATCCTGACAGGAAAGCAGGGTGTGGTGGAATCCTTGAGCCGATTAGGGATGAATGGGATTAGGAAATAGGCGGAACCAACAGAAGTTTAAACATAATAGTGACCTATGTCAGCCGTGCTATTGTGTGCTTACTGTTAACACAGTTAAAAGGATATCTGGCTGGGCTGTCCTGTATTGCCTGGATGATACCGCCTCGAAGTTGTGATCCTGTTGATAAAAGTAACTGATCAGAGAACAAAACTGCTTAAAGAATAACTCACAAAAAGTCAGTCAAAACACAATCTCAAAGGCATCTACAGTAGTACTGTTAAAAAGTGTGCACTTAATTGATCCAAAATACAATAAAAACTAGGGCTGGGTATCGAGTTCGATACTTTTTAGGCACCGACCAAATTGCCTCTATAGACCTTATTCACAGCAGCGCCATCTTTGATTTTTAACAGGAATGAAAGCGAGGCTGTGAGGGATAGACCTCCATCTCTTCAGTGGGTTGTACTGCTATTAAATGTGTTTGTGGATTGTTCTGCTGACGAAACCATGCAAAAATATGTTTCTGAGAAATTCCAGTAGACCAAAAAATCCAGACAATATGATCTGTTTAAAATTATAAGTGATCTAGGAGCTTTATACAGCTTTTTACAGCGGATCCCATTGAAAACACAGTAAGTCTATCCCTCACAGCCTCACTTTCATACCTGTCATGGCGCTGGTCTAAATAAGGTCTATACCATCAGCATCGAGTATCAAAAAAAGTCCACATTTCGATACCTGAGGGCTTTATATTGTCAACATCAGTGAAACAATAAGCATGCAGCATGTATGATGTGCCCAAAGTGCTGGTGATTGGCAGTGGCAAGGCATCAAAGAAAAACACTAGTTTATTTTGACTTGATAGCATCAGCACGCGCGATGCAATGAATGGCACAGACGAGCACCGCCGTGCATTAACACAGAGACACACAGAACATGCAGGATTCATATTTAAATAGTCCTTTTGTGGTTTAATAGTCTCACTTTGACAACATTTACTTTGAGAGAAACTATCATCACATCATAGAAGAAGATCTACACGGCAACCAGTCAAAATAAAAGTTTGGTTTAACTTAAACGGCATTAGAAATATATTACTCTTGTACAGTATAATGTACAAATTAATGTAATACTACTACTACTACTACTACTAATAATAATACAATTATTTTTCAAACAAATTTGAATGTTACAGCCTGTGCTATAACATTATCCATTCATAAAATTGGTATCGAAAAAGGTATTGGTCAGGAACCGGTATTGATATCGTCATTTAAAAAAAAAAAAAAAACTGTAATAAAGTGAAATATTTTTGCAATTTAAAATAACTGTTTTGTTTTAATTCTGTTTTAAAGCTGAGTTTTCAGCAGCCATTATTTCAGTCTTCAGAGTCACATGATCCTTCAGAAATCATTCTAATATGCTGATTTGATGTTCAAGAAACATTTCATTTTATTATCACTGTTGAACAACTGTTAAACAGCTGTGCTATTCTTGTGGAAACTGTGATGCATTCCTTTCTAAAATTCTTTCAGCAGAGCAAGTTCAAAGCAGAGAAAGTTCAAAAGAACAGCTTTTTTTAATAGAAATGTTTACAATTGATGATATGATCATCATATAATCATGAAAGACTTTCCTGTCACTTTGGATCAAATTAATGTGTCCTTGCTGAATAACAACATTAATTTCTCTTAAAAAGATTTTTACTGACTTTTGAACAGTATTGTACATTATTTGAACAAACCCGAATTCAATGTAGACGCATAAATTCAAATCACATCTCCCCACTGACAAATATCATACACAATCACCAAGGCTGTTTTTGTGTGACTGTGGTAAAACTTACGTAAAGTGAGGTGAGTAATCACACAGCCAAAGATAAAGGAGGTCAGAAATGATAGTGACACAATGAAGGCATAAAAAAAGCGATAGTTGCGCTTTCCAACACAGTTCCCGACCCAAGGACAGTGATGGTCGAACCTCTCTACAAGGGGAACAGAGGAAGAACATTCTGAGAAAAAGCGCTTACAAGAAACCTCCGTGCATTCTCATGCAATGATTATGAGGAAGGGATTTGTGTTATGGGTTAAACTATTACACATTCATTATCACAGCAGATGCAACATGACATTTTGTAGCTTTTAAAGAAATAGTTCACCCCCCAAAATCTGTCATTATTTACTCACTCCAATGGGGTTTCAAACCAGTATGACTTCCTTCCATGGAATTACAATAAATGCGTACTTGAGGTTTTAAAGTTAAAAAAAGAAAAAGGACAGTAAAAGTTTCACACAAATTAACCATATGACTTGTGGTTTCTTCGTTTTTGCTTTGTTCAGCACTTCGGTCAGCTGTGTTTGCTGTTTTTAAATGTGCTATATAAATATAACAAACTTGAAAACCAAAAAAACTATTCTATGGGAAAAAAAACGAAAAAAAAAAACCCTGGACACTTCTCAAAATAACTTATTTTATGTTCCCAGAGAAAATAAAGTCAGTCATACAGGTTTGGAACAACATGAGGGTGAGTAAATCATCATTTCATTTGGGGTTTGGAATAAAATGCAGGTGAATGAGAGATAACATTTTAATCTCTCAATGAAATATTAACAATTAATAAATATTATTATTTAAATGCAGAAACTTAGTACGCTGAAACTCCAGCCTTACCAACACAGTTGTCACACAGGCTGCAGTGGGATGTCCGGGGCGGACGGAACATCTTGCAAGTGAAACAATATTTAAGCTTTACCACCTGGTCATTTATAAGGATCTCTTTAGTGCGGGGAGGTGGACGGTATGTTGAAGATCCAGAATTATCTTGAAAGAAACCAACAATTTTATTATAAACATACACATGTTAGGAGGCAAAATGAAGACAAATAACAAAGTACATATTCAAAGCCTCACCAATCTGTCTCTCTATGTCCACAATCTCATCCGGCAAAGCCCTGGGTAAGATCCCTGGGTCTGTAAAACTGGTTTGAAGGAGGGTGAAGATGACAAATACAAATAACACCCCACCGATTACTGGAATGAAGATAGTGAGGTGATGCACCAGAAAGCGGCAACTGTTATGAATCAAGCACAAAGACAAGGACAAAGTTATCAGCTGATACAAACATGGTTTAAAAAGCTTACTTTCTGATGATAAACCATGACCATGTGGATGCAACTCTTTCAGACTGCCATGATGTCAAGAAGGGCGGTGGAGATGTCTCTATTGTCAAAAGTAGTAGTATTGTCTAGCAGTGTGAACACTGGTGACTTTGTGAGTAAGTGCATTCTACTCACTCAAATGTGAAGAATAAGCCACTGGTGATGACAATAAGGACGATGGTCAGCGGGAGCACACCGCACTGACTGGCCAACATAATACGACCATCACAGTAGAAGCGATTTTTCCCAGGGAAAACCTCCCATTTTCTCCGCAGGCGCTGGGAGCTTTTCCTCCCACAGGGCAGGGTGGAGGACGTTCGGGTGGTTGATGTTCTGAGTGCTCGTGGGTCTATTTGTTGATACTCACAGTTTTTCATTTTCAGACAGTGCAACGTTAACGTTAACTGACGGTCTAGAGTTCGGAGAGTAACTTATAGATGTAACCTTAAGAACAGGTTAAGTAAACTTGTTACACACCAAGCCCTAACAATGAGGAAGTTAACTATGTAACGTATATCGAAACTATGCATCAGCTGTGAAGCTCCGCCACATATTACTAAACATACCGTCAGAAATGTAACGTTACTGACAATTCACTTTGGTTCTAATAGGTCAACACAACTGCTGAACTCATTTAACGTTAACTGAAAGTCCACAAAGCACATAATACGTTGCTCAATGCATTCGTTTGAAACTTAACATCCCCTATAGGGATTATACCGACGAACAATGATAATATTATCATGCCATGTTGTTGCTTTCAATAACTTAGGAGTCTCTTAGCTAAGCTAATTACGTTAGCTTTTTGACTAGCTGTCAACTATCTCAGCGGACGACATTAACGTTACTCCTCACGCGCTGTTCAACCGTCATTTGAACGACACTCGGCTTCTCCCGTAGCCCAATCGCTGTCCAACCGTAATGAGTCTGCTGGGAATTGAAAATTAGATCAGACCAAGTTGTTTATGATTTTCTGAGTGCTAATATAACCCAGCGTTAAGCTACGGTTAAGATAGAACAATATTTACCTCAGTACGATAATTTCCCTAGTCGAGGACTACCTGAAGAAAGCGACCAATGATTCGCAAGGGAGGCGTCATCTCAGTCAGACCAATGACAGATCACTTCCGAGACACTATTATGCCACCCCCTCTATTAGAGTGCCGAAGTGATGACGTCACTTTGTAGGCCAACTCGGAAGCTAGCGGCGCATGGGTTCCCTCGATCGAAAAGCTATGCATTTTCCCCATAGACTTTTGGAAAATCGCAAAAAATAAGATCTGTGTTTAACAAAGAGTTGTGACCCTTACACGTTTTGTCTATCAAGATAATCTTTACAAGTTAATCCAAAATGTATACATTGTGAAGCCTATATAAACTTTTTAAAAAACACAAGCAGACACAATAAAGTTTAAAAAACCACAAGCAGGTTATAACTGTGTGTTCTATGTCATAGACCAAAACGTGAAAATATTTAGAGGCTTTGTTCACCACAGACCTTATTTCAGGCGATTTAGCAAAAACCCATTCAAAAATCCCATAGGCTTTAGAGCGAGGGAACCGGGAGTGCTAAAATGCTAACTCACTTCCGCGTTTTGGCCTACAGAGTGATCCTTATTTGTTGTACTCAAAAATTTAAAATGTAACAAATATGCAAAATTATCCACAATATGAATGTAACACAATATGTATACATTAGGGGGCGAACATACAAAACTTAAAATAAATGTGTTATTTCTTTAATATTTTTGTAAATTTCCTTTTGTGGGCCAAAGTGATCTAACTTGGTGTTCTCCTTTTTAAAAAACAATAAAGCAACGAGCAGTTTTTGTTTATTTGTTTGTTTGTTTTTAAAGCTGGTCCAGTGTTAACCAAAACAAATTTTTGTGTCTATTTTAAATCAGTAACTTGACATACAATGTAATATAATGTTAGATGGAAAAAATTAAGCCTACACATTATTTTATTTAAGAAATGATAATTAGAAATGCTACTAACTGGAATAAGTTACATTTTAAGTACTAAAATTACTTTAAAATAAAGCTAAATAGAAATTAAAAAAAATTAAAGATGACAATTCCTAAACAAAATTACTAAAACGTATGAAAAAAAAGGCCAACTAAAAATATTAATCAATACTATAATAGTAAAGAAACAATGTTAAAATAACATTATTTATAAATTCAACTCTTATTTTACCATTTTTGTATGAACAGATCACTTTTGACATTTTGTACCCACTAGATGGCGATACAACACAATATAACAGAGGTCATGTGATGTCTTGATGAATTTTTTTTTTTTACGGAGCAATTTTATGAAGGCATGAATTTTTTTTATGGATATCAAAAGTAACTTAGCATTCAAACAGCATATAGTTTGGCTAATGTTTTTTTAACAGAAGAGAAAAAAATACAGGACTAATTTGTAAATGATCCAATAAGAATATTTATGAAATATTTATCCAATCCAAAAATATATATTAGCCCTTTAAGGAACACCAGAAACGTCTTAAAATAATAAAATGCATTAATAACAACAATATTTGCCAAGCAGCAATAATATTATTCAAAACCAGGCCTATAAAGTTATTCCTATAAAGTTAAGTCCAGGGAAGGAAGTTACAATGCAGAGCCAGACCTAAAAACCAATATGATATGAAATACCCTAGGATGCATCGTGTATAAAATGAGCAAGACTGCCATTGCATCAAGAGGTAAAGGACTTGATTATTTCTGCACACTCCCACAGCACATCTTAGGCCAGGTTTGTGATGCTTTTGTTGTTGTATTTGGTCAGGCCTGAACAGCCTTTCTTCTTGCAGCAAAGGTTCATACTGAAAAAGCAGGTGGCCACTGATCCAGTAAAGCACAGGCGAGGAGGAAGCAAGAAACCGTGTCAACACCTGAGAGGACACAATAAAACAAGACATGTTGAGGAAGTATACTACACGTCACATGATAATGATCAATTTCAAGAATCTTACCTGCACATGCATATTGAAAATTCCAAACAGAAGAAGGACAGAATTGTGCACAATGTAAACAAAGACTTTTGGGTTACAGAAGCCATGTGTTTTTCTGTCTTTTCCTCTGTGTCCCAAACCCAAATACATACAAAACACTGGGTTAGCCGATATGTACGTATATGAGGCAATGAATCCCAGAATTGCAACAGGCAGCGCCAAAATAAAGTTGGGTATCTGCTTCCATTGAAAGTATCGAAGGAATCCCACATCCCAATAAGCATCTTGTATGTACGAATACAAAAGTGGTATCTGCCATTGGCACCATCTTGGTGTTGGAGATGCTACATCCGCCACACGGTATCCTTTGTCCCGGGCCAAATTAAGCAGCACAGGGGGAACTTCAGTAGCAGTTGGATGGCAAAATGTTTGGTAACCATAGAACTGAAACAGGCAAAAAGGTAGCGCTACAAGAGCTGCATAAAATGCTCCTGTGAGCACAAAACGAAAAAGCTCCCAGACACAGTGAAGATATTGAACGCACCCTTCTCCTTTGCTAAAGGCCCGGGTACGAGCAAGACCCCATTGCAAAGAGAGATACAACAAAAATCCAGCATTCACAAGCCCATTGGCACGAGCACCTGTAGCAAACCCCAGCAGAAGACAAGCTCCTATTGTGAATCTTTTCTCCAGTAACCAAAGGCCTGAGAAGGTGAGAGCTGCAAAGAGAGTCTCTGAATAGCCAGCAACCATAAAAACATTAGCTGGTGTCAGACAGTACATTAAGACTGCAACAAGGGCAAGTTTTCTGTTCTGCACCACCAAACGACTCAGTTTGTATAGTGCCACGGCACTTATGACAAAAATAATACTATTCCCTATAGCCACAGCTAAAACTAATCGGCCATGCATTGTGAGAAATCCACACATAGGCCATAGAGCCGTGGCTGCCAGTAATCTCAGGATGAGTGGAAACAGAGGAAAGAATGCAAAATTGTGCTCATATAAGTATCCACGTTCTGCAATGAATATGAAATGCTCTGCATCCCAGTGACTAAGGCCGCCAAATAATGCGTCGATGACAGGGTCAAGCAGGAGAGGGGTCTCTGATCGCGGAGGGCTAAATGCATCTGCCACATGGTCTGGAATCACTGCATTCAGTACAGCCTGTAAAAGGGGACAAAATAAACAAACAGCCATTTTTCTTATGCCCAGTTCTGCTATAGGTGTCACTCTAATCTCAATTTCACAAAAAAAAAGAAAAAAAGAAAACGCTTAGTTTATGGAGCTTTAAGTCATTGTACAATGATTGTAATAAAGGAAGACATCATGCAGAATACAAGTAACGTTACAAACTCCTAATTTTATTTTTGTCTATTTCAGTCGTTCATGTCAGCTGCTTACCTGTAAAAATAAGGAAAGCAGTCGCGTGAACGATGCAAACTGTACAACTGTCCACACGTCTTGATTTACACAATTGTTTGAAGGTGACATGTTTTACAGAAACTTTCATCAACGAAAACGGAACATTTCCCTCACTGAAAATTAATAATCATCAAATTAGGCTCAGTAAATGAGCAGATACGATAAGCGAGGCATCCTTAAACCAAAAGGAGCAAAAAAAGGCATTATTCTTTTTTCCCCCCATTGAGTTTGTAAAGACAGCAAAAACATCGCTGTCGCATTCGAATAACAAAACAAAGTAGATTGTATTCACGTTTTCAAATTCGTCACATAAAGCCACTAAATGGAGCGATAGAAGTAACGACACACACTTCCGTCATTGTCTTATGTCAAAATAAAAGTCCCATTATCCTAACCAATACTATAGACCTGCTTTATATAAACCATTTATATTATATTACTTATCTTGCCCTAGCAGTGAATACCTTCAAAATAGTTAGCTATTCAATTATTGTCCAACTGCATTAACGCAGAAAACATTTATATTTTGCTTCAGCTTTTCATGGACTCACTCGCAACTATTTTCATTCCTTTCAACTGATACTATGAAACACTAGTATTTGAATAATATTGAATCTTGCTCATTAAACTAATTTGTAATGTACAAAGCAATGTACAAAAAAACATTTAAACTTTGATTTGATTTAACCTTCCATTCATAATCACATTCTAGGATAAATGGGCTGTACTTTATTGAATAAAATAAAACATCTAAATGAAAATAATCACAAACATCTTACCAAGATTTAATGTACATTTATTCTTACCACGTGGAACATATAGTATAAAGATTTCATAGTGAATAAATGATATTCATTGAGCCAAAAAGGGGAAAAAACAAGAAATTTACATTAAGCTACATAGTCTGAAATACAAATATGCAGAATTCATATCACTGGAGAAAAAAATATCTCAACTGTGTTCTTCATCTAGAGTTATTTTGTTGTACCAGGAGACGAAATTAAAATATCCCAGTTGTTTGCTGCACTATAGAGGAACCGTGGAGGCCAAAAGATGGTTCAGTTTATATACCTAGGGATTTTGATGCAATTAACCCAACTTAAGTGTCCGCTCTTATTCTTCAAGGATAAAAAGGGATAAGAAGCAAGAGTGTGTGAAAGAGAGAGAGAGAGAGAGAGAGAGAGAGAGAGAGAGAGAGAGAGAGAGAGAGAGAGAGAGAGAAAAGGAGGTGTAAATGTACAACATCTTATATACAGTACAGCCTTGGCTGCATTTTAAGTTGAAAACCAGTCCTAGGAGGTGATTTCTTTATAGGGGTCAATTCATACAATCAAGGGTTAAAGAGAAGAGGTCAGGGTGTTGTACGTCCTTGATACTTTGGGGGTTATTCTCCTCGCCAGCAAACTAATGGTTTAAAAACGGTTTAAAAACGGAGCTGACTGAGTCAACATTTTCCCCATGTGGAACAGTGCAGTACGTTTGCAGTATGTTTACAGTTGTGGAGTAATGTACAGAAAATGATAACTCATTTCTGCTGTACACGCATCCAGAAAGTTTGACCGTGTAGCATCAAAATACAACCACCAAACAATGAAGAGTCTACCTGTTAATGTGAACAAGATCTGTGTATTATTTGCACCCTCTGGGGGAGAACAAAAGAACAATTAACCCCAAAACTCACTGTAAACAAGACAGCAACTTTGGTAAATAGTTTGTTTTTTCAAGCTATTTATTTTATTCATTTATTTATTTTATTATAAAAAGTTATTTCACCTCAGACAAGGACACAAAAGTTGGGGTCCCTGTCCATGTCATCTAGTTGGCATCAGTGTTACAGATTGTGTCAGTGTGTTGAGGCTCTGGTTCATGAACCACAGCAAATTCGTGACAACCTTCCCAAAGTGAGACGCGGAGAAAAGGGGGATCAGTGGGTGTAATATGAAAGGGCTTGCATAAATTAAAAAAAAACAAAAACAAGAAACAGTCAATTTTCTCTGCTTTCAATCCCCACTCGCAAATGGGGAGGACAGGCAAGGGGGAAGTACGAAAACCAGAGAAGGTGGAGCCATAGCTCCGCACAGCTGTCATGACTGGCCTATCAAAAAGAGTACATCACAGATGACATGGGACACCAATGAGTTCATGAGTGGGGAGACAGAAAGGTCCAGTAGCCGCGATTCATAGAGCGTAAACTCAGAGTGGTTCTCCTCCACCTTAGCGAGGGCAAGCAGAGCCCGAGCAGCCCGCCGCATCATGTCCACACTTGTTGGCTCAAAGTGTGACCCCTGCATGTGCAGTAAGGAACCTTGGCTCTGCTGGAACTGTGTAGCCGCTAAGCTGTCCTCCAAAAAACCCAACAGATTCCCTACACTGGCCTTCTGTACCGCAATGGCACGGGCCGCCAGGCTGTCACCCTGTGCAAGATTGGCCAGCAGCACGACCGCCATCTCCCGACAAACAGGCACCTTTCGCTCTCCAACTAGACGCACAAGGTTCCCAAAGAGCTTCTCTAATCTACTAAAAGGTGGCGTTGCCAGAATTAGGTCCACATTGTTGTCCTGAATGCTGAGCTTACAGAGGGTCTCCAGGACTAGTCTCTGGGGGGACAAGGCGCCATTAAGCCCGAGACTAGGGAAGGGGTCTTGGGCTTCGGCTGAAGGACAAACTGCCCAATGTAGCAAGCCATCCAGCAGAGGCAGGCAGATGCTCTCAGTGTAGACTGAGAAGTCAAGCTGGCCTGAGATGTTGGCAAGAGTGACTAAGCAATTTTCCCGCAGTAGCTCCAGACAGTCCCACCACCATTCGTCTTTCTTGCTACCAAGACTCTCATCCACCTCTTCTTCTTTTTCGTAGGTTAAAGGCGCCTGCTTTCGCTCTGGATGCAGATGGTGGAGAAGCAACAGGCGGCCCAGCAATAGCAACAGCCCTGGGTGCTTGGACATCTCAGAGTCATTGCCCGGGATGAACGAGAGACTGCGGACGATGTTGGAGACACAAAGGCAGCGACGGGCAAGGGAATCTTGCCAGTCTGAGAGTGTGACAAGAGGAGCTTCATCCTTGCTGTGTGGCTCATCTTCTAAAATGGCAATGCAGCGCTGACCCTGTAATGGTGGGCTTGGAGGTGCTGGCCTAATGTATTCTGGAGTTGTCGCCTCTGACAATTTTTTTTCTTGATCTTTCTCTAGGTGTGATGTCCCCTCAGAGGCAGTTTCTAAGCAGTCAGCAGGTCTGTCCTCCCTCAAATCTGAAATTCCGTTGGTCACTTTCTCAGTTGATGACTCAGGAGAGGCTGTCGGATGACTCTGGAGAGACTGCCGGTCCACCTCTTTTCGGTGCTCTTCACTGGATGAGGGCAGTGAAGGTGCCTGGCTGTCCTTCTGAGCTCCTCTCTTCCTGTCTGGGACCTGGGCAGGTAGATGCTTCCGTTGGTGCAAAAGGTCCATCTTGCTTTCAAAGTGGGTCTGGATGTGTTCTGTTGTATCACCTCCACCGATACTCCAGTGCAGAAGGCCACTGTCAAATTCCTGCAATCGGCCAAGCTTATTAGAGTAGTCCACCACAAATGGATCCTTCTTTCGCACAATCTTCAAGGGAAGCTTATCAAACTTGCTAGCCTGTTTAGGCTTCTCTTGAGCCACAGCCAACTCGAGACAAGGTGGTTCTGAAGTCTTGGGTTCTGCAGATGACTCCACTTCAATCCCATGGCAATCTTCTTTCTTCACAGAGTCATCAAGCATTCTTGGATTTTCTTCTTGTTTTATCTGGAGTGGTGCTGAATGTTGTTCTTGATGTTTTAACCTGTGCATTTCCTCTCCTTCATCTTCCTCCTCCGTTTCTCCATCTTCCTCCATGCCCTCCACCAATACCTCGTCATCCACAGTGTCTTCATCTTTTTTTAGCACGCTGGGATCCAACAGAGCTCTTTGTCCTGGATTACCAACTTCATATTCCCTCAGAATCCCAAAGATCTCAATGAGACAACGGCGGAAATACTCAACGATTAATTCCAGGAAACCAGGGAGCTACAAAAGAAGACATTAATATGTTATTTAGGATGAAACCTTAAGTAATGGAAAATATTTTTGTCCTTTCCCCAAACCAACTCACCTGTATAAGGTTGAAATTCGAAATACTGTTGTCATCATATAACAAGATGTTGATGGTGTCTAAAGCCCATGTGCTCTCTGCCAATAGTCCTGATTTAAGGGACATCATGACTCTCCATGCTTCTGGTGTGCCTACAAAAGTTGTATACAGTTATCTTTCCATATCTCACAGGTCTAAACCACATAAATGACCAAAATGTAATTTACTACAACAAATAATGAACTCTTACCAATTTCTTTCATGGTAAGACGCCTGCGCGATTTGAGAACTGGCGGTGTAGCCTCAATTGATCCTGGAGGGAAGGATAGGTCTCTTCTCATCATTGGTGGCTGTACTGAGGGAGGTACAATGTGAGATGCAGGGACTGGAGGTCCCACCTTCTGCATTTTGATATTGCTGGGCATGTAGGGTGATTTGCTGGGGGAAGTCCTACTTTCCATGGGGCGAGGCATGGGCGTGGGGCTTGACACCTGTGGAATGTGATTTTGCATGGTTTGAGGAGACTGGTAGTTGGACTGCAAGGGTCTGCTCATTGGTGGACCTGCGCTACCAGGACCATATGGGGGCTGTCGTGGCCCAGGCCACTGCCCATCATGATTCATGCGTGGTTCAGACGACATCATGTCTTCAGATCGGTTCATTGTATGGTAGCCAGGTCCCTGGCCAGGACCAGCAGGTGGTCCTTGACGGTTAGGGTAACTGTAGCCCATATCACCTCGGCCTGGCCACATGCCAGCTTGAGGACCATCAGGACCAGACTGCATTGGACTGCCCATCATTTGAGGTGGCATGGAACCCTGGGAGTTTGGGCCTGTCCCTGCTTGCATCCGATCTCTTACAAAAGGGAAAGTGAACTGATTCTGAGGACCGGGTGGACGGCGCTCTGAACCAGGGTAAGAACTGTTATACTGGTTAAACATTTCCTGCTGACCACTTGAGGGACCACTAGGGGGAGCCTGTGGTGGTGGCTGTGGCTGCTGAGTATTGTATGGCCCACTGAACATCTCACCATCATGATGCCGTTTAGCTGGTGGGTAGCTGCCATCACCAGGCCTTTTGTAGTTCTAAATGCAAACAAATTATATAAAATACATGTCAAGGCTTTTAGTAACATTTATTCATTATACTAACGTCAAATAGAAAAATATCAACTCAATCTATTAACTGCTTTCCTACCAATTGTTGTTGCGGGTACATTCCAGGCTGCTGATTCGGATAGGAACCACCAGGAGGCGCACCCTGCCCAGGATACTGATTACTATAGGAATCATGTCTGCACAAGCACCATACGTAAGAGAAATCAGTATAAAAGATATAGCACATATACAAATACAATCTCCATAAAAACAAATGGAGTAGTCAACTGACCGCTGCTGCTGAGGAGGGTAACGATTTGGTGAGTACATCCCAGATTCAGCATTGGAAGGCATTATATTTGGCTGTGGCACTCCAGGCCCCATGCTGCCATCTGTGCCCATCCCTGACTCTGGTCTACGCAATGCAGGAGAGGTTAGAGTTTATTGCATCATTTACAAGACACCAAAAAAAAGGATGAGTTTATATACAAAAAGTAAAGATTTAGTATACCTTCTGTCATAGCCGGGGCCATATGGATACTGGTGCCGCTGGCCCATAGGTATGTTTCCCATAGGGCCTTGTGGTCCCCTGTTGCACTGATCACCGAGACTGCTGTTGGGACCCTGTCCACTAGACATGAACTGTTCTCCAACTAGGACCACAAGCACACAGCTCATTACACCATGTAACTAGAATGCCTCGTGACACTATTATAAAATATGAACTGATATACAAGGTGTACAGGACAAATTATGTTACAGAAATACAACAAACAACACAAACCTTTACGCATACCACTAAAGTGGTCTTTATTGGTTTCATAGGGTCCCATGCGAACAGGCATTTCCGGGGTGCTCATGCCTGACTGGTAGCCAGAGTTTGGGGTCATAGTACTTCTCCGTGAGAAGTCGCTATCAGCAAATGGATCTTGCAAGTTCACACTGCTCCTAAGAAACAGGGCAGGTAAGAAGCGGTTCACAGTCCAATGACACAGGCAGTAGCACAAGACAAACAAACAAACAAAACTCACCTGCCACTTGGCATTGGGGGCATCTGGCTGTGTGGGGTGGAGGCAGGAGTAGGGGGCTTCAAGTCTCCGCTTTCCGCCATGGAGCTGCTGGTGGACTGTGGTGTCTGGGGCCCCTGGAGAGAACCAGATCCAGCTGTGCCATGCAACAAAAAAGGAGAGAAGTTTTGGAACATTATAATTCTATGTTCTCAATTTATATGCAAATATCAAATTCTTGGGCGGGATAGTGTAAAAAAATGCTCCCGTTTCGTTAAGGATTTTTCTCATAATGCGGAAAAATGCTCAGAATCTAATGTTGTAGACCCATACTTTCCAATCTGCAATCATATTTCATGACGCTTTAAAGGTATAATTTATGACTTCTGCAAACGGTCATTAGTGATAATGCTTAAATACATTTGCTTAAAGAGCTTGAATTACACCAGCAATATTAATTGATGAACTTATAATGGTCCTGCTTCAATAACAGTAATTTTTTTCAACTATAAAATATTGAGCAAAACCTTTTTTATACCTTCCTTTCTTCATTTTGGAATAGGAGTTTTGTTGCAGAAGTTTAATCGTTAAGATTTACCTGTACTTGCTTCAATACATGGCATGAGAAAAATCCAAGTCACCAGCACTCACCTGGGGAGGGAGGCTGAATTTTGGCCTGGTTCTTTTTGCTATCTCCAGACATAATTTCAGGTGGTGGGTCCTCTCCACGCTCAATCTTACATTCAAAAGCATACAGACATTGGATGTACTGCTTTTTCAGGGAG
This sequence comes from Semotilus atromaculatus, assembly GCA_031834385.1. Classification (NCBI taxonomy): domain Eukaryota; kingdom Metazoa; phylum Chordata; class Actinopteri; order Cypriniformes; family Leuciscidae; genus Semotilus; species Semotilus atromaculatus. The sequence goes on along the minus strand of JAULUF010000019.1, from coordinate 6,471,649 downwards.
CTGGCGGCACTGCTGGAGGTCCCCACATTCAGATTTGTGGCCAGCTCCCTCCATTTTTTGTTCTTATTAACCTGCAATTACAAGGATACCAAAGCATATAAGCAAACACCCTTGAGAGGAAATGAGTTGAGACCTTCAACATAATCAAAATGTGTATGGACAAGCTGTATATACCTGTGTAAGGCCTCCAATCTCCTTGACGGACATGTAGAGGCGGAAGAGATCAAGGGGCTTACGTCCCACAGCTGGCAGGTTACTCATGCCCATGGCTTTTTCCTCTATGAAAGCCAAGTAACGGTCTACCCACATCTTTCTTTCTGGCTCTGGGCCTAGCTCATACAACCGAGTGATCTTCTCATTGGTTGTTGTGGAGGAACTTGACTTCTAGAAAGAAGCAGTTCATATGGAAGGAATTACACATGAGGTGCAACAAAGGATGACTGATTTCTGCTGTAAAGGCGTTATACTTTCATCTAAATGTTAAGCAAACCTTGGATTTTGATTCTGTCTTGGGTGTACCCTCAACTTTGTTATTTATTTTTTGGGCTTGGTTAAGTTTCCCATCCATAGCAAAATCTGGACCAGGGGACATGCCTAGGAGAGAAACATATATGTTAACCATGATTTTAACCTGGCACAAGATTTGAATTTACAATTGAAGTACTTTAATTTCTGCTAGGTTATGTAGTATACAAAAAAATAAACTTATCATCTTACCACTGGTGTTGTTAGACATGTTACCACCCATGGGGTAGGGAGAACCCTGAGTGTTCATCATCCCAGGCATGTTGTTCATAGAGGAGCCATATGGAGGTCCTGAGCCCATCATACCAGGACCAGGAGACATATTGGTGTAACCTGGTAGTCTGTGAGGCAAAACGCAACATTTCAATTCAAATAGACTCATACCACCAGTTTGTATAAAACTGGAGAAAAGGCTAACAAATCAGACATTTAAAACATAACGGTACATGTTTTCATCCCAAACCGTCGCGGTTCGGTGCACAGTCAGTTGACCAATACAGTCATAGGCGATCCACACTCCAATTCAGAAGGGGGCACGTGCAGTAGGTGTAACGTTGTTTGCTAACCGCCAGAAGAGACGATCTATGCACCAACCCAAAACAAGAGTTCAGATGCCAAAGAAGAGCTTGCTAGTTGCCTATGCGTGGAGGTTTTTCTTTTTTTTTTTTGACACGTTCCACTAATTTCATGGAAAGGAAACCGGGGCAACATAAAGCGACATCCTGTTTGCTTGCTTTATTTTACAAATGCACAATGTTTTGTTGTGTTTTATTGCGAGTGTACACACACAAAAAAAACTTGAGTATTTTAAGTTTTTTCTGCTGTTATAATGAGACAAAATAATTTGACACTGTGCCCATAATATTTAACTTTGTGCATCCACCATTGTCATCGCTTGTTAATGAACTCTCATGAAGAAAGAAAACTAATCTCTGCACAAGTTTTATTTTTCACTATTCTATTTATTTTGTACTTTTATAACACAAGAGATGCTTTACAGTTTTGTAGCTGATTGTGACTTTTTGTTTTTTTATCAGACATACAAAGAAATATAACCCATGCAAAAGTGCATTCTGTTTACTGCTCAGTACTTAAAGTACTAAAAAATCAGTTTTTTAAATGTGGTTTAAATGTCTATGTGGTGTTTTTAATATGCTTTCAGACAAACCATGTACAAATTCATAAGTCAACATCATTGCTGAGTATTTCCTCAAAAATGCTTAAAAACGCAGTTTGAAATCGCTGGTGTTTATTAAGTCACAAACTACTTTGTCGCCAATCACGACAACATATGGGCGGGGCTATATCATTAACTATGCTGCATAGCAGGGGAGTCTCAAGAGAAGCCAGGTTATCCCAATATATTTTTGTTGATTTTAAAAATGTGGGTACTTTTAGCAATATAGTTTGTGAATTATGTATATTACGATGTTATGATGAACTATATGCCTTTCTCCACTGACGTTCTAAGTTGTTCAAAGCGTTTCTATTTTTAGAAAGCAGCTGCCCGGCTCTGAGATGGCGAAAGGGAACATGGTTTGTGTAATATTAGGAACACATTATTAGCTTGTTTGATAAGGTAGTAGTCAAGCAAAAGGCTAATTAAATGAATTACCATAATGTGTCCGGCTTTGTAAAGGGTCATACCATTGTGCAGCTTTTACTATAGTAAGTTGAGTAAAGTTACGAGTAAAGCGAGTGGATCTCTGAGCTTGTGTGAGTGAGTGGAGGCAGGGCTAATTTGCATATTCATGGTTCCGCATATACTAAATGAAACAAGGGTGTAGTTACATTCAAGCTATTTAAAGGCATGAAGAATCTTTTTCTAACCCACTGGAATAAAAACATTTAAATATGTCATTCTGGTGATCAAAGATGAGTTAAGGGATACAATTATTGAAAATTTTGACACACTAAAGGAGGCTACCTCAGGGGGGACTAAATGCCACTAGGTGGAAAAAAACTGTAATTTGTTTGCACTACTGTCTGTTCAAAATGAATGAAAAAAACCCTAGCATTGGGGATTTGTTGCTTTTTCCTGTTGTACCGAACTCGTATCAAACCGTGACCTCAAAACCGAGGTACGTACCGAATTGTGATTTCCATGTACCGTTACACACCTAGTACTTAATGATATTGTGAAACTTCAGTTGTATTTCAGTTCTTGCGTACCTGTTGTGTATCGAGTTGGAAGGTCCGTGCTGCATTGCTGCAGCCTCCTGCGGCTTTCTGTTGAGGCCTGGAGGTGGGCACATCCCGGTTCCCACTTGAGGGGGTATGTTGCCCATATTAGGCCCCATACTGGGACTCATGTTGGGACCCATGTTGGGGCCAATGTTGGGGCCAAAGGGGCGTGCACCCATCTGGCCATGAGGCATCCTCCCAGAAGCCATGCCAGCAAACAGTGGCCCTCCTCCTTGCCCAGACATGGGATTCAAGGATCCGCCCATGCCAGGACCTGGGTAATTGGCATTAGGCATGCCACTGTAACCAGGCTGCCTGGGGTAACCTGAAGAGGAAGATGGGAAGTTATAAACAATGCTATATAAATAATAGTTTTACAGTGACAGTAAAGCCAGTTAAGTTCCTCAACACAGCACATTGCTTATGCCATCTTTTTGTAGAGAAAAATGTATATATTTAATAAGAAATCTAATCCAGGGTTACATTTTCTGCAATGAAACAAAAAGTTTGAAAACCACAATAACAGAATTAGCAGTTTGGTCAATTAAAAGTCAGCATTGGCCACATGTGGTGGGGTCTGGAAGCCTCATTGGTGGACTTCCAGGCCCTTGAGTGCTTTAGCAGCATGTAGCTCTGCTGTAACCCAGTCACTGTAGCAGCTCAACTGACGTGAGCCATGCTACGTCAACTCCCTTTTTTCACTAATGCTAAAAATAACCACACTGTGATCCACTGGTCGCACAAAGAGAAAAAGAGGGAGAGTGAGAAGGATTTGGAGGGACAGCAAGAAGAGAAATAAAGACAACGACTAAAATAAAAGTCCAATATCTGCACCTCCACTACAATCACTTCTCTTAACATAAGACCCTTTTTAAAATGCGCATTTTTCTTAATTTTTTTTAGACAGTGTGAAATGTTTAGCACTATGCCACATACCTTGTGGTCCATATTGACCACCCTGAGGCCCATAGTTTGCCACAGAGTTGTTCTGCTGATAAGGAACCATTCCAGCATGCACCTGGCCTCCAGATGACTGACGAGGAGACAAAGCAGAGCTAGACTGTGGAGACCCATAGGGTGCCATCTGAGGGTTTCTCTGCATATATCCTGTGCAGACAACAAGATCGATGCATCGATACAATGCATAAAAAGTGAACATGAAGATGGAAAACGAGTCCTGTCATTGTAAAGTAGGGCTAATACAGACTGAGCTACCTCTCTCTTGGCCCATGCCAGGTTGATTCATCGAAGAGTGCATGATCCCATCAGACTGTCCACTTGAAGGGCGGGGAGGCATCTGGTTCCCTACAAATAAGAAATGTGCAAATTGTGGTAAAAAAAAAAAGAAAGAAGGAAAAAACACATTCTATATCTTTGAAATCAAGACCAAAATATTTTGTGTGACATTGTGTTTTAAATGTAAACATTTTTGGTTCTGAAAAACAGATTGCAAATGGAACTACACAAATACATTTTATATTTAATTTTGGTAAATATTCCAAATCCTCTGCATGATGACTCAAGGTGGTATTAACACATTTTAGGATTTCTAAATAATTTCAAGTTTACTGAATCTACCTGGCATCGTGGCTGGAGACAGAGGCCCAGAGCGAGATGCTGAGGCGCTGGCAGGCGAGCCCACCGGGGGAGAAGTGTGGGGGGAGAAGGGTGACTGTGCTGGATTGCTCTGTTCTCCTTGACTGCTAGATACTCCAGATGTGCTGACTCCAGGACTCAGAGCGCCCTCCGTACCAGTAGGTAGGTCATCGATAGAACCGGATAGGTCCTAAGCAAATAAAACCGTTAAGGTCAGAAAATCAGAAACTAAAGCATAAATGATCTGTTGTTACTTCTGTTACATATTGTGATGTACATCTGAGTAAAACAGATTATTGAAAAAGAAAAAAGAAAAGTAGTGTGGGGACTTGGTTCTGTCAAATGTTCTGTTTTTGATTGGATGGAGGCAGAATGCAAGCTTGCCGTCGATCGTAAGAAAGGGGCGGGATTAAGAGCACTAAATGATTGGAGAAGTCTGGCATGTGTCACCAGAGAGAGGTCTATCATTTCATTGGAAGATCAAGTTATGATATTTAACCAAAAAAAACAAAACATGCATAGATGAATCTCCTTCACAGTAAGATCAATGACATGCATTTATAAAATGTATATGGTCAATTTCCATTTCATGCCAACGGGTGGTGATGGCGCAGTGGATAAGACACATGCCTTTGGTGTGAGAGACCCGGGTTCGAATCCACTGTGAGTCACCAATGTGTCCCTGAGCAAGACACTTAACCCCTAGTTGCTCCAGAGGCGTGCGACCTCTGACATGTATAGCAATTGTAAGTCGCTTTGGATAAAAGCGTCAGCTAAATGAATAAATGTAAATGTAAACTTCAAAATCACTAATTATTTTAATTCCAAGACAAGACAAAATGTAAGAGTACAACAAACGAACAAAACAGACTCTGATAGGACTTCAAAATTGAAGCTGTCAGCTGACTCAAACAATTCTTCACATCATTATCCTTCAGCTTTCACAGATTTTTAAAGAATAATGGCAAAAAAATAAATCCACATTCAGAAGCGCAAGAACATCTTGGAGCCTCTGGATAAGTTTTGTTGCTTAATTGTTAGGACCAGGCAAGATATAGTACATACACTGTACTGAAAATTAGCCCAAGGACTCACAAAAATAATCTTAAATCAGCAGCACAATAGCCAGTTTAATTGTACAACAAAACTTTTCATCTTCTTTAGAATAAATCTCCCAGTGGCAGCTTCTTCCACTCTGCAACAATGAACTCTGGCACACATATTCTCTCTCTCTGGGACACACACACACACACACACACACACACACTCTCTCTCTCTCTCTCTCTCTCTCTCAAGTGGTCTAGTACACATACAATCACACAGCCACAGGCTGCTGGCCTTATTTATCTCATCTGGGAGAAAAAAAAAGAAAAAAAGAAAAAGTGAGATCACAGCGTCCCTGAGGTTGCCATGGCTACGGCGGTCGGCTGCACGTGTGCTGAGTCAGCGCAGCTGAGTGTCTCTCCATGTGTCCTTTTCAGACAGTCTCGCAGGTCATAACACACATTCAAATGCAATTATATCTCAGCGACAGAGAAGCAGAATTCAAAGGGAAAGTAGAAAAAAGAACCAATGGCATATATTTCTTGACAGACCACATTAAGTTCTCCATTTTAGTAACAATCTCAAAGGTCCTACCTAATCACTCCTGAGATAAAGGTGCAGCTGAGGCTGAATTATGTTCACATCTTCAAGCTAATTACCTTGAACTAAAAGTCAACATAAAATAAAACGCTTTTGACTAAAACAACTTGATTGGTGAATCCGTCAAATTCACAATGCATCTTTAAATGCGTCTGGACGCAGTCAACAGCCAGTGTGAAATGAAAGTGTCAGACTCACTGGTAGACTGGAGGGTCTGCCCTGCATGTCCTCTGTGCTGCTCTTCGATGCCAGAGGCGGGCCGGAGGTTGGAGCGCTGGACTGGGAGCTAAAAGACTCCTGGGAAATCTCCTGCTGGGGAAAAAGCCATCCCAGGTCAGTCGATATAGGTATTTAGGATTTAGGATGCATAAATGCTTTTGCTTACAGATATTATGGGTGCGTTTAGGTCAGTCTCAATGTTAATAATTAAAGTTTCTGTTTTTGTACTTAAGAACAACCAGTTACAATATTACTTTTATTTCCGTATAAGTCTGTGAATGCGGTGGCACCGAAATGAAATGCATTCCAGATTTTTAAATAAACGCAAAAGCAGTCATCCAATTCATCCAAACACACAAAGTTAATATTAAACATGCAATTCACATCCCATCTTTACATGGTAAATATACATAGTAAATAGGTTGACAAAACACCATTCAGTGTAGAAAGCATATGCATTTATACTTGTTACTTGGCAGATACATTGTCAACACTTTACAATAAGGTTACATTTGTTAATGCATTGTGTATAAACTAACAACAAGCAACCATTTTCATTTTTTTTTTACAGCATTTCTTAATCATTCTTAATTCATGTACGTTCATAATACATTATTATTAAAAAATATAGACTAAAATTCAAAGATTTTTTTTCCAACATTTTTTTTAAAGTAGTCTCATTTATGCTCACCAAGGCTGTATTTATCTAATTAAAAATAAAGTAAAAGCAGTAATATTGTGAAATATTTTTTACAATTTAAAATAACTGTTTTCTATTTTAATATTATAAAATGTAATTTATTTCTGTGATGAAAAAGCTGAAAACTGGAGTAATGGCTGCTGAAAATTCAGAGTCCTTTCATTTTCATCCACCACTTGGATAAAAAAGCAGAGAGCTTAAGTTACCTGAGGAGGAGGTGGAAATCGCTGATACGGTGATTGTTGTTGTTGTTGTTGTTGCTGCTGCTGCTGCTGCTGTTGTTGTGGGGGATTCTGGGAGTATGACGTGGACTGTCCCTGCGGCATCTGTCCGTGTCCCGCGGGCTGCTGAGAAGCAGGTGTGGGCGTCTGCGGTGATGGTGGTGGTGGTTGCGGCTGCTGCGGCTGCTGCTGGGGACCTTGGCCGGGCGGGTAGCTGGGCTGGGGCTGGGATGCAGGAGGGGCCTGGGAGCTCCCCTGCTGTGAGGGCTGGGACTGAGGCACCTGTTGCTGTGGATAGGGAGACTGGCTAGACTGGGATGCTGCTGAGGACTGAGAGTACGGGGACTGGGACTGGGACTGGGACTGGGACTGGGATGGGCCCGGCGAGGGGCCGGGCATTTGCCCTTGAGGCTGCTGGGGCATGTGGGGTTGTTGGTAAGGAGGGCCAGTCTGTGCATGCGGGCCAGATGACTGGGGTGCATGAGGTTGCTGTGAATAAGGTGCCTGACTTCCTGGTTGCCCAGGGGAAGGCTGGGGGTATGGCGACTGCTGCTGCCCGGAGTGAGGCCCCTGACCATGCTGGCCATAATAAGGCTGCTGCCCCTGCTGCACATAACCCCCTGGTCCCTGCTGTCCGTATGATGGCATCTGCGAAAACAAGTAGGATGGCACTAAAGATCATTACACTCATGGCATTTCCTACACTGATTTAAATCATGCGGGTAAATGGACAAAAAAGAAACTTCTTTTCACATTCAATAGACAAGGTTTCCACCTCTTTTGACAAATGAAATTGCAACACTGACACTTTTATTCCTGTTAATGACTGTAAAGCTGCTTTGAAGCAATCTGTACTGTATTAAGCACTATAAAAGTAAACTTGACTTGAATTTCCATGACTTTTACAGTCGTTCTTGATTAAAGGATTAAAAGATTTGAAATGCTACTTTAAAATAATGTTTGTTTTTTAAAATGTACAAATGTCATCAGTGAGGCCAAAAATGTCCTTAGATTTGATTGTAGCAAAACAGAGAATAGCTCAAAATGTTTTAACACACAGCATAGGAAAAATGGATATTTCCACATCAGAAATTTCCATGACTCTATCAGGCCTAGAAATCACAATTTTTAAATTCCCTGATATTGTTAATATGAGTTTAAATGGATAAATATCAACACAGGGATATAGTTTATTGCTAAAGTAAAAAGATCAAATTATAACAGGTTTTATTTATAACCTGTACATGAGCCCAACAACATTTTATCCTTCCTAAATAATAAGAAATTGATTAAAAAAAAATTAGCTTTTTTTTTTACCAGAAAGTATGACCTTGTCTGGCATCACATTTGTAATAATTTATTAAGGCTAGGAATGGCTAGAGATCCCATGTCCCACCTGAGATACCACCTGGGACAATATGCTACATATTGCTATTTTTGTTATGTTTTGTAACACCAAAAACCAGCCAAGAATTAAACCATTTTAATTCAAATTAAGAATATAATCATTCTTAATCTGTTCTTTTTCTCCTCACAAGAGCATGGATTCTGGGACATTTAGTTTGGTGCTGCTAAACTAACTTTAGAAGCTTAAAAATCTCGCAAAAGTACTAAAAAATTACATTGATACCAGTACATCGAAATCACAATTGAAGAACACTGCAAAACAATCCAGTATTTCCCCCAACAGCAATTTTTTATCCAAATGAGCGAGTGCATTGCGGTGTTACAAAATATGCATTATTAATTACAACATTTCCAGAATATTGTCATTTAATAACAGGAGTGCAGCACATAAAACAAAAAACAGTATCAATGAGGGGGGAACAGTATAAATGCCGTAACATACGCCAACCCTGAAAGCCAAGTCAAAGTGTGAACCCTTAAAACACTGAGAAAGAGCAATGACCTGTTGGCCGTACTGCATACGTCCTTGCATGCCCATAGGGTATCTCTGAGGGCCAGGGGGCCCATAGCCCTGGCCTGGGTAAGCAGGGCCCTGCTGGGGCCCTGAAGGAGGCCCTTGATGGGGCTGCTGGGAGTAAGGGCCACCTGACCCATATGGCTGACCGCGCATTTTCCCCATTTGATCCATGGAGCCTGGAGTCTGTGGAACGAGAGTGACAAAGAGGTTTTGAGCAAAGGAAACTCAGATAATGACAGAAAAGCATAAACTGAGTTTTACACAAAGACATCTACAAAAGCCTTCAAAAACTCAAGGACACATTTTCCAAAACCATAAAATCAAACTATTATACTGTGCTACTGCACTCCCACACTGGAGAATTTGATTTTAAAAAGCCAGGGTGGAAATGAAAGAATAGCAAGGACAGAATAAAAATGCAAGAAACCACAAAAGAAGGGAACAGCCAGAGGGGGAAACGATAGTGGAAAAAGGAGAAGGAAAATGAGAGACAGCAAATAACCCTCTGCTGCCGATTCCCACGGTTATTAACCTGACCGTTACCTTACTCAGCCTTAGTTAAGGAAGTCAACAGTGCTATATATAACTCATTTCAAATGGAGGGCAGTCTGCCGAATATTTAACACATCCCAGCTGTAGCTCTGCTTGAGCCGCGGCCAAGCCAGCTTTTCCTTTTTTCTGAAAAAGACGGCAATCTTGGCACCGAATGAATGACACAGGGCTTAATGACATGAGTGGAGAAGTCCAGCTTGACTTGCAATGAGATGAGTGCTGTTGCATAAAAGTCCAAAATGAGGGGTCATGTAAATATTGGAGTTGGAATAGCAGTCATGTTTTTGTAAACTAGCAAATACTGGGAACAAAACAACTGCACAAACATGGATGAACTAGGGCTGGGCAACATTTCGAGTTTATAGAATATATATTGATAGGCTACATCTTACAAATGACATTGGGTGAGACAATACAGTTGCAGTGGGGAAAGTGCATAATCCAATTTGTCCTAAACATGAGACATGCTTGATGTTAAGGGCTTCAAAATAACTAGGAAGATATAGTTAACGCAGCTTGCCCCATCAGATGCTCTGATGTGTTTGAGATGTTGTGTTTTCCTCAGTACGCAACTTACATTTCACAGGTACTTTCGTTTTTAGAGTGTAATGTTGTTACAATGTTAGAATGTGATGTGACTCTTTCCCCATAATATATAGCATAGCCAACATGTAGGGCTGCACGATTATGATTAAAATCATAGTTGTTGATTATTCCCTTGAAATTGTAATTGCGATTATTAATTACGATTATCACTATTCACCTTGAATGTTGTTTTGAATAGCTTTATACCAGTGGTTCTCAACTCGTTTGGCCTGATAAATAAAGAGTAGGCCTATGAGATTACATTATTAAATAGCAGTCCCAAACTAGTTTTTGTTAATACAGCCATCACAGTCATTTAAAAATATACAAAATAACCCAAAGTGAAAATAAATTGGCATTTTGGGGTTACGGAAACAGTTACCATGATGAATTGAACCGTTAATGAAACATGGAAACTGCTCCTGATGAATAGAATGAACATCATACCTGCATGCAAATCCTCCTCAGCTAACAGTAACGTGATTTATTGGTATTACTATTTTCCTTTTATTTTGTGACTTACTAATTTACAACATAACCACATTGCATGCTTGTAGTTTCTTTTGCGCTTTATAGACCACAGTGAAGCGATATAGCTACAGCGCGCACCTCTTAAGCAAGCAGAATAATGTAAGTGAAGTTTTTTGTAATCGTGGCATCCGTAATCGCGGTTAGAAATTCGATTAATTGTGCAGCCCTACATGGTTACATTAAATAGTTTTTCATAGAATTCAATACGAACATCATTTGTAGGACATTGTGCAGGATATGAAATCTTTTTTTTATATATACAAAATTTATCCAAACAGAAAGAGAAAATACTGAGATATATAGCCTACTGTATATCACTATTCAGCAAAAATGTAAAATACAGAGATATGAACTTTTAGCCCAGCCCTAGGATGAACAACAAAATACAGCCAGTTTCCAACATCCATAACTGCTGAATGCAGAACATGGAAGTACGTTATAATAATCTGACTGATTCAAACATCACTGCCTGTCCCTAACACTTTTAACGCTGAACTTAATTTCCCACAAGCAATGACAATTTTATTGCATGTACATGCACTCATATTCATAGTATTATATTGTATTCGTTTTACTACATGTGTATTTAACATTTTTTAAATAATAACAAGTGAATGTTAATTTAATTAATAACATCATTATTAGGGGTGGGAAAAAAAATCGATATTGCAATATATTGTTGCACTCTCTGTCGCAATAAATAATCGATACACTAACGCCCAATATCGATATTTTATTACAACACAAAATGATTAATTTACCCGTTGTCAAAGTCACTGTCACTACCCAATATCTACCATTCTGTTTGCGGGGGGCGCTGTTCGAGTAAATAGGGGTAAAGTGGCGCAAACAGCGGCCGGTGAAGAACACAAGTTAACTAACAACAACAGAGAATTGCAGAAAAAAAGAGAAGCGAGAAGAATGGCGGTAAACAATAAAAAACTAATCAAAGACCCACCCGCTAGTTTCCACTCAAAGTGGACACTTCGGGTTTTACGAGCAGAGAGAGCGCAACGGCCGCGCGCGCGCACTCTCACGTCTTCAAACAACACGAGGACACTTGCTCTCTCCCTCGCGCATATTAATCAAGATCAATTGACATGATAGTAAAAGGTCGGAAGACCGCAGTTTCACGTGGAGCATTTGGAGATTTTTAGAGATTAGAGACTCGCCTAAACTCAATGAACAACATCTTAACACTAAATTATAAAAGCCTGTCTCATATAGACAACTGTCTGTGTCTCAAATACAAGCCGGTGCAGTTTGACGATTTGGGAAAATAAAAACCCGGGAAGTTTTACGGTATATTAATTCTCAATATGTACACATGCATTATTAATCTTGTGCCTAACATAATGAAAACGGCTTTTCCCCTCACAATGACAGTAAACTAATTATTACATGAGTCACGTTGCATAGGCTATTTTCAGTTCAAAATGGCGAAATTAGACTAAAGTATATTCGTGTGCCTGATTATTTTTGTGCCTGATTATTTCATTATTCCTTCTTTTTCTTTTCAGTCACATATAGCGTGATATATCGTTAATGAAATTTCTTCCAATATATTGAATATCGTAGATATCGAGAATCGTGATATTATCATATCGTGGACCACATATCGCCACAGAATTGAATCGTGAGGTACCTGTATCGTCCCACCCCTAATCATTATGACTTAACATTAGTGGTCCACAATCCTGTTCTCTTCCAGGGGAAAATAAATGCCTTGTTGCATTCACTTACTCACACTTCAACAAACTCAATCACATCAGACTGTTTTATCATAATTCTCCCTGTACATTAACAAAAAAAAACAATCAGAGGCATGAAATATTAAGCATACATTCATCCATATCGAAAGCAGCCAAATAAATACACCTCAACCAACACAATAATTGATATCTAAATATAGTATGAAAAACAGTTCAAAGTTTGGGGGTAAATTAAGATCCGTTTTATTCAGCAAGGATGCATTAAATTGTTTAAGAGTGACAGTAAAAGTCATGTATAATTTTATAAAAGATTTCTAAATGCTAAATTATGTTCTGGTTTCCACAAAAATATTAAGCAGCACAATTGGTTTCAACATTGATAAGAAATTTTTATCAAGCACCAAATAAGCATTTTAGAATAATTTCTGAAGGATCATGTGACTGAAGACTGGAGTAATGATGCTGAAAATTCAACTTTGCCTTTACAGAAATAAAGTACATAAAATAAATGAAAATAGGTGATCAAATAAATGGTGAGCATCTTAGTTACCCCAAACCTTTGAAAACAGTATACCATATTACACCATGTAAATCATATGGCTGTGTGATAGATTGAATATAAACAATAATAAAATTAAGCAAATGTATGTATATGGTGATGATTTTAATTAGCTTTTTAATTGGCCATTAAGTTTCCTAAAGAGTAGAGTCAAAACAGATTCATGATCACCTTTTAACACCAAGGATGAAAGTTATGAAAAAGATTTTTAAAAAGTCTCTGAACTTTAAATGTATGCATAACAAAAAACAAAACAAAAAGTCATCAAATGGCTGAACAAAATAATAATAATAATAATAATAATAAATATATATATATATATATATATATCTCTCATCAAGATATACCAAGATAGGTTTAGCTATAATTGCCCAGATCCTGTCATACATTATGTTTTTAAAATTTCAACATAGCCTATCTTGAATCATGCTGCTGGTATGATTATGACACTATATTAAGCATCATCAGGTGATTGATAATTATTACGATAATAAAATATACTCAGGTCCATTTGGCAACAGATCAATCATTGTAATATTAATATATTATTATATACATAAATATATAACAATTATATTTTAGCTTCTGTTTAGAAGATAGGTGAGCATCAGAACTGTAATGCACCATAAATGTAGTTGCACACATTCAAATTACATTTGAATCTCACACTGATACCACAAAGCCCTTCTTTTCATCTTTGTATCCGATGACCCAGAACATAAAAACAAACACTGATTTGGGTTTCACAAAGTCAAATGACCATGTATGCATATGCTGACAATAAAGTGCTACTGTGACAAATCTGAATGCACATGTTCATATAAAGTGTTAAATGTCTGATGGAAGCAAAACTAGGAAACAAATTGACAACAGTAAAATTCAGTGAACACTTTTAAATGACCCTTTGTTTAATCTTATTTTAATTTTGTTTTTAAACACTAATTTTTTCTAGTGAATTCAAGTCATATTTTGTAAAAATTAATGGCACAATCTGCTTGTTCTTCACAGATGACCACTGACTCAGACATGACCAAAGCTTAAACATCACTGAATGACACAACATGAAAAATAAATAGACAAGAAATTACACTGTTGTCCTATCAAATTTGGACCAGTGAAACCTCATCTAGGATGCATGTCTAACATCTAAGAGGCTTGTTTTGAATTTAGCTTCAGTTCAAACCTTGAAAGTGTGAAATTACTGAGGGCAAGCTGCTCTTGACAGTTTCCAGTGTCCTAAAATAAAATAAATAAAAGCAGCACATGGCTAATCTGCATAAGATAAAGTGAGGGCTCCCTTGGCAGGAGAGGCTGCTGGATGGACGCTGTGATTGGTCACGCGGGGATGGGGTGGACACTAGAAGACTTACAGATCGACTGACGCTGCAGTAAGCATAACTCTGTTTGAGATTCAATACGGACAGTATAGAGTCAGAGTTCAAAGCTAAAGCAAAATGAATCAAGCTAATATAAACAAGTTCTGTACAAAGTATAAATTACCTACACTAGCCTACTGTTCAAGTCAGTAAGATTTTATAATTAATGTTTTTAGTCTGTATTAAATTGATTAAAAGTGAGTGACAGTAAACACTTTAACATTGTTGCCAAAAAAATATTTCACATAAATGCTGCTCTATAAAAGAATACTAAAAAAAAAAGTAGCAGTTTCCACAAAAATATTAAGCAAAATAATAATTTGATAATTATAAGAAATGTTTCTTGAGCAGCAAATCAGCATATTAGAATGATTTCTGAAGAATTATGCCAAACTGAAGACAGTAATGATGCTGAAAATTCAGCTTTGCATCACAAGAATTAGTTACATAATACATATTAAAAGATATAATATTAGATCAAATAAAACATTTGTTTTAAATACCAACCCCAAACTTTTTGCATGAAATGTACGATCTGTTAGTGTGGTTGGCTGCTCACATCATAATGGTTTGAAAACTAATCAACAGATTTTTCACCACGATACCTGAAATATTTTTGGCCCATTTACAGATGCTGAGGAAAATGAGGGACAAACCATCAAACAGCTCATCTTTGGCAGTAACTTAAACTCACAGATCATACTTCACTTTGACAAGAACTTGTCTAATAAATTTATATTTTCCAAGAAAAACATGAGCAATCCCAATCTAGTTAACTTTTAAAAAGCAAGGATAATGCTCAGATTAAGGACATTCATAAAAAAGGGGGGAAAAGCCCATTGATTTTGGTATTTTTTTTCACAGGTTATACTTCACAATTACCATATTACTTCCGAATAATTTTCTTCAATTACGAAAATTAAGAAACTGAGCAAAAAGAAAAACGTGCAAATCACCAAGTTTCAACCTTCTTATCAGATGCACAGTTTGCAAAGCGACAAAAACTGAAGCACATGTAGCCTCAACTTAGTATTAGAAACTAAGTTAACTGTGGTAAACAGATGTAGTTCAACCTTGAAATTGCACTTAAAAGTGTTTGGACATATCCAAGACAAACAGTCATGATAGGGACCACATGAACAAGAATTTAGCATGCAGTGAATGACCAGACAGGAAATGGTGCACAGCATCATACTGTAAACAAATGGCATGAATTAAAGAGTTCAAAAAGGGTTTCTAGCTCAATATCTAACAGGCTAGAGAAATAAGACACAGGCTATTCAAGTGTATTCAATAATCAAAACTTCAAAACAGCACTAAAGCTTCTCAGTCGATGAGTGACAAAGTTTGAATTACAATTTTTGCTGTTACTGACATTCTAAAATCTTGGTCTGGCGCACCATCACACACAACAGATAGGCTACGAGCAACAATATTTGCAAAAATTTAAAATGAATTACTATTTATATTATCTTTTCCCATACATGTAATATTAATATACTATACTGTACTATACTGACACGAATCCTTCATATAAATGCAATTTATATGCATATTTTATACACGCATCATATAAGTTATAAAATATGAACTGACAGCATGCGGTTAAAAGTATCAGTGTCTGAATACAACCCTCGGTTATTAAATTAATAAAGTTCTACTTCCCAACATGTAGAATTCACCTTAAATGTGCGCATCACATTAATTTCACATGTACATTACATGACATGACTGAAAGAGTGAGGGAGGTGAGGAACATGAACTAATCAGCAAGTGTTTCATTGCATCATATGCAATTATAAATGGCCAAGAGCACAGGATGCAGAGCCAATCAGATCTCAGCGAGCATGTCAACCCAAGACCAACTGTCTCCTGCCTTTGACAGGAGGATTTTACCTCCACAATTCAAATCCCACTGCAAACTAATCTGCACTTACTCAAATCACTGGGCTTGTGTTTACAAGCTGCGCGCATAGAGACAGACATTCAGTTGGAGTCTACGCTTTAAAACTAAAGCTTTTCCTCGCCAAAATGTAGTAGTAGCGTCATTTTAAAGTGCGTTTAAATACATTTTAGTCCAAAAAACGGTTAATTAGTCTGTTTTTCTCGACCATAGAAGCGTGACACGCACGTATCGGTTTAAACAACACGGGTTTTTCCACATGAAATATCCGCTGATTTTATGTTAATAGCTCTCCTAATTAACATCAGAACTGACAAACAATACACCAATCGGATACATCTTACATATTAGGTAAATATACAGAATAACAACGCATATAAAACACAGAAAGGCCTAAGAGGGAAAAGCTAAATGCGTTTAAGCCTCCTTGATGGAGAAGTAGCTTGCGCTAAATAGGCATTTTCAAACGGAGATCTACCTTCAACTCTTCCAATAATAGCCAACCGTTTTCGACTCACAACACACGTCCAGCCACGAACCTAGTTGATTTTCGAAAGTTTCGTTATTTGAACTAAAAATAAAGAGTTAAATGATGAACTGCTATGGAAAACCAAGGAGGCAGCCATTTTATAGAGTCTCTTGCTTAGACAATAGCAAGCACAGTGCGTTTCAACCACTCAAATGACTTGAGCAAAGCCAGAGAGATGCAGTTTTACAAGGCATTAGGGTTGTAATTTTACCTGATTTCTACCCAGGGTCTGCCCAGTACTTCCAGGACTCATGGGTGGCGGGTGATGGGTCCTTTGTTGCCAACCCGGATGGCCCCCACCGTACTGCCCGCTGCTGCTGCCTATATCTGCTGGTCCCTTAACACCGTCCTGGCTGTTGAAGTCGCTCGGTGGGTAATTCGGGTAGCCCCGGCCACCGCTCGGGGAGGTGAGGAGCTGGTTGAGAGTCGGGGTGGATGTTGGCTGCGGGTTTCCCATGTTATACCGCTGATTGCTGTAAGATGCAGCCGCTGCTGGCTGCTGCTGTTGCTTGGCTGACTGCCCCCCTACCGCCTGAGCTTGAGGAGCGCTGCGCGGAGAGTTCATGCCGTAGCTCTGGCCCGGGTACGGGCTCCGGTTCCCGAACGGACTGTAGTTGTTGTACTGGTGGTTCGGGAAGCTGTGATCATGGGAGTTGGGTTGATACGAGTCCATCATGCTGCTCGACAGCGCGCCTGGCCCCGCTGCAGCTGCCATGCCAGGGCTTTGTTGTCCGCCATGTTGATGAAAAGGGGCCCGGCCGTAGTGCTGCGCGTAGCTATAGGAAGCTGGCTGAAACCCGGGCGCGTGATGGTGTACCATCCCGGGGTGGTTGTTCCCCTCCGGTCCGGCGGTCTCATTTTGATTATTGTTCACCCTCGACGGATTCCCGTTGCCGTTCTTCATCTCCGACTCCCCTCCTCCCCCAGCATTTCCCACATCGGCCCGGTCCTGCAGTTCCCCGCGAGCCGGAGATCCGCTGTTTAGTCCCGGTTCCTTATTTTCCTGCTGCTTCTCCCCCGGTACCGACTCCTCCTTTGGGTCTCGATCCGGTTTTTTCAGCTCGGAAGGCGGGCTGGTGTTGAGAGAGGTAGCGCTGGCGACCTGAGCGGCCATGATCCCCCCCCCTCTCCCTCTCGGCGAGTCGGTCACAATCAAACGCGAAACATTGAATGTAAATACAATAGTTTTACAACAATTTACCCGTGTCCCGACTCATCCCCACCCCTTACGCCGGACCGAATCCGGACTCCACCGTCGCCCCCGTTTTTTAGAGTCTCTCTCACCGAGTTCCCGGGAAATGAAATTTAACCGACACGGAATTTGTGGGGGTTCTGTTGCAGAAGTAGACTACAGCCGAGGAACGGATCACACCAGCACGAGGCTCACTTAGATACAGCCATTTTACCGAGGTGCGCTGAGACCAGTAAAATATGGCTCGGATTCTCTTCGGAGTGCGGAATGGATTCGGAGAAGGGGGGCTGGTGGGGAGGGAGAGGGGTGTTAAATTGACGTTGCATAACGGCAAGGTTGAAAACGGCTCCTCGAACAGATTTTGGTGGGAAAACTGTGGCTGTAGTGAACTGAATGTAACCATATAGTGAGGCATTACCATGGCATTGGTTGTATGCATTCTCCCCATGAAATAAGCTTGTCCTACTGGTTTTCTCTAGTAATTACCAAAGTACACAGAGTGACACACTCGAAAGAGAAAATGCTTCCCATATCTTTTGAGGTTGTCAAAGATTGTGTGTCTTGTATTTTGGCACACATTCATCGGTCACTTGGTAGAAGCTGGTCAAAATATGCATGTCAACATCATCATAAAAATAAAATAAAAACTATGCAAGATAAATGTAAATACACTCCAATTCAATTCACAATTATTTGTATAGCGCTTTTCACAATACATATTGTTTGAAAGCAGCTTTACAGAAAATGTATATATTACAATTTTGTCCAATTAATGGATTTCAGAAAGGTACATATACAAATTACGCGGTTAGCTAACAATATATTCATTTAAACAATGTATTAATTTAAGGCAGAAATTGAATTAATGAATACATGTTTTTAACAAAATGATTAGGATAGAAAAGTCTCATAATTTTCATATCAGGGCCTATACAGTTCATGTTAATACGTTTAATTTATCAGTACATTTCATTATTATTTTATATTAAAAAACTATTTTGGTTTTCACTTGATGCAAAAGAAAGGCCTATAAGTGTCCTGAAGTCAAACCGGTTAAGAAACTGTTTTAGGGGGTTGTGCTGATTGAAATGCGTTAGGAAAGTAAGAGAAGGGAGGGTTGGTGGTGGGTTGAGCTTGTCTGCAAGCAGGAAGTGAAAATGAAAAATGAGAGGGAGGGAGAGAGTACGAGTAAAGAAGAAAATCAGATAAACCACACAAAGTGGTTGAAAGGCAGAATACATTATCATCAGAAAATAAGCCCATCTATTTATACTGTGGTTCAGTTTGGTATCTAAAAAGAGATAGAGAAAGGATCTCTGGGGAAAAATATCTTTTTAGGAGAGAATAACACACCGTCTCTCGTTCTCTGCTCTCTCCCCACCCCCTCTCTCTCTCCCTGCCTGCCTCTCACTCGAGCTGAAGCTTTGCTGCTTGCAAAAGCAGCACAACTCTGCTCTGGTATCTCAGTATGGGGGATGGGCAGAGCAGCACAGCACAACCTTAATGCAATGCAGAGCCGCTAGCGTTGCTGGCCAACTCTAGTTGTGTCCTGTGAAGTATAGGGAAATCCTCTCTGGCACTTTTTAACAGTATATTGAATTTGGGAAATGTAATTCTCCCTAGTGAAATGTATACATATTTCATCTTAAAGCAAAGAATATGGAAATCAGATGAATAATTTATGGAAACTGTGATATAGTGTTTCATATGTTTGATTTGGAGATCTAAAATCTCTTTGTTAATATTTATTTGAAACCGTCAGTGAATGATAGAAAGGTTAAGTATATTTAAAAAAACAAATATTGGATGGATAATATAATAAATATTTAAAGCATAAAAATAATAATCATGCTGTTATTTTATACAACAAAATAGCTGAAACAATTGTGTAGATAAAGTTAATTTATGATAATATAATTTTTTTGGAGAGAGAAGAACAGCTAATAAAAATGATTTCATGTCAATCCCATCATTTTCTTTCACATAGCAAATTCTTTTTACATTTGCACATTTCTTTCATTTTATGCCTTTTACCAGATGGTTTTTATGACAGTAGCATTTTAACAGTGCATTCAAGGCTGTGTTATTTTAGCATCATTTATTATGTACATGGGGTTGGACAATGAAACTGAAACACTGGCCGATATTGTTGAAGGTTTTACGCCTATATCTTCACTGATTTTACATTCCATCAATAAGAGCAGAGTGTGAAGGTTGAATTAGCAGAGCAATGGCACAGCTGTACATACAATATTGCAATCCACACAACATAATGGGAGACATTAGAGTTCAAAAGAGGACAAATTGTTGGTGCGCGTCTTGCTGGCTCATCTGTGACCAGGACAGCAAGTCTTTGTGGTGTATCGAGCGAGAGCTATGTTGGCATACAGTATGACGAACGGAGTGTTGGGGGTAACGCATTACAAATAACGCGAGTTACGTAATCAGATTACTTTTTTAAAGTAACACATTACTTTAAACATAAAATATCTGAGTTACTTGCCATTTATTTACTGACACCTCTCTTGTGGAGAGAAATGCAGAGGCATTGTGTGCGCTGGGTAAACATGATGTTATTAGACCAAATGTAAGCAGGCCTTTATACTCATCTCACAGGCACTAAAACAGATTCAATATTCCTCAAAAGGAATAAAAAATCAAAGAAACAGTGAAATGCAAACTCAGAATATTATGCAAATATGTTAAACAACACAAATGCGCTTTATTTAATCTTACTTTATTAACCAATGTCTTTGCTGCTGAGTGCTTACCTTCAATGATCTAATTCAACCATAATAAGCAAAACATTTTTATTTCTGAAGATTATGTTTTTGTTATTAAAAAACAAACAAGCAACCAAAGCCTATAGGTGAGAAAAAGTAACGCAAAAGAAATGTAATGCATTACTTTATGTAAAAAGTAACACAATTAGTTACTTTTTTGGGGAGTAATGCAGTATTGTAATACATTATTTTTTTTTAAAGTAACTTTCACTGGACGAACCACATCCAACAGAGTAACTGTGGACACAAGAGGAAGCTGTCTGAAAGGGATGTCCAGGTACTAACCAAATGATATAAAACCACAGCTGCCCAATTCACGAATAAAATACTCTCCTGTTTCTACCAAAACTGTTCATCGGGACCTGAACCTTTGGTCACTCATGCTAATGGCAAACGTTGCTTTCAATGGTGCCAGCAGAGGAAATCTTAGGCTGTGGACAACGTGAAACATGTATTGTTCTTTCTCTCTGAGTCCATCTTTACTGTCTTTCCCACATCTGTGGGAGTTGGTGTGGAGAAGCCTCAAAGAGGCTTAACATTCTGTCTGTTGCGTGTCCAAAGATCAGTGACGGTTTGAGCTGCAATATCATAGCATTCCCTATACTGCGCTTGATGGGCACGTCACTGCCAAGGACTACTGAACCATTCAGGACCATGTGCACCTAATGGTTCAAACATTGTATCCTGAAAAGGATGCTAGCTTGTGTATAGCTTGTGTTCCTATTTTACACTTTGGCGATTCGGTGGCTGAATGGTATGAATACATATCTCATTTGTATGTTTTGGGATGTTTTGTTTTGAAACGATTCACATTGTACAGATTCATACAAAATCATCTACTCAGAACATGTTTTCCTGTGAGATCAGTTTGGTATTCCGGATCAAACCCATGACCTTGGTGTTGCAAGCATCAAGATCTACCAGTCAACTACAAAACACACAAATCTGTTTTGAACTGTGATATTTACTGTAAGTAAACTGGTAAATTATCCACATATTTAGAAGATATTTGAAACATCTTAACATTATAAAAACAACAAGTAATTAAATCTAATAATTTGTGCTAAATAGCGCAAATATAATGGTTGCAAATTTTCTGTCTAAACACTGTCATTCCAAATTTGTCTCTCATTGCCAAAAATGTTTGAGAGCAAATTAAATCTGAAAGACATAGAATGATTTTGCTGAGATTTGCAAGCAGAAAATGAAAGCCAAACAAGTGCAGCTTTCATCTGTCCTTGTTTGTCAACAGTTTTAACGAGGCAGAGTACAAAGTATGCCACATTTTCTGTGTAAACAAAACCATGTGTACTCAAACCCTTTCATGACCCTTGGTGCGCCATTAAGCCACATGTATACACTGCTGGTAAAGGGAGGAAACTGCTCAGCAGAGCCCTTCATTCAATCAGAGTTTCATTCAATCCCTTGTTCTCAGACACACCCCCACATGGGAATCCATAAAGTAGCAAGAGCAGACACAAGGAAGTTGGTCCTCAGCCAGCAGGTTGCTGGGCAGCCGTCACACATACAAAATTACTCTCTGAAGTGTGCTAGGGAAGGAAGTGCCACTCCAGAGAGCCATAGGAAACCATAACTGTGGCATACACTCATGACATTTATAACAACACAAATATTTATGGTGACTTCATGATGAATTCATTTGCCTGAAAAAAAAAAACCCCAGGCATATATATATATATATAAATAGTCCATATATATATATATATATATATATATATATATATATATATATATATAGGCCTACATATATTATATAACTTTTGTATTGCCTTCTTTTTCATGTTTTTGAGAAAGCTCCCAAGGATTTCATGTGATTTTCAGACCGTTAATACACAAATTTAGCCTACTATTTTTAAAAATGTTTTTTAGCCTAAATATATAACAATTCTTGTCTCTGTCAATTTAAAAATCATGAAATCATAGACCCAAATTGAAAGAAAACGTGCAAAATAAAATATTTCTTATAGAGCAGCATATTTTCTTTTAGTTCAATAGCCACACACCAACTAGTTCCTGTCAGACTGAAATATCTAAACTTCTATCGTCACCCTATATGATGCCTATAGAGCAAATAAAGTGTCAAGCTTGAACATAGAACCTGTTAAGCAGAAACAGATTTCACATGGCCAACTCCATTCCCTATCTGTCTCCTGTTTTTACCCTGCGGATTCGACTAAAATGTGAACTGGCACATGAACCGACATGGATAACGCTTTGGCACATTAGGTTCTAATGACATACACAGTGTGCAATAGCATAGTACACTCCCCACACAAGAATATTATAATCTGTACATTATTTTTCAGTTATATATAACAGTATATCACAGCATATTTAGATATATTTGTTAACTTATAAATGATACCAAGTCATCTGACTGACACAAGCGTTTTGAGCAGTCTATGGTTTTGAGACAGCAATGTAATTTCTTAATTCCATCCCGCGTTTTCCATAGTTCCCAAACCGAGTGCGCTAAGAGGCGAAGCACTTCTTTCTGGTTCCCGGCCGGAATACTTCCGTGGTGGCTCGCACAAGTAGCCTGTGTGTTAAGGTGACTGCGTTGTGTAGATTTATTCCTGCGAGATTATTCCTTTTATACATAAACTTAAATTAGTAGATCATATTGTACTGATATTAGCAAGAAACACCTGACCAAAAGACAAGTTCTACAAACACCGAGCACTAGAAGCCTATGTGTTGTTAAGGTGATTGTTGTGCAGATTTATTCCTGAGGAATGCTGTGGCACTTAAACTTTTATACATACGCTTAAATTACTAGATCATATTTGACTGATATTAGCTAGAAAAACCTGACCAAAAGACAAGTTATACAAACACCGAGCACTATCTAACATAGTTGTCATGTCTCCCTCTCATGTACAATGCATTCCTGTATTCTTCCGCGGGTGAGAAGGCCTTTTCAAGGTCCAGACTGCACATATGAAAGGTGTTCCGGCTCTGCCACAAGTTCGCAAAATACGCGCCCTGTATCATGAGAACGAGTGAGAAAATCTGCGCTAATTATTAAACTAAATCGGAAGCTTTTATATTTTTTTTACGAGGGTGTAACCAATAATAAGATAACCAGCATTAATTGATTTCCAAATGAATTGTTGCCAATTTCACACATGTAAGCACGACAATAACATGTTAGTTTAATGTGAGCCATATTAATTATACGTTTTTTTAATACCGTCAGAGTATTAACAATAAGGCGAGTGCAGTTTCCTAAAATTCAATAATAAACGAGGAAAAGCTGACTACTATATTGTGTGAACAAGTAGCCTTTACGATAGTGACCTCTAGTGGTGATACTTCATTGCGTTTACACAGTACACACTGGTCTTTAAGCTGCTCATAAAGGGAAGTCCATGAGTCTATTTATGGATCATTTTTAAACCCAAACACAAGATGTAGATCTACAAAACTGAGAAATCAGTTCCCTTCTATCTGTGCCACTTAAATTGAGATAAGGATTCATTTGACTGTGGATCAACAGTAATTTGACATCCATTGTTTCATTGATAAAAAAATAATAATACTTTTTTGAATTAGACATTTTTTATTTAATGGTTTACCTTGTGAACTCATATCTAATAAACTGAATGGTCTAGTTATTGCTTATGTTGCTTCATTTTGAGACATGCATCTGAAACTATTTTAAATGCTCAAGACAATGATTTCCTTGGTGTTACTAGATGCAAATCAGTATTTTAATGTGGGGAACAAAACAATCATTTATTTATTCTATTCTTTTTTATTTTTATGCATTTTATTTGCTCCTTTGTGGAATTTCAACATGTCTACAGTGTTTTAATTTGTGAAATAAGACAGCTCTGCTTTTTTTCTTTTCTTTTATTTAATCAATATAAAAAAAGGGTTACAAATCCATGACTTCATCCTCCACAGTTTTCCCAGCGGCCTCCACATATTTCTCCTGTACACCAAGAGTTCTGAGATAAATTGTTAAGGACAATCTTACAAGATTGCGATTGCATAAATGAATGGAAGTGTTAACATAACTTTCACGAACACAGAAACCTAAAGAGTATGATAAGGATACGTGCTGAACTGGAAGTCTGCTCCAACAGCAGCAGACATCATGGCCTGCATGTTCCTCTCCTCCAGGTCTCCAAAGCAGTAGCCATTGGCTTTGTCCACAGTTCTCAAAACTTGCATCATGCTTTCCTTGTCCTGTAGAAAAACAATGGTCAAAAGGTATACATTTACATTCATGTATTTGCCAGGCAGGCACTTTTATCCAAAGCGAATAGGGGTGTTTTCACACGTGCCATGTTTGGTTAGATTAAAACGAACTATGGTGAGATTGATCTGTTAGTGTGGTTCATTTGAATACGTGTGAATGCTAACATCCGAACTTTGGTGCACACCAAACAAGCAGACCGAGACCCCTGAAAACGAACTCTGGCGCGGTTCGAATGAAATATGAATGCAACACAGAGCTAAACAAACCAAAAACAGGACATGAGGTCACAAGATACGACCCTAAAAAATGTAGCCCAGCACACAGCATTGTTTGGGATGTTCAGTAAGTTTCATCACAATATATATATATATATAAAAATAAATATGTACATACATTTTTTTAAATTTTTTATTATATACTGTGTGTATATATATATATATATATATATATATATATATATATATATATATATATATATATATATATATATATATATATATATATACACACACTCACCGGCCACTTTATTAGGTACCCCATGCTAGTAACGGGTTGGACCCCCTTTTGCCTTCAGAACTGCCTCAATTCTTCGTGGCATATATTCAACAAGGTGCTGGAAGCATTCCTCAGGGAGTTTGGTCCATATTGACATGATGGCATCACACAGTTGCCGCAGATTTGTCGGCTGCACATCCATGATGCGAATCTCCCGTTCCACCACATCCCAAAGATGCTCTATTGGATTGAGATCTGGTGACTGTGGAGGCCATTTGAGTACAGCGAACTCATTGTCATGTTCAAGAAACCAGTCTGAGATGATTCCAGCTTTATGACATGGCGCATTATCCTGCTGAAAGTAGCCATCAGAAGTTGGGTACATTGTGGTCATAAAGGGATGGACATGGTCAGCAACAATACTCAGGTAGGCTGTGGCGTTGCAACGATGCTCAATTGGTACCAAGGGGCCCAAAGAGTGCCAAGAAAATATTCCCCACACCATGACACCACCACCACCAGCCTGAACCGTTGATACAAGGCAGGATGGATCCATGCTTTCATGTTGTAGACGCCAAATTCTGACCCTACCATCCGAATGTCGCAGCAGAAATCGAGACTCATCAGACCAGGCAACGTTTTTCCAATCTTCTATTGTCCAATTTCGATGAGCTTGTGCAAATTGTAGCCTCAGTTTCCTGTTCTTAGCTGAAAGGAGTGGCACCCGGTGTGGTCTTCTGCTGCTGTAGCCCATCTGCCTCAAAGTTCGACGTACTGTGCGTTCAGAGATGCTCTTCTGCCCACCTTGGTTGTAACGGGTGGTTATTTGAGTCACTGTTGCCCTTCTATCAGCTCGAACCAGTCTGGCCATTCTCCTCTGACCTCTGGCATCAACAAGGCATTTCCGCCCACAGAACTGCCGCTCACTGGATGTTTTTTCTTTTTCGGACCATTCTCTGTAAACCCTAGAGATGGTTGTGCGTGAAAATCCCAGTAGATTAGCAGTTTCTGAAATACTCAGACCAGCCCTTCTGGCACCAACAATCATGCCACGTTCAAAGTCACTCAAATCACCTTTCTTCCCCATACTGATGCTCGGTTTGAACTGCAGGAGATTGTCTTGACCATGTCTACATGCCTAAATGCACTGAGTTGCCGCCATGTGATTGGCTGCTTAGAAATTAAGTGTTAAGGAGCAGTTGGACAGGTGTACCTAATAAAGTGGCCGGTGAGTGTATATACACAGTATATAATAAAAAAAAATAAAAAAAAGTACATATTTATATATATATATATATATATATATATATATATATCTCTCTTTGGGGTCGGTGTTAAAAATTACAGTGAGAATGCTAAGCTAAGCAAAACAAGACTAACCCGCAGTTTCACAGACAAGGCTTAAGTCTAGTCTCAGACTAAAATGACTTTTTGAGCTGTTTAAACTGAAAGCAATGTGCACTGGCATATCTTAAATCATTTTGTTATTGTAATTATTTTGTTTTGTCTCAAGATGCACAGCAGCAATGTAGTTTTTAATGCACGTATATAAAAGCTACTTAAATGTCCTAATTGTACTAAGGCCTAATCCTTGCTTAATCTAAGCCCTGTATTTGAAACCAGGCCTAAATGTATCATTTTCATTTTTGGTTCGGACCAAAAGAACCAAGACAACCAAACTACAACTGTGAACACACCCTAAGGGTTTGGTTTGATCAAAACACACTTTTGTGCATTTGCTCTGTTAGTGTGGTTCATTTGTATAAGTGTGAACGCTGCCATCCGAACCTTGAAGTGCACCAAACAAGTGGACCGAAAGTCGCTTTTTCCAGGGGTCTCCTTCCACTTCCAAACAAACTCTGGTGCGGTTCGACTACGAACATAACACGGACCAAAGACCTCTAAACGAACCAAAAATGGGACATGATGTCACAAGACGTGACCCTAAAAAGGACAAAATGCTCAATTATGTCTGGTTCTTCTCGGCATAGGCGCTGTGTTGCCCTTTACAGTTTGGTACAGACATCAGAACCACCGTCTCTGTTTGTGCAACAGAGGTTCTTGTGCCATTTTGACTCCTTTACACATTTATAAGCCGTTTGGGGGTTCCTAGCTGGTAAAAATACCACACAAAAAAGGCAAAATATTTAGCGGTCTTTTAATGGTCTTAACCATTTTAATCACAAATCACTGGTCAGGAAATCAGCAAGAATTGCACAAATACTGTAGATAAAGTAACAAAGGATACAAGTTCCCCAACTCGTAGACAGCTTTTTACAGGAAGAAGAGTCAGTGTTGTTCAACACTCAATGTTAATAGCTTCAAACAGTTCATGAGCAGTTGAAAAATGTCTCCCAGTTCATTTGAGTTTAAGACCAAATATTTACTATAGGATTCAAATCTGGTCTCTGACCAGGAAAAAACATGAGCCTGATGGACTTGTTCTCAAGCCACTTGATGGTTGTCTTTGCAATTTAGGCAGGAGCATTGTCCTGTACTTTTTTTTTTTTAGGTATGGACCAAAAGAACCAAGACAACCAAACTACAATTGTGAAAACACCCTTACATTGCATTCAAGGTACACATTTGACCAGTTCTAGCTTTCCCTGGGAATCAAATCCATGACATTGACGTTGCTAGAGCCATACTCTACTGTTTGAGTTACAGTGTTACAAAATTGTGCACTAACCTGGACGTTAAGAGGTACAAAAGACACCAAGCTGTAGTCCTGGATCACTTCAGCTAACTTCACATTCAGGCGGTGAAACTTCTTGAAGAAAGGGTCCAAAGCGAGGTGCTCCACCAAATATGACAGGTCAAGAACCTCAGTGTAGAAGTCCAGATTGAATGCTTGTAAAAGAGAGTTGGTTAAAGGAAAAGTTCATCCACAAATTACTCTTTATTCATACATTCTGCATCAGTCTGGACTATTTCATTTTACCAAGACTGCCATATTGCTCAATGAGGTCCATTTTTGAGAGCACATTGACATGTGGTAATTCAACCTGCAGCATGGTGGAAAGGGACGTACACAGCACAGAGATGAACTTGGCCGGATCAGCACAGTAATGGGAATCCACCAGATGCACTGAAGTCAGCTGCAAATATCAGAAGAAATCAGACAGGAAATACATCTTTATAAATCAGAGAGAAGTTCAAGAAAAGTACCCACCATGTACTTACCCTAAAATTCCACTTCGACAGCGTTGCAAATATATTCTTCACCGAATTATGATGTGTGTATAGTTCCACCTGACCTGGGCAGTCAAAAAGGAAGTAGCAGTCATGGTGGTGCTTCAGCTTGTTCCCTAACCAGTCCAAATTTGCCTCTAAATATTCCATTGAGTAGATGAGGCCACCATTGGGGCCAAGTTTTAGACTGTCCATCACATCATCCAGAGTGATGAGCTCAGATATGTCCACGGCACATGGATAAGGCAACGTTTCATTGGCAGGATCCAGGTTTACAACAACCACCTTGCGTCCAAGGTGGTTCAGGAACTCCTGCATGCCCCGGCAATAAGTGGTTTTACCTGAACCAGGTGGACCAATCACAACCTGGCCAAAATGTAGAGCTGGTTTTGAAGGATGTGATGACATCATGATGAAGAGAGGTTCACCACTATGTAAACGGACAAACTAGGTTACATCTAAAAGAGAAAATGACAACTTTTTAGAAAATAGTGAGAATTCAAAAGTTAAACGATAATGGACAATGTTTTTACAAATGAACCATGTTCTTATTAAATAAATTTAAATTCTGTCAAGTCTCAGTCACCATTTAGCAGTACTTGCATTGTAAGGACAGAAGGCGAGTGAATATAAATTAATATGATCTCTTTAAGATAATTTAAAGATTATAAACTAGCTATAGCTAATTTTAATTTGACATTTAATTTTGAATTACTGGGTAATCGTTAATTATTATTATCCTTATCAGACATTGACTGTGTAGATTTGCTCGGGAATATCTGTACAGGCACCCGTAAACAAAATATTTTAAACAGATAGGACAAATGGATGAACTAGAAATAACGTATATTGAAAATTAAATTTGTATAATGTCGAAAGACAAATATACATAAGACAAAACGCAAACCTTTAAAAGCGAATTATTTCGCTGCATCACACCGCCATTGAAATGCTGTGAACCGGATGTTGATTATTCTAAAATAAAAGTCCCATAAAACTGACTTGATCCTTTAAATAAATTCAGAAACGATAATTTAGTGAAATCAGGGTAAAATAGCATAAGCTCGTCAGTTCTGTCACTAAAAATCTGAGCACGGTATATTTTATATTAGTCATTATATCATAAAAAACATAACATTATTATATAATCTCTGCATATAGAATTTAAAGATCAAGAATTAAAGGTACAAGAATTTAAAAACTTGGCTTTTCTTATCTAAATGCACATTTGACAAAGAAATAACGTTTGGCTCATCAGAGGGACCATCAATTTCAAATATCCTCATTTGCTCTCACAACCTGTGCAGTAAATCAAAAGGCAAAACATTAATTATTATTATCCATATTTATTATACAATACAAAACATCTAAAAATCAAATATGAATGTACTGTGAGAGAATAGAAAATATCTAAAGAAAGATGGCATCTTTTGTATAGCAATATTCAAATTAGTCTCATTATTTCTGAATAACCATGAGAATGATGGTTAAGGAGCAACTAAGTACCAGCACACAGTATGTCTCTAATCACAGACTACAAACTAAAACACATGAAACAAGCACACATCAAATACATCCAGTATATTTACAGTAACCAAATCTGGACAATATATGCACTTCTTCAAGAGTATCCAAAATATACGTTTTTTTGAAGATAGATTAATTAGTTCTGGCTTTGAGCACTTGCTTTGAGGGACAACACTGTACACAGTTTGACAGGATACAAAAGCTATCCACCTGAGAATAGTCATACAGACAACTTGGGCAGGCTGAAGCATGATTGTTTCATTGTCCACAAGTAAATTACGAATCGAGCAACTCATGCTCGCCCTGTTCCTACGGAGGAAATTCTTTCGAAGAGTCCAGTACAAAACAGGTAACTTTGGTAAACGCTGCGGCGAGAACTACGCATCCAGGCCTTCATCATCTTCTTCTTCCTTCTTTGCGTCAACCTCGGCTGTGTCGGAAAACTCATGAAGAAGCACGTACTCTCTGCTGCTGAAGCCAAACTTCAGCACATCCTTTTCTTTGAGCTCGTAGTAACGCTGAGATTCTATACGTTGATTGTTCAGGTAGGTACCATTACCAGAACCCAGATCGATGATGTACGGCTTCACTCTCCTGCCCGCGGTGCCGTCCGCCCGTGTGAACTCCACTAATCTGGAGATGAGAAAAGTCAAAAAGAAAAGGACAATTAGTATGGGAAGAAATTTCCACATAAATTCAATAAATAAATTAGTCACGTTAAGGCATGTGACGGTCTCAAAAACTAAGTTACCAAAAACTGTCGTCCTAACAGGTCCAACTTTTTCATATAACAAAAAGAACATTTAAATACAATAAAACAATACACAACAATGTATAAACTAATGTTTCAAACAGATTAAAGTGCAAAAGAACTATAGAGAACAATAGGTTAGTTACCGTTCAATTAACAATGAGCATTGAGCAATATAAACTGTTCATTATTAGATCATGTTAGTTAAGGTCCATTTAAAATAATATAACAGATACAACTTTTGATTTTGATACAGTATTAATAAATGTTGAAATGAACATTAACTAAGATTAATAAATGATTTAGAAGTATTTTTAGAGTTAGTTATTGTTCACAAATAAATTGACTAATGGAAACTTATTTACTATAATGTTACCGAACAATAATAAAGAGTCAGAAAATGTTCAATGTCTAAGACCCGTTTAGTCCAGATTAAAATGTAAAAATGTTTACGTTCGCAAATAAATAGCCTATTTCGTCTTTAAATATTAAGTCTAAGTATTTGGTTCTGAGATAAACACCATAGCGAATACAATCTGAATGTCTCTTTGAAACATTTAAATACTTTTTAAAATAACATTTAAATCTTTTCTTTGGTATTGTGACATTATGAAAAAGGGAAAAAAAAACGTAGGGCAGGGACTTGGTTCCATCCATCGTGGTTGACCGGATGGAGGCAGATCTGAAAGCAAGTTTGCAGTCAATGGGGCTTTTTCACATTTCTGGGGTTCTCAGAAGCCATCATAGGTAAACTACAACATATACAATTTTTGCGTTCCCATTTGCTCCAATAGAAACTCCATGATAGCATTTCTAGGTGAGTGAATGCTGTAGAAATATTGTTTATTGTTAGTTCATGTTAATTGGTGTAGTTAACTAATGCTAACAAACAAAACCTTGGTGCAAAATGTTACCAAAACATCTTTTGTTGTTCTGACCTGTACTGAAAGACAGCATGCTGTTTGGAACAAGAAGGGTGGTCGATAGGAATGTCAGCAATCTTCCTCTGCCGTCCAAGTAGATACGCACTCTGTCTGTGGATGTACATGACTGGGAGCGGCTCGTCGTTCTTAAAGGGGTACAAACGCCATCTTCTTTTGGGTATACGGGCCTCGGGAGGCTCATTATACTTGATCACCACCCCCCTGAATGTATTTGTATCTTCCACCAAAGCACCTGATAGTTCAAAGTTGGGCTTTTCCTTCTCAGCTGCAGGAGCGGAATCACTATCCTGTTGACCACCGAAGTCCTGTTCCTCGTCATCACCACTGCCACTCTGAGGCTCCTGTCTGAGGCGATTCTCTCGCCGCCGTTCATTTTGTCGTTCCCTCTCAGCCTCCTGTTGCTGTTGTAAGTGGGCATCACGTTCTCTTCCCCTATTCCTGTCCTGTTCTCTGTCTCGCTCTCTTTGCCGTGGACGCTCTCCCTCCCTTTTCATTCTGCGGTCATTTGAATCATCCCTTCTCTCACGAGGCCGATGACTTTCGGATCCTCTGTGATCATCTTGCTCCTGTAATAAGAACAAAATCTCCTTAAATACTCCTTATACACATACATATACATATATATATATATATATATATATATATATATATATATATATATATAATTAACTTTATTATAAAATAAAAATAGAAATATAACATTGGGCCTGTAAAGAACATTTTTAAAGTTATAAAGCAAGCTTGCAGAACTAAACCTATATAGAGTAACTTGTATTTTAAACTTCTATTAAAGATAATTTACTGCATATAAAATGTCATTTCATGTTTTATTTTTCAAGTTTTTGTGCAAAAACAATCTCAAACAGTTTTATAACAGCCTCTTTGCACCTCTCAAAAGACCATTGAAAACTTGATTCCTCATGGCATGACCCCTTAAAAAGACAGCTTTCCCATCAATTCAGGATCATGATCAAGATTATACCAGCATCAAAAATTGTATATCATAATGTTGGTTCTGTAATGCTGTAATATAATTGTTAATAACATATTTTTTATAAACAAATGAAAACGGTTAATTAAATATTAAATAAACTTGTATTTTAAATTCCTATAAAATAAATGAATATAGCCAACTATATTATTATGACTATATTGGGTGTGTAAAGGCCTGTTCACACCAAGAACGATAACTATATTGGTGTCCACTCCAGCACACAATATCGTTCAGCTGATCGTAAGTGCACTGCAGTCTTGTCGTCTGCCATTTCGAGCTCTTTAAAGCAGAATGGATTCTGATTTGCTACCAATGTTTTTATCGTTCATCATCTAGAAAAAAAAAATCATGATTCCAATAATATTGATTCTCTGTGCCGTGATCGTTAGTTGTGGTGTGGACACTGCTATTGTTTTACATTTACAACGATTTTTAGAACTAGACCTACATCTTTATTGTTATGTCATTGTCCTTGGTGTGAACAGGCCATAATTCTGTAATGTAACTGTAAATAAAATCTTTTCTAAACAACAATGAAACTCAGCATGTTTGTAAATATTCTAAAATGTCCACAAATTAACATAAAAAAAATCCAATAACTTGTATTTTAAATTCCTATTTAAGAAAATAATATAGCCTAATATATTATGACTATATTGAGTCCGTAATGCTGTAATGTAACTATAAATAGATAAATTTGTAAATGATAGAAAAATACTAAATATCCACAATATAATATATTAATAACGTGTATTTTAAATTATTTTTAAAAGAAAACAATATAGCCAACAATTAAGCATCAAATAATGTTTTATAATCACAGTTTTCCCACTGAGGTCCTGACAAGTTTTAGTGCCAACATCCTCTGTGGGCTTTAATCACTTCAAAGACAGTTTTCTCATCAGTTCATAACATAACTCGGAACAAGTTGATCTGTTTCTGTATTGAGCTCACCCGCTTTAACCTGACGTCAGTGCTGCGATGCGGGCTTCTGCTGGTTCGGGGTCGAGGTGACCTCTCCTGCTGTCTGCCCGATGAACGGTCTCTTCTCGCAGGCGATCTGTCCTTTTTCCTGACTGGTGATCTAACGTTACAAATACAGTTCAGGAAACATTCTGTAAGAAACCACTGGCTACATATAAAATAACCTGTTGATCCTCCCCACATACTACAATATTTGTACTTTATTCGGCTGAGCTGTCATTTAAGATAAACAGAGTGTGAGGTATAAGGCTGCTTATACACCTGCTGTCTCGTCGTCTCGGTGGAGGGCTGTTGCTGCCGCGGCTGGAGCCTGAGCTGGATCGACGAGCCCGCGGAGGCCGCGCGGGACTCACTTTTTCTTGCTTGATTTTCGTCTTTACAACCCGGCTAGGAGATTCTCTGTGTCGTCTCCTGTTATCCATTATGAAATAAGCTGGCCTATTAGCTTCGTAAAAAGCAAGAGTCGTTCATACCAAAGGAGAGTATGAAGAGAACATGGAAACAGATTCAAACCACATTTACAAAACTCCAATGTACACTTCCGGTCCGATGATTGTACGCTGAAGAAATCTGTCCCTCCTTCTATGAAAAGCAATTTAGTTCCGCTTTCTTCAGGGCATCAATGTAACGTTACCGAGTTTATTTTTATTTTTTAAAGAAATTATCGAGAAATTAAATTAGAAAACTTTTAATAACATACAATAAACAATATTTTAAATGTTTAAATGGTTAAATAAAGCAAACCGTAAAAGAAAAAGAAAAAAAAGAAAAATTGAAATAAACTAATAAAAAAGAATCAAAGCGTAATAAAAAATAAATAAAAAATAAACCAAAAACAAGTAAAAGATTGCCTGCTCACTTATCAATCAAAATCATATTTAATATTACATGCGCCAAAAGCCTTTTTGCTTTAACGTGTGACGTTAGTGCCACCAAGTGGCGAACTCTGTCTTGTGTTTTAGAAAAGAAATATTAGTAAAATAAAATACCACAATATATTTGTGTAATTTATATTAAAAGGCTTAAAAGTCATAAATATTTAATCGGTACATTTAGCAGTATAGATTGTAAAGAATGTATTTCCTACCGATTATTGTGACTGGTGAAGATCCTTGATGGGACGGACAAGCCCGGTTGTTATAGCAACGTAAACAACGAAACGAAACTTCTACAGCGCTACCGAGGGAATTTTAAGTCTTCCTAAAACAAAACGCAGATTTTTTTTTATTTCTGCACCTTTTTTTTGGCACTTAATCATTATAAGCATGATTACTCCGTCTGACTCCTTGTTGAAGTATGGTTATCCGGTGTTAGTGAGTAAAAATACAGAGAGGAAGTCTCCAAAGGTAAGCACAGTTATTGTATGTAACTGTTAACGTTATACGAATAAAAACAAACCTGCTAAAGTAAAGTATACATTGTTGTTGTAATAAAGCGTTAACACTTGATTTTCATCTCTTCCTTGACATTTGACACAGAGTCGCCCTTTGAAAGTGAGTCCCCAACAGATGGTTGACACCGGCCCGGTCCCACCTCCACCCAAACCCAAGAGTCCCTCAGCGGATGCCAGCAAGCAGCAAACCGAAGAGATCCTAAATGCCATTCTACCACCGAAGTAAAATAAACCTCTTACAATGATTAGTATAAGTTTTCTTCAATTGGGTGCTGATACCTACCATTGATCACATCACACACTATAACGTTTAAAATGTTGGGCTCAGTAAGATAAATAATAATAATTTTATTCAGTAAGGGCACATTAAATTGATCAAAAGTGACATTAAAGACATTTAAAAATTTACAAAAGATTTCTATTTCAAATAAATGCTGTTCTTTTGAACTTTTTATTCATCAAAGAATCCTGAAATAAATGCATCACGGTTTCCTCAAAAATATTAAGCAGCACAACATTAAACATTGATAATAATCAGAAGAAATGTTTCTTTAATAGCGAATCAATTTCTGAAAAGTTCATGTGACACTGAAGACTGGAGTAATGATGCTGAAAATTCAGCTTTTAGAAAACTCTTACGGCCCCCAAACTGTTGAATGGAACTGTATAAATCATACAAATGGTTCTGTTGCAGTGAATGGATGGAGGATAACCATTTATGGGTGCAGCCAGTGTCCAGCACTCCATGCACACGAATGGATGTTATTCATTTGCAAGAACAGCTGGACAAAACCCTGCAGGAGAGGCAGGCCAGAGAGACCGGCATCTGCCCAGTCCGCAGGGAGCTCTACTCTCAGTGCTTTGGTAAAAATACATATTCTAAATGAAGTGTCATGTTAATAGCTCTTGACATTGATTTATATGGCATTCCCTCTTTCAATCTCTTAGACGAGTTAATCAGACAAGTCACCATTAACTGTGCCGAGCGGGGCCTCCTGCTGCTGCAAGTAAGAGATGAGATTCGCATGACCATCGCTGCCTATCAGACACTGTATGAGAGCAGTGTGGCCTTTGGCATGAGGAAAGCACTTCAGGGGGAGCAGGGAAAGTCTGACATGGAGAACAAGGTCCTTATAGGGATAGTTAAATCAAAAACTTGCTTTCTTCTGCGGAACACACAAGAAGATATTTCAAATGTTTTTTTGTTTTTTTTTGTCCATATAATGAAAGCCAATGGCATCCAAAACCGACTTTTTTTTTTACTTTTGTGGGGGGAAAAACAAGATATATTATTCAAAATATCTTTTTGTGTGTGTGTTCTGCAGAAGAAAAATCATTATCTCTAAAGCAAGACCGGACAATTACCATTTTCTACTCACTGAGATAAAAACTCTTGGTAGATTTCAGAGTTGGAGAGCGAGAAGCGAGATTTGGAGAGGCTATTGAATGAGCAAAAGGCTAAATGTGAAGCAATCGAGAGACGGGAAGCAGAGCGGCGGGACATTGAGGAAAAGAAGCATGCCGAAGAGGTCCAGTTCCTCAAACGAACCAACCAGCAACTCAAGGTAAAGCAGAGATCATCATAATCAGGATTTCTGACATTGCTTTTTCAGACTCTAATGTGTCCATTTATTTTTTAGGCACAACTGGAGGGCATAATTACCTTGAAGAATAAAGCCTAGATATTATTAGAATACACAAACTATTCAGTTTCAAAGAATAAAACATTTATAAAAGCATCTGTTCTGAGTATTTATTCTTTCTTTTTTTTCCCTCCAAACAAAAGAAAAAGAACAGACATAGATACACGGGTACATGATCCACCATTCAACACTGCAGAATCAGGACACACTGTCTTAAGTTAAAAACTTTGAAAATGCACCGTGCTGAAATGAATTGTAGTCTTAAATGTTCATGAGGATGGCTGGAGCCACAGTATGAATAAAGTGCATTAGAACGATTGCATCACAGATCAACAAAACCTTCACCTTTACACAAATCACTGTGATTCCACTCCAGATGTTCCAATTTAGCCACCGACATGACGATGGAAACGGGGATTGATGTGACTGGGTTTCTGACCAGGTCTTATCGCTTAGCTCGTTTGGATTTCTTGCCATCCAAGGGCATTTTTCGGTTCTTATTCTTGTTCTTGACATTGTGTGTCTCGTAATAGCGGACCCCAACTTTCTTCACTCTCTGTGCACGCTCCAGGCTTCTTTTCTGTTTGGGTGAAGTAGTTCAACAGAGAGAAAGAGATTAGTTTGGTCTCACACCCATTTGAGATGTCTTTAGTATGGAATCAGAAAGATTGACAGCAGTAGTGGAGCAGGGAGAACAGTGCATACCTCTTTAGATGTGAGTTTGGTAGCCTGGTCAGGCTCCTCATCTTCCACAGCTTTCCTCTTTTTGCCCACTGTCACAGCTGGAAAACAAAGAGAGGTTGAGTGTCTTTTACTCTAAAGCACCAGACATCCCCTAATCATTGAAACATCTCTGAAAAGACTCAGAGATATTAGAAATATATCGAAATATTCAGTGTATTCAACTGTGTTTGCAAGTCTTACCTTGCATTATGGAGATTTGTTAAATATTGTTTATATTGCTGTCTAGATCAATATTATTGTGAATATTTAAATACTGTTTAGGGTCAGTAATCTTTTGTTTTGAAAGAAATGTAAATCACTTTTATTTAGCAATGACGCATTAAATTGTCAAAAGTGACAGTAAAGACTTTTATAATGTTAAAAAGATTTCTATTTTAAATAAATGCTGTTATTTTTTTACTTTTTATTTACCAAAGAATCCTTAAAAATCTATCACGGTTTCCACAAAATCTGTTTTCAATGTCAATAATAATAATAATAATAATAATAAGAAACTTAGTAGTTAATGTTGTAGAAATAATTAAATATAGAAGTTTTGAGAAGCAAATCAGAATATTAGAATGCTTTCAGAAAGATCATGTGACACTGAAGACTGGAGTAATGTTTGCCGTC
This sequence comes from Semotilus atromaculatus, assembly GCA_031834385.1. NCBI lineage: Eukaryota > Metazoa > Chordata > Actinopteri > Cypriniformes > Leuciscidae > Semotilus > Semotilus atromaculatus. The sequence goes on along the minus strand of JAULUF010000019.1, from coordinate 6,433,407 downwards.
AAACGAATAAATTACATTTTAAAATACATTAAAAAAGAAAATAGTTATTTTAAATTGTAAAACTTTTTAACGGTATTAAGTATTACTGTATTTTGATTAATGAAGGCAGCCATGGTGAGCATAAGATAAATCTTAAAATTAAATTAAAAGATAAAAAAAAAAAAACTTATTCTTATAAAAAATATAAATGTATAAAACAAAAAATATAGATGTACATTAAATATGCCGTTCTAGCGGCCATATTTTTTTTAATACACAAGCATTTGGCATCAACTTGGGTTAGTTCGGTGGGTGTACCTTTCCGTTGCGGATTCTTATCAGAATTCTGCTTTGCTGTGGCTTCAGTGAACACCTTTTCGGAAAGGCCTTTAGGAATGCTGTAAAAACATCAAGACAACACATTAGAATATCAATAGATAAGAGCTAAACACTGAACTCAAAATCACAGAGCCCTCTCATAACATTTTCAATATGAGTTTAAACAAACCGTATGGCTGAGAAGTGCTTTGACTTGGCACGATCAAGAAACTGTTTCAATTTGGCAATCTTCATATCCATCTCTTTATTCACTTCACGTGTGCTCTTTTTCTCTGCTGTGGTCGGGGGTCCGGACACTTCTTCCTGTAGTTCTCCACTCTGCTCTTTTTCCTCATCCTCCTCATCTTGCTCATCTTCTGAACCCAAGGGTTCCAGGATGTCAGGCATCTCGACAGGCACAAGGTCCTCCTCGCTGAACTCCGGAGCGACGTTTAATTTGCCAAAGTTCTGCTTGACATTACTGAAGATTTTCTGCATCTCCTCTTGTTTCTGTCTCAGCAGCTTTTGCTCTTCCTGCTGGCTAGATGAGGCCCCCTCCACATCCTGAGCTTCAAGTCTGTTTTCCAACTCTTCCTTCTCGGTTTCCATCTCAGCCGTTTCCAGCATCAGTTTTGCTTTGTACTGATTGGAAAGATCAAGTGTCAGTTCAAGACTATAAATGTTTAAAAGTGCATTAGGGTCTGCCAGTATAAAGAATTTTGTTGGCCACAGTGACTTAAAAAAGGATTTGTACCTAGTAATTCAATATGCATTAAGGAAGTTACATATAAACAATGTCTTCTGAGGTCTTTTAGAACACAATGCTCTAATTTTACAAAAGATTTGTCTTGGAACTAATTTTTCAATAGAGCCTGAGGTATTGTTTTACTAAAAGAATCTAAACTTTGTGTGAAATTAAGAACAATTACCTCTTCATCCATCTCTGCCCCAGGCGGCTTCACAAAAAAGGGGATGCGTCCCCTCTGCCAATCATTCAAAACCATTTTAGACACAGTAGACAGATCTGGCTCTCCACCCTGTATTACAAGAACAGTACAAAATACCAGTCGTTACAGCACAGACATGTACAGTATTTGGACAAATTCAAAGATGTGAACTAACCCATGTAACCAACCTGTAGGCCAAAACCCTTTTTATAAAACTCAGATTTTGAATGAAATTTTAGTGGTTTTGGCATGAGAGTATCGAAAATGTGGATATTTGAACTTTAATTTAAATGTTTTCCACCAGCTTAAAGTAAGCAAACTGTCACATCTCAATCGGACACTCTAGAGGAACGAATAAACAAATGAGCCGCGAGGACCGAGCTGACAGTTCATTTTATCAGATACTCCACAATCAGGCCAGACCTTAAGCAGTTTTCCGGTGCGAAAGGCGAGCTTTTCCAGGAAATCCTCGGCGGAGCTCCAGGATGGAATGCGGTATGTCTTCTGGATGTACTCCGCTTTGGCCCTCTCCAGCACCGCTCCGATGTGATCCTCTGGAGTTCGGATCTTCTCCACTTGGACCTAAAAGCAACAGATATAAAATAAGTGGATGAAGTGGCTGCTGAGATGGCAAAATCTGAACGGTTGACTTTGAGAGTCCAGGCCATCGTACCACTCCCTTCAGCACAATGTCAGTCTCGCTGTCGTCGGAGGGGTAGACGACGCCGGGACAGTCGATGAGGAAAAGGCGTCTCATTAGTGTGATGTACTGCCAGACCTGTCAGACAGAAACAAAACAGTTGGTTGTGCCACAAAGCTAAAGCTTGAACCAGTTCATAGATTCATCAATTTCCTCCATTTAAGAAACCACAAGACCGAAAACATTTCAACATAATGAACTGCATTTAAACAAATGCGATTTATAATAACTTGTGTCAAGTTATCAAGCAGTCAATTAACTTTTGAGTTAATATAAATTAAACCAAACTGGCCTAAACAGTGATTGAAGCAAATGTAACATTTCAACATTAGGAAAAATTAGTTAAAGAGGCATAACAAAAAGTATTATAATCAATCTATTTATTTCATAATCGAACAAGAAACTCTGTTTTTAAAAGAAAAGAAAATAGTGGAAAGAAAACGTCTAATAATTGAAGAATCACCCATATCAGGGTACACAAGGGAGATTTTAAATTATACAATTGATCATTTAAAACATAAACAGAAGAGCGTGGAAGTCCAGATTTGTTTAGAATTTGATTTCAATCTGGCCTCTGTCAGTAATGTGTTTTTCCTTCGCCTTGAACTTTCACTCGCTCTCAGTTCCATGTTTGTAAAATGAGAGGAAAAATGTGACAACATAAAAAAGTAATTTCACACAAAAACATGAATACACAAAAGTAGCAGCCAAAACCAAACGGCTGGAAACTTCAGCCATCCAAAATGTTAACACATGTCAGGAGCTGGCAGGTAGTCTTACACTCGCTAGTGGACTACAAAACAAATTAAGGATCATTTAATGACCCTTAAAAGAAGATTCGCTCAATCTTCTGATGTTTACGATCAGTACGTAACAACTACAAGTGGATGTTATAGGAACAGATCACCAAAAATGACAAATCTTAAATAGAGGACGACTTGAAATGCAGTTTAAGTGCTGCATGTGTTATTGGCTGGTTAGAACAACTATATATATATATATATATATATATATATATATAAAAAACAATGAAAATTCCCCCAAGTTGTTCTAAACCTAAAACCCTAAATATCTTCTTTTGGTTTGGGACAACTTGGGGGTGAGTACATGACAGAATTCTAATTTTTGGGTGAACTATCTCTAACTTCTTAACGATTATCATTAAAAATTTAACAAGATGGTTGGCGCATTGCATTTTCAAATGCATGTTATAATCGACCGAAGCTCACAGCACATGCAGAGATGGAGTTTGTGTGGAGCAGCATTTACTGCAAACCAATCAAGCCACTCAAATCATATGGATCATGCGCTGCTCGCATGTAAAAGAACAAAGTATCTTAAAAGTGTTTGAAAACACAAATGTATTTCTTCAGATTTACACAATGCAGGTGGGTCATACTTTTCAGGTAGGAAGATACAGAAATCCATATGAATATGAATATGAAAAATAATAAATCACATCTCTGAGATGAAAACAAAAAAGCTTCTGAGGCCTTACCTTAGTCTCACCAGCGAGGGGTGCCACGTTACAGACTTTTTTGGAGCGCAGGGTATTGATAACAGAGCTCTTTCCAACATTGGGGTAACCAATGAAACCAACACTGATCTGCTTTTTGTCTGAGTGGAGCTGAGCAAAAATCAATATGGACATGTTAATAGCAGGCAAAAGTCATTCTGAAAGTAGCAATTAAATAGAAGAGTTACACTTATATTGTTGAGTCCTCTGATATAATGTCGGTTTCATGGTATCGAGGTCAGGAAAACAAGACCTTGGAAATTCTAAGAAAAACCTTGGATCAACTCTTCCCCCAATAATTTGCACACATTGCCTCTCACATTTCACTATTCACTTTTAAAAGGGGGCCCCTGCCCAAGAAATGAAGACTTCATACACAATCTACAAAGGCCTCTTAAATGTCATTACACATTCAGATTTATATTGCACGCATGTTAACTGGGATATTTTTGTGCTGGTGTTCTCTAACTCCTAAAAAGTGTCTTGTCATATAACTCTCACAAAATTTATGTTACGTAAGCCCACTCTCCTTTTTAGTATTTCCAAGTTTTTGTTTACGGCTGTGCTCCCAAAAATAGCACAGAGGCAGATGTGAAGACAGGAGAGGAGCCCAACAGTATGGGAGGGTGGGGAACATCTAGTACCTGACCAAACCACTGCTGTCTATATCTGTTGCCATTACGGACCAGAAAACAGGCTGATCTTGTCCTAAAACTGTGGTTTGAGTAGATAAACGCTGTGGTGCGAAACCGCTATGCATTTAAAACCTGCTGCCCCTGGTTTCCAAGGCATGATGTGTATGCATATAAAAATATGCGATAACTGTTTAAGGTCTTACCTTGCCAAACTGCCGCAGGAGCTGGATAAGGGAGCCCTTGCCGAAGGAGTTGGTAAGGCTGGCGTGAAAGGCCAAAGTGGGGTGTTCCTGAGAAAGAACTGCAACCCAGCGTTTCTACAACATACATACATACATACATAAGCAAGAATCCGTAGAATGATCCTAAGTGAATGATCTTAGTACAACAGTTTATATAATGATTTATTAAACGGCCATATGAATCTTTTTTTTACCAAATTGCATCCCTCTTTATAAATCGCAGTTCATCTTAAATTCAAGAGGATATTCATATAAAATGTGTATTAATATAATAATTATAATTGTTTGTAGCCAGTTACCCCAGCTATATCATGGTGAGAAGAAAGTGAAAGATATAAATAAATGAAAAAAAAAATTATAAATGGTTTTTAATGTTTATCTTTCATAAAAATTCTAAAACTAAATCTGGTCCTCAATCTTTTCATAAGAGTCAATAAGATTATTAAGCAGTTAAAATGCTGCGCATTTGCACTAATAATAATTTTAATGCATATTGCGATTGCATATCTATCTTTCAAATGACATTTTCTTAATGTTAAATTATTTTAATTGCTGGTATAGGAGCGCAAAAAAAAAAAAAGTATGCATCCTCTTCAGTTGGCGCATACATAAGAAGATTTTCATGTCAGTTTCTGCTTTTATAAATCCCATTTTGTTCTTTACTTCTGATGTAGGATGAAATCCATGGGATTTAGGATAAAATCGGGTCAAATGTGGGCTTTCTAAATGTCTCCCAATGTCTAGACACTAGAAGTGATCAATGAAATGAAATGTTTTTGATAAGAGAGAACAGATAAAAAAATAAAATTAAGAAAAGATCAAGGGCACGGGCTGCCCAACAAGAAGTGTTTCCCTCTCAACAACAAAAATAATGGGTTTCCCAATCATTTTCCTGTTAGGTTTACAAAAGACCTGTCATAAATCTGAACAAGGTAGGCAAATGTTTATTCGGCTTGAATGCAAAAGTCTGCAGCTTATAAACAGCTGCTAGAGCTCCCTCGTTTCCTGTTGCTGCTGCATTTCAGAATCACCAATAACAATTTACAAACAACAAGAATTATAGATGTGAAAGATTGGAAAATATCTGTCAGGGAAGGAACTTTTAACTAGTCAACTATTACAAAAGTTGGGCAAGCCAAGATAAACATGCCTGTCTGTCAGTGAAACAAACTCCAGAGACGGGATAATTGAATGTACGACAGGACACATTGCAGACGGTGGCCTTTTTCCAAAAACCCAGTGAGCAGCCTTGCTGTCTACTGCCTACATAGGCGGTTCCATACATCCTAATTGTCCAAGAACAAAAGCGACCATTTTGGATAGCTCTACACAGGGAGGAACTTACTAAGTACTTGCTAAACTAACAACATGATACAGTAATAGGCATATAAATACATAACACACATAAATATTGGATAAAAGTGTTTTTTATTAGATTTAACTATTTTGCAACTGAATGTACAAGTATATTTATCATTAAGACTTCTGACATTTTTACCACCAACTTAGATATCAAAAGAGGCTAGAGTTATCATAACGCTAATACTAATAACTAATAACACTAATACTAATACACAGCACACACAAAATGTTGGGTAAATAGTGTTTTTGTTTAGTATTACCAATATCTTCATTCCAAAATAAATTTTTTTTGCTCCTGAATAAGTAGATTTATCCTCAAGATTACAAACATTTTCTTTCACCAACATAAATGAATTCAACACAGGCTGTGTTAGAATGTTGCTAAGCGAACGACAACATACTCTGACTCATAGCACAAACAAATGCGTTTAATTATATTTTTAAGCTAGATTTAGATTTGTTTTTAATTTAGAAGTAGATTTATAATTGACATTTCTGGCACTGTTTCTGCCATTTTGGGTGGGCTTTTCCCCCCCACTTAGCTTACTGAAGTGCACTTTGCTTGCATTCTACATTGAGTTTCCCCAAGTGAAGGTATCTTAAAAAGCATCTGGAACCTCATTCCAGCTCATCGGGTTTTAGAACTAGTACTGAAGTATTCAGCTTTAATTTCTTACCGTAACCCATGTGGGAATGAGGTCACACTTGTTGAGCACAAAGATGAGGTGCTTCCAAGGTTTCTCTTTCTTTAGGTAGGACTCAATGCTCTGGGAACGAGTCCCCATAGGGTCCCGAGCATCTAGCACCTGGATAACGACGTCCGAAGAGTCGATCACCTGTGCAAAACATGCTTCATTTTAAGATGTGGCATCATTTGGCAGTACTGTGGTTTTTATTAAAACTTTTAAAGAGCAAGTTGTTGTGAGATGGTTATAGCTACCTTATAAAGCTCGCCCCAGATCCTCTTTGACTGACCCTTCTTGAAGATTTCCTCCCGAGCCTCATCCCTGCAGTGATGGGGAAATTAAATGGCTTTGAGGCATTTATCCAGTTATTTCATAATATATATACCATATTTATACAAACAGGGCATAGTTTCTGCAGTAGGGATGTACTGAGCTATAGGAACTTTAGAAATCACTCCACTCACTTGACTCCGCTGTCCTCAAACACCAAATCACGGTCTTTCTCAGTACTGTAGCTCTGAGCCGAGACCTCTGCCTTTTCAGCCAAGTCCTTCAGCTCTCCCACAGTCAAGTTGGGTCGCTTTCTTTGTGCCTTTGGCCCAAAAGTGGTCTCGAATGTCTCTGTGTCCAGAATATGCACCTTGGAGTTCTACAAGAACCAGCAGAAGATAAATTGACATACATATTTCATAAGAACTGTTATATTCTCCTACCATGATATCCATAACTTTAGGAATTTCTTTGAAGAAGAATATGTTCTTTTAGCTCTTATAAGCATTTTGACAGCTATCTATGCCCCATTTCTAAGAGGAAAGAAACCCCAATGATTTATAGGAGAGTGGAGTGTACTCAATAACACATTTTATGGCATACAAGAGTGTGTCAAAATGTTGTGCCATACAAAGCAACATGATCGCTTCTATTACGCATATAATAATATGACTATTTATATTGCATATTAATCTATTTTAGATTTTTTTTTTTAAACTGATAGGATAGACTATCTGTTTTATGAAGTGCTGAAATCTGTTTGTTTAGACAGTGTAGTATTGACTGTATCTACTATAGTAAAGATGTAGGCTTCAACAAGATGCTAAAAGACATAATACACATAATAAGATTAAATTTGTATTTGGTCACAGCTCCAGAAATTATTGCACACTTTGTAACATCCCAAACAAAGAAAACTTTAAATTCAATCTAGACGTATTCCAAAAAAAGATCAGATTGTAAACTTTTTCAAACTAAATGCAGATGTGGTTTAAATCAGATTTGTAAACACCAGCTTTACATTTCTAGAATTGTATATACGCTACTGTTCTTAAATTTGGTGCTACGTAAGATAAAAAATAAAAAAAACAAATACTTTTATTCAAGCAATAAATTGATCGAAAGTGACAGTAAGGACATTGCTGCAAAAAATTTCAATTTAAAATGAACTTTCTATCCATTAAAGCATCCTGAAAAAAAAAAAAACCCAATGAATCACGATTTACACAAAAATATTCAATCGAACTGTTTTTAACATCGTTGAAATGTTTCTTAAGCAGCAAATCAGCATATTAGAATAATTTCTGAAGGATCATGTGAAACTGAAGACCGGAGTAATGATGCTGAAAATTAAGCTTTGCCAACATAGGAATAAATTACATTGTAAAATATATTTAAAAAGTTGTTTTAAAATGATATCATATTTCACAATATTATTGTTTTTATTGTATTTTTGTATAATAGTTATTGTAATAACTGCAGCCTTGGTGAGTATAATTTGTTTTTCTTTACAAATCTTACCCGACCCCAAAGATTTGAGCGGCAGTGTAGCTAGAATATAACTAACCTTTTAACAAAAAGGCAGCTAATTTTATAGTGCTGCTAAAAACAAATATTCCTATATCAAGATCACACGAATCCTAAGAACAACGAAAGAAACATCTAACACGTTTAACTTCTCCTGGCTAAATTGCAATCTGTAACGACCTAAAAAAAAAAAAAAAAAGGGAAGCCATACCACTGTTGCAACAGAGGATGGAATAAAACGAAAAGCAATTTACAGATCTTGTCAAAGCCAGTAACATTTCTCGTAAGAAATTCTACTTCTAGTAAGATTGCATTTCTTCGGAACAATTGACGTGGATGATAAAAAAACAACTTGATTTGAGGCTAACCACCACATCACAACATGTTCAAAATATTTCTGAGAAAGAGCAAAAATGTGCGCAAACAATGGGCATTACGGCACACGCTAGAGGAGCTGCTCAAACACCACAAATCAAAAAGAGAGGATGAAAATATATCTGTACAATAATTGAGACAGTATTGCCAGTTCCCTGCAACCTAGGTTGAATACAAGAACAAAAACATCGTAAGTGTCACAGTTCTGAGACGTAGAATAAAAGTAGAGTGGGACTTTCATTACATTAAGTCCTAAAAGGTTTTGCTCACACATGGAACAGTTTAGATCCTGACGTGAATCAACAACAGTTGCAGAAGGAACATGAAGAACTGAGAAAAACATTACATTTTATTCTGAGCACATCTTTTTTGCTCTGTTCTTTACTACTGGCAAATGGCAGGACCTCAGGTGCCAAAGAGTAAGTTCTATCGCAGGTCAGGCTGTGGCCTCACTAGTACACCGCTGTCAGACTAACTAAATCATTTTGCTGTGGTTAACACGTGTTACACAAGGTCTACAAGTTACGAGAAGTTTAGCCAATAGGTACACCGAAAAACACAAATACAAATGCAAATTGTTTATGAGAATTTGCCAGAAGTGAGCAACTGGTCATTCAAGTCGGAAATGGACTTTGTGAGTGGGCAATTTTACCCTTTATTTTTTTCTAATCATATAACAACACACAGAAACTCTGTGCATCATAAAAACAGCACTACTAACAAACTATTATCAATCGTTTTCAGTAATTGAAACAAAACTATATGAAAAATGTAAACTTAAATGTAAACTAGAAATTAGATGTTAAATTGGCAAAAACTGAAATACCAATAAAAATGACCAGTGAATGGCACATAAGTAAATAATTAAACTTTTAAATGAAAACTGAAATAAAAGCTCATTTGAAGAAATATTAATAAATACCATAATAGCGCATAAATACTAAAACAACATTACCTCATATAAAGGCCAGAGTTAGACGTTAGCATGTTGCTAACATAGCATTATGCTACTCTAAAATATGTAAAACTTTATTTTTTCTGTTTTTAAGTGAATTATAAATATATTCACATTTATTTGAGGTATTTATTTACAGAGCTCATCCCAATGAATTATGGGGCTGGCTGCTCAGCAAATACCAAAGGATTTCACGCAAACAGCCTACTTGTCTCCTCTCAACAGGCTACATTGGGACTAAAAAAATTTATTTTTGTATTTAAAAACAGTGGATGTATACCAAGGTATCTGCATACTCACGTGTGCCTTTATTCGGTCATGCAGCAAGGACATCGGTAGCTTGCTCTGTTTCATCACTACTCTGTACGGACTTTTCTTTACTGCGTTCATCTCTTCTTGGAATTTCTGCAATGATGACTGCTTGATGACACGTGTATTAGCTGCACAGGGAGCATATGGGAAAAGCAAATCAATATTTATATATTCAGATCTAATCCTACTTGGAAAAGAGGACTATTGAGGCTAATTCCCCTCAATAATCATTCTCACAGATTAAGATTCATTAAAACTATAAAATGGATTGCTCTTACCGAACCACTTGATGTTGGGCTCAACTCTGGCCACAGTTCCAGGAGCTACTGTGTTCTGGTACTGCAAGGGCTTGATCACCTTTCCTCGATTGTTGCTGCGAGTATAATAATGAAAAAAAACATGCGCGTTTTATCAATTAACTTTAATTCTTGTCAAAACCTCACGACCCACAACAACTATATACAATGTAAAGACATGCTTACAAATTTGTAGATGTATGTTGGATGTGCTGCTACTGCTAAGATGTATAGTTTGGTGATTTGATTAGAGTAATTGACTGTATTTTTGTTTTTATTTTATTTGTATGGCTTTCTGTCTTGTATTGCTTTGTGGACCCCAGGAAGATTAGCAACCACTTTCTGGAAGCTAATGGGAATCCAAATAAAGAACTAGTGTTTGCTACTAATCTTAATCTTGTATGTCATTTTGTAAATCACAAGTCAAACTGTTACCATCTCTGCTTCTGCCTGTACATATTCAACCGTCGGATGGTGGCACGGTCCCTCATGTTGTTCCCTCCAGCTCCCTTGACTCGGTCTGTAGGGTTGGGAATGTTTAAAAAAATATGGACAAACATTGTTATACACAGGGACATATAGTTGAATCTACTTTAATTTTGGGTGAACTGTGATAGATTGTTCAATTGGAACAAGTGTTAACAGAATGGGTCATTGTGTCGGTTCAAAAGTCTACCTTGTGAATGGATAATGCATAATTTCTGTTTATAAATATTTTAATGAATTAATAACATGTAAAATATCATTGATTGTGTGTACACCTCAGTTGTCTCCAGTTTATTTTATTTGCCACATACTTAATGAATGTTCAAAAAGTTAGGTAAGATTTCGAAAGAAGTCTTTAACCAAGGTTGCATTTTTTATTAAAAATATAGTAAAACAGTAATATAGTGAAATATCAAAGTAACTGTTTTCTATTTTAATATACTTTATAATGCCATTTGTTCCTGTGATGGCAAAGCTGAATTTTCAGCACCCATTACTCCAGTATTCAGTGTCACATGATCCTTCAGAGATCATTCTAATATGATGCTCAAAACATTGCTTATCATCATCACTGGTGAAAACAGACCATGATATTCTGTTGTCAATTATTCTTCGATGAAAAGTTTAAAAGAATAGCATTTATTTAAATGTCTACACTGCCACTTTTTTTGATTAATTGAATGCATCCTTGCTGAATATTTTTTATTATATATTAATGTATTATAATTTGTATCATGTGTCCTTAACTTATCCTTGATTACATTCAATACCTACACTCACCGGCCACTTTATTAGGTACACCTGTCCAACTGCTCCTTAACACTTAATTTCTAAGCAGCCAATCACATGGCGGCAACTCAGTGCATTTAGGCATGTAGACATGGTCAAGACAATCTCCTGCAGTTCAAACCGAGCATCAGTATGGGGAAGAAAGGTGATTTGAGTGACTTTGAACGTTGCATGATTGTTGGTGCCAGAAGGGCTGGTCTGAGTATTTCAGAAACTGCTAATCTACTGGGATTTTCACGCACAACCATCTCTAGGGTTTACAGAGAATGGTCCGAAAAAGAAAAAACATCCAGTGAGCGGCAGTTCTGTGGGCGGAAATGCCTTGTTGATGCCAGAGGTCAGAGGAGAATGGCCAGACTGGTTCGAGCTGATAGAAGGGCAACAGTGACTCAAATAACCACCCGTTACAACCAAGGTGGGCAGAAGAGCATCTCTGAACGCACAGTACGTCGAACTTTGAGGCAGATGGGCTACAGCAGCAGAAGACCACACCGGGTGCCACTCCTTTCAGCTAAGAACAGGAAACTGAGGCTACAATTTGCACCAGCTCATCGAAATTGGACAATAGAAGATTGGAAAAACGTTGCCTGGTCTGATGAGTCTCGATTTCTGCTGCGACATTCGGATGGTAGGGTCAGAATTTGGCGTCTACAACATGAAAGCATGGATCCATCCTGCCTTGTATCAACGGTTCAGGCTGGTGGTGGTGGTGTCATGGTGTGGGGAATATTTTCTTGGCACTCTTTGGGCCCCTTGGTACCAATTGAGCATCGTTGCAACGCCACAGCCTACCTGAGTATTGTTGCTGACCATGTCCATCCCTTTATGACCACAATGTACCCAACTTCTGATGGCTACTTTCAGCAGGATAATGCGCCATGTCATAAAGCTGGAATCATCTCAGACTGGTTTCTTGAACATGACAATGAGTTCGCTGTACTCAAATGGCCTCCACAGTCACCAGATCTCAATCCAATAGAGCATCTTTGGGATGTGGTGGAACGGGAGATTCGCATCATGGATGTGCAGCCGACAAATCTGCGGCAACTGTGTGATGCCATCATGTCAATATGGACCAAACTCCCTGAGGAATGCTTCCAGCACCTTGTTGAATCTATGCCACGAAGAATTGAGGCAGTTTTGAAGGCAAAAGGGGGTCCAACCCGTTACTAGCATGGGGTACCTAATAAAGTGGCCGGTGAGTGTATGTTAACTTCAGATCGGGCATGTGGTCATATATGCTCTTTTTTTTTTTTTTTTACAAAAATAAATATTGCTTTTTGGTTTAAAAAAAAAAAAATTATGAACAGTGTAAGAAATTAATCAGGATGTATAGCAAAATAGTACTTAAAGTAACAAATATTTGGTATATTTAAAAATCTGACAACCGTTGTAAGTGACATCTCCATAATTGCTCAGACTAACAACTGATCCGGAACATTTTTTAAAAACAGTCAAACATTGTGGTAGCAATCTAGTACGATTTTATTTGTCATGTAAAAACAAGGCACGTTTGGCACACTGACGCGGTCATCAAAAATACAAGTGCCAACAGCCTCTGATGGGACATTTAAATGCTTGACAGGAGTCGTGATTACACACAATCAACGAGTTACCCTGTATATTAGCAATTTGCTTTACAACATGCAACAGAGGAAACATAACTATAGACCGACTCGTATACTTCTAAACAAGAGTTGGCTAATAGCTTAGCCTTGCTAGCAGTTCACATTCAGACAAGCGGTTCATTAAATCTTACCGGGATTACTGCTGGAGGTTGAGGGATTTATGGAGCTTTTCCCCTTGTATTTTGGTTTAACCATTGTGATCGATTACTCCGGTACACTCCCAATACTGAAAATATACAAATAAAGCAGTATTTCAGTCCACTGTAGATTTCCACGTGTTACAATAAACTACACAACCCAGGAAGTACGTCATCAATCAAGCGACGAATTTTCTTTCATTTTCCGTTGAGAAAAGTTGGTAGCTCCTCGGACTCATATCAAGAATATATATATATATATATATATATATATATATATATATATATATATATATATATATATATATATATATATATATATATATATATATATATATATATATATATATATATATATATATATATATATATATATATATATATATAACAACAGTTTACCCATTGGTATGCAATGTACCAGTGTAAATATACGAAAATGTATTTGAAATACATTTATTTTAAGGTAACTATACTGCAAATAGATTTACATACCCTGCAAGTGTACTGTTGGTATACTAAATTGATAAACTTAAAGTCTGCTAAATTGGAACTAATTTTGTTCTTAATGCAGTTATCTGGAAATAGTGCTGAGGTCCATATTTGATTGTGCTACAATGTAACTATTGCAACATTAGGTACACTTGAAATATCTTTAATTTAAAGACTGCTGTACATATATCATACTATATTTTACTAAAAGTGATATTAAAACACATTGCATGCTTAATATTAAGAAATGTGCATTGTGCAATAAAAAGTTTCATTATAATATTTATATCAGTAGCTTCATGCATTATGTCAGTAAATATGTTAATAGATTTGTATTATACTAACTTAGTATGAAATAAATGTATTTTAAATATTTCGGTATAGGTTTTTTTTTTCATTAGAGGTGTTATGACCTTACAATTGAGAGAGTATACAGTATTTGCATTTTTAAAAATGCTAGTATACTGCAGGACAGTTAAACTAATGATATGACAAAAAATACTTAACATATGATTAAAAACTATAGAATTGGAGTTGCGGACACTAGCCTATATAAACTTGTACTTATAAATTAATTAATAATTTAAATGAAATATTTATATTGTTAAGAAAAATGCACATATTGTGAACCAATTACTCATATTTTAAAATAGCATGTTTTTTTTCTCCTTTTATTTGTTCAGTATATTTGGGTCTGAAGCAACACAAAGGTAAACCTATTTGTAACAATGTCTTCTTGGACTAACACAGCATCATTACAGTTATTGTTCCCATGCTGTTTAATTAACAGGAAAACATATTTAATTTGGGAAACTCTTATTTGCAATAAATATCAGAATGACTATTTCAAGGCTAATACATGCATTACACTCATGTAGGACTCTGTATACCCAGAAGAGGGCATGCAGGGATAGTTATTGCTTCAGTTGCATTATCCTGTCCCATGTCTTTGAGCTTCAACCAGTGTCTAAATACATTAAATTAAGACTCTGTCTTCTGATTCTGGACCGATTATAGAGAGCCGTTTGAACTCTAAATTTTGACGTTATAACAAGATGTATGACTTACCTGTTTTCTTTCAGCACATGTTCTACTCTACAAGATTACATTCCACTCAAGTTAAAGAAAACAAAGTGGAAAAAGGAACAATAAACTAAGCATATTCTCAAAATGGTATTATAGAAAACATTACACAGATGCAGTTAAACAGTTTTGAGCTTGGAGCAACGATACATTTGTGTTGTGTTGCCAGTCGGTGTATCGTGTAAACTTAAAACCTGCACAGAGCCTGTGTGGAATGCGTAGATAATGGCTATGGGGCGGCCAACACAGTCAATGAGAACCAGGCATACCTTGTATAATACTAGTATTCTATAGACTTAGGGTCAGATTTACTAACAGCTTTTGCCAGCGCAAACCCTCTAATGCACAATAACCATAAAATATGTTTAATGTAAAAATACAGTTAGGTTGAGTTAATGTGACCTCAGGACATGTTAAAAACCCATAGGCCTATTCATTTGCCCTGTTTAGTAAATCTGGCCCTAAAAATCCAGGGCAATAGCCTATCAGAGATCACCTTTAATAGTTTAATATCTCACAATATTCTATAGATAACTTTTATACATAAATAAAAACCTGTTCTTTCTTTTTTTGGTACATTTTTTTACATTTTATTTCAGCAAAAAAAAAAAAAAAAACGAATTAGAACTTTCCTATTTGAAGTCATACTCAACTCAGTGTAAGTAACTCATATAATCTTTTGAGCACAGGTTTGCACTAGAAACAGTTCAGACTCTGTCATGTTCTTTTTGTCATTTTTTTTCTTCAGTTGTTCGCTTTCACTCAATTAAAATCAAATGTGACAACATCAGAAATGCTCTGCAAATAGAGTTAGATCAAGAGAGAAAACAAAAACAGTGCATCAGTTATTTTCAGATTTAATTTTCCCTTTTAAGACCCACATTACTCTGACGTCCAGCTTGTCTTAAACAAGAAGCTGACATCATAAAAGAGAATGAGAGGCAAATCATCATGATTTCCTGAGACGTTTTCTCAGAGGACTGTCTCTGAAAGGCTATTAAATTGAATGGAGTTGCGGTTATGTGAAACTCTATATTTTGTTTCCAATCCCTTTATGAAAGCTCCAGACATTTTGCTCATTTCGATGATTGCTTGGTATAAACCACCATAAAAACAACACTTTTCAAAATTGGATTGGATTCAAAAAGTATATTGTTGTCTATGAAAATTTGTCATCAATAATATTTGAAAATTGCTGATGGCATCTCATGTATAGTATTAATTAGAGCAATTTATGATTTGGTTGTACTGAATATTTGATTAAGTACTAACAGTTATTTAAAGTATGTCTGGACTGGAGAAGGATTTACTACTTTTGATGTGCTGGTTACATTTGTCAGATATTACCATCATAAATATATGCAAATAAATCGAAATTGCATTGGAAAAGTCAAATGAGGACACGTTTCATGCTAAACACTATAATAACAGCCCAGGTTTAATGAACTCTTTTCAAAATATATTGAGCTGTGTCATTAAATAAAAGATTCAGCATGTATTATCCTGTTTTATTGAGCAATTCAACAGCAGTTGTAAACAGGTGCTCCAACAACCGATGCCAGAGTGAGAGGTATTTTTAAGATGGCTTGCTGATAGGTCCACTTTGTTTTGCGTCAGGGAGGGAGAATTTGCTTGTTTGATTTTTCCGTCAAGATTGGGTAAAGTTGTAGGGTCATGATATCCCTTTAGGTATTCACTTAATCTGTTCTCAGCATTGCCAGTAAACAGGCAGCCACATGGAAGAAAGTAATGATGGATCAAGACCAAAGCCTTTGCTGGATTGTGGATGTGTCTGGCTGGTTGTGGGAAATGCACTAAACAGGCTATTTGTTCAGGGCCTGCGTCACCTTTATCATTCAGGTGAACGCTTGACTGTGATCAATAACTCATACTTCTTAAGTCAATAAAATCCTTTGCATTTCCTATTTCTAAAGGAGAAAAGGAAAGTTAAAAAACATCATAGCATCACACATATATTTTTGCAAAGAAGAATACTTCTTTCTTTGTTTTATACAACCAAATCTATCTGAATATATCTACATGGTAGAGGAGGTGAACAATTCTGCATGTATTTTTTTTTGACTGATAAGAATTTTAATGTTACGAACTTCGGCTTAATTATAAAATTCAAGATTAATTTGTATCTTATTTACTTTATAATACCAAATATTAATAAAAATAATATTATAAGTGAATGCATTAATTTTTTTAATTTTTTTTTATTTAACTTATATGTAAAAGTCATATTGGTAGCACTTTACAATAAGGTTTCTTTTGTTAACATTAGTTAACTATATTGGTGAACATGAACTAACAATGAACAAGTACATCTCCAGCATTTATCAATCTTCATGTTAATCTCAACATTTACTAATATCAAAAGTTGTATTTATTAAAATTAGTTAACGCAATGAAATAACATGAACATGAATTAATAACATTAACAAAGGTTAATTAATGCTGTACAAATATGTTGCTCATTGTTCATGTAATTAAATGTTAACAAATGAGCCCTTATTGTAAAGTGTTACTGGCATATTTAATAATATAAAGTGTGTGTGCATACACAAATATATTATCATTTATATTACAATACATATATAATATACTTGTAATTATAATATTTAATATGAATATTAAGATTGTGTTCATGAATTCATATTCTGTACAAATAGTTCAGTTTTTCCTTTTTAATAAATGTGCTAAGTTGTCACAGATCCGTTTTTTGCTGTGTGGAGTGTAGATTGATATGGAAAAAGAAAAAGTAGTTTAACTGGCGAAGGTTAACAGCAACAAAAAATGTGTTTGAATATTTTCGCAAGCCACTGTAGCAATAATATTCAGTGTTAATGTGTGCATAACCTGATTTCCAATGTCAACTTTAACAATAAATCAGATGATTATTAGAAATGGCCATAACAAAGCCAATGCAGGTTACATGTTACACATCAACAAATATTTTTTTTTAAATTTTATTTATGTCAGCACATTTAGAATTATAAAGAAAATGCACTAAAGATGAAAGCTGAAGCACAACTACATGTGTCATATAATCATCTGTAGTGCAGAGACGGATCTCTAGCTCCAGTTACCTTTCAACAGTCAGTCATCATGGCCTACAGCCTCGTCACCCCTTTTGCACTGAGCAAATTATAGCTGAGTCACTGGTAAATGATACAAGATTAAAGTTTAAAAAAAGAATTGAAAGCAGACAGTTTGTCCTTTTAAAAGACCAAATGCTATCAATTATTCTCATCAGCAAAGGGAAGTACATGAAGCTATACTTAAAGCAGGATTTAGGCTAAACTGGTCATTTAACCATCAAAATAAATTCCCTATTGGCAACACTTGACTACTGGCAAACAGAGAGGCAAAACACTAACAGACTAAAGACACAAAACAGTTGCTCTTTTATGCAAAAGCAAAAGGATGAAGGCACAAGTGCAGGCAACTTAACACAGTTTGATCTCACATTTATTGTCAACATTTTATTCATTTATTTTGAGAACCTGCAAAGGAAATGCAAATGTCTGTTTTTGCACACTTTGTGTACTTTAATACAGGAAGTCATAGACAGTTCTCACACAGTGAATAATTTAAGTCATTACAAAAGCCAAAATCTTTGTTTATTAAAGTAGTTGTTTTTCTGGCATTCAAAGACATTCAGCAGTTTGATTGAAACAGCTTTCGAAGGAAAAAGCCAGATACATTTTTTTTGTATCAGAGTGGCAAACATGTTATTGGCAAACATGTGGAAATGCAATATGACCATCATCTGTATCTCAACAAGTGGCGTCACAATTCATTCTTGACAATCAAGGAGGCTTCCTGACTTCACATTACTTGTAACATTGTTAGTTTAACAGAGTTAGCAATGTTAACCTTTTGCTGGATAGTAGTTATATTAACAGCTTCATAAGAAAAGTTGGTAACACCTTACAATATGGTTTCATTTGTTAACATTGGCTAACTACATTATAGTTAACATGAATTAATAATGAGCTGCACTTCTACAAAATTTAATAATATTTGTTAATGTTAATTTCAAAATTACTAATACATTATTAAAATCAAAAGTTATATTTGTTAACATTAGTTAATGCACTGTGAACTAACATGAACAAACAATGAACAACTGTATTGTATTAACACAGATACAGTAACAAATGTATTGCTTATGGTTAATGTTAGTCAATACATTAAATGGTAACAAATTAAACCTTAATATAAAGTGTCACCGAAAAATCCAAACATTACTTTATGTAAATATGACTTTTACCTTATTAACATGTTTCTGAGTGTAAAAACATAAGTAGTGATACGAGACCAAACAGGTTTTTTTTTCCTGGGTTTATAAATATAAACATGCTTCTGGTTAAACAAAAATAATCCCAAATTCACAATGATCTTTTATAAACACGGTTCTTAGACCATAATATGCTGTGGCAGAAATCATAAACATTTTTTTTGTACTAAAACATTTGAGCTCCCACTTTGTCACTAGACACATTCCAGATACAGAAGATGCTATTCTAAAAGGTATGTCTCTTTCAAATCGAAACCACGCCGCTGTATAATCAAAACATGCTTCATGACAGATATTCCATTACACTGCACGTCAAGTTGATTTGCTGTGTCTTATGATTTCATATGTGCAACTCTGGATAATATTTCAGCAGGTCATGTTACTCATCTTTATCAGACAGCAATGTACAGTTAGCATGAAGCACTGCAGGTTTCAAATGAAATAAAATACTTTTTATGTTGTCAGCACAGCCATTTTTTTTAAAACAAGTGCTTTCTTCATGTTTATAACCTTTGCCAATTATACAATGAAAGAAGAAAGGTGTTTGTTAATAAAGTTGAGAAGCCAGCATTATAATACAATAAGTTTGTAAAATGATTTCCTGATAATATATACATTTTAAATTGCTTTAGTATGACATTTAAAAGGCCAATGACTATTAAATTTAGTATTTAATTGATCATTAATGTTGTACTTTATATATCAAAAATTATTGCCTTTACATTGTAATTTTAACTGTAAATTATTGTAAAAATGCTATGGAAAAAAACGGTTAGGTTAATAGTATTATTGTAAACACTGTAAAAGATCTAACTGGACATTTCATATAATTTTACAGTAAAATACTGTTAAATGTATAGTTTATAGAAGTAAAGCAGAACAAATGAAATAATAATTTACAGTGAAAAACTGTAAAATGACATTCCCAAATGTGTGACACTTCATATTTCAAGGTATTTTGTTCAAATAATTTTACATATATAATTGTGAATCAGTTATGTACATTTGTGTTTTTTATTCACATTTTATGTTACATCTGTTAATAAATTTAACAGAATGAATGATGTTAACATTTAATGAATGATTATTGTTTAAGTGTCATGTTTTATGATGGTGTTTTGTGTTTGCATGAAAGACTCTTGTGCACCTTCTAATTCAGCTAGTGGAAAACTGAACTTCTTCATGAATCATCATGTGGCTTCCTCTTTTACCACTTGAATAGTATATGTTAAAGGTACAGAATAGATTTTAGTAGCAGTGTGTAGCCTTAAGTTGCAAATTTTCTTGTTTGTAAAATACAGTTTTATACTGTAAAATGTACATGTTGTTCTGTTACATCTGTAACAATGATACTGTATTGTTTGTTTTTACAGAATTATTCTGGCAACCACAGGAGTTTTTTTTCTTTTTTTTCTAAGCAGACCATCATATTTGGGGGTCTTTATGTGCATTAAAACAATTTAAGGAGCAAGTGAATACACACTGCTCAATGCAAATAGGCACATCTGAGCCAGGACTTTTTGTGTGTGTGGTGTTACATTAATCCTCTAATG
Source organism: Semotilus atromaculatus (assembly GCA_031834385.1). Taxonomy (NCBI): domain Eukaryota; kingdom Metazoa; phylum Chordata; class Actinopteri; order Cypriniformes; family Leuciscidae; genus Semotilus; species Semotilus atromaculatus. The sequence goes on along the minus strand of JAULUF010000019.1, from coordinate 6,412,816 downwards.
TGTTTATCCTCTGTTAAGTTACTCCTTAAGCTTCCACTTGTTTAGCTCTTCGCTCCCTGGAGCCTCAGTTTTCGCACCACATAATTCACAGGGCAGCATTATCTGCTGGCAGCAGCTGATGGAGATAGTGCCAGGAACACGTTCCTTAAACCACCAGTGTTTATGAGGACCCCTCATCTATACCATAGCTGACAAGGAAATAATATGGTTAATATTTTGATCCTACAATAGTGCGTGACGAACCCAATGAACTTTGCCGTACTCTTTTTTTGGCCCTCTCGGTGGGCCTCTTTATACTGTGTGTCAGCACTGTGTCTGTTTTAAGAAGATCAGCCAGAAGCTCTTCTACTTGTTTCACAGCAAGAGACAGGAAAACATCTATCTGTAAACCAACTAGCCAGGAGCATAAGTGTGGGGGGTGGTGGGAATGCACATTAAAGCTTTTATATATTACACATCATATTATACATTAATTTATATATTATATAGCTTTTATTATAGCTTTTATATATTACTAAATTTATTATAAGCTTAGCAGGAATTAAAGTTTGGCTTATGAATATTTATTATATGGAGTTACTTTTACATTACTAAACATGTAAATGTAATGGTTTACATGAAAAAAAAATATATATATTTTTTCCAATTTACTTAATTACACCGAGCTAATGTAACACACTCCTTGAGCATTTTATCACAATTTAATTTGATGTGTTATTTGGAGTGTTTGGCATAGTAATGGATATGACAATGATGATTGGTCTTGGTGGAATAGATCTGCTACGCTGCTGCTGTTATTGATGCTGAGCAAGTACAGGAATTGCTACTGCCAAAACATACACGACACACTGCTTTGAACAAGCAAGACATGCTGCTGTACAATATAGCATACATGAATTACATGTAGCAGATCTATACAGGTGGAGCTGGGGAAGGTGGAGGGTTTTCTGAAAGCGCGCTGCAACTGCTATATAGCTAATGTTAAACCAAGTATTTGTAGGTTGAGCAGCGAGCTCATTGGCTACCGATACAGCAGGAACCAATCAGCTGTGCCTTATACAGAATGATATGATTGCAAGCAGATTGAGTTATGGACTGATCAGCCTGCGTCATCTAGAGTTTCATGAAATAATTTTGTATTTCATCACATTCAATTTGTAAAATGGAAGTTGGAGTTGCATGAAACGGAAATTGCAGGAAGTTTTCTTCACTATTGTGATGCATTTCTTAGTGAAACTGCATATCGAACAAAAAAACAAAATATACGGCAGGACTTGAATTGTCTATCGGGAATTGATTGTTTCATTGGATCGTTGTAGTTTGCAATTGCTGTGATCACATTTGAGTGACAGGTTGAATGTGGATGGACGTGTTTGCTGTGTGTGCAGTCGTGCAAGTGATGTGAAGATGTAATTTTACCCTTTTTCTCAGCTTCTATGTTTGTCTAAAACCAGTGAATTAACTAAAACATTGTAGAAGGCAAGTAAATATGCTATTCCATGCAATTTCAACATGCAGTACCATTTTGCTTGGTATGCTCGGTAATGGATAGTCTGTTCGTAACGTGAATTTGTAGTGTCTTAGATGGCACAAATAATGTTGAGAAAAATATCTACACGCTGGTTTTCTTCAAGAGTAAGACTTGCGTTAATCTAAAGTGTAATGCAAAATCGCTCTCCACTCCCAATCTCAGTTTCACGAACCTCTAGTCCTGCCAGATCAAGTCTGTTTTAAGTCTAGCCAAAACAAACAGGCTCTTCCATCTCGAAAAAGTCAGACAAGCTGTCATGAACTTCTAGTCTCTCTTTGCATCACTGAAGTGCATCTGGTTTGCCGATATTCTTCAGGTATTTGAAGGGGGATTGGATGTGCTTTGGATTTTCAGGTATCAAATTCTGGATCTTAAAAAAAATAGCTAATCTGCTAAATAGCTAAATACCTTAACTGAAAAATAAAACATTTTATGAGATTTTGAATCTAATTCAGTAACATTTAGATTCAATAAAGAATCATTTGCTGTGGAATCATAAGTGAATTTATTTGTTTAAATTTCTTATTTAGCTCACATCACAGGGCAACCCGGGAGCCTCTGACTCCAGTGGTTATCTTTTACCCTTTAACATAGATAGGGACAACAGTGCATGCCATTTAGCTCTCAGTCATGTTCTTTCTGACTTAGGCTTCTGTTCTTTGTTCACTACCAGACTGTAAAGACTCAGACCCATCTCTCCAGAGGAAGTAAATTAAAGATCAAAAGGGGGCACACTACTATAATCCAGTCTATCTCCTGGAAGACATTCAGTTTCCCCCCTTTCACTTAAAGGTTAGAGGAAAAAAATCAGCTCACACAAGAGCTTTAGAAAAAAAACACTTTTGTGGATGATTGAGTGCATAATGTTCAAAATGTCTAAACTTTGTGAATTATATAGACAGACCAATGCTTTAAAGGTTTCCAAAGGAACACATCTGTGGTCAGTTCTGATCACTGGCTCGCCATGTCTGGCTGAGGAAGAGCAGCTAAAAAAAGAACCACTAATTTACGGAAAAGTTGTAGAATCTCATTTAATTGTAAGAAGTAAATGTTAGCTGTGTAACTGTGTTACAGAAGAGCCACAGAATATAACATCTCGAAATTGAATTGGTCCTGGAATAATTGTTGGCTGTGCCTTATTAAAATATTCTGACAATCTGAACCAAAATCATTAAATTCCCCATCCCAATATGATTCCCATTCACATAACTTCAACAGGCCGTAAGATCCCTATCCTTTTGGTTGGACATTACAAGGTTTTTACTGCATTGCACAATCTAGAAGAAAACGAATTATTTGACCTGTCTGTATTTTGCCTATTTTATGTGGGCCAAGTATTGTATATCTGGGTCTGCACTCCATCTCTACATCTAACCAGGTGAATATTTTTTCATGTATCATGTCAAAAGCTGCACATTGTCAGAGAAGTGTTGTTGGCACTTCTATTTCCCATACGCAAATACAAATGAGTTTATCAAAAAACGCCAAAAAGCACGCTCATTTTAAATATTGATTTTGAGTGTTAGCAAACTGTTGTTATTTTTCATATTTGTTCAGAAAAAAGTTATTTCTTCAAATTTCAGAGCAGTTAGCCAACTATTTTTGGATTCCTTGCCTCCTTTGACCGAGAAATTGAATGACTTTTCCTGTTTCTCTTCTCTGCTCTTTACTCAGGCCCATGTCTGTTTGACATCAAACTGGCCAGAGATGATTAGTGTTTGGGGCTGATGATGTTTATTCAGAAAATGACCTTGACTTTTCATCAGCTGTTTCCAAGAGAATTAAATGTGGTTTCAGTAAATAGGGGTCTATGACCTGATGTCTGCCTCAATTCCACCTTTAAATGCTTTTCTGGCTGCTATAGAGCCATCATGGATTTGTTTAAAACCAGGCAGTGGCATTTGCAAGGTGAAAATATCACTACACACTCATTCTGGGTCTGTGTTACAGGGTAGGCATGTTGTTTGTGTCCCCTCAAACTTGTGTAGCCTATGGAATTAGCCTTGTTCTATGATGTTTGGATTCTTCTGATTCACCTATATTCATCAATCCATCACACTCGATGTTCTCCTGGGATGTAAATTTGCATGTTACACATTCACTCTCTGTTGTGTGTTTTCATACCACCCCTCTCTCCATACACAGGTCATTATGTCTAACCTGCATCAACCACATTCAAAACAAGAGGCCATAAATTTGTTTTAACGTTTAACACACATGACATGTTTACCCAGCACAATCAAGCAAAACAACATTCTGTTACACTGATTTCAAATAATTTAATGATCTCTGCCAAGGTGGTCATAAAAAAGAACAATTTAACTGGCTTGTAATGTGAATATGACAATATTTCTTATTCATCTTACTTTCAAATGTTTCTTTTTTTTTTAAATGTTGCTGAATCTTGAACCTTTCTGTTTATTTATGTTTCTGTCTTTTTTCTTCTTTTACCAACAATGATTTGTGGGTTCTCATGATCAGCATAATGATCAAAGTTAAACACTTTCAAATAAAATGAAATGAAACACTTTTGTTTATTTTGTATTAAATAAAGGTGCCAAAGAAATCAACTCAAGGTTTATTGACTTTGATAAAAAGAAACGCAATGAACTTCTGTTTGCACAGAAACTTCATAAAAGACTAAGATAAGATAGAATGGAATCTATAATGTTAATGCCTAAGATATGCACAAAACAAAAATATATACAAATGTTAAATGTAGAAATGACAAGAAAGGCTTTATGTGATACATATTTTTTTCCAGAATAGTTAAAAAGATAGCACCCAAAATATACAAATATTATTTACTCAATAGCATTTGTTCCAAACCCATTTGACTTTCCTTTGTGGAACATAAAAAGGGTGTGTTGACGCCTATTTATGCTGCTTTTTAACCATTTGATGAAAAGGAATGGGGGCTGAACCTGTAAAGCTCCAATAATGACAAAAAGTCACCATAAAACAAATCCAAATAAAATATCTATACAAAGAACAAACTGAAATTTAAGATATTTTTTTCACTGATAATATTAAAAATGTCAGACATTCCATACAGTATGTTCCATACAGCATCTCCTTTTATGTTCCACAGAAGAAAGAAAGCCATACAGGTTTGTAACGACATGATGACATATTTAAAAATTTTGGGTGAACAATCCCTTTAAACTTTCAGATGGGTCAATATGACCTCCAGTATTAATGGAGGGTTACCAGACATTCAGCAGTATGAGAAAATGTTCTTAATTTGCAGCCAGCTCTCAGTAGAGATGACGTTTTCGGCCAAATATAACATTCAATCTGATGCATGCTCCAGGACCTGTAAATTAGAGTAAGGTCCCCCATGCTCCTCTGATGAATGAGCCTTGCCAGATATAATGGTGTTCTCTAGCCGGGAAGGCATCTGCGCAGGCACTCGCACTGCCAAAACTGTCTTACTAAACTTTCTTCCATAAATTTGCTGAAACCGAGGTCACACCATTTCTGTGTGTCCAGGCTTCATGTCAAGTGAAAGAAAAGAAGTTAACACTAACGTACAGGCAAAAAGGGAAAGATAAGTTGCATCACCGTGGAAAAGTCAACCCTGAAAAATAGATGTGTCCTTGCTCTTTATTTCAGCACTTTTGTAAACTTCCAATTAAGTGATTTAAAATTTAACTACTGAGTTCTGACAGAAAGTCATGTCTTGCACCTCATTACTGAGTCTGTACTCTTTTGTTTTTTTAAGTAAGTGGGGCTTTTACCAGTACATAACCAACAGCCCAAGGATATAATTTGGAACACAGCTCCAAATGTTCTCTGGTATGAATTAGTCTTGTCTGTGCTTCCCTGTGAATCGTCTTTATTCAGAATGCATGCAAATATTTGCACCAACAATTGCCTTAGTTACTGCATGTGGTCAATTGCATATTTAAAGTGTTTTTTTTTTTCCTGATTTAATTTTTTCATCAAGTTTATCTAAAATCTCCACAATATTGTAGAGAAAACATATGACATCAATAAAGTGATCTGCTCATCTTCATTAAAATGTTCCTTTCTCACATTCCAACTAAATGTTTTTCTTCCTTTCTTCCTTCCTTCCCTTCCTTCCTTAAATGTCCATTCAGAAGAAAGCAAAACAAGTGGCACAGAAACAGCCCTTGACAGAGACACAGCACTCATGACTTACTTCGAAGTGCCTGATAAATTCATTTGAACAGTTGGGCAATCAACACAGAGATCATCCTCTGCAATGTACGGTGGCCATGAAGTGCAATGAAATCCATAGTCACTTTGTTGCCCATATATTTCTTTATGAAAAACAGGGTTCAAGATTTTGACGACAGAGCCTTGTTTGTTATAGCCTATACCTTGTTTCGCTGCCTATAGGCAAAAAAATACTCACGTTTCAGATACGTTTCCATTTAATACTTTATGCGTTGTTAATCCAGCATCGGTTTGTACACGAATAAGTTCAACATAAGCCTACTATTTAAATGATGTAGTGGGGTCTGTGTTTTTCAATCGGTTTTATTTTGATGAACATGACACAATATAACATTGCCTACATGAAAATAGATTTTAATGTTATAAAAAAAACAGATTTGTGAACAGTAGTGGAACTGAAGGTGTTCGAATAAACACGAAACACATGTGATCGTTGCCATGCGGCGAATCCGGCCAATCGTGGAACAACTGTGTTGTCATCAGAGCTCATGCAGCTGTTCTTGAGAAGCTGCGCTGGCTGAGTCCTGCGGCTACTCTCGAATCGCTCTCGCGCTACTTTGATGGCATACGTCACAGTCAAGTGGCGTCGGCGCTGTATCAAGTCGGACAAAATTTCTGACCGGCATGCACTGCTTCAAGTCAGCCACCGATTGATCTGCGCAGAGCTGATGTCGAACAAGCCTCATGTGTTGTGTATTGTCATTATTATTAGTAGAATTAGTAGTAGGATTATTATCTTTTAATAATAATTACTATTATCTATTTATTTTACAGAAACACTGAATGACCAACAATATCTTAAAGCAACACCATGGAACTTTTCCTCTACGGTTGCCTATGGAAACGGATATGAGTATGGAGAGTAAGACTAGTTCAAGATCTGCAGTTAGTAAAGTCATTGAACTCCAAGTTTGTGTCTGTGGCTGGAGCAAGGCGACAACGGTCAGGGGTTTGAAGGTTCATCAAGGGAAAATGAAATGCTTGAGGGAGAAGGGACAAGGGCCTCGCATTGATCAGTACTTCTTACGAAGTCAGTCAAGTCAGTCGAATGAAATCCAGCGACAGGAAGCAAACCACAGCTCGCAGGATATCAGCACCCCTGTCATAGAGGAGAGGAGGGCTTGCACAGTTAGTGATGAACATATTCATACTTGTGAAACCGGTCAGACTAACCAGCATAAGAGAGAAAAGAACCTCAACGGGCATAGGCCTGGAGTTAGATGGCCAAGAGCTTGTGAGAAAACTGCATGGGATACGGTAAACACAGATCTATGCTTTGCATTGGAAAGATTAACTGGTACAGTTGAAAAGAAGCTGGATAAATTTGGGGACATCATTTACGCATATGGAAGTGAGAGGTTTGGTGTGGAAAAAAGGAAGGAAAAAGTACAAACTGCTCCTGGAATGTCTAGACGGCAGCAGAAAATTCGCTACAAAAAGAAGGAACGTGCGAGGGCTAATTTCTATAAAGACCCATTCAAATTCGTAAAGAAGTTATTCACCAGTGAGAAGAATGGCACTTTAAAAGTATCTAGAGTTGAGCTAGAGAGATATTTGGAGGAAACGCATATACAGATGCAAAAAGGCATGAGCATATGTCAATTCCATCAGACATACCACCTATCAACCCACCAGAATACCAAATGGAGGTCTGTGCACCTAAGTGGAAAGAGGTAGAGCAGGCTGTGAGAAAGGCAAGGGCTTCATCATCTCCAGGGCCTAATGGAGTTCCGTACAGAGTGTACAAGAGTGCTTCAGGAGTTCTGCGAATTCTGTGGAAATTGTTAAAAGTGGCATGGGAAAAACAGGTTGTACCTAGAGCATGGCGCAGAGCAGGTGGAGTCTTTATACCTAAAGAAAAAGATGCTACAAGCATCAGTCAGTTTCGTCCTATTTCACTATTAAACGTTGAAGGTAAGATTTTCTTCAGCATTATTGCCCAGAGATTGTCCACCTACCTATTAAAGAATGGCTTCATTGACACGTCAGTTCAAAAAGCGGGCATTCCAGGGTTCTCAGGATGCTTAGAACACATCAATGTTATCTGGCAACGAATTCAGTTAGCAAAAAAGGAGAGGAAGGAGCTCCATGTGACATTCCTGGATTTGGCTAATGCATATGGTTCAGTGCCACATGAGCTTCTTTGGGCAGCATTTGATTTTTTCAGAGTACCAATGTCAATAACAAATTTAGTGAAAGCCTATTTTGGAGATTTGCAATTTAGTTTCTCAACTCCAAAATTCAGCACTGCATGGCAATGCTTAGAGGTTGGAATAATGGCAGGATGCACAATTTCTCCACTGGCTTTTACCATGGCAATGGAAGTAATCATTAGGGCATCAAGATGGGTAGTAGGAGGAGAGCGCTTGGCTTCTGGGATGCGTCTACCACCAATCCGAGCATACATGGACGACATGACAACCATGACTACAACAGTAGCCTGCACTAATCGGTTATTGGGGAAGTTAACAGATAATATTGAATGGGCACGAATGCAATTTAAGACCTCTAAATCAAGGAGCATCTCCATAGTTAAAGGAAAGGTAGTAGATAAAACATTCTTCATTAATGGTGAGGCAATACCAACAGTTTCTGAGAAGCCAGTGAAAAGTCTTGGGAGATGGTACGATGGAGATCTAAAGGACACAGTTCGAGTGGGAGAAGTTAGACGACAAGCAGTGGAAGGGTTGAAGAGCATAAACAGCTGTGCTCTACCAGGCAAACTAAAACTCTAGTGCTTTCAGTTTGGTCTACTGCCAAGATTGCTGTGGCCACTGACTGTGTACGAGGTTTCTTTGACAACAGTGGATAAGCTGGAAGCGTTAATAAGTTCATACATCAGGAAATGGTTGGGAGTTCCACGCTGCCTCAGCAGAGTGGGACTTTATAGTAAAGGAATATTGCAGCTGCCAGTCTCTGCTTTAACCGAGGAGTTTAAGTGTGCCAAGGTCAGACTGGAAATGACATTAGTAGAGTCACGTGACAAATGTGTGAGGGAGGCAGCCCCTGTGTTAAAAACTGGAAGAAAGTGGTCAGCAAAGAAATCTGTAGTAGAGGCAAAGGCTGACCTTCAAATAGGGGATATCGTGGGACAGGTACAGCATGGAAGAGGGGGTTTTGGGCTCAGTTTAGCTCCTCCTAAATGGCACAAGGCAGGCCCAGCTCAAAGGACGAAGCTGGTAGTCAACGAGGTGCGAAAGCAGGAGGAGAGGATGAGGAGTATAAAGGCCATTTCCCAGGCCAAGCAGGGAGAGTGGATGAGATGGGAGAGTGTGGAACAACGCAAAATGGGCTGGCAAGACCTTTGGTCAATGGAAGAGAGTAGGATCAGTTTCCTTATTAGGTCAACATATGATGTTCTCCCATCACCGCAGAACCTAAACCTCTGGGTAGGAGAGGATCCCTCTTGTCCTTTGTGTTCATCACCTGCCACATTAAGGCACATTTTGACAGGATGTAAGGTGGCTCTTAGCCAAGGTCGGTTTACTTGGCGCCATGACCAAGTACTGAGATGTTTGGCTTTAGCATTGGAAGGCAAGCGTAGTATGACCAATAAGTTGCCGCCTGTTCTAGCAAAACATTACACGCAGAAGACAACATTCCTCCGCCCAGGCGAGCAACCACCAAGAAAAGGTGTTAACACCAATTCTCGGCCAGGACAACTGGAAGCTGCTAGGGACTGGAAGATGTTGGCTGATCTTGATCAACGGCTTATTTTTCCACCTGAGGTTGCCACCACTAACCTACGACCAGACATTGTTTTGTGGTCTGGATCAGCACGCATTGTTCAACTGATAGAGTTGACAGTGCCATGGGAGGATGCTGTAGATGAGGCATATGAGAGGAAGAAACTGCGGTATGCTCATTTGGCCACTGAAGCAGAACAGCGAGGATGGAGAGTCCAGGTTTATCCAGTGGAAGTGGGTTGTCGAGTTTTTGTGGCACACTCTACAACCCGGTTCCTCAGAGACGTCGGATTCAGCGGCCAAGAGTTGCGTCGCACAGTAAAGAACTTATCTGAAGCAGCAGAAAGGAGCAGCAACTGGCTGTGGTTGAGACGGAAAGATTCTAGCTGGCAAGGTACAGGCCGCCACGCTACGGTTTCGTAGAATTCTTGAAAAACTTGAAGAGTCTGTTGGTTTATTTGTATAGGTTGTATAGTATAGGTTGTATAGTATACTATACAATTTGTATAGGTTGTATAGTATAGAATGACGGGTGGTTGGGCAGATATTGTGTTTTGCGGTAGGTGGTATGCCATACGGAACCGTTGCCACTGTAACTGCTTTAACGCACCAGTGGGGCTCGACAGCCTTAGTCAATCGGGTTGGCGCGTATGGTTGGGTTGCGGAGAGATTGTGAGATTGTGGTTAGGTCTCAGCAGCAGGAGGGATGTAGAGGTCAGTAAGCTGGGCTGAGTTGAGTGGGGGACGGAGGGGGGTGACTCTGGGACGCCAGAGTCACTGTCGAGCCCTCTTGAGGTGTCGTGGGCTAGTCGACGAAACACTGAGGACGGAAGGTGCCCACTTGAAGACCCTAGAGATGTCCCCTACTCGGCTCAATCCAGACGGTTGACGTGCTGGTCCACTAGGGAGACCACACTGTACTTGCAGCCGTCGTGTGTGCTGACGCGCCAAGTACACTGCAGCCGTTAACGCCGGACAGAAGTTCAGTTCAGTTCAAGTTTATTTATATAGCACGTTTAAGAACAACCATGATTGACCAAAGTGCTTAACAAAGTTCAAGATAAAAGAAGTCAAAATACACAAACAATACAATATACAACACAAAGTAAGCAACAATAGGTCAAGATATCAAAGCTCAACTTGAATTGAAAGCCAAGGCATAATAATGGGTCTTAAGCAAGGACTTGAATGTGACAATAGTCCGAGCTTTCCTTACATGAATAGGTAAACTATTCCAGAGGAGTGGAGCAGCCACTGCAAAGGCTCTATCGCCTTTATTCTTCAACCTGGATCTGGGCACATCGAGGAGCAGCTGATCACAAGACCTCAGTGCTCTGACGGGTGTATGGACATGTAAGAGCTCCGATAAATAAGACGGTGATAACCCATTTAAGATTTTAAAAACCATTAATACAATTTTAAATTTAATCCTGAAGCAAACAGGAAGCCAGTGCAGTGTGGCTAAAACTGGTGAAATATGGTCAGACTTTTTTGTACCGGTTAGGAGTCGAGCTGCTGCGTTCTGGACTAACTGTAACCGACGAAGTGATGACTGATCCAAACCAACATACAAAGAATTACAGTAGTCTAAACGGGACGTAATAAAAGCATGTATGACTCTTTCAAAGTCTTTGCGTAGCAAGTATTGCTTGACCTTCGCCAGATGCCTCAGCTGGAAGAAACTGGTTTTAACAACAGAACTAATCTGTTTATCAAATTTAAAAGCATTATCAAAAATCACACCCAGATTCTTGGTAAAAGGTCGAGCATGGGATCCTAAAATACCAAGAGCATCTACACAGACATTAAAATGTACCTCACGACCAAACACAACAATTTCAGTCTTGTTATCATTTAGAGAGAGAAAATTCAGATCCAACCAAATTTTGAGTTCACTCAAGCAGTTCAGCAAAGGCTGGAGATTGTCCTTCTCATTGTTTTTTACAGGCAAATAGATTTGAACATCATCCGCAAAGCAGTGAAAAGAAATGTTATGTTTTTTAAAAATGGACCCTAATGGCAGCATGTACAAAGAAAAGAGCATAGGTCCCAAAATAGAACCTTGGGGGACCCCACAAGAAAGAGGAGCAACCGATGAAGAGCAATTCCCAAGGTGAACAGCAAAACTCCTATCAGCCAGATACGATTCAAACCATTTAAGGGCTAAGCCCGTAATGCCAACACTTTGTTTGAGTCAGGATAAGAGGATAGAGTGGTTGACAGTGTCAAATGCCGAGCTCAAGTCTAAGAGCACTAAAACAGCAGATTTTCCTGAATCAACTGCTAAGAGAAGATCATTATAAACTCGTAGAAGGGCAGTTTCAGTACTATGGCGGGGTTTAAAACCAGACTGGAACTTTTCGTAAATACTAAATTCATCTAAAAATAATTGAAGTTGATTGAAAACTACCTTCTCCAAAACTTTAGACAAAAATGGAAGTTTAGAAATGGGTCTAAAATTGGACAAAACTGAAGGATCTAGATTTTTCTTTTTTAAAAGAGGTTGCACAACAGCATGTTTAAAAGCAGCTGGAACAAACCCTGAGCAAAAATAATCATTTATTATAGATAGAATACTAGTCCCAACAGTGTTAAAAACATCTTTAAGTAAGCGAGCAGGGATACTGTCAACTAAAGTTGCTTAACTACGTCAGAAAGTTCATGAAGTGTAACTGGCTCAAACTGCTGGAAGACAGCTGTGCATAATGTATGAACAGAGTGGTCACTGGTAGAAGTAGGGGATGAAAAGCTCAGGCCAGAAATTTTATCTATGAAGTAATTCAGGAAGTTTTCACACAGCAAAGTGGATGGCACAGCACAGACAGTTTCACAAGGGTTAACAAGCGACTTAAACACTTTAAAAAGAACCTGAGGCCTCTGTGTATTATTTGCAACCAGGTGAGATAAAAACTGAGTTTTAGCAGATTTAACCGCTCCCTGGTATTTATGTAATGTGTCCTTTAAAATTTGAAATGAAACTTGGAGTTTGTCCTTTTTCCACTTTCTCTCAGCTGTTCTGCAGGCACGCCTGAGAGAACGGGTATGTTCATTTAGCCAAGGCTCGGTCAGCGCTTTAGTGCGTTTAAACCTTAGTGGAGCAACAGAGTCGAGTATATCAGTACAAACAGAATTAAAAAGATTAGTGAGTTCATCCACATTGAGATTACAATCTTCAATATTGCACAGCACTGAGACTTTAAATGCAGCGGAAAAATGTGAGGCAGTTAAAGGGTTAATTGCACGCACGCTGCGTGCGGACACAACAGGCAAAGTGTCCGAACAGGGGACAACTACAGTAAATACAACAGGCAGATGATCCGACATACAAGTGTCACAAATTTCACTAATGGCAACATCTAAGCCATATGATAACACAAGGTCCAGAGTATGACCTTTTTCGTGAGTCGGGCCAGTGACAGACTGCATAAGATTAAAAGAGTCAATTAGATTAAGAAAATCCTTAGACAAAGGTCTGGATTCGCAGCACACATGTATATTAAAATCACCAACAATTATAAAATGGTCATATTTTAAAGCAATCCCAGCCACAAAGTCAGCAAAATCCAGAATAAAATCCTTGTTGAACTTGGGAGGTCGATACACCACCGCACATAGAACGATCGCAGGAAGATTAGTCTCAAACAGCTGCAGCTCAAAGCTAGAGCAGCTGTCAAACGGGATCTCCCGACACTGAAAGGTACATTTAAACACAGAGGCTAGTCCTCCACCTCTACCTGTGATCCGAGGGGAGCTGAGGAATCCACATTGGGGAGGAAGAAGTTCTGAAAAAGGTGTGAGCTCGCCATCATGAAGCCAGGTTTCTGTTAAAAACATAAAATCCAGCTCCCGAGAAGTGAAGAAGTCATTAAGGAGAAAAGTCTTGTTAGCTAGTGATCTAGCATTAAACAAAGCCAGACGAAGAGTTTGCTCCTCATTGGCTTGAGGTGTCACACGATCTAGCGGGCGCAGGTTCGATAAAACCACACCAGCGCGGTTTATCCGAGCCCACATAGGAGAAGATGGAACCGTCAGCAGATGAGCCTCGGAAATAATCCATGAGCCAGGAAAAACGGGACGGAGCCAGCGGTCTCTCATCCCCAGCAAGCGCCCGGCAGTAGGAACGAAGCGCCCATCAGGACACGTCACACAGGTGGACGCCAGGTAAGGGCGAGTCACACCCTCATATGGAAAGAAGCGTAAATGGATGGAGAAGCATAGTTTACTGTAAAGCTACGTCTTAGTGTTGCTTATCTTGGCGAAAGCCGAGTACAAATCAGCATGAAGTTTTAACATCTACTCTCGTGTAATGGAAATCTGGTTGTAAATGAAATTGTCCATTAGGCTACTGCTGTCGTAAATAATTTAGCCTTCGCACGCACTCTCGCTGTTTATCCAGCACTGGCTTTAGAATAAATGATGTCCACAAGACAAGGTAGAGTATGTTACATGATTTCATGAAAGTATGATAATTGTGACATCAGAAACGAATAAAAACTAAATAATGACTATTGTAACGCTTTACGTAAAGCAAGTCAAATTTGTAGTTTTCTTATGTCTCATTCGGACTACAGAAACGCGACCTGATCTGGCAAACTTACAAAGTGTGGTTATAGCAGATATAGGACCGCAAAGCGAATCCAGAAGTGCCTTTCACCCTGTTACGACTTGATGACCCACTGATAAGATTTTGGAAACATTATTTTAAGGTAAAAACATTTCCATAGTGTTGCTTTAAGCACCACTTAAGTCCTAAGTTCAGTTAAAATGACAAATATGCATTCATGCATGATTATCAAGTTTTAGTTCTAATTACTAAAGTTCTATCATTAAATAATGCTTGAGTATCATAATATCATAATATAATGCTATTATATTATGATTGCTATCATAATATCATAATATAATGCTATTATATTGACTGATTTTAAGAGTGAACATTTAGATATTTAAAAAGCTGTGCCATTTTACAATGATAAGCTGATTTGGTGGAATTAGTAGTAGTCTGGCGAGTAACCCAAAACATTTGCTGACCAATGGCAATTCTATTTCCAAGGTGTGCATATGGGTTGGTGTGTGTGTGTGTGTGTGTGTGTGTGTGTATCTTATTCACATATCTTTATTCTTTATTTTTTTTAATCTGTGTAGTGGAAGCTTCTTCTAAAGACAAACTTGGCTCTTTCTGATTCTGATTTTGCAGTAATAAGGTATTTTCCTGCACAAAATAAAATAGAATTGTAATATTATAATATGTAACAATAATGTTTACAGTGGCTTCATAAATAAATTAAAAACATAAAAAAGCAAACACACCTGATGCACATTCTTTGATTTTCATTAGAAGTAGAGTTTAAAAACCTTGCTGTACACGCCATCTTGCACCGACAGAAGTGACTGAAGGCACCTGACATCCCAAACACGACTTCCCAAATTGGAACTTCTCAGGAGGACTAATGCTACCATAACGTTATATCAGGATGATCATAAATACGAGTTTCAATTGGACACCCTCTCAAGTTGTTTACCACTGGGAAGTTTGGGGATAATTTTGATAACCAAGTTCCCGAGATGGGTGATCGCCACAAACAATAAATTTGGCGGAGGGGAGAAGGATTGCTGCTGAGACTGCTATTCTTTAGGCCTATTCGTTTCATTGCTTTGTCTTGTTGTTAAAGTTGTACACATTTACATATGTGAATAATCATTTGAAGCATATTATGTATCAGCAAAAATAGACTGTATTTCACAGAAATTCTAGAATCGTCAGCAAGCTAACTATAGCTATAGTGTGGTGAATGTTTATGGTTGTCAATGAATGGGACACTAAATATCATTTTGGATTTAATAATTTCCAATTAAAAGTCAAGAATAAACCTGGTGTTCTCCATGGTTCCTGCTCTTTCAGACAACAAAGCACTTGAATGTGCCAAGCTTGTGATCACCACTTCAGAAGTGGGAAGTAGGAAATTTCTGATAGCATGTGAAAGCAGCATCGTAATCATCGTAAATACAAGTTTAGTTAAACATTGGACATGAAGGCCCTCTCAAGTGGCATTTACTACTTGGAAGTTTGGGAATCATTTTGATACCAGAGTTGAAACAGTTGGGTGTTTCAAATTGCAATATTCTGCAAGAGTCATGCACAACGTTTACAGTCAGTACCTTTATGGAATTTTGCTTGTAAGTTCAGACCCAGAAAAAAAGCAGCATTCCTCAACACATATCTTTGTGTTCTAAGTAAACAGGGGTTGGAATGACATGAGGGTGAGTAAATGATGGCAGAATGCTCATTTTAGGGTGAACTATCCCTTCAAGGATGAGGGGAATTTTAAAGTTCTTCCATGTTTCTGTCTTGGGTGGGGCAGAACAAAATAAGAGGTGTCTGGTGCCATAACTTCATGACCAACTATTTGACGTCTGGCTTTATGAGGGCAGAGCCCATCTGGTACAGCAATATTATGACTTCTCCATAGAATAAGATGCATTTACTATTGTGTTTATTTACTGTACTGTGTGTTCTTCACACATGTGGGCTGTGTGATGAGAACATAAGTGTGCAATTTACTGCCACCACTTAGCCTGTGGCTTGCACATCTGGAATGGATCAGGTGAGAAGGTTGAAGAAAAATTAAGAAACAGTTTAAACAGCAAAATATTTAAATAGAGCCAGCTGATTGGATGTTTGAACTCACACTCCTGTTGTACAGAATGCAGGTTGTGAGAGCATCTGGCGCAAAGGCTTGATTTCAAGCAGACATAAGAGGGATGCACAATATAACACAGGTCATTCAATCTTCATAATATAAGCTCTTTCACCAAGAGGCCTCTTCATCATATGAAATGTTTGTCATTGCAGTGTTTTTAATTTGGCGACCAATTGCTCATTTAGACACACTAGCAGCATTTGCGTGTGTGCTGAAAGCACAAGGGCTTTGGTGTATTTTAGTAGAACAATTAGGAGAACAAAAACATAGTTCAGTTAGTTTATAGGTTCACAAGAGAAGTGTTTTTGATGTATTAATGAGACGGCAGGTCCATATGGTTGCCTGCAAACTTCACCTTGTCACTTCATCACACAGCATAAAAATAGAAAACGTAGGAAATCCCTAGTGGTATTCAATGTATATGGCCAGTGGAAATTGCCCAATTAAGAGTGTGTCAATTGCCCAATATACATGTCCAGACACATGTGCGGCATGGAAGGTTTGTGGCTTATGGTACATGTCTGTTATTTATTGCGGACAGTATGCCTGAAAAGTTTTTGAGATTTGATTTGAGAAGATTTGAGAAAAAAACTGAACAAGTCTGAACAAAGGCTCACTGACCCAAAACTTTTGAACAGTAGTGTCTGTATAACATTAAACCAAATATTAAATTAACTTCAACCAAAGCTAACGTTTTTAATGTATAATCATAACAACCTAATGATAAAGTATAGCTCCAGTTTCCAGATTAATGTCACCAATCAAAGCCATTGTGACAATATTAAAAACAAAATGTAGTCAAGCAAATGACATAATTTGTGTAAAGAGAGGATTACAGAGGGCCAATCATTGGTGAACTCAGTGTTTTTACTGAGAGCAATACTTGCCAAGAGATGAGCTCATCTAAACTCCCAAAGATTACAGAATGTAAGTGTGAGCGTGTATATCTTCCCTGAGAAATTTATTTGCTTTATTTCAAGCAAATAACACCACCTTTAAAACAATCTTAAAACACTTAAGATTTATTTCAGACAAGGAAATTTGGCGGTAATTAAGATGGAAAAACAAGCTGTTAAATTATTACCTGAATTTTCCATAATAAGGGATCGTATTTCTTGGCTGGGTTTTCTAATAATGATAAAACAACTTAACCAACATAATACATTATTTTATGATGGAGTTCGGCTGTTTCACACTGCATGTATAAGCGATACATTATTATTTCAGCATCTTTATTAACAAGCATTCATATCTGATCATATGATCATTTTTAGCTTTCTCATTTTTCTGCCAACTTAACAGATGCACTCAGAAAAGCCTTACAATGACAGCCCTATGGAGTAGTGGACTATATGATCTATATATCTTGCTAAAGAGAGACACTTTTTGAAGAGTTCAGATGCAAAAGCCTCTAAGTGCCATCTGAAATTTTCTTCTAGAATGATTTTTTTAATCAAGCTTGTATATTTAAGTTCAGTAATTTCACTTATGACAATGAAAATTACCAATTAATTGCCATTTAAGTGAAATTACTGAACTTAAATATACGAGCTTGATAAAAATTATCATTCTAGAAGAAAATTTCAGATGGCACTAGGGGCCAATCCCAATTCTACCCCTTACCCCTTCACTTTCCCCTTCCCCTCCGTTTTGCGCGTGTACGTGAAGGGGTAGGGCTGTCCCAATTCTCTTTTGGTTGGAGGGGGAGGGCTATGGGGAAGGGCCAGATGGCCCTTCAAACGAAGATTTTTCGGGACCACACTTCAAACGAAGGGGTATGAGAAGTGTCACTGCATACACCAGCTACAGATGCGAAATGGCTGCCCAAGCGAAAAAGGAGACCCATAAATGTATTTTTGGCTTTAATAAGTATTTTAACGACAAATAATGATTTGCTTTATGTTACATTCAATATTGTGTTAATATTTTTGGTCAGTTTCTTCACAGAAACGTTTGTAAAAAAATCGCTAAAATCACTATAGTTTGCTAACGATAGTCCCGCAACATATTTTCATGTCTGACTTGGCTTAAGGGAATTGGCTTATAATTTACCTTACATCTGCTATGAACGGATTGGAAGTTGTGATAAACATCGCAGCATCTCCTGTGACGTAGGCGCTAGCGACGACTTATAATGACGTCTAACGGAGGCGTAGTGGTGTCCCATTTCTTAGGGGAATATTTTCACCCCTACGCCTTGCCACTCTGTTTCAAGGGTCAAGGGGAAGGCGAAGGGTTAGGGGTAGGGGAAGGCGAAGGGGTAAGGGGTAGAATTGGGATTGGGCCTTAGAGAGGCTTTTGCATCTGAACTCTTCGTATATTCATAAATCATCTGTTTTGCGGGCTGCACACATGTATCTGCCATTATGCAATATGCAATATGTTACTGCCTAGCTACTGGAGTAGATTTGAACCCGACATTGGAAGAGGTGGAAAAGAGAGAGAAAGCACTCATCAAAACTCTTTGTAATTTATGATTTTTTTTCGTGCAACTAAGATAACAATGTTTTTGGGAAATGTGGCATGGAGATTAAGTATGCAACTAATATACCAGCTTTGTCTCATCTGACAAGAAATTAGATTTTTGATTCATGGTGTTTACTGCAAATGACAGACTAATTACTAACACATTGACATTTCCATCAGGATGTATGTAAGCCAAGGTCACAGATGTACACAGCTCACAGGTCTGGTTTCGATCGAATGACCACCATTTTGACATTAGCAGGTTCAAAGGCTTTGTGCAAAGTAGAGACATTCCCTCTGCATATCTACACTTCCATTAAGATATCCGACACAAAAAGAGACAAACTTTTGTAATGAGGTGATAAAAAAAAGGCAGAAAATCTTCTTGTAATTCGTTTTGTTTTGGCACAAACCAATAAAGTGGTTTCTGACATGCACCACCAAGAAGGTGGCACAACACACAAATCAAATTAGATCTTTACACTATTTATCAGCACTGCACTATTGGTGCCAATATATTTTTAAGACTTTAAATATGCATGATTTTGCATAGGCTATATTTTTGGTGTATAGCTCGGCTATAGAGTGCCGAAGTTATGGCGTCACTTTGTAAGACAACTCGGAAGCTAGCGGCGCATGGGTTCCCTCGATCGAAAAGCTATGCATTTTCCCCATAAACTTTTGGAAAATCGCAAAAAATAAGATCTGTGTTCAACAAAGGGTTGTGACCCTTACACGTTTTGTCTATGTATACATCTGTACTATACAAAATGTATGCATTTTGAAGCCTAAATAAAGCCGTCAGATATAAAATGATAACGGTAAAAAAAAAAAAAAAAACACAAGCAGGTTATAACTGGTGTGTTTTATGTCATAGATCAAAATGTGAAAATATTTAGAGGCTTTGTTAACCACAGACCTTATTTCAGGCGATTTAGCAGTAAAGTGCTAAAATCCTTTAGTGCTAAAGAGTGCTTAGATTTAGTGCTAAAATCCTTTAGTGCTAAAGAGTGCTTAGATTTAGTGCTAAAATCCTAACTCACTTCCGCATTTTGGCCTACAAAGTGGCGTCATAACTTCGCCACTCTATTAGTTACCTCAAACTGAGTAGTGAATCACTGAAACATCCTGCTCGAGTCATCCGATTCGGGATGAATGAATGGTTCTTCCTCTAGTGTTTCATCATCGGACTCGCGCTCGGATTGATATGGTAAAATCAACGTCATTGTTCGTTACTGTGTTTAGTTTACAGTGTAGGAAGCCTCAGGACACACAGAGCTGTCAGTGTTATGGCAATGGGAGATAAACCAATCACAACAGACTGAGCTGTCTGGCCAATCAGAGCAGAGTAGCTCGCGGAAAGGAGGAATTTAGAGAGATTGATTTATTTGGGAATCATTGAAAATCTGGTGATGTGCAAATGTATATTATGAGAAAATGAAACAGTTTTTTGACGTTTGATGCATGTAAACCTGTTGTGGGAGACTGCAAAACAACATTAGGAAACTTAAAAAAATCCATGATAGGGGCCCTTTAAATCTGAAAGAATACAGACAGTTTGGAGCAGCTAGATTTCATTGAACTTTACAGAATGAGCTCTGGAGAAAACTGAATTTTGAAAGAATATTGTTTGACTTATGCCTTGACGTAAGTGACTTGAATCTTCTATTTTTTTCCCCCATTTCACAAAAGCAAATGAAACCATGGAAGTGTTTATTTGAAAGTGTTTGTTTGAAAAGCATGAAAGTGTTTATTTGAAAGTTTGAACATGTTTATTTGAACATTGAGAAAGTGTTGAACTTGCCCTTTCCATTTCTAAATTGTTTTATTGGTTGTATTTTATTTGTTCTCTCTCTTTGCTAATGCAATGTTAATTTAATTTATTGAACTTTGGGGATTACTGTCTTAACCGACTGTACCCTGTTTGATGAATTATTACAATATCTTTTATTGTAATGATTTTATCTGTAATTTAGTATATGTATCTGCTCGTATTTTGGTCATAAGCAATATGACTGTATCAGTATACACCCAATCTTAAATTGCTTTGAATAAAAATTTACTAGGCAAATTGCAATGTTTTTAGTTAACTTTAAAAATGCCTGTTTTTAAACACAGAGGTTAAATCTGGTTCCATGACCCAGAGGGTTTAGAATAAAACACATTTTAATTCTGTCAAATTAAAGTTAAATCATGCAATCATTCAGATGTTTTGGTCCATACTTTAAAGCTCATAAGCAAGTATTTATTTGTACAATAAACAAACAAACTTGGTATAGCCTAATAAAACTGTCTGGTGCAACACTTCCTCACCATGAGACAAGGCTGGAAAACATTTTGCTTCTTCTTCTCATTGCTTTTTTTCTTGATCTCACACTAAACGTTGAAAGGTATATTTATGGTGCAAGATTGTAAGAGTTGTTTCAGATGGTTTCAATTCATCAGCTGGATCATACATCTGTTCCTGCTTCAGACAGTAAAAAAAAATGCTTAACATACAAAAAAAATGTTTATTTTGGATTACGTTTACATCAGCCTCTCCAGTCCTAACAACTTGTCAAATATGTCCAGATGTATTTGTCTATTTTCAGATGCTGAAATCTTCAGTGCGGACAAAAAGATCTTAATTTGCAGTTGACTGGCACAAATCAACATTGATCAACGAGAGCTTGTGCCTTCTTTTCATTATTCATTTATATGTTTTTTTGAACATCAAAATCTCCATTGTGATAATTACAAAAACAACTTTTAAAATGTATCTTGATTTAAACGATGAAATAATGGTTTAACATGCTCAATCACTAAGAAATATTCAGTTAAAGGTGCAGTCTGTGTTTTTTAGCGGCATCTAGTGTTGAGGTTACAAATTGCAACCAACAAAAGTTACGGTGGCGACAGAAAAATATGTCATCGTCTGAGACAGCAGAGAGCAGGGGCGTAGCCAGTATTGGGCCAGGGCGGCACTGGCCCGCCCACATTACTCACTGGCCCGCCCAGGCAAGTTTGATAAAAATAAATTTTTAGTTTATTTTTATTATTCAAATGTATTTAAGAAAATATATTAATATATACCTGATTTATTGTTGACTGTGCTGTGTGTGATTAATTTGTTTCCCGAATAAAATGGAACTGTTGAAGCAAGTTGTAGCAAAGAACGTATACTCTTTGGTTGTAGAATAGAAAGCCTCCGGAACGTTATTGGTTGCTATGGTTGCTGGGGGTTCCGACCACCGACAGGAAAACTCTCAGCGGCGCCGGCGCCACAATAATGGCTAAACAACTTTCTTTAATGTGCTATTTGAAAAAAGCAAGAGTTGAGGAAGAAGACACGCCACTGTCTTCCTCTACCGAGTCCACCCAGCCCAGTTCTTCAGACTCATTAACCCACAAGAAGGTTAGTCAGGTTCTGGCGGCGGCCGCTTCTTGCTCCCTCTCTCCCGGTCAGCCTGACGCGGCTTAACCCGCCGATCTAACTGCGATATTATTATTTTAGCTTACTTTATTTTCGGGTGAACTGTATTTGCACTGCTGACTTGCCTGAATAAAATATACAGGTTATTGTCTACTGGTTTGTTCAGCCTTTATTGAGCTCTGTTGGTTGAACATGATGATTTGTCGAATATAAAGGTGTAACTGTTTTTGCAGTTTGTCTATTCATTTTTCTACTCTCTAAGGTTAATTATTATTTAAGTCATTTTTTTCTAGGAAAAACTATAGGCCCACTCACATTTTCACTGGCCCACCCAAAATAAAATTTCTGCCTACGCCACTGGCAGAGAGTAGTCAGTTAAGCAATGAGGTTTGTTTACAAAGATAAATTAAGAAATTATGTTTACTTTATTATTCAGTAAAACGATATGTTATTGCGAATATTTTGTTCATCATTGTGTCAGTGTTTTATTAGCAGACTTTAGCTAGCTTATTTTTACAAAGAACAAAATAGTGACGAAACGCGCTCTGCAGTAGTTTGTCCGTTTAGGGACCCGCGGTGTATGTAGATAGAAATGGCTCATTCGAAGGTAATAAAAACATAACGGTTCATTATGTAACGTCTTTATACACCACTGAAAACATAGTTATGTATATTATATTGCATTTATGTCTACGGATCCAAATATTACACAATGCACCTTTAAGCAGGTAGGAGTTCTGTGTTCAAGTTATATTATTTTCCAGGAAAACAACAAATGCATATAACCTGAAGCAAGATAACTGTGAGAAGATAATGCAAAAAACATGAAATGAAAGCAAATAAATACATCGACCAGTATGATGTATCTACAGGTATTTCTATCAGTGTTTGTTCAGCATTGCTGGCACACAATGAAACGTTTTCTGAACCATTCTTTCTGTATCAGCAGTGTGATCTCCTAACCAGATTTGATCTATATTTTATACAAACCAAGAGCTCCAAAAACAACCAGAGTTGTCTAAAATATCTAAAAACAAACAAATAAAGATAAAAGCAGATAAAAGAGTTGTGAGAGTTGCCAGTAAAAGTTTGTGATGTTAATGAAATTTGTAAGGAAAAAAAAATGTGTTGAAATTCTTAGAGTAGCTTTGTTATTACATTTTCCATTGAATTCGAGTTTACAGTACTGAATTTTTTACTCAAAATGAAGAACAAATTAGCTGAGAAGGAAAACTAGTCAAATACGTGCAACCAAATGCTCAAAGAGCTAAAACAGAACGTTTCTTGCAATCACTTCCATTTGATTTCGACAAACTCATTACCCTTGTAATGTAGAAAGCATAAGAGTTGATACTGGCAGGACGGAGACTGGATAGAGTGAAAAAGAGGACATTTCCATTGATTAACACCTTTAACTGTTCCCAGACATCTGTGGAGAGGTATTAAGTAAAGTTAATAACAATAAATTTATTATAATATATATATAAAAAAAATGATTAGTCAGATTGTTATTGGGTAATACATGGAGCTTGTAGATGCTAGGCAGGGAAACTGCAGTAGTTGTGAGATTTAACATTTAATGTATCTCCTAGGGGCAATAAATAATGCTTTGGAGAGCAGGTATTGCATAATGTTCTGTATGAAAAGAACAGTGGCAAAATAATCAGTTGAGAAAAAAACAATTGACCATACTGACACAAGACGTCTCCATGGTTTCAATATACACTTGTGATCAGGAAAAAGGCTAAATGACAAGTATAAGAACTAACACAGAATGCCGTCCTAAAATCTATTTCAAGTGGCCACAAAAAAATTAATCTTTCTTTTCCTTTCACAGAACATCCTCCTACACCGCTCCACCAGACGCCAGGACATTTGATGTACTACCCGGCAAAAAAAGGTGTCCGGTTCTTCCTTTGCAATATCACTTATATCATTTGAAATGATCAAAGCCTTGTATGCTGTTCCACTTTTCAAAGAGCTTGAGAAGGGAGATTTAATTCTGTTAATAACTACACATTTGGAAGCATTAAATATAACTCAGAGATTACAGTGTAGTCCGTTCCAAGAAAAACACATTTAGGAAATATTAGCCTGGTTTCTTTGATTTTGTCCAAAGCAGTGGAAACATGATATACAGTTCAAAGAACAAAATTAGGGAACATTAGAGAAGTGGTTATTTGATGAAATATACTGTTTTTGATGTTGTCTATATTTCACAAACTAAAATCCGCATTCAAAAAAGAAACAAAAGGAAAGAGGACCTGAAAGATAATAGTGATATTACAAGACAAATAAGAGCTTTCCTACATTTTGGCTTTACTCTCATTACTCTATTCCTATAGTGCAACCCAATTGGAATGGAAATGTACTGTATGTGATTTGGATACCATTTTGTTTTAAAATGGGTTATGCCTATGTTAGGTAAGGTTTCATAAAGTGTTGATAATTTAGTGAAATTGTTGCTTAAACTCTACAACACTTGAACATGGGGTACCAAGATGTGTCTTAAATCTGTCTGGTACAAGTAAAACCCATTTAAGGCTACTGCGTATTGCCTAGATTAGCTTGGCCGACCATCATCTTGCAGGAGTTTGAGAGCCAAGAACATGAATCACTTCAGTATATAATTGCTCTGATACACTTATGCCAGTCAAAGGCTATAGGTTTCCTTTCTTAAGTGCCCAGGTCTCGAGGAAAGTGCATAATAAAAATTACTTTCTGGCTGAATGTGGGCTAGCAGTCAAGGAATTCAATTGAAAATTCATGCTTGCACCACAGGAGCTTTTCTTTATGGCGTTTGATGCTATATTTGCTTTATAAATATCAGCTCAGAGTCATCTTCAGATAAACCTGACAAGCGTAAAGATTCTCAACCTGATCATCCCAGAAAAGAAACCCTCTGAGGTCTCATACTGGGAATTGTATTATAAAAGCATTTGTAATGTATTTCTGCAAAGCAAACAGGTTCAATATTGAAATCCTAGTCAGACTTGGGCATTATTTCTGATTGAAATGTCCTTCTTAAATAGATTAGATTGTTTTCTAACAACTTTATTTTTTTACCTTGGAAGGATGACGGTCGAACGTGTGGTAATATAAATAAACCCATAAAACAGGCATTGGACAACCGTCTTTTCCTCCTCCTTCAGGTAAGTTGAAAAAAGTGTGAATTTTAATTTTTTTTTACCTGCTGGAGAAACACAGAATCTTTAGAAGAATTTCTGTGTTGTCCAAATTGTTAGTTCACCACCCCTTTGCATGTCTCTGTTTATGATCAATGGAGTCTCGCTGATACTGGATTGTTGTCTACGCCTACATCAGGTTGGCAAACAGTAACCTTAGCTATTGTTTTATGCTCCACTAGCCAGTATAGATCATCCTTTTGCACAAAAGCCAGGCAATTCCTCAGCTTTATGGCTTTGATATTCAGGTCCTTACCTTCACCTCAGGCTGCCTTTGCCTCCCGGAGATGAGTAGTGCCGGTCAAATAAGGGCACAGCCTTAGAGTTCAAGCACAAAGAGCTCTTACCACAGGACATAAATTGCTCTGCTTTTTAGGGCTCTGTAGAAAACGTCTGTGTATCTGGCTGAAGACAAGAACAGAGAGCAAAAGCTAATGACTGAACTACCATCAGTCTCTGAAGATGACCTGGAGTTCCCTTTTGAACGGTCACTTTGTATTGCGTAGCTATACCCAGTGGGGAAACTCATTTTCCTCGATTTACTGAAGCCTATATGTAAAACGCATTTGGAGTTGCACAGCTAGCACATTGAGCGTCTGGCTCGCTCATAGGCTGTGCTGATATGTGCCGAGAACCGAGCTACTAGCTCACAGGGATTTGATTCTCGGCCATTTGGAATGTCTGGGTCTCAAAATCAATGTTACCAAGAGCAAACTGACCCCAGCCAGAGCGAGTGCGCACCCCTAAAGACATTTCAGAAACTTCTCAGTCTCGTGGCAGCAGCATCATCAGTACTTTGTATGGGACTACTGCGCATGCGCCCGCTGCAGCACTGGCTGAAATGCCGCGTGCCAACCCATGCATGGCAGTCAGGCAGCCTGCGAAACATGGTGAATAACGGTTGTTTAAGGACCCTGATTCCCTGGCGGGCTTAGGACTGGTACTACAAGGGTGTGACCATGGGAGTAGTTTCCAGGAGGAAAGTGTTTTTTACAGACGCATCCAACCTGGGTTGGGGAGCGCTGAACGAGGGCAAGCCTGTCTCCGTCCTCTGGTCGAGCACGGAGCAGAGCTTACAAATCAACTGTCTGGAGATGAAAGCAGTTGATTTGGCCCTGAAAGCTTTTCTGTCAAACCTCAAAGGTCACCTCGTCTTAGTCCGCACGGACAACATGTCAGTGGTGGCCTACATAAATCGCCTGGGTGACATCAGCTTAGGCAACCTGTATGCCATGGCGAGAGACCTCCTCTTATGGGCACAGACCCATCTGAGTAATCTGAGTTCTCTGAGGGCAGTGCACATCAGAATTTGGGTGCGGATATGCTCTCGCGGGGCAACACTCCCCTGGGCGACTGCTCCCCTGAACTCCAGACGGTCAGTCTGATATGGAGTATGTTCGGCGAGGCCGAAGTCGACCTTTTCGCCCCGAGAACCATCACTCACTGCACAGTGTTCTTCCCGAAGAACAGGGACGCGCTGGCCCATCTCTGGCCCAACCACCCCATTTATGCTTTTCCCCCTGTTTTGATGATTCCACAAGTCATCAAACGGGTCAGGGAGAGCGGATGCCCAGTCCTCCTGGTGGCCCCTCTCTGGAAATCTAGGCCGTTTCCGGAGCTGGTCCAGCTATCAGACAGGACCCCCTGGCCTGTTCCAATGAGGAAAGACCTCCTCACACAGGCCAACGGGACAATATGGCATCCTCGTTTTGCGGCGTTTTGCATGCCGTCCCCACTGTGTATAGCTACGCAAAACGAAGTGCCCGTTCGAAAAGGAACCACTCCCTGAGATAAGGGAATGAGTATTGCGTAGCCAGCACCACTATAGTAACCTATAGTAACCTGGCGAGTTGTCGCTTCAGTCGTTTAAACCTGATATAATGGCGAATTCGGAAGACTATTATAGGCTAAGACCACGCCCCCTTGGCGGGCTCGCCCGCGCTATTGGATGTGCAGTTGCAGCAGCACAGCCTATGAGCGAGCCAGACGCTCAATGTGCTAGCTGTGCAGCTGCAAATATGTTTTACATACAAGCTGTGTCCCAATGTGAAGGCTGCATCCTTCGAAGGACGCTCCATTTAGCCTTCGTGGGATTTCCTAATTGTGCATCCAGGTGTTCCCGATTACCGCCCCTGGCGCCAAGCAACAGTGCGAGAGTACAGCTGAGCTGCCATCCTGATAATTCATTTGTTATAATTGAGTAAACAGCTTTGGAGCCAGAATTGGCTATTGTCATTTTTATGTTTTATATAGGCCTACTGGAGGACATGGTGAGGATGTTTCACCAACGCCACAGGTCATGTATTTTCGGCTTAGAAGACCATGGCCAGAGCTGGTTTACTGTCCCAATTCAGAACCGGCGTCCTGACTCCTGAAGCCGGATAACACTTTAAACTGTTCAATTATTGGGTGTTAATTTACGTAAATAATGTAATGAATTATGAAAAGAAAAGAAAACATACAGGCATATATATATATATAGCTATATATATGTGTGTGTGTGTGTGTCTGTGTGTTCAAACGACATTTAGGCTACTTGTATCTTTAAAGTCCATTTTTTTTTGGAGGAAAAAGCTCAGCATTATTGTTACGTCCCTTTGTGATGTTGTCTAGAGAAATAAGGGAATAACACTTTTAAAAAATAAAGATGGTGTGCGTGTACCTCAAAGTGCAGGACAGAGCAAGAAAAGAAAACCGTACTCTTCAAATTCAGCTCAAAGGGATTTATTAATCCTCAAGGCCATAATAAATGATTGAAGAAAATAATATTTACAATATGTACAAGCAATAAATGACAACAACAAACAAAATAAACATTTAAACACAAACAAAACCCAAGGTGGGAAGGCGAGCACGAGAGATGCCAAATCAGAGAAATCAATAAAACAAAACAAATTAGCTAAAGGTTAATTTAACTAAACTAACTACCAAACAAAAATGTAGAAAAGAAAAGTCTTCGGCGTCAAGACGCTCTAACTAAACTATACTAACTAAATAACAAAACTTACAAAAAGGGCACTCTCCTAAACTGGTGTGTCTAACATAATCATAAATCCTAAGTGCAAAGTGTATGTCGCGCGACCTACTAACCTGCTCTCTTCCCGCTTTTACACACTCCGTGTAAAATGATCAGGCTGAACAGTATAATTTCAAAACACTATATGCAACAATAAACAGAACTCGAATGTTTACACACAAAAATCAGTGACAGCAAGTCAAAAAAGCCCAACAGACAAAGTGAGCACACAGCTGTTCGACATTGAAGTGATCACGGTATTTAACTGCAGCAGTAAGATGTGATTGGCAGAGGTGAACCGAAACGTCATCGCCCTTCATGAAGATTGGCAGTGGATTGATCCAACGGACACCTGAAACACACACAACACCACACCCACATGTCCATATAGAGATTGCTAATGTGACGTCACCAGTGACGTATTACCAGTGGTGAACGCAAAGCATTTTGGGGATCCGCGGCACAAACAGAAGGCGCCAGACTTGATTGCATGGAGGGAAGAACGCAGTGTACAAGATTCCGTCTACCTGCTGTGTTGTAAACTGCAGTAGTCGTTCTCACGATAGAAGTGGCATAAAGCTTAAGAACGGAAAATCCTTTTATCGTTTTCCAGCGTGTAAAAATAATAGTACAAGCCATGTTTCAGAGGTGACAAAAAGGCGACGAATGGCATGGATAGCAGCAGAGTTTAGAGTGTGACAAAAGCACAATGTTGTGTTTTATTGCGAGTGTACACAAATATAAGTTAACACTTTGCAGTTCTGTTTGAATTATGTCCTGTTATGAACAAAATGACGGAGTATGTTTTTATGCTTCCACTGTTCGATGTTCGATCGCGCCTCTCTCTCTCTCTCTCTCTCTCTCTCTCTCTCTCTCTCTCTCAAACACACACACACAGTTCGATCCATAGACTGTAAAAAAAGATCGCGCCCGCGCCTCTCTCTCTCGCGGGCACACACACACACTCCAGGATTGCAATCTTGACATGAATTCTGACTGCATGCAGATAGATGAGAGAGAGAGCGAGGAGTGTGGTGCTTAAACTTGCGACTTGAAGTTACTGAAAACGTCGTGTGTGTATGCACTTGCCACCCGTCCCTTAAAATACGGAATTGTCCCGTATTTACAAGTAAAATGATGCGTCCCGTATCAAATCAATAAGGGACGCGATTTGTCCCGTATTTTACATAAGGCCCACACATAGCCTAGTTGGATAAAAACATAAGGATTTACTATAGACTACTAATAGCAAATAACCTATAAGAAATCAATTTCGCAATAATGTTACATTATGATTAGAATCAAATGAATTTTGTCCATTTTCTAAGCTTAGAAAATGCACATTTATACGGGCTGAATTTTATAGGCCTAAAATATTGTTTAGTAATTACTAATTAGCCTATGTGAATTACACTGCACAAACCAAAGTAATACTACCCACCGGATGAAGAAGGGTTGGCTTTCAGTCTCCACAGAACAAAATATTCATTTTATTTTTAGTGTTTGCATTTATGAGGAAAAAACAATGTTACAGACATGATGACAGTTCTCCATTACTGACGTGAGCGCTCTGAAAGCGGCACTAAAATATGCTTTAAAACTTTCACAGAGACATCAAACAGAAAGCACAAAACCTTTCTTTAAAATGAATTTCGTTTTGTATTAATTGTATCTTAATTTTAATCAATGTTTCATCAACCAATTGCCTGGATTTAATAAATAAGAAGTAAATATAGCAGCACCGGCGAGTGAACTGGAGCTCGTCTCATAAACAAACCGAAACTCAGCGTATTAGGTAACCTAACCTAGGCTATTGCCTCACAGACATGTCTACTTTTAAACAGAACAATTCAAAACGAAAGAAAACACACTACAGACTGCTCTCTGCTAATGTAATCCGTATAAAATGTGCATTTCTCTCTTGCGCGTCTACTGCGAAGATCGCGAGTCGGGGGGTGAATGGGTCCCTTATTTTGCCACACTGAAGGTGGCAACCCTATGCACTAACATTTAATATCATGTAGTTGTAAATGGGTGCTGGAAGTTGGGCAACAGGTTGACGTCTCCTGACCAGTTACTATGCTCATAAGGATCCAGTCCCTTGATTTCCTTTATTTTCTCCTCATATCTCGTCTTTGCATTAGAATTTAGTTTTAGGCGGTATGGTCCAACAATGTTATCTTTAGCCCGCTGCATTTTGTAGGATTATAATATGTTTTTCACACTACTGTTTTATTTTTTTCATGCCAGAAAGCAAGACTGCTATGCCAGCCAATGTAAACTGGCCAAACATACCCATAATTCTTTGCGTTCTGATGACGTTGCCGCCCAGTTGGTCACATGTCTTAGCGATCTCTATTGCAACACTAAACTACGTACGAGTACGTAACAATTATAGAATAAGCAAAACAAACTTCACATATAAAAAAGAAATAACACAAACACAAGGTTAGGTTATATAAAAATAAAACATCCATAAATTATTTTATGATTAACAGATTACTGTCTTCAGTGAACTCATTAAACGCAAATTATAATAATAAAAAACCTATCACTATTATTATTACATTTAGCCTATATTTAGAAGGCACTTTTATCCAAAAAAAGGAACAAAGCAATGTCAAATGTCAGTCATAATACAGGTTAGACAATAATAATACAGGGATAAGATTATCACAAATAAACACAAGATGCATATGTGTTTGTGCGGAGTTGTGGAGCGCGCGCTGCATGGCACGGAGGCGCGGGCGCGAACACTTGCATTTTCCTACAGTGGAAACAACTTAAAATACTCTATCATTTCTGGTCATACAGAAAAGAATAACACATAATTTGCAACTACTTTTATTTGTCCAAACTCACAATAACAAGAAAACGTTGTGCTTTTGTAAAATAAAATAAAACAATCAGGCGCGCTTTCATGATCTCCGTGAACTGGAGCGCGTCTCACAGTAAAAAACGCAGTGTCAAATTAACACTTAAAGTGTTAATTTTAACACTACTACGGATCATATATGGTCCCACTCTATCTAGTGTAAAAAGTACACTGTTTGTAGTGTTGAATTTACAGTGTTAATATAGCACCTTACAGTGTAGAAAAATTACACTGTGAGTGTTAAGTGTTACACTTAAAATTTTGTGTATTTTAACGAATTTTAACACCCCTGGTGTTGATTTTAATTCCATTGGATTACACTATAAGTGTCATTTATAAAGTATTCTGTTCAGTGCAAAAAACAATTTACACTATTATATAGTGTTAATGTACAAGATCAGACATAAAATCAAGAGTCTTCAGACAGATGTATACAAATACAAAGTTTATTCAACAAATGGGCAAACTGGCTCATTTAAAGGATTAGTTCACTTTTAAAAAACTTTTGCTGATAATTTACTCACCCCCATGTCATCCAAGATGTCAATGTCTTTCTTTCTTCAGTCGAAAAGAAATGAAGGTTTTTGATGAAAACACTCCAGGATTTTTCGCCATATAATGGACTTTAATGGACCCCAAATGGTTCAAGGTCCAAATGACAGTTTCAGTGCAGCTTCAATGGGCTTTAAACGACACCAGACAATGAATAAGGGTCTTATCTAGCGAAACCATCGGTCATTTAAAAAATAAATAAAAAAGTTGAAGTTTTATAAGCACAAATGCTCGCCTTGCTCTGTTCTGTGATGCGCGTTCGTGACTCTCGTAATACGCAATTACGTTGAAAAGGTCACGCTTCTGTCCTGACGAAAATTCTCTTTTAGCCTTTTTAATATTAAAACACCCAGGATACGCACACGAAATGGGTATTTTAAACGATAAACTGACACAAAGACATTTGAATATGTGTATATGGTCCTCCTTCCTCACATTCGTAAACACTGACTCGGTACTTCCGCCTACGGGTGCCGTGACCTTTCCACGTAATTGTGTATTACGTGACGTCACGAACGCGCATCACAAAGCAAGGCAAGCATTTGTGCTTATAAAACTTAAACTTTTTTATTTATTTGTGAAATGCCGATCGTTTCTCTAGATAAGACCCTTATTCATCGTCTGGTGTCGTTTAAAGTCCTTTGAAGCTGCACTGAAACTGTCATTTGGACCTTGAACCGTTTGGGGTCCAGTGAAGTCCATTATATGGAGAAAAATCCTGTAATGTTTTCATCAAAAACCTTAATTTCTTTTCGACTGAAGAAAGAAAGACATGGACATCTTGGATGACATGGGGATGAGGAAATTATCAGCAAAAGTTTTTTTAAAAGTGAACTAATCCTTTAAAACATATGCCAGATGTGAACAGGTCAAATTATCACATTCATGAGGAGTTGCAGAGAAAAAGCATAAAATCATCCAGTTTGCCTAGACATGAACAAATATGACCGGTAGATTTGAACAAGATTGCAGAAAACTACTTGTCGACAGTTGTGTAGCATCCATGAAGGCAGTTCCTCTTTGTCCGATCAGCGAGCAGGTAGTAGTAGTATTTTCAGTTTATTGCCACCGGCAGCGAGCAGGTATGCTGTGTGGTCGGTTCACTGCAATCAAGGTGTTCTTGTATGCTGGTCTCTGCCAAAGACAAAAATAACAAATCAAAGTCAGCTCTCCAATTGGCCGTCTTTATAGTTTTCCACAATACAGTCAACCCAAATGGCAATATTTTGAGGCAGACAATAGATAGTGACAGAAATGACCAAATTTACCTTTTTGAAGACAACAAGATGTTGTTCAGCTTGATATGAGCACATCTTTCCAGGTCTCTTGCAGCCTTGTGGTGATGGTGGAATCAAATCAAGGAGGAGACAAATTGATGCAAGATCGCTGCCCCATTCTAAATTACAGATGTGACAACTTCAGCAAAAAATGCATGAACGCGTATAAATAATCTTATTCTGAACTATAGTCTAACCTAAATCATCAGTTTCATCACCTTTCACAGCAGAGTCAATCAGGTCCTTGAAGCTCTTGGGAGAAGCCTTTCCAGGAACTTAGCTGAGGTCTTCGAACCAAAGATCAAAAACAAAAAACATCAACAGTTACATAGCATAATGACATAATGAATATCTTTCAGTGCCAGGCAGAGTAGTGCCGTTCACACCTGGCATTAACATTCGTCTTGGGTGACGCACAAGTGAACAACTCGAAGTACAGGTGTAAACGCCCCCAAAGACGCATTGAGATTCGATTGTTCTGATAAGGTCTAGGCCACATTCTTTTATTAAAGGGATAGTTCACCCAAAAATTTAAATTCTGTAAGTTACTCACCCTCACGTCGTTCCAAACCCACAAGACTTTCTTTGAAACACAAATGAAGATATTTTTTATGAAATCTGAGAGCTTTCTGTCCCTCCACTGACTGCTACGCAACTGCCACTTTGACGCTTCAAAAAGTTCATAAAACTAACTTATGAATTGAGCGGTTTAGTCAAAATTTTCTGAAATTTTCTGACTCGATCACTTTGTGATGAATAGATTGAATTTAGACTTTTATTCACATATAAACATTAATCAACAAACATAAACGGAAGAAAAATAAAATTGACTAAACCGCTCAATTCATATAGGTTAGTTTTACAACCCAACACCAATATGAACTCTTTATGACCTTTTTGAAACTTCAAAATGGTAGTTGCGTGGACTGTCAATGGAGGGACAGAAATCACTCAGATTTAAAATACATTCATTTGAGCTTCGAAGATGAACGAAAGTCTTTCCAGATTTGGAATGACCTGAGGGTGAGAAAAGACAATTTTACACTTTTGGGTCAACTAACCCTTTAACTTTTTGCAGTTTAATATCTTGAATTTACACAATTCATGATGACACATCAATCACTATGCAATTATGACAATCAAGACATCAATTACCAACAACTAGGGCTGTCACTTTTGAGAAAAATCAAATTCGAACATATCAAATATCAAGCAATGTATTAGAATATATTCGAATATCTACGAACCCCGCCCGTTTCACACCGCAAGCAAGAGCGGCGCGTCAATGTTGAGAGAAATTGTATCTACGGTGTGTAGAACCCCAAATATTTCCAGACACAACTTTTTAGATGAGTTAGTGTTGTAATTGTGTGCTCAGGCTGGCCGTTCTGTGCGTTATCTTCCATTTTCAAAACAGAGAGGCTATTGGTTATTATTTGCTTGATTTGGTCATGGGCCGACGCTACAATACGTGTAGAGCGCCGCTACTGGATGAGATGGCAAACAATAAAATACAAACGGTCTAATCATAGACTGTAAAAAATGCGCAACACATGCCACTTTAAAAACCGGAAAGTTTATTTATAGTTCGATTACGGATATTTCACGTCATGTTCGAATGCATATTCAAATATCGAATAAAATGTGACAGCCCTACCAACGATACATGTCAATTCCAGGTCTGAACAAAGGCACTCTGTGGTTGCCCAGTGAGGTTTAAATTTTTCATGTTCATTCATCATGTATTAAAATTTGTACTGCACATAGAATAAAATATAATGACACTTACAATTCTGGATTAATCTTCAGCATTCTGTTGCAATCTCATGAGAGGAGCTTCCTTCACTTGACACTGCAGGGGTCTGGACCAAATCTATTGAAAAAGGATTTAAAAAAAAAAAAAAAAAGTCAGTTGAGACTAATATTTCCAAAATTCAGTAATGCAATACAATTTAAATTAGGGCTGTAAATATAGTAAAACATAATTGAGATGAAACGGATTATTAAATACATTTATATAATTTAAATGAGAAATAGGAAATTTAAGGCATCTTAAATTGAACTTGGTGTACTACATTCGATTTTAAGACATGTTTAGAATTTATTTTACTTATAATTTATTAAATGGTATTTATAATGTGAACAGAAAATACAAATTCATATGAATAAAATACAGACAGATAAATAGTTAGTACATAATTTATAATAACATGCAGTATAAATAGATAAAGACTGATTTCAAGCTAAAGTACCTGTATGCTCTACTAGTGCTCACGCAAATACCCGTAAACTGAACTGGAAGACAGAAGGATTTATAGATTAGCTTTAACTCACTTTCACAATGTTTGAACTTAACTGTCATAAAAAAAAACTTGATGGTAGGAAGTTTGTGTCTTGACGCAGATATGACGACATGATATTCAGTGCTAAGAACAAGCAACGTACAGATTATGTAATTCACACTTAACGTTAAACATAGGGCGAATAAATAGTTTTTAAACGCTTCCCCACCTCAGTCTAAAGGCCCTTTCACACCGGACGCGATTTTGACGCACGAATAATTCGCGCGATGGTTTTATTTTTTGATCAGCTGTTTGTGTAATGAGTAGCCGTTTCTCAATGTCAAGGAAGGATCCTCGGAAGCCGGAGTTTCGAGGATGCTACGTCATCGACATCCGTCGAAGGACTGTTCCAATGTCGAGGATCCTCAGAATTTCAACCAAGGACTGAGTCCTTCATTCGGAAAATATCCCATACACGGGAAAGGATGCATATGTGTAGCCTTCGCGCTCTCTAATCGCCCACAATCCTTTGCGCGCAGCTTTGCTATCTTGTTAAAAAAATAAAAGACGTTAGCGGAGTCGGAGCATATGCTTTCAAATGTAAATAAATTTACGTTACCATACATTTGTTATAACCGTCATATAAGTAAAGTTTAACGTTAACGTTTAAATGCCAGTAGATTTACTACCATATTGATATTACAAATTATACAAAATATACAAATTACGTTATTGATGGCTGAACCGGACCTGTAATTTTAACAATTGTTAGCTTGGTTGCCGTCACCGGAATTCCTTTTATAAATAATTAGTTAATTGTACAAAGTAATTTAACGTTAATATTATACCATTCACAGCGTTATTCATAGCTTTCTCGTCTTTTTTTATCAGGGACCAAGGAACAAACAGAGACGTTCATACGAAAAATAAAGTCAATTAAATTGAACTGGTTTTGTCTTTGCTTTATTATTTAATATAAACGTCCGGTCATGATTTATTTAATATAAACGTCCGGTCAAATTTATATTTAATATATAAACTGTATATCCATTTTTTTAAAACCTTGTTCTTTAGACTACAATACAATATGTAACGGGCCTTTTCACTGACGTAAGGACGTGCACTTGCTAGCCTGTTCCATTTACGTGTTCTCCGAATGCTAAAGAGGAGCCTCGCCTAGCCTCTGAAGGAAATGACTTGGAAGGACGCGTCCTGCCTAGGAAGTATCCTTGACATTGAGAAACACCTAGTGCTTCCACACCAAACGCGAATGTGCAGCGGCGAAAAAACTACTTTTATTTTATTCGCTTCGATGTGTCGATTTTTTTTTTACTTTTGAGGCGATAGAAAAGGCTTCAGCCAATCACATACAACGAAACAAAGGTGACGCGACCGCAACAATGACGCTGATTGTGATTGCTTGTGTGTCGAGTCGTCTGTGAATGAGAATCTGAAACAAGGACTGGTGGGACGTTGTTGTCCTCATTCGTATCGAGCCCAACCGGGTGTTTACAAGGCTTTTCAGTCCATTTGAGCCTTCAATCCGTTTTCTAAGAGTGTTTATTTGATTGCATGTAAACGTAGCCCCTGATGAATATATAAGAGGACGGACAGCTCACCCAGACTGCCATACGCTGCTCCGGATCAATTAACGTTAGTTCCCTTAAGTTTGTGGTTTGTCTCGTCAGATGCGGTGCCACTGTCTCCTCAAACTGTCCCACATACATCCGAAAATAAGTGCGGAACCGGCCATGATAAAGTTTTAGCTCCGGTAGCATACTCTCTGTTCTTTAAGATTGGGTGCACACAAAACCTTCTTTTCTGTCTTTTAAATAAAATGAAAAGCTCGTCTTCACTGGATGATGATGGTGATGAAGAAGCTATGTCCCACTTCCCGCAAGTCATAGCATTGTCCCGCATTTTTTATTTTGTCTGCATCCTTTTATTTAATCGTCCTTTAAATTACAATTCTACAATAAATTTTTTTTTTATAAGAAACAGACGTTATTGGTGTCACGTGTTGATCAAAACAGTACCGTTGTCATGCATACTTGACCTGTGGTGCGGAACCGGAAATAAAGTGATTGAGTTCACCCCCAGTAAAATGTCTGTGGTGTATGTGACATGGTGTCAGAACAGAAGTGGGTCTATCGTTACTTAATACACAAGGAGAACATTGCACGACGGCCGAATATTTTCCGATGGAGGTTCTACACTACAAGCCACCCGAGCCGTTTGATTTCGACTGTCCTAATGTGAGCGCCGCGTGGAAGAAGTGGCAGCAACGTTTTGCCCTGTTCCTCACAGCAGCGGGAAACAGTGACGCATCTTCAGAGAAAAAGGTTGCTATTTTGCTCACGATACTCGGAGAGAGAGGATATGATATATATAGTAACTTTAGATGGGCACCGGCTGAAGGTGAGAGAGAAGCGGAAAATTGTAATGACTTTGATACTGTGCTCAGAAAATTCGAGCAGTATTCCAACACGAGGAATCCAGTAATGGCTTTGCGTGCACAGTTTTGGGCATACCAGAGACCTGAAGGCCAGGGTTTAGAAGCATTCGTGAATGATCTCAGAACGATGGCAAGTAACTGTCAGTTTACTGATTTAGAGACCACGCTACGAGACAAATTATTTTTTTCCATAAAAGATCCGGCAATGAAAATGAAAGTAATGGGTGATGACGGCAATGCATCCCTTGAAATAGTGACACAGCGAATGCGTACGTTTGAGAGCGCTAAGCGGGAACTTGATATGATACAAGGCAAGTCGCCACAAACCCCGGATAAGTCAGTTCACACTCTAAACACCTACTCGCGAGGCAGAGACCGTGGACGTTATCGAGGACGAGGTAGACAGCGCGTGCAGTCAGCACAAGCTAGTCGCCACCCGCAGAGTGGAGCTACCGCTAAAGTGACACAGCACACGTCCAATGCATGTAGCAGATGTGGTACAACGCATCAACCTCGCAACTGCCCTGCGTATGGTAAGGAGTGTCGTCGCTGTAAGAAATTAAACCACTTTGCTGATCAATGTCAAGCCAGAATGCCTAGCTATCATAGTAGAGGGCGTGGTCGTGGAGCATCAACTGTACACTCAGTGGAATCTGATTTTGAACATTTCTTTATAGACTCAATGACACATGATCTCAGTGACCCCTGCTGGTATGAAGAGGTAATTGTTAATGAGGACAAAATTAAAATGAAACTAGATACAGGAGCAGACACAAACTGTATGCCATTGTCACAGTTCAAACAGCTAACAGAATACACCAGCATCCCTGTTTATAAATCTTCAGCTAGGCTGTCAGGATATGGAAAGCACAGCATAGAGCACATAGGAAAAGTACATTTAAAATGCTTGACGCGCAAGGGTGTTCAAGCGAGCTATGACTTTTTCATCACAACCGAAAATGGACCATCGATCTTAGGTCGTCAAGCATGTTCTGGTCTTCGACTCATTCAAAGAGTAGACAACGTTGAAAAATCACTAACTCAAGAAGATCTGATTGAACGGTACCCTGATGTGTTTAGTGGTCTAGGAAAATTCACAGAACCATATGACATTAAGTTGAAGCCCAATGTGTCACCTGTAATTCACCCACCGCGCAGAGTGCCTCTGAGTCTTCATAATCGTCTCAAAGAAAAGCTTGATGATATGGAAGCAGCCGGCGTCATCCGTAAAACATCAAAACCCACAGACTGGGTCAATAGTCTTGTGGTAGTGGAGAAAAAGGATGGCTCACTTCGTTTATGCCTAGATCCAAAAGATCTGAATCGCGCCATTAGAAGGGAACACTTCATGATTCCAACCAGCTCTGATGTGATCAGCCAGATGTCTGGGAAAACAATGTTCACGGTGCTTGATCAGACAAGTTCTTACTGGCAAGTTCCTCTCACTGAAGCCAGTGCAGACCTGTGCACATTCAATACTCCCTTCGGGCGATATTCATTCCAGCGAATGCCATTCGGAATATCAAGCGCCAGCGAAGTCCTACAGCGAAGAAACCAGATGGTTTTTGGGGACATCCCAGACGTGCATATTATAGCGGATGATTTGATTGTCGCCTCACTAGATGAGAAACAACATGACAAGACATTACATGATGTGATGCAGCGTGCTAAATCCATGGGATGTAAGTTCAATAAAGAAAAGATAAAATTCAAGAGGTCTGAACTTGTGTACATGGGCCATGTGATCAGCAAGGAAGGTCTGAAGCCCGACGAATCAAAAGTGACAGCCATAACTAACATGCCTGACCCAACTTCAAGAGAGGATCTTCTAAGGATCATGGGCATGATCAATTACTTGTCACAGTTCATACCTAATCTGTCCACAACGACAACGCCACTACGTAGTCTTCTCAAAAAAGATACAGCTTGGACATGGGAACAGCAGCATTCAGCAGCTCTCAAGATGTTGAAAACACTTATCAGCAGCAAGCCAGTGCTCAAGTTTTTTGACATAACCAAAGACACTGTGATACAGTGTGACGCGTCATCAACCGGTCTTGGAGCCTGTTTGCTGCAGGATAGTCATCCCATTGCATATGCATCTCGTTCTCTGACTGCATCTGAACAAAATTACTCTCAAATTGAAAAGGAGCTGCTGGCGATTTGTTTCGCAACTGAAAAGTTCAACCAGTATGTGTATGGCAGGCCAGTGACAGTACAGTCCGACCACCGTCCACTCGAGATGATTACCAGAAAGCCACTGCATAAGGCTTCACCACGGCTCCAGCAAATGTTGTTACGCCTGTTGAAATACAACATTGATGTGAAGTACCACCCAGGAAAACACATGTACATTGCGGATACCTTGAGCCGAGCGTATCAGACCAGTGATGCTACATCTTCCAACGTAGAGGATGCACAACAGCTACGGGTACACAGCATTACTGAGGTACTACCTATGAGCAGCCAGAGAATTGAAAAGATCCAGCAAGCATCAGCCAATGACCCGACTCTCCAGGCAGTAAAAGCAGTGAGTCAAAGAGGTTGGCCGTCTCACAAGTCAAGTGTACCTCGCCTAGCGCAACTGTTTTGGCAGGTGAGAGATGAAGTATACGTTGAACATGGACTTGTTTTTGTAGGAGACAGAGTAGTAATCCCAGAGTCTATGCGACAGGAGATTATTTCCGCCCTACATGACACTCATATAGGCATTGAGAAGTGTAAAACCAGAGCCAGAGCTATCATGTATTGGCCTGGGATGTCTAGAGACATACAAGAAGCAATTGCTCGTTGCAGTGTGTGTGCAAAATTTCACAGAAGTAATGTCCAGGAGCCAATGTTGCCACACGAAGTGCCAGACCGTCCATGGGCTAAGTTGGGTTCTGACATATTTACTTATAATGGAACAGATCACCTACTTGTTGTTGATTATTTCTCTAAGTACCCTGAAGTGGTGAGTCTGAGAACCAAGACAGCACAAGAGATCATCAACAAGCTGAAGTCTCTTTTTGCCAGGCATGGAGTGCCGGACGTGTTGGTGAGTGACAATATGCCATATGCCAGTCATGCTTTTCGCCAGTTTGCCGCAGATTGGAACTTTGACCTGGTGACGTCTAGTCCTACATATCCTCAGTCTAATGGACAGAGTGAGAGGTTTGTGCAAACAATAAAACAGCTAATGAGAAAAGCAGCAGAGGATGGCAAGGACATTTACAAGTGCCTGCTTGATCTCCGAGACAGTCCTATTAGCGGACTCCATGTCACTCCAGCACAATTGCTTATGGGTCGCCGTCTCAAGTCAATCTTGCCTGTAACCTCTCGTAAACTGATGCCTCAAACCTCGGTGCAAGGTAGAGATGAGTTGGTGGCTCGACAACGACAGATGGCACATTACTATAACAGGGGAAAGAGAGAACTGTCTTCCCTCCAATCTGGTGAAAGCTGCCGCATCAGACAAGGCCGTGTGTGGAACCGAGCAGTTGTGGTACAACCTCATGCCACCCCTCGATCATACACTGTCATGACAGAAAATGGAACCACCTACCGACGCAACAGAATTCACCTGTCTGCTGATCCTGACAAATCAGCACTTTATGTGACACCGGACATTGCTGTCCAAGACTGCACACCTACAGAGCAGATGGAGACACGAGTGTCCCCTACCAATAGTGGGTCCCCTAAGGCACCCTCCCAGCCAGTGACAGTCTGTGAACGTCCAGCCAGGGCAAGATGTTTGCCAAAGAGATTTGATGACTATGTTATGCACAAGTAAAGCTTAAATATTGTACAAATGTTAGTAGCTATATGTTCAAGTCTTAGCACTAGATTAATATTTAAGTTAATGACTTTAGACCAGTTAAGTTACATTTATACACAACTGTTGACTTAAAAGACATTATGTCTTCATGCAAGATCTGAGGTTAAGATTGTGCTAAGAGAAATTTTGGTTCATTATGTTTATTGAAAAGGCTAGATGAATAATATGCACTATACTACTGTAAGTACAGCAAGAGTGTAATTGCGACTAAGCATATCCAAGTTAGAAATATCTACAAATAAGACTTGTAGTGAGATATGTTAAAATATTATAAGTTTAGAGTTTGTGTTTAAAAGGGGAGATGTCACGTGTTGATCAAAACAGTACCGTTGTCATGCATACTTGACCTGTGGTGCGGAACCGGAAATAAAGTGATTGAGTTCACCCCCAGTAAAATGTCTGTGGTGTATGTGACAATTGGTTCTAGCCATCACAAATAAACTCCTCTTCGTGGAGAGGGTGTTTTCTCTGATGAATGCTGCGTGGACAATTAAGGAACCGCGCAACTGTGGACCTCTTAAAAAGTGAGTGAAAGTGAGCTACACCTGCCAGTTTACTGACATATGTAATGTCCCATAATTAATGAGAAGGCCCTATCGAAGCTGCCAGATCAGACAAACAATGTAAATTCAAGATGCACTGAATCCGGTAAGAACGCATTCATAGTCTTTCCTAATGGATTTTATGTGCTTATTTGGAAATGTGCTATTTAGCGATTGGGATATTTTTTTTACTTACTTATTTAGATTGAATAGACACATGCTGTTAAAATAAGTTTTATATTATTAGTGAGGTGCACACAGCACCGGTCAGCGCCGTCATTAACATTTTTATAAAGCCTATTAGTAATTTAAAGCATCATGTTAACATCACTGCAAAAAGACATCTAATATAAAATCTATATTTAGTCACCTAGTATAATAATAGTACGTTATCTCCCTCGTTTCCCGCAAAATGAGGTCTGCTGTCCTGCAACAGAGCAATAGCCAGGTGGTCACCCTAGTCGGCGCGAATGTTTTGGAATGTTGAAGCTCTGAACGTCGCAAATTCGCGTCGCGGCTGACACCGTGTCCTAACTACACGCGACGCGATAAAATTCCAGCGACAGCAAGTGTGTCTGTCCACACTAGACGCGACGCGATTGTGAGACGCCACACGTCAATCAAAAATCACAGTCATTCAGAACAGCGTGTGGGCGGAGTCTCTCTGTGAAAGCGCACTGCTGGCCCGCACTCGCATTGGAAATGGGTAAGGACATAATCAATGACCTGAACCACTTTCTGCACAATGAGGGCTTGTTTCTGAGGTATGTGGGATTTATCGTAGAGAATTGAATGCCTTTGAACTTCGACAATCAGTTCCTCGTCGTCCATGTTTGATGGTTAAATATTCATGACAGGCAGAACTTCCATCCAATGAGATCTCTGTGTGGGCGGATCTGTCAGCCGCGA
The DNA here is from genome assembly GCA_031834385.1 of Semotilus atromaculatus. NCBI lineage: Eukaryota > Metazoa > Chordata > Actinopteri > Cypriniformes > Leuciscidae > Semotilus > Semotilus atromaculatus. The sequence continues at coordinate 6,369,907 of JAULUF010000019.1, read as the reverse complement.
CATCGCAGAAATAGGAACCGTTTCTAACACCGTGTCCTAACTACACGCGACGCGATAAAATTCCAGCGACAGCAAGTGTGTCTGTCCACACTAGACGCGACGCGACTAGCCATTCAGAACAGCGTGTGGGCGGAGTCTCTCTGTGAAAGCGCACTGCTGGCCCGCACTCGCATTGGATCTGTCAGCCGCGACGTCGCAGAAATAGGAACCGTTTCTAAATTAGAAACTTCGCGTGTCGCCGTCGCGTCTGGTTAGGACAAAAACTCTGATTAACATGGAAAAGATACCTTTTATCGCGTGTCGCGGCGTCGCGTCGCGTGTAGTTAGGACACGGTGTTAATTAGAAACTTCGCGTGTCGCCGTCGCGTCTGGTTAGGACAAAAACTCTGATTAACATGGAAAAGATACCGTTTATCGCGTGTCGCGGCGTCGCGTCGCGTGTAGTTAGGACACGGTGTGATGTGAATGGTTTTGACGCGAACTATTCTCACGCGAACTATTCGCTTTTTCGTTACGCGTCCGGTGTGAAAGGGCCTTAACACCGTGTCCTAACTACACGCGACGCCGCGACACGCGATAAAAGGTATCCTTTCAATGTTAATCAGAGTTTTTGTCCTAACCAGACGCGACGGCGACACGCGAAGTTTCTAATTTAGAAACGGTTCCTATTTCTGCGACGTCGCGGCTGACAGATCCGCCCACACAGAGATAACGGATAATTTACCTCAGGTTTTGAAAGCATATAATATAGCGTTCAAACTGAATTCTATGCAAACATACAACTGTACTTCATAACAAAATTAGTCAATGAGTATTATGTTATTATGTAGTATATGTTTTGATTTTTAATAATGTTATTTCTTGATTGATTATGTCCTTACCCATTTCCAATGCGAGTGCGGGCCAGCAGTGCGCTTTCCCAGAGAGACTCCGCCCACACGCTGTTCTGAATGGCTGTGATTTTTGATTGACGTGTGGCATCTCACAGTCGCGTCGCGTCTAGTGTGGACAGACTCACTTGCTGTCGCTGGAATTTTATCGCGTCGCGTGTAGTTAGGACACGGTGTCACGCTACAAAAGACTACATTTGTTGTTTGCAGTGTGCACTACAAGATAGTTAAACACGCTGTTAATAATAAGCATGCGTCACGAAAACTGAATTATTAACGTTTTAAATAATGTATAACACAGATACTTTTATACGCACAAAACAAATATAAAATTACCATTTGAAGAATTCTCTCATCTGCGCAGAAAAAAGGCCAAATGGTGCTGCTTCAGACCACCTCCTCAGCTTCAGCGCCAGGCTCGTCGTAAACCCATGGCTCGGCGCTCGACTGGAGGCGGGAATGCTTAAATTACTTTCATGAAGGCTGTTAGTGTCAACAAACCAAATTGAAAGAAGCTAAACATTAATAACGTTACACAACAAATCCTAAGCACATTTCAACAAATTTATTTCAATTTTTTTTTTATTAAATAGGCATGAGAAACTTTTTCTTCTGTTAAGGCCTGTTCACACCGGGACGAATTTCGGCTCGCGTTATTCGTCAGCGTTTTTCAACGCGTTTTTTGTGTTCACACCCAAGCGATTTTCGCTGACGATGAGCCGAGTGAACATGCAAATTCATTCCCTGACATTAGATGGCGCTTAATGTACAGAAATACCCCGGTCCACAAAGTGCACTCGCTTGTCATTCAGAAGAAGAGAGCAAGTTTGTCGCGTGTGTCATATAGTTATTTATTCTCGTTGGTGTCTCTTTATAAAGACACCAACAAGACCAGCATCTCTACATTCATCTTGCCTTGCATCTTCCTCGTCTATTTCTTCCCGGCAGTGTAGACGCTACTTGGCGTATATCTTCTTCGCCGCCGGTCGGCAAGACCGTTTTGTGTTTGAGCGCCCCCAAGTTGTGTTTTAATGTAACTTCAGAAGCTCCAGACACGTGAGCAAAAGCGGTAATCTCATTGGTCGGATAGTTTTTGACGCGGCGCGTCAAACAAAAAAAACGAACCCGAGGCGTTTTTTTAAAAATGACGCTTTTACGCGTGGCGTTTTACGCGTCGGTGTGAACACTCACATTGGCGCCCTTTGTTTATTCACGAGGCGTTAAACGTCGGCGAATAACGCGCGCGAAATTCGTCCCGGTGTGAACAGGCCTTAACGTTACATCTCTGCACCTCATGAACTTGACGAGCTTCCTTAATCCATACAAAAACACGCAGTTAAATCATTTCTAAATGTGTTCACCACCATAGTTTACTAAAAATGTTAACAAATGCATTTACTATTTCATGTTAGAATTGAGAAAAGCAATCCAACCTACCGTCTCGGTCGCATGAAGATAAAATGGCGTCGTCGTCTTGTGGAGACAGCAGTCATCGAGGGGCGGAGTCAATACAATTCGGCGCGTTTTTTTGCACTTTCAGTGTAAAAATAAAATTACACTACAGTATCACCCTGTAACTACACTGAAGAGGCGTACTTTTTAGCATTGTAGATTGTTAATTTAACTCTTTAGGAATTTATCACTTTTAACACTGAATTTTTTACACTGCCGATTACATTTCAAGCTTTATAGGCTATATTGTGTTTCACTTTTAAACGAACAATTAAAATGCCTCGTTATTTTTTCAGACACATTTATTATCACTATAGCCTATAAATCATCTCTCTGTGGTTCCAGATCTTCTCATTCACCACTGCGGGGAAAATATTTCCAGGTTCTAATTTGGCCTTAGAAAAGCAGTAAAAAAATTTCCTTTATTAATTTGTGAATATTTAAAATGTTTAATAAAGGGGCAAAAAGTCATAGGCTAAACAAAAATCTGTGATTTTTTCTTTTCTTTTTTCGCAGCATTTGGTGTGTAGCCTACAGTTAAAATTCAAATTTTAGTGTTCAACTTTGCGTTTTAAAAACACAACAACTGTTCATTTTTCGTTTTTCAATAATGGGTTAAAAAAGGAAAACCGAATGGACGCAAAATTTACATGGACCTTATATTATTTAATATTTCAAATAATGTATTTGTAGAAAAAGGATTGGGAACGGATTGCGAAAGCGTGGGCATAGTTTATGAATTTGTGGGTACATATTGCAAGAACAGAAGGCAAGGTCTGAGAGCACGGATTAGGATCTCGTGGGTATGTTTTTTTTAATCTGTGTGCATGATTTGTTAAACCGAGGGAACAGTTTAAGAATTTGTGAATACAGTTTATAAACTGAGGGGACGGATTGCAAAACCCGGACGGATTGTTTTTTTCTCCCCATAGGTTAGACTTCCCGGCTCCGTACCACAGGAATAAAACCCAGTTGAATATAAAACAGTGCAGTTCAAATGTTACTCCCGCTCGTCATCGGTATAGCTGTTACAGTTGCTAGGGGACAAGAACAATAGTCCGTCTTTTAAAAAAAATAAAAATGCTGTCGTCACCGGCGCGCAATGACTTATGGGGTAGGATAGACCGCTAAGTGTCTATTTATGTAACCTTCCTTTTCACGGGGAAAAGAAGGGTGCATTTGGCGTCGCTTTTGAATCAGGGTAGCCTTCGTCGCAACGCGATGACCCAACCGGCCTTCGAATACGGCCTTCGAAGGATGCGGAATTGAATTGGGACAGCCTTCATCGCGCCGCGGTGACGCAATCGGCCTTCAAATGCGGCCTGCGAAGATGCAGCCTTTGAATTGGGACAGCCTTCGTCGCACCAGGGTGACGCAATCGGCCTTAAATGCGGCCAATCAGCCTTCAAAAACGGCCTTCGGAGGATGCAGCCTTTACATTGGGACACAGCTATAGGCTTCAGTAAATCGAGGAAAAGGAGTTTCCCCACTGCGTATAGCTACGCAATACTCGTTCCCTTATCTCAGGGAACTGTTACGATAGTAACTGAGTAGTTTTTGCAAAGCTTCACTGAAGTGTATGTGTTTTCTGTGCTAAATACAATCCAGTTGTTCAGTCCCAATAAAATATGTTGTATATTTGTGCTTTAAAGGGGACATATCATGAAATTCTGACTTTTTCTGTGTTAAAGTGCTATGATCGGGTCCACGGTGCATCTACCAACACAGAAAACGTGAAAAGTGACAACCCAGTAACTTCATTTTGGTAAGCCTTTCTCTGCAAGCATGTAAAAAAATAAGCCGATCAGATTTCGGGAGAATAAGTACTGTAACAATAAATACATTTATTGATAGCCCAGCAAGCAATAAAGTTCTTTGGCGTAGGCCCCATCCATAGCTCGCAATCCGAGGATCCGGACTCTGCATTTCTTGCCTAAAGACAAAGGCAGGGGCGCAGCCGACCCCCTGGGAGGTATAGGAAGGGACCATCCTGGTGGTGGTGGGGAGGATGGAGGGAAAGGAACTGTCTTGGTGGTGGGGAGGATGGAGGTGAATGAAAGCGTCAGCATCTGCGAACTCAAACATGTGTAAGTACCGGTCTTTTATACCGCAAGTATTAGACACGATTGGATAGATGAGAAGGTAATAAGTGACGTAGCAATTGAGTCTTCCTGGCAGAACTTAACGCTAAAGCTTCAATTTCTAATACAATGGCAAAAGTTTGAGCAAAGCATGCAAACTGTTCTGCCGTTGGCTGCACAGACGAGCACAGAACACTATTTGACCAAAAATGTCACAGCTGGTTTATAAAGACCTCAGGGAACTGTCAACTTGTGTAAAAGTTAAACATGATGGTACATGCAAGTCGATGAGATAAATCAATGTACCTCCACAAAAACTACATAAACGTATCCACTAACCATTCAGAAACATCCAGGTGCAGTCTAAAAGTTGCAACCTCTTCCTGAGTCTCTCCGTAAGGCTGCACTCCGTTACTGGTTATTTCTGAGATTTTGGATGAGTGACATTATTCGCGTGTTTTGTTATTGCCGGAGTATCCGAAGCTCCTGTAAAGGATTGGCCGTCTATTGAATGGAGGTGGGGAGCAGCAGCTCATTTGCATTTAAAGAGACACACACAAAAACAGACACTTACATTTGCGTCCAGGGATACATCACACTGTCCACTGTGGTTCTCTCTCAGTCATCCAGCCCCGCTGGGGTTGGACGCTATTGTACAGACGTGGCTGAGGTCACGCCTGTACGGCTTTCTCCCGATTGCTCTGCTCCCAGGAGTTCTGGAGAAGGTTCGCCGGGACGGGGTCAGTCTATTATTGGTGGCCCCGTTTTGGCCAGCCCGAGTATGGTTCGCGGACCTAGTGTCTCTCCTCGACGGCTCTCCTCTGGAGATTCCGATCGGGAGGGACCTTCTCTCTCAGGCGAGCGGGTTGATCCTTCACCCCCACCCAGAGTTGTGGAGACTATGGGCTTGGCATCTGAGGGGGCCCAGCTTGTAGGTGCTGGTCTCTCAACTGAGGTTATTGAGACCATCCTTCACTCCAGAGCTCCTTCCACGAGGAAGTTATATGCCTTGAAGTGGAGGCTGTTCACTTCTTGGTGTGGAGAACACCGGTTGGACCCAGTTAACTGCCCAGTGGGTGCAGTGCTGGAGTTCCTGCAGGAGCGTTTCTCCTCAGGGTTATCCCCCTCCACACTAAAGGTGTACGTGGCGGCACTTGCTGCTTACCATGTCCCTTTCAGTGGAGTCTCTTTGGGGAGACACCCATTTATAACTCGCTTTCTTCGTGGTATTTTGAGGCTGAGGCCTGTAGACCGCACAAGGGTGCCGACATGGGATTTGGCCATCGTTTTAGAAGGTCTTTCCCTAGCTCCTTTTGAGCCTATTGAAGAAGTTTCTGAAAAGTTTATTACTTTAAAAAACATTTTTCTCCTCGCCATTTTCGGTTTCTCCCTCGTGCCTGGAATTTTCGCCTGGGATGGTGAAGGTCTTTCTCCACCCCAGGCCAGGTTATGTCCCTAAGGTTCCTACCAATGTGGCCAGACATATAGTTCTGCAGGCCTTCTGTCCTCCTCCTTTTATATCGTCTGATCAGGAAAAACTAAATTTACTCTGCCCGGTGAGGGCTTTAGATGCTCATGTCCACAGAGCTGCCCTGTGGAGGAAATCAGAACAATTATTTGTTTGCTTTGGGTCACCCAGGAAGGGGTGTCCCGCATCTAAACAGAGAATGAGCAAGTGGGTGGTTGAGGCTATCTCACTTGCTTATGAGTCGGCTGGTCAGCCATCACTTTTGGCTGTTCGAGCTCACTCTACTAGGAGTATGGCGGCTTCCAAAGCCTTATTGTCAGGAGTTTCTCTCCATGACGTCTGTGATGCGGCAGGCTGGTCCTCACCGCATACTTTCGTCAGGTTCTATGACCTAGACCTCAGCTCCACTCCTGGGGCGCAGGTGCTTTCGGCTGAACTTGCTCTTATGGCGACGTGGGTATTAGCGTTCCCGCAGCGTTTTCACGCAGCTCGAGTTCCTGATAAGGAAACGTCCCGGGTTACGTATGTAACCCTAGTTCCCTGAAGGAACGAGACGCTGTGTGTCATTGCCATACTCCTGGCATTCCCTTGATCGACTTGCTTCAGACTTTTCCAGAAGCTGTAGGAGTGCTTTATAGTTTCCTGGTCGATGACGTCATTCGTGACGTTCCGTCTCGCCATTGGGCTGATTCCATACGTGCTTCACGACGCACAACGCTGGAGGCGTTCCCGCAGCATTTTCACACAGCGTCTCGTTCCTTCAGGGAAATAGGGTTACATCCGTAACCCGGGACGTTTTCTATTTAATATTTGTATTAGATGTAATTTATTCCTGTGAATACTTCTGCATCATTACTCCAGTGACACTCTTGATCCCATGATCAGATCAAATGTAATATGCTGATTTTGTACTCAAGAAACAGTTCTTATCATTTTCAATGTTGAAAACAGCTGTGCTGCTTAATATGTTTGTGGAAACCATGATATATTTATTATCAGGATTGTTTGATGAATAGAAAGATCAAAAGAACCGCATTTGTAACATTATACAGTAAAGGTATTTATGTAACGCTTCCTTTTACAGTACAGGACTTACAGTGTACTTACCTAGAAAGTACTGGCTAATATAAGGTTAGTACATGGAACAGGGGTAGGTTTAGGGGTTCAGGGTTAGTACTAGTTATTACCCAGTAATTGTAATTACTAAAATAAGTACATAGTATGTGCATGGGTAACTGCACTGTAAAAGGAAGCGTTACCGGTATTTACTGATCAATTTAATATGTCCTAGCTGTATACATTTCTAAAAATATATAAAAAATCTTACTGACGCTAAACTTTTCAGGGCCTTGGTACTATCATCAGTTGTTGAGTGGATAGTGGATGGAGACACATCTTAATGTGAGCTAGCAGTTGATTGTAAGAAATAGGCGGAGTTTAAGCAGAATAAATGATTGAAAAAGACCCACATATGTCACCATAGAGAAGTCTGTCTTTCCGCCAGAAAATTAAGAATTGACTTTATGAGTCATAAGTAATAAGTTTAATTAAAAAGGCCAAAGATGATGGTGCTATAGGCTTAACTGAAGTCTGACGATCCAAACATGTGCAAACTTGCTTTTCATGCTGGAATACCTTTGCTACATAATTTCTTACTGTTATTTGGCCCAAGAACCAGCTAAATAAAATGTACCATAATTCAATTTGAATCTTTTAGATCACCATCTGAAAGATGCATCTGCACTGATGCAAGATTACACTTGAGAATGTTTCATGTTGTTCTTTTGAAACTTAAAAGCACCTCACTCGCACCTGTTTCAAATCGCCTTGAGAGTTGCACATGAAAAGTTTCTAGTGTCTTTTGAGAGACAGTGCCGAATCATTTGTGAAATGGATGATCACAAGGTCAGCACGATTACAGAAAGGCCCTTATGTTCTTGATGATTAGATATCACACAGGAACGTGTTCCTGGTACATGTTTCTAAAGGAATATTAAATTATTCTTTGATTTGTATCCCTAAATGAAATGTTTTTGCATGATCCAAAAGAACCAATCACTATGAGCACGCCTTTACAGAACAGCACCAGATCAGCTGATGACATTTATCTTAACCAAAACAAACACTTTTATTTTATTTCCCCCCCAAATTGTTCGATCCATATTTTGCAGCTTCTGTCTTCTTTCTTTGCTGTCATGTATCATGACCTGACTAAATGTCTTTTCATACAAAAAAAAGTGTGGGGTGGAGTATTTTATGTTAGGATATAGGATCAGGATCCATGCAGCTAAATAAAGGTCAGTAGTTCAATCAATGCTATTTTCAGAAACTTGTGAAAATTCATTGGATATTAATGTTGTTTGCTAAAAGATAGGCCACATTATTCTTAAAGCTACACTGTGTAATTTCTTAAGTTGATTCTTAGCAAAAAAACACTTTGTTCTTTCAAAGTTATATGTGCTCGCGTATATGGGTAATTACTTCTACCAACTAATCAAGTATTCTTGTAAGCGTAGAATCTGCCATTCAGAATACATACGAGCGAGCCGCTCGAATGGCGGAAGCAAAGCCCGTCTACAGAAAGCCTGGCCACTCCCTATTAAGTCCTATTGTACCGAATTTTGGTTGTAGTTCCACAAGAGTTCCACTGGGGGCGATCGTCCGAGTGCAGAATGAATGGGAGTCTATGGAGCTAGACGGCTAAATTTGTCTCTTTCACCCGATTGCCGTTGAGAAATCTCAGATTTGAATGTAGGTTTTGCAAGTTCAACATGGGTTATAGGTCGAAAGTTGAATGAACGAGTACTTATGTCCTTTCGATTTCTTACAGGATGAGTTGTTGTTGCCCATAACATCTAGCATTCTGCTAATGGATGCTGATAGTATGACGTCATTGACATTTTCAAATACTTTTTAAAGCAAATAAGTGACTCTAAAAAATCTAACACCCAGCAATCTGTAATTTCTTTGCATCTCCTTTCGAAAACAACATTCAAATTACTAGACAAAAAATTATATCCTGAGAAAAGTGGATTTTGAGGGGTATAGCTCCATAGACCTCCATTCATTCTGCACTCGTCCTGTGAGCGCCCTCATATGGAATCAGGGCGGAACTGCAACCAGTTCAGAACCCGTAAGTTTACTGAGAGTGGAAGTTCTCGCCATGTTAGGCCCAGTCCCAAATCGCACACTTCATGAGCACTTTCGGTCTTGTGGACTTACAATGGCTGCCGCGTTCGCGTGTCCGTTAAGTCCGTGAGACCGCAATGTGTCCCATTTGTCATTTTTAGATCTCAGAAGGGTGCTCGCGAGCGCCCCCAAGTGGTCGATTTGCACCCTTGATGCGCACTTTTGCCGAGCCCGCACTGATACGGGCTCCGCAGCAGACTTCTTCCCGACAGTCAAAGCGGCATTACGTCACGAAAGTGCGGACTCAGAGGAAGACCGCGAGTGCTTAGGGTTCCATTTGGGACAGGGCCTTAGACATTCTCTGGCGGAAGCCATGTTGCGCGTCCATCTTGAAAATACAGTAGCCAAAGAGGGACAATTCAAGCTTCGCCTTTTGCGTTTTTACACTCAGTGGCACCGTGATGAATGCGAGGGGGAGATTACTCGCGACTGCCGGCTGATTTGAAGTAATATGGCCAGCATATGAGTTAAAAACGCCCTTGGAATGGTAGGGACTAGAAAGTAATATTCAGCTGGTAGTCATATACAATGTTACCGCTAGATGGGAGAAAATCCTACACAGTGTAGCTTTAACAGAAAGCCAAGACAAATGACTGTGGCTGTGCAAATGGCTAAAATAGCCGAAGATCACAATTTTCAGACTGCATGCAATAATGAATATTGAAATAATGCTTTATATATCAAAGTATAATGCATTGTTTTGAGAGTATAAATAATTATAGAAAAATATTTGTTAAACAAATTGTAAATAATTATAATTATATGTTTCATTTAGTTGTTGGATAAAGGTGATACCACCTGCTGAGACGTGTGTAAGTGCTTCTTGTAGCCAGTGCTATTCTTGACCGTTCATGAGTCATAATATGGCCAGCACATGTTGGCAGTTATGGGCACATTGTTTCCAGCATGATCAATCCTCATCTTGAAGCAGTGGGAAAGGATTCAAAGAAAATACTTCCCATAACATTCTTGAGTTCGACATTTACTCGCATGGCAAGGCAAGATTTTGTTTGAATGTTCTCAGTACAGATTTTGGATGACTTTTGAAGAGTAAGATGAATTGTAGCAAAAGGATCATTTGCAATAAAACCATCACTGTCTTCCATACTTACTGAACCTGAGTGCAATTAAGAATTATCTTGTCTCCAAGATTCTTTCTAAATGTATCACTATTTTTTTAAAGATTAATTTAAAAAAATATTAATTGATTCATTCATTCCGCAATAAATCAGTGTTTTTACAGAATTGGTGGAATGAATGTTTCAATGACTCACTCATAAAGACAGTCTCTAGTCGCCACCTACTGGCGTAATGATGTCACATGCAGAAAGAAAAAATGCACAGACTGGCAGTCTTTCTGGAATGCGCAAACATATATATATATATATATATATATATATATATATATATATATATATATATATACACTCACCGGCCACTTTATTAGGTACACCTGTCCAACTGCTCCTTAACACTTAATTTCTAAGCAGCCAATCACATGGCGGCAACTCAGTGCATTTAGGCATGTAGACATGGTCAAGACAATCTCCTGCAGTTCAAACCGAGCATCAGTATGGGGAAGAAAGGTGATTTGAGTGACTTTGAACGTGGCATGATTGTTGGTGCCAGAAGGGCTGGTCTGAGTATTTCAGAAACTGCTAATCTACTGGGATTTTCACGCACAACCATCTCTAGGGTTTACAGAGAATGGTCCGAAAAAGAAAAAACATCCAGTGAGCGGCAGTTCTGTGGGCGGAAATGCCTTGTTGATGCCAGAGGTCAGAGGAGAATGGCCAGACTGGTTCGAGCTGATAGAAGGGCAACAGTGACTCAAATAACCACCCGTTACAACCAAGGTGGGCAGAAGAGCATCTCTGAACGCACAGTACGTCGAACTTTGAGGCAGATGGGCTACAGCAGCAGAAGACCACACCGGGTGCCACTCCTTTCAGCTAAGAACAGGAAACTGAGGCTACAATTTGCACAAGCTCATCGAAATTGGACAATAGAAGATTGGAAAAACGTTGCCTGGTCTGATGAGTCTCGATTTCTGCTGCGACATTCGGATGGTAGGGTCAGAATTTGGCGTCTACAACATGAAAGCATGGATCCATCCTGCCTTGTATCAACGGTTCAGGCTGGTGGTGGTGGTGTCATGGTGTGGGGAATATTTTCTTGGCACTCTTTGGGCCCCTTGGTACCAATTGAGCATCGTTGCAACGCCACAGCCTACCTGAGTATTGTTGCTGACCATGTCCATCCCTTTATGACCACAATGTACCCAACTTCTGATGGCTACTTTCAGCAGGATAATGCGCCATGTCATAAAGCTGGAATCATCTCAGACTGGTTTCTTGAACATGACAATGAGTTCGCTGTACTCAAATGGCCTCCACAGTCACCAGATCTCAATCCAATAGAGCATCTTTGGGATGTGGTGGAACGGGAGATTCGCATCATGGATGTGCAGCCGACAAATCTGCGGCAACTGTGTGATGCCATCATGTCAATATGGACCAAACTCCCTGAGGAATGCTTCCAGCACCTTGTTGAATCTATGCCACGAAGAATTGAGGCAGTTTTGAAGGCAAAAGGGGGTCCAACCCGTTACTAGCATGGGGTACCTAATAAAGTGGCCGGTGAGTGTATATATATATATATATATATATATACAGTGAAGAAAATAAGTATTTGAACACCCTGCTATTTTGCAAGTTCTCCCACTTAGAAATCATGGAGGGGTCTGAAATTGTCATCGTAGGTGCATGTCCACTGTGAGACATAATCTAAAAAAAAAAAATCCAGAATTCACAATGTATGCTTTTTTAACGATTTATTTGTAAGATACAGCTGCAAATAAGTATTTGAACACCTGAGAAAATCAATGTTAATATTTGGTACAGTAGCCTTTGTTTGCAATTACAGAGGTCAAACGTTTCCTGTAGTTTTTCACCAGGTTTGCACACACTGCAGGAGGGATTTTGGCCCACTCCTCCACACAGATCTTCTCTAGATCAGTCAGGTTTCTGGGCTGTCACTGAGAAACACGGAGTTTGAGCTCCCTCCAAAGATTCTCTATTGGGTTTAGGTCTGGAGACTGGCTAGGCCACTCCAGAACCTTGATATTCTTCTCACAGAGCCACTCCTTGGTTATCCTGGCTGTGTGCTTTGGGTCATTGTCATGTTGGAAGACCCAGGCTCGACCCATCTTCAATGCTCTAACTGAGGGAAGGAGGTTGTTCCCCAAAATCTTGCAATACATGGCCCCGGTCATCCTCTCCTTAATACAATGCAGTCACCCTGTCCCATGTGCAGAAAAACAATCCCAAAGCATGATGTTACCACCCCCATGCTTCACAGTAGTGATGGTGTTCTTGTACTCATCATTCTTCTTCCTCCAAAAATGGTTAGTGGAATTATGACCAAAAAGTTCTATTTTGGTCTCATCTGACCACATGACTTTCTCCCATGACTCCTCTGGATCATCCAAATGGTCATTGGCAAACTTAAGACGGGCCTTGCCATGTGCTGGTTTAAGCAGGGGAACCTTCCGTGCCATGCATGATTTCAAACCATGACGTCTTAGTGTATTACCAACAGTAACCTTGGAAACGGTGGTCCCAGCTCTTTTCAGGTCATTGACCAGCTCCTCCCGTGTAGTTCTGGGCTGATTTCTCACCTTTCTTAGGATCATTGAGACCCCACGAGTTGAGATCTTGCATGGAGCCCCAGTCCGAGGGAGATTGACAGTCATGTTTAGCTTCTTCCATTTTCTAATGATTGCTCCAACAGTGGACCTTTTTTCACCAAGCTGCTTGGCAATTTCCCCGTAGCCCTTTCCAGCCTTGTGGAGGTGTACAATTTTGTCTCTAGTGTCTTTGGACAGCTCTTTGGTCTTGGCCATGTTAGTAGTTGGATTCTTACTGATTGTATGGGGTGGACAGGGGTCTTTATGCAGCTAACAACCTCAAACAGGTGCATCTAATTTAGGATAATAAATGGAGTGGAGGTGGACATTTTAAAGGCAGACTAACAGGTCTTTGAGGGTCAGAATTCTAGCTGATAGACAGGTGTTCAAATACTTATTTGCAGCTGTATCTTACAAATAAATAGTTAAAAAATCATACATTGTGATTTCTGGATTTTTTTTTTTAGATTATGTCTCTCACAGTGGACATGCACCTACGATGACAATTTCAGACCCCTCCATGATTTCTAAGTGGGAGAACTTGCAAAATAGCAGGGTGTTCAAATACTTATTTTCTTCACTGTATATATATATACAGAAGAAACTCAACATTTTTTAATATCGTGCAAAAGTTATAACTTTTATTATTATGGCTTACACTACAGCTTATGAAAACCCCAAATTCAAAATCTCAGAAAATTTTAATATTACATGAAATCAATACAAAAAAAAGGATTTTAAATACAGAAATGTCTGCTCTCTGAAAAGTATAATCATGCTTATGAATATAGTTATATATGCTAAATATTTTAGTTTCACCTTTTAATTACTGAAATACATGAACTTTTGCACAATATTCAAATTTTTCGAGTTTCTCCTGTATATATATATATATATATATATATACTGTATATGTGTGTGTGTGTGTGTGTGTGTGTGTGTGTGTGTCTGTGTGTCTGCAGACGTCACGTTGAGCAGTGGGAGGGTCATTGGAACCAATAGTTTTAGTGACCATTTCATATTTAAAGTCTTTACTTTATTGTTAGATAAAAGTTTCCTCTCATTAAGAGGAAAGAACATGTTTTCTTGATGTTTTGAGAAGAGTCTCCTGTTTTTTGCTAGAGCCCGACCAAATCCAACCTTGAAGAAGCTGTGTGTTGGTGTGTGTGTTAGTATTATTGGTTAAAGGATGAGGGACAAGTGGCATTATTGGAGATTGATTGACTTACAGTCTTGTGACCTCGGAGGACCACTCGTATCTAACTCAGGGTCCTGGTTGCAGCTGTACAGACTATGGAGATGTGCTACTGCCTATCTGTCCATGTGTGGAAAATTACTATGTTGATCTATTTCTTAGCCAATCAGAATCATTCAACCTGAAGCGGCCTACAAATTCCTTGTGAGTTTTGAAGCTGCCCTCTGCCTGATGAAACTGCAAACTATCTTCAGTAAAATTTTCTTTCATTTATTATAATTCTGACTCTTGTCTTAAATTGACTCCTGGTCTCTAATTAATCATATCTGGTCCTTGGGTCTTTAACTGTAAATCCCCTAACTATATATATATATATATATATATATATATATATATATATATATATATATATATATATATATATATATATATATTAAATGTAATAATATACACACTTATATTATATAAACAAACTTTTGTTAGATGTGATTAATCGATTTGACAGCACTATATTAAACATAGTTAGTAAAGATAAATTGTATTGCTTGCCAAAACTATAACACAAAAAACAAAGACATGTCAAAGTGGCTGCTATTAAACAGAGAAAAAGTGATTTTACCGTGGATTCCCACACTTCAGCATTAGATGATGGCCATGTTCTTTTTGGGAGGGGATTAACATTTCTGCAAATGCTGCAGACCCCTAGTGTGCGACTAACCCGATGGCAGACAATGTATGAGCTGTGGAGGGATTAGGGTGTCTGCATCACACCCTGTTTATACCACCCTGCCTTTCACACTAAGTTTGCAGAAATGTCAAATCAGTCAAAATGTAATGTTGCCCAGCCATAAGAGAGCTGTAGGATCAGGTCAAACTCCTGTTGCCAGGCTGTATCGCATTGTGCAACCTTAAAAGGCCACTTTGGTTTGATTTCAAAGCTGATTTGATTTGACTTTTAGACGGAACGTCTCTCATATACACTTCACGCTGTTGCCATTATTGGTTTCTTGGTTTGAAAAGAGAGGAGGATGGGCTTTTATTTCTATTTTATATTTCAATGATACTATTGTAATACAGTAAGAAAGTCGATCAACACATATAAACCTGATTTCTTGGTAAATGTAAATGGATAAATGTATGAAAACTGAGTTCAGGAATTCCTAAGTTTATTGCATTTCTTTTTTCATCATAGTGGTTTGTTTGCTCTGATGTATTGCAATGATGAAAAGATCTCATATGGAGATGACGAGAAAAAGAAAACCAAACAAATTAATGCCTGCTTATAATATAAATGATTCCGTCTTTCATCAGTAACACATGTACAAAGAGTTTGTGTCAATGACTACCATATGAAGAAAACCATACAGGCGCAACTTCAGAAAGCACATCGCACATGCACCGAGGAACTGAAGTGTCACTTCACAATTTGTTTGAGTTGTGCAGTGAAACATAATAGATGGATGACACAAGCTTTATAAGAACAAAAGAAGAGTTTAGTTGTGAGGACAGAAAGCAATCATGCACTAAATATCCTCACGAAAAGACAGAAAGGATGTTACCATTTTGGCATTAATGAAGACAGAAGAAGATTTATCACTTCACCCAAAAAGTTTCTATTCAACCAAACTTTCTATTCATCAAAGAATCATGAAAAAAAGAATCATGGTTTTCTAAAAATATTAAAAGCAGCAGTTGTCAATTGTTAATAATAAGAAAGGTTACTTGAGCACCAAATCAGCATGAATGATTTCTGAAGGATCATGTGAGACTGAAGACTTATTTGAAATCAATTACCTATGCGAAAGAAAATACAAAAATGATCTATTTGTACATACCGTAATTCTAAGAAGCAAGAAGTAAATCTGCTCATCTCATGTACAGTATGATTATGAGTACAGAATCACATCACAGATTCATGACAGACTGATGGTCTGTCTCTGTCTACAGACATTATCACAACATTTCACATGGTTCTTTTACTCCCTGGACAAAGTTGAAATGTTTAAGCCATTATTAACCCATGACAACACGGCATACTTTATTTCATTTCTTACTCCGTCCTATTATTCATTTTTATCTCATGATCTAACCAAAGGATTATGATGATATTTTCATGTTTTATTTTGACATTTACATCCTGATGCTGGAGTCATAAACCAATCATTACACATCATTAATCCCCAGGTCCCTCCTTAAACCGGCCATTCTGCAGTCTACCCTGGAGGTATTACAGCAATCTTAACTACCATTGGCTGATAGACTTCAGCAAAAATTATTACCTTAATAAAGTCTATTTTATAATATTTGCATGCACAGGCATCTTATATCTGACACTGCAAAGGCTGTCTGGCTCATTTTAAGTGCTCCCTCGGGGAAGTTTCTTGGCAGGATAAGTGATGTGTGGCACTCCCATTTGGAGAGGGACCGCAGTGATGACGTTTGAGTAAATATGGGTTTTTACTCTGTTCCAAGTCATCTCATTGTATTTTAGGTTAAAGTCCATGTCATTGCCTTCTATATCCTTGCCTTCTCCACCACACTCTCTCTACCCTTTTAGCTGGAAATATGAAAATAATACTGCAACGTCACCTCATGCTGGAGACCTCCAGAGACCAAATACAGCTGGAGGCGTCTGCAATCACCAAATTTAAGAACCGTGTTGTAAATTTAATTAACGATCACAGCAACGCTAGTAAAATTCAATGTCCAAGAACACTGTTTATGGGTATTTAAATTTTAATAGCAATGGTGGTGGGAGCTGGGAATGACTTTTGATTTGGCATGGAAAGTGTAAAGAATCCTGCTGATACTTGCACCACAGGTTAACAATACAATTTCAGTTCACAAAAAAAAAAAAAAAAACGCCACTGAGATTGCTTTTGCAACAGTTGATTTTGTTGAGATATAAAGTGAATAACATTTTTAAAGGACATTATATAGGGAATGACATTAATGATACAGTGGACTCTTTATATTGAGTCACTGTTAAAAATTTAAATAAGAAATGGCAAATGCCAAAAAAGATCCAATAACAGAACTGTGACAAATTCGGTATTAATATTAAGAGTCAATACTAAATTATTCCATGCGAGAATGACAAATTGTATATGACACATGATAGAGACTTTAGAGACTTACTTTCTGTTCCCTACTAAGAAAGCAGGGTGTCTGAAGGGATAGCAAGCAGATGCTTGGCCATAAACTTCACAAGTCCTTCCCAAATGAAAACCAAAGGTCATAAATCTCATCTCAGTAATAGCTGTATGTGCTGTTTTAAAATCACTCGTCAAAATATTACAAGATTTAACTGACATCCAGAATTGTTAGGGGAGAACTAGGCTATAGTTGTCAGTTGTAGTCCAGTGAATATTTCTTAGTGTTGGTTTATTTCTGAACGTCAATTTCTCTAGTCATTAAATACGTGGCTACTGAAAATATACAGAACATTTACATGGATATTGCTTAGGTAAAAAGATACAGTTTATTAAATACACGATAACCAAAACAGGGTATGTTGTCACATTTTTCTGCAAAAAATTAAGAGTAAAACAATTATAAAAAACAGAACAATTCATCAAATGATAACTATATGGCATGTGAGCCTTATACTGGCATTTGGATATGTTCACCTATTTTAACAAAAAATATTAAACTTTTATTTTGACCAACAAATAATGAAATCAAATGTATGACATTTTAAATATATTTGACAATTTAACTTCATCATATACTGTGTAGGTGGAACGTAAATGTATGGTTTTACTGTATATTTAAAAATGACTGACCAAACCTTAAAGTACTTAGGTATCTCGTGACATCTTCTCCATGTGGTATTGTATCTTCTATAAAGTAGCTCTCAGACAGGATTTATTCCCTTGAATGAGAACCCACTCCAGAAAATCCTTTTCCCACCATTTCTTAAAACCCGATGCTTTCTTTTATGTCTTGCATCCACTGTGAATTCTTCACCCTTCTTGAAGACACGTATTATCCTCTTCTATATAAGCGAGACCACCACTGCTTTTCTTTCGCCTCTGTCTTCATGGGGAGCGCTGGATTAAAATCCTGGGGGGTGGATTATGGCAATAACCGTTTATTAATTTCTACAGACCTCAAAGGTACAGTATGATCTGTGAGAAAAAGAGCTGGACAATAGAACTCCTTCATCTCCTGGTGTCTGCAAGATTCATTGCCGTGTGTTACTTTACAAAGCGCCAGTGAAAAGAAACAGATGTTGTGCATCTGATACTTTTAAAAACAGTGTAAATCATCGCTACCTCTGAGTATACATTTTTAAGATGATCAATAATACCTATACTTAAAGCTTTTCAAGTTCGCCTGAGAACAAAGTCTTAAAGATCCGGTTTAAAGATAATACTTCATAAGCAATTCAGAGCAGAAGAATTACAAACTTGTAGATTAATCAAGCAGCGATTCTGCCCATATCTGGACAAAATGTTAACACACACAAAAAAAGGAGTGCTATATATTGAAAGTGAAAAAATTTACAGTAATACAACCTATTGCCAATGTTAACATACTGTATGTCATCAGGTAATATCATAAAGCCTGTGTACTTAAGGATGAGAAGGTAGTACAATGTTGGAGGCCAGTATATTTATTGAGAAGTCCACAACTCCACTGAAAACATATTTCATCAAAACAAAGCTGCAGTCCATATTAAAGCTTTGCAAAAACCCAGAACAATGATACCTCAAACAATGCGAGTTTCTGAGTGTACTTTTCTAAGCGACTGGACTGGATTGGACTGGAAGATGATAAAATGAGCAAAAAAAAATCCCCTAGACAACCAACCAATCAACCGCTAGCCATTGATGGACAGTAGCATTGCTAAAAGTAGCAAATATATATTGGTTTTCACATCGAGGTAGTAGCGTTGCTTTTATGTATGTTTTACATTACTATTCAAAAGTTTGGGGTTTGTAATTTTTTCAATAAAACACTATTTTTATTCAGCATGGATACCTTAATATGTTAAAAGGTGAGAAAAGATTTATATTTTAAATAAATGCTATTTGTAAAACTTTCTAAAGAATCCTGAATAAATGGTTTCCACAAAAAATATTAACTAGCACAACGGTTTTCAACTTTGATAATAAGAATAAATGTTTCTTCAGCACCAAAGCATATTAGAAGGATCACGTGACACTGAAGACTGGAGTAATGATGCTGAAAATTCAGCTTTGCTCTCACAGGAATAAATTACATTTGAATAGGCTATATATTAAAATAAAAAAATAGGTTACTTTAAATTGTAATAATATTTCACAATAATTCTGTTTTTATTGTATTTTTGATCAAATCTTACTCCAAACCTTTGAACGGTAATGTACATTTTTCTTGACAAATTTTTAGCAATAATGATGTGTGTAGAATCAGAACAAGCTGGAATTCTGAAATGAATGACTCTTTTAAGTCAGTTTAAAAGGATCTAAATCATCAACTAGTCGATTGACAGGTTTTGAAAGCAGTGTTTTAGCTTAGCGATAGATAAAATTAACTCTCTCACTTTCATAACCACACACTTTCAGTAACATTAAAGTTACTTCATGTTAACATGAAAGATTTTTTTTCACATCAGTAACATGGACATATTATGCTAACTCTCCTTTTTATGTGGTTTGTATGCAGTATTATCTCGAAGAAAATGTTAACTTTGAAGAATGGCTGAGAATAGAGAGATGTGCATACAATTGCTGCCTAAATGCTTTACTGTTTTCAGCTTCGGGAGGTCGTCATGGTCCTGGAAGCACCATGCTGTTGGGATGCTTCTCTCCAGCAGGTCTTGGAATTAATATTGACAAATTTGTAGAAATCTGTTTGCACTTCAACAGGATTAATAAACTTAATTGCATTCACCATATTGATGGATTTCACTGTGATGCATAGGAAACACAAAAACCGAACTTTTCCTTCTCACTCCACATTTTAAGGAAATTGCAAGGCTGCAACAGATCAAGGCAACTCAAAATACTTGACATTAAACTTACCTGTGAGCAGATTTTAGACTACTGTAAATGTCATCTGTAGATGGGTCAACGTTTTCATGGTGTCTGTTTAGAGGAATCTCCAGGAACTGATGTTTATGGCCCCCTGTTGGATTGTGTGGAAATGTAAAATGACTTATGATTGATGTCAGCTTCATATGCAGTCAGGTCAGGTCAACACATAGCTGCTGTGAATGGACCATAAAATACTGAATGCTGATCTCAGAATTGCACAGTACACACTTTCTCAGACTCCTTTCTTTTCTCTTATAGACTATCAACAGAAACCGAAAATTCTCGGGCCAGCAGCATTTGTCCAAATTTCAAATGTAAAATACCGAACTTGTCCTTTAAAAGATTAAAACTAAAATAAAAAAGGGAAATCATTTAATTTTATATGTCGGACAAAATTACCTATAATAGACAAATAACTATTCTGAACCTCCTACCGGTGCAGACGGTTAAATATCCAGAGGCTCATTTTAAATTCTTTCCTTTATATACCGATCTCTCTCAGTAACAATAAAAAGACAGGAAATGACCCCCAATTATATAAATTAAAATGGCAACACCTAACCCTCATTTAAACTCACAGAATGAGAGAAAAGAGAGAAGCTGCACTGTGGGCTAACTGCTGTTTTTCAGTGGAAACTTTTGATAAATCTTTTTATCCTTGAACTAGGAAAAACTTTTTAGTATGATTCCATGTCATGCAAGATTGGTTTATATGAGGCCAGACCTGGTGTAAACAATACATATTTTCTTTTATATTGGTAGCTCAGCCAAAACTCATAAGAAAACTCTCCTGCTCTTTATTAGACTATGGCACGCACTCTCAACTTTGTCCTAACAACAGACAAGCAATCCAAGGATTGGTCAAGGAGTAAACAAGCTAAAACAATGGAGGAAATCTAGTTGACTTAGAGATCATCATGATATGGGTTGGTGGAAAAAAAAATAATCATAGCTTGCTGGCACAAAAACTGCAGGCTCAGCCTCAAACTGGGGTGGGCCAGGACAAAACACACTCATGGCAATTCATAACTATGTAACGTATTGGCATATTGGTTGTCAATGTGTACAATCTCATTCATAGTTTCATATGATCTGTTTACGTCCTGAGAGTTAGGTTTAGGAGTTGATTTGGGCCAGACCTTTCTTTTTTTTCCCCTGAAAATCTTGTTTTTATACAAATTAACCCCTGGTTTCACAGACAAGGCTTAAGATAGTCTTAGACTAAAATGCATCTTTCAGCTGTTTTAACTGGAAGTACTGTAACTTGCACTGAGATATCTTTAAATATTTTTAAGATAGTTAAATCTTAAACTAGTTTTTTCTAACCACGGTTGGCACTATAGATTAGCAAACCGATCCTGATCTGCCCGGTTTTATTAAAACTATCTGGGGCTTTAAAGCTCCTCCACGCATTAAACGTGGCACTTAATTGCAGTGAAGAGACGCCAGTGTTGGTGAGTAACTAACTTATTTCACCTTACATAAATTCATTTTTCAGGAGTGCAATTAGAAGTTCAGCTGTTTTCAAAGTTGAACAACAAGCTACATCTACCAACAAGCAGCAACCAAATGCTACATCGCTTTGTTTTCTGTCTCATGATCAAATGCGCCCGCCGACACGGTTCTTCTCTCTGTAATAGCGTTTGCCGATTTATCATAAATTGTCATAAATTCTAGAATAAATTTTAAAATAAATAAATAAATAAATAAAATAAAAATCCTAAATTGGTCAACTCTCTTTTTGTATGGTTGGATTCATTCTATTCAATCGGTTCATCCTAAATGGCCCTCTCTAGCTTTGAAAAGGCCGATTAGTGAATCGGTTCGTTCGGACGGTTCATGCAAATGAACAGATTAAATCATGATGGGTTATGACGGTTATGACTTTTTGCGAGTCATAACCCATCATGTGTTTTATTGTAGGCCTATTTAATATAATTTCGTTCTTGCTGGTGATTTTCCAAACAGTAGGCCATTTAAACATGTTAGACTTATTATGATGTGGTTCTTAAAAGCATGTGTTCGGGTGTGGTATTTATGAAAGAATATTGTAAAGAGTCTTCTTTGAAACTTTGTTTATGTTAGCGTGACTTCCCAGTGGTAAGCATCGCAGGCTAATAGCTCACTGGCAGGTATAAAGTTCCTTTATTGGCTAAATGATTTGACAGAGTTTATAATGTTTACCTTGTAACATTCTGAGTAGCTGTTTAATGTGTTGCTCGGATGCTGTCCATGTGTCCTGGCATAGAACCATCATCAGGTGCCACGCAGCTACTCATACTAGAAGAATGTGACTGTGTTGGTAACATCAGCGCTATTTGTTTACATTATAAACAGAGTGCCATGGGGATGATCAAAATTAAATTTTTTTGTTTCTAATGTGCAAAATATAATAACTTTGGCTAGATTTTAAATAAAGATTTAAAGATTTAATGCTTTAAAGGGATAGTTCACCCAAAAATGAAAACTCTGTCATTACTCACCCTCATGTCGTTCCGAACTCGTTAGACTTTCGTTCATAAGACATTCTGTCCTTCCATTGACAGCTACGCAACTACCACTTTGACTCTTTTACCACTATGAAAGTTCATAGAGAGATCGTAAAACGAATCCATATCATACCATGAATCGAGTGCTTTAGTCCAAATTGTCTGAAGAGACCCGATCGCTTAATATGAAAAGATTAAATTTTGGCTTGTGTTTACATTTAAAAATTGATCAGCAAACTTATACAGAAGCTCAACCGAATCTGCTTAATGCACAATCCTCTTATGGAAGCTCAAATGTGCTGCGTAACACAAGAGAATGAACCTCGTTGATTTTCACACGTCATGCGAACATGCTTGAGCTTCCATTTACCATAACTGATGTGAGAGTTGATGAATGAATAAAAACTTAAATTAAATCTGTTCATCATAAAGCTGAAAAATAATAAAGGGTTTTGAACAAGTAATTAATGACATATTTTTCATTTTTGGGTGAACTAACATTCAGATGCAATATGTATCTGTGAAGGAGGAGAAATCATAGGCTACCAAGTAAAAGAATACGGCCTCTTGTCCCAAAGCTTTATCCATCTAACATACAGTTTAGAACATTATTAAAATAGTTTACTGGGCTCATATTTTATGTGTGTCACTCAACCTGTCACTCACAGCAACAGCAAACCAAAACGAGACAACAATCCAATTAATTCCCAATGGACAAAATCAAGTCCCACCCTACAATTTTTTCTATTTGAGAAGCTGTTTTCACTCGGATATCACCTAAAGGATTATTAGGAACACCTGTTCAATTTCTCATTAATGCAATTATCTAATCAACCAATCACATGGCAGTTGCTTCAATGCATTTAGGGGTGTGGTCCTGGTCAAGACAATCTCCTGAACTCCAAACTGAATGTCAGAATGGGAAAGAAAGGTGATTTAAGCAATTTTGAGCGTGCATGGTTGTTGGTGCCAGACGGGCCGGTATGAGAATTTCACAATCTGCTTAGTTACTGGGATTTTCACGCACAACCATTTCTAGGGTTTACAAAGAATGGTGTGAAAAGGGAAAATTGCGGCAGTATGCGGCAGTCCTGCAGGCGAAAATGCCTTGTTGATGCTAGAGGTCAGAGGAGAATGGGCCGACTGATTCAAACTGATAGAAGAGCAACTTTGACTGAAATAACCACTCGTTGCAACCGAGGTATGCAGCAAAGCATTTGTGAAGCCACAACACGCACAACCTTGAGGTGGATGGGCTACAACAGCAGAAGACCCCACCAGGTACCACTCATCTCCACTACAAATAGGAAAAAGAGGCTAGAATTTGCAAGAGCTCACCAAAATTGGACAGTTGAAGACTGGAAAAATGTTGCCTGGTCTGATGAGTCTCGATTTCTGTTGAGACATTCAGATGGTAGAGTCAGAATTTAGCGTAAACAGAATGAGAACATGGATCCATCATGCCTTGTTACCACTGTGCAGGCTGGTGGTGGTGGTGTAATGGTGTGGGGGATGTTTTCTTGGCACACTTTAGGCCCCTTAGTGCCAATTGGGCATCGTTTAAATGCCACGGCCTACCTGAGCATTGTTTCTGACCATGTCCATCCCTTTATGGCCACTATGTACCCATCCTCTGATGGCTACTTCCAGCAGGATAATGCACCATGTCACAAAGCTCGAATCATTTCAAATTGGTTTCTTGAACATGACAAGGAAATCACTGTGCTAAAAAGCACAGTCACCAGATCTCAACCCAATAGAGCATCTTTGGGATGTGGTGGAACAGGAGCTTCGTGCCCTGGATGTGCATCCCACAAATCTCCATCAACTGCAAGATGCTATCCTATCAATATGGGCCAACATTTCTAAAGAATGCTTTCAGCACCTTGTTGAATCAATGCCACATAGAATTAAGGCAGTTCTGAAGGCGAAGGGGGGTCAAACACAGTATTAGTATGGTGTTCCTAATAATCCTTTAGCTGAGTGTATGTCACAATAGGGAAGAAAAGTCTATCACAACGTTTCGTACCAACTTTAAGAAACAAGTCTTTTTGTAACTTTTTCTAATGAGTTAAACCAACGCAAGTCCTACATATTTACTTGTTTTTCTTGCCTGTACCTGCTGTGAAGATAGAGGTTCCCAATTAATGGACTGCAATCCAGATCCAGACTCTGATTAGTTACATTCTGACCATAATTTTTCATAATGAACACAGCCTGTTCACAAACATAGGTGGTTGGCTGCATCTAAGCAGCAAGGCACATTTTTGCTGCCACTTGAGGTAGAAAATGTGTATACAGCAAAACACTGGAAAACATTTAGCTCTGTGTATGGATTCTCATGAAAACATTGTCATCAATGGCAAGGTTTTTTTTTTTTGTTACAAATAAAAAAACATGATTATTAATTTTACCCACATATATGAATGAACTAGTTTTAAATAAAAGTTTGGGAGCATTCCTTGTTGCAATTTTATTTATCTTTTAAAAATGAATAGTCAAGTCAAGTCAAGTCAATTTATTTATAGAGCACAACATAAACACAACATTTGTTGATCCAAAGTGCTTTACAGACGGTCAAGAAAAAAACAACAATAATAATAACAGTAATGAAAGTAAATGGAGAAAACTATTAATAGTAATGAACTAATAAAAGAACATTTCTACGTACATATACACAGTGTACCATCACAGCGTCACTCAAACGCAAGAGTATAAAAGTGAGTCTTTAAGCTAGATTTAAAAATAATAGAATAATATCTTAACAAACAGTCATAGAATAAAAGTGGTCTCTGAAGGTCTCTACAGATGTTTTTTTTTATTTATTATTTTTTTTATTTATTTTTAACAGATAGATAGAGGGATGTTTGTCAATAAGGTGAACATCTAAATAAACAACATTCCAACCCAATTCCATCACAGGTTTTTTGTCTCTCAATGTGTGTTTTTGAGGGGTGGGGCCAGATGAACCTTCAGCACGCCGAAACTGCTCTAGATGGAGTTGGATGCAAACTTCGTGAGGTAGAAGCTTTCCGCAATGACTTGGATGCTGTCCGGAGTTTAAAAGTGGATTTATGTGGGACTTGTTTCAGAATTACGGCAGAGAACCGCAAAATAAACCAGGCCTCTATGGGCTCCATTAAAAGCGCAGTTCAGTGGAATTAGGGGATTTATCTTTGGGATTTTCTATTTAAAGTTATTTTTGTTTCTTTTCCATTCTCCCATGCCCAGTATTGCTCAGATTACGCACGGGGACACTGATGTAAACTGTCATGACATTTTAACCGAAGTCAAAGCAAGTCAAGAAGCGCATGTCCCATAATAATCATAGTTGACAATCTGCTGCTCAGCCGCTGGTGTCTGCTAGAGCAGCGCGAGGAGAAGCCCATATTACAGACACATAAGAGCCTCGCGCTCAGTGGATCAATATGACGCTCGCGATACATAGTAGGTAGGTTATACGATAAGCTTACTTCATTATTTCTACTGTATCAAAACATTAATTTAGGCTACGTCTGAGACATCGCCACGGAATAAAATCTAGTTTCATTAGACCACGCAGCGGAGCTTGAAATTGACATTTTTATTAACTAACCTAATATTTATATTTTTAGATTATCTTTCAAAATGTTTAGCATACTTTGATTATATGATGACGCTTGGCAAATACATTGTATGTATGAATATATATATTATATTATATATGATTATATATATAGCCTATGATTATATATTGACACTTAAGTTTTTAATCATTATCATTTTATCAGTTAATTATTACCATTTTGTGTTACAAGAATTTTATAAACTTTTATTTCTTATACTGTTATCAACAATAATAATAACAAATTATAAATATTGAAATGTCTTTGTATTATTATTAAATAACATACAATCAAATATTGAAAAAGTTAAAATGTTATAATTAATAAAAGGATTATTATTATTATTATATTATTATTCAGTAATTTTTTAGACCGAAAAAAAAAAATGCTCACAATAAGAATTTTGAGTTACCTAATCAATTCTCTGGTCTTTGTCTTTGATTTATTATTGAGGGCAAAATAGGGTTGAGGATCGAGACACAGTTCATCAGGGATATCCAAGTTTTGACCTGCCAGTTACTAAAGTCCAGATCATATGGTTTTTAAACATCCCTTGTTCTGTTGCTTGCCCAGTGTTAGGAAATCTGGCACTAGCATTCTGCAGTAAAACCATTAAGTGTTGTTGAGAGGACCGGTCCAGAGGGAGATATGACGGTATAGAGATAAAGACAGGTGCAGTCTGACAGCTGCACGCTTGGTGCCAGTAAACAGATTTTACAGCATCATTTACTGCTTTAGACAGATATTTCAATGGAGCTGCTGTGATCCTGACTCATGGGCGCTGGCGTAGATTCACTTCAGATGAAGAGAGAGTGTGATGTTGAGGGCAAAGAGAGGGTCACCCATTAGTGTGCTGAATCACATGGATCGCTGTACTGACCGAACACATCAGATTTATTGTATACTTTACTCATAGTTATTGCATGATCATTGGTTAGTTTTGTGGTTTTATGTTTGGCTGCCGTATATACTGAAACAATATTCCAAAAAGTACTTTATGTGCCAAATACACTCTCCGATCAACCATTTTAAACACAGCACTAATTCTTTGTCAGGTCATCACCGTTTCTGGTTTTGAGTCTAGTCCATATATGCTTTTATTGTTAGCCATTTGGGATGGATGATGAATGTTTAACTTTCTTTCCTCATTTCTTTGGGGTTTCTTGAGCGGAGGATTTCCAGGGGGTCAGGCCAGACAGACATCCACTCTGTTTTTGCTCTGCTTTATTACAGACTCTGTTTATGGCCTGTTTACTGCTCTGACCTTTTTCATGGTTCCGCCTGAACTTGCTGCCTAAAACTGCCTGAACACATGTGCTATAGGCTGGGCTGTTGGCCTTCGTCATACAAGATAGAATAAGCAGTTTAAAGAAACAATGAAAAACAGTTGTTGAAATACTGAAATGGACTAGTTGAGACCACCGGTGGTCCATGGGGGATTTTTGGTTGCCCGCTAGTTGATTGGCTGATAGAAAAATTATAAATTATAATACATTATTAATATTATTATCATTATATAAATTAGATAAATATATTATATTTATTATAATATATTAATGATGCTGTATAATAATTTATATAGGCTACATATATACAGTACCAATCAACCGTTTGGAAACATTACTATTTCTAATGTTTTTGAAAGAAATCTCTCTTATGCTCATCAAGCCTCCATTTATTTGATCAAAAATGCAGAAAAAACAGTAATATTGTGAAATATTATTACAATTTAAAATAATGTTTTGTTTTATGTTAATATACTTTAAAATATAATTTATTTCTGTGATGCAAAGCTGAATTTTCAGCATCATTACTGCAGTCTTCAGTGTCACAATGTTAAAATAGTAATGTTTCCAAACTTTTGGCCAGTTTATATTACACTAACTTTCAATTAAGTGACTAATTTATACTCAATGAATTAGCCGATTCATTATTTTTAAATGATTAATTTTATGTACAGAAAGTGTAGGCTACATATAAGTTCAGTCCAACTTCTCAGATAGTTTAGGTACATTAGATGAGTCTAGATTAGTCATTTAATTTAAATAAAAGCAAAATTGCTGTCTAGCAAAATGATGGATAAGTGGCCGACCTTGAATGAAATTCAAAATTGTTTTGCCACCTGAAAAGGTTTGGGATTCAATATATTCTAGATAGAGTTAATTGCTGCACTTTGCAGTTGATACATACATCAGGAGAAATTACACAACAGACAATTTAATATTCTTACTATAAATGAGTTTTGGTTTGTTATTTACCTGAATGAGTACAACAGAAGAACAGAATCTGTTGTTTGTGAATGAGAGAGCAAAGACATGAAAAGCTGTCACAGTGTCCTATGAAAAGCTCAAAGGCATAATCGGTAAGATGGTGGAGATGCCCCTCATGCTGCACTCAGAAGCTTATTTGGGAAATCACATAGATTTGCTTGGATTCGACTTAAATGTAGATAAACATTATTGGTTGAAAAGAGGAAGGATTTACACACAGTTTTAAATTAGAATTCTCTTTTTGGTTTAGATTTTGTCCAAATCCAGAAATGTTCCCTTTTTTTTTCCGATTTCACCTGAATTCTGAAAATGTAAACTCAAACCTCATCTATCTTTTATTTTTTTGGAGAAATCCCCTTTCTGTTTTCAGGACGATGGCATATCTGTGCGTCAGTCTTGACATATCTCTCCAAATGAATAGTGCTGACTAGCGCTACGAACAGCAGGCAACGGGAGGTTTTGGCTCCGGGTTATAAATACGGAGAAAGTGTCAAAGACATTGGAATATTATTCATTGCCTAAGATAAATAAACTTTGGGAAAAGAAGTAAAGACCTCAAAATTTTGGTGGAGAGAGAGCAGGTTGTAAGAAGATTTCTTCTTATTCCTTCTAGACTAGAGATCATCGTTTAATGCTTGATGTGCAAGATAAATATTGTTTCCTTTTTCCCCCCCTTATTTAAATCATGTCCACTAAACACATCTGTGTATGTGGTTTATTAATTGTCGTTTAGTTTTACCACATCGCTGTAACCAAAAGATCCTGTTAACAACCCTTTAACAAAGATAAATGTTTCTTGTTATTTGTGATGTATATCGTGCTACAATTAAACACTATTAAACTTATTAATAATGTTTTATATTTGCATGACATATTTGCACAAAGTGGCATTTCCACCCGCTGCATTTTCACCGTTGCTTTTGGAAGTCAAATTCAAACCAAACAGAGGAAAAATCATGTTTGTCTTGCATGTTAGTTAATAAATTTCAATTTATAGACTCAGCAGCTTTTCATATTTCAGGAGTGTTGAATAGCTCAAATGAAATATAGATATCTGTAGAGTTTTTGTTGGCATTTAAAAGCACTTTTTGGTATGCTAAGAATTAACAAATAACATGATACAAGATCCAGAGGACCTGTGGCCAAATATGGCCCTGCTTTCCTGATACTTCTAGGCATGATGTCTCTCTTGCGTAAATCCAGAACGCTCATCCATTTCTGCTGGAATGTGATTAAGAATCATTCTATAAACATATCTATCTGTCATAGTGAGAGGCGTAATGTGACTGCTTTCTTAGCTTGAGATAAATTTTTTTCTGCCTATTGTTTTCTGACAGATGGGGTAAACATGTTTTTTCCCCCCTCCATTCCTCACTTTTGGAAGTGCATCGACTATAGGTTATTGTGGTATTTGTTTCACGGTGACCTATTTCTGATCAAATCAGTTTTAGCTTTAGTGGCCGGACTCTACAGCTCTTGTCAGTATAAATGGGAAATTACAGTTAAAATGAAACATTTTGTTTGCTTTCCCGGCTCATGAATCTATCTGGCAAAGGAAAAAATAAGCATGGCTGGAATGTGTGGTTAAAACGGACAAAATACCAGTTTCGGCTTATGTTTCACAAACTATTGTGTCCGCATTTATAGTTCCAGACCAGACTTCCATGAATCAATTTAACAAATTTAGAGCGCAGAAATGCTGAACTTCGTTGAGAAAGAGCAGTGATAGAGATGAAAGAGTGCAGTTATGTAAGCCCCTCTGTAAGGCTATTTTCTTTCTGTTGCTTTTTCCTCGATTCCAACAAATATTTCATGACAGTTTACAGAAAATGCAAAAGTAGTTTTTTAAAGTTTTTAAAAACTTGCATCTCTTCCCCTTGGCAAAATATTTGGACTTTCTTTTGACACGCTGACTCAAAGTACGGTTTTATATACATGTCTCATTGTGCTTTTCTCCCCCTATTCACCCACTCCTCTCCACATCCAACTCCCTCCTTCCCTCGCTCGCCCCCTTTTCTCTGTCTCTCCGCAGCAGATCTTGGCACTGACGGATGCGTTGTCACGCGTAGGAGTCCAGAACCTTTCTCCATCTCTCTGTTTTTTTCTCGCCACTCACCCTCCTCCTCCCAGCATCCCTAATAAGACACATGCTCCTGGGCTGTGTTGCTCACTCACGTTAGGATCTCCTGACAAGCTCCCGCCACAAGCTTCTCTCTCTTTTCTCGGTTTCGCCCCAGGCTTCATGGGTTGAAGGGCAGTTTGCGTGGTCCACAAGATCTCATCTCACCCCGGCTCTCCGCACCCAGACTTCATCATTCTCATCTTCATCGTGTTGAGTGCTATGGTTTGTTCTCCAAACATGTTCGGACTTGCAGAGGCCTCCAGCCAAGGGCTCCGCGACCGGCTGTAGTCGACTCTGTTCCACCTGCCACAGCGTGAAAGGGGCACCCTCAGCTGTGATCTGTCTGCCTGCAGGCGGGACCCAGCGTGGCTGGGCAGCAGGGACTATGCATTTGGGACTGGTGGTGCTGGCAGTGGTCTTCCTCAGCTCCATGGGTCACGGCGATAACCTCAAGGCCTCCAAAGCAAGAAGACAGAGACGGAGTGAGTTTTGATGTCTTTTTCTCTCATCATTAGGTAGCTTGGGTTAACTGTCTCTTATGACACAGTACAGCGTTTCACGTTTCATTTCTTTGTCAGTCCCTAATATTTGTGGCTCATTAGAGTGTTTCTGACTTCCTTGGAATGTTTTTGTAATTTTTTCGAGCCAGTTTTGGTGCGGTATTATGCTACTTGTTTAGGACCTGCTCTGCTGCTTTTAATAGCAACTTCTCTTTTAAAGGCGAATTGTAAATGAGCATGTCATGTTCCAAAGCGTGGTCAAATTTGACAGATTAGAGGTTTTTGCCTAGCAGAGCAACTCTAACCTTTTTATGACTTTTTTCATGATTTATTTCTTTTATGGAAAAGTTCGTTTTGAAACCCAGACATTGCAGCAGAACTCACTTCTAATATTGCAATATGTTTTGTTTCATATGTTAATCAACACGTTTATGTTTACGGAAAGTGACTTATTTAAGTGGCTTATCTTTTTTTGTGTATTATAATGCTATCAAATACTCAATTAGTAAACGATTTGGGGCAGTAGAATAGCCTAATGAAAAATCAACCTGCACATTGCAGCGGAGCTTACTTTGAAATATTGTATAAGTTCTCTCATGTGTGTGCATGTCTTCTAGTAAAAGCACTGATGTAGGATTAGTGCATATTTTAATGAACATTTATGTTTATAAAAAGTAGTGGGCTATCTTTTTGTGTAGTTTATTGCTAACAAATGCACTTTTGAACTTTGGTATAATGTAAAAAAAATCAACCTGACAATCAGATCAAGTTCTTATCATAATGTGACTTTTAAATGAAGGCTTGAGACCGCGAGATTCAGTGGGAAATGTACATTGACGACTGCTTGCAGTGTTGAGGAGTGTACAGCCTCCTCTAGAGGGAGTTGTAGGTAATGCAATGACATTCACGGTGGCTGTACACAAAGCGGCATGGCTTTTGCTAATGGTTAGACTGCTTTTATTTAACTTTGTCAGTAAGAGACAATAGTATTATTGTCTTATTAAAACTTTTACATTTATTCACCTGCCATTCATTATTAGCAACAAAACAACTATCACTATGACTATCACGTTGCACTAGGAGGACTAGAAGAAGTGCTAATCAAAACACAGCAGCGATGAGAATGTAGAGCTATCTGTGGAGAAATAAACAGTGTGTAACTTGGTCGAATAAATCAGCGGATGCTTCACTATCTGTTAAGACTTCTTGACCTCACTGTAAGCTAATCTGACCAGTGCTTCTTGATAGTGGAGTTTTTAGCGTTCTGTCAACAAAATGAAAGCAAACACCTCTGACAGCTGTTATTATACAAGTGATTGATCAGCAGTCACACTTTAGTGCCTGTTGGTACTTTTTCTCTCGCTCTAAATATATCCAAACCATACTAGCAAAACAACTAATATTTCATTTCGTCTAAGAGTTTATTTTTGATCGTTATAAACTATTTTAATTTATGATACCGCTCTGTACATTAATTCAGCTATTCTGCCTACTCTATAATTTTTCTTAGCATTTTTGCTCTGGTTTCCTATGAAAAATGTCTAAACATTAATTAATAATCATTCATTTTAAAACACTTTTCAAATTGTGTAAGCAATAAGATTTGTTTTCAGGGACTTCCTGACTTAAGTTTTTTTTTCTTACCATATTAGCAATATTTTTTTCCTTGCTTAAAGCTTAAACCTCACTAAATTTAGCTAGACTAATACTTTAAACAAGAGAAAATATGTTTTTCAGTGGAATAAGCAAAAATAAATTTAAATCAGGAAATATTCTAGAAAGCAAGTCTGACGCAATTCATTTTATTTCAAATATTTCAATATTTTTAAACAGCTTGCCAGCCAAATTTGAAATCAATTTATGTGTATGATATCTTGTTTATTGAAGTGTAGTTCCTCAATACAGTGATGATGATTAGTGATTTCTGCTTTCCAAGAAATATTAGTCTGTTTCTATTTGGCCCCTCTCTGAATTTTAGGTCATTGTGAACCAATGTTCTGCCACATCTTGTAGGGTTAAAGCCTTTTTCACATGAACATGTTCAAAGTGGAAAACTTTAATAAAGTACAGCTCATCAGCAACAGCTTATATAAACAGTCCACCAATGATATTTCAGGGATAATGAAAGGGGAAAAATGTTATTCAGCTGGATAAAATCACTCATTTTATGGTTTCAAGGGGGATACATGTGAATGTGAGCAGCACAGTCTGATGCCAATTTTATGAGAAAAAAAAAAGAAGACGGCTATGTATTCTGGATAAAGATTGTGCAAAATAATTATAAATAATATTTGGATTACTTTCATACAATTTCTTACTGTTTGATATATTTCCATGTAATAAGACATATTTGAAACGGTTCAAATGAAGGAATCATTCTAGCCCAGAATAATAAAAAAAATGCATTCGGAGGTGCATTCGTTTTAAAATACAAACCAGAGATTAACATGATGCCAATGCATAAACAATGAAAAAGCTCATGTAAAAATTAAAATAAAGCAATATCTTTGACTTGAACTGGCTACTTTCAGTTGTCCGAGATCCAACTGAAAGATGCAGAACAATTTTATTCACTTACTGTGTTGTTGTTTATTGTCAAGTTCAGCTAAAGTAGTTGTGAATGACCATTGATAAGAATGCAGGCAGAAGTTTGCAATTCTATTCATAGTCAGTGTGTGACTTGATTAGTCCATTATGTATTACAATGCTTGTTTAGTGATGTTCAGCAGTTTCAAGGAAATTTTAGATTCTCTGCTAATAAATCGCCTTTAGAGTTCGGAAATGAGATATTTCAGGGTATTTTAGGTTGTATGATGATCTCATTGTGAGTTTGGTCATAAAAAGGTCTTATTTATTCCTTGCACTTTTTGTAATCTTTCGCTTGAATCCAAAGGAGACCTTCTAGTCATCATATTAGAACATGGTCTAGAAGTTCAAAGGGTGTCTCTTTTTTGTGTGTGCATGCAGGGTTTGTGTGTAGTGCATGCTATGCTAACCAACCTTCCTGCATATTTGTCTGGGCTAACTGCCGCTCAATAGACCCGTGCAAAACAATTTTTCACGTTCATCATTTATAATGCTAGTTTCATATTTGTTGGTCCTGCTGAGAGGCCTTTTCATTTATTTCAGCTGTGGAGAGGAATGCAGCGATCGGATAAAGGACACCCATATGCCTGAAAATGATCCACTTCTAAGCAACTTTTTATGGACTTTGCTTGATGGATGAGATTATATGATCTAAGTATTTTTGTCATGTTTTCCAATAAAAACATATGTAAACATCCTTAAAATAAGAAAAATTTAAGGGATTTATTTATCCATTAGGTTGCGTCACTTACTGTACGTGCAGCTTATTTACAGCTAGACGGTTATTTTAACATCATAGAGATGGATTGCCTTTTGAGTGTGTATATTTAAAGCTGATGCTACACACATATACCCATAAATTAAAGCAGATGACCGCGGTTTTGACTACCAGGAACAGGATGTGCACTCTGACATGCTTTCAGTGTAATCGTTTATTTCTTCTTGGCCTCAAACACTGAAATCTTTGGACGTTAAAAGCAAGGCATGAAAGTCACAAGGGATGAGTGAGCTTTCTTAGATATCTGTAGCTGATTTTATTTCATCATGTGTCAGCACTTTGGTGCACCAGAACAGAACGAGAAAAGATGGAAGTTTTAGGCCCCTTTGTCTCTAGTTGACCCATCACAAATCTGGGTGTGATGTCCCCAAATTTTGACCGTCCAATTAAAAAATACTGCAACATCATCCAATGAAAGATTTCCACACAAATATTGCAAATGGACAGTGTGAAACGAACAAGGGTACTTGGCATAAATGAGCTGCAAACACAGAACAGTGTGTGTAATAAGATAAACCAGTGCCATGTTTACAGCCCTGCAGCCTGAAGTGCTGTTTAGAAATCCTCATGCTGATGTGTCGTAATGAATCGCCTGTTCTCACAGTGTTCTCTCAAATGAATTATATTACACCAACCGAGTTTGTATTATCATACACAGTTTTGCTCAAATGACTAGGATAGCTTGTCACATGTTGTATTTTGGGCCTATCCATCTGTCTTTCTGTCTGTCTGATATCTATCCGTTCGTCTGTCTATCTGTCAATCCTTCTATATATATAATACAATATGTTTATTTATCTCGATATTTAGGGGTGATGGTAAACTCGTAGTAAAGAACCTTGGTGGTTCATTCAAAGGCTGCAGGTTCAAATCGAGGTAGGGTGGCTGAGGAGTATCTGACATTGTAACCCAGCAGTCTACTCCTGGGCAAGGCACTTAATTACTTGGGAACTATAGTCATCGTAAGCACTTTGGATTACAAAGGGTGTTCTACACTGTAAGAAAACACTGCCAAATATCATGCTCACTCCTATTTTTCTGTCTTTCTTTCATCAGTAAGCACTGAAGTACCACCGTCATGCTCAAATGGCTGCGAACACTGCTCAGAGTACAACGGCTGTCTTAAATGTCGACCCCGACTCTTCATCCTACTGGAGCGGAATGACATCCGTCAGATTGGCATTTGCCTCGCTGCCTGTCCTGTTGGATATTATGGCATTCGAAATCGGGATATGAACAAATGCACACGTGAGTCTTCAAGCTCTACTGGAATATTTTTATAATGTTAAAATTGTAAATAAGTATACTGGGAGAATGAGGTAAGCTGTGAAATCAGTATATAAGAATGATATCTGAAGGATCATGTGACATTAAGGACTGGATGGCTGAAGACTGGTCACAAGAATAAATTACATTTTAATATATAGTAGTCAACATTTGAAGTGGATCAAAACCTTAGTTTCATCAAAGTTATACATGAATTTTGAACAATACCCGTTCTTGTCTTAGGACAACTTTGATTAAGTTTTTTTGATCCACTTCAAATGTTGACTTGTGTGTGTATATATATATATATATATATATAAAATAACAAACATTCATTTCACAATATTATACAGAATTTTTGCAGTCTTGGTGAACAGAAGAGACAAAAATATTTTTTAAAAATCTGTAATATATATACACTTTAGATGTATTTTCATAAAGTAGCATAAAGGAAATTCATTGCTATTGTTCATCTATCAGTCATAGGCAGATAAAACTTATATAATATCAAATGGCAAAAACTGCAATTTGCTAGGTTGAGGAGGAGTAACACAGCTTGCCCAGTGACACATCTTACCCCCTCTCCCCTTTTGAAAAATGAAGATGAATTGTCTGATCAACACAGCGTCATAAAATGACCTTTCTTTCCTGTTTGCACAAGCTTTAACGTCAGTTAAAACCAGAAGATGGCACAAATAATGCAATTACAAAACAATCACATTGTTCACCACATTCATTAGTACTACCCACCAATGACATTAAACTTGCGCATCTGACCCGTGAATGCCAAATGTTGAGCCAGCGATCTGTTTTCTCTTACTCTCCTGGTGAAAAACAGGGTTGGGGGATGAAATACAAAGCAAAACATTGATAATACGCTGCTGTTTGTCTGTTTCTCCTAGGAAGTCTGTTATTATTATAGGCTGTAAATGCAGAGGTCATGATAGTTCAACTCTGGCCATATTTTTTTCATTCTTTCTACGCAAACCCTACGCAAAAAGCACAATGATGACTTACCTTTAAACAGCCTCTTTGTTTTAACAGTGCGCTCTCTAGGTTTCAGCCGGAGACTCGCCGGCCTGTTCCCATCATGTGCGTGAGCATTTTTACTGTGATAAAGGCAAAGCAGGGGAGAGAAA
The DNA here is from genome assembly GCA_031834385.1 of Semotilus atromaculatus. Classification (NCBI taxonomy): domain Eukaryota; kingdom Metazoa; phylum Chordata; class Actinopteri; order Cypriniformes; family Leuciscidae; genus Semotilus; species Semotilus atromaculatus. The sequence continues at coordinate 6,333,166 of JAULUF010000019.1, read as the reverse complement.
CAAGGAAATACCTCTCGTAAATTGATTGGTGGTACCTCTTTACTCCTATTGTGGGAGGAAATTAATAGCTTTATTTGAGCCCTTTCTTTTTCAGTTGTAAATTGAACGTCTTGCTCCCTTTTCAAGCATGTTTTGATAGCCAATTAGTGTGAACCACAGCTTGGAGTCATTATATTTTGTTATAGGAATAAAATACTTTTGTTACCAAGATACACTCTTGCATCACTCCGCCTAATACCTCTCAGATGGTTCTGATTTAAACTTTCATTCTAGATAACCTTAAATTTAAACGTTAGCATCAAGGGAAGTGAGAAATTAGCGGAACACTGTTTCTATTTCACAACCCTCTGGAGCCTTTAATTCATCATTTCTTGACTGTATACTTTACACTTGCTTTGAAATACCACATGCAGCTGTCCGCTAGTTAGCCTAAGTATTTTTATGACCAACACATTGAGACCGAAATGTGAACGTCACTCAGAACGTCACCAGACCTGTTATTATCAAGATTTCCCCTCGATGTATTTGTTTCTTTCTCACTTGGAGTGTTTTTGTCTTGTTTTGAAAGACGGCTGTGCATGCGAACCCCTCCTTCATCTCAGGCCTCTGAGTGGCTGCCCCGCTGCAATTATTCAATCAGCTGTGTGCATTTGATTTGTCTCCAAATCCCCATGATGTCTTGTTAACAACATTTGTCTTGCATTAAGGGTGCATTTGTAAATGCTTGAGCGCAAAAGAATTTGCTCCAAACATTACTAATTTAGTTGTCAGGCATTTTAAGTAGTAATTGAGAGCAGAGGTTATAACAAAAAACACAGCTCAAGTATGTTGCTGGGCCCTATACTGCTTTTGGCCGGGACTCAGAGAGATCCGAGATATCCGTGTGCTGCTGCTCTGAGAATGTCTCAGGTATTCGAAAGGAAATTTAAGAACCTTATTTTTGCACATTTTTGCATATGTCACGGTAGTTTAAAGATTAAATCTGTTTTTCAAAATTATTAGCAGTCCTTTTCGATTCAAAATTTAAAAAGTCTGTGTCAGTCAGAAGACTGTTGGGGGGGGGGGGAAGCAGAAAATAATCGGTTTTAGGATTTTACATTTTGTATTACTTTAAAATTACCTCAAATGAGAAGCATTTGCCAGTTGGACTTCTGCTACCATTGAAGGACTTTGAAACATCATTCTCAACATGAGTTTTAGAGCGGTTTTTACAGCATCAAAGGAAAAGATTGAGAAGGATATTTAAGGTCTGAATCCCCTGTTTATCATAATGAGATAATGAGGATAATAGTAATGGGATTATGAGTGGGGAAATAGATTCTGTTTCATGGTTTTCATTCTGCCAAAATCCACAATTTCCCTCCAATTTGAGGCAGTTTGTATGTTTGATCAAAGACGGCAGGCTTGTAATGAGACAGAGGTGTGATGAAGCCATTTAAGAGTCTTAACATTCTTGAATAGACTACTTTTTGGATAAGAAACTGTAAGAGCCACACAACCAGATGGTGGACCACTTGTTCATAGTTTGCAATTGGTCTTGATAAAATGATTATATAACTTTTTATGTCTTTCTTCATTTTAGAATGTAAAATAGAAAACTGTGAGGCATGTTTTAGCCGAAACTTTTGCACAAAATGTAAGGAGGGCCTGTACTCACACAGAGGGAAGTGTTTCTCTAGCTGCCCTGAAGGATTCACCGTCAATGGCACCATGGAGTGTGTAGGTGAGTGAGCAGCATTGTTTCTTATATTTTGCTTACATGTCTTTTTCACACGATTCTTTCTATAATAAATGACTGCCTGATTTGTAACATATATTTCTGTTAGATTTGATACATTTTAGTGAACAGCATTTTAACAGCTGCCATGCTTGATGAACTTTGTCAAACATCAAAAACGAATTGTGAATGTTAAATGAAAATACAATTTATTTAAAACGTAAAAGCTTTGAAACCTAAACCTAGATCACTGTGTCATTTACAATTACAGTTCACACAGCCAATTTTTTTGGTTAATGCCATTTTTAAGAAAAATTTAGCATTTAAAATTGTATTGTATAAAACTACACACAATGATATTTAATTAATATAATATTTCATAATATACAATAATGTACAACAATCCATATGTTTAAGCTTTTTGATTTTATATGCAGCCTGTGTATTTAAGCTATTTTATTTGTCGTGCATGTCATAATTTTTTATGGGCACATGGTACTGTACTTCTGTCGTTGCAAATCAGTTAAGCTGCTGGAATGATGAAACTGGAAAGTTCTTGGATATCTTGTGTTTTTTGTATTTCTTCAAATTCTCTTTTTCTGTGGTTTCTCAATCGTGGTTGAGAGGAACGTTGGCAAAAAGCCTGTTGGATGATAAGGGTTTATTGATTTCTTTTGAAAATGTTTCTGTCAGAAGCAAACAAACACAGCACTAATAGCATTACTTGCAATGGTGGTGCTGGCTCCTCCAGGCTGCTTGGCCTTTAAATGCAGAGACTCGACTTCCAGTGTGACATTGTGCCAAAGCTTATGATGCCTCACCTGCGTCAATGAGTCAGTCCACCACTTTGTAATGTGTATTGTTTTTGGCATGTACGAGTTTCCTTTGACCTTCCTGCCCCCAAACACATTAGACCAAAAAATTGGATGCTCAGAAAAGACCTTGTGCTTGAAAACAGCTCATTCCAATTGAAAGTCTGGAGCTTGACAGCTTGTCATTACGTTGAATAAAAATGGAGCCTACCTCATACAATCATAACACATAACTGTTTTTTATAAGAAAGTAATTGGAAAATGTGAGTGACACTGGGTTTTAGCAGTCTGAATCTCCACTGTGGGTTCTTTGGGTTTTCCTAATGCAGTTTCTTCCACTTTTGTCTGTAATAACTCCATCCAGGGGTACAAACTGTTCAAACCCCAAACAATTTCTGTTTTTTCCCGATTGTCTGAAAATATTAAATGTGTAATTGGTACATATTAGATTAATTCTAAAAAAAAGTTTTTTTTCCCTCTGTTGCAGTCCAATGTGATCTAAGCGAGTGGAGTCCATGGGGCAATTGCATGAAGAAGAACAAAACATGTGGGTTTAAAAAGGGTAACCAGACCCGTACCAGGGAGCCCGTACAGATTCCAAGCCCTGCCACTTCCACAGGGGCCGCGCCGCCCTCGGGCTGCGTCCCAGAAACACAGACCCAGAGATGTACCGTGCAGAAAAAGATCCCTTGCAAAGGTAAATCAGAGAAAGAACAACAGAAAAATGCTGGAAAGAGGGTGGATAGGAAATACTTGCGCCAAAAGGAATGCGTGAAATCTGCTATCCAACTTCAATACGCATGTTTGCAAATTACAGATTTGTTGATTTATCGATCATTTATCTTTTTTGGCCACTCGGAAAAAAACATGTAAACAGTCTCCTGAAACTAATTTGATTTCATTTATTTAAGTTTTTTGACATAATACGGTGTAAATAAATCCTTGAGTGTTCCCAGTAAATAAACAGAAGCCCAGCTGGTTTGTAATCTTTTCATCGCTGGCTGCGGATCTGAAGCAGCTTTTTGTTAGTTGCTTACTGGAAAGTGAGGTTAAAATGCTTCTCTGGCTCTCGAGCGGAAAAGGAACATTAGTGGACCAGTATAGTGGACCTGTTGGATGTAAACTTAAAAAAGTCTGAACATGTTGTTTCTTCCTGCAGTTGCACACGCCTGGATAGCTTGTGTAGATTTCAGCCTATACGAGTTTACATTGAGGAAAGAGGTAGTTTATAGTATAAGTGTACAGAAAAGCTTTCGACTGCCCAAATAAAGATTTGTTTATTTTATTTTGAGATGCTTCCTATATCAGCTGTTACATTACCGTACATTTCTCTTGAGCGACAAATCGGCGTATTCAAATTATTTCTGTAATATCATGCGACACTGAAGAATGAAGTAATGGTAATTGTAAATGGGAAAATTCAGCATTGCCATCACAGGAATAAATTCTAGAATAAAATTTTAAATTGTAATAGTATTTCACAATATTACTGTTTTTACTGTATTTTCATCAAATAAATTTAGCCTCGGTGAGCATGAGACTTCTTCCAAAAAGAATACAAAATGATTACCAACGAGTGCAAAATTGCATTGAAAAAAAACATTAACTTTCTGAATGTTTTTGCATTATAATTTTCGGATGATTAAACAAAAGTTTAACTTTTCATTATTCAAGTTAAGCTGAATTAACTTTGTTTTATTTTCAGTATACTTTCTGCAAAAGAATGTTTTTTTTAAAGGAATCATTTGCCCAAAATAAAGAACGCTTCTTCTGCTTTAAACTCGAATTACATTTTCGTCTGTGAAAAACAAGGATGGGAAGATGATTATTGCAACCGTCAAGCTTAAAAAGCACATAAAAGTACAATAACAGTAGGCTAGTCAATAAAATTTGTACGATCAGTTAATCATTTACTTTGTGTGAAGACTGCAGTTTAAGTTGCTATTTACTCAAAATCTTCTGCTCCTTTTATTCGAATCTACCATGCATTCAAGAACATATGATAAAATTCCATTGAATATAAAATGTTAGAATTTTCCATAAAAAAAAAATGTCATGAATGCAAAAATTTACAACAGACTAGCTTACAGAAGACCTTGCAACATGTCATTGACAATACAAAAAAAAATCAAGCCAGGCTAATAAAAATGTTGACATGATTAAATAAAAGACATGATTGTGACTTCTTTCACTCGTAGGCTGTTCCCTTTCAGTCGCTCACGTACGACGTAACGTCGACGTGACAACGTAGTTGGGATCGCCTTGAGAGACCAATCTACTTTGAGAGTATTAAAACGAGCCAATGCACATTGGCATACGATAATTGCATCAGCTGCTCTGCTTGCAGCGCGAGCATATAACGAGCAGCTGGAGCGTCGCATATTGTCTTTCGCTTTGGAGCAGAGCGGTTCTACTGTTCCTGCTCTACAATCTTCTGACAGTGTTGAACTTCTAAAGAAGAAAACGAGTCTGCTCTTCAGGAGGACACCTCTTCAAGCTGGTATTGGCGTGACAGCGCTGGCCGTGATCTCACAGAGAGCCGGCAAAACAGCTGTTTTCACTGCTCAGAATGTTGCGCCTTCAATGAGAATGTAAGTGCTCACATCAGGCTTGCACTATCGTCCTATTTGTGTAGCCGTGGTCATTCCTGAGTGCTTCAGCACCAGAGAGAGCAGTTTTTCCTGAAAGAGCATACACGGTTTGACACTGCGTCTTTTTCAAGACGTCATTCAAATCGTGTGTTTCTGGATGCGGTCTTTCCTATCCTTATGTGACGGCCACGATCACTATTTCACATGCCTGGGCTTAAGTGTGCTGAAAATTCTGCCGCACTGCCCCACCTTCTCCCTCGACACAGACCGTTTCTACGCTTAGCGTTCGAGGGACGGGTCATCACGAAAGTCGCGGAGGCAGCCATTGGTCCCATGTGCAAGCGAGGTGTTTGCATTCTCAACTACCTCGACGACTAGCTTATCCTGGCCCAGTCAAGAGAGCAGTTGTGCGAACACAGGGACATGGTGCTCAGTCACCTCAGCCACCTAGGGCTTCAGGTCAACTGGGAAAAGAGCAAACTCACCCCCGGGCAGAGGATCTCTTTTCTCTGTATGGAGCTGGACTCGATCAACATGACTGCGCCTCACAGAAGGCCTAACGCCACTCGGATTGCTTCATATGAGGCTGCTCCAACACTGGCTCCACTATCGAGTCCCGAGATGGCATGGCGTGGCAGAGTGGCTTGTGCCGGGTCCAAGTGACCCCGCACTGTCGCCAAACTCTCAGCTTGTGGTTGGACCCTTCATTCCTGCGGGCAGGTGTTCCCCTAGAACAAGTGTCCAGGCATTCTGTGGTCACCACGGATAACTCTGCCTCCGGCTGGGGGGCCACGTACAACGAGCATGCAGCTTCAGGTCTGTGGACTGGCCTCAACTGCATTGGCACATCAACTGCCTCGAGTTGTTAGCAGTACATCTTGTGCTGGGCCGCTTCAAAACGCCGCTACAAGGCAAGCATGTACTGGTCCGTACGGACAGCACTGCGACCGTTGTGTACATCAACCCTGACGGTGGTCTACGCTCCCGTCACGTCACAACTCGCCTACCATCTCCTCCTTTTGGAGTCAAAAGCATCTGAGGTCGCTTTGTGCCGTTTCCCCCAATGAGCCTTCTTGCACAGACCTTGTGCAAAGTCAGGGAGGACAAGGAGCAGGTCTTGTTAGTTGCGCCATATTAGCCCACTCGGACCAATAGATATCTCTCAAAAACTGAGGTCTCTTTAATTTAATCACATGTTGTTAACATTAATGTGCAAGCATACCTAGATACCATATTCAAGCGATTCTTATCAGTTTAGGAAAATGCATGACTCATGACTCAGTCTAAATGCTAAGCTAATTGTAACGCCACCCATTGAGTGGTTCCTAAAATAAACACTAGAATATACCTTCTAGAGCTCTTAGTTTTTCAAATTGTTGAGAAATGGTGTGTTCCTGTAAATTACGTCTTATTCATGTGAACAGCCTCACAAGATGCTCGCTGTTCTTCTGTCGGGAGAAGTGGGCTCCATGCTTTGCTGGACTAGGTGTGACAGCGCCATTTGAGAAATGAGAGGCAAATTTACTCTGCATGACGGCCGTATTGTGGAAAGAATTTTCACCCCGGGTCCATAAGAATAATTAACAGTGAAATATTATAAACTGCCCCATAAAAGTGCTATATCGCCTGCCAAATTTCTAAACTTAGAGAGTCCACTTGTCGTAAAAGCTTTCGCAGAGAGAGAGAGAGCTACGGTGAACTAATAGGTTTGGACACATGTAAAGTCATTTGTTTGTAGTTCAATCTCATAATATCATGCTTGTACTAACTATGTTAAGATATGATCAGTAAGAGAAGTGTTCTGCCGGCTGGAGTCAAAACATGTTTTCGCCACAAAAGCAAAGTGGCACCACTCACCCAAAAAGAATTAATGCAACTCAGGTGTCAAAGAAAGCATAGGTTATGGGGTTGCATGACCCAAACGACCTCTTTTTTTCTAAGTGCGTAAATGTTCACCTCGTGCTAAATTAGCAAGGCTGTGAATACATCTGCAGGAATTGGCTGACAGGGCTGCTGTAAAAATCACAGGGGGCAGTGCTTGTATAACACCAGTGATTTACTGGTCTGCAGATCTCACGCTTTGTGTTGATTATGCCAAGCTCCCCCCTTTCTCTTCCCCTTCCTGTAGCTTAATAAATGTCTTTGCACGAAAACCGAATACACTAAATGCGTGATTGCCTTTGTCAGGCGATGGTGTTTAGGTTGGATTGAGCAGCGCTGTAATTATTGCTGTCATAAATGAATGGATCCTCCCCAAGCGCTCTTACCGCTTTATCAAAGCTAACAAGTCTCCTCCATGTGGATCCAAAGTTTAAGGCTCCATTTCCTTCCTTGTTTTTTTTTCCGTTTCACCTCGGTTTTTAAATTGTGATTAACTGACACTTGAGTTGAGCTTTTTTTCACATTTTGTGAACTTAATGCCTTTGAGTTCCTCGCATGAACAAGATTGCTCTTCTCAAAGCAGTGAACACTAAACGATTGAATTCAATTAGACTTCTTTTGTTTTGTGTTTGGAAATCTTCCGGAATCTTGTCACTGATAAAACTATAACATTATTAATTGTTTTGAAACAATACATACAACCAAGGCCTAAAATTAACACTCACCAAGTGCTGTGTGAATCGCCAGTTGGCCGGTAATATTTTAAGAATTCTAACAATGTTGCAATATTGTGAGAATGTGAACAAACGTGAACGATGCTCAGGACAGGCATGTTCAGGCATCGTCACGAAAGTGCAAGAAGACAGGAAAGGGAACTCAATTAGTTTCTCGCATGGCCAGAAATCCACATCTCAGACAGTGTGCAAATACCGATTGGAGCTCTCTTTCACGTCTTCTTGCTCCTGAACAGACATATTCAAACAAAAATATGTTAAAATGGTATCCTCATAAACATTGTCAGTTATGTCTTAAGTGAACGTAAACAGTTGAGAAAGAAAATATATTATGTATATTGGATCCGTGCATTAGCTCTTAAAGTGACAGCAGCCTAATATTCTTCCTGTTGTCTGTGTTTTTAATTTGATTCAAACAACAAAAGACAAAGAAAAATCACTCACTGCTCTTGACTAAAGAACTTTTGTAACTTTAATCTACGTTTTGGCTGGTAAAAACTATTTATGGCTGGAATATTTTCCAGTCATAAGTCACCAGCCATTGGCAGGTGTGGCAAAAATATTTTTTAGGCCCTTCATACAATTATATTTATCTTCGGTCCTCTAATCTGATTGGACGAGCACTGGGAGGTTTCACCACTTGTCTTTTCACCACTTGTGAATCTTTCAGTAGGTTACATTGTTATGCCAGTAGGTGGCAGCAAGTGACTTTGTGAGTGATAAGTGAGTCATTTAATCATTCATTTAAATGAATTTTTCAAACCACACGGATTAAAGGAATAGGCAAGGCAAGGCAATTTTATTTATATAGCACGTTTCAGCAGAAGTGCAATCCAAGGTGCTTTACAAAAACATAAAATATAAAAGCAACATTTAAAAACAGATTAAATACAAGAATAAAAGTTACAATACAGTACAATGAATGAATGAAAATATTCAAAAGATAGGTCTTCAACCTTGATTTAAAAGAACTTAGAGTTGTTGTGAACTTACAGTTATCAGGGAGTTGTTCCAGATATGTGAAGCATAAAAACTGAATGCTGCTTCCCCCTTTTTGGTTCTGATTCTGGGGACAGCAAGCAGACCTGTCCCAGATGATCTGAGAGGTCTGGGTGTTTCATAGCTACAAGCAGATCCGAAAAGTAACTAGATCCTAAGCCATTTAGTGATTTGTAAACCAGCAGAAGTACTTTCAAAACCAATTCTTTGTGACACAGGAAGCCAGTGTAAAGATCTCAAAACCGGAGTAATGAATAGTTCACTTCTTTCTTCTGCTGAACACAAAAGATGATATTTTGAAGAATGTCGGTAACCAAACGGTATTTTTTTCCCCTACAATTGAAGTCAATGGAGCCCATCAACTCTCTGGTCACCGACATTCTTATAAATATCTTCTTTTGTGTTCAGCAGAAGAAAGAAATTCATACAGGTTTGAAACAACTTGAGGGTGAGTAAATGATGACAGAATTTTCATTTTTAAGTGAACTATTCCTTTAATTTAGGAACCAAACAAGTGACTGGCTGCGTCCAAAAAAACTCACCATGGTACTTTTCGGATATTGTTTTATGAATGCTTTGAATTCAGACAATTCTCTGTTCACATACTGTTTTTCACCTACTATATATTAGGGAAGTATGCAATTTCAGATGTCTTTATGAGTGAGTGAGCAAGTGAGTCATTGAATCATTCATTCAACTGATTTGTTCAAAACACACTAATTTGTTCAGGAACAAAACAAGCGAGTGTCTCAATTGAGTCGTTCAATCCAACGATTTGTTTAAAAACATTAATTCAGATCATGTTTCTCCGAGACGTGCAGTGGCTCTCCTGTGGCTTCATTTGGAGCTATTTTTGCTAGTAGAGCAAAGTTGTTTCATGTACAAATAGAGCTGTTCTGAATAGTGCTTGTGATTACCTGCAGCTGAATAACAGTACAACAGCACTCTTTCTCTTGTGATATTAAGAAAATGTTTAGTTGTTGATGCTCCAATTAACATTACATCTCTGACATATATAGCTGAAAGAACTGCTGTTTGTCCTTTATAGACATTTGGCAGGTTTGTTAAATAAACTGAGGGAATTCTAAATTGTTGCTTGTTTTGTTGTATTAAGTCAATTAAACTCTTAAATGTTTGCCAAAGAAAGTTGTTTTTTGTGTGTTCACGATGATGCCATTTCAAGTAAAAAATCTGTAAAAGTGAAACTGCTTTTTATATAACTCTTATTAACAACCGAAGGTTTAATTAAACAAATGTTTGTTTGCACCCTTCCCATTCTATTTTTAATCATGCATTTTATGTAGAAGCAAATACAACAGTTTGTGGAAGAACATCAGGGCATTGAGATGAGCAGAGAGCCAATTTCAGGAGCCGCAGAGCGGCTGTGTGTGTGGCTCATGTTATCAAGTGCAGAGTGAATGCTCTCCAGCACCAAATGAGTGTTGACTTTGGTTTCCAGGGAACACTGAGACTCACAACACTAACTTCATAACAAATATCAGTCAGTCCGGAGGCCCTGGCTCCCCTCTTATAGTAGTGCAAGTGAGGCTGATGGGAAACAAACCAGCCTGTTTTTCAGTAAGGGTTTAGGACAGTACTATAGTTCAGTGTACACAATTGGATTTACACTTCCATATAGCTTTAGAAACGTTTTTTTTATGAATCATTTCATATTATATGTTTATATACTGTGTGTGTGCATATATAAACAGTATATATATACACACACACACACTTTTTATTTCCCTAAAGCTAACCACTTCTCAACAATATATAAAAAACCTAGGTAGATAAATGTAATTTTGCCAATAGTTTTAATTAAAATGTTATTGTTCAGATATTTTTGTGTTTGAATTTAATTTTTGTTTAAAAGGCTAAATTACATATGTATTATCTTAATTGTATGTGTTTGATATTTTTTTCTTGTTTTAAGTATAAATTGAAAAATATTTAGTGAGGTTTATTCTGAAAGCAAAAAAGGGAAACATAAAAATAAATCTGATTTAAGATATAGGCTACATACAGTTTTGTTTTTCAAGTATATTTATCATGTTTTACATATTTTATATATATATCATGTTATATTATAACCAGACATGAATACATCTTGAATGTTTTAATTGCAACCAGTTTTGTGGGTAACGCATTACAAGTAAAGTGAGTTATGTAATCAGATTACTTTTTCAAGTAACTAGTAAAGTAACATTACTTTTAGATTTACAACAAAAAAGTTACTTTCTCAAAAAAGTTATGCAAGTATTTATAGACATGACACCTCTCTTGTACCCATGTTTTTTTGTTAACACAATTTGTTACTTTTTTAGGAACTAACACAATATTGTATTGTGAGATTACTTTTAAAAGTAATTTTACCCAACACTGATTGCAACTTTCTTTTATTAAGGGGAAAATAAGAAGAACCCACAGAACCGTGGCGAGAAAAATGGCAAGAACCGTGGACGAGACTCCAAGGAAAGTGGCAAAAAGAAAAAAAAGACCCCGAACCGATTCACCACTGTCCCCACCATTACAACGAGCATGGTGACCTAACCTTATCATGGTGTCAGGTGAGCCTGAGAAAGAAGAAGGCCTGGCCCACCTTTGTTGGCTGAAGACAAACACTATTTGATTGTGACAACAAAATTATGCAAAAAAAGAAAAAAAAGGAATAACGCTGCTACACGTAAAACATGCTCAATGAGAACTGGAGGATTGCTGTACTGAATAATGAACTGTGTAAACTGAGTAAAGCTTGAGGGAACCAAGAAGCTGGGTTGGTTAGTCTCATGCTATTTGGAAGCACCCAGAAAGACTGTGCGTGTGCAGGGTCGTCTTTTTGTAAGCCTTCCCACAGGAAACAACATTGTTTGTGGTTGGCAAAATGTTCCATATGTTTCTCTTTAGACCTATCAGAATGGTTTCTGAACTAGAAGACACTGCAAATGAGGCTCGGCATCCAAAAAAGAACATCTAAAATACATTAGAATCTCTTGTGATTCACCTAATCCAGCTGTAATCACATTCTTTTTATCCAGAGTTGGATCTCCTTATGTTCGTGACAGGTAGCAAACAGTCTCGATTCACTCTGCGAGTCTGTCTTGGAGTGAAAAGTATTTTTTTAAGTGCTTTGTTTTTTTTTAATGTTTTATGTTTTCTTTTTCTTTCTGTTGTTTATAACAAAAGAAGGCACTGGAACTGATATTGTGGTTTACAGAGAGAATGTGGAGAAAGAAGAACTTTAATGATGATGAAACTATCCAAACATGAAGAAACGCACTTATAACTTACAACCGGTAGAGCGGTTTTACTTGTTTTAGTGGTCAATGTAAAATAAAAGTATTTTGTTTAGGGGCAAATAAATACAATATTTTCTGCACAGAAGAAGGCAGCGATAATATGAGGAATGTACAGTGTTTAAGTATGTGTATGAAAGATGAAAGATTGTGTGCGTGTGTCAGATTGTGTGTTTTTGAATCTGTGTTCTTGTGTGCACCTTTATGTTGTAAAGCGAGGAGAAGAGAGAGGTCAACAGTAAATTTCTTCTGACCAAACCAGTTTGCAACTAAACCACCACAATGCTTAAGCAGCATTGATTATATGCTTTAAAGGTTTTTCATTGCTCTGTTATCATATTTGCAACAGGTTCAATATATTACATCATTCATAATGCTTTGCAACATTTAGTCTCAGTATCAGAGGAAGGAATGCTGTACATCATACAGTTATTTAAATGTAGCATCCAGTCACACTTAGTCTGTTTGCTATCCACAGCATCTTGACCTGGGCTGCATTTTCCAAAAAACATTGTAAGCATAAGTAGTGGTTTCTAGTGGTTTCTACCATATACTATTGGCTTACTATGCTTTTGGGAAATGCAGTGGGTATTTACAATATACACCCCTAATGAGAATTATAACACTGAAAATGTCAGCTTCTGTTTATCTTGATGCAATATACATATTGTTATTATATATCTATTTCTATAAAAATCTACAAGACAAATAAACACTTAAATAAATGTTTGGATGCAGTTATTTGTATGAAGAAATGTATTAAATCTTTTTTTGTCTTGTGTATTTATGTATATGTATAGGGGGGTCGGGGCTAGTTGTCACATGGGGAAAGTGTAAGGGAGATGTCTCTTAACAATGCAATTATTACACAAATGTTTACTCTATCAGTGATTTTTTTATATGTGGGCTTCAATCACCTAATTCAAAACCCTCTTAAATCAAAACCCTCTTAAAAAACTCTTAAAGTTTTTTTGTGTGCATGTGAATATCCTCCTCCACATTATAAATATCAATATTATTTAACTGAAAGGTTAGTTTGTGTGGTAACACTATTTTACAGTGTCCTTGTTACACATTACATGTACTTGCTATATAACTGTAAATCATGCATAATTACAAGCAACTAACCTTAAACTAAATGCTAATCATAAATCCTAACCCTATAGTAAGTGGATGTTGTTAATTATAATTACTCCATACTTAATTGTATAATTACACTGTAACGAGGACAGCTTAAAGTGTAACCGTTTGTGTAACTTACACAAACTATTACACAATTAATCAGACTAGACAAAGTTGTGAGATTTCTGTACATTATTTTGCTTTGTTATGAATTATTTTGCATTTCATAATTGTTTTAATGGTTGCATTTAGATGAAAGCCTCTATAGGCTGTGGCCTCTAAAGGTGGGTCCAATGAACTACGTTTCTCTTTTTTCCTAGCTCGTAATATTGAAAACATATAGATAGATTTTAGTGGCCATGCATTTAAGGTGTTAATACAGAGATATTCACTGAAGTAAAAAGTGTGATTAGCAGTATAGCACCCATCTCACAGCTATTTTTGGCGACTTTAAAATATTTTATTTTATTATCATTACTTTTTAAATATTATAGATATGGACATGAATTGTCTTTACCTGCGGTATAATGATTCAAACTGAATCAATTTAAGACCTTTTTGCAAACTTTGGCCAACTGGATCAAAAGCTTTTCATTAACTAATCTGACATCACTAATCCTGATTCGAAATGGTCAACAAACATGTCGTGATTGTTGAAATATTGAGTATAGGACGGTAGGCTACTTTACAGTATGGTAATCCCCATATGCTGGAGGATTTATCAATAATATTTCGCCGGGGCACAGCACGGTAGTATTTCACTGGGGTGGTCTGTCACAACAGACGACAGTAGGCTATTTGGGCAGGAAGGTGTTTGTGTTTGTAGCTATGTGCGTGATTCGTGTTAGAACAGTGGTTAGAGCATGTGGTTCAGAATGTGTGGCGGTAGGCTAGTTGGTGCCCAGGCATGGGCAGTAAAACTTGAGACAGAAATAAAAACTAATGATGTGTCATCGCCAGGGGGAGGAGCTTTAACAGGATCGCACCCTCCAACTGCAACAGCCGTTTCTCATTACAGAGGGGAGGGCAGAAGAACGGTAAAGAGTGGACCATAAATTACACTTTCATCCCCCTTCCTGACCATAAATTCTTGCGCCGGCTCCATGGGACGGAGCTCTCCCTTTCGTTCACCCTCTCTCATCCCTCTCCCTCGTTTCATCTCTCGCACCCCTCCCGCGGCACTAACCTTCGGTTCGCCTCTCTGCCCATATCCATGTTTAACATTATGATTAAAGTCACCATTGAATCAAAATAGACAATTCTTGTTTTTTTGTGGAATATTGCAGCATTTATATTGCAGCACAATATTGCAGGCTACATCGTTTTTTTTATTTTTTTTATTCATCGAAATAACTTCCCCTCCCACTTTGCAGCAACAGGTGTGTTCGACAGATGTGGTGCTGTGCAGTCCGACCGGTGTATGACATCAAAGTACCGTGAGAGCGATTCGAAAGCATACGGAACGGTACAGAACTGTGCTCTCTAATCGCTCTCGCGGTACTTTGATGTCATGCACAGATCTGCACATCTCTTCTCTGATGACGTGTTTACTGACGTGAGGGAGGGGCAACCTGTGACTCACACGAGATCGCAGCAAAAGCACATGACATCAGATGACGACTTATAAAATTCTAAAGTTTCCAATTTTGTGTGCCATAATGTTCAGCCAATGACGTCTGAGGCTGAGATTAGGGGTGTTCACCCTCAGTTAAAATGTATGGGGTTGGGGGGTGGTATAATTGAAACTGAGGGGGCACAAATCAAATATTTTCGTGCTTCTAGCACCAGGCCTGCCTTCCTCAAATTATTTCTGTCACAAAAGGTTTACGTCTTTTGGCGGAACACAAATAGCCTATATATATATTTTTTTTATCCCATCTTATTTTTCCTCAACTTTTAGGGGCTTCAAATATCGTCAAACCTGTATACTCTTAGGAAAAAGGTTCAATTTGCTTCTTGTCTCAGTTTTAAAGAGTTCTTAAAATATCTTATATGATTGCATAATACTTTCACGTTTAGGTTATTTACCTTTTTCTATAGTGATAAAGTATGTTTACAAGCTGTTTAATTAATACAACTTAATTAGAATTAAAAAGGAAAAAAATTCAATAATTAAAACTAAATCCATAAAATGATCAGATGATTGGAAGGAACCCCTAAAATGTTCCAATTATGAAGTGCCTGACAGAACCCTTTAAGGTTCTATTTAGAACGTAGTGAAAGTAGAATGAAAAAATTTTATATTTGAAAAACATCACAAATATGCACTCATCTGAATATTTCACCTCATGAGGGCCGAGCATTTTTGCTTAGTCACAGAACTCAAAATGTCCCCCGTCCTCCCTCTCAGGTCATGGACTCCACCAGGGCAAATAAGGCCACAAGACTCCTGCATGTCATATACTCTTCGCATATAAGCCAGTGCTTTCCCACTGTTATTACCAATTACCCAATTTCTGTCTTTCTTTCAAATCATAACCGAATCCAGCTCTCCTCATATGAACTCAGGGCTTCCCCAGAGAGAAAACTGCTCCACGGTTTTCATCTCTCCTGCTCTGAAATACAACAGCCTCTCTCTCGTATGGATCGAGATCTGAGGCGAGGGAAAATGGGGGCCAAAAAGGGATGTTTCTAAAGGGGTGCCTCTGGAACAAAGCGTGATGGAGTGTGTGGGTGGTGAGATTTATTCGCTGGCACTGTGTGTGTGGTGTCTACCAGTGTGGCGTTATGCCAGTGCAGGAGGTAGCCTATATCTCACCCACTGGAACTCCAGAGGTTTTTACGAGATGCAAACATGCAGGCTAAACATAACTGCACAGCATTATTTCAAAGGGAAGCATGAAAACAACAACGGAACCTTTCTTTACAATCACTGGCTGGCGATTCATGCGAGCTTGTGAGATGACGGGCTACCAGAAACAGCCCTCCTCAGCAGGTGCAGACAGGGTATAAAACTCCTGTGCGTGTCAGGATGAGACCGCTGGAGCCAAGAACTGTGCTTGACTTGCCTGGGAACTCCACAAACATCTGCTTCCACCCATCGGAGAGCAGCGTTTGATTCACAGTTTAAGGCAGGCACTTTCTTATTTGCTCATATTAGTTGAAGAATTGTTCTTGTCTGGTTTTCTAAATCACGTTTTTTTTTAGACTGATACAACCTAGGCTGCATGGTCAGCTTTTTTGGTTGTAAAATGATTATACTCTGCTTCTATAATATTAAAATGACACTGGCACAAATACTGGCCCAAGTACATTTGTTTTTTCATTAAAGTCGGCATAAAATGGAAACTTCAATATTATTTTCTTCCCTACTATGACGTAGGCCTGCTATATCTGAGTGAAGTGAAACAGCATCTCGCTCAAGAACAAAAATTAAGGCGGGACTTGATTTTGTCCATTCGGAATTGATTGGCTCATTCTGGTTTGCTATTGCTGTGATTTGAGTGACAGGTTTTCCCGCCCTCACACCAGTGAACACGTCATCAAAGAGAAGAGATGTCCCTGCAAGTGATGGGAATTTATTTTGATGAAAGATTACGAAGGCACAAGAATAATAAAAAAACAATAATGTACACGGATAAATCATTTAAAATAAATACTGCAATATTCCTTAAAAAAATATTTCATGTTAACTTTCATGTTAATAGATTAGATTAGTGAGAATTAACAAGGCTGAATCATTTACATTACATCATCATTTAGGTCATCAAATAATCTGTTCTTTTGTAGTAAAATGTATTCCAACAATGTCGAGTTTACCTTACGATTTCATTTAAAAAGGCCCAAGAGACGTGTATCTTTTGTAGTTTATGAATGTATAGGTGTCTTGAGTTTTGACAATGACAGGAAAGTGCTGCCACTTAGTGGTTGTTGTGCTCCAGCACTCCTCATCTGAGGGTCTTTGTGTACAAGACGTTCTCCTTTAATATGGTTTGTTATATGGGTCATTTTGTTGGGTATATCATTTTCCAATGTTATGAGATTGAATCTACATTCTAAAAAAAAAAAAAAAAAAAAAAAAAAAAAAAAAGCCTTACAAGTAGCAACAAGATTAACATTTAGAATGTGTAGCCTGTAATACAGTGGCTCCAGCATTTACTTAAAAGAAAGACAGCACAAGCACACTTTTCAAGCAAAACACAAAAAGAAGATTGCTAGTTTTTAAATATTCTAAATCAATAGACATATGCTCCTATTCAGAAATAATAGGCTACAAAACATATATTTTAAATTATTTGGACAGTTTCAGTCAAATCTATTAGAACATGTCAATGTGATTATTTATGTGAACTTTAGGGGAACCAAATTTAAATATAGCATAATGTGGCATATCTATGCTGAACATACAGAAACATTATTTGATGAAAAGAGGGCGCTGCTCGCTTTAGCAGCTTCACAACGCGTTTTCTTTATTCATCTTTGTCGTCATCTTCAAAGTAACTCCCTAATGCATCATACAAGAGACCATTCAACCTTTTTTTTTGTGGCTGTTGTTGTTGTTGTTGTTGTTGTTTTCCATCCAAGTAATCAGAGAGAAACGTGCATCAATTCTCACATTTTCTCTTTCTGTCCCGTTTTTTTGTTGTTGTTGATTGTTTACCGCCATGAGTCGTATTTTGAAAAACAGTCTACGGCAAAGCACTTGTCAGAGACACATGGAAATGTTATTTTAGGTCTAAACAAGTCACACCCATAGAAGTTATAGAAAATGTATTAAAAGCTTGAATTTAAAATCAGCCAAACAAGTGCAATTATGTTCCTCTAGGCCGGGGACTTTGGAAGGCTTTAGGCCTACTAGCTTTTCCGCATTGTTCCGTTTAAATTATGTTTTGTGCTTATGTGAATCAAACCAACCTTAAAATAGGATCCAGTAACAGCACACACTTTGAAATTGAGTCAGAACACTTTATTTTCAATTAATTTATGTATTTCTTTTAATATCAATAGCACGCCTTGTTGGCCTAGTTCTGTGAATAAAACCATCCTTAAATTGTTCTTCTACGAACCAGTAACTACACACACCCGTTGATGTTGAGATAGAATGCGTATGTTTTGAAATCATTTATTAACAGGTTTGAATTTAATTCAATGGTGTGTGTGTGTGTGTGTGTGTGTGTGTTCTGAATTCCATATGAGAGTAAAATATGCATGGAAATGTTGTTCTATGAACCAGTAACAAAACACTTGCATTAGATTTGAGATGTAGGCTATTTAAGATTAATTTATTTGAATGGCACATTTAAATATCAATAGCATTTCTTTTGCATCACTATGGCCTAGTCATTCCAACTGAAAGTAGTTCATTTAGTAGACTACCAAGTATTAGGACACACCCTTTGGCTTTTGGATTAAATTGTACATATATTTTATATTACAGTTTTAACTCTAAATGTGTTAAAGGATTAGTTCACTTTTAGAAAAACTTTTGCTGATAATTTACTCACCCCCATGTCATCCAAGATATGTCCATGTCTTTCTTCAGTAGAAAAGAAATTAAAGGAGAACTCCGGTCAATTTTAACATTGAGCTATTTTTTTTGTAAATTTGAAGTGCTGTCAGTACAGAGAACAACGACAAAAATCGGTATTGCCTACATCGTCTTATTCTCTAAATTTGCACCCTGTTGACTTAATGGGGCAAGTTTTAAACCTGCTTAGCCTCTTAACATCCTTGATGTGTCATTACAAGTGCACAGCCATGTGAGTGATTTTATTCAGAGTGAACACGGTGAATCTGACTGCAGTAGATGTGAAAGATATGAATAAAAGTGATGTTAATTCAGCCAGCTCACATACCTATATTTACTTCCTGTTTTCGGTCGAAGTCCACAGTATTCGATTGTCGAGTTTGCGCGCGCGATCATTGGTAACTAAGCAACAGTGGACTTACTATCCATTTGAGCTGATATTCTCAGAACACCACACAGCACCGTCATCGGCTGACAGTCTGAAGGTGTGTTCGACATCGGCTGCGGCGAGATACAGCTGCAGACCCGCAGCACCACCAGTTTCAGAACCCCAGCGCAGTGTTGCCAACTTAGCAATTTTGTAGCTAGATTTAGCAACTTTTCAGACTACCCTAGCAACTTTTTTTTCAAAAAGCACCTAGCAACAAATTTAGCAATTTATTAAATTTATTTGGCAACTTTTAGCAACTTTTGGAAAGTGAGTTGACTCTAATCCAAACAACACACTGCAAGGGCGTGGTGAGCTGGTACCTGCTTACGTCAGGGCACCACAACTTCCAATAGGAAAATTCAACTGCAGTAGCCACTGTTCAACCTGAAGAGGGCAGCACTCAGACGTTTTTACACCATATATTGTAGAATTAAAACACTTTATATCCAAATGTCAAAAAAATGTATGTAAAAAAAATTACTTGAATAAATGAACAACATTAATAAAGCCCCAGCCTTTCAGATCATTAACATTTAAAAAAAAAGTTGTTTTAGGGTAGTTAGCCTACCCTTAAGAAATGTGAAAACAGGAAGACAAAAGACAACGAGCGCAGGGGCGGGGCTACATAGGTCTATATAGCCAGCAGCAGTAGCACGCATTTCACATTTTTGGCAAAATAATTTAAACACAATAAGTTCAGAGTACAATTGTTTGGTTAGCAATAAGTCACAAATAAAAAGAAGAAAAGAAAAGATACATTTATAATTTCCTACACAGTACACAAGTACTATTAACACTTCAAAAAGGGCTAATGCACGCCAGTGCACTCACTGCAGACGAAATTTACGTAAATGAAGTATTTTTCGTAGTTTTGCGTTGGGATTACGTAATGACGTCATAGCGCAATGACGTCACAACGTCATTTAGCAACTTTTAGCAACAAATCGACCTACCTTTAGCAACTTCCGCTGAAAATTAGTTGGCAACACTGCCCCAGCGCCAGAACCGGAAGTGACAATGTTATTGACAATGAGATAAGCATGGCGGAGAGCACGGTGAGTTGTCTAACGTTTTTGACATCATGTGGTGAAAAATTATCGCATACCGGTTTACATTTTACCGGTTAACATTTTACTAAATAGCTAAACAATTTCTATATTCTTGTATAGTTACAAGCTGTGTCGTCATCAGAGCTCGTGCAGCCCAGAGCAGCCGCTCTTCAGAAGCTGCGCAGGCTGAGTTCTCCGGCTACTCTCGAATCGCTCTCGCGGTACTTTGATTGCATACGTCACAGTCACGTGGCGTCGGCGCTGTATCAAGTCGGACAAAATTTCTAACCGGCATGCATTGATTCAAGTCAGCCGCCGATCAGTCTGCGCAGAGCTGCATGAAGTCGGACAAGCCTTGAGTCTCCACTGTTGCTTAGTTACCAATGATCGCGTGCGCGAACTCGACAGTCGACTACTATGCTCGTTCGTGACATCAGGTAATACGCTTGAAAAGGTCTCAATGCGTTTCAATACGTTGAAAAGGTCACGCTTCTGTCCTGACGAAAATTTTCTTTTAGCCTTTTTAATATTAAAAGACCCAGAATACGCACACGAAATGGGCATTTTAAACGATAAACTGACACAAAGACATTTGAATATGTGTATATGGTCCTCCTTCCTCACATTTGTAAAACACTGACTGGGTACTTCCGCCTACGCGTGACCTTTTCAACGTAATTGCGTATTACGTGACGTCACGAATGCGCATCACAGAACAGAGCAAGGCGAGCATTTGTGCTTATAAAACTTAAACTTTTAAAAAAAAAAATTTTTAAATGACTGATCGTTACGCTAGATAAGACCCTTATTCATCGTATCGTTTAAAGCCCTTTGAAGCTGCACTGAAACTGTCACTTGGACCTTGAACCGTTTGGGGCCCATTGAAGTCCATTATATGGAGAAAAATCCTGGAATGTTTTCATCAAAAACCTTAATTTCTTTTTGACTGAAGAAAGAAAGACATTGAGATCTTGGATGACATGGGGGTGAGTAAATTATCAGCAAAAGTTTTTTAAAAGTGAACTAATCCTTTAATAACACTTATCTCCAATAATACCATTACTATTGTCATTGCTGTTAATCTTTTTTCTATGTAATATTTAAGTTGTTTAGCAGCTAAGAGTTCTGTGTATTTTTTGTGAACACTATTTGCTAATTGCTATAGTTTTTTTTTCAGTAGTGAAGTATTTGGATAGGACAATTGTTCGTTTATGCTCTTTGTTTTGTAATTTGTGACGGCCCCTATCCTAAAGATCATTACATTATAAAGTCTAGCAGTTGCAATAGACATCGAGGCAGATGAAAACACAAAAACAGTGTGTTTTAATTCTACATTTAGGCCTAAACAATAATCGAGCACAGCATGTTTCTTGTCATTATGCTAAATCGTTACCGATCTATTGAAGATTTTCTATAGGCTCAATTTCTGACAAAAGTCAAACGTCAAGCCAACTTTCGTTCGGTTGTGTTCTCTTAATTTATTCATTGTAATTCTTAATTCAGTTTTTCAGTCCTGTTTGTGCAAGTGTTGTATCATGACGTTGCAGACTCTCCTTTGACTGACTGTCCTTATACATCGAGCCAGATATGTAGAGCAGTATGACAGAGTACTGCATATTATCCTATACCATATTTCTGCTATTATATAGGTTAAAATACAAAAAATATTAACAGAATAAACAATAAATAAATATTAAATAAATAAAAAATAGGACATGACATAACCATTAAAAAAAATAGTAGGTATGTTGATTGTGATTCATTGTTTGCCCACTAGAGGACGGTGCATCATAACATTAACTTGTTTTGTTCTGAATTTTAACTGATACTATCAGCAATATTTCTGTACCTGATAATGCTGTATTGATAGTCATCATAGCACACATTATAGGGATGCAAATAATGAATATTTTTATATTGCTGCTTTCGATAGGGTCCTGTCTAAAAACAGAAAGCTTGCCAAATAGACTCATGAGACTCGATAAAGTGAGTAATGTTAAGGATATTTAGGACATTTTATATAATTCACTTTGATCATCATGTGTGAAAACTGCCCTATGTTAGAGCTCTGATCAATGAGAGACATCAATGTCACCATTGTGAAATGCCCCAGGGCCACATGACATGTTGTCATGAGTCAATTTTAGCGTCTGCTTCCATGTTTGTAGTCTTAATTGCTTAATTTAATGTAATAATTCCTGGGGAAAAAAACGAATAATTGTTTGAGGGATGATGTGCTGTGTTTTCAGTGAATTAGGCATGGCTTCACATGACCTGATCTACTGGTGCACATGCCAGAGTAATGTTAAAATAGAAGCAGCTATAAAAATACAAAGAGAATTTAAAGAAATGTTTAGGAATTCTCATATCTTAGGACAGTTGCTAGTAAAAGGTATGGGACTGTGCATGTTCTTTTTTGGTGCAATTAACTGTAGTGCCAACATGATTTTCCTGATTAGTCACATGGCATGGTTAGCTTAAAAAATTCTGAACTGAGCAAAGATGGCAATCAAATTACGCACTTCCAGTGCAAGCTGTACAACTGTTATAGAGATAAATAGGAAGGCTAACGGATAGGTATTACAGACCCTACATTGGTTTTAATCTCTGACTGAATTCCTTAGTCTAGAAGTAATTTGAGAGCATCAAATGTAGGGTGTTTGTAATTGTCTCCTTCGCCTCATCTGCTTCACATTTGCTTTCCACTCATTGATCTTACACAAGGACATGTTTGTTTATTAGGTTATAAGTTATTAACATAGGTTTATTGGCAACGCCCAGAATTTGAATATCTGTGCATTCACTATTTAAATGTCATAAAAGAAAAATCTTGTTTATAACAATAGCTGATAATGCAAATAAATGTTTTGTTTCAGTCACCGCGGTTTGACAAAATGCAGCTCCTATGCACGTCCAAGTACACGTTGAATTACCAAATGGAGTTTTGGTGATATACCAACACAAATGTAATGGATGGCGTTCAGTTGTCTTACTGTAAGCCTGACACATTGTTATATTTAGGCAACACAGGCCTTTTTCACCCGCAGAAATGGCTGCTTGAAGAAGAGTGTCGGATAACCACTCAAACCATCGTAGTCCATCCACAGGAAAAAAATGTCTTGACCTCAGAGCGAGAGAGAAAGACTGAGAGAAGGGAGGAAGAATATATTTTGGCGAAAGCCAAACCGCAGGCACAGCTTCCAGACCTTTACCATTAAACATCGAGCCTGAGGGTGTCACTTAAAGACTTAGACTGATGACTTTGTGTTTTACCATTGAGCTACAAATTCTCTCAACTCTCATTTTGGCCTGTTGTGTTGACAGGAATCGAGAGTGATGAGGTTTTAAAAAAAATGTCTACAGCAAAAATACATCTGGCTCAATTTGCTGAAACAGACCTCAATGATGTTGTCCCTGACAGAATTATCAAATACATTGACTGTACTTTTGAACTGGATTAATATAGACGAAGAGACATCCTGAATTCCCCTCAAGGAATAGATTTTGACCAAAATCAGCTGTCTTTATGCAACTGTAATATTTGTCTATTATTTTACGTTGTGAGATCCAGTTTAATTTAAATATTCAAGCGTCTGTGTCTCCAAGTGTAGACTGCACAGACATGTCTGTGGCCAATGCAGCGACCGAGCACCGTGTCATGTGGACACTCGCTCTAAACCAAACGCTAACAGAGAACGGTCGAGAGCTTCTCTGGGATTGTGAGTAAACCCTTGGAATGCACTGCCTGGTTTTACACAGCTCCTTCGCTGCACATGCCTAGTGCCACGTTTCACAGCGGCAACAGTGAAAGGTCATCCCTTTTTTCCCTTTCACAATTCTTTTTCCTCCTCCTCCTCCTCTTCTCGCTCCATTTCTCTTGCTAGTTTAAACACAGCAACCTCTAAATTATGATGTAGCCGATTTTCTAGAGATGTCAAATGTTCAGATATGATGTTTATTATGCTTGATTTTGAAGCAAGAAATCAACTCAGAAATGAATTCTACAATTTCTACATACAATTGTGTAACTCACAGGAGTGTTACTTCTCCAAGTGACCAGAATATCATTTTAAAAGATTTACTTAAGAAATCTGACACAAGTTAACCCCAACCAAGCTGACTAATCATTGTGAATGCATGTCTAGACCTATGGGACTCTGTACACTGCAGCTGTTTTGTGAGTGATAAGATATCAACGCTGACATAATTTATGACTGTGTAACAGTTACGTTTCTCTCCCTCATTGTTAGGACACATGGAATAACTTAAGCTGAAATGCGTAATCGATGTGATTCATAAGGACTGTCAACGGCTGCGAATCTCCTCAGCAGCCATATTGCTTAGGACGTTGACCTTGTTTAGCCATCATATACACTATTTTTAGGTTTCTGTTGTGTGCGCCAGTATGCAGCAAAAGTAACAAACAGGCTATTTTTCCTGCAAATGGGTGTTTGATCTCTCATCTCAACCACAGTTTCATAAAGGCCATTTAGGTAAACAAGATTAAATCCATTTCTTGGAAATTCATTTTACCAACAGGCTGACTTAAAACTACTTTGTTCAATTTGACCATATCTGAAGCACAAGCTTTCAAAACATTTCACAATAATGTTTAAATTGTGATAAAGTGTTTGTCATATGGTGTGACCATGTGCTAGTTCGTAACGTGGATGCTGTTTGCTAAATGGACTGATCTGTGCTTTATAGAGCCACTTCCTTTTGAGACGGAGTCCCGGTTTTAATGAGCATTTAAGTTCCATTAGCCTCCCACTAATTTTACTGCCAAATTTAGTGTGATGTCTTTAATCACTGTCTGGTGTGTTAGAAAATGTGTCTTGATAATAACAAGTATTGGACACATAAACCAGTATTACATTTATTAGCTTATATGTGAAAAAAGTTTAATAAGACTTGTAAAGAGGATATCTAATCACAATTGTGATTGTGACAAGACATAATGCTGAATGAAAGTGCACACAAATGTTATAAGCTATTGTTTCCCACAGTGCTTCATTACTCACCACTTAGTGTCATCATGGGAACTAGCAGTATGTACAATAATTAATCTGGTATTTTCAGAGAGCATTTGGCTTCACCAGACAGGCTAAATGTTATGGACATTTCAGCACTTAATATACAAAGCTTTTAGATGTCACTTGAGAATAAAGTGAGATGACATCACACACTTTCTCATGCCAGACTTTCTCTGCTAATTCTCTGGGCATGATTTTGATAAATAAGAATTGTAAGTAGAATCCAAGAAATGCAGCTTAATTCTGTTTGCACAAATTACATCAGCGATATTTTAGTTTAAAATGAATGTTTACAGCTTTTGCATCAGCAGTGATGTCTTGAAGAAAAATGACTTACAAGAACATCAGATATTCTTATTTCTGCAATTTATACTTTTACTGGCACTCTGGTTTTGTATTTTTTTTAGAATACCATTTATTAAAACAAAGTTCTGTTCAGAAAATATGTATTTTAATTGACAAGTATGCTTCCCAGGTCATTTTGTATTGGTTGTGAACTCTGCTCTGCATGATTCACTGAGTCTGATACTGTACATACCACTAATTCTCAAGTGAGTTTGAGAATGTTTAGTGAATCGATTTTTACCAAATTATTAAAAAGAACCAGTTCCTAAGCGTAATTTTCAACAAATTCTGTACTATAGAACTGCACTCTTAGAAGGAATGTGTAGAAAAATTACACAAAATATGTGTAACACTCTAATTTACACAACAATATTAACTAAAAGTGTGTTGGAAAAAATAACCAGTGTTACACATATCAATGTGTAGTTTAAAATTAACACAACTTGGAATTTTTCTCAAAGCATTGAACACAATATGAGTAGACTGATGAGCTTACACACTTAATGTGTTATTTTTATAATGCGACCGTTATTTAAATTAGCAAGTTGTTGAACTGAACCAATGGTAGGCTATATAGTGGCTTGGAGTGAAGTGAATCAGTCAGTTCAGTAGATAATAGTCTGTTAACGCAACTATTTTGTTTTTATTTCCGTAGTGTTGAATATAAAACATTTATAACATATCACTTCGTTATCGACTTAAAACGTTACCCCTCGCGTCAAAACTGTTCGTTACCATGAGGAGGAGATGATTTGCGCCGAACACGCTGGTGATGCTAGCAAGATTCTTGAGGTAAGCTGTACTTGAATTTATATTTTTACTTACGGAATGTTTATTTAAAAAAAATAAAAAAATAAAAAAATGCTGCTACTGTTATTTAAATACAGATTTTAAAGCTAGGTTACGGTGATCTTTTGCGGGCAAAAAAACGTCCATTGTCAAGTGTACGTTAACGTTAGCTGAAGCCAGTGGTGTAGTCTACGTGATACGCAGGTACGCCGTATACCCATTGGAAAGGTCAAAGATCTCCGTATACCCACTTTAAAAAGCGTGAGGATTCGTAACAACATCGTTTTGTGAAAGAATTTTCATATTCACCCCGCAGTGACGTCTGTGTTTGCGCAGCGACATCGAATCGCGGAATCCAGCAACAAATGTAACTTAGCTGTAAAGCGGAACGTCACGCAATTTGGCCATTTTTGAATGAATAAATCAAAAGTAATGATACAATGAATCAAATCTCGATATGTACTAAGTGTCTATAAATATTAAAGCTCAAAAAGACTGCTATTGAAATAAACTCTGAATGTTCTGCGTGTTTCTGTGAATGAGCGCTCAATGTGTGCTCTACTAGCTACACACTGACGCGCGCGTGACACTCGTGTTTTCAGCGTCTATGAGGAGGACATGCACACATTTGAACTTCATTGCAGTCTTGCAGAGCTTTTATGCATACCTGTCAAGTTTTGGATTTGAAAATAAGGGAAATATTCCGGCGCCCACCGCGAGCAGTCCCACCACCCCATTAATTTTACCACATGTAAAGGGTCACACAATCAAAAAATTAACATTAATGTTCTTAATTAAATTGATGTAAACTTTTCAGCCAAAGCAAAGGAAGAGTTCACAGATAAATGAAAATGTTCCCATATCCCTTACATTTTAAGACAGTGTTATAGCCTAAATGAAAACACAAAAGGGTATAGGGTGAATTGCCCTAATGTGGGACACTGCCTAATATGGGACACCTAAGGTCTAGTGTTTGTAGGTCCCACATAAATACATGAATGACAGTGAAACTATGGGTTAGACAAAGCTGTGGTGTCATGTGATCAAAATCACATGACCTATCAAATGTCCAACCATATTTGAGGGTGGAGCAATCATCAAACAGGAGGCACCTTGTGTGAAGACCATCCGAAGGTTAATGACATAGAATTTGAACAAATTTGATATTAAGGAGTTAAATACATTTTAAACAAGGCAATCCTGCTACTTTTTAGCCTAATATGCTTATGAAATGTTTGTCCATCAAAAAATAGTGTAACTTTGTGTGCATAAACTATATATTTAATATTTTTCTCAAATTTCCTAGTGTCCCACATTAGGAAATGTGGTTTCCAAATCCGGGACAGCATGATCAGCCTAATGTGGGACAGTACTTCAATGAGTAAAAAATGTGTGTTGGGGCATGTTTGTGGGACAAACATGGTTATTTACATGGTTTTAGTCTTGTAATGCAATATTAGAATACTGTTAATGCAGATTTTTACAGTCATGTGCATTTTTTTATTCTTGGAGGGCGGTTTGAAGGCTCTTTGTGTGTGTGTGTGTGTGTGTGTGTGTGTGTGTGTGTGTGTGTGTGTGTGTGTGTGTGTGTCTCTCATTGTGTGTGTGTGTGTGTGTGTGTGTGTGTGTCTCTCTCTCTCTCTCTCTCATTGTGTGTGTGTGTGTGAGAGAGAGGTAGGTAGTTGACTTAAAATGAAAAAACGCAGTAGAAAACCAGAAAAAGTCATTCCACTTTTTGGTATGCATTTGATTAATTCAATGAAATGTATTTCAGATCACAATGGCAAAGGTGAGAGAGACATTGACAGATTGTCAGACACAGAAAGAGAGGTAGAAACAGGGAAATGAAAAGTTGTTGTTAAGTAAACTGAACTAATATTGTATTATCGGTCTGATGTTCAGTTATCCATCTTTCATCCATTCATAACCAAGAAAATGACTAACTAAGATTTAAGAGAGAATCTAAAATAAAATAAGATTGTACTATTCTACATGTATCAGTGTGATTTTTGGTCTTTTATCATAGATTTT
Source organism: Semotilus atromaculatus (assembly GCA_031834385.1). Lineage (NCBI taxonomy): Eukaryota > Metazoa > Chordata > Actinopteri > Cypriniformes > Leuciscidae > Semotilus > Semotilus atromaculatus. The sequence continues at coordinate 6,304,873 of JAULUF010000019.1, read as the reverse complement.
TCAGTGTCCCATATTGGGCACTCAACTGTCCTACATTAGGAAAGCTGCAGATTGTCTCAGACGACTTGCAATAAGAGCACTAATATGTCTATAATTTCTCTTATGAATGGGTTATCTGAATTTTCTCTTTTGATTTGATTAGGAAACATACTGGGGTTTTTAAAATGGTATTGGGTGTGGATTTAATGTTTTGGTTAGACATTGCAATATGTCACAGAAGTCTGAAATGCAAAAAATGGCCCACATTAGGGCAATTCACCCTATATGAAGAGCATTTATTTAAAGTCTTATTTGCATATTTTCTGTTCAGTTAACATTGCTTGTCTTTATTTACATTTTCTTTTCGTTCCACACATTCTTTTCATTTCATATTGCTTTTCTTTTTGCAGTTTTTCTTTTCATTTCACATAACTTTTCTTTACTCTTTTAGTGAGTTATTGTACAAATTTATTGCAGACTTTGCATTATTTAAGACTGTTTTGGAAGGTATGTATGTGTGGGCTGGGCCAGAGTGGTTAATTTTACATGAGAGTAGAGCGCAAACAGTTCTGTTGTCTAACGTCATCCTATTCTCTGTATCAATCTGTCGTACCATGCTAAACACCCTTTCTGATGTTTTTGTGCCTCTAGCCCGCGCTTGTGGTTGGGGGATTTCTCGTGCTGACATACATCATTCCTTCCCCCGTGTCAGTGAGATGCTAAAGGCGCAGTTACAAAACTTAAAAAACGCGTGACTGTCCCCCACCCTGCTCCTCTTCAGAAAAGTAAATTCGCCGCCATTGATCGCGGTATTTACATGAGGGTTTTGTTTTTTGGCAGGAGTGCCTTCCTATTCCTATCTATCGTAGCGTCCATCATCCGTCTGTTTTTTTCCCCAGCGTTGTCTCGGTTGTCTCTCATCATCTGACCTCACACGCTAACCTCGCGACAACTGCCACCTACAGTCTGTAGTAGGCTACTGCAGGTGGCAGTTATCGCGAGGCTAGTGACAGAGCTCAGATTGGGAATGTTTTTAGGTGTGTTCGACATCGGCTGCGGCTGGATGTAAGCGATCGGCGAGAGTAGCCGCGTGCAGCCGGGGAGGAGCTGCAAACGGAGACGTGAAGTCGGACACTTCTGGTTCCCGTAGTGACCGCTTACGTGGTGTTTGCATACTTTATCACAGCTGAAGTGAAATAAATGCAATATTTGCTAAATACACAGATGTTTAGAGGCATTTTCATTCAATACTTTATGTACTGCTTCATACAGCGTCTGTTTGAACAAGAATAAAGTTCACCATAAGCCTACAGCTAGCCTACTATCAATGAAGTGGAATCCACGTTTTTTAATCAGTTTTATTTGGATAAACATGGCACAATATAACATTGCGACTACATGAAAAGAGTGCTTACTGTTATAAAAAATGATTTGTGAGCTGTAGAGGAACTAAAGGTGGTCGAATAAACACGAAACACACGTGATCGTTGTCATGCGGTGAATCCGGCCAATCGTGGAACTGCCGTGTCGTCATCAGAGCTCGTGCAGCCCAGAGCAGCCGCTCTTCAGAAGCTGCGCTGGCTGAGTTCTCCGGCTACTCTCGAATCGCTCTCGCGGTACTTTGATGGCATATGTCACATTCACGTGGTGTCGGCGCAGTTTCAAGTCGGACAAAATTTCTAACCGGCATGCACTGCTTCAAGTCAGCCGCCGATCGTTCTGCGCAGAGCTGCATGAAGTCGAACAAGCCTTTTTTTACTCCGCCCGGGGTATTATAATTTTTTTAATAACTCAGGTTAAAATACGGGAGATTTACGGGAAAATACTAATACGGGAGGACGGCGGGAAAGAAGGGTAAAATACGTGACTTTCCCGGCCAAAACGGGATACTTGACAGGTATGCTTTTATGAGTCACTTCACAAGAATTTTACCATTTCATTTGATAAAACTATCGTCATTCATTCGTATCATATACACACAAACTTTAAAGTCTTCATGACAGCTTGTCAAAATCAAAGTTTTGTATAACTTGAAGAAAATATAACAGAAATATATTACTATTGCACAGTAGAGTATACTTCAAGTAGGCCTAATAATAATAATAATAATAATAGTTTATTAAAACACACAGAAGCTCAAATGTCTTTAATTTACAACCCACCAAAATAAAAGTTTGTAGAGATAAATAAAGTAACTCGAGGGAATTATGAAAGAAATTGCATAGTAAGATGTACTTTTTAAAATAATAATAATCAAATCTGTTAAAACATAATTTTAAAGGAATATCACACAAGTTTTTAAAAAGTAAATTTTTATTTGTGCTTATGTTTAAGTGTTTTAATTGTCAGCTGATAAAACCTGACTACACCACTGGTCATGACCCCTTTAATGTTACATGTTTACACATGTTTTACACATGTTTTACATATCTTTATGCTAACCTTTCTGACACATTTAGTGTGTTAATCTCATTAACACAATGAATGAGTTAAAATGAACACAAAACTAGTGGTCCTGGAGCTCACCCATGGATGTGTTAAAATTTAACACAGGTTGTGTTATTTTTAACATTCCTTCTAAGAGTGTGCCCTAAACTCTACATATTTTTCGCTGTCAAAAGCAGCTAGCAATAGAGCACATCAATGACCTCCAATGTTTGTGGTGGTTTAAAGGTGGGGTATGGGATTTGCAAAACGGCCGGCAGATTTTGAAAATACACAACTCAAATGGTCCTACCTTCTTTCCTCCAACGCTGACCCTGATTCGCGTGAGAGGGATGGGGGGAGGGGGGTATGGTACAACCGTTTGATTGACAGACTTACTGTCCATTGATTCTAGGTGGTCTTGAAAATGATTGGCTGGAGTTTTTTCGAGTCCTGCCCATTCCACAGATGATTAAATTGCTTGATTTTCATTTCAGTGCTTCTAACTCAGTGGCTGTAAGTGGGTTATGAATAGGATTTCAAGTGATTTTGAAAAAATAGACAAAAAAGAGAATCATATACCCCACCTTTAAGTTCCAGAAGTATTATTTGCAATAAATTGTTTCTATAGGCATTTAAACAGATTTTTTTTTATTACATTTGAAAAGCCTTAAAGGAGCTGTATGTAAGAAATTTATTTCAATTAATCATACATTTTCCCTGATATGTCACTAGACATTAAGAAATCATGTTCATTTCAAATACTTATATCACTGACAACAGTAGTCCGGCCAGGATATTGTCATTTAAAAAGTGAAGTTGCAGCCCTCAACTGATGTTGATGTTGTCTTTTTGTGTTTTGGTCTGATGCTCCACCCTCCACCGCTCTACCAATCACGAAGTCAGTAGTGTTGTGGCATTCGGGTTGCCATGCAGCTCTCCTCTAGTTACCACAGCTGCAGCTATAAACGTGTCGGAATCGGATCCTGCAGCATCTGGCAACCTCGAGTCAAGGGGGAAGGGGGAGGGAATACACCGCTCTACAGTAATTTGAAAGTGGTTGCAGTACCAGTTTTTGCCACAATCTTACATACAGCTCCTTTAAACCTAGCTAATTTCCTCTAAGGCCCTGTTTACACCTGGCATTAAGATGAGTTTTGGTCGATCGGATCACAAGTGAATGACGCTAAATACAGGTGTAAACGGGAACTGAAACATTTTGAGCTTGTCCACTTTCAACCACTTCCAGAGGCAGTCAAAAAAAAAAAAAAACGATTTTACCATAGATTTGAAAAAACAAACAAACAAACATACATTTACCCGCCCGTAGACTCTCCTGTTGAGGAAATCAGGACAGAAGTGGTTGAAAGTTGACAAAAGAGATGGATTAAAACACCAGGGCCTGGTTTCACAGACAAGGCTTAGATAAAGCCAGGATTAGGCCTTAGTTCAATTAGGACATTTAAGTAGCTAGAAAAAAAACATTACATGCATGCATCTTGAGTCCACAATAAGTTTATTTTGAAATGTTTTGCTAGAAATCAATTTCTCCATCGGTTGTGATCAAGACTATTCCCTCTTTGGACTTTATTCTGAAGTTTCTGCACTTACAGTTTCACTCTTATCAGTCTCTCCTTTATTGGTAATCCTTCTTTAATCTAGTATATTATCTAGAGAACAGGATCCCACACTGATCCCCTATCTATCCTCCCTTTTTTGTGAGACAACAATTCTGATGTTGTCACACCAATCATTGAGGAATGTTGTCTAGATCCTGCAGATTTAAATAATTACACATGATGTATCTTAAATCTACCTTTTAAAGAAAATGTTTTGAAGAGAATTTTACTCCTGTCAGCTCCATTTGCACCAAATTTCAAATAATCTGTATAAGCCTTTTCAGTCTGGATTTCATCCTTGACATAGCACTAAGAGACAGCTCTCCAGAGTCTACAGGTTGTGAATGACCTACTCCCTTCTGTTGTCTCAATCTTCTCAATTTGAACCTTTAACCATGAAATTTGATACTCTCTGAAATAATATAGCCTACTTAAATTGACATCGCTGACACAAGTCGCTTCTGGTTCACTTCTTACGTTGATGAAAGTAGTAGCTGTTTGTTTTTTCATTAACACAATCTCTTTCTCTCTTCTTCACAAGAAGTGTACCCCAGGGATCAGTTCTTGGTCCTCTTCTTTTTGTAAACTGGTATAAATACAGTATTGTTTGCAATAACATGTATTTTGTCACAATACATGGCTACTTGTGGATGTTTGTTAATGGAAAAATCAGTTAGTGTTACAGAGAACTGAATATTTAACCCCTTGGTTTTGCCCCACAATACTTTGCTGATCTGCTGCACTAATGTACCATGTGTATCAGCTACATTGTTAATATTTTAATACACATAGCGCATACATTAGACTGTCAGGTTAATCCATTTACAACTGGATAATAGACAAGGTTTCACAATTGTGTTTTTTTCTGCAGTTGTTGGGCTTCATCATTCATCTGAGTAACTGTATCAGTTTTGGTGGCTTCCTTACTTTATGATGAATTAAATACAGGAGCCACTTCAGTCGGTGTAGTTTTTAATCACTTCAACTTCAGAGTGTCCGGTTTTCCCCACAAGCCTTCCTTGGTAATGATTCACCCACCACTCATGTGATACTCCTACCCATCCTCTATTGCCTCACTGACCCTCTCTTTTTCCCATAAACCTCTTGACTGTGTGTATGTAACTGAACCCCAGTGGAAGTGTCATGGACCAGCTCCAAAAACTTAAATCTTCCCTCCCTCTCTCCTCTGTCGTCCTCTCATTTTCGTTTTTGGCTGTTCTCTCCCACGTGCTATCCCAACGTCCACCAGAAGGCCTCCCTCCCCCACCAGCATCACCCGTTCTGCTTTTCCATTTCCTTCTTTGGTGAAAATGCTGAAAAAGAGAAGGGGAGGAAGACCTTCACCAGTGTTGAGAGAGAGAGTGGATTTGGCCACGTGTTTGTTTTAAGTTCTTATGCCTCATCAAGGCGAAGAAATAGCACACTCAGCACGTTTGCACATAAACACACCCAGAGTCACAAGGTAAACCCGAATGAGATTGAAAACTGTATTGGATAGTAGGCTCTTGGGTATGTAATTGAATGTCTTTGGCCTAAATTTAGTCCATTTGTACCAAAAATTACTGTTTTTGGTGCTTTTGCATAATCTAGTCTGAAAAAAAAAAAGACGTTAGAATTTGTTTAATTTATAAAATATTTAATAACAATCAATAACAATTGTTTTAAAATAAAAAAAAAAGAAGTTTTTTTTACCACACCCCAAACTTACAAAGCTTGTATCACTTGAATCATTTTCATTAAATGCACATTAGCCAACTCTTTCTCTCCTGCATTTAAGCTCAAAGTGAATACATATACATTTAGAAATATCCAGAGAGTGAAACTAGTAAAATTGGCATTAAAAATAATAATACTTACTGACTCAATTTGACAACATGCATACTATAATTTGTGACATACTGACACAAATATTGTTTAATTGCATTCACTCTTAACACAGAGACATGTTTATAAAGATTTAAGAAAATTCTGACTGTAGAGGTCATAATGTAGACAAATTAATTATCAAACAATTAAAAAACAGAAAGTGAACAGGAAATAGTATGTAGTTTGTGTATATACAGTGTAACGTGCTGTATCTTAGTTTCTGTGCTTCTATAGATAATTCAAGCTATAGTAGTGCAAATGCAAGTCTGTCTTCCACCTGTATACAAAATGCATTTCAAACTTCATTTTTCCACTCATCTATGGACCGCAGAAACATTTGAGCTGTTATTTGTTTATGACATTTCTATGCATTTTTGAAGACTCTCCACTGTTTTGAATGCTTGTGCAATGCATCAAGAGGACAAATTCTGTTTAGAAACAAAAGGTTTTAGTGAAGTTTTAGAAAAAGTGCTCACTAACTACAGCATTCAACAGTCACATACATATTTATGTGTCATACATGGTGTGTAAAAGCTAGATGTTTAGCTTTGGGTGGTTGCTTCTCAAAGTGTAACTTTTATTGTACCCAAAACGCAAAATAAGTTGTGCATTTATTCCTGCTCTTTCACTTTACTTGGCACAGACTGTTTGGAACAATTCTAAATGGCCGTTCAGTCACTTTAACAGAACACCAAACCTTTAACCTTTGGGTGTTTATGAAGGAATCTGTTTGAGCGCTTTCACAAGCTGCAAACACAAGGCTACATCCACCCATTAATGACCATTATACCAGCCTCATGACAGCTCTGGTTGGCCAGGAAAAATAAAGATGGGAATAACTAGTAGGTACATCAGATATTTTTATGCTTGCATAAACCTACACATTAAAGTGTTGATTCTGGAATGTGCAACGGATAGACTATAGTAGGGACTCAACGTTGCATGGCTTTCAAGTCTCAACAGCAATCTTTGGTGCATCTTTTAAAAGTCTTGTTCATCCGGTATTTTTTCCGGTGGCAGTATTTTGGTGAAGCTGAGACCATTGTGTGAGGGGGGAGTTTGCTGTTATCTCAAACAGCAGTATCAGCATGGGCGTCAATTGAGACGGGAAGTTCTCAGGTGAGGGCACAGCAGTGTAAAATAAAGACAAATGTATGTATATGGGAAGGTAAGGTGTGTGGATGGGGGTTGCGTTCTATAGGTTGCTGTTGCAGCTGCGACAGAGGATCTCGTCTTGCTCGGGAAAGAAGCCGGCACCCACCAGGGACACGGAGCATCGAGAGCAGGTGAAGCAGGGCTGGTGCCATTGCCGTTCCTCAAACGAGATGTACTTTCCTCCACCAAAACCTAAAAGGAAATAAAAATTACATAAGATATTTGTATTATTATTTATTAAACGATGACGCAATAATTTCACACTTTCTAAATGAACACTTCTGTAATCCCCGACCCCTAAAGCTCCCAATCGGTTTTTAAACCAAAGTGACATCCATCTTTTACCTGTAATGGGTTTGCTGCAGGCTTCACACTTCTTAGCGTACAGGTTTCCAAAACATTTGAGGCAGTATGGGCTATCCTCACGGGAGGTGAAGTGCTGGCCAGCTAGTTGGACTTTACAGCTTGTGCACACAAAGCACTCCTTATGCCACGGCTCATCTCTATAGGTCACGCCACCTTTAGCCAAAGCCTGAGTTCAACAGAGACATAAACACCAAATAATAGTTACAACTTCTTTGAAACCATTTGTTAGACATAAAACATCTTGTCAGTCTTGTGAGTGTTCATTTATATAATATGTAACAATTGTATGTAAGGGATGGTTCACTAGTTGAGAAGTTTACTAGTTGTCCAAAAATTGAGTAGTTTTATCTAGATCTGAAGCAAGATTAAAGCACCACCATTACAGCCTTACATGTTCAGAATAATTTTTGAGAGTTCGTTAAGTTAGTCAATTTTTTCTTCCACAAAAAGACTCCCACATAGCCTACAGTTTTATTCCTTTGCATACAATCTGGCTGTTATTAACTTATCAAATCAGGGTGAGGTGAACTCAAAACCAGCCTAATTATACAGATTTTTGAAAATACATAGGTTTGCACATCCCTGCAGATAATAATTTTATCTATCAGCTAAATTAATAAATATGTTTTTTTGTTGTTGTTTTTTTAAAATATAGAGCCAAGACTTCAAACAGATGGTTGCTTGTCAAGACCGGATGTGAAATTGACAGCCAGAGTTAATCAGTGACTAGTGTTCTGATATGCAACAGGAAGGAGAAATGAGGTCAGAATTCTGACTTTTTTGTGGAGGAATGTGTGTGGACTGATGAGGAACACATGGTTATGTATTTCAGGCAGAGAGGCTAGTGAAATCCCACCACTGACCTGTTTACATCGAGTACAGCGTGGTGCGAACTTATTCTCATAGCAGGGTACGCAATAGTGGTCATCTTTATCTGGGATAAAGGACTGGGAGCCTATTGGCTGTTGACAGCTGTTGCAAATGAAGCAGCTCTCATGCCATGTGGAGCCGGCATACTCAAGCTTCCTGGTTCCTGTGAGAGAAAAGAGAAAAAGAAAGGAATCCTTTTAAACACACAATTTCCAGCTCAAACCACGGTGCTACAAGATCTATAACTTTTGCTGGAAAAGTAACTTTAAACATATAATAACTAGGGCTGTGAATAAATTAATACAATTATATGCCAATTTAATTTATTTGAAATAAGTTTCATAAATATATCAGACTTGTGAATTCAGTATTAACTGGAGACTCGCTCTGACCGGATCATTTGAATCAGTGAGTTGTTGACTCAAGAACAGATGCTCGGATCAGTCCAGTTTACAAATGAATCATTCAGTGAGATCTGCCGATTTAAAAAGTTGATTGAAAAGAAATGTCTCGCTCACGAATCGGACACCGTCTCTGAGGGGGTGCCGTTTTTTAACATTTCAAAATAACAAGGAACAACATGTTTTTATGAAATGTAGTGGAATAAAAAGTACAATATTATGCAAGTTTCCCAAAATAGAAATACTCTGATAGAGTACAGATACTTGAAAAATTTACTTAAATACAGTAACAAAGTAAAAATGTTTTGTTACTGTCCAACACTGCAAGTAAGACAAAGACCATGAAGCACTTTTGTTTATTTGTGTCCACTGGTTACTAAGTAACATGGTCAGTTACACCATGTTTTGTCTTAAGTCAGGGGAAATGTCTGTGTTCTGATACATGTCAGATATCCCAGTAAAGCCAGGACACACTTAACGACTGTAAGGCCGATTATGAATGTAATTTAATACTTACGACTGATCATGCCCAAAAGCACAGAGTCGCATTCAGTCGGTGTTTAAAATCTGCTGCAGTCGTTGTAAACAGTCAGTAAGTGTGTTCAGTTCAGTCTTAGAATGTTTCAGCTAGTCTTTAAGTGTGTCCCGGGCATTAAGCAATGGTGCCATTTTGGTGGAAAAGTACTTCTCATTCTATTAAAAAACCTTTCCATTTCTAGGACCACCGAAGGAGCTTAACAGAAGTGGAGGCCCATCATAATCACCTATTTTTTGCAGCATCCCATTGTGGGAGCATGCCACTAACAGCCATTTCACCCAATTTGAAAGACAACTGTATGTTTCCTAAGAGATCTCAACTGAGACTACTTATCGCTGGGATTTCCCTACAAAAGACGAATTTGAGCTTTCTAAGTGACAAAATGATGATCTGACAGTCGAGGCTCATCAACTGATTAGAAGGTTAAAGGTTGACGCTCATAATCCACTAAGCGTTTCACACGTTAACCAGATCAAAAGCCCAGCTGACAATCTACTCAAGAGGCCCCACTGTCAAAATCACCAAAGCTTTACACAGAGAGCAAAAGATAAAGGTCGTAAAACCCTGGATAATGAAAGACATTTAGAAGAAATATCAAGTTACATCAAGGCTGTCTCGCTCAAGTTCAAAACTCACATCAAACTATGTCACCACATTCATCAAAGCAAAGTATAATCTGTGAAACAGAGCCCTCCATCCTTTACTTTTTCCCTTGTCATCTGTACATCACACACCACTAACAATGTGTTCCTCTTCCTATAATGTAGCCCTCAGATTACATGCATGAATCTGGATTCAAAATTGTGGCGAAATATTTTTTATCTTCTTGTTTTTGGTTTGGCAACTTTTTGAGGTTTGGATTCACTGGATTTACCTAAAAAATAACAGCCACAGGTTTTAATGTCAATAGCAACTTGATTTACATTTCAAGGAGGAAATAGAGTAGTGCAGGGATGATGTCAGAACCCGGAAGACTAATTTACCAGTGGTTCCTTCGAGATTTTCTTATGGGATTTTTCTATTTATGAGTAAAATAAAGCATGTGGTAAACATAACTTTATGATACGTATGATGACATTTTGTTCTACAACCTAAATTACACAGCCATACTGAAAACTTGAATTTTAAACCAGCTATGTTTATTTTAAAAATACATGTTTCTATTAAGTAACTAGATAAGGTTAGATAGTTAAGTATTGTCAAGTTATGTTTACCACAGGCTTTATTTCACTCATAAGTTGAAAACCCCCATTATAAAACCCCATAGGAAAATCTCGAAGGAACCAGTGGCGAATAAGTCTTCCGGGATTCGGATGTCATCCCTGCACAACTCTAGCAGTGTTTGCAAGGCAGCAAAATATGTGTTAAAATTACAAATTTTGTTTAAATTACACACCACATCAGATCCGCTTTCCCATTGTCATGATAGTCAGCACACGTCTTTTAGTCTAAAGGCGACTTTACAGTATAAGGTTAAATAGGTGCAAGAAAGAAAAAAAGAACAACTGCAATTCAATATGCAAATAATTGTCAGGAAGAAGTTCACTCACAATTCAGTATTCAAATAATATGACGACATCACCTTTGGTTATATTTTCAGTGCTGAACATTCTAACATTCAAACATTAGAAGTCAATTGGAAATTTTCAAAGTATAAAATTACAAAAAGCAAGAACACTAACACACATAAGACTAAAATTACCTACAAACCAAAGTTTGAACACATTACACAACTGTTCAAATATATTACGATATTTTCTATAGTAATATATTTTAAAATGCGATTTATTTCTGTGATGGCAAAGCTTAATTTTTAGCTATTACTCCAGTCTTCAGTGTCACATTTACACAATTACAACATGCTGATTTTGTGCTCAAAAATAATTTATTATTATTATCAAAAAAATAAAACAATTGTGTTTCTTATTATTATCAATGCTTAAAACAATTGTGCTTGCTTAATAGTTTCGTAGAAACTGATAAATTTATTTTAGGATTTTTTGATGAATAGAATATTGAATAAAAATCTGTCAATTTTTATTAATTTACCATGTCATTGGTTAATGAAAGTATTGATTTCTTAAAATAAAATACATATCTTATTGACCCCAAACCTTGAACAGTAGTGTAAGTGGTTCAGGCTGAATTAGTTGCAGAAGTTTCACACTTGGGCCTTGCAGGCATTATGAAAATACGTAAAGGTCTTTAATAGGCCTCACCTTGCAAGCCTTGTAAAAGAACATACGTAACCTCCTGGAATTGTTTCCTACTTTTCAGATGGATGCAGCCTTGCTGAAATATTTTACTGGCTTATCTCCTCCTATCTTCAGAGGCTTGGACGGCAGGCATGCGCAATGATTTGGCTGAGAGACAGCAAGCCAGGCAGACAATATTTTGTCACATCTAACCTGGTCCTCAACGCTCTCTCACTTCACTCTACTTTAGTCATGCAGCTAGTACTTTGGATTTGCTTCGGCAGAACTTCGCAACCTTCCCCCTTCTCTGTTTTGGCTCCTTAATGTTTGTGAATCTAATGTTACCTGCATACCTGTGGTCATGGCATGCTGTCTGTTTCAAAAGTGTGAAGACTTGCACTGTTACACAACAGGATTGAGAACAAACTAAAGGAGAGGTGAAAAAGGAACTGGACTTCAGACCAGTCTGAACAGGATATATCAGATTATGATCAGTGGGGTCTGTGGTGTGCTGATGTCATTTGTACCAGGCATGACGGTTTTATCGCAGGCCACACATTTGGAGGAGAACTCGTTGCAGTAGCAGTCGTTGCACAGAAGAGCATCGTCCTGGCTGGTGAAGGGCTCGTCGGCCAACGAACGGTCGCAGCGGAAACAGCGGAAGCAGTGTTCGTGGTAGTGACGGTCCTCGTAAAACAGCTCCTGAATCACACAACACAGGCATGTTACCGAACATATTAAGAGATAGTTCACACAAATATCATGTCATATGATGTTCTTTCTTCCTTGGAACACAAAAAGTGAAATGTTGAAGAACAAACATTTGTGATCCATATAAGAAGTCATACGGGTTTGTAATGTATTTTTAAATATTCAGTCGGTATTAAATATTAAACAATAATATTTAATCAAGCCATCCTAGGTGTATATGACTTTCTTCTTTCAGACGAATACAATCGGAGTTATATTAAAAAAATATTTGCAACCAACTGGCAGTTGGCAGTGAATTGCAACCAAAGTTTGAAGCTTAAAAAAGTGAATCCATCCATCATAAACGAACTTCACGCGGCTCCGGGGGATTAATAAAGGCCTTCTGAAGCAAAGCGATGAGTTTGTGTAAGAAAAATATTAACATTTAACATGTTACAAAGTAATATAACTAGCTTAGGGCCGAACATACACAGTCTGCTTGTGCCTAAAGCACAACTTGCGCAACTTATTACGTCAGAAGTAGCGTAAGGTGTAGCGTAAATATTAGCAGTACGTCGCATTACTTATATATTTTTTAATATAACTCTGATTGTAATTGTCTGAAAGAAGAAAGTCATAAACACCTAAGATGGACACCCTTAAGGACACCTTAAAGATAAACTCTCTCTTTAAAACAACATGTTTTCACTAGCTTTCTTGTAGCTCAAACAGTAGTGCATGGTACTAACAACGCTAAGATCATGGGTTTGATTCCCAGCAATAAAGATGTAAATGTGTACCTGTGCAAATGCAATGCAAGCCGCTTTGGATAAAAGCATCTTCCAAATGCATAAATGTTATGTACTGTAAATGTACAAATGTGAGCTAGCAGCAGAGTGTGCACTGGTGTCTCCATATTAGAATATTAAAAATGTGGCGTTATTGTAAAAGACAAGTAGACAAACCTAAAGATTAGCCTTGTTTATAGGAAAAAAAGTAAAAAGAGGCCACAAATTAAACAGCTTTTCCACAATCCCAAGTACATTTCTGATTAAGATCTCAAGTAATGGCAATGACACAGCATATCAAACTCTAGCACATGTGCATCTAGTTATTTGTGTGAGTGTGTGGAGTACATGGCGTCTGTAAAATATGTAAACACATAGTAATAAGACAGGGAGGGTGAAATTTATGACCTGTGCTGCAAATGGCCAAGACAAACAGCGACTTTATTTAGCATCTGCTGTCCCTCATTGTCATCAGAAACTTTGTCTGTTTTTGCACAGATTCCTGATTTCCTGTGGGGAGTTTACTACAGTGCTATATTAACTGCATTGTTTGGTTTTTATTTAATTTAGAAGGGATTAGTTACCCTCAAAACGGGTAGGATTAAAGTCTCAATTGGTTGCTAATGTTTTGCCAGAGGTTTTCAACATTGTTGCCCTGACTGAAGTTGAATGACATTTCTAATTGGACAATAAATGCCTTTCTCAAAAGAACTGCTAAACGACAGACAGTTTCAGGCTAAAACCACATAAAAAAAGTCTAACCCCCCCACACCCCACACAATGGAATTGCTCCTGTAAAAGCAACATTTTTCTGTACAAAGTGAACCAGACACTACTTTTATCCCTTCAGAGGGGAATCAATCAAAATGTTTCATTTTGGTGGTCTAAAGCTGTGGTCACATTTACTTGACACATTTGTTCGGCGACATTTTGCAGGCGAAATCCAGTCATTCCAATAGGAAGAATCACGCAATCCTGAATTTTGTATGAGGGCCAAAGATTTACCCACGCAGGGTTCAGGTTGGTCACTCACATTCTTAACGTTGTGTGAGCTGTGCTTCATACATTGCTAAACTACTGACCATGAACAGTGGACCTTTTTGTCTGCAAATTCTGTCAAAAATAATTGAATAAAATTCAGCACACAAATTTGAGATTCAAAGTCGGTAAACTCATTAAATTACCGTATTTTCCGGACTATAAGTCGCACTTTTTTTCATAGTTTTGCTGGCCCTGCGACTTATAGTCAGGTGCGACTTATATATCAAAATTAATTCATACTGACTGAGATGAACCAAGAGAAAACATTACCGTCTACTAATGCTGGGACGGTATGGATTTTTTCTTACTGTGGTTGAAAAGCAAGAAATTCCCTCGTTTTATTCTCCCGCAGCCGCACACACATAGTGAATCCGCCCGCGCTCACACTCGGCCATCACATCTAGTCCCGCGCCGCACGTCTCTAGATCACGGCCCGGCCATAGCGGCGGAAATATTGGGCTCGGGCAGAGAATCTAAGCTCTAAACAGGACAGAGTAACGCGGCGGATATCGCTCATATACATTTTGTTGACGAGGTAGGTAAGGCGGCAGGCAGGTTGGTGTTGCTTAAGGCTCGGTTATACTCCAGTTTGGTCACGTACAAAAACAGCTGCGGACAACGTGGACGCGGACTACTTGTATTTATACTGTCTGGAGGACCTCCGAGGTCCGCTCAGTGAACGCGTTCCACACTGCATCATAAAACAGCAGTGTTGGGAGTAACGCGTTACAAAAGTAATGCATTACAATAACATATTACTTTTTGCTGTAACGCAGTAGTGTAAGGCATTACTAATCAATTTTCAGTAATATTTTACTCGGTACATGTTCAGTAACGCTTGCGTTACAACACACTTTTAGTTTTAATTGTAAAAAAAAAAAAAAAAAACACCAAGACCGCGAGACATATCACGAATGAAATATGCAAGTAGGCTGACTTGCCTGTTCGTGGTCAGTCAATAACCGCGTGTGGTTTCCAAGTTTGTAAATAGACTAAATAATGGCAGCGTCTTATAGCCTACTTGTAGGTCTATATCGATTTATTGTTTACAGGAGTGCCGTGCCCGTGAGGCATGATTTCGGCCTCTGTGCTCGCGCTGGCCAGTGGAAAAGCGGCTAATGGTGAAGATGGCATGAAGAAGACTGTAGCCTACATTCGCGAGATGGAAGTATGCGCATTAGGCTACTATTTGTTCTTTATTTTCTTTCTAAAGAGTTAGGCTGTGTTTAGGTGGTATTTTTCATATTTTCATCACGCAATCATTTTTTTTTAATGCGGTACTGACGCGTTGTAACATAGCCTAAGGGTTGCGGCGGCGCTACCGATAAAGCACGTAAAAGCTGTCACAAAGAACCTGCAAAAGCAATGATTATGAATGTGTCAAATATAGCAAGGAGACATTTTAATTGTTTATTAATAAAGATGAAGTTGACTTTCCTGACTCGCGATCTTCGCAGTAGGCTAGTGAGTGCTCCAGAGAGAATGCATATACAAGCAGAGAGCAGTCTGTTTTCTTTCGTTTTGAATTGTTCTGTTTACAAGTAGACATTTCAATATAGATATATTGTTCAGGTCTGTGAAGTAGGCTACCTTATACGCGGAGTTTCGGTTAATTTGAGACGCGCTCCAGTTCACGCCCAGGCGCCTCCGTTTCGTGATTAGCCTATCTGCAATATTTACTATCAAATCCAGGCAATTGGTTGATGAAACATTGATTAAAATTAAGATACAAAATTAATACAAATCGAAATTCACTTTGTGAATTCACTTTGAAAAGGCTTTGTTTCTTCTGTTTGAAGTTTTAAAGCATCCTTTAGTGCCGCTTCAGATCGGTCGCGTCCCTGTCGCATCCTTACATCCTTTTTTCCTCATAAATGCGAAAACGAAAAAAAATTTTTTTTATATATTTTATGTTCTGTGGAGAGCCAACCCTTCGTCATCCGGTGGGTAGTATTAGGCTACTTTGGAAAAATCAAAAAAAAAATTGCCTCCTAAAAGTTTTTTTTTTTTTTTGTCACGCATGAATGCGTGTCTATTTTCCTCATATAATATTAAATATAAAACACATGTGTAGACTGATATTTTTCGAATGTCTGGACTGCTTTAAGGGAGTAGCCTATAGATAAACAGACGTTTCAATATTGGTATTAAATTCTGAGAATATATATGTCAAGTTTTGACTGCAAAATGTTCATAATGCTGGAATTCCCCAATTTTAAATAATTTATCGTCAACTAGGTTTGTGGTGCGTAGACCAACTAGGTCTACGTATTTTATAATGTTAACTTCAAAATTCTGATAATACTAATAGTAATTTAAAGATGTAGCCTATACATTGGATCTGGACCGGAAGGATAACTCTGGGAGTTGGAAAAGGGTGTGTCGCGATTCTGCAGGTTCGTGGATCTGAGTGTCACGATTTCGGTTTCATATCGCATATCATTACAGCCTTAGAATGTTAAGTTCTACTTCTGTATAGGTATTTTTTGTGAAAGTAACTCAAAAGTAATACAGGAGTAATGTAACGCATTACAATTCTGACAGCGTAATATTGTAAGGTAATGATTTACTTTTAAATAACAGTAACATGTAATGTATAATGTATTACAGTTTGGAAGTAACTTGCACAACACTGTAAAACAGTAACTTTAACGATGGGTTGTAGAGGTGTGGGTAGCGACGGACTTCTTCGCACAGCCTCTCTTCAAAATCGACGTCCATTGTTTTTCCCAAGCGCTTTCGCGGTTTTAACCTAGTAGTGACCGCGCGTACTTTGAACGCGCGGTTACAAAAAATGGGAGGCACACGGACGTCCGCAAGGAACCTCCGGGCAGACCCTCCGATGACGATTTTTACGTCACGCGGACCCTCGCGCAATTGCGGACGCGGAAAGTATAACACTAGCTTTAGGCGGACGCCTTAGTTCCAAAGTGCTGCGGGAAACCTTGTTACGTTAACATACCGGACACTATTCAGCCTGTTGTTCTGTGTGCTGTTGTGGAGCTGAATAACTTGCCTTTCCAGATTAAATTTCTGTTCTTGGTCTTGGGTTTTGTGAAATCAATTTCGAAATAAATGCGACTTATAGTCCGGTGCGACTTATATATGTTTTTTTCCTCTTCATGACGCATTTTTTGACTGATGCGACTTATACTCCGGAGCGACTTATAGTCCGGAAAATACGGTAATACGTTTTTTTTATATATATATATAATTTTCATTGTATTTAAAAGAGTAGCTTAAACCTTCTGCAAAATATCTTCTTTTGTGTTCCGCAAGAGATATAAAGTCATACAGGTTTGGAATGTCACAAGAGTGTGTAAATTAGGAGAACGATCCCATTAATTACTGCAACTCACTCTTGAATCGTGGCCAATCAGCTCTTTGCACTCATCACAGGTGTTGGCGAACAGGCTGTCGTAGCAAGGGATGCAGTAAGGGTTGTCCTCCGCCTGGATGTACTTCCTGCCGTATAGGGACTCCTTGCAGTTGTCACAGTCAAAGCGCTCGCTCATGTTGATCCTGATCCGAGTCGGCCCCTGTAACACACACAGAAGGTACAGTTGGTTGTCAGCTACATCGCCCTAAGAGAGACACACTAACAAACACATACATGGCAGATCCGTCAAGAGGCACTGTGCAAAACGTCTATTAAGTTTTATAGCTCTGTGATGATAGCTGGGAAATCAGAGGGAGGAAGCTGGAATTTTATCAACCGCACGACTCTGTGCTGTGTGTGACGTGGCAGCTGCAGCAGAGCTTCAATAGAAGCCCACTTTTAGAGAAATAACCATTGTTTTAAGAGCTTTGTTTTGCTTGGCCAATGCTTTTCAGCATTTTTGATCACCATCTCGCACTGTGATGGGTGTCACAAACACAGTGGCTGTTTTATTTAAGTACTTTTAACTTAAAAAAAATGCATCTCAAGGCCTTTTTCCCAATCCGTTTTGTCTGCATCTTGCTTTTTTTGAAAGCAAGATCACGTCCTGTGTGAACGGCCCCTAATATGGCAAGCCTTTCGGTGCCTTTCAGCAAATTATACTTAATTAGGTAAACATTAAATCATAATTTAATGTTTACAAATCAGACTGATAGATCTATTAATATTGATTAGTCACCTTACACTACCATTCATATTTTTTAAAAGAAATTCATACTTTGATTTAGTAAGGACGCATTTAATTGATCAAAAATAACAGTTAAGACATTTATAAATGTTACAAATTTCTATTTCAATTAAATGCTGTTCTTTGGAACTTTCTATTCATTGAATTTAAAAACAAAATATGTCATGGTTTTCAAAAAACTAAAATAATAATTAAGCAGCACAACGGTTTTTAACTGTGAGAATAATAAGAAATGTTTCTTAAGCACCAAATCAGCATGAATGATCTCTGAAGGATCATGTGACACTGGAGACTGGAGTAATGGCTGCTGAAAATTCACTTGTGCAATTACAGGAATAAATAAAAAAAATTAACCATAGTAATATAGATCATTCGGAAGAATATTTCACAATTTTACTTTTTTTTTACTGTACTTTTGATATCAACTCTTCTGAGATCAACTGTTACCCACACATTTGAACGGTAGTGCACATCAACCTAATTTATATATACATTTTACATTTATGCATTTGGCAAAGGCTTTTGTCCAAAACCACTTACAGTACACTGAAATGAATTAAAGGTATATACATTTTACAAGTTCTTGCTTGCACATATGGCCGAATAAGCAGCAAAAGCTTTAGTTTTGGGGACTGATTTCCCATTGATTTCCTCTTTGTTATGGGTTTGATCAAATTCTTGGAGTTTGCACCTAACCCAAGCTTTCTCGCTTTGGCATTTATGTTGAGGAAAAAAATACAAACTCATCACTGCATGACGCATAAAAGTCCTTCAAGATCACAAAGGTAAGACTATACTCTTGTTTGGAAAAAGACCTCATTCTTTTGGAGCATTCTTTCACCAGCAAATATTTGTGAATAAACACTTCTGCCTTGAATGCGCAGACCACCTAGGGAGAGTGTTTAGAGAACAGCAAAAGTGACAAGAACTCTTAAATTTTTTGAAAGAACAAGTACTGGTCCAAAAAAACACTGATGTTTTGTTTTTATTTTGTAATGCCTGTCTTACATCACACAATCTTCATAGGGGAGTAAGGATCAGATTTGTTCACATTCGGTACAATAACATACCCCATGTTCACAATGCGAGGTGTTAAAACCATTTACAGTACACACATAAACCAAAAGTGTAATAAAAACACCAGTTTGACCTTAACGTGAGCATACGGCCCTGCGAGTGCCCGTCACGGAATAATATTGTTACAGCGTTGCGGCAACGCTATCAGGTTGCCAAAACATTACTGAGACGTTGGAGGAAAGCCTTATGATAAGTGATAGGCCTCCCTGGCAGAGACAAGCCCACTGTATCAGTTTCCACCCAGCTAATAATAATAATCAGCCACCGCTGAAATAATGAATCTATTTACGCTGCCTGTCTTACACACGCCCACAGGGAGGGTGTAATCACGGGATGCGAGATGAAAGATATCAGCCACCGTGTTTCATCTTTCCTCTTTCCCCTGGCAAGACAAAAGGCTCAAATGATCGTGGGTGTGAAAAGCTAAGATAAAAAAGGGCGCCGCACCTCCTGAAGCTTCATAAATAATCAGCTGACACTCTTTTACTACGATGATACCACTTACCCTCAGCTGAGAGCTGCTTTAAAAGCTTCTTTGCCCTGAATCTGCTCGTAAATTAGGGAACGTTCATGTTTAAGGCTCCCGTGGCCTGAGGCTGCCCCTGGTTTACATCATTACAGACCTGTGTTTGAGGGAATATGAACCTTCTCCGTTCCCATCAAGGGTATCATGGTTCTGTGTTTCTCGTAGATGGGTCAATGACATGGCATACTTTTTTTCCCCTAGTCATTAATTTATTTAAAAGTACTGAATGTACTTGAATGGTTACTTGAAAAATATACTTGATGGTTACACCACATGACAATTTTAGAGTTGTTTGAATACTTAAAAAATACTGTTTTCAAGATCAAATTAAACCAACATTTATAAGAAATTGGAACACATTATAATTTGTCCTTTTATTTACTCTTTATTGTCATTATACCATTAAATGCCCATCAGTGCTATTTTGGCATTATTTATATACTATTATAGTTATATAATGGCTTATATTTTTATATTTTCATTTTCATTTTACTTTCATTTTTAATACTTTATTTATGTGCTTTTGATATTTGTATTATTGTTAGTTATTTTATTTCTAAATAATTTCAGTTGTATTTTTATTTAAGTTTTAGTTTTTAGTATTTCAACTTGAATTATTTCAGTTAGTTGCATGCCAAGGTCATTTCAAAATGTTTAGTTTAAGTTTTTCTTCTAATATTTATATTTCGTTTTATTTCAGCTCTATTTCAATCAACAGAAATGTTTGTTAATAACATTAGTTTTAGTCAACGATAACAAAATGACAAATGACTTTTGCAAAAAAAACTTTCCAAGTAACAGGAAAATATGTAAAAGTGAGTAAAGACAGCTTTTGTACAGGTGTGTGAACACCTGGGATCCATCCCACAATCACCATCTACTTCCTTCATCTTGCCTCAGATCTCCAGAGCTAATGGCTCTCACTTCCTGGCAACTTGATAGACTGAAAGGAGGAGAAATGAAACCTGGCTTAGTGCTACAGTAAATGTAGCATGTTATAAAAAGAAGTTATGGAGGTCTGATAAACATCTTTTAAATGTATGTGGAGAAACTATGTTGCTTATAATGAAAGTCGACAGATCTATGCATCTTTTTTCTTTGATTTGGCAAGTATATGCTAAATTTCACATTAAATTTCATCTAAATACAGGACGGGCTGTTTGCACACGCCAGGAAGGATCACCAACAGTGTTTCGAAGGCCTCATCGTTCACCCAGTAACGTCAACAATAGCGGTTCTGCAGCCTGACTACAAGTGTGTTTACGGTCTCTGGGGAGACGTGAGCTTTAGTTAGAATAACTCGCCTTCTGGTAAGCATTAAAGATGAGGTAGGACCGAGTCCTTCACTGTACGGAGGGAAATATTGTTCCAACTCAGATGATATATAAATACTTATGTTGTCTAGGGCGGGGGTTGTTATTACTTCCTTTCTGTGCTCAGATGCTAAAACATCATGGGAGCAACAAGCAACATGAGAGTAAATGGGCAGTTTGGACTAAGGTGGAGGGCATGATGTCATCAGTGACCCCAGGGCTAAACGTCCAGAAGTGATTCAATCCAGAAGCTGGGAAAATGAAGTAAGACCTCTCCTTCTACTTACAAAGTCAGGGCTGGCTTTGGTTGAAATCTAATGTGGTATTTTGTACAGAACCATAAGGAATCCTCTGACACGTTGCAGTTGAAAGTCTAAGCAGGGACTTCATTTGTGCAAAGTATTTTGTTACTGATGAAGTGGCCTGTGGTTAAACACCAAAACTGTGAGCAAAACAGTCCTTGAAGTTGAAGATAGTAGTACAGATATTCTGTCATTATATATATATATATATATATATATATATATATATATTCATTATGCTGTATATTTAAATAACATCTGTCTTACATGATCGGAGCCAACTCCTGATGTTTCTGGTCTTATAATATTAATAATCTTTGCTTCTAGCCATGTTATTGTAGCAATACTAACATTCTAACTATAAGCCCTTTTTCATGTTGCTGATTGCACAGTGATAGTGAATACTCTGAGATGACATGCAGCTTTGTCGCCTGCAGCATTGATAACCTCACTCGGTTGCAGCGTTTTGCATTGTCGGTCACTTCCAGTAGTACAGACATACTGTCAGGTCTGCAATACTATGAGGGAAATAACTGTTTTAGTGACCATAGGCCAGCTCTTAAATATTTCAAAGCTGCTATCTTGTCGCCTTCTGGTCCTATCTGTATCTGAAGGATATGGCGGTCCTTCTCAGAACAGTCTGTGAGATTCTTGGGGAATGACAAGGCCACAAAGGCATGTTTGTCTAACTGCAGAGAGGCCAGACTGAAAGGGAGCAAGTCTGCAGGGGCATGGGCGGCGTGTTCACGCAGACCCCCTGTCACACTGCAGTTTCAGAGACAACAACACTAATCCTCTGACCAAACTCCCATCACGCTCCACTTCACATTAAACGGGCCGGCAGTGCCTCCCGCTGGGAAACTGACCCGGGCCCTTCCTGTTCCTGGGGTCCAGCCAGAGCTCGGCCTGTCAAACGTCTGCCTGGGCAACAGGAGGCAATGGCTACTTGCCACCTCACCGTGACTATTATATAACACCCTAAATTCAATAAATCACCGACTTTTATATCGTCAGTATAGTTGTATAGCTGAATTAAAAATTCTGTCAATTGAATAACGTATCATGCATTCCATTGCACAAATGGATTCTGTCAGATTAATACAGAGGCTGCCTTGATTGGCCACATCATCTTGGGCTTGTGATGAATGTAATGAATGTAATATTCTCTGTTTGATATGAGAAAAGAGAAACATGTACTGTTTATGTAATATGTAGCTTTTCTAATCTTGAAAGGTAAAGTATGTGGTTTCTGCGACACTAGTTGCACCTAGTGGAGTTACAAAAATAAAGCATATTTTGTAAACGCCCCTTTAATATGTCGCAACTCCTCCAGCTCAAACATCACAAATACAGATCTTAAGGATTCTTTAAAATGTATGTCTCAAGTAGGCTTCTTTGAAAAAATTAGGAATACTTTTAGCTGTGTTACGTATCATGAGCAAGCAATTGAGTAGGTTAACATGAGCGTCTCACTTATAATAAACCCATCCACCCATCCTGTATTTGCACAGGAGGGCACATTTCTTGACATGACACACCACAACTGTTAGAGACAGTCTACACTGGATACATCAAAGTAAACAATATAAACTGGAACATTTGTCTTTCTGAACTGGTGCATGATAATGCTATATGTAGGTGGGATTGGGTGGCCAAAAAATACACCCAGGTCCCGCAGTGACAGTCCCGCGGACCTGCTATTTACTGCGTAACAAGAAAGGAGACAAAAAATTAAGTTCTCAAAGTCGATCAGTAACATTATTTTCCTCCATAGCAATCTGTAATAGGCTAGGCTAGGACAAAGGACAAAGTCAATAATTATTTCATTCATTCTTTAGATAAATAAGCATCATAAGATACAATGCCTAGAAAATTTTATATCGTATACTACAAGAACACTTCAAATATACAGTGCATTCTGTGATACTTTTATGTCTTTTTTAAAAAGCTTGATGCTGGTTGCTATTAACTGCGTGAGCGGGAGATTTAAAAAAAAAAAGAAATCTCCTTTTGTGGTCATAAAACAAAGAAGGGCATACAGCATTAGAACAACACCATTGTGAGTAAATTATGAATTAATATGTTGTTTTAACAGTTAATGGTAGGTATGTATGTGTTAAGTTATGCTTATGTGTAAATATGTTTTTAGGTTCCACTAGATGTTTTGTTTGAACATTTGATAGAATTTTATAAGTCTAATAATGTTTGTCATGTGTGCAACTACTTTACTTAATCTTATGGTCAGTTTCTACAAGCAGAACGTTTGCGGGTACGGGCGGGAGTAGAACACACACGTTGCGGGAGCTGCTCAGACATTCTGCGGGAGCAGGATTAAGAAAACAGTCCCGTGCAGGGCTCTAGTATGGTTCACTTTGACATGTTCATGACCTCTGTTATCTTTGAAGGTCTAAGGCAGCGAAATTTTGATTACATTTCTGTAACCAAAGCTAAATTTCTATTCCCATGTAATGGGTCATGGTCCCACAGCGTCTAAACACCATTTGGCTCCGCCTGCTACGGTAGCCACGCCCCAAACTCTCGCTATAGGTTGAGCTGAAAAGAGACTGACAGATCTGAGCGGACCGCTCTCAATGTTTAGATGGTGCCTGGGGGGGTTCAATGGGTTCAAGATAAACCCATGAATGGCATATTAATAGTAACAATAAACTGGGTTAAGAGAATGTATATTTACATAAAAAAATCATACATACTTCACCTTTAGTGAGTAACAGTAACAGAGTAAGGGAGGGTGAGTAGGATTGCAAAGGTTTATAAATTAAACTGGCGAGTGAAAATGTAGCATATGGATTTACAGACAGCAGGACACTGAGATCAGTCTGCCTTTGGAGCAGCTCCAGGCACAGTGATAGCTCTAGATTTGATTTACAGTCAGCAGAAAACACAACACCAGAAGATACTACTGTATATCATCTGAGGCATCTGAGGCAAAGGAGGCCAATGGCAACATAGTAATGATATCTTTATGAAGAGTTCAGATGCAAAAGCCTCTAAGTGCCATTAGAAATTTTCTTCTAGAATGATCATTTTTATCAAGCTTGTATATTTAAGTTCTGTAATTTCACTTAAATGACAATTAATAGGTAATCTTCATAGCCATTTAAGTGAAATTACTGAACTTATACAAGCTTGATAAAAATTATCATGCTAGAAGAAAATTTCAAATGGCACTTAGAGGCTTTTGCATCTGTACTCTTCATATATATACATATGTGTGTGTGTGTGTGTGTGTGTGTGTGTTCAGGATGCTAGATTATTTAGTTAAGGTTCAGTTTGTTACAATTTCACACTTTTGGTAGTTTTCATCAATTTGTCAACTATAATCAACTTATAAACTATGATAACAAATGCACAGTGTTAGTTTTTAAGCCGGTTAATGCTACAGTAAAATGACATGTGCACACTTTTACACTGACTCCATACTGGATTTCAGAGATCAGACATCCATGCTGAAATGAATAGCTGACAGGTTCCAGGGACAAGATGGGATGCTGTCTGACAAACAAAACATTTATTGTTCTGTTGTAAAGCCACAGTATCAACATGAAAAAGCTGCAGTGAAGATGTAAATGCGCACTTGGTATTGCCTTTTAGGATTGGCTCCAGTCACATCAGATAAGCAGACGGAGCAGA
This sequence comes from Semotilus atromaculatus, assembly GCA_031834385.1. Lineage (NCBI taxonomy): Eukaryota > Metazoa > Chordata > Actinopteri > Cypriniformes > Leuciscidae > Semotilus > Semotilus atromaculatus. The sequence goes on along the minus strand of JAULUF010000019.1, from coordinate 6,279,945 downwards.
TAATACAGCAGAGAGAGTGAGGGAACTGAGGGAGAGAGAGCCTTATCGGAGGAAGCAGGGAGGCAATTGGCGATGAAGATGAGATAACATTCAAAAACAAATCCAAATGTTTGTGCTCGCTCTTTGACACATTATCTCCATTAAAGTACTTGGTGCACAACAGACAGATGAGACATATGAATTTCTCTCTCTACTTTCATTAGGTATTTTTTATACATAAACTGTCTTCACACATCTGCTATCATGTGCTGATGTTCTAGAACAGTGGTTTTCAAACACCCCAAAACTCTGAAGGAAAAGCCAAATTCCATAAAACTTGCCAGTTTAAGTTTACATTACATACCTACTTACACTAACTTATATTACATACCAACTTGAAATAATACATTTAGTGACTAGTTAGATGCTAATTATAGCTAACTGGTGCTTGCCCAATCAAAAGTCAATGGTTTTGCTATGCAGTTGCTAAGGTGTTCCGAGTCATTTTTGCGCATTGCTGCTTCTATTGTTTGTGGTTGCTTATCAACAACCATGCAAAATGCATAAACTACTGACCTAAAAGTTTGCCAGACTGCGTTTTTTTATTAGATTAATTTAATGTTGGGGAGACTTAAAAGGACTGTATTCTTTCTATTGCTGGAACTACTTTTGTGTGGTAATCACTCTCGGGTGTCGATCAGAACCAGAACACATGAACCAGACCAATGTCGATTGGATGGTGTTTAATAGACTGTTGCAGTAGGCATAGGCATACAGTTTCCAATATGTATATTCAGATGTGTGTGGTTTATCCAGCAGTGACGCACACATATTATTATCCTAAAAACTCTCCGAATGGTAAATATTCTCAGCAGCGTCGGGGCGCACCAATATGCGCCAGAGGTGCGCATGCAACGATTAAACAGTGATCTGCGCAGCCTTTCTTACATTTAAATTAATTAGATTTACTAGCTACTTTTAGCAAATTAATCCAAATGAGCCAAATGTTCACTATTTAAAAAATGTTACTTAGGTTGTCTCTATCTCTACTCAACTGTTTTATCCAATGAAATTTAAAATGCTCAAGAATGTTAAAAAAATAATTATAAATTAATATAATAATAACAAAAAAAATAGATGCCAGTAAAGAATATTTATGTTGATTTCCATCCAATTATAATTTTATTTATTAAATAAATAATAAAAAATGAAAAATATTTGTGAAAAGCATAGCCTATATATATATATATATATATATATATGAAGAGTTCAGATGCAAAAGCCTCTAAGTGCCATTTGAAATTTTCTTCTAGAATGATGATTTTTATCAAGCTTGTATATTTAAGTTCAGTAATTGCACTTAAATGGCAATGAAGATGACCTTTTAATTGTCATTTAAGTGAAATTACTGAACTTAAATATACAAGCTTGATAAAAATCATCATTCTAGAAGAAAATTTCAAATGGCATTTAGAGGCTTTTGCATCTGAACTCTTCATATATATATATATATTATATATATATATATATATATATATATATATATATAACAAAAAAAAGTTTGAGATTCCCTGGTCTAAAATATGCCTCTTGGTAATGGCTGTGCTTGTGAAATTGTGCCTTTGTTGTTTACTCTGGAGCGGATGATTTGACAGTGTTAGTAAATGATCTGTTCGACTGCCGCCACAGAGTTTAAAATCCTACCCATTTTCTCTAGTGTGACAGTGATAACAGTTAACATACATACTGGCCAGACACTCAACATCGCAACCGCAAAGGACTCGGTCTCGCTTACACCGTGAATCCATCTTCTGTTACAGGCCAGCCATGTGGAGCAGACGTCACTGACCACAGTTATCCTTCAGAATGACCATCATCAGCAAATAATCCAAACCGAGACAGCTTTGCAAAACAACAAGGTTTGATGTAAACCAGACAATGACCAGCATAAACAAGTTCTCTTTCTTTCTAACCCTTTTTATCGACCAAATGTACTATTTACCCCTGCAAAAGATTAAATCCCTACTTGCATCATTGACGCAAGGAGGCAGATACTCTTGGCTGACTGATCAGTACTGGGTCTGTTTGCACATTTCGAAGCCTCTTCTATTTTAGTACATGTTAGATGTGAGACAGGAGCAAGCCAGAAGAACAGACACAGACCAGGCATAACATGTCATTTCCAATGAGCCCTTTAAACACAGCCTTATGCCGCACGAGGATGGCACAGTCAGGTTCACCTCGTAAACATCAATGAGCATTAATGAGCACCTGCTTAGGGAGCTAACATTAACAAGGATGTCATTTTCCAAGCTTTCAAGCAGACGAGAGGTGTGAATATACCCTGAAAGTCACCCTCACAAACCACAAGCCCCTCCAGAGGTATATGGATGTGTCTTTAAGCCATCATTCAAGGCTAACTCTAACTCCCTCCATAACAATAATGGCCTTATTTGACCCTTTTTCACTATAGTTGTTTGACATTTTACACTTGATCTGATCTGTGCCAAGACAGTTTAGCTAAAGACTGGTGCAGCGGTCATTAAAGGGGACACGCAGAGCTACACAGTCAATTAGAAAGCCCTAAAGCCAATGTCAGCAGTGCTACTAAAGTCTCTGTGCTTTAGCAAAGGCACTGAGGAGGAAGAAATATTCTTTCACAGAAACTTTACACTAAATTGCAGCTCTGTATGAAAGAGAAATTAAGCCAAAGTGGAACAAATAAATAAATAAATAAATAAATAAAAAAGATAGAAGAAGAGGCACAATAAAACAAATATGATTATGCTAACTTTACATTCAATCTGCAGCTATAGCTAGATACTTAATCTTGCCCATTGCCCATAAAAAAGTCACTGCCACAGTGCTAGGTTTCTGTGGTGGTTTCCGTGGTTTTGCTATGCAGTTGCTAACGTTTTGATTGTTTTTTTCCCCCTGCATTGCTAGGTGGTTTGATTGTTTGTGTTTGCTTATAGTGGTCCGAATTTGAGATTTATTTATTTTTTGCTTGGTTGATCATCCGCCGTGCAAAATACATAAACTACTGTTCAAAAGTCAGTAATATTTGTTTTTGGAAGAAATTAATACTTTATCAAAAGTGACTGTTAAGACACTTACAATTTTACAAAAAAATCTATTAAAGAAAAGCTGTTCTTTCTATTTATCAAAGAATCCTGATAAAAGTATAACGGTTTCCACAAAAAAAGTAAGCAGCACAACATGTTTCCAAGGCACCAAATCAGCATATATATTAAAATAGACAACAGTTATTTTAAATTGTAATAATATTTCATAATATATTGAAATATTCAGTAAATTTGTTTTTACTGTATTTAATCAAATCAAATAAACGACAAGTGTTAAGTGGTAGCATAGCACATTGACAGAATAAAATTTATATAGCATGAAATATATTACTTCATAGAATGCTATGAAGTTATGCTCAATAATCAAAAACATGGTGACACTTCTTTCTTACAGCGTTTGCATTTATACTGCATCTGCATTTCAGGTGTGCTTCTCCTCCAGCTACTGCGCCAAGAAAAGGTGAAAATAGAGGTAGATTTATTCATCATCTTTATTTATATCCATGTAGATGGTTAAAAAAGGTCTCGTCTACATATTTCTTCCTGTGTAGTGAGAGACAGAGGGAAAAAAACTGCCATACATTACAGTTTAACATCTGCTTTCTATTGACAGAAGTATGCAGTTGACTCCAGACAGAGTGCCAAAGTAGGTTTGGAGAGTCATTGCCCGAAGAATGCAGGAAGGGCTGTCTTTTCTTCACTTTTTGTAGCATTTGCCGGTAAGTGCTTCAGAGGCAAGAAGAATACAAAGATAGAAACTGACAGTATGAAGGGTGGACTGGGATGAAGAGAAAAATTAGGTTTGTATGGTTTGAGTTGAGTTGAGTAAATCAAGACAAACCAGAGAAAGACCTGGTTTGCTGCATTAAAAGAAGCTGAGGATAATGCAAAATGAGAGCGGTGGAGAGTCAGAACAAGAACTATTCTTTTAACCGGGGTAAAGCAACTGAGGTTGGGTCATTGTTGGGGGAGGGTGTTCAGAGGATAATGTAAGACAGTAAGAAAGAGGCAGTGAGTATATTATTGCTCCAAGAACAAACAAAAACAATTGTAATCCCATGAGCCCGTTCGCTTTTCTGTTTCCCAGTGACTTCGCGGAGTAGAATTTTTGACCAAACATGGTCATTGGCGTCACTGTCCTCCATGTGTCATCAAAAGTCTGTAACTGAATGCTCCTTTGCTTTTATGTCTGAGAACTGTAACCGAAAGTCACATACTGTCAGGTGAATATCAACACATGCTCCTTTTAAGGGATGATGCAAGAGAGGAGAGGCAGAATGGGGAAAGAAAAGAGGAAATTAAAAGCAAAGGGAAACAAAAGGGAATGGAAAGGAAAATGAAATGGGAAAAGAAAGTAAAGTAAATTTAATTGGAAAGAGGAAAGCAGAGGGGAAAATAAGAGGAAAGCAAATGGGTAAGGAAATGGAAATGTAAAGGAAACAAGAACGCAAAGGCAAAAGGAAATGGGAAAAGAAAAGGAAAGTAAAGTGAATTGTAAAGAGCCAAACAAAGGGAAAAAGAAAAGGAAATAGAAAAGGAAAATGTGTAAAGTAAAAGGGAAAAGCAAACAGGAAAGAAAAAGTACAGCAAATTGGAAAGAAAGAGGGAAAGGGGAATATAAAACAAAGGTAAAAAGAAAGCAAAGGGGAAAGGGGAAAAGGAAATAGGACATGAAAAGGAAAGCAAATTCCAAAGCAAATGGAAAAAGAAAGGGGAAGCAAACTGAAAAGCAAATGGAAAAGGAAAGGGGAAAGTAAAGGGAAAAGCAAACAGGAACGTAAACGTAAAGCAAATTGGAAAGAAAAAGGAAAATGCAGAAGAAAGCAAAGGGGGAAAGGAAAAGGAAAGCAAATTACAAAGCAATTGAAAAAGGAAAGGGAAAAGAAAACAGGAATGTAAACTGGAAGGAAAGAGGAAACCAAAGGGGAAAAGAAAGAGGAAAAGAGATAAAGAAAAATTGGTGATGAATGGATTGACTGACAGAACAGATTGACTGATAGCAATACAAGTAACTCTTTCTCATTGAAGCTCTAATACACTTTAATTGAGTAGGACCAACGCTGAGCTGATCACTCATCAGATGTGAAGTGTGGACACTGGAAGCCTGAGTGCTGCCATTCCCGCTCTGTATATTCTAGAACAACCCTACGATTAGAGCAGAGTGCTGCAGCGGCTTGGCAATGCTACAGGTCAGATGTCTGGACTTGTTCTTCCCCATGCCGGGTAGAAAATAAAGACACAGAAAGGTGGTCTGGCAAACACAAGGGGCATTTGTAAAGCATTTCCTTAGGATAAGGGTGGGCTCCTGAATTTCACTGGTGGTTTTTCAACAGGCTGTAGCAGAGAGCTTTTTAACCTCTGGAACACTTGCCTTGATCAGATGTCTTTTGATGTTGTTGATGGAAACTGCTCTTGAGCACACTGCTCCATCCTCAACATGACAAATTATTTACAATGGTTCGAATAATCGCTGGTGAGTTTTGCCTTTCCAAACCCACTTCATAGGAATGCCCAATGACAGCACTGCCTGAGACGTTGTTCATTGACCAGACAACAGTATAACTGAAGAGCCTGAACTCATCCGCTCAGTTACCAAAACTTTAAAATAAATCTTTATGTCGTTTTCACTCTTTTGTGCCTCTTTTCCACCCCAAACTTTGAACAGAAATATCTGAGAACCCAAGTCAAGTTGATGTGCTCTGACCTGTTTAATGTTATGAAAACAATGAGAACAGTGGGAACATAGTTGCGATAAGTTGAGTCAAGTTGTGATTTTCCTTCATGTGCCATAACATAGCAGGCCGTGAGGGGGTTCAAGGCCTTTCCTATTTGCTTTCTTTGTTTGTACTTCACTCTGCTAGTCACAACTGATATTCGTTGGCATCACAATGTGGCCTGTTAGGTCTAGTCTCCAAGGTTTTTGGTGCTATCTCCTACATTCTTTCTCGAGCTTAAAGTGTTGTAGTTTGTTTTTTATACTTCCCACGCAAAAGGGTAAACATGCAGTAAACATTATATTAATAAAAGAAAAAGTATTTTAACAGGACTTTTTTTCATTATAGGTTAATTATGTTAAATCATTTATCACCATATAAGTGGAAAGTGCCTTTTATCTTTGGTCTAAAATGGGAATTTTCACTGCCCTAATTTTGCCACTGAAGTGTTGGGATTCCAACAAATGACATTTGACATCATGTGAAGTTCTCAGAAATTAAATTAGATCATGGAGTGGTTAAAGCTCTCCTTTTGTTGAATAGTTTTCCTTTCTGATCTTTATTTCTAGATTTTTGTACATACTATCAATACTAGGTTTGCTTAACTATGTTTCCATTTGTGGCAAGCACCCCGTATGGAAGGAACATATCTTTCTCTAGTGCTTGTTTTGCACATCACAGCAGAGTATAAGAATGCATTCACGTAACACATGAAAGGGTGGGTTTAAACCTGGCTTACACCATAACCACGGCACCGCATGAGCATAAGGCTAATTTGGGTCAAAAATGATAGCTAGGTGGTCCTAGGTGGTCTTTGTCTCACTTTGTTCTTTAATGAAAAGTTACTATTTCAGCAAGGTCAGTCTTACCAGAATGAGAGCAGCAGTGGTTTCCAGGTCAGTCCATGCATCTGCAAGCAATTAACCCTAAAAAATAAAAATTTGGTGCCAATATGAAAATATTCCTATGAAAATAATGCAGTGTCTCTTCCCTCTTCACTAGTATTTTATAGGATTATTTCCCCTAAAAATTTTCATTGTCAATATTTATTCACCCTAATGTTGTTCAAAACTTGTATGACTTTCTTTTGAGCAAAACATGAGATATTTCAAAGAATCTTCATTCATGTCTTTTTTTATCCAACAACAGTTCATGATGGCTGTAAAGCTCCAAAACAAAAAAGACTATACAAGTAGTACACATGACTTATGCGCTAAATTCCAAGGCTTCTGAAGCCATACAATAGATTTGTGCGAGAAACAGACTGAAATTGTGAACCGGATTAAAAGACGCATGTAAAGAACCGACCTAAATGGGCGAATCATTCAATGAATTGGTTCTTGTGGTTCTTGTACTTAGTTGGGGAACTTGAGAGATGAAACCATGCTGATGACCTGGTGTGTAATTAAACTCGAGGTTCTGTGGGGTGAGGACTGGATTGATTCCATTCCTAGAGCTTCCGAACAAATGGGTTTTTGGGGTGCGGACTGATGGGGCAGTAAACCCGAGGTTACCCCGTGAGTCAGTCCTAGAGCTCCTCCTGTCCGATTTTAGGGGAAAATCGGGTCCATCGGAGTAAATTTCTTAAGTGCGCCAAAAGAACACCACAGACACCGTGTAATCAGCATGGGAAAATCTCAGAGTAAAATTGGGAGTTGTGAAAAATATGATACACCGGTGTTTTGACAGATGAGAAGTTTATATGTATAATCTTTTTACTCTTTTAATCCATTTTATAACTGTATCATATATCTCTTTTAATTTCTTTTATAACTGTTTTAATTTTCCTTGCTTTTATTTTGTGTTTATTTTAATTCCTTTCTGTAAAGCTATGAATTGCCATAGTGTTTGAAATGTGCTATATAAATAAACTTGCCTTGCCTTGTTTTGCCTTGTTCAACACAGTAAGTATTTTTTAAACTTTTTGTGCTACAGAAGAAAGTTAGCCATATACTTTGGAACAACATGAGGGTGAGTAATTGATGACAGAATTACTACTATTGTTTATGGAATGCAATGCTTTTGAAATTTTTATTTAGCCTTGGATAAAATAAAGACTGGCAGTGCAGCAGGAAACAGACAGATTTTCTCTCTTTGTTCCTGGCAAAGGTAAGCTGATAGAAAGGGAAAAAACTCATAATGCCATAACATGTGAAGGGATCCTGCTAAGTAGGAAGCGTCCAGGATGATTTAACATCAGAAGTCAGTCCAGGATACTATCCTTTTATTTTTCTACCATCTTGTTTATGGTTCCTCTCCTTGGCAACATGTAAACAGTGCTCCACAGAGCAATAAAATAACCATCAGTGATGTCTACCTTCATCATGCGAGTGGTATGGGCACATGGGTTTTCTTTCCTGTGTTGGCATATGTACTATTGAAACAGGATGTTTGGTTAAACGTATTGTAACAGTTTGGTTACCAGAAGTAAAAAATCCCATTCATTTTCTCCATAGGGAAATAATTACTGACTCCAAACTTTTAAACATTGGTGTAAGTCTAATAATGTTTCAATACTTATGATCAAAAACTTTAAATCAATTATTTTTCCGATGTTTTTGATTGTTGCTCGCAATGCATCATGGGACTGTAGATATTTCCCTCAGCAAAGACATTTGCACCTTTTTTTTTCTCCAAATAAGAACCTTTTTTAAATATAGCCTACTTTTAAATTCCTTATGGGAAAAAAGTATTAATAGAAATAAAAGAAAAAATTATTGCAAATATCACAAAGTGTTCCACATTTTTCCAGCCATAAAGGTCTGATGTCCATTGTCTTTTGTCCTGCTGTTGGCAATACAACATAAACTAGAGTGGCTTCCTGTTGTTAAGTGACCTATAGCTCAGCTGCATTGTGGGGGTCTTCCTTTATGTCAGCTGATCCCAAAACCAATCTATAAGACATCTGCACTTCTATAAGTCCCAGTAAAACTGTGCTAACACTGTAATGCAGCCCTTTTTTCCATTGTATATCAACTGAAAGTCTCAGTTTTCTCAGGGGGCGTCTTCCTATAGCCCTTCATTCAGAGATCTGCCCACAGCATCTGACAGCTAGACAAACAAACACAATTTGTCAGTAACAAAACCAGAAGGCAAGACAGAGACAAGAGAGAATGATAATGGCGATGCGCGGACACCAAAACTAAAATAAACGCAGCAGAAGATCTAGAAACAATGGGGTAGTTGTTCAGGAAGGGGCTGACACTACGAGCAGCTGCATACACACATCTCTTCTCTTACTCAGTTGGTGGTTGCTTTCCACAGCGTATAACCACAACTCCACACTGGCCCGCTCCTAATCCAACAGACTAGATAAGATTATATAATGCGATAAAGTTTGGAAATGAGCTACACAAGACTGTCAGGTCAAATTCCCAGTGGTGGATGAGAGAAATACTATTCCTTTTCGCTCTGGAATACTTGATTCTGATTGGTCAGTAGTGGAATTCTGCAGTTTATTTTATGACTTATAAACTGACCATTATCCCTGGGAACTGATTTACTATTATTTATCATTACTATTGATATTTTTCATACCTCATAATTCGGGAATCACTCAGTGCAGCTTTGTGGCTGTCTTTGCACACTGTCTAGGCTATCTCCATTCAGAATTTGAATAAAAGTTGACGCACAATGGTAATTGATATGATTAGCCTTTCCCTGGTAAAAAAATAAAAAAATAAAATGCTTTAAGTATACTTGCAGCCAGACTAATTATCAGTATACTTCAAGTGTGTTAATGATTATTTAACTTGAAGAGTGCTATTTTGAAACAACTAATTTTGTACTAAGTATATTTTAGTTGTAATTAAATGGTAAAGCATAACTTTAAGTGTATTTAGTGTACTTTTGTGTACTAAATTGGACCAACTTCAAGTATACTTTTAGTTTGCCTGTTTAGGGACTAATTACATGCTTGATTAGTGATATTAAAGTGTACTTTATTTGTGTAACAAATACATTACAAATTCATTACGAGTGTCTTCGAAACATAAAAGCAATATACCACAAGTGTATTTATATATATTTTTTTATTTAAATGTTGTTTTTTCGTCTTTTATTAGGATAGGACAGTAGCTAGATAGATAGAGATAGATAGAGAGAGAGATAGATAGAGAGAGAGAGAGATAGAGAGAGAGAGAGATAGAGAGAGAGAGAGAGAGAGAGAGAGAGAGAGAGAGAGAGAGAGAGAGAGAGAGAGAGAGAAAGGATGGGATCAGGAAAGGTCCTCTAGCCAGGACTCGTCGTTGCACTTGCCCACGAGGCTCTCATGGTGTGATATATTTGAGCAAAAAGTATAGGCTCATTAATACCTTTGGCTTATTCAAGGTAGGTAAATAAAAGCATGATGCTAAGAAAATAGGTAAAAGCATGATGCTAATATACTTTTAATATATTTAAAGATAGTAAATTTTTTGTTAGTATATTTGCAATGTACTATTGAAAAAGGGAATATATTTAAAATACAATAAAGTATACTTTTGTTCACTATAGGGTTGGCTTGACTACGTATTCAAACAGCTAATAACGTGTTGCTAATGTTTCACAAACCATGTTGCCGTTCGCCATCTCTGAGTCAGACATCAGCATCCTTAGAAATAATGATGGGAAAAGCCAAGTTTGTGATGATAGGAAAAAGGGGTGGTTTCAAACCGCATTTTTGAGACTGTCTTTTGTACACTGAAGAAGAAAATACTCAGCAATGGTGTTGATTGAAGAATTTGCACATGGTTTGTCTTAAAGCATATTAAAAACATACATAGACATATAAACAACATTAAAAACTTGATTTTCAACACAGGGGTCTTTAAAAACACTAATTAAACAGTTACATGTAATATTTAGCCAATCACAAAATTAATATCCATTTTTCATACTTTACTGTACATGATTGTGTGACACGTAAATTCACTTGTGGAATTGATGATATAAATTTTTTGGCTTTTCTGTTTTTAGACAAAATATTATAGGATTTTAATAAGCCTTTTTTGGTTATTGGTCATAACATGAAATATTGTCCAGACTTTACAGACATTATCGCTACCATATCCAGTAGTAACAAGTTGCCAGTCAATATTGCAAAATATTAAAATGCTAATCACTAATTATTTATTCTGCATAAAGTTAATCTGTCCTCACATAAAAATGAAAGTATCACACATATATTTGGCTTACATACAAGCAAAGAATTAGTCAGATTGTTTTAACTTGCTGCAGAAAAAGAATGCTCCTAAATATAGACTTGCATGTACATCTGGAGACGCACACTTTTTTTTTCCTGTGGAAGGATCTAAGAAAAACACAACCACCACTGGTGGCTGGATTGGGCTTAAACATGTCTCCCTTGGTTCTCTTTTATGACTCTCCAAGGACTCATCTAGACCACCTCCCTTCTTTTCCCCATCCTCTCTTTCTTTCCTGCCACGTTTTTCTGTAACCTTCAAGATAAATGTCACATGCAGAAAAGCAAACCCAGAAAAAAACTTTAGCACATGGCTAGACGCATGCCTATAAATTGCCATAAAATAGGGAAGCATATACTTTGCATGCAAACGGCTGTGGGTGTTGGCGACTTCCAGGGGTCTTTTTTTCCCCATTTCCCTTCACAGGGGACTGGGCTCCAGGCACCAGAAAGCAGAGCACTGGCCACGCTGCAGGAATGATCTCACTTCAAAGGTGACCATAAATCAAACAGTTGTGCCCCCGCCATCCGCTCCACCATCCCCCCAAATCCCTTCTGTCATTCTCAAAACGAGGGGGCTGGTAGAGAGGCATTACCTCATAGACTCTGGGTTCAGGCTTCTACACTCATTGGCTGCCTGTAAGGGCCGTGACCGTCGTTTAATTTGCTGGTTCCTCGATTATCAAACTACTCAGTTACTACTCAGTAATTCAGTTACAATAAAAACTAATGCTAAAATATGATATATGTGACTGTGTCCGTTCATTGCGGCATCAACCGAATCAGGTCAAATGATTAAATAATGTCGCAGAGTCCCAAGGTGGGTAAGGCATTTGTGGGTAACCTCTGTCGCTCTCTTCTTCACTGCCCATGGTGCCTCTGGTTAGTTTCTGGATTAACGGTAGGTTAACTTGGCAAACGTTAAATAGTCACATTATAGTAGTGATTTCATGTACTTTGTTCGATGCATTAGCTAGTCCTTAACTTTAGATTAACTAGGGCTAAAATCTGCATGATAATTAGCACAGCATACTTTAAAATGGCAATTCAGCGACAACCACACAGATAGTCTATAGTGTGGCATCAATTTCTGCTGATTTGTCATGACATAAGGATGTTTTAGGCCATGAAGTAAGTACTGTAATACTCTACATTGATTGCTTATGGGATTTTAAGTCTGATGGGGCAAGTTGGAAAAACTAAATTTCTTTGACTTTGCAGAGGATAAGAAGGGCAATTCATCATGGTCTTATCTCACTGCGTCACGTGGGACTCTCTTTATCATGCATCCATGCAAAAACACCATTTGTCTTCAGTACCTTGATCGCTGCAAGTGATAAAATGTATGTTGTTTCTTGAGTGGAAAAAAAACGTATGCATGGATAGTATGGTGAATGCAGATAAGACGGTATAATTATGCAGATATAAAATCAAAAGGCCTCATCTAAGTGTCTATCAAACTTGGGCACCTCCCTCTAAAACCTCTCTTACTATACGCTGCTTTCTGCCATGATGTTTCCAACCTCATTAAACCCCACAACCCTTTATAATCTCCATCTGTTCCACTTACTAAAACAAACCTGGTTGATTTACTTGACAAACTGAGTTCCACTGTGCAGTTGTGCATTTTTTAGGCCAAGTGGAGCAACTCACCACAGATAAATGAATATGCAGACAGCCAAACAGACCCAAAGCCAGACGTAAAGACATCGGTCTTAGGTGGCGAGTGGCGCCAGGTTTTGCACATGGCTTTCTGAAAATCTCATCATAGATCATCCAAATATATAGATTTTGTCATGACAGCTGCGTATTAATAGGAAAGACTGCAGTTCTTTGGGCTGAGCTAGCAGCCTAGTTCAAAGTCAAGGCATCTTGTTTTAATAGGATTGATTTATTCTTTCACATAGAGCATAATGTACATTGTTAAATATCAGTACACATTCCCCAATCTTCTCAGTTATTTTTTTTTTCTCTTTTCATAATCATAAACAGTATAAGATTATGAAAAAAGGCTTTTAAGATTAACATTCAGCAGTTGGATATTTTCAGAGTGAGGCAATGGCTTTTAGTGTCAGCACTCCTGCACTTGAGTTTAGGCAATCTGGCTCTTGTTTTGTGTAATTATGCATTTCATCCATTTTCCTGCACTGGTTTGCTATCCCTCTGTCTCTTGTATATAAAAGTACGGCAACTTCATGCCATGGGGAGAAACACAATGTTATTGTTTCCATTGAAGAACCCCTCATTCCAATTCAGTCAATTTAATTCCTCTCTAACTCCTCCTAAGACCTACTATTTGGGAAAATTCATAATGCAGGACAGCTTTAACTTCTTTTCTTGAGAGACATTATTAGTCATGTCATAAAATTGATGTGGTTTACTGTATGACTTGAATGTTTTGGAAAAATGCCAATCGTCTCTAGACAAGAGATGCAGAACTATTTAAATCTGTTCCTACATTCTCTTAAAAATTTCCCGAAGCTATAAGGGAACGTCTTTAATGCAATCAGTATGACATTGACAGGATGTGACATAATGCAATAAAACTGGACGGTTCCCATTATAATCAACCTAGCTGTCAACACCACAAGAGTCAAAACGTTGCACACATGGATTGTAGACAGTGCTATAGATTATAATGGGAGCGATCACGTTTTGACACCATTGGAACCTCTGCCAAAATATGACAATGGTTGAGAAGTGCGTTTAAAATGTAATTCATGGTTTGCTAAACGTCAACAGAAAACAAGTCATCGAAGCATTCAAAGCGGCTCTGTGTTTGTATCCTCAAGGTTTTGCTCAAGGCAGCCTTGTCAACAAGTGTCTTTGCTTTCCCACTCCTCTGCTCTTATCCAGGCCCTCTGCACTAAATCATCTTCATCTTTCTATCCACTATAGCCGACATCCTTTTATAGACACAACACGGACACTTTCTCCCATTTATGGGCTTCTGTGAAGTGCCGAGCCATGGTCAGCGAAAGACTTTTGAGGTGTTCCCTCAAAGAAGGCGACAGCTACCTCCGCTCTCCCTAATGCTCCATGGAACATTGCAAAAAAAATAAAAATCTCCTCAAAATCTCAAGGGTTGTCACGCTACCCAAACTGGTGGCTACCAATACCAATTTCATAATTCTCTATACCAATTTCGATACCACAGCAGAAATACGTATATATGGGGCTGTTGAATACTTGATTCTCATTGGTTGACGACCATCATTATATGTGCAAATATTGTTTTGGAGTAGTCCTACCAATGCAACATTGCCAATGTAGACATTTTGGAAAATGAAAGAAAGCCTTGGGACACATAAATCAGATCTAAACAGTAATGAGTCAATCATTTAGATTAGATTCCAATCGGATACACAAATAGTTGGATTTGGACTGACAGTGTGAATGTAGTCTTTGTCCAGCATGTTCTCTTAAGACAAACTGAATGTGTTTACATTCATACCTAGAAGTGCATTTGACCATTCACACAAACATCTGCATTGCACTACCAGATTCCTTCATGATGCAAGTATCTTGCAGCTGTTTACTTTAGAGGGAAACACTCTTGCACAGCTGAGCACCACATAAACATCTGTATAAATCGGAGTGTAAGGAGACATTAAAATTTCAGAAGCGAGCCCAGTGAGCATTGGTTTTTTTAAGCATTCCACTGCAGTGTGCTCTGTAGGTCAGCTAGGGTGAGTCGGTTCACGGTGTTCCATAAAAGATTATGACAGCTTGTATGCTGTCGAAGTCAAGGTTTGTTTAGAAGCCCAAAATCAACTGAAATTAGTCATTCATCCCCACATACAAACAGAAAACAGATGCACAAACACCGAATGGAAACACTTGAGTCAGATTTCCTCTCATCAGAAATGATGTCACAGCCATTTGCTCTCATCTCTTACAGATGTGGAGGCTAATTAAGCATTGGGAAGTGATCAGCACTTACAATCCTGACTTGGCACCCTATAATGTGTTTAAATGTGTCTGCTTACACATGTGGATTTGAGCATGTGTGCGCATGGGGAGATTACGAGCTTTATTAAGATAAGCCCTGTACAAAAACAGGAACTGCAGTGGGATATTGCACGTGTAAGATGTTATGATTGTGATTAATCCTTTTAAATGGCTTCTTGGATAATGAATGGCTCCACTTGATGATTCCAGGCCCAGTAAAAAGCTAAACAGCTGGGACGCTGACTCTGATTAGCAACCAGTGGTTTCAAATATAAACATTTGTTTTAATTTTTTCCTACGCTAGCCTACTATTCTCTTCATGCTTCCATGCTGTTAGCACTGAAGATCCAGCATAGCTTTTACTGGATCACATTGACCCTACTTGACAAATTACAGCTCAAGTGCTGTTTGTAACTGAGCATGTGTGAGAGACATGGTGACAGTGAAAGCGTTTTACAGTGCTATGTGGAGCAATTATTTTCCTTGTTTAATGGAACATACAGTAGTATAAATCATGTCAAATTGAAAAAAGCAATGTATACTTTTTATGCTTAAAGCAGAAATCTAAACACATAACACTATACCGTCTTTAACTTTTTAATATAAATAGTTTTTACTGCAGCTCTCTGAATTTTCTTGTTTTCTTCATCTAGAATTAATATATATATATATATATATATATATATATGGAAGTCACTGATAATGGTTCTCCGTACAGAGTGCAAAGATCTTACTAATTTCATCAAGATGGAAAGGTGGCACAACTGACGGAACATTAAAAAAAAAAAGTTTCATTTATCAGCAAGAATGAATCAAGTCAAAATAATTAGCCTGCAGGACAGATGTTTGAACCGTAAGTTTCCAGCATGTGGTGAGTCACCAACCAATGTAGCAAAAACTCCCAGCCATGAAGATTTGTATCACCGTGTGTCTCAATATTTATAATATCATAATATCAGCCATTATTGCTCAAGATATGCTTTTTATTAGTGTGTTGCATCGGCAATATATCATAATCTGAAAACAATATTATACATTTTTAAAGATCCTGTGTTTTATTATTTTTCTTTTTTGATAAAATTATGGTTAATTGTTTTTATTTTATTTTTGTATGTATTGAAATTTATATATATATATTTTTTTAATTTGTAAAAATTTAAGAAGAGAATTGATGAATACATTGTGATTTCTATAGCAGTGCACCATGGCTTTGGTTTTACACCATCACTCAACTATTTGCACTGAATCCAGATTTTACAGTAAACTCTGCAGTTATTTCACTCTTATTCTGATAGTATGTTAGAGTAGGTTTGACAGTCATAGCTTGGAGAATGCCAGAAACAGACACGTTTTATGTGACTGTTACAAGTACAGACCAGTGTTTACATTCCAGTGTGGGTATTCATTGTCAGGTTTAATGCATCTCTCTGACAGATTTGGGAAAACTTCCACTTGGGAGTTGGTGATATGTGTACGAGAAGAGGGGTGAAAACCCAACCCTGTGACGGGACAGCGTATTGTGCCTCTCATAGCCCGCACCTCTAGGGTGACTGGATTACTAGATCTGTTCGGAGATTAGGTGTGTCAAAGGTGACTCAGGGACTATGTCTGGTTGACAAAAGAGTGTGGATTGATAGATTGCACAGTAACATCTGCTAGTTGTGATACAGTTGGTATAACAGACATAATAAACATGGTCCATTTGAAAAACTGCAATTGCTTAATCCATGTCACCAACAGATGTTTACTGACGCAAGCCATGAATCCATACACATGCCATGTGGCATTGCCTATTCACACTCGTAAGATCTGATTCAGCAAGTTTTGAATGACCGGTATGGATGAGAATTATAAGTACAAGTTAAGTCCAGTACTGGTTCCATCAATGATTCTTTTAGCATCTTTGACTGAGAAATATTTGGTGGAAAAACATAGTTTTCAAATGATGAGATAATTTAGGTAATAAATGTAATTATTAAAAATTATGTTTACAAAGACTTTTGTAGACTTTTTGTGCAGTCTTTTTTTAGAAGCGTAGAAGTGAATTATAATACTGAACTGAACAATTGGAATTAAATGATGTTTCATTAAACAAAGTTCGGGAGGAGCACGTTCAAATGATCAATCCAATCAACTTGTCATCAACTATCCTATTAGCATGAGAGGAAGCATATATATATTTTTTTTTCACTCAGTCGACTCACATACATTCCTCGACAGTTTTTCAGCATCCCTGAAACCACCCTGACTCCTTACTCTTGGCTTGTTCCTTCCACAGCCAGGAATACGGGGGGAGTACTCTGGGTTAGGGTCGAATACCGAGCCCGAAGCCCTCTCCTTGGACAGCACGCCAAATATGCAAACCATTAATTCTATCCAACTTATTTGTAAGTGTGAACTTGTGAACTATATTAAATAGCAATACTAAGATAAAAATGTGGCAACATACTTCAGTCATTAAATTACTTTTATGAATTTTTATGAAAAAACTTCACATTGTTGGTTACTGCACTGATTTAAGTCTCTCAAGCCTTAAAGGAATAGTTCGCCCAAAAAAGAAAAGTTGCAGTTATTTTACTCTTCCTCAGGCCATCCAAGATGTAGGTGACTTTCTTTCTTCAACAGAACACTAAATATGATTTTAGCTGAACCTATAGTCCATATAAAGTCTATACTCTCCATAAAATGCAAGTCAAGGGTTGCCATCACTTTGAGAGTAAAAAAAAAAATGAAACAGGCAACACAAAATGAATACCCGTGGCTCCTAACCTATTTAAGGTCCTATGAAGTGGAATGATCAGTCTGTGCAAGATACTGAACATTATTTACATCATTATTACCTGGCAAACAAGAGTCTGGAACTCAAGCTTTCTATCACATGATGATGTCTCATGTCTGTCCATTAGTGTACTGAAAAAAGAAAGTCACCTACATTTTAGCCAGAGGGCGAGTAAATTAAAAGCACATTTTCATTCTTTGCCAAACTATTCCTTTAAGTATAGCAAACCAGTAGGTAAACTGTGTGTATTTAATTTGCTAAAAATTTAAACAAATTTTAAAAAGAGCCATTCGTTCGGGAGGACTAGAATAGTTGCATGTATATGGTTTTGATTCACTAAAACAAAGCTGCTCAGCACAATCAGTGTTGTCTGATATCCGTACAAATGACACTGTATGTTCCGCACTATTGATTTATTAATGGTATTGCTGCACCACTGAATAGTGCAAGAAACGTGTTCCATACACATTGGCGGAAGAATGCATATGCGAGAAAGAACCATTATCAGAATGGCTTCAACTGGTCAAATCTTGCTTACGGTGACAAAGAGCAGCATATTGGAGCAAACTATGAGTGTTGTAGAGAAATGACCGGAAGCAAGACAGACAAAAGGGTTTAAAACAAGTGGCTCAGAGCAAGACACTAAGCGTCTATGAAGGACAATAAGGCTTGCGAGAGGAAGAGAGGGGAAAGGTAAATAAACAGTACAAGCGAGCCGATAGCACACCGAGCAGTGGGTCGCATCTCTTGGGGCCCAGGCTGTGAGGATCTGATTTCACCCATTCATTCCCCCCAGTCTGGGAGGAAACCACCATCTCACTGGATCACAGATGCACCTGGAGTCCCCCGCAGGAAACCAGCAGTGACTTCCTTTGATTCAAAGTTACCCCCCACCCCTCCACCCCCAAACAACCAGTCATATGTCCCCCTTGAGCTGTTTGAACTGAAATGTGGCACATGTGGCAGTAGAACACAAAAAGTCTGAATCCTAAGATAATAATTGAGATTTTCACACAGCGAGTGATATATGGGATGGTCCCAGAGTCAACACACTAACTCATGATGATGTAAAGAACACAGTAAATGCAGTGTACTGTCATGTGTTATTCTTTCAAGACATTTGAATTCACATTACTTCCTCTGGCACTCTTATTAGAGATTAATTAAAGGGTTCATTGTCTCTGGCTTTGAGTTATCTTGCACATTTGGTTACAGAGCTGCTTTATTGACAAACAGATACTCAAGTCCAATGGATTTGCATGTGGATGGTCTGATAAATGTTTATGACTTGGACACACTTGTTCACTCTTTTGTATGCTGTTAACTCTTGTGAATGGAGAACTACATTCAGTGTTTGTAGTGACCAAGCAAGTGGTAGGCTTTGAATAGCATAATATACCACACTACTCTTTCTAAGGCTGCTGTATATAGTAGCCTATGTATAGTGAGCACAGTATGACATTTTTTTGTATACTACAATTGCCAAGTAAGCGGTATTCAAAGGAGCTTGCTATTTGGAATACTGCATCCCAAAATGCATTGCGCTCCGTCCTATCCCTGATGAACAACAGCCCATGCATAAGGCAGTGTTTCCAAAGAATGGGGCCAAAAAACAAATGCATTTTCAATCTCCTTCAGTTTCTGACGGGTCTGAATATTCCAGACACACTTCTGAGAGGACAACATCACATTTTATGGACTTTTTGGACTTTATGGACCTTACATACTACCAAAGGGTGCAGGGATTTCAGAACCACAAGAAGAAGAAAAAAAGACTCATCATAAACATAACAAGACTGAATTTTGTTAGCACAGCAGGACACTTCAGAAATCACTGTTCTTATAAGAGGAAGCCCTGTTGTGGTTAGCACAAATGAAATATGGCCCAATTTAAGAATTTTGATTTCTTTGATGGACATGATGAGTTATTCACAAGCCACTTTTGATGAAGCAGTTTTTCCATGTGGAATATGATGAACAGGGAGAAGTTGCAGTAAATAAACTTTAGAATATGTAAGAACACACACACACACACACACACACAGTGTGTGTGTGTGTGTGTGTGTGTGTGTATAAAGACGTCTCTAACACTCACCAATTTAATTAAAAATACAGTAATAGGCCCCAATGTTGGTAAAAGCGATACAATCTGTTATTGTAATTGTTTTAATATATTTTTTAATGTAAGATCACAACTGTTTTCAACATTCAAATCAGCATATTAGAGTGATATCTGAAGACTGGAGTAATGGGTGCTTAAAATTCAGCTGTACCATTACAGGAATAATGATAAATAAATACATTTCTTTAAAAAAAATAATCTTACTCTTTCTGAAACTTTTAAAAGATATTAAAATATTTTTAAAAATAATAATAATTGAATTGATTACATAATAAGTTTGTGGCATGTTAATGAAAGGGATGGAACTTAAGTTTCAAAGGGATGATTTTGTTCCTCCACAAGCACCTCTGAGCTCCCCCTCTTGGAATAATGAATGGGAATGGAATGGCAGAGGGCTGGCGGCAGACACTATGGGAATCTGGCTCTGAGGTAAGCAGTTTCAAAGGCTTCTTAATGCACCAAAAGGCACAGTGATGCACCTCAAAGATCTCTACTCAGCTTTTTTCTCACGCACACAAACATGCATGTCAGCACATGCCATGCTGCACTTAAAGTGTGTCCAACTTTTTAAGAAACACTTTAAAAGTTAAAAGCTCAATGACCTGCAAGGTCTACTACAGGATGCCAGTCACAGCAGCAGGGCTTGAAAATAGAAAAGAAAGAGGAAATGAGTAGAGAACCCAAATTTGTTCTTCCTGCAAATTTCCCTGACCTATTCAGTGCAGTTTTTGCCCTGTTGTCTGTCTTATCAAGACCTTTCCAGAGTCAGAAAGCATTGCTTAAACGAAAAATCTCTGCCAAAGGAGTTTAGTCATCAGTCGATCTGATATATCAAGAGAGGACCCACCCATTGATAGATCAAATCTTTCCACTCACCTTTTATCAATTACTCAAGGTGTGTCTTTATGAATCACATCATTTACTGATATGTGTAACCCATTTCCGGTTTTATGTTTAACTCAAGGGTACTTTCTACACTGCACAGATTATGAAATACTATAAATATTATCAATCTCAATGGGTGTATATAGTATTACCTCACAGGACAAAAAAAGTGAGCTGTAACTTGCAACGTTTTTTTCTAATGGTTATCCCCATGCATACATTTAGCTGTCAGAAAACTTAACAAATAACTGTCATGTTGTGACACGTGTTCCAGATTCCTCTGAGAATTAGCTACAAGTGTGTAGACTAGAGTACAAAAAGTTCACCACGGGCATGTCATTAAACTCTGACTTTAGGGAGAGTTAAAGATGACTTTGAAAGGGCTTGCATTTAATAAATGAGTCTATTTTCTCTCACTCAAGAATGAATGGTCTTTTTGGTACAGCTGGTTCAGCAGTTATTGTATTTTACACTAAAGCTCAAAATAAATAAGGTTTCTACAGGTGATTATAGGTGTCAAAAGTTAGTAAAAAAAAGAAAAAGATTTGAATTTACTGAGGTAGAAGTTAAACAATACACTTTCTAACACTTCTTCAGGAGACTCTTAACCTGAATGAATGAAAACATTCATAGGCGAACCATGATTCATCGATTTTTACCCGCTTGGTTTAAATTTAAAAAAAGGGTTGATAATCATTAGCTCTGTGTCACGAGTTTCTAATTTCAATTGACAGTAAAGAAAGAAAAGAAAAATGCGCTTACCCTGTCAAAACTCTTTCAGTAGCCTACTCTGTCTGTGTGGAGTGCGCTGGGGTCAGTCTGGTTGGCCTGTTTAATAGATCTGTAGTCCTGTTGCTCCTCACGAGTGTGCAGAAGTGTTCAGCTCTCTCTCAAGCACCGAATGAGAGAATGCTCGCGCTCAACTCTTCCATGCGCTACTATAGAGGAAGTTGAGTGAGTCACAAGCTCCCGCCCCAGTGGATGAAAACGGTCTTCCTTATTTCCTGAAGGAAGGTCCATTAAATTATCTTTAAATTGAGGCAGTTTCCATTGTTATCTGTCTGGCTTGTTGTTTGCCGGTAGCTTAGGACGCAAGAGAGCGTCTGTCTGTAATAATGGTAGTAGGACGAATACAAACTGTTACTTAACACCCACATCTGAGGATTATGAATCGTCATGACAATGAACAACTTTTTTCTCTCCGTAGTCGTATGGGGGATGGAGCATGTTTTAGACCAGGTTGATTAAACAGCTGAAATTATTTGTTTTGTTAAAACCAGACTAACCATTAGACTAGAGAACAGGTATGTTTTTCAAAAGGTTGAAAAAAAGTCTCGTTCAACGGATCTCTTCCTGGCTAGATACAGTGCTATAGGTTTCATATTCAAACATGGGCAAATCTTCAACGTTTAGCTTTACGTCATGGGGTTAATTTTTAACTTATTTAATAGTCACATGAAACTATCTTGAAAACGTTCACCAATGGAAACTTTTCAACTGTCTTGGAAAGTTCATCATTTATGTGCTACTTTTCAAATGCTGTAGATTTTATTTTCACCATTATGAATCTTTGATAAAAAGAGAATTATGACATAATTAAAAGAGTAATTATTTATTTTATAACCTATATGATATGCGATTTAGCATTTTTTATAGGCTATGCTATGATGTGATGAATGTGGTGAAAAACATTGGAAAAAATATGAAACAAGCTATAGGAATAACTCCTTTATTCCAAAAAATATTTAAAATATAACTTTCACAGAATGCTGTTAGAACATTAGTTTTTAATAATAAAGTTATCAATTAAGTATCAAAAATAATATCAGTTGTGATGTAAATAAAAAAGTGGAGGAAATGTTAATGATTTTCAGAAATAATGACCATAACAAACTGATGCATGTAGGCTACTGTAAGTCCAATCGAGTGGGCTACCTCTTTTGCAAAATAATTGAATAATTTTGTCACTCTCCAGTAATGGATGAACAATTTATTGCTACATGATATTTACAAGAGTTTGCTTTGGAAAAACTTCAGGCACTTGAATGTTAAATGTTGCTTTGATATCTGTTTTCACTATGTAGTCATATTTGTAATGTAATACTTGGATGAAGATACAAAATAAAGAACCTCTTGCAAGATTAAAGAAAGTGCCTTTGTCCTTGTAATAATTCAGGCAACCGCAGAAAACACTGAGCAATTGTTGTAAATGAAATTATGAAATATCTGTTTAGTCAGTGATTATATTACTGAAACCCCAAATTAGTTATCTTGAGTTGACTTATTTGCAAACAATGAATAGACTCAGCGATTGCCTCAGAAAGGTGTTTAATTATCTTCTTGTATAATCTTACCAAAGAGTAATTGAAATTCATTAAATTACATCAGTGGCAAGAAAGTTTTTCTCTTAAACACGTTACAATGTCTGATCCTCTGCGTCAGAACTATAATGCCATTGAGGTTTTATTGCCACTCTTTAATGGTTTAAAAGAAATGTTTATCAAATTACACCAAATTAAATAAAGTGTAAATTGTAAATAGGCAGTCCTCTTATCCCTGAAAAAAGGAGACAATTGTGTCCTTGTCTTTAGATTTCTCTCATGTGTTTAGGACCTTCAAATCTTTTATATTGACATTTTGTACTGCCAGCTCAAACTGGATATTGTAAATAGTGGGATGACTGTTAATTGTCCCATATCCACACTTTATAGGGTTTTGTGGTTGAATTTTGAGAGCGAGAACCAAACATTCAAGAGAAAATCTCTTCCTGGAAGGATCTAGTATTCAGACGAGTTGTTAACATCCTTGGTAAAACCTGAAATTATAAGTTTTAAATCTCTTAAATGGTTTCCTATATTTCAAGGAATACTCCACCAAAACATGTTGCACTGTCACAGAACATGGAGTAAAACATAAATAAGATTTCTCACAATCCAGACTACCCATAACTGGAATCAAGCAAAAAACAACTATTAATTGAACATGACCTGAAAATTTTGATGAAATCTGAGTTATGGGCTACAATAATGTAATTCACATGAGAGCTCCTCTTAATTTGTATTAGCGTAATCTCACCGTCTGTGTATAGAAAACTTACATTGGTTAGGAGAGACATTCCAAGGTCTTGAGCTCAGCTACTGGCCAGTAACCTTATGTCATTTGTGTGATTTTTAAAGGCCTATATTAAAAACCAAACAGTAATATATCTGTCAAGCAAGGGCATTCCAGAAACTCAGAGCTATCATAAACCTATAACCCCTCTTCCTGCCCATTTGACATTCTGGCCTCTCTTAAACACAGGTTTGAATACTAGTTGTTTCCTAAAGATTGTTGTTTTTGTTGAGAAACATATAGGCCTATAATCCAATTAAAATGCACAGGGAAATTCTTTAAATCTCATGTTTTTGTTTTACATGCTATACTGTGGTTCAGTTTCTGTAGGAAAAGTCTGTTGGGTCACTTGGTTTTATATGTCTTGCATAAAGAAGTTGAAAGCCCACAAACCCATGGGTCAATCAAGGCTATATGACATCATATGGAAAAAGTAACCCCATGAAGGGTTTCATTCTCAACGAAAAAAGATGCATGTTATGCGCATCTCACACATTCAATTTGTTTTCAATCAAAGAGGAAATAAAGGACAAAACGTCGCATGAGGTAATACATAGAATGTGCATAAAAATTAGATGACTTCAGTGTTCCATGAGGTTCTTCATAATAAAACTTGCGCATTTCATTTTATAAGTTCCTCTGTACCTTTACAGTGCATTATGAGTTAAGATACTACTACTACTATTACTACTACTACTAATACTAAAAAAACAAAAAACAAAAACACACACACACACACACACACACACACACACACACACACACACACACACACACACACACACACACACACACACACAGTGGGAAAGGAATCACAGCACCAGAACATGATGTTCTGTATTTCTGAGTAATGCGCAATGTTTTGGGGCCAGAGGAAAAGCTGGTTGTTATTTCAATTCTGCCCTTGCTTATGTCCCATGCCCCGCATTTTGACACACCAAATGGCAATTTTCTGCACTCCCCCTAATTCTCAGAAGACGAGCCAACGATAAACTGGACCTTAGGGGGTATACAGGTGTCGTCATCAGAGTTTTGCTCTGACATTTGTCACACTAATGGCCGAAAGCTGTCTTTCTGGTTGAGATTCAAATTAGGTGCCTGTACTAGGGCACTCTTTAAAAACCCTGTTTGAAAACAGTAACCAAGTTTTATTTGTTAGTGTTAACCAATCTCTTTGGCAGATAGAGGCTGTCATTATCATGACCAAAGTGAGTTAAAGTGTCAACACACTGGCCAGGATATATAAACTAAGTGTCTCAGCACCCAAGGTTTGTTATTGAGTTCTTCCATGCCGTGAGCCTGGCTATCTTCCTCATACAGAACAGTAGACAATTCCTGTGATGGATATCACTGATTAGATGGCCATATAAAGCTAATGTTGTGGAGTAGGCCTAAGCATGTGTGTCAAAGATAGAGCTTGTGACTCTAAGCAAAAGTGCAGTTTTTAGAGAAAGAGTGAGGGATTTGATTTCAAAACATAACATTTACTGGAGTCAAAACACTTGACTATGGAATTTTTTCATTTTTAAAGGTAGTTTTTGGATGAATCTGCGTTTAGCCTACGCAATGCCTGGATTACACTGCCATCTGCCGTCGACACTTTAAGCAACCTTTCTTTTACACTATTTTTTTTAATTAAGCCATACACTTAAATATCTAAATTCTTGGTTCAGTTAAAGCGTTTACATGGTTAAATAATACCGAGGATATAGCCTACTCGATATTTTTTATAATCAAAGATACGATTAGGCTACTTTATACATTATATACATATTTTATACATTGTGCATATTCTCTATATTATTTTAATATAATTGTTGTAGTTTTGAAAGAAATGTCCAAATATTAATTCATAATTTATGCTTGATTAGGAACGATAAACTTGTTTTGCCGCGAATCTGCTTCCGATAATCACCACGCTAGCTGTGATCCATAGTATCCACGTGAGCGGAGAACTATTCGAGAGTGTGCGGTGTATACACATTTCTGTTTACGGTTTTCCCATTAAACCGAGTCGGATTTGTTTTCAGATTTTTACAGCCATGTCTTCTTTTCGAAAAGCCTTGAAAACTAAACAACGAGACCACAAAGAGCGATCACAGGTAACATACGTTGAAACATACTTGTAACTCGCGTGCCGCCTTGCTAATTGTTGTATTGTAAAATGACTCCAATTGTTGTAACAATGTAACGTTATTATATTTAATCTGACAAATTAATTGTTGAAAGAATGTAGTTGTGGGTTAGGTTGATTCGGTATAGTAGAGGTATTCGATGGTCGCTTTAGCTTTTGTCATTCCTAGCAGCGAATGAGAAGATGTAACGTTAGCCCTCCATGTATCTTATTTGTTTATTAACTTGCATTTTCCCTATCACAGCTCGGTTTCAGGAAACATCTGGGTCTGTTAGAGAAGAAGAAGGACTACAAACTTCGTGCAAAGTAAGAAATATCAAAATTTGTCATTTTATTATAGGATGTTGCACGTTTTACACAATGAGTTTTATGTTTGTTGATTGAGTCTCTGCGAATAGAAATTATCGAAGTCATCGAACTATGAACTTTTTTGTGATGTTAGACAAGTAACGTTAGCAATTTGTCATTCTTTAAAATAAATCATAGTTATAGTTCATTATAGGTAGTAGAAAATATAAGGTACTTGGAACAGTGTAATAGCACTGAGTTCTTCTGTATAATATGACATAGATGTAATACAATGGTGATAAGATTACACTGCATAGATTGTATTACCTAAACTGATGTACTTTTACCTTAGGTTTGTTTGTTATTAGAATATAGTTAATGCTGCACATTATCATATCCGTATAATTTACAAACCTGTTATTTGTAATACAGTGACTACCACCGGAAACAGAAGACCATCCTGGCCTTGCGCAAGAAGGCCATGGATAAGAACCCTGATGAATTTAACTTTAAGATGATACGCAACCAATTAAAGGTTTGTTGCCTCTTAGAAAGTCTTCAGGGGCTACTCTTTTTGCAGTTTCCAACAGTAGTCAACATTTGAAGTGGATCAAAACAGTTAATTAAAGTTGTCCTAAGACAAGAACGGGCATCGTTCAAAATTCATGGAAAACTTTGATGAAAGGTTTTGATCTACTTCAAATGTTGACTACTGTAATATAACCCTGCTTATTGTGCTTCTGTTCATTCCGGGTTAGGATGGAGTTCATATGATCAAACCAGAAGAATCAGTGATGACGGATGAGCAGAAGAAGATGATGAGGACCCAGGATATCAGATATGTGGAAATGAAGCGGGTGTCGGAGATGAAGGTATGGCTGATTCTTCATATGTATCTTGAGTATTTGCGGTTCCATCCCCTTACAGTCGAGATTAATGGCATAAGTGTTTCTATTTTTCAGAAAATCGAAAGGATGAAGTCAGAGCTCCATTTTCTTGATGTCAACGAGGAAAAGAAAAATAAACATGTCTTTTATGTGGACTCAAAAAAAGAAGGTAATCTTGTATAGCTGCACCTTTTGGAGGAAACAGAGATGGAGCAGGAATCCATAGTTACATAGTGTATGAAATTGAATGTTGTATTTTAAATGTGCCCTATTAATGTAATGTACATTTAAATTTTACTTAACTTTAGCTTTAGTTAAAGTTAATATTGTGTGTTTGTTGAATGCGTATTTTCATAAAATAAAGTTTGTCATCACACAATAATCAGTGGATCTCCCTGTTGAAAAAGAGACATTTTCTTTTTATTATTAAATTCCCAAATCTGTTTTTGTTTCATACCAGTGGAGGATTTTGACCTGGCCACACACCTCAACACGGTGCCTGCATTGGTGGACAGAGTGTATAACAGACCAACAATAGAGACCCTGACAAACAAGAGCATTCTGGGAGCAGTGGAGTTTAAGTCAATAAAAGTAACACATTCTCTGTATAGCATACTGTATACATAACATAAGTATTTTTACTGTTAAACAATGAACAACTTTATTTTCATTAATGAATATTAACAAAGATTAATAAGTACTGTAACATGTATTGTTAATTTTAGTTGAGACATTTACTAATGTTAATGAATGAGACCTTGTTGTTAAGTGTTACCATGATATGTAACTGTATAAATATAAATTAATATAAATAATTATGTAAATAGTATATTATATCAATGATTGATCATTTATTATCAATAAGATAAATATATAAGAAATCATATTTTTCCAAATTTATTGTCCTCTTTCTTTTTTCCCCCTTTTTCTAACATTTGTATTCCCATTTTCTCAGAAACTTGCCAAACAGAGGAAACAGCAGTATCTGAGGCTTTCAGAACGTATAGACAGAGAACAGGAGATGTTTGTCATTAGTCAAAAAATCCAGACGAGAAAAGATCTACAAGTGAGTGAAATCATCTACATTCCCCTTAATCCTTTCAACATGAGCACTTCAGCACTGATTAGGAAAATTCCTGTTCATGATTTATGTTACTAAGGCATGGATTCAACAATTATCTTTTTTTATTATTTTTTATCCTGTCTTAAAGGGGAACTTGGCAACTCTAGCCATTTCTTCCCTGAATTTCACCTTTGTTGTCGCATGTTTTCTCAACGAACTCCCCCTATAGCTGTGGGGCGTATATTTCACAACACTGTCGTAAAAAAATTCCCCTCCTCCCCCTTTCTACCGCTTCTCATGTGCATTTGTTATTATCGGAGCCGCCCAACTTTATCCTGTGGAGCTATGTTTACCGAGCTGGCTAATACATCATACACATTGAGGGGACGTGTGTGTTAGTGTCGAATTGCCATAAAGCAGTTCGTGTTTCTCGCTCGTTCTCGGTTCTCACGAGACGTCCTTTTTCCAACTTACCGGGATGTTAGTCCCCGTGTTGTAAGGTTGGTTTTCTGCCTGGGAACGCTAGGTGGAGCGAGGAAAGTCACTATTTTCACCCGGAACAGGTTATTTAACCATCCAAATAACTTCTAAACGGTTTTATTAAGTTGAAATAGTTGCCAAGTTCCCCTTAGTTTTTGGACATTCTTCAAGATTTAGTTTGTTTGCATTATTGTGTGACATCTGGGTTGTGCTTTTATCTCTGACAGGATAAGGTTAAGAAAGTGAAAGTGCGTAAGGAGACCAGCACTGCTCCTGCCATCTATAGATTTGAGACCAAAAGGAAAAGATGATGTCTTTGGATCATCACACCGAAGAAACATTCTCTGTCTTGTGGTTGTCAATCAGCTGTAATATCTATGAAGTGGACTGAATCTGTGGATTTGTCTTTCTCCTCTGTAACATACCCAGAGAAAACATGCTGGGCATCTTGCACACTATAA
Organism: Semotilus atromaculatus; assembly: GCA_031834385.1. Classification (NCBI taxonomy): domain Eukaryota; kingdom Metazoa; phylum Chordata; class Actinopteri; order Cypriniformes; family Leuciscidae; genus Semotilus; species Semotilus atromaculatus. Next base: position 6,250,823 of record JAULUF010000019.1, on the reverse strand, counting down.
GGCAAGGAGATTGTACTTATTTATGGCAATACGTTTTTTGCTTTGAAATAAAGTTTTGTCTTTAATGTTTTGTAGTTCTTTGGTTTTATCAGTAGATGGCACTAGCACATCTCATCTGATCTCATCAAATTTACAACCATGATACAAAATGAGCAACTTTCCTGCCACTTGGAGTTGGCATTACTTTTTAAAATGTAACTACTGTCTTCACAATTCAGCCAACTCTTGAATTATATCTTAAACTATTGGATTTTTTATTTTAAAAATTATTCAATAACAAATCTCATTATGAAATGTTATTCTCCAATACATGTTGGCCACAATTATTGGCCCTCTTTTATTCAATACTTTTTGCAACTTCCATTTGCCATCTGAGTCCTCTCATATAATTCCTTATGTGGTTAGAGAACACCTGGTTAGAGATCAGACACCATTCCTCCAGAATCTCTCCAGATCCCTTAAATTCCGGGGTCCATGTTGGTGAGTTCACCCCACTCATTTTCTAGGGTTCAGGTCAGGGGACTGGAATGGCCATGGCAGAACCTTCATTTTGAGACCAGTGACCCATTTTGTGTTTTGGATCATTGTCCTGATGTAAGATTCAACCACGGCCCATTATAATATTTCTAGCAGAGGCCGTCAAGTTTTGATTTTTGGTCTGTTGGTATTTGATAGAATCCATGATGCCATCTATCTGAACAAGATGACCTCCTGCGAAAAATAGGCCCACAACATTAAAGACCCAGCAGTATATTTAATGCGGGCATGGGGTGCTTTTGTATACCTGAGTGCACCTAACCCAAAAGCTCTTCTCTGTTTTTCATATGACTATAGAACCCAGTCCTATTTGAAGTTCAATTCTGAAAAAATTCTGCCATTTACTCACCCTCAAGTTGTTTCAAACCTGTATGAATTTCTTTCTAGTGCTGAACACAAAAGAAGATATTTTGAAGAACACCAAATACTTGATGTTCCCCATTGACTTTCATAGTATTTTTTTTTTCTACTATAGAAATCAATGGGGTCCATCAACTGTCTGGTTATCAACATTCTTCAAAATATCTTCCCTTGTGTTCAGCAGAAGACAGAAATTCATACAGGTTTGAAACAACTTGAGGGTGAGTAAATGATGACAGCATTTTCATTTTGATGTGAACTGCTCTTTTAAAACGTTTTGTGTGTGTGTATGTGTATGTGTGTATATATATATATATATATATATATATATATATATATATATCCACAATAGTGTTGTTTTTATCCTTTGCATTTTCACTTGGATACATAATGTTTTAAGAGTTAAACAGAAGTTACATTTCTCAGAACTTTAAATGGCCCACTTTTAAACACTCTTGCACCAATCTTGTTCCTGCTTGTGTAATTGTTCATGTGAAAGGTTGTGTGCTGTCTGCGCAGACTGAGCTTTTTGTGCCGTCTCTGCGTGGCTTGATTGATCATGCAGGTGGCAGCGGCTTCATAAACAGGCCCCATCCATTACTCTCTCCTGGGAAAGAGAGGAGGGGTGAATCAGGAACAGGGAAATGTCACTGTGTTCAGGAGGAGCGAGCCAGGAGTCTATCTGCCAACGCTGACCACAGGAAAAGCTGTTTGTAATGAATGCGGTGTGGATACTGCTGCTGTACTGTAATCCTGGCACTAAACATTTTAAATTCTATACATGCTTTTCTTTTTTTAAAAAGGAATTTCAAGTGCGTGTTCACAATGACATGAACATGCACGTTTAAGCCTCGTGATATTTACAAAGCAGCTCCATGTGACCTATCAATATTGACCTTCTGTATTTGCAGAATTCTCAGCCAAAAGAAGTGACAGGCGGAGTGTGTGCGCATTTGTGCGTCATGTGGTTGAGTATTCGTCACTGCGACCGCCTCGGTTTGGAGTGGAGGGTCACGCAGCCGTGTGCACAGTTCCGCTCTGCTTCCGTCTGCTGTTACACAGAAGGCCACTGTTCTTGCTGAAGCCTGTCTTTCATTCAGATCAGCTTTTGCACAGGGGTCATGGCTGCAGGTCTGCCAGTGCAGTGTTGGTAGTGACCCCTAGATTTGAAAGATATTGGTCAAAATCCACCACATTGTCCCTTTATGTTATTCACATTAGGAGATGTAAAAGAGGCCTCCTGTTGCCCTCATGGAATTGACAATAGCTTTGAATAGGCTCATTTGATGGGATGCTGACCCTCAGTGCTTTTGCTCACTTTTTGTTGGTTTGTTCAGTGGAACTGTACTGATGTGTTAAGTGTAATGAGGGACTGCAGGAAACCATTGTTCTTTTAGATCTTTTTTGAATGATTTTTGAATTGAACACCTATAAAGAAAGAATTGTCTAGTGTTAGTTGAAAGTCATTCTGCCACTGTTTTGTACCTCAAAACCACACAGATGCGTCATTACCTGCTTTTTCTATGGGCCTCTATATGTAAGCTGTCCTCCATATTGGAACGGTTAAAGCCGGTCTGAACATTCGTCTGCATTCGTAGTTAATGCATGTATGAATATCTATATCTGCAATAGACTTCTGCAGAGTATTTTGCTGGACTAGCACAATACAAGACGAAGGCTTAAGACGACATTAAAAAGTAACCATAGTAAAAGTAAAAACATTAAAAAGTACCTAGATGTGTCTGGAGTGGTCGAATGTGGAATCTACGTATACATGTCTATGCCTCAAAGCAGCTAAAGGTGCACTCAGTTATTTTTCCTTTAAAATGTGATACACATAAACACAAAGGTATAAATAATTATTTTGGAAATTGTAAACTCTTGTACACTCCCATAACATTAAGTTGCCAACAAATTTTATTTTACATGAAGCTGGTCACCTCATGGAGGCAGCCATTTTGAGATCACATGACCAGCTGAGCCAGCACGACATGCATTAACAATTACTGAGTGCACTTTTAAGATCCTTAAATTCTGTGTTAGTTGCTGGTAGCAACCCGTTTTACTTATGTAATGTGATATATTATATATTATGTGTGAATTGTGAAATATGAGCATTGCACACTATAGCAAATAATCAGATGTGAGTAATAACAACAAACAAGAAGTTTTGGAGGAAGAGCAAGTTTTTCCAATAATGTCGCAATGTAACTGAAGTAGCGATGAATCCTTTCTTCCATATTGTGCCGTACATCGAAGTGAGGATGATCATTTTAAAAAGTTGTGAACTTGGTTCTATCGATATGTTGTTGATTGGGAGGATTGGATGAATGTGATGCAGGTGATGTAAGCAGGATTGAAGCAGACCAAATAAATGGAGGTAACATACATCACCAGAGAGAAGTCTGTCATTTCACCAGAAGATTGAGTTATTTTGAGACATTATTATATATTGTTTTCTTGTGAAACATGCATGAATGAATTGTACACAACAACACCATTAAGATGCCTTTAAGATGGAATTTCATGCCTACTTTAAATATTACAGACATTTTTTTCTTTTAAATAACCCACACTAAAGAATTGTTTCAAATAAGACCATTTTAAACTCCCTAACCATAAACACTACTAATCCATATTTGGGGTTCACATATGTCAAGAACCTGGATTTAGTTTTTATTTATTTATTTATTTTCAATTAGAATTGTCAAGTGTTTCTTGCATCTTGAAAAACCAGATCAAAAAAGACTGATATCGTATAGTGAAATCATTAAGATGAGTCATTAATTGGGATAATGTCTTTAACCTGACCCCTGAGTAATTAATATGAAGTGATTCTGAATGGCGCTAATAAAATGAGCTGCAATTGACGTTGAGGCCCCTCAGTATGTAGTGAGTGGGAAGAACCTCATAGTAGAGCAATGTGCTTATCTCTATATCTCTATATAGAGAGTTTTTTTCATGTAATACATCACATTGTTACAAATTTCATGTATTAAACTGTAATTACAGACACAAATAGTATGTGTTGAATAATTTGAAAGCATTATTGCAAGAGCTTTTCACAGATGTATAGTGAATTGAGCTTTGTGAAACACTGGAAGTAAGGACGTTCCTTAATCACTTTCCATACATAACAGTGTTGGTGACTCGGAGGAGCTTTGACCGGAGAACGATGGCCTTAGCTGTTATTAAAACACCTGAGCCTGCTGGATGTCAAGCCCTTAGCTGCCTCTCTTCTGCCATGCCTCAAAGACTTCTTTCATGAGTGAGGTTAAGAACAGCACTAATCGATTTGCCAATTATGGTGCAGGGCAACCGGGTGGGTGAACAGTAGAATCGGTGGGTCGTGTGGAGAAAAAATGGCTAAGGTTCTTATGCCTCCTTTGAGTTGCACCGCAGTTTGTCACACGGCTTTTGAAGTAGCGGATTGTAGCGAGAGCTCGAGGGGTGGGGGTTTGTCTCTGTGCCAGAGGGAAAGCGATTGAAGGAAAATCTTTATAACCCTCACTGCGTGCGAGTGTGTGCGTGTGTGAGGTGGGATCACAGAGACCCCTTTAAATTGTCACTAATTAGCCATGAGCCTGTTTGGAAGAGGCACTCGAATTGATTAAATTTGCATGGGAGTCTAAATCACGCTAAGGCCTCCTCCCCGGTGGAGCTCGCTTCCCCCTCTGCTCCCCAGACGTGGCGGGCCCATTGGGGGGGACCCGCTGCGGGTGAGAGGACAGGACAAGGCGTGGCGCGCACCCATCTGCCTGGGTATTACCGTTAGTCCATCACTCTCCCACTGGCAGCCGTGTGCCTGGGGGATGTGTTCATTACACTTTAACTACTGGATCTGTCCTTGTCTGCAGGCAGCCGGGTGTCATTGTCTGTCTATCTCTGCGTATCCCTCCACACTCTGCTTCACTCAGCCTTAAAGAACAACAGTCTGGCTTTATGGTCTATTATGGCCTGTTAACGGATGCACATTTTTGTTGTGTCTTTTCGCTACTTTGTTTGTCTCCCTGTAGGTTTTTGTGAACTGCTCCCCTGCAATACGTTGAGACCATAATGGTGTAGTTCACCCAAAAATGGAAAGTGTCATCATCATTTACTCACTATAACACTGTTTTAAATCTGTTTTTTTCCACACATTGAAAGTCAGTGGGGTCCAATGTTATTTGAACTTCAATGTTCTTTAAAAGATATTCGTTTGCATTCTGCTGAAGAAAGATATTCATACAGGTTTGGAATGACATATTTTTTTTTTATTTCTGAGTGAACTATCCCTTTAAACCCTCCTGATCTATTGAAGTTGATTTTTATGTTTGAGCCCAATGATGTATGAGTACAAATAATGAGAGTCGTTTTCCCATTCAAAATCTTTTAATAAGTTCATATGAAACTTAAACACTCTGTTTCACCACAAAGTAGGCATTCTTGTTTCAGATGTGACTAGTAGGGATGCACAATATATCTGTACCATATTGGTTATCTGCTATAATTCAAGTGTTTTGTTTGAAATGTTTCTAAAAAATAATTCATTCTTTCAATTCAGAATTCTTCTGCAACTTCAGTTTTTGCGGTTGCTCTGTATATTTTTATGGCATCGCTGTCGAAGAGTAATTCACTGGTGAATTGGATTTACTTATTGTAGAGTTAACGAAAGTTATCATGAGCATTGTAATGTTTGAAGCGGATGTCATGCATAACAAATCAAATGTCAGTAGACCGTGAAGATTTTCAAACGAGCGGTTCATAAAAATAAATAAAAAAATGCTGTGAAAATATAAACCGGAAGACAGAACACAAAGAGCGCAGCTCTGAAACCGGCCGGGGCCAAGGTCTATATACTAGTTCGAGAATGTTTGCATATAAATTCATTATATTTATTCATTGTTTAAATCTGGGGTTTTTGAGACTCCAAACATATGTAGGTCTACATTTTTCACAGAGGACAAGTGATCAATGTTACTTTGAAATTTTAAATGAATAATGATCAATCTGATAATTGTCCCCCACCCACCCCCACCCCCACCCCCTTGCTTCACTATTCTAATAATAAGCCTAATTTTATATCATGACATTTGTTATCTTTCCATATTGCATTATACCTATTACAGTAAGAACAGAGTGAATGAGCATTCCAATATATGTATCACACATTCCCAGCAACCCTCATGCCCTCTCTCTCTCTCTCTCTCTCTCTGTCTCCCTCTCTCTCTCTCTCTCTCTCTCTCTCTCTCTCTCTCTCTCTCTCGTGGGACTGGTCCTACGGGCTGTGTGATTGCTGTAATCAGATCGCGCTGTTAATCAGAGTGTGTTCGTCAGTGTCCTGATGAGCGGCCCTCGCTGATTGTAATGTGATGCTTCTGTTTCAAAAGGGCCCCTCCTTCCTGAGCACTAACAGTATACTCTCCCTGTCTATGGCTGAACAGGACAGCCTCGTCACCTGCAAGGTGGGAAAGAGAGAGCAGGTGGGGGTGTGTAGCAGGATTTGGTGTCCGATCTGAAACGCTTTTCGACCCTGTCCTGTCCTGTCGTACACAAACAACAACAGTCTCTGTATTTCGTCGTCTTTCTTGTATTTTAATGAGGTCCAAGCAGTGATACTCTTATGGCTGCCTCATCAGCCAAGTCCCTACAAGGGCTGATACAAATTAATTAACCTAATTAGAGGCTGTGATTGCAGGCGTGATTGTGTGGGCCGGGGGAGGAGGGTGGCGTGGGGGGCTGCGCTGGCAGGCAGGGCTCGGGCTGTAATAAGCCGCGAGGTGTGGGAGAAAAGCCAGATCACTGTGCATGGCTAATGAGCGGTAAAGAAATCCCCCATCTCTCCTTTTCTCTCCCCTCAGACTCCGTAAAAGCTTCCTCTGTCTTTTACATGTCTCATAGGCCCCTTTCATTTTTTGCCTATTGTCTCTTCAAATCAATCCTGTTTCAATGTGCTGTTTTCACTCACATGTACCTCCCACCTCATATACGTTTATTATATGTGTATGTTACCATATGTCTTTGCTTGACTTTCCTCAGTCTTTGTGGTTTATTTTCTCTTGTGGTGTCTATTCTTTCTTATAATTTCCTCCCTGTGATTTGTTCTGCTTCTCCTTTACTTGTGCTCGTCCTGTATTCTCTAATGTTAATACTTTAAACCCATCCAGTCCACTGGGTACTGTGATACTTATCTTAAACCTCACAATCTGTCTTTCTTTCTCTCTCACTCTCTAACCCTCCCCCTCTCACACACACACACCACAAGAGCAATATTTAAATTTCTTGCTATTTGTTTTGGAAACAGAACAAGGATATTCTGAAAAACGAAGCAAAGCGCATTTTTTCTTGCCTGGATCAGCAATTCTAACGTTTCTAATGAGTTGGTGGAAGACTGGAAGCGTTATCTGAGGGAAAAAAGAACAGTTTCTCGGCACAAATGTTCTTTTCTGCCTCGTGTTGAGAACACACAGTGCCCACCTCATAAACGAGTCATGGTTTGCATTTATTGAGTCCAATGCATCCAGTGTCTTTTGGTTAAATAATTTGACGACAGAATTCTCTGTGTATGTGATTGGCGTGAGTTTATAGTGAAATTCAGCTAATAGGAGGCTTTTCAACCTTTACAGACCAAGAGATCCGTCATCGAGACTCACAGGGAGCCAGGGACCCAAAATATGAGAGGCAACATTAACACTATAAAAAAAAAATTCTCTAATCAATATACATATAGCCAGTTGTTCATTTTAATCACATTATAATAATTCAATTTTAAACCCTATATTAAAACACACACATGCACGCACAAATATAAAAGCATACATGATAGGTCTAGCAGTCGGTAACCTTGTATTGGGCTTTGCTCAGATGAGGAAGTGACAATTAACAGAAAGCTGTATATCATTGCCATCTTATTCCCTCTCTCTATCTCTCTTTCTCACTTTAGATAAGCACTGTGCTGTCACGAGGAAGGTAAGCACAGCTCTTTTGGATTCTCTTCTCATTTAGCAGTCACATTTAGTCTTTAATTAAGTTGAGAGTGATACCCTGGCAATGAGCTGATGCTATCATGGGGCCGCCAGGGCACACCAGGTGATGAGGGCCCGAGATCGGACCAGTAAATACTACGCTAAAGCCTGTGTGTGTGTGTGTATGTGCGTGTATGGGCTAAGCGTTGCTTTCAGAGCTAAACAGCTGTAGAGCGGCCGCTATCAGATATTTATAAGAGGCTCATGAATATGGATGGTGGCAAGATGGGGCTGATGTTTGTCCTCTAAAGGGGATGAAAGGAGAATGCGCTCTCCTCCCGGAGAGACACAGTCAGGGCCGCTTGGAGAGGAGGGGTGGAGGGGGTATGCACAGTTTAACGATAGGGAGATGTTGGTACCGAAAAAGGGATGACACTTCCTTTCCTCCCAATCAAACCATGCAATTTGTTGGTCAAACTGCTTAGCAAGACACTTTCATTCATTCAACAATGTTACATAATCTACATTCCCTCACCAAAGTTAGCAAAATAAAAATAGAAAATGTCAGTAATGTTTTTCTCTAATACACAATGGCCACAATTAATTGGACTCTTTAATTCAATTCTTTTTACAACCTTATTTTGCCAAGATAACAGCTCTGAGTCTTCTCCTATAATGCACTTGACAAGAGATCAGAGACCATTCCTCCATACAGAATCTCTTAAGATCCTTCAAATTCCCAAGACCATGTTGATACACTCTCCTCTTCCGTTTTTTTAAGGATTTGGGACAGGGGACTGAGATTGGTGGGTTTGCTGACAAAAAGCCTTAAAAAAAAAAAAGTTTCATCTAGAACCCGTTCCGTTTGAAGTTCCAGACGTGTCTAACAACTGAATATGCTGGGGTTTGTTTTTGGATGAGAGTAGAGGATTTTTTCTTGATACTTGTGGTGATGCAGGTGCTGTTTGATATATAGTTTTGAGGCTTTCTGACCCCAAGACTGTGATCTTTTGAGAGTCTTCTTCGGCCACTCAATCTATCCTCCTCACCACGCATTAAGACAATATAGACACACGTCCTTTTCCATGTAGATGTTGATCGGTTGATCGATTTAGCTATTTTCTTACAGCCACTTTCTATTTCGTGAAGCTCAACAATATTTTGCTGTACATCAGAAATATACAATTCACAGTAACTAGTTTTTGTTGTAATGTGCTGATTTGGTGCCAACGTATAACATTTCTTCTTGTTATTAATGTTGAAAACAGTTATTAATAATAATTATACATTTTGTGTAAAGTTTCCGTAAATTCCAGGAATTTACGTAAAAACCAGGAACAATGTTCCTGGTTTCAATGTTCCGGGTTTGATTTATGATTAAATTCTTTATTAGAATCTTGAAACAAATTATCACAATTTACACTGTAAACTGTGATAATTTTTTTCAAGATTCTAATAAAGTCTTTAATCATAAATCAAACCAGGAACATTCTGGAGATAACAGGAGGATCACTGAAACACAACCATGTTAACATTGACGATACCAGACAATGAACAAAAGGGAGTATATACAGGAGAAGCAAACAAAGGAGCTAAATGATACACATAATTAATTCATCAAAAACCTAGGAAATTAACAAGGAATAAAACCCACTGGAAATCAGGATCAATCCATAGGTCATTCTATAAAGACAGATATTTCTACAGAATCCATGTGTTGAGATATACATGGATTAGCCACTTAGTGATATTAAAGCAATGACCAAAATTTCCAGAAGACAGATTTTGCATGAGGTCTTTTTCCTCTATGATGTTTGCAAATTAGATGAGCGCAATGAAGTTGAATGAGCTCAGTGAAGTCAGGGTCAAGCTCTGACCAGTCGGATGGGCCTAAAGCATGTAACCCTGTACCTCTCGACTCCCTCCCCCTACACGTTAGTGGCTTATCCATTATGATTAATTGCCTGGAGCAAAGCTACATAAAGTTGCATTAGTAGTTGCCAATTACCATAATTGTGATGTTTTAATATGCTTAATAGGCTGACATGACCTTGCCCAAGCGCTTGGCAGGTACATGGTGCGCAAGAGCGGAGCCATGTGGAGCAGCCATATTTAGAATATTATTGATGGAGAGTCGGCCCGTTGATTCATATCTATGTTAGAAAGGAGAAGAGGTGAACCAACAAGGGACAAAAACATGCATTTAGGAACCATTGGAGTGAGCAAAAAACATTTAAAATGCAGAAGATGGACGCAATCGTCCAACAGAGGCTCCTCTGTTTTGCGTCAAGACAGGGGGCAAAACATAATGGCCTCTATGGCGGCTTTGACCACGCAACCTTTGAAATACCTCCATGGTGACTTTGGCTGCGTAGGAGCACTGCTGGGACGTCAGTGTGGGTATAAGAGTGGCAGGGAGGGGTGCAGAATTTAAAAAATGCACCCCGAAAGACCAGAGGGGTCAATGTTTTGGTTTTTGATTCTTTTGTGGAGTGGACAAATGATCCCCGAAGCCGCACAATAATGTTTTTATGAGACTCTAAATTTTGAGATGAAGAGGCCCTTTGTGGGCGTGGAATAGCCAACACGTGGCCAACTCTTGAACAGTGGTAGTTCTGCGGCATGTCTGTTGGTTGATCTTCGAACACTTTGCTCTAACAAGCAGCCACTTTGTTCCCATGAGACAAGGGCCACTCAGAGAATTAATTACCTAGAGGACAGGGCGAATCGTGCCAGTGCGGCTTCTGGAACCAGTGCACTGGCTCTATTCGGAGAGATAATGTTTCTCTCTCATCTGGGGCTATCCGCCCACCGCTCCCTGGGATCCCTGGGAACAAAGAGGCTGCTTTGCAAAGAGCTGGTTGCTCTCTTTTATTCTCTCACTCTCTGGCTCTTACTCTTTTACTATCTCTCTCCCTCCTTCTCTTCACATGCATTCTTACAAAATTATTTGATTACAATTATACAGAGAATACACAGTTACAACATGAAACGAGAATGCCTTTTAAATTCCATTTAAATTCCTGAATTATAACTTAAATTGAATTGAGGCAGCAAACAGGATATGAAGAATTGCAATTTGAATTTGTATGGAAGTACTATTAAATTGAATTGGAGTTCAATGAAATTCCCATTAATTGTAATTTTAATTATTAAATTAATGTTTGTCAAGAGAAACTTGAAATGTTGGCTCGACAAAGTCTTGATTGAGAGTTTGAAAAAGTTTGAAGGTTTATAGCAGGGGTCCGGGTCTCAGCACTGTTCCAAGGGGGCTACAATATGGCTTATGATGATTTAAAATAAGACAAAACAAGCTTTAAATTTTTTTTTTTGAAATAAGCAAATAATTAAGAATTAAGCTGATATCACATTTATTTTAACTTGCTTCCTCAACAAATGTCTTTTTTCTTTAAGAAAACCTGGATATACGAGGGAATTTTAAGTGTGAATTTTAGATGTGGAAAAGTTGGAAAAAAGAAAATTGATAAAATCTTAAACAATTGAATTACATTATTTATTGATTGATTCACAGATTCACACTTATGAATAGAATGAATAGAGAGCCAATTCTAAAAATTCTAAAAAACTCTGCGCTCATGTACTTTAGGCAAGTCATGAGCTCCCTTGGAGATCGGCAGCTTTTATCAGCATCCCTGTGATTTTTATCTATTTGAAAAGAATTATTTTTTTTCCCCATTCCTCTTAATCTCTGTTATCTGAACCCACTGGTTCCTGTTTTAGATATTGAAATTATATAGCACAGATCTCCTCTAATATCTTTTCAAAGAAGCTATATGAATAATTAGTTTCAAGATGGCTTTCAGCCTCAGTCTACGGCTACATTCTCCAGAGACCCCTTAGTTTTAAACTACTTTGCTTTACGCTAATTACATTGTTTGCTAATTGTGGGAAAAGACACGTGTGTCGAAAGACCCCATTATAGTGTCAGTGATCCACAGCGAGCCCTTTGGATCATATATTAATCTTTAACCGCAACCTTGTTGGGTTTGATGTAAACACATGTGCTCTGAGGGCAACGTGAGATTTATTCAAATGAATCATTCTGATCATGCTGGGAGTTTTTATAATGTGAAACTCCATGCAATGTACTTATACTTTCTGTTCTCAAGACTTCATTTCACCTGCTGGGAGACTATAGGGCACATGGAAGAGGTGCATTATGGGCTGCAGCATGCCTTCCTAATGTCCCTAGAGTGATGCCATATGTCTCCTGTTAACAGGGTGAGGGCTGCCGGACACATAATCAATAGATCAATCATAGAATGATCGTTGGCAATCAATCATCCGCCGCCTCAGGGTAGCGCTCTACCCACCGTACCGTTCTATTGAACGGGGTATAGTTATGACACATTTATTTCTATCCTGCCACATTTCTCTTTAAGATATGAATAGTGTGTTTGAAAGTGTGCCGAAGAGCGCGGGTGTCGAAAACGAGAGCATGGAACAGTACAGAGGAAGATCAGAGGAGGTACACTACCATGTTCAGCCATTCTTCACTTCCCGAGCCTTACCCACTTAATCATAAAAAATCTATAAGCCAGCCCTGTGATTTAACACACATCTGAAGGCCTCTCTGTAGTAATCAGCCCGAGTCTGCCGGGGTAAAGCCTGGTATCCGTGTGCACCAAAGAACTCTGGATAGGTCTCCATCACAGCGAAAGTGCCGCATGGGACTCCGGCGAGCAGAGAGAATGTGATGAAAGCATAATGAAAAGCCACTGTGAGAGAGACCCAGAAAGCGCACGAGGGGAAAGAAAGAGAGGGGTATTGTTTTACGTCTGCATGCTCAGCTCGTCAGAGTTGCCATCTTGAATTCCATCCATTCAGATGGCAGCCACTGTGTAGGCCAGGCCTCCGACGCGTTTCCCTGCTGCGTTTACAACAGACGCATTGACACAGCACCGCTGCGGGACATCTGCGCCCAGGCGCGCGTTCGCATGCTCACGCAAACACTGGGTTGCTTTTGTGTGCCGGCTATGACGCAGAAGTTTAGTGACAAGCGCAGGGGTCTTGCAGGCTCTCGAATGCGTATGCTCAGGACTGAGGGTATAGCAGGGCAGGAGAGGTTATGGTACTGATGGGGGTGTGACAGGGCAGGGGCGTGCGTCCCGTGGGGTTTGGAGATATGGTCTTGCGTGGCACTGACCTTCAACATTCCTGGGTGTCTCCTCACTGTGTAGTGACGTGGGTGGGCCAGCCACCTTTGAACCCCGAGAAGTGCTTATGTAGGTCCATTGAATGGGTTGTAAACAATTCGGCTTAGATTTTTTTGCTGAGCCCAGATAGCATGACATGTATTAATGGGTTTTGGTATCTCGTAAACTATTGCATTTGCTTTAATAGTCATGAAAATGGTTAATGACCTGCATATTTTACAACAAGCAATATGTAAAAAGGTTTTGTTCTCCCAGCTTGGTCATGCTGGTCTATTGGTGGGTTTAAAGGTGATTTTTTTTGCACTTATCAAATGGTCAGAATGGGAGCCCAGCTGAAAACTAACTTGGTCAGTCAAAGATTGTATATATAGTCTATACCAGTCTAGGACCAGCAAAACAATACTGTTTTACGCATTTCTCAGCAGGGTATTCTTAGTTTATGTTAAAAAGTGGGCTCTTTTTGCATCCGGTCTGTTTGGACCGAACCCAGAGAAACGGACTCTCAAACCAACACTGTGTGGGAGTGATAGTCAATGTTATTGTTAGCGATAATGCCATGCACTTGTTTTGTTGTTGTCCAGCAATCGAAACATACATAATTAATAACGCCGGGGCATGAATACAATTGTGCCATTGTCATAGCCTTCTCACATTCTGAAGCACTAGACTAGATTATAAATACACTCAGTGCTGAGACTTCACAACAAATTCTCCCTTTTTTACATTATTAATGTCAGATAAATACTAAATCTTGACCGAAAAGAACACAGGACATCTTGCTCGATAGGCAACCTGCTCTTTCAAAAGGCCATCACAATTGTCACTCTCCACCAATTGGTCCCTTTTGGGGCTTCCTGGCATTTTGCACACAAGCCACTCATCTGTTGAGCGTGGCAGGATTGATGGATGGAGCTGGAGAAGTGGTGGGGGGGCTGGTGGAGGACAGGAGCCAGCTGGACCTGCCTGAACAAGTGCAGTGGGTCCTAGAGAGGGTACATCGACGGTCATGTCAGGGTTGAGTTACGGCGCCAGTCCCCCAGCAGGGTGTAGGGGGTGTGTAAAGCAGACACCGTGATGGATGAAGTCCAGTCTGTGGCCTTAAAGATGTTTGAAAAGGTCTAGATGATAGTCCGACGTTGAACACCACAACAAATCACCTTAACTGCAATGACCGAATTGCTGTGTTGATGCACTCTGAGCTTAACTAGCCATTTTTCAGATTAATATTACGGAGACGGCAAGCACGTTCCCACTGACTCTTCAGTCCAGTCTCCACAGCTGGACACTCCAGCATTCAATAGCTCTTTGAAGACAACTTGAAGCACTCTGTGAGTGCACAAATACTGGCCCCAAGCCAAGCCACTCTTGTGTGCAAGCAGCCTGGTGCTGTTGAAAGGGCCTTTAGCCTGCTTCCTCAACACACTATTCATCCTAGGAGGCATAGACCAGCACCCCAGAGAGCACCCATGGATAACCTGGACAGTGTCTTATCCTAACCTTCAAACGCCTTGCTGGGAGAGAGAGTCAATGTCACTGCAACAAAGGCACATGTGAGGAAGAGCCTGGCCCTCAGAAGCTCGGGCCCACTAATTGACGGCTTGAGGGAGTGGAAGCGACATAGACAGAGAGGGAGAAAGAAAGATATGAAAGCTGCTAAACCCACCCCACTAAACTATTCCTCCTGGCGTATACAGACTTAAAATGCGAGCTGTTTTTTATTTGCTTTTTCTTCTTTCATGTATTCAACTTCTTGTGCTTCGTCCCTTCCTTCCTTTTCTGTATATAGTAAACCCGATAAGCTTTTGAAATCCCTTATTTACTCTCTTTCCTGTCCTTTTGAGAAACTACTCTCCAACTTGGTGCACAACAATCAATTACCGCTGGCCCTCAGAACGTGGAGATGCATTTTTTTCCGGATAACTTTTTAACGCTTTGCTAATGCAGTCGTGGCCTTGCGTGCTCACAAACATGAAACTGGAGCGGCCCCAGTTAACACTGCATTGTACGCTAATGGTCACAGAGGGCCCAGGGCCAATATTTAATTGCTGGGACCAAGCATAGCGAAAAAGGCGATAAACCAATTAATCCTCTCTGTTTCACCTCCAGTATGGGGAAAGACAAGGGGGATGAGGCTTTCCTCCTGAGGGGATGCCGAGCTCCTTCACATCCAGCTGTCACCTATATCAGCTCATCATTCATGTTTTGGGAAACAAAACCTTGTAACTTGCAAATGAGAGCGTTTGATTGGAGAAGGATTGTAAGCAACATAGATTTTTCTCAATCTATCTGACTGAATCTGATTGTGACAGACTGAGAAAGAAAATTTCTCAGCCATTTTCTTTCTTGCCTTTCTAGCAAAAGTATCTTGGAATAGTGGGTGCACAACTGAACTTCACTCAACAGTGCACCGTTCAGTACCCATATCAGACACCGAATTGTATTGGCATACACTGCAAAATGTAATTTGCTATTTCTACCTGATATGACCCGTCATTATTTCTCTTTTTTTGTAAACAAATGTAGTTGTCACATGAACTAATATTAATAACAGTTAATTAACCATAAAGTAGACAAAGATACATTCATGTTCAAATCTGATAACTTTTTTTGTATATATTTTTTAAATACTTTTTTTATTTTTATTTCTTAATTTGTAAAATGCATTGTTTATGAAATTTAGTCTTTTTCTATTATTTTTTTTTTCAATTTTCATTTATCAATATAGATTTCTCGATTCAATTCCTAATCACAAGATCTAAATTAGATTGTGAATCTATTTGATTCTAATCCTTTTAGGTATATTTCAGTTATAATGTTTAGTAAATTATAATGCTAATGCTGTAAATTATACAGGACAGTGTTTTAGACTGACTCTTCTTTTATGTTAAGGTTATTTTAATATAAGTTTTAATTGTTCAAAAGACGAGTTACCGATTTGTTTCTGACTCACTAAAAAGAAAACTACTTAAAGTAGGCATAAAATATCAGTCTAAAGTATTGATATCAGGGTTGTTTAAATAAAGACTGTAATTAATCAGAAAGTCAATATTTTTACCCCACACTGACTTCCACTTCAGTGATAAAGAAAGGCTGAACACATAAAACCTAGTGTCCTAAATTTTATGGTATCTTTTAACTAATCATTTTACTTCACAGAAACCGACATGGTTCAGACCTTATTTTGACCCAAACTTATAGATTATTCCAGAAGTATTTGAAGCCGTCACCTCTGACACCACCTGTCTCCCCTGTCGAACGACCGCTTCCTGTTGGCTGTGAGCCCGATTAGGAGTGTTAACGGTGTGAAAGTGTCACACGCATGGTGCAAAGAGCAAGAGGACAGTCTTCCTGACCTTTGTTTTGATTTAAAAATCAAACGAGTGCCAGCAGTATGCCGAGGGAGCGCCTGGCACTGGGTTGACGGGATGACCTCTGACCCCTGGGGGCGTGTTGAGGAAAGATCGGCTGGGTTTTGCCCCTGAATGTCAGGCCCCTGGGCAGCAGACCCTCACAGGCTTGGTAATGATTTATGGGGCAGGGGTGTCATTGATGGCTGCTCGGCCCTGGGGAGGCCCTAAATGGTAGTTTTGACAGTGCTGAAAGCAGAGGTTAAAGGTGATCAATAACATGGCTGGTGAGGAGGAGAAAGAGTAAAAAAGAAAGGGATGGAGTCTGAGTGCTTATATGTCCCCACTCATTATTTGCCACTTTGTGTCGGACTTTCTCTTTTGTATCTCATGAGCAGATCTGTTCTCTCTCTGCTTAAGAGAGGTGAATGAGTGGGCACATTTCAGTGATGAATACTGGACATTAGCATCTGTCTGCATTCTGTTTGTTCTCTCTGCCTCTGCTGTCTGTGATTACCTCTATTGTCCACTATTTAGTCATTGAATAATGTCTCTTAGTCACTTTCGCAGGACTATGTACATATTAAAATGGCCTGTACACTGCAAAAAGTGATGTGCCATTAGCTTTTCCTAGCTGATCTGGCCCTCATTTATTACTTTCATTCAGTCACATTAGGAATTTTGTTCAAAGTTACTTGACAAAACCCTTTCTCTTATGGCTAATACATTTATTTATTTTTTTGGTATTTGTCAAGTAAACTAGCTGTACACATTGTTAAATTTCTGTGCATTTAAATGATTTTGAAATTATTATTCTTTATTAGCATTTCTTTATTCTTTTAATTGAAATATTTTAAGTCATTATTTTTTATTAAATTATTTTTGAATAATGATTAAAAAACTGCATTTGATTCATTTAATCATTTAAATCATTTAAAATGTTTTTTTTATGTAATCTTTCTAAATGAATAATCTTGTTTTTTAAAATAATTTCTTTAAAAAATTTATTTACTTTTAAATAATTATTCATATTTGTAAGAAAATGTTTAATAAATTATTATTTGTAATAATTTAATTTTTTTATTAATTTTTTTTATAATAATTATTTTAAAAACTCAATTTAAATACATTTAAAGCTTTAAAAAAATCGAATTAAAAATCAAAAAATCTAATCTCTTTACAAAAGCATTTTTCATTTCATTTTTGTGTAAAGCCCAGAAAGTACTGCGTAATTAAAGCGATTTTACAGTGTACGTTTCTGTAATTATAGTGTAGCTATAAAGTACTTACATGTAAGTATAAGGGAACTTATACAGTTTGGGGAATAAAGGGGTAACAACCAGGAGAATTTTACTGTACGTATAGAACTAAGGGGTACTTATTATACTATTATGATACAACAATCTAACATTTGGGAGCAATTTACCAAGAACCTACACTGCGTACCTTTTTGTAATAATGGTGTACCAATACAATTGAAAAATTACAGGGTACATATCTATGCATTTATACAGTAATCTTTTTAACAAAAGTGCACTAAAAACTAAAACTATTGCAACTTTTTTGCAGCTTAAATATTGGGGAAAGATACTCTTGTTTCATAGTGATACATGTTACCCTCTTGTTCCATGTAGTTACAGGGTAAGTACAATAAAATACATACAGACAATCTTATATCACTGACTCGGAAACCTTTATTTGAAAAACAACTTAATTCAAAACAGATTTGCAAAACTTATTTTACGTGCTTTACATGAAAAACTGCTTTTTTTTGTCAACAATTCATTTCAAATGCTTAAGTGACAGAAAGTAGTATGTTTTTCCCCTCTTCTTTTCTCTTGCTTGGCTTCTTCCTTTTGTTCCGCTTCTTCTTTTTATTTCTTTAGGACTTTCCTTCTTCAGATTAATACAAATGTTTTTAGAAGAAAAAAAAACATCTCTGGGAATACATATAATGCAAGCTCATGTGTTCCTAAAAGTTGGAGCATCAAACACCACATACTGCAATAACTGTATAATCCATACGACCCCAATGGATGGATCAATTTCTTCTGAAGTGAAACTAGGTGTTTGTAAGAAAAATTACAATGTTTTAAACTTTTTTAAAATGTAGACTATCGCTTCAGACCAACTGTAATAAGTTGTTTTTCAAATAAATGTTTCAGAGTCAGTGATATTAGATTGTGTATGTATTTTTATTGTACTTACCCTGTAACTACATGGAACAAGAAGGTAACAAGCACCACTTTAATTTAAAGCAGCACTATGCAGGATTTCCGTTTTTGTCAAACAGTGACCCCTAGAGTCGCTGTGGAGTACTTGTACGGTTGTAAATAGCACTCACGCAGAGATGTCTCTGCACTCACGGCCTGATCCCCTCCCCCTGTATACCGGTACCTGTTCAGTAGAGCCCCTTTCACACAACACGATGATCCCGGCAAATTGCCGGCAAATTGCCAGAACGCCTTCTGTGTGAATGCAAACACAACCCGGGATTGATACTGGCATTGATGTCGGGTTGAGGACCTAGTAACATTGCCGGGATCAGTCCCAGAACGCATCCTTCGTGAACAAAAGCCAGGACCAATGCCATAAGGGATGTGTCATAGTGATGACGCACGTGTCATCGCGCGACTCTGTTCCTCTTAGAAGAAAGCTTGTGTTCGTCATCAACAAAGAAAGAACGTACAAATGTCTGCAAACTGGACCGAAGTAGAGACCAGGAGCTCCTCACTATCTGTGCTGAAGCTGAGAGCGTTCGCCAGCTTTGTGGAACGGTACACGCGTGCACATGTTTTCGACGCATACGTTACACGTCTCATCCTGACGTCACACAGCTTTCCGGGGACATTAACGGGATGTGTGTGAATGCACTCACAGATCCCGGCAAATCACTGGGAGTGTGAATGAACCGAAATCAAACAATCCCGGGACAAATGCCGGGTCACATTATCCGTGTATTTTCCGGAATCTCTGTGTAAAAGGGGCTTAGGATGGAAGCTGTAACGAGTGGAAATAAGTTCTGGCCCCTTTAAGAGCTGCGCGCGCCCTGTTGAACTGTCGGCAGTCTGTATTGTATGTGCGCCTCGAACACCACATGTACGGCGCCGGGTTATTTCTGCTTGATGCTCATTTTAGCAGATCTTTCTTGCCGTAAAGCAATTCGTACATGGCGAGACCTGATATCACGCGACACTTCCCGATGCTGCGGCCGGCGACCATTCAACCCGAAATATATAACCATTGCAATAACTCTGAAGCTATGTACCCTGTAATTTTTAAAAAGCCTATACATATGTTTACACAATTATTACAAAAAGGAACACAGTGTGTTCACGCTAAATTGCTCCCAAATTGTTGTATCATAATAGTAGAATAAGTACCTTATTAATAACTAAGGTTCTAATACTTACAGTATAAATACTTTTTTACCCCTTTATTCCCCAAACTTCACATATTGTTCCCTTATACTTACATGCAAGTACTTTATACACTATAATTACCGAAAGTTACACTGTAAATTCGTCTTAATTACGCAGTACTCTCTGGGCTGTAATCTAAAGCGTTACTGAATTTTGTACTGCTTGACTTACATGTAGAATAGAAGACTTGCATTTTCTTTTATTACCAGTTTTCTGGAAATTATTCTTTGTGACCATTGTTGATGTTTCCTTTTTTCTTTTCTTGTCTTTTTCTCTCTTCAGCCTGTCACAACTGCATTTACATTACATGGTTCAAGTGACCCAATTGTGATTTTTTTCCCCCCTCCCATGTGGAACAGACCTGATATGACCCACGAACGTGCAAGCAGGAAAAAAGCACATGGATACCGATATTCTCAGATTGGTTTTAAAGCCTCATTCATATGTAGAAAAAGAGCTGATATAAATCAGATTTGTGTCAACCATGTAAGTGGACAGATCGGACATTCCCCTGTCAATACGAGTCACACGTCCTTGAAAAAGCGACGGTGGCGAATGACGTGGACTTAGGTGGACACCTACAGCAGCGATCATTGCTTCGCCAAGGCTGCATCAAGGGCTCTCCTCTTTTTTCTCTTCAGAGACCAAAGTTTTGCTGACCTTTAAAGATGGTGCGGAAAGCAAAAGCTAGTCTGCGTCCATTGCAAATCGGACTGTTTGTAGGCCACTTCATTTTCCGGCCTAAGCTTTTCTGGGTCAGTACGTCTACCTTGGCTTGTATATGCAAATGTTGGATATGGATCACTGTATGTAAGCTTGTCGTCAAAAATATATAGTCAACAAATCGGAATTGGGCATCAAGACCTGCAGTGTAAATGCAGCTTCAGTCACCAGTCTATCTTTTCTTACTCTCCACCTCTTTTCTTCACTTTCCCAGTATCTCCCTCAGCTCTTCCGTCTGTTTGACTCAGTGGATGGTTTCAGTCTTGTACTCTGAGAGTATGTCCCCCTCCCATCCATAAGGAGCTCTCAGAAGTGAGCTGATTAAGATGAAGACCGGGCTGCTTTCCCTAATCACATCCCTGCATCTAAATCGTCTGTGTACATTTCTAATTACGCAGTCGCGCGCTGCGTCCTTGAGCTCAGCGGCAGGTCTCTATTTCATCTCGCTCAGTCTCGCGCTCCCTCCTTGTCTCCCCTCGTTTCATCTTTCTCATTTATTTCTTTTTGTTGATGTTGTTGTTATTTTGGCAGTTCTCTTCTCTCTTGTGGCAGTGTTTTGGAGGGCAAAGAGGGTGGGCCTGAACCAGAACACGCAAGGAAAAGAAAGAGATTTCAAAGATGTTGGTCATCACCCTCAAATATGAAATGTCAAGCTGAGTTTGTGGGCGAATGCCATTTTACGTCTTTTGTGGCAAAACAGACATCTGATTAGTTTTGTTAAAGGAGAAAAACCTTCATGTGCAACATATTGTTGTTGAAATACGACCATTTGTAGAATTGTAGAAATACAAACAATCACACAGCACAACAAGTGTTTACTTATCTGGCTTATATCGTTTTTGAAAGTGCCGAATACAATACGGTTGAGCCATTGTCTGAAAGACCCTGGAAATCTCTCAGCCCTTGTGGCCGTCCTATTATTTAGCATTCTTTTAGACTCTATATGGCATTTAATTTTTTTCCTTATTATTTCTTCTCTCCCCCCCCCTCTTATTTTAGAGCAGTCAACCTTGTGCCTTAAGTCTTGGAAAAGCAGTCCCTTAGAATGACGACCACCACACAAAGGCTAGGTTTTGAATGTGAAGTGTTGGAGAACCTATAGCTTGACTTACACCTTTGAAAGGAAGGCCTTCGGGGTGAGTTATTAACTTGTGACCTTCCTAAGAAGCTTTCAGCTTTAGAAAAAATTACAGAGGGCAGAGAGCTGACATCTGTACTAAAACATAATATTTGAGGTGTAGCACAGGACGCAAGAGGAGTTCAGGACTGTTCTGATATCGGCATTCAACATTCGTACAGTCATATTATTGAATTTGAATTTGAATTCAACTTTATTGTCATTGCATGTCACAAGTACAAGCAACGAAATGCAATTGCATCCATCCAGAAGTGCTTTAGCAAGGATGTAATATATTACAAGCTATGTACATGCTATGAACAATTTATCAAATAATCTATAAATATAAAGGATATGACAGACTATAAATATACAATATACAAGTATTAATATTAATAAACAGCTGTAGATCGATAGTTTTTGTATTGTACAGTGTGATTGTCTACACAGTATTTACAGTAGTGCAATTAAAAATCGATGAGATATATATGGGTACAGTAGTGATATATGTTCAATCCATGAGTTTTAGTGTGGGTGAGATGTCAGGAGGCAGAATTCAGGAGTCTGACAGCTGTGGGAAAGAAGCTGTTCTGGTACCTGGTGGTCTTAGTCCGGAGGCTCCTGTAGCGCCTCCCAGAGGGCAGGAGGGTGAAGAGTTTGTGTGCTGGGTGACTGGGGTCTTTGGTGATTTTCCCAGCCTTTTTCAGACACCGTTTCCTGTAGAGGTCCTCTATGGAAGGAAGTGGTGCTATTCAAAAGGCACTTGATTCTGTCGTAAGACGCAATATAACTGTGCATAAGCGAATTAACGCATCAAGAACGATATAGGTCTTACTACTGTTTGAGAGGAAAAATGTGCTTATTAATGAATTATTAATCCTGAACCCAACAATCAAGATTAAAGGAATATTTCATTGTAAATACAAATTAGAGATTTACATGAGACTTATATGATAGAATTTCTTATTTCTTATATGCAATTGTGAAGAGAGCATTTAAACACAGGGAACTCAAAAACCTCTTTCCAATTTCAAAAGGACAATTTCAGATTTCTGCTTTCACAAAAATATGAGCTTCGGTTCAAATTTCTGCTCTGAAACCCTCCGGTGTGACTGACCCGCTGTATACTATAAAAATGTTTTTTAAAGGTGCAGTTAAGACCTTAAGTGCATGTTTTATTTAATGTAAAATATTCCTTTACAGTTCTGAAGATTCATTACATCACCAGAGCTTCAGCACAGACAGGTGCTTCAACTCGCTTGAAGCAAAAGAAGGAAGCAATGGAAAGGTTGGAGGACTCTCCATGACTTCACTTGTATCCTCTATATATGGGTCTGAATTTGAGAATCAAATTCAAGGAGGGTCCATATAGATACAAGACCCCTGCATCATAAATAACTCAGCATCTGACTCCTCCTGTGCTCAGCCGAAGCTTTTCATATGGTAAATAGCTGATTGCTGTGTGGCCATGTTGCCCTTCTTTCATGCAGCTCTAAGGTGAAACCTTGAGGTATGGAATAGAGAGAATTTCTGATGAAAAAATACATTTTCCCTTCCTTCCTCCTCTGATTCTCAAGCACTCTGCCCTTCGCTGTTGGGGTCAGGTGTTTATTACATAAATGATAGCGAGTGGAGTGTAGGCAGTGAGTGCAGGAGGCGACGGTAGACAGAACAATGCTAAGGATTATCAGATCACTTGCTGGGTATCTTTGGTGATGCAAGTGCGACCGCACAAGTCCCTGCGTGTCTCTGCCTCTCTGTCTTTCCATCAGTTGCTTTGAAGGGGACAAACACAGCCTTGTGTAGCAGCATGCACTATCACGCACCACAATGTGTGGCCGACCCGTCGCTGAAGAAATTCTGTTTAAAGGGGTCACATCATGAAGAATCAAATTTTCCTTGGTCTCTTGAGATAAAAGGGTTCATTGTACTATGAAAACATACTGTAACTTTCAGAACTAAAAACTTCCCCCACACTGTTAAAATAAGAGCATTTATTGAAGCTAAGCTGCAAAAATGGCTCATTTGGAACTTTCCCAAGATTGTCAGTGTTAAAAACTACATAAGTCCTGTTACTCATTTCACATGGGAGTCTTAACGGCGCACAAAAACAAAATTGTGATACATGTGCTTAATACAGTTATCTTGTGAATATAACAGAAAAATGTCAGCTCTGTCATCATTTACTCGCGCTCATGTTGTTCCATACATGTATGAACAACATACATTTTTTTGTCCATACATTGGAAGTTGTTGTTATTCAAAATATCTTTGGGTAGAACATTACAATTAATTCATACAAGCTTGGACCAACATGATAGTGAGTAAATGTTTTTTTTGGGTGTACTGTCCCTTTCACAGCAAGTTTGTTAAACAGACTTCTAATGAGAAATCTCACAATACATTCCAAAGGTGTATTTCCACTGAATCTCACCTCCTGAAAATCTTCACACCCTCTCAGAACAAGACACAAATTTAAAAATACCATTAAATGCATTATTCGTCCCATTTGTTATAATTACTGGCATTGTTGTGGTGTATGTAATGTCATTAATAACAGCTCGTGCCCGAATAATACGCTTAATGTTATTTATCTGTAGATAGATGCGGCTAATCCTCATTCATTTGCTCTGGATCAATGCAAATCCGCTAGCGTGAGCGAAATCCCTCCCTGAGCCTGTGGCTCCTAATGTATTTTCCCACCATTAACCAGCTATAATCCCTGCTAATCATTGCTAATCCACATCTCCTGTGTTTGATGATACTCTGCTGATGAAGGAGGTGGCGTTGTGTCTCAAATGCCCAGGATCAGCCCGGGCCTGTAGTTCGCCAGACGTGGGCATGATCCTGGAAGTGATTTGTGCTGTGGGGAGAGGAGCCACTGGGTTTCCAGGTAAGCCTGGTGGCGTTGGCCATCCCAGAGTGCATCTTCCTGTTGTTTGGCCTAATTATGCATGAGTAACAAAGCTGTACTCATCAGACTTGCAGATTTAAGTGCTGTTCTCCTATAGATTGTCTTTAATGGCTCTGTTTCTCATTCAACCTTTGAGCGTTTAGTGTCTTTATTCACTAACTTAGAGTGTCTCCATGAAATTTGAGAACTTTCAGGACTTTAGAAGACAGTTTTGTAATCTAATTTATTTTTGTATAAAGCACTAGTCAATAATACATTACATGCATGGTTGTTTTGTAACCACCATGACATTTAATTATAACACTCAACAAACCATCATAATGACTTCCGGTCTCACAGCAGGATTTACAGTATTAATGTGCTGAGAGTTTAACTGATGGTCAGTGGAAATGTTTGGTCCAGTATTTAATGGTTCTGTGCATAAGTCACTGTCAATCTGGGCATACACCCCATTTTAACAAAAGCCTAACTCTTTGGGAATACAGCCTGCTGTGGACATCCTATCTGCTTTCTTACAGAGCTGTCGTTCATAGTGACATCTGGACAAACTCTGGCCCCTGAGACTCATTCCACACACATTCATTCATGGTTTACTATGCCTATTTATACACAGGGGTAAGTCATTTTTAGTTGCACATTTGGAAAACTGCAGAACTTGTATAGTTTCAACAATAAAAATATATACCCTTTTACTCTAAATCATTTAATTATCTTGGTGCTCCACATTCTCATTCCAAGGTAGTATCACTTTTCAATTCCACAGGTAAAAAAAGAGCCAATCTCCCAAGCTCTTCTTCACGTAAACACACCTGTACCACCTTTGCCCTGAATCTGGGTGGGCTAAAACCTGACAGGTATAAAAAAAAAAAAAAAAATGCTTATCTCTTTCCTAATCTTTCTGTCTCATTTTCCTCTTTCTACAACTGGTCAATAGATATGCAGGCTAAAAATATTCCTTTAGATTTCTTTCCATTATTAGATAAGAGCTATTCAACAGCGTAATAACGGAATGATACAGAATCTGTATGATTTGGCCTATAGGTTGTAAAGCTTTGGGAATAGGTTTCCATTTTAGGAAGCTTATTATAGTAGAGGAAAGGCCAAAAGACAACCTATTAAAAAATGGTCTCACTTCTAACATAATTTTTTTTAAGGCCAGCAGATATTATTTTACTTTTTTTTTTTTTTTTTTTTTGAGGGATAGGTGTTGGCATGGGATTAAAAGAAGCACATCTTTTGGGAACCAGTGGATTATTAGGCTGACTTTTGAAGAGGATTGGAAAATTTAACAACGAACCCTATCACCGCAGCTCGTGCATTAACTCTTTACGTCGTTAGGGGGCGCTTTGGAATCACTGATTTCTCAACTTCTCTTCCAATGCGATGCCCGAATAAGTGGACACTCACAGCTTGTTGTATCACATATAGGTAGGCTATAGCAAAACATAAATGTTAGTTGTCGAAGATAAATTGAGAGAAAAAAAAAGAGAAGAAACCGAGGTAAAAGAAGTTTGTCAATTATGTTTTTTTGTTATTTGTTAAACCTTTTCTCTGTTAGCCTATCTGAGCTTTGACTACTGGCAAAGCTTGTTTAGGATGCTGAGCTTAACTTAAATGTGCTAAAATTGTTCTTTAAATTTCCATTATTTGTATAAATAATTTTTACTTCATAAACGAAGTAATTAATACTTAATAAAAGTTGCTTTTTGCAGGCTATAGGCTATAGCCTACGTTCTCTAAGCACATCAAATCCACTCGCGAACGGAGAGCCGGGGGGAAAGGAATAAAAATAAAATAGTCAATGATAAAATGGGCAAATATTTACACACCCCACGACACGTTATAAATATTGTTAACAACTAATTTTGATATCTACCATTTTAAAAGATGACAATGTAATTTTCCGTGCAAACTTTCTTGCTCTTTAGCCTACTCTTCTTCACTAACAAATAACGTCCCATTTTAATCCGGGATTTCTTATGAGTGCTTTCAATTTCAAGCAGCATCCTGAACTTTGATTATTCTCAAGCCGTTCTTAAAACGTATTAATCAGGGGGAATATAGGCCTATATTACAGAAAACTATAACGATTAATGAGAGGCAGCAACACAGTCACGATGAACTGAGAGTCTAGGAAAATCAACACCATATAAACGAATAGCCTAATAGAAGATGCTGTAGAAGATGCTTAGCCTATAGGAGAAGTAAGAACCTTCTTAAAGACTTTATTTTGATTTGCGAGTCACGGATAAAATCAAACTATCACAGTAAATTCCCAAATCTAGGCTCATGTAAAATCAAACGTGTTTGCCCATATCCGTTTATAAATTTTTCATAGAAAATAGTCAAGATTGCTTTAGATTTGCTAATTGTTTTTTTAGATAAATTTGCATGGTCAGTAGCCTATATAATCTTGGTGTTCTAAAAAATATTTGTCACAATCTAATGGGTTTTTAGTACAACCACAAAATGTTACCTTTTAAAATGCATAAATCATACAGCATAGAACATAATAAACTGGGTGAAATATAAGGTGTTGGTATTAGAATTAAATACCTACCTCAATAGATAAATGCACTATTATATAGACTTGATTGTGCGGAAATGTTATAGTGTCCTCTTACGCAGTTTTATTAATCGAAGTTTTAATGATATCTTAAATAGAGCCAACGCGAAATTACAACATTTATAGCTCACAAAACATCGTTTAAAATGTTTTTGTGGATATATGATTGTCCATATTTAAAATGTTATAGCCTACCTTGTGTGAAATATTTTTATTTAATCATGCATTAACTAAAAAAGTCTATGATCAAAGCGTGATTCCGTGCATTGATTTAAACACATCAACCAACTTGAACGCTTTTGAGGTTTGAATCGCAACAAACAGAATCTTGAGAGGGATTTCATGAAACCTTATTTCGTTCCCCATCACCATGATAGGCGTGAAAATGTGCTTCAAAAAAGACAGAAGTCGTGTTCTTGTATATATGTTTTATGTAAGTAATAAAATATTACTATAACATAAATAAAAACGTGACTTTGCAGTCTACATGTCGCAATCAACATACAACCAATGTAGTAAACAAAACATTTGTAATCCACTGCAACATAATCAACAGAGCCGAACAAAAAAAGCTCCAAACACACGTAGGAAATAAATATATATATATATAAATGGTCATAAATGAAATATTAAAATATCTTCTTGGAATTAGTAAGTGTACAAAACTGCCCGGAAAACAAAACAAAACAAAACAAAACAAAACAAAACAAAACAAAACGAACCCAGAACAAATACATATGTTTACATATTCGACATATTTACATATTGGAAATAATCCTGACAACTATTTATTTAAAATCTTTTCTCTTGTAATTTATTTTTATTTTTATTACTTTTTTGGAAAAGGTTGTATATTCACACTGTTCAAATACCATTTCAGAAATGAACACCTGCTGTCCAATGAAAAATGCCAGACCTTGAGAAACGACACGAAACGTTACCAGCCTCCTTTTTTTTAACTTTTTTTTTTTTTTTACCCCAGTCCTGAACCCTTATTCACTAAAACAACTACTTTTCTCCGTGTCCAAGCTCATGAGTAGGATGTAAATTGTCAGTAACATAAACTAAACGGACACAGCTGACATAGAGAGTGTCAAGAGTTGGCCAATAATCAAGAAGAACTAAGAGTACAGCACGATTTTTGGGCACTGAAAATTACCTGAGATATTTCTTTCTTTTTCATTTTGACTCATCACTCTCAATATGTTTAGCTGGAGCAGACTTAGGAAAGAGTGCCGGTTCAAAATAACACGAAATTGGAAAAGAAAATTGTAAACAAGTAAAGCATTAATGTCGTATACCTCGAACAAATACAGTGTAAAACAAAACAAAACAAAACAAACAAACATGAAAAGAAATTAAAATAACAATATTATAAGTGCCTCATGCAAAGAGGGAAAAAATGAGAGCATGTAGAACTCAAAAATGACTAAATATTGTTTCAGACAGTGTATTCATGTTGCTATTTTAACGTCTCTGCATCTTTAGACGATATCAGGTGCTAAGAAATGATCATTGTAAACAGTTCCTGGTGCACTTGTTTGTATTGAAGGTTTTGACCAAGTGCCTGTTGTTTCCATCACGAATTTCATCTGTCTTTGTTGAAATTATAGTAAAATACTCTAGACAGAAAAAAAAAGATCTTAGCGTTAAAACATTCAAAGTAAAGTAAACGACACAAATAATACAGATAATCATTGTAATAATTAATCTGGTTAATCGCTTTAACAAAATCACTGTCCTCTCTCCTTTGTCCAAGGAGACATTGCCCTTTTCGTGGCTCGTAGCTCCCTTTTTTCGGCGGTGAAAGAATCGAATTTTTCCAGAGTGGCACAAACGATACGATTTTCGTAAACACTGGTACTGATTTGATAAATGCACGAGATGCGGACGCGGTACTTTATGCATTTTCACGTTATTCAGAATTAGTGGCGTCCCGTAAGCTGTCCGGTCACTGTCAGCGAACTCTTCCCAAACTTTCTGTCTCTGATGTCTTGGGATATACAAAGGAGATAAACAAAATCCATTGTAGTTTATTTTGAAACAAGGACACTGTTTATGCTAGCAGTCACTGGACAGGACTCTGTAGTGTGTGGTGGAGAGGGGGTGTCTCCGCTTGCGAGTATACGTCCTCCATGGTTGGATGAGGGACCCCCACCGGTGTCATTCTTTTCTCTTTCTGTCTTCTGTTGCAAAACCACACACGCACAACCTCTTTTTCCAACTGCAGAGTGCCAGCTAAAGAGGTGATTTCGTGGGCGGAGGGCTTGGGGCACTTTAAGAAATGGTTTTCCAGTGCCCCTTTCACTCCGACTTCGATGGAGGTCCTCTTCTTTCGTTTCCGGCCCTGTGCTGCAATCTTGTCCAAATTCGTGGGGCTGCCAGTGTTTGAATCTGTCTCCTCGAGCCATTTGTTAAGCAGAGGTTTAAGTTTGCACATGTTCTTGAAACTCAGTTGCAGAGCCTCAAATCTACAGATGGTGGTCTGGGAAAAGACGTTTCCGTAGAGCGTGCCCAGCGCTAAGCCCACGTCCGCCTGCGTAAAACCAAGTTTGATGCGCCTCTGCTTGAACTGTTTGGCGAACTGCTCCAGGTCGTCGGAGCTGGGGGCGTCTTCGTCCGAGTGGTCCTGATGGTGGCTGAACGGCTGCTGGGGCGACTCCATCTGGTTGTCGTGGCTACCCGCGTCGTCGTGGAGCGGGTCCCGCAAGCCGTGGTGCAGCGACGGCTGTGGGCTTAACATAGTGTAGCCCGTCTGCGAGTAGACCAGCGACTGGTGACCATTGGAGCCGGGAGAGAGCGGGGATAAGTGGTGTGTTGTGGTCGGCGCCCATGATCCGTGGTGGCTGTTTTGCGTCGGCTGGTGGACCAGGTGCGATCTGTGGTAGCCGTTCCCCAGGTCTTCTCTGCTCTGCACGCTGGCTTTGTTGTGCTCCGCTTGTCCGATGTGGGTGCCGCTGGTCCAGTCGGTGTTGGAGGTTGGCAGCCACTGGTGGTGCGTTAGGCTCATCGGATGTCCCGTGTTGGTCGCTAGCCCTTGTAAGTACTCGTGGTGCATCATTTTCTGCACCTCTCTATAGGTCGTCCCCTGATGCATCCTGTCCGAATCCGGATGCATTAGCGGGTTCGAAGGCAATGAGTTATTCCGCGGAATATACTGAGCTGTTGTCGCCATGGCTCCGACTTAGAAAACTGACAAGCACTTCGGAGATCTTTGAGCTTTAGAGCCCAAAACGCAACAACCTGCTCTGGGAGGTCTTAGGGAAGAGCTAAGACACGCCTCCCCTGCGCGTGCATTGGTTCCTCGCCGACTACAGCCCACCAGGTTTCCTTATTACCTCTCGCGGGCCGCTTGGTTGGCTGCCGGGCGCCGTGATCCCAGTTACTCGCAATTGGCCGCTTTCACTAGACGCTTTCTATTTTTTTCCTTTTCTTCTCCTCTCCCCACTAGTCAAGAGAGCGTGAGCAGCAAAACCGTAGGAAATTACTGGGCTTTGAGGGTTGTTTTGCAAATAACCACGTGGGGGAGTGTGGTACTCTTTTTGGTGGGGTGGAAGAATGACCCCCCTTGCATTGCCTCTTTTAGTAACTGTACCGCTCTGCAAGTAGATTAGTATTCTAAAGTATATCAGGAGCCACCCACGCGAACGATGAAAATCAGTATGATACATTAAAATATGTTTAAATAGCAATATTATTTAAGTATTACCCACATAACACAATTATTTATGATTATTCAAGTAGGCTATGGACCATTACGGAACCATGTATCAAATTAATAAAACATACAGAAATACAGACCGCCCACTGTAACTGTAACATATTAGACAATCTCCATCATTATGCATAAATGCATAAACAATCACCACCGACCATGTAAATACATATACTATTCATTTAATTTAATATACCTTAATTTAACTTATAGCCTATACGCATTTGAAATATTTAATGTAAATTTTACTGAGAGTAAATTTCAGTAAAATTGTCATTTACAAATAAGTAGCCTATTTCAGTTGTTGGCTTATATAACTCAAAATTAAGCCAACAGATTTTTACAAACCTACAAAGCCAAAGCTGCGGCGTGTTGACAATATCTTCACTCGAAGCATCTTTCTAAACAGTAACTTCGAGAGAAATCCAGTGTTTCTCCCTCCTGGCCTCCTCCGTATTCCTTTCCCGGCTGATCTGATTATTTTTCCCTTCACGTTTTGTCCCAATAGCAAATTACCAATTCTATGAATTGCAAAGCAGCCTCGGAGACGCTGAGGGGTAGAGAGGGGGAGATGCGAAGATTGAAAGGGATCTTTGCAAACACAATCACGTTCTTAAATGGAAATGTGGGGCTTTAAACAAATCTTACATCTCTCCTGTTCCAGTCGTCTAAAACTCCGCAATCAGGCACACGTTCGACTCCATCTAAAACCACAGCTTTTTTAGAAGATTTTTTTGGTATCACTTCTATTTAAATTATTTACCTCAGTGTATTTTTTTTAGTTCACGTTCGTGTTTGTGTGTTTGTCTTGCTCTTATGGGGTGTTTCCACAGGCTTTTGCGAGGAAATGTGCCGGAGAATTCAGGCGTCAAACCAAAACGCTTCTCAGTGGTAAGTTTACACACTGCTTTTCCTATCTGTCCATCTGCACGAGCTTCGCGCGTTCATGGAAGTGTAACCTAAATGATGTTCTTAGGGTCACAAGTGCTCGTCACCACTCTGTCAAAGGCGTGGTTATGTAAAGCCACCATTTATTTATTTATCACATATGCAATAACACTCGCAGGGATATTTCAAAGGGACATTTCAACATCATTGCATTTTACATCAAAAGAAACAACATTCAGGTTCCTTTTATACGACATTCATATGTTTACACATGTATTGTAATACAAAGAAACTGCATATTTTCTTAAGAACAACGTGTATATAATTTAATAACTTGAGTAAAGCGTCTTAACTAATAGGCTACAATATGTGTTTTTGATAAGATGGATTTAACTTCACGTCTTTTAAACTCTCCAGTGGCTTTTAAGCGTTTATATTAGACTATTTTCTTTCTTTACGTTTGAATTTATTGTCTGAATGTAATTTCTAAACAACTGTAATTTTTTAACAGTTTTTTCATAATGAAAAACGCGGTGGTTCTGCGTCCATTAGCCTATATTATTACAAATGAAAGATATTTTGTGTGCATGACTTAAGGCGAAAATTAATGTGACCCATAGGCAAGCAGATGACAGGATTTTAATCTAAAGCGTGCTGTATAGCCGAATGCAACCCGAGAGCCGCAGTTAACGAGG
Organism: Semotilus atromaculatus; assembly: GCA_031834385.1. Lineage (NCBI taxonomy): Eukaryota > Metazoa > Chordata > Actinopteri > Cypriniformes > Leuciscidae > Semotilus > Semotilus atromaculatus. The sequence goes on along the minus strand of JAULUF010000019.1, from coordinate 6,218,418 downwards.
ATGCTTCCCTGTACAGTTTCTCTCATTTGGAAGTCTATAAAAAGAGCGTTCATTTATGCCCAGAGAGCTGCGTCACAGTAGCAGCACAGTCAAACTCTTCGCTTAGTTTGCCAGCGAAAGAAAGTGGTTCAAAAAGCGCCCAGATGCTTCTTTTTTTTCCTTCGCAAAGAATATGGCCTTGTGTGGAGCGAGGTGAATTTTTCCTGGGATGCACGAGGTTGCTATGGAGAGCAGTTTGAAAGGATCACACTGATCCTGCAGATGAATGATTTGCCATACAGGAAAAGACAAATAATAGCCCTTGTTTTGTAAGATGGCAATGAAAGACAGTAGGGAACAATCGTGGCCTTTGAGTGTCCAGGATGTACTAAATCTGCTCACAGAATTTTATAGCTCGAAGTTAAAAAAAAAAAAAAAAAAAGTTTTACTCATCTCTGCTTATCTGTTACAAGTTGATTTCTGTAGGTTATTATAACCAGGATGCCTTGAATTAAAATAGGCTACGAAATCAAATTAAAGTCTTTGCTGTACAATGAGCTTTTATTAATTAATTTATTCACTTGATATCCAAGTAGCTATATAAGAGCAACGTTTTATTAACATATTTAATTCGCATACAAAATGTCTCCTTTCGTTCACAAAAATATTGGATTCTAGGCTCTAGTCTTCGTTTCTCACGATTCACGCGTCTGTAGTCACGTGCTTTTATCTGCACGAGGGACCCCCTCCACTTGAATATAATTAGAGTCTGATCGGTCAAACCCTCCATTAACCATAGGCCGTAAAAGTGCACAGGAGAAAGAGTTCAGAAAACAGCTAATATACATGGCGTTATCTGTGGGTGCCAAATGCTAAAACATTAGTCATATTAGAGAGTTTATATTAGAAAGTTTCATTGTTTTGACCTTTACCTTCTATTTTGCATGGCTTTGGCCTGTGCTAATGCCTATTTTGCATGGCATTAGCCTGTGTAGAAATTCAAATGTCTGCATGTTTGTTAATTTGATTGCATCAATAAAAAGTTGAATCACTAGCCCACTCAGATACAAACTAGAAGTTAGAAAATAAAGTTAAAATGCTGCAATCTTCATTCCAGCATTAAAAAAAAGAACAGAACAAATTATACATAATACATAATAAAAATAAATACGTAAACAAGGAAAATAATGATGATGAATTTTGATGTCTCTTTTGATGTCTATAATGAGGGGTAGCCAGGCCATTGTTGTGAAAATTTACTTAGAGTTAGGCTAAGCCCATTTTGACACTTTTAAAAATAGATAAAAAAAAAATCCTACCCAACTTTAGGAAGCTCCTTCAGTACAATACTGACATATCGACTCAAACTTAAATGAGTGTTTTAATTAAAGACTCGTTCTACTAAAGATTCACCTCTCGTTCTGTTTTCACCGGTTGGCTTTGACAGACATGCGTAATGGGTACGCGCGCTTCCTGAGTAACCACGAATTTATAGAGGCATCCTGCGCTTTTTCAGGTGGGCTACCTCTTTCTCTCTTTTTTGGTTAATGAACTCAGGCGATTCCGCAAGCATCCCGAGGGAATGGAACGGGAATGTTTTCCTTTCCGTAAAAGGTGTGGGCTATATCTCTCCAACTCTCGACTTATCTTTGGGCTAATTAGGCGGGGCCCTGAAGACGCAAGCATGAATATTCATGTGAAAGCACAGGCGCGCAATTAGCCATGGAGTTCCTAACTTCAATCACTGGCCAGTGCAAAGAGAGAAGGGTACTCTTCCCTCACAGCCAGAGAACAAGCCTTTTTAAAACATAATGTGTATGAGAAACAGCTAAGAGACTAACCTTTTTTTTTCTCCACAGTTAATGCTAGGCGCTGTCGGTACTTTTTTAATGGATGGCAACCCTATTTATAAATTACAGTCTACCCACATTAATTTTTTTCCATTACCGGCATTTCTGAGGATTTTGAATATATAAAAGTTCAGAAGTGCATTTAGTCAATCTAGTAATTTTTAGATTAAACGATGTTTTAAAGCACCAATTTCTTACAGTATCCTATACAGGTGTTTTTAGTTATAGCCTATACCCAAACACCTCCATGCAGAGACTCAGGACCAACCATGCAGGACCCACCCCCAAGCTAGATTTTCTCAATAACATTCTGTAATAACTTAAATTATCATTATATTCTGGTGAATTTTAATGAAAGTAATTACAAAAAAATATTATTTTCATATATCTTCTCCTCAGACATCTGCAGTACCTCCACAGACCCCCAGGGGTCCCCTGCTTGAAAACCCAGGTCATAGAGGGTTTTTTAAACGAAATTAGGATGTAGGCTATTTGATGCCAGATATGCTTTAACTAAAATAAATATGAAACATTCTATACATTTTTGAGATTGTCAAGGCTGATCATCACCATATTCTTGTAATGCTTCAGTGCAGCTTTCATTGTCAAATCACTGGTCATTTCTTCTTTTCCATTTCCTACCATTATAATACACTAGCATTTTAATGTAATGCTAAATTAATTAATTACATTTGTATTTAATTTCTATCTATAATGAAATTATTTAATTTAGTTTTTTTCTGTGCCTTAAAAATATCTGCTTTTATTTGATAAAAATACAGATCTTTTTCTTTGCAATCTCTTCTTTCTCTCACACACATTCACACACCGTAACCTGTATTGCTGCCCGCTCTGTCCACCAAGGCCTCAATCCTTTGCTTTGAATTCAAGGCGATCTTTATCCTTCCCCCATCCAGGTGTGCACTTGCCACTTGCTTCCATAAAGATGCGTTTATGTATGTATGTATGTGTGGAGGGGAACAGGGAGCTTTTGGAGGGGGGCTTTTTGAGATAAGCAGTGGAATTTGTGGCGTCTGAATATGGATGGCAGCCAGACCCTTGGTAAGCAGCTGATAGAGTGGTAAACAGCTTGTGGGCTGAAGGGGTTAGAAGCATGCTTCTGAATACATTGGGTCTCTCTTCCACTGTCTGCCTGCACAATGGTCAATCAAATCAACGTCACTTTCCCCTCAATCCCTGTGATGCAGTGGGTTTGTAATGTTGGACAAGCTGCCACTACACCCATCCGCTCACTTATCAACCGCTGACATTAATGTTCAGGCTTGGTGGATGATTGCAATTGCAAATATTTTCTGTTCACTTTCGCTTGATATCAAATTGTTCTTCAGATTTCAGGACTTGACCTCTGAATCATACACTGTTGAATGTTAACTTAAGAATCAAATTCTATTATGTAGCCTCTATTTAGTCTTAAATCTCATTAAATGTCACTTTAATTCATTAATAAGTCATTATCAAACATTATATAATGCTGATCAGTAGTTCAAAATCACATTTTTAAAAAGTATATGGTTTTCATTCCCATTTAGAATGTTTACATAATACACATTCTAAAATGTTATGATGACAGTTTCTATAAAGTGTAACCATGATATATATTTTTTTTCATAGATTTATGTTTATAATAATACACAGCTTAATGCTGCTTGGGTTTCATCATTTCTTCTGACTAATGGAGCTGAAAGCTGATGATGATGATGATAGAGAAAATATGCAAACATAATTTGCCTTCTTTGAAAGCACATCTAGAGATAAAAGACGTGATGCACATCACATCATTTAACAACCTTAAAGTTATTTAACAACAATTACTGTTTTAAAGAATTACTCAAAATTACAACATGTTTCAAAAACCCAACATCAATATATATAGCCTATATATATATATATATATATATATATATATATATATATATATATATATATAGCCTATGTATATTAGGCCTGTGCAACGATTAATCACATCCAAAATACAAGTTTGTGTTTACATAATATATGTGTGTGTACTGTGTATAATTATTTTTATATATAAATACACATACATGCATGTATATAATTAAGACAAATTTGTTATGTATATATATATATATATATATAGCCTATATATACACATTATATACATGCAAATATTTCTTAAATATATACATGTGGCAATTAATCATTGCAAAGCCCTTACATATATATATATATATATGAATACATATATTAGTCACAATAGTGATTGTAACTTGTGGATGTGAGATTGACATCTGTACCTGTTCACTGCTAAGTTGTAGAGTGACATTATCAGAAAATCCACAGTTTATTTTCTTTCTTTCATCAAACTCAGCTTGGGAAATAACAGTACTTCTAAAAAAAAACTTGTGTAGCCGTATTTAATCATTATTCAGTAACTTAAATATTTAATGATTGATTTGATGAACCTTGTGGATTTCCTCGTGTAAACTGTCTGTTGCACTGGAGTGTGTCTCTTCCCTGGTGGCAGCCACAGTAAGGCTAACCAGCACAACGCCGTAGAGTTCCACATGTCACTGCGCACTCAAGAGAGCATCTAGAGGCCCTCACCAAACTTATTAATGACTTGCTTCCTTTTAATTAGATAATAATTCATGTTAATGCATGCCTAATGAACCCAAATCGTTCCCTTCGGTCATTCCGTGGAGTTCCACTGTTTACTCATTCTGTCTGTTTTTCCAGCTTTTGTGTTTTATTAGGCTCAAAGGGGCCTGAAAGGACCAAGCGACTTGCTTTAGAGACATCTGAGGAATCCATTGAAATAGCCAATAACGGGATCAAGGGGCATTTGGGTATGAATTCGACCATATGATATCTAGTTACGGAGGCTGCTTTAACAACAGATGCCTTTAGATCACCACGATATGTTCGCACTGAACTTGTAGCCACGGGGTTATATGTACCTTATGTGTGTGTTTTTTCGAGGCAGCTCTGTACTGGGACTGGCTAGGAGACGGCGATGGCAAAGAGTGGAGTGACCAGACCAGCTCCAGCCCAAAAGGGGTCATGACCAGACGCCAAGTGCTCCTGTCTCGATGTCGTCTGTGGTCAAGCACTTGCCGGGGCAGACTGAATTAAATTAGACTGCTTTTAATTGAGGATTGACCAGTCTGAGAGCAGCTGGCGCTTGGGTCAGTCAAGATAGCAAAGCCCGAATCCCCCCAGGCCCCAACTGCAATTTCAGCCCTGCAGGTCCTGGAATGGACTGGGAGGGAGAGAAGCCAGAGCATGCTGGGAATGCGTGGCTGATGATTAGCAAGAAGAGTTTATAGGAAGGCTTAGTTTGCTTGAGTGGAAAGTGTAACACACACACACACTCAGAGCCTGTTCTTGTGTGTAGACTAACTAAATCGGCTTAAGGTTTGCACCTCGCTGAAAATCTCCTCAATCGCCCGGTCGACACAATTAATCACTTCATTAATTAACAACGGCTGCGCGTGATACACCACCCCGACTGCGTCTTGGCAAAGTGTGCAACTTACAAGCAACCTCCTTTTTCCTCTAACGACGTTTCTCTTCTTTCACTCCTCCCACCCGCTCCGATACTTCTCTTTATCTTTTTTCTTCTGCACTCCTTTTCCTTCTTTAAGCAGCATTGCAAAAGCCAACTCTGCTGTTTTAGCACGAACAGACGCACTTTTCTCTCGGCAAGCAGGTCAGAGCGCTGTGCTAACATTTGTTATCTATAATCCTGCAGGTCCCCGTGCAAAATGAGCATAGTAAACTCTTGCAAAGCCCTAATCCATCCATTTCTTTTAGATGCGCTTTCTCTCTCTCTCACGCGCGCTCTTTTCTTTTCCATCTATGGGGTGGGTAAGTGTTCTTTTTTTTTTTTTAGAGGATGCATCTCAGATTGCGGCACTTATTTTTAAGCTCTTCTGAATCACCAAACTTATTTTACCTCAGAATAATTAATAATCCTTTCCTGGCAATTAAAAAGATTTTTTTAATGCAATCCAATGCAGAAGAATCATTTCAGGCCACCACCAGCCACCCATGCTTTTATGACAGGCTTTGTTGATTTGCTTTTCAGAGTCCTTGTGGTTCAGAGTAGTTATGCAAAATCTCTCTCAGTATTCATACTGTACGCATTTATGGTTTGACTGTGTCAGTTAATCTGGCTAGTGCTGTTGATTCATCTCAGTAACATGCAAGGATATGTGCAAAAAAGTTTTTTTTTCTTTCGCCATCACTCTCAATTATCTATGCGCTGATTTGATTTGAGTTCGATACTATGCAAATTATGTATATGAATGCACGCACGCAGTTCTGCTGCATTTTGTCTTGGTCATGCACACCCACACATGTAGCGAGCATGTCGGTGTGTGTGTGTGTGTGTGTGTGTGTGTGTGTGTGTGTGTTGTATGGTGAGTAATAGCCGAGCTCAGTGGAAGGCTGTAGTGTTGACAGCATGGTAAACGATGCAGTCTGCCTACTGCAGCAGCTAGCCTGCTAATCACACACACCACATGATAATGAGAACAACACACATACACACACACACACGACTAACCACAGCAAACAGACAAACATCCTCTCACACACACTGACCCATACCTCTACAGACAAATGGAAGACATAATGGTAGCCGGAGGCAGTGCACACTGGATCTCTCTATCTCTCTCTTACACTCTCAAGCTAAACACATCTCTATCTCTTTACTGTCCTAACACACACACATACACTCATCTCTCATACCAACAGCCTTCTGTCAGAAGAGACTCGGACTTGAGCCACACTTACATTAAGAATGTGACTTGGAATTTGACATGGAAGAGAAAGTATTTAGATCTCAAAGGTGATCCCTCACTGTAATGACTATTAAAATTTGTTATTAGAAATTAAGTAATTAATACATTTAATAACATTTGATTAATATTAATAAATATACTGTTAATTAATAAAATATTACATTTAAAATTAATGTCTGTTTGTAAAGTCTTTAATGCTCACAAAGACAGCATTTATTTAATCTGAAATACAGTAAAAACCCAGTCAAATTTAAAATACAGTACAATTTTAAATAACTGTTTTCTATTTCAGTATATTGAAACATGTAATTTATTCTTTTGATGGCAAAGCTGAATTTTCATCATCATTACTCCAGTCTTCAGTGTCACATGATCATTCAGAAATCATTATAATAAGCAGATTTGGTGCTTAATAAACATTTCTTAATATTAACAATGTTTAGAAAAGTTGTGCTGTTTAATATTTTTGTGGAAGCTCTTTGATGATTGATGATGCAAAAGTCTTTACTGTCACATTTGATCAATTAATGCTTCCATGCTTAATAAAAGTATTAATTTATTTATCAACAAAATCTTACTAAACAGTAGTGTAAGGAAAACCTCACACAATTATTTTAGATATGTATTTAATGACAAAAAGGATTTGAGACTTTAATTGGACTTTTGAAACATTTTACACACACCGAGATGCACAGAATATTACATGTGATATATCAGACCTTCTGGCTATAAGGGAATGAGGAGGAGTTGAGAAAGAAAGAAAGGAAGCAAGCAAACCCTCAAACTCAGACCCATGGGTACAAGATTGTAAGTAATGGCTCCTTTCTCAAGGCAGCTGTGGGCTATGAGAGATTTCCATTCAATTTTTCCTCTCTTCCTCACAACCCAAAAAACTTCCAGCTGCGGATACAACAGCCCCTACTCTGTTAGCCCATCAGGACACTTTGCTGTTGCACGAGGGACAGGAACAAGGGGGCAAACAGTCATCTGTCATTAAACCACTGTACCTGACAAAATCTTACATGCTTTAAACCTAAAGGCTATTTATGTGACACAAACCTGAGCTTCGGAATTCCAAGACATTTGAGGACAGTGCCGGGATACGAAAAATCACGGCACTTTGTTTGAGGTCACACGCAGATTTCCAGTGCATTACTCATGATTAACACAGGTATAAATTAGGATGTTGTTTCCTGGCAAACGTGCACTCTAAGGAATGAAGATGTGCAAATGGGTTCGATCATTTTAAGTGAGCTGACACTTCACACAGTCTCACATTCACACTTCTTTGTATCTTGCAGGGTGGCATGTGCAGGATGTAGACTGGAGCAGGTGTAGTGCCTGTAGGTCCTTTTTGCACCACATGTACTCAGGTAAGGCCATGGGGCATGATGTTGCCAAAAGTGTCACATTCCAACATTTAACACACTCTCTCTCTCTCTCTCTCTCTCTCTCTCTCTCTCTCTCTCTTTCAATCAAACAAACACATTGAACCATCTGCTTGTTCAGTATTTTCTTTCTTTTTTAATAGTAATTTCCTAAATGAAAACAATAATCACAATAATAATATTATTCAAATTAAATATTATTCAAATGATAAAATAAATATTATTGATATCATTTAAAATACATATTTTACTCAAATATGTTTATTTTAGATTAATGTTTGTTTATTTTTTATTTATTTAATATTTCTTTATTATTATTGATGTTGTCATTGTTTAATAGATTAAAAAGCACTTGATGATGGTTTATTTTGTATGATGTAATTCCAAAGATGCCTTAAAAACAATAAAAAAAAAAATGTAAAACAGTTATGTTTTGTAAAAAGTGTGCTTTTTTTATATTACTTGGCTACTCTACTTCTAGTAGGAAATTTCCGTGATTACCTGCAGGGACAGTTTCCCTGGAGCAGCCTGGGGTGCTGTACTCAAGGGCACTTGGAATTGAACCTGCACCCTTTGTACTGTCAACTGAGATCCTTAACCCTGTATTTGTGTAACAAAGTGGTAAAGCTTCACATTTGACAGAGAGAGCGAGCAAATGTGTTTGTGTGTAAAACGTGTAAAAGCCATTTAGAATTTGACCCCATGACACTGCTTAGAGGCAGCTTTTCCTTGTAGTGTACTTGGCTGCGAACACACTCTCTCATGCTCTCGTTCAAGTTTGGATCTCTTTCCTCTGGTTGCTAAGCCACATAGACTGGCACAGTAGCAATGCTTTACTGTCTGTCCTGTCTCTACACCGTCACCGTATGCTCGCTGTTGCATCAGTTCTTTCACAATCTGTAACTGCACAAAACTTTTTCACTTGGCTATGCTTACAAGCAGGGTCCAAAATTATCACCCACCCAGTGACAAGTGAATATACTGTATATATATATTTAATAAATAATTATTGACCAGTTGTCTGGTCATTGTGGAAAAAAAAATGTGTGTGTGTGTGGTGTGTGGGGTGTGGGTTGCGCAATGTCTGCATTAAACCACCAAAATAAAACATATTAGAAATTTTTTGTTTTGTTTTGGGTGGACTATCTCTTTAAGATATTTATTTCATATTTTTGCAATAAGTGCTACTTCATATGAAAGCTTGTTTCTGCCACAGAATAAAAAAAATTATTATTATTTTCTCGCAGTACAGACTTTTTTTTTTGATTGCCAGATATAAATTCGCAATTCTGATTTTATAACTCGCAATTGCCAGTTTATATCACGCCATTCAGAAATGCAAAAGGTTAACTTGCAATTGCAAGAAAAAAAAGTTGGAATTATCAGATAAAAACTGCAATTACCTTTATTATTTTTTATTCAGTGGCGGAAACAAGCTTCCATAATTTCACTATGAGAATGTATTTTTGAAAAACATTTTCATGACCTCTAAGAAACATTTATGGCCTATTATTTTTTATTTTATTTTAAATATTTTATAATAGTAATATTTTAATAATTTTATTTTCATATTAATAATAAACTGTTTATTTGGCACCCTGCTTAATTCTATTAATTTCACAGAAGTGCATTAGAGGGAAAAAATCCTTCAGACGCAGCGTCATATTTAAACTGTAACAGAAGTTTGAACCGAGGCTAAAGTCCTCAGATGGTGATGTTCGAGGGGTACCCACCATCACCAAACACTTGTACGCGCACACACACACACACACACACACACACACACACACACACACACACACACACACACACACACTCCCCCTTACCAAAACTGAGAGGAGTGGAAACGGTTCCCGCTCTGATGAAAGGGGCCCTCTGATCGAGACGACAACAAAGAGCTCGGCCGCCTGTGTTTGGAAAAGCTTTCCCTTTCTTCTCGCCTTCCTCCTCCTCCATCTCCTCTTCTCTCGTCTCTGATCTTTCCCTCTCTCTATCTCCCTCTGCCCGGTGCCACTCTCTCTGGCAGGGCCCCGCTCAGCTCTTCGTTAGGGTGGCGATACAATCGGGGCGACTGGATTAAAAATCAGTGTGCGTCCTTGTCGAAGGCGCCCAGGATGGCGCACTTTGATGTCTCTCCGCAAATTTGAAATTCATATGTTGTCACACTTCATTTTATTCTGCCCTTCTTCTTTTTTTTTTTTGGCTCGTTCTTTAGTTGCACACATGTACTGTGCGAAAACGTGAATGGGAGAAGATGTAAAAGCCATTCTCACTCGTGCCTTTCTTTTATTTTTCATGTTTCTACATCTTTTGGTGGGCGGGAAGAAATAATGAATCATTTAATTTGCTTTGATTGAAGGAGGCGTGATGGAGCCGCCGCGGTTCGGTGGGATGACAGTGTAGAGGACAGAGAGAGTTCAGAGGAAAAGAAAGAAGGAGGGGAGACGGGGGTTTACACTTTGATGACACTTCAAAAAGTGTGTGCCAAAACTAAGCTATCAGCCCTATCTGAGAACTAACTAGCATATGTGTGCCCTCTTTTACAGTCCCCTGTGAAAACAAAACGCAACGCAACAACAAACAATGCCGGCAACAAACAAGGCCTTCTATTTCTTCAACCAACAAAACAAGAACGACGGCAGGCTGAAGTAATCTCATTAGCCTGTGAGGAAAAACAGCTATTAACGGCAATTCAATACACTGTGCAAATTCACTGCAGTTGGACTTCAGATCAATGTGACTGATAATCATCCGACTCAGGTTTTACGTTTCTCATGCAACCTATATCCCACAATGCATTCTCCCCAACTTCACTGACCTCCCCAGACAGTAACAAATGGGCTTGATGTTTGGGGTTTGCGTATATGGTGTGGAAAGGGTTCTCCTATCACTTACGCCAAAAACCAAGCTTCGTCATCAATCTCTCCAATATCACGATTCCTTCTACTCTTCCGAAGCCTGAATTCCCAGGCAATGGCAATACAGCCTCCGACACACGGCCCAACCTCTTGCTCTCCTCTTTATGACGAATGGGTTTTAATAAAAACTGACAGAGTGATGAAATTAAAAGTGCGTCCCATGGCCTCCAATTGCTCCAGCTGCTCAATTACAGCGCATATCTCAGCACCCTCGCCCTCAGTTCTCCAGCATTGTCTTACATCACCATTGCCGTAATATTATTGGACTCATCCTCGTCAGACCCGACTGCTGAAGTCTAAGTCGTTGTTCTGATAGACACCCAAAGAGATGCATAATGCCCGTGCGTCTTCCTTTATCCTAATAAAATCCGCCAACCTCGACCTTATTAGCTAGTATTATGTCGATTTCCTATGGTACCTCATTACGGCAGTGATGGTATAGCAGAGGAGGTGGGTAAAGAGAACAAGTGTGCGTCTTTCTAAGGGAAAAGTCCCATAAATACTAACCGGCAAAGTCTTAATAATCTGCCCTGTCAACCCTTTTGGAAAAAAAGCATCCTTTGTTGTAGATTATCCAACATCCATAATCCTGCTCTCATCCCCCACTTGTACTAATTTATAATCTTTTTTTGAAGATTTTTTATAAAGAGTTTGGAGGGGATGGAAGGGGTCCCGGTGCTCTGTTAGAGGCCAGTATTGCAACCAAGAAGGCAATGTTTTATAACAAAGGAGCTCATTTTAGGAAGACACAAATCCTCAAAACTGCTAAAAAACAACAACAACATAGGCTCATTGGAAAAATGTGCCTCTATCTAGATTTTTGCAAAACTCTAATGACACACCTATATGTACAATTCACTACAGATTTCAGCTGAAATGAACACTAGTGGCAGTAAAACACCAACAACTTTTTATTCCTTTTCACACAACTTATGATTACAGGGGCAGATTATTGATTGGTTTTAGAATGGTGCACAATGTTATGATCTCAAAACACTTACCATAGTGAATGATTTCTAAACTTTATTTAATAAACTAAATTTAGTATTTGCATCACATAACCAGCTACAATTAATGTTTTTTTCTGACAAAGGAAACTTGCTTGGTTGTTCACCTGGTACAGCATTGCACTTGAAATGAGAATGCGAGAACAGTGAAACATGAGTCACATCAACCCATAAAATATTTGTAGAAACAAGTTTTTTATCTCACATTTGCTTTTGTTAACAGCTATCAGTTTAGGTTTAGGGTGGAGTTAAGTGTAGGTGGATAACCCTTTAGATCCTCTCACCATTTCACTTTGAAAGTGTTATAATGTACAACCAACATATTAAAATGTCACATTCACATTCATCGGTTTCTGAGAAAACTGAACACCTTTGGCATCTCTTACTGGACATTTCACTTTTAAAGTGCTGCGAAATATGTGAAATTTTGCCTGAATGTTGCCACAGATATTCTTTCAATGAGCCTGGGATGTAAAAAATTTACCTAATGATCTAAGTCTAAAAGTAATTCCAACCTAGCCATTGTTCCCAGCTGATATTGTTGTAGTGTAAAGTCTCACAACATCATGTATTTTGTACATCTACCTGAGCCCACATGTAATCTATATGTTTCATGTATATAAACTGAACACACAGCTGAAAATCTCAAAGTGGCACATAAAAAAAATATTATATTAACTCCATACCAGTAATATAAGTGATCTAATTGCTTTGAGAAAACAAACAACACATACATCAAAGTAATACAGGATTAGGAGGGTGGTTTACTTTGTCAATGATTGTGTGTGTGTTAGAGGGAGAAGGAAAGAGAGGGAGAAAGCGTATTGTGTACTATCAGGGGTCGAGAGAATTGGAAGACGCAGCAGCCATCGATGAAATAACCTTGGAGGGCGTCCAGACTGACGGCGTGAGTGGCAATGACTTGGAGCCGTTCCACGCAGGGCCTTTTGTGCCTATTCCCAACACGTTCCAAAAAGACGTCGACATTTAAACCGTTTCAGTAATTGAAAGGCTGTCTTGGAAGCCATCTGTGTAAGCAGCTCTCTGTTACCATGCTCACAAAGTTAAGCACTTAATACAGACATTTATATGAGATTTGTTTTTATAAAGGATATAGTATAATGCTGTTGAGTTAGTTTTTAAAGTACATTTGTATTTATTTACACACTTTGCACTGAGAAATGGCAAGCAAAATCTGGTGCTGTTGGAACAAAATTGCTATTCCCTATAGCACAAGTTCATTTTATTAAGCATACTTAAGTAAAGTTCAAGTCTATTTTATGTATACTTTATGAAGTAAGTATACTAATATCAATATACTAGTAGTATACTTGTAAGTGTACTATTTCACTACTTGGGACTAAATTGGCCCACTTTTTAGAAGTATACTTTTAAGTACTTAGTGTACTTAGTTTACAACTACGTTTATCGTTTGTCCTGCAACTTGACTACAAGTGAACTTATAAGTATACTGATAGCTTACTAGTTAAATACTTATAGTACATTTTTAGTTTATGAAAGTACACTTTGAAGTATAGGCTACACTCAGTAAACAACTAGTTTTACCGCAAGTACAGTATACTTGTGAACTGAATATCATACTATAGTACTCATACACGCACTTTAAGTTTACTACTATGTTCCTATTTAGGTATAAATTTTTATACTTTAAATATAATTTTAACTGTACTTTAAGTAGATTTAAAGTACGTTCCTATTCTTTATAAATCAATATTTACAAACAATGTAAGTCATGTATGTAAAACTATGTAAAAAAAATGAATAGGCTACACAATCAAAAGAGAAAACACAACAACGAATCAAGTATACTGTACTTAGAATACTTAATTATACTTTTAAGTATATCTGGATCAAAAGATTGAGTACAATTATAGGCCAAATATACTTAAACTTTTCTGTCAGTATAAGTCAAGTACTTAAGTGTAATTTTAAGTATATTTCTGAGAAGAACATACAAAGTAGACTGAAATACTTTCATATTTTTAGTTTAAAAGAAGTACTGTATACTAATAGCACACTTGAATTAACTTTTTTGTAATAGTTTTGTTGTTTTTTTTACACGTTTTTTGCTCAAATCACTTAGAGACATTTCTTTTGCAAATAAATTTTTAAAAAAAGTTTAATTTTAAGGGCTAAACTGTAGCACTTTTCAGTAGTTCCGTACATCAAACCATATGTAGCTGCAATACATCAAGGCAATTTTAACTTTCCAGCCTGCATCAATACACAATGAATAAATAGAGCTCCTGCCCATAAGCAAGGAGCAGTGCTTTGATTAATTCATATAGCCTACTGAAATATACAAAAAATAAACTTTAAACTGATGATGTAGTGGTGGGTTTAGATTTTCTGGGCATTATTTCAGCTTGGGACAGAAACTTGTTAGGGTTTCTTTGCCAATTGGCACAGGCCCAGAGGGCCCTGTTAATTCATGACCCACCTCAAACCTTCCAAAAAGCTTTGTTCAATGGTCTCTGGCTGCCCACATTTTTTAAGCTGTGTTATATGCACAGAAAAAGAGTTTCTTTAAAAGAATAATGCCACAAAGGTCACAGAGAACAAGTGGCACTTCTCATATATACAAGAAATGCCTTAATAAGTTCTGCATAGTGGTTATTGGAGCACTTTTAGAACATATGAAAAATAATTTGTATTGGCCATAAAAATTTGTATCAATTGATTTCTAATAGATACATAATTGATTGTGTCACTAACTAAACTGGGGAATTATTTTTTAAAAATCAACAACAAACAAACAGAAATGCAGAAATTGCCACTAATATTAATATGCCCTGCGGCAGTTTACAGAACTGGCAGTTAACAGGTTTTAGAGGGGCTGTCCTCATGAAGCCTTCAGGACATGTTGTTCTTTTCTCAGAGCATCAAGATAAGTGGAAAGTGCGGCTCTATGTCGAGCGGAAGAACTGGTACGAGTGAGAGAGAGAGAGAGAGACGGCTCAATGCAGGAAGACGACGATAACTCAGACATCCCTTTGAAGCTTCGTCTTTACCTGAAAGCTACTGGACAATAGATTTCATTTGTACCGGGCGTGTTTGGGTCCATATCGCGAACGCTAAAAGAGTGGGTGGGATGGGAAACTGACAAAGATTGAGGGGAAAAAGAGAAAGGGAGGGAAAGTAAGAACTAGGCCTTTGGATTCAAGCATCCCTCAATCTGGCAAGCACTTTACGGCTCCTTCTTCTGGGGAACTAAAAGAACTAAAAGCCCAATGCACTTAGTATCTGTTTCATCTCTCGTTTTGTGAAGCCAAGTTTGTTTTGATGCCTTCACTTTGAGAGCAGCGTATGCACAAGGACTAAGATTTGAGATTTGAGCTTTGTAGGAGACGCTGCCCATCAACAATCTGACTTTGCACGATCAAAGTTATTGGCTCTGAGCTGCGTAGCAATCCCAGCAGAGGTAGGCCCGACCGCGCATAGACAAATTGATATGTTGGATCCACGAGGCACCGAATTGCCTCCACCACCTGAGGGGATGTAAACATAAACAGAGCAAAAGAGAGCTGAGCCCCTGAACCAAAGGTCCAGGGAGGATACGCTCCCTTCTTCAATAGAAAAACTGGGAGGGATCAGTTTAGGGTGTTTTTAATAATTAAGCTTGCTATATTCGTTTATTTTCCCCTCTCACTTCCACACTCCTGTGGTCTGTCAGTCTCTGGGGTCCAAACAGCAGTTCTGCGGATACATACAGGGAGAGAAGAGTTGAGTCCTCTGATTGGGCTTCAGCATTTGTTGCCTCAAGCACAGGAAGTGCCAAAAAAAAGCACATTGCCCTCTGTCCACTTCACCTGCTCAAAACCCTCAAAATCAGCATAATGGCCCTCCAGACAAAGTTGGTGGAAATAAACAAAGAGGAGAGGAACAGTGGAATGGTGAGTGGAGAGATGAGTTTTTTTTTATTCATATATTGATGAAATTATCCCTTATTTAGTCTATATTTTCCATTGTCATGTTTATTCATTTTAACCAGCTTTGCTCGTATTAAAATGGCATCTAATTTTAGTCAACAAAAATATTTTTTGTTGTTGTCAAGGATGCAATAAATTGATCTTACATTGTTACAAAAATTACTGCTTCAAATAAATGCTTTTATGTTCAACTTTATTTTAAAACCATCCTGATTTTTTTTTTTTAAATCATGGTTTCCGCAAAAATATTAGGCAGCACAATTACTACAAATAAATGCACTTATTTTGAACTTTATTTTAAAGAACTGATAAGAATGTAAATGTGTACCTTGAAATGCAATGTAAGTCGCTTTGGATAAAAGCGTCTGCCAAATGCATAAATGTAAATGTAAAGCATCAAATCATGGTTTCCACAAAAAATATGAAGCAGCATCAGGTTATCAGGTTTTCAACATTGATAATAATAAATGTTTCTTGAGCATCAAATTAGCATATTAGAATGATTCCTGAAGGATCATGTGACACTGAAGACTGGAACAATAATGCTAATAATTCAGCTTTGCTAGGAATAAATGATGTTTTAATATTAAAATATACTGTTTTACTTTCAAATTTCAATACTATTTCACAATATGACTTTATTTTATTATAAAATAATTGCAGCTTTGTTGAGCACGAGAGACTATATATGTGTATACATATGCAAACATAGATTAACACTTGTGGTCATAAATGAAAGCAGTGATAAATTAAATGTTGTTGCCTCAGTATCAAAGGTATTTCCAAAAAAAGGTTTTTAGAGTTGTACAATAACAGAATTAAACGGTTTGATATGAGAACACTACATCTAGAATTGCGGATTCACTTCATGAAGATGTACCATGGGTGTTAAAGTGTGGTCAGGCTTGTCAACAGGTCAAAATGCTATACAAAGACCCATAAGAGATGAAAAAATCAACACAGTATAAGCTCTCAGTGGAGCTAGTAATGAGTCAGGCCATGTCGAGCAAAAGAAAAAATATAGTTCCATCACACAGGAGTCTTGTGGGGATGAAAAAGGAAAAAGGGATATGGAGACAGCAGGAGAGGGAAAGAAAGGAGTGTGAGAGTGTGAAAGAAAGAAACGGCAGAACAGAGCAGGCTTGATATGATTTCAATGGAATGTTTGTTGACACTGATTCATGGCCCGGGGCCTACAGATAAATGATTGAACAGCTCGGCTGTCAAAGCCAGAGGATTTCTTTGGGCTTGTGTTTCACTGTGCACTTTTAGCTGGAGGGAAGGTAGCAGTCAACTAACTGACACAGAATTAACCATGAAACACACTAAGCGCTCCCCCTCCTCAACAAGCGCAGCTCTCCGTAAAGCAGAGGTGCTCTACGACAGAGACTGATCTGGTTCCACCACACCCACACAAACAGCACATATGAATGCTGTGCTCGGAGAGCCCAACAGGCATATACACTATGTAATCAATTTGTACTTTAAGCATCCAGACTTAACCCCACAGCGCTAACCTCCTACTGTTGTACTTTTCTCCAGGGTTCCACCTACCACAACACCAGGAGGTATTCAGTAGTGTTCAGTGGCATCCTCAGAGTCCCTTCAAGGTCAAAAACATCCTCATGCAAAGCTAGAATTCAATTCTGTTAAATTACCAGAAACACTTTAAGGACATGAAAAAATATGTTTGAAAACATCAGTCAACAGAAATTATACAGTAAAGTTATTGTGGATACCATATCAGCTAAATGAATGTGTGTTTCTTCACCTTCAGGCATTTAATGTCCCATGGTTTAATGTCATATATATTGTTTTATGATCACATGATCACATATATCTATGTATCTATAGATAAAATTGTTTGGTGTATATATTTCCACCACATTTGATAATAATGGTTTGATAATAATTAAATAATAAAAATATCTGGGGTAAAAAATTTTAATTTATATTTAAAAGACAAGATGAAATAGTTGTAATGTGATCATATACCAATATATATATATATATATATATATATATATATATGACATCGAACCCTGGGACAGAAAATGCCTGAAGTAGAAGAAAAACACATTAATTTGACATAGTATCCAAAATAACTTTATCTTTAAAATATCTTTTCAAATATATTGCATTGTCCTAAAAGTGTTTTCCTAAAAAAATCTGAAAATAATAATTTCATACTGTATATATATATATTTCCACCACACCAAACAATTTTGCCCCAAATATATATATTTTTTAAAGTTAGTGTAATTGTTTAACAAAGAGGCATCGGTGTCAGTGAAGAGCATGAGATTTGAAGAGCATGAGCATGAGAAAAATTTATAATTATATTATATATTATTATTATTCATTCTTTTCACAGTTTTGGCACTGTTGGAGATAAAAGTCAAAAAGTGCCCATATATATATATATATATATATATGTTATGTGTGTATTGATAGCTCAACCAATGGAGTGAGTTTGGGGCGGGACTACCTATTTGTCCAACCAATGGAAGACTGGCAGAAGTATGAAATCTTTTTTTCTTTTTTTACAATTCTGTTAGTTGACACTAGTGGCACAGAAATCACGCACACATCCACAGAGGAAGTGTCTTAAATTGACTAAATTTCACTCATCAAACATTCACAACAAAGTGTGAACAGCAGTATCTGCTGTATAGCCACACAGACGCAGGTCCGAACAAGATGTTCTCAGCTAATTAAGATGGGTGACAACTGAAACAAATGACTAAGCAGTAGGTGTACATGTGTGTGTGTGTGTGTTTTAGGTGTTGGGGCCATGCGGAGGAGCGAAAGAACGCCACTAGTTTGGCCACCTCAGCTCCTCTATGTCCTTGTGAAGGAGCTGAGGAAGAGAAAGGGCGGGGGAATGGGGGGCTTGGGTCAGAAGGGTTGCCATTTAATGCTGACTACCGACCAATCAGAGGGTCCCAGACTGTCAAGGACTGTAGAGGAGAGGGGGGCGGGCAGCTCAGAGGCAGACCCCGCAGGTCAATTATCTCTAGCAAGGAGACACCGTTGACGAAGCTCCAAATCTCATTTGCGCAGCTGCGGCACGACTACACACACCTGAGTGTGTGTCGCCGCCCCCCCACGAAGGCAATTAAAGTCTTGTCTCAATGCCGTGCATATTTGCAATGACAGCTCCTGTAGTCTGGAAACCAGAAGGGATACACCTACCAGGTAAATGTACAGAGAGGAGAATCTTAACCCATCTTCCCGGAGAGACTAATTTTAGGTGCTACATGTTTTGTCTTTGCCCTGCAGCCATGGATCAGGTGAGAGAGCTCTGCACCTGTTGAACCACACCGTACCGGCTTAAACTGTTCTGCTGGGAACACCGACCCCCACCTTGCATTGAGAAAGGAAACAAGAGAAGAGTAAGGGTCTTATGAGCCACTGAACCAAACAGCCCAGTGGATTCTCTCACAAGCTCCTTAAACCACAGCACACAGCCCTGAGTGAGGAAATGTTTCAAAAAATGGATATTTCACATCCATCACACAAAAAACAAAATGATATTAGGCTAAACAGAAAGCCCTCGTGAAAATCATACCTGTGAATGTGTTGAACTGGGACATTTTCTATAGCATGTTTAAGCTCTCATGCAATTTGATGGTATAGTCTTTCTTAGCTAGCTAATTAGCCTAAACATTTGCAATGACAACCCACTTATGCGTTCTGATTCAGGCTCATAAAAATGTAAATTATAATATAAAATTATATAATCAGTAATATTGACTTTCCGTAGCAAAGATGCTTATTTGAAGGAACTTTCCTTACCAAACTAAGCTAATAAAGAAACTAAAATGGATAGCATCCCTATTAATGTCCCCATTTGTGTGGACATAACATCATTACATGTGATATATAAATCATACACAAACATACTGTTTTTTTTTTCAGGATTCTTTGATGAATATAAAGTTCATCAAACTTTAAAGTGTAAAATAAAACATAATTTTTTTATTAGAAATCTTTTATAACATTATAAATGTCACTTTACTTTTGATCAATTTAACACACCCTTGTTGAATAGAAGTATTCTTTTCTTTTTTTGAATCTTTCTGACCATAAACTTTACATTTACAAATACATTTCTAAATGCAATATATTTAATATAAAGATTTTTTGAGGGGATTTTTGTTTGTATGTTACATTTTGTCAATTCAAATAAACAATCAGGCACTCTTAAGATAGCAGACTTCCTGAGTTAATTCACTGAGTCATGAAGCTGCTTTCTTGGTTTGCTTTATCTGTGTTTGTGCCAGATCCACGAGTAAGCAGAAAACACATGTGGGCTTTCTGTATGATGGAAAGAAAGTGAGCAGAGACAGATCATTCTTCCATTCAGAAGCCTATCATAATGCTCAGCGGCTCATTTAGTTATTGAATTACTCACTGCACACATAGGTGTAATGCCTTGTGCAATGTCTACAATAAATACAAAGTTAATCCATGAGGATTTACAATAGCCATCCTAGAGAAAAAACAATGACATCCACCCCGCGGCACGTACTCATAATAATACGCGCATTCCTCGCTCTCATTTCTTTTCTTCCCCCTTCCTTTATCGCTCTCTCACACGCTCCCCACACATGTGAGGGCCAACACGGGCTGTCTGTCGGATGAGAATTAAACAAATGTATCAGTGTGAGCTGGAGAATATAACGCCCCTGGGACTTCATTTACCTCCCGCATATTCAAGGGAGTTTGTCTGTGTTTTACTGCCCCACATAATCTACAGCATCTCCTCTACTCCGACTCTCCAGCATCCACGACTAGGACTGAGCTCATTATGAGCGGCAGGGTGAATTCCACTGAACGTCCAAACCCTGCAATTCCACCCACTTCTCGCTAAAGGCTAGCATGCTTTTAACTTTGAGCGTTCATTAATAACGCAGGCAATGCCATCTGCTTGTGTTGGGCTTTTGTCTTGATTGTTGACGTGTTGCTAATACAGGCCAGAAAGGTCACGTACAAGAAGCCTCTTTTGTTGATATTTGGAATTGCTCTCACCCGTTGTGTTAAGAAATCATTAAAAATTGAAAGGGAGAATGCTGGAAGAGAGAAAATGCATATGTTTTGGACATTATTAATATTAAATAATCATGTTTGTCTCCTAAATTGAGAGTGACTAGCACCACAATATTAGTAATTAGATGAATTATAGATGGAGGAGGGATGGGCAAGTGGCCGTCTGAGTAAATGTAATTGCCAAACCCAATTATGCCCCTTTTTTTCTTTTTTTCTTTTTTTAAAGTGCAACCCCATTAGGAGTGTCACTTCAATGTCCAAATGGCACCACTAATAAAACCACAACTAGCACTTAACCGGTTTAATTAATAGTAAGATGATTAATATTAGAATTACTGGGCGTTAAACACCGCTCACGCTGAGCAATGTTTGACAGTGGCAGGCGAGTGTGCTGGCGGGAACAGCATGTTTTAGATGAAGTACTCTCATTACGGAAAACTCTACACCGAATTCAGTGTAAATACAGTAATACAGCCTTAATACAGCATAACTGTTTACACACAAAAGACTTCTTGGTATATAAAGTTTATACATTTTCCAATTACATTTTTATGAATTCATTTTCTAAATGATTTTAATGCAATTTTTAGTTTAACATTTATGTTATGCCATATGACGACAAATATCTCTTGTGTATTGCTTATGTGTCAGTATAGTTTTTATTTATTTATTTAGAAGTTAATATAATAATGAATTTGCATAAAGCAAAGTGCTATGATTTAGTAATTCGTTTTTCATATTAATGTTATTGAAATACAGTTTGAAATAACTTATTCACTATCATCTAGTAAACCTGTGCTCTACTTTCTTTTATATGGACAAGACCCAACTCATTAGAGCCACTTTTCTGGGAATTGGACTACACTGGGTGCAAGGCCTTTGATTCACTAAAAATAATCAGTTCATAACAGTCATTCGATCGGGAATTGGACTACACTGCTTGCGCTGTATGTTTTTGATTCACTATATGAAGAAAGATTGATTCGTTGAAAATCAGTATGTGGTTGAACTGTATGTTTTTAATTCACTAAAAACTGTTTAGACTATTTTAACTATTCACTTCTGAATAAGAAACGTACCTGATTCTATGACTGCCAGGAAGTATCTATCAGTGGCTTTCTATGCCATTAATGATGTATTTCTACGTTGACTGTGAGCCATGTGAAGCTTCAACCCCTCCAGTGTCTCTTTTGACAGTAAGATAACATTTCACCACAGCACGTCAGCCTCTAATTGGACCCGATAATTAGTCCAAATGAAATACTCATGATAACTACAGGCACAACTCTGCGCATGTGCTGTGTGTGAATGCTACAGGGCAAGTAAATACAGGATGAAGCGATTCCACTACTGCTCCCCGATCCAGCTCTCTCTTGGGCACACCTGAACTCTCTCACCAGCATAGGTTTGCCTCAGTATATAAACATGCCTGAAGTGGTCAAGGAATAGTAGAATGGCACCTCGCCAGACTAGTGTTTTTTCCCGGGAAACAGTTCCCCAGATGAAGAGAGGCCCCTGGGCCTAGTTCCTCTGAGACCACCAGTACCACTAACGGGCACAAAAAGAAGCTGACAAACACACAGTTCCAAACACCTGGAGACAACGGATTCAGCTTTAAACAAAACATATTACTAATTCAATAGAGGTTTTCATATGTACATTGTATACTGGAAATATAAAAGACCTAGTGGGAGTGTGTTCAAAATATCAAATAAACAAACTGATTTCCATGGACACCTAACTTTCTTTATGTATGTTATGTGTAATAATTAAAGAGACACCAAGGCATTTGGTTAATATGATATCATATTGACCGCTATGAATAACCCCCTTGTGAGGGACCTCCTTATCAAATGTAAAGGCATCTACGTATACTACCATTCAAAAGTTTGGTGTCGTTAAGATCCATCAGAAATCATTCAAATATGCTGATTTGGGGCTCAAGAATTTTTTTTATATTATTATCATTATCGCAATGAAAACGGTTGTGCTAATATTTGTGTGGAAACCATGATAAAAAAAATTTGTCAGGATTTTTTGATGAATAGAAAGTTCAAAAGAACAGCATTTATTTGAAATAGATTTTAAAGTCTTTACTGTCACTTTTGATCAATTCAATGTATATTTTGTTGAGTATTAAATTCTCTAAAATCTTACTGACACAAAATTTCAGAATGGTATAGTGTAGCCTATATAGCATATGTATAAAGACCCATTTACACCATGTTGAAAAAACAATATATTATGCTAAATTAAACATTTGTCTTTTTTTACTGTTAAAATTCTTAACAGCCAGAATAAAAAAACTTGAGATGAACTCGACTTGAGATGTATAGCACTTTTCATAATAAATACTGTTCCAAAGCAGTTTACACTATATCCTAAAAATACATTTTCCCTGAACCCCCATAAATCGCAGCCCCCAGTTTCTAAGCCCTGGCCTAGATTACAAAAAAAAAAAACAAAAAAAAAAATGGAAGGGTGAAAACATCCAGAGAGAGCAAGGTTGACTTGTGTAAAACAGTGCAGAAAGCCGTGGACAAATTGAGAATTAGGAACGCAAGGTAAGGACTCTCTAAGGACCAAGCAGAGAGCCGAGACCTATTACAACACATGGCACTAGACAGCTGTGCTGGTAATTATCATCTATATGTTTAGCAGACACCCTCATCGAGGGCAGCGTTCATGGCTTCTGCCTCTACCATTTAGCCAACCCATTTGCAGCCCATGGGGATGAAGAGGAAAAAGATGTGATATCAGACTGGGATTCGAACCCAAGACCATCTTGTATCAGATCTCTGTGTGCAAGTGAATTAATCTTGCAGTGAACAATGGATAACTGCTGTTTGAAATGCACAGGTCACAATATTCTTGCCTCCTGCTGTGTCACATTGTTCTACCGATGTGTATTTTGGGAGCTTTAGATTTAAACAAGTATATAAGTCGCAGTTCTCCATTAAAGACAGTGGTGTGACTAAAGCCCAGATGTAGCACTGATGCTCGGTTGCATCCAGAGGTGCTTCACCAGTCTGTCTATCGTTGAACAGCTGCACACAACCATCTGCTTCACCTCTGTGCTCATCCGCTCTCTCCCATTCTCTTTCGCAGAGAAATACGCAGACTGCCTATCACAGACTGCACAGAGGCTTTCTGACAAAACTCAGAGCTCATTAGGGAAAGTTAAGCAAGTGGTCCTTCACAGAACGCACTCAGGAAAAGACAAAGCTGGTCTTAAAGGGAAAGCTCGCCCAAAAATGAATATTCTGTCATCATTTACTCAACTGTCTATCTTCTGTGGAAAACCAAAAGACTTCTCTTTTCCACTTCATAGAAGTGATTAAGGACTTGGACTGTCAAGCTTCAAAATAACAAAAAAGACATATCATAAAATATGACCCTATACTCCAAGTCTTATGAAGCTGTATGATAACTTTATGTGAAGAAAGATTAAAATTTAATTCATTATTCATTAATAATTGTCTGACCCAGTCTGGATCACTTTGAATCATGAATTAATCATTTAGACTGTTATAAACTGAACCAACAATCAATAAAGAGATTTGGCCAACAAAGTTTATTCGTTCACCAATCTGATGAACTTACCAAGGCGAGCTAGAGCGGCCGAACTTTTGGTTTGTTCCTCACATACAGCTATTGACTTCAGGAAACTTGGAATACCCAATTTTATGATACTTTTTTATTTTTCTGTCATTTTGAAGCTTAACAGCCCAAGTTCACTCTCTTCAAAGAAATCAGCAACTACGATATTCACCAAAAAAAAAAAAATATATATATATATATATTTTGTATTCCATGGAAGTAAGGCAGTCATACGTGTTTGAGCAATTGCTTATACATGGGGATGAGGGCTGAGTATAAGACAGAATTTTCATTGATGGGTCAACAACTCTAAAATTGAAAATAAAAAAGGGGAATAGAAAAAGGAGAAGGAAAGAGTGCGTATGTATGAACGAATGCATGGATTATCTGGTGATGACATCATGGTGGAGGAAGAAGAGGATGAGGAAGAGTGTAGGAACGTTCACTCCAAATGTGGCTAAAGGTGCATAACAAGGCACTGGCCGTCAGCCCATTATTCCCTCCCCTTTCTCTCTCGCTTCTGAAGACAGGCAGGATTTTTTTTTCTACATAAAAGTAAACAACATTGCCTGCAGGCACAATTTCCCTGGCAACACAATAAAATGTGCAGTGAATTTATGATGGTCATCCATTAGCTCTTACCAAGGAAACATCACCCATATCTGTCGTCCATCATTCTAATAGAGGGTTAATGCACCAAATTTACATAAAAAAGTCATATTGTCTGCATGAATTATTTACACCCTCAGCTGTTTTTTTTCTTCCTTTCTTTCCCTCCCTCGCTTTCTTTTTGCAGCAACTTGGGGTTTTGTGTTGGATTCTCTGAGAAAATTCTGACAGCAAGAAGGTGGCCTTGTCAACTTTCTCTCTTTTCTCACATCAGACAGATGTACACAAGGAAGTCCTACATCTCACTTCTGGCACAATTAAGAGAAATTGTTTGGAACAATTTAACTAATTATCTACCAGTGAAAACCTTCTATCAGAAAAAAAAATCTATCAGTGCACAAATACAAGTTTAGCTAAAAATAAATAAAGTCAAATTTAAAATAAGTAAAAAAATTGGGCCATGTGGAGTTTTTTTTTTTTTTTTTTTTTTGACTAAAGAAAAAATCTTTATCAACTGTACAGATTGGCCCTATTAACCATAAACAAAGAAAAGAAAAAAAATAATAAACCCCTACACGGAATCCCCTGATGTAACTCGTTTCATAAATGCTTGTGTGGGGACATGAATTGTAATATTGCCACTAGGCCCTTGGGATGAGCTTTGTGATTGAGCAATTATTACAAGCTCAATTACTATCATCACATTATCACTGCTAATCCATCGGTGTCAAAGACGTGGTGCGCGGCTCATCGTATCTTCACACAGCCTTTCCGCCGCTCTAATGAAAGGCACTAAACCCCTGCCAACTGACTCATATGAACACCCCTGTGCCTGTGCCCTCCCCTCCCTGCGCACTGTAAAGTTGTCGCTAGGATGAGTGCTTCCATTTTTTCTAATTTCACCTGACAGCACTACAGGCGTTTCTGGCGAGCAGCGCTAATTTCTGACATGCCTCAGCAGACAGAGACTCGATCACCCGGGTGTCATCAGACACGAGCAGGGAAATCAGACAGAGGGACGGAAGTAGCAGTTCAGTGCTGAGTTTGGATAATAAAAAATGCTCAAGGCACACTTCAGAATATCAGAAAGTGAATTTTATGAGAATTCTATAAAACAGTATGACATACACACACATAACAGTGGAAATTACATTTGTAGTAGTATGTTAAAAATGTTACAGATTTTTATTTCAAATAATGCAGCTCTTTTGAATTTTCTCCCCCGGTTTCACAGACAAGGCTTAAGGCTAGTCCCAGACTAAAATGCATGTTTGAGCTGTTTTAACTGAAAGCAACTTGCACTGACGTATCTTAAAATATGTCAGTGCCATTGTTTCGTCTCAAGATGCATAATGTTTTTTGCTTTTTTAAGGCACATTTATAAAAGCTACTTAAATTTCCTAATTGAACTAAGGCCTATAATCCTAGATCTGTTTATTAAAAAAAGAAAAAGAAAAAAGAAAAGGAAAAAAAAAAACTGGAAAAGGTATCACACTAAAAATTTTTAGTAGCACAACTGTTTTCAACATTGATGATAATAATAAGAAATGTTTCTTCACAAAATCTGAATATTTGAATGATCTTTAAAGGATCATGTGACACTGAAGCCTGGAGTAATGATGCTGGAAATTCAGCATTGGCACTACAGGAATAAATTATATTTTAAAATATATTAAAATAGAAAACAGTCATTTAAATTATTTCACAATATTACTGGTTTTAAAAGAAAATGTAAATAATCACCCTCATGTTGCCCAAAACCCCTGTGACTTTTTTTTCTTTGTGGAACACAAAATTAGACATTTTTAAGAATATCCTGGCCAATTTTTTAAGCAATGAATGTAAATGAGGATTGGAGCTGTTAAGCACCAAAACAACAACAAAAAGCATCATAAAAATATATTAATAGGGTCCATATAACTTGTCAGCTGAATTCCCACACTTCCGAAGCCACACAATAGATTTGTAAAGGAAACAAAATAAAAGTCATTATTCACTTAAATGATTTGTGAAAGAATCATTTCTTTGAATCTGTTTTCACTGAACCGGTTGATACAGTTCACAAAACTCTGAGCTTAATTATTTGTTCAAGACAAACTAAATTTATTAGCTTCAAACTATATTGTGTACTTTTATGGTGGTTTGGGCCATTTTTGGGGGGTATTACTGAAATTCTCACTCTCTTTGTCAGTTTGTACTTCTCTAATATGGCGATGTGGATCTCCAGAGGGCCTTGCGTGTTCTTACTGTAGAACTGTTTCTCTCAGCTGGTTAGGCTGATGGATCACTTTCTCCCTACACAGCTCCACTGGTCGCCAGCTTAAGGATCTGCAGTGGTGGACTGGGGTCTAAGAGCAGGGTCAAGGTCACAACCTTCTGTTTAACCCTCCCGACCTCACCACCCCCAAATATCCCTCCAGTTAGCAACCTCATTACAAGTTCACTGCCTGAGGCACCCACTCTTTCTCTCTTCTCTCTCTCTCTCACACACATTATTGTGCATAAGTTTTAATTTGTCTCTGAACAATTGAATAATCTCACCTAACACGGACAACACGCTAAAGGGTCGTCTCATAAAAACAATAAATGAATAAATACCTTAATAAATAACTCATGGATTGAGAAAAGTATTGAAACCTTGCAGGCAGAACTGGTACTAAACAAATCAGAGGCCTGACGTCTTGTAATGATCCAGTTATGTAATAATATTGCTGTAATGGCACAGTACATGCTTCATAAATTACAAAGCCACTAAAACGGCTTCTAAATGGTATTTGCATGCTCACCACCCATAACATAAATTTACATACAGAATGGTGACTGGAATTGAAAATCAACTTTGATCCACCCTACTAATGAACAATTACAAACCTGGTGCTCTCAGGCCCTGATTTGCATTCTAAGAGCCAGGCAAAAATGTTACTGAGAAGCATTTATCTCCTTCTGCAGAGAGATCTTGTAATTCCTGACAGCCGGGTCAAAGTTTCTGTTTAATCTAGATCGTAATTTTTAAAAATCTGCTGATCAAGTGAATTTTAATAGAATAAAATATTGTCTATTTGAAGGAAACATTAAAAGAAGACACCTACGATAGGAAACACATGTCCGGGATTTTGAGTTATGGCATGTCGGGTGGATCTAGGAATGCACGTAACGCTGTGTTTGTTGGAAAACGGTCTGCGCACGGAACCATCAAAGCCCTGCCATAAGGCCAGGTGCTTCTGAGGTGAAGTATAAGCCCCAGGGTATTATGCTTTACCCCTGCATATCAAAATGCCACATGCTGGGTCCAACTTATCTTGCATTAAAAATGAAGCTTTGTCAAACATCCTCAGATTCAGGATGTCTGGCTGTGTATTGGAGATTGGACATTAATTAAAAGAGTGTGTGTGCGTATGTGTGTGTGCTTGTTTTTCTATCCCGGTGGGGACTTAAACCTGAATGCACACTGACCCGTGGGGACTCGTGTCAAGCTTACAAACAAACAAACTTATAAATCATACAGAATGTTTTTTGTTATTATGTTAAAATGCAGTTCGTACAGTATTAAAACCATTGCGTCTGTGGAGAGTCCCCATAAAGATAGCGAACCTGAACAATACAACAAAAACTTAATGTAATGTAAATACATTTTCTCAAACAGCCACATGCAACAGCTCAAAGATATAAAACAATCTCTAAGCAACACACAGTAGGGAAAATAAAACAGAACTAACTTCGCAAACCAGTTTTTTAGTGCCTTAAACTTTGCATACCACCTTTACACCTTTAAAATGTATTCAATCGTGTATGACGCCTAAAAGATGAGTTGCTGAACAAGTGCTTTTAAAAATATTACTGTGAAAGTGAGACTTGTTTTTGTAACCTCTTTCAATAAAACACTCGAGGTGTCGTTTCTGGCATTCACTTACCTCCAATGGCTCATGTGCTGCGAGGCGTCTTCCTCCCTCCATCGA
Source organism: Semotilus atromaculatus (assembly GCA_031834385.1). Classification (NCBI taxonomy): domain Eukaryota; kingdom Metazoa; phylum Chordata; class Actinopteri; order Cypriniformes; family Leuciscidae; genus Semotilus; species Semotilus atromaculatus. The sequence continues at coordinate 6,189,322 of JAULUF010000019.1, read as the reverse complement.
TCAATACTTACAAATGCCAGCATCCTCCTGACTAATGTGTTTGTGTAATAATATCTGTATCACACACAAAGCTGTTTGTCACACACACAGATGCACACAAACACACAGACATGCAGTAAAGCAATAAATTAATCAGGAGATTAAGTGGAAAAAAGCCATTGATTTTTTGTTGTGTGCAAATAGGCATGAGCAGTGAGGAGCACTGGGGTGGAACAAGCTACAGATGTGTGTGTGTGTGTGTGTGTGTGTGTGTGTGCGCTTGAATAATAAATTAAATGCTTCTAGCAATAGTTACCAATATTTTTATGTAGGCTACCGTGAACAGTACATAAAATATATAACTTTTCATAATTGAACTAATCACTTATTATAAGTTCACCACCATAAAACAGAGTTTAATATAGAATCTGATTTGGATCAAACGTACCAAATCATGCAAATAAAATCATGATTTAAGATTATGTAAAGGCTAAAGCTCAGTATGAATTAAGCCTATTGCAGCTAATGAAGTTTACTTAATAGCTTCTGTTCCCGCTGCAAAGGTCTCACCTTTCTCCACCAAGGACTGATGTTGGGGAAAGGAGGGGTTTGATTCCTTTGCCAACTGGCACATGTTCCATGGGAAAGCCAGCCAGCATCATCCCAGCGTGATACAGCCTGGCCTGGCAGAACTCCATACATCCTGCAGACACCCCACCCGCCCCTTTACAACAGGAATCCACAAGTCCTGCTGCACTGCGAGGAACCAGACCAAAGACCCTGTTTACATCCGGTATCCATTCGGGCGGTATGATAACAACAAGTGGCTAAATACAGGGACTTTTCACTAAAGGTGCAGTCACATACATTAGTGAAATTTCACAGTCAAAAAGGTCCATTTTATATAGTCAATAATGTAGCTATATGAAACTCTCCCACAAGTTACTTTCTATCCAAACAGCTTTCTTTTTGTCAGCGCGGCAATATGCATGGAGAAATCTTTCGATCGCGCGATTCGGCGCTTATACACGAGAAGCGCAATGTTTACATAGGAAAAAAGCAAGGTTGTGGAACGTAAAAACTTAGTACAAAACTTTTTTTGATCAAGGCGTCATACATGTGACGCCTGTGACATTTCGTCGAAATCTTACGCACATAGCATCCTTTAGCGTCAATATGAGACGCAGAACCCAAGGCGTCATACAGGTGACGCTCGTCTAAATCCGACGCACATAGCATCCTTTAGCGTCAATATGAGAAGCAGAACCCAAGGCGTCATACAGGTGACGCTCGTCTAAATCCGACGCACATAGCATCCTTTAGCGTCAATATGAGACGCAGATCCCAAGGCGTCATAACCCTAACCCTACCCCAGACCTAAACCTACCCATAACAGTGCGTGTTATATTGACGCTAAAGGATCCCATGTGCGTAAGATTTCGACGAAATGTCATATGGCGTCACCTATATGACGCCAAAGGATGAGAATGCGTTGTCAGATTAAGTCGAACATGTATCCTCATCGCATTTGGTTCGTCTCTGACAGCAACCAGGGACCGCCTACAGACCTGTCAATCATTCAGAAACAAGTTCGCCGGTTATGTTCGACTCTAAAACAAATTAAGAGGCCGTTCACACAAAACCCATTTTTGCATTGTGCTCACGTTTCTAGTTCAAATAAAATACCTTGTGTTTTTTCCCACTCCCCTGCTTTCAAATACGCATAATCCTTTACTCTATCTGATGATTTGTAAGTGTTTAGTTGTGAAAAAAGATACAAAAATATGTTTCCAGCAGACTAATCATATTATTAGCCTATCAATAAATATCCCAGCAATTTACAGGCAGGTGTGATAATATGTACTTATGATTATGAAGCTAATATTGAACTTATGAAGAACGTTTCCTAATGGTTAAACTATCCAGCATGTCCGACATAAGGAAGCTTTGTTGCCTGTAGCCTACTATTAGAGGCCATTCACAGAGATCACATTTTTGTGTTGAACAATTGGAGATGGTTCCGAGCTATGTATTTTGGCCTAAACCCAGAGTATTGCCCCGTATTCCTGGTACCAGGCAAGAGTGAGGAGTCGGGGTGGTGGAGGGATGCTGAAAACTGTAGAGGATCATAGGTGAGTCTGTCCATAAGTAATTGGATGGATGTGTTTATTGCTGATTGGAATGACGTGTTGATTTGGTAGATCATTTGAACATGTTCCTCCCGAACTTTGTAAGTAAAAATCATTTAAACTTCTGCATTTCTGAATCATAGCTTTACCATGCAGGTCACCATGTCATTCCTGTGAGTACTGCTTTGAATCTATTGCAGGTCTGATATGCAAATGCAAAATCCCACAATGCATTCTCACGTAATGCATGAGCGCAATGCCTGCCGACCTCCGGATCCATATGCCTCTGAATGTGAAATGCTCACTCTTTTAGACTCTGTATGGTTTACCCTCCATGTCCTGATGGCTTGCCCTCTCCGTCACTCCACTTTTTTATTTGCTGCATACATTTCCATGCCTTCGTTTGCAGAGGCCACTGGGAGTGGAGAAGCAGGAAGGGGGCAAAGTGGAGCCAACAAGTGTGGAGGAGACTGACTTAAACAGCTCCTTCTGTACGCCATTCACCTTCACTGACCGCCACAGAACACACACGCACACACTTGCTTCCGTTCCTGACCTTACAAAGCCATCACTGTTGGGGGCAAAGGTAAAGCAGATGCAATCGTCTCATTGCTATTCCCTCAACAAAAGAGTGCGGATGAATAAACAGTGTCCATCAGGCGGCCGGAATATAGCAGAGTGAATGAGGTGTTTGGAAAGGGGTCAGGGAGAGGTGACTGTATATCAGAACCACAAGTGAGCCCACTGGTAGTCAACAGTCGACAACAGGTGGACATATGGTGCAATTGGCCTGAGACCTCAACAACGAAAACTTTTTGACACTATCTTTATTTACAATGACTTGTCAACTTGTGTTTCTTTAGAGCATTTTCTGCTTTCGTTCCGCAATGATTCAGTTCTTCTGAGGGAGTCACTGTCTTTTGTTTAATCTAAAACTGTCTTTCACTCTCTTGTGTGCTCTTCCTTCCATAAACACACACCTGTGCACTTCCTCCCCTTCTGCCTTGAGTGATCCAGTCTCTCTCTAACAGGAGCAACGGAAGTGCAGTGTTTGAGACAGCAGATGGTGGCTTACCTCACTTGACTCAGGCATGCACCTGCCTTATAAAATAATCATAGAAATCATACGCACGTTCAACAAATGAAACGTTTAATCATCTAAAACATTAGAACCCACGCACAGACCATACGTAATACTCCATCCGAATATGATCCTGAAAAATTAAATCTGTTTATTCTGTTAACTGAGAGCCATCAATTATATAGTGAATGTTTCAATTAGAAGCTTTGCCGTGTAACAATGTCCTCACAGGGAGCGTCCAGAGTGTTTAAAAAACAATGGAGTACAGATATGGACCGGTTTAGTGACAAAGGAGACTTGGAGGATGTATTTTAGTGTTTGTGTGTGTGTGTGTGTGTGTGTGTGTGTGTGTGTGTGTGTGTGTGTGTGTGTGTGTGTGTGTATGCAGCACCTGGGTTGTGGTGCTACCTGCCGCAGAATCCTGATTGGGTTTGTTAAATAATGCATGGCTCTGAGGACAGGCCTTTGATAAAGTGTAGCACAAGAGCCCATGCATAAACAGCCACCATATGCAGAGGAAATTGATGGAGGAGATAAACTCCTTTCTGTGTGTGTGTAAGTGCCAGTCTGTGTGAGTATTTAACTGTATCAAGGGTGTATTTTTATGTGCAGGTTTACATGGGCATCCTACATATTACCATAGAGGTCTAAAAAAGTACTTTGGTGGTTTAATGGCACCATGATGAAATCAGGTGGAAATGCCATGGTACTTTGACATATATCATGAAACTGCATGCTTAACATATTCATATTTACTTTAGACTTGTAAAAAAGGAAATAATCACAGGAATAAATTACATTTTAAAATATATAAAAAATTTAAATTGTAATTATAATTCACAATATTACTGTAAAAAAATCATACCAAGATTATATATAAACAAGCTATAAACTTGCAATATATATATATATATATATATATATATATATGGACATAGACATGCAACCCTGTGTATTTCACATTAAAAGGTATAAAAACAATAATGCCCTCAAGAGTTATTTCTGCTTTATGAATATTGTATATGTGTTTAATGATATACTGTCGATATAACAACATAATATTCAGCACATCTATGATGCTATTCAGTATCTGTTTGTGCAAGTGTGTGGATGTGAATGTGACTGTGTATTTGTGTGTAGCTTTGAGCCGGTCTGTGTAACTGTAGTGGGTCAAGGGGCTGTCGTTGGGGTCAAGGACTGCTTTGTACATGCGAAGATGCAGTGTTTTCTGTGGATCTGAAGAAAGAGCCGCTATCATCATAAACAGCCTGTGTATGGAGATACATGCAAACTAGCCTCTATCTTAGTCCGCCCACCTTATCACAGAAAAGTGTCACCCTGATCTCATCGGCGCTCATCCTTTTTGTTCCCCTTTTTAATCTGTCTTTTATCTGTTTTATATTATGTCAGTCCATCCCTGATTTTTTTTTTTTTAAGCTCTTTAATTTTTCTTTCAGGGATTTTCTGTTTTCTACAAGTGTTACATTGACATGACTATGGGCAGGGCTGAGCCCCCATAGCCCCCAAAATGTATTTACATCAAAGCCAATGTTTACTTGCATTAAGTTATAGATCCAGGACCTCAAAAGGAACCTATTATTCCCCTTTTTACAAGATGTAATAAAAGTCTCAGTTGTCTCCAGAATGTGGCTGTGAGGTGTCAGATCATCAATTTTTATACCATGCTATAAATGCCCATTTTTGAGTGGAAGGCTAAACACACTAAAACATATCTCTGATACTCTGCCAAAAACTAAAACATCTGTTTGGTTTTGATTATAATCTCTATTTCGGTCACAATCAAGTGACACTGCAGGTCTTCAACATCATGAAAGTTCATTATCTGCATTAATTTTAAAACCATATCAGTCTAAACCTCTGATATATGTTTTTTTTTTTAGAGCACACATCTGCGATAGCATCACAGAAAGCCGGATGTCAGACGGCTCATCCCGTGAGTATTAAACTAAGTTCTCTTTCACGTCTTATGGCACGTCAGCTATCAAATACACACAAGGTTATGTCAAATAAAGTTCACATAAACACAGTCGGTTGTCTCTGTGAACACACACAGTGAGTAAAGAAATCACATGCGTATATTAGATCTGTGTATTAAAGTGAAAGCAGCGAAGTACAGTACCTACTGCTATATGCTGTTAATGAATCAAACAACAAAAGAAAAAAACAGAAAATCACTCACTGCTCTTGATTGGAATTAACTTTAGTAGCTTTAATATATTTCGTTCTTGAATGCTGCTGTTAAATCCTCTGGCGAGGAGATAAACATGTGGGACTGTGTACAAGTCTGTCCTAATAGGGCAGAGTCCCAGCAGCATGTCATAAAAGCTAGAATCGGCTTGTTCTGAGACACTTCTTATGATTGATGGGGATTAAAAAAAGAGGAGTTTTTACCACCAGTCCTGTCACACATTTATGTTCAAACACCATGTAAAAGTGAATTTTGCATAGGTCCCCTTTAGGTCCTGTATCTTGTAGCCCAAGTCAAGTCTCCTTACAAGAAACCCCTAAACCTACTCTAATCTCCTTTCCTGCCCTCTAACCAATATACACACAAACCATAAACAATAAAAAATATACTGGGGGAAAAACAAACTCTTTTGTGTGTGATACTTCAGCTTTAATTTACCTAGACCATTAATATTTCAACTTTCTTCTCTTTTCTCCGGGTGGTCACAGTGGTCGCGGGTGTGCTGAACCGTCACACCCTTGTTGTTTCAAATGCATAAATATTTTAGCCTGCTTTATTGGAGATCCTTGTTTCACATCCCAAAACCTCGGTGGCACACAAGAACACACAGACTATCACACATTACCTCTTTGCTCTCCTCTTTTCCTCTATTTCTATCTCTGTTCTAAATAATCTCGTTTTGCTCCTTTTCACACCCTCTTTTCTTGTATATTGGTTCTTTTGAAGAAGACACTTTTCATGCCCTTATTAATTAAAAAATGGTTTTCTTTTGTAACATTCTGTGCTGGAAATGCACACAATTAAATCATATTTCACATTTTTTTGCAAAAAAAATAGAGCCTGCTTGGAAATGATGCACAATAAAAAAACATTAAAAAAAAACATATGGCAAATATGATATTTACCTCGACTTTTTTCTTCTTCACACATCACATCTCATATTTATTCTCAAGCTCTTCACTGACACTGTGCTGTCCTTTGTAAACAAACACACTAACTTTAGTTTTTTTTATGGATACAATTTGGTGTGGTGGAAATGACAGTATAATTAAAAAAAAACTAACAATCAGTATAAATTGAAACAAAAATTCACACAATAAATATCTGAATGTTTTATGACTTTCTTTATATCAACATAGTTGTAAAAATGAAATCATTTTATAATAGATTTCCATAGTTTAAGATTAAAAATCTGTCTGGAACAAGCATTTACATTAAAAGGATTGGTGCTTTACAACAGGGTCCCATTAGTTAAGGTTAGTTAATGTATTAACTAACAATGAGCAAAATATTTGTCGCAGTTTTAAATAATCTGTTCTTAAATTAAATAAAACTGTTTTTCGTTAGTTTTTATCATCTCAGGTCCATTACACTTTTAATAGATAGACACAACCTATGATTTTAATAATGTATTAAATTGATAGTAAATGTTGAAATAATTGTCTAAGATTAATATTTGCTATTTATTAAAGGTTTTTGTCATTGTTAGTTCAAATTAACTAATTTAGTTAACCAAGTTACCAAGACATCTGAACATTTTCAAATAAATGATGAAGGCTTGCAAAGTTACCAAAAACCTTTAAAAATAAAAAACAAAAAAAGGACCTAGTACAAAGTTAGAAGTCTATTTTGTGCAGGTCATATCAAAGGACACAACACATTTTCATCCGTAGAGTCCCAGCAGAGCTTTCCTTATTCAAATGTCCAATCTACTCTCCTCTCTGCTGAGTATTTACTCTAATAGACCTCCAATGAGGCGTTGGGAGTGAAGCATCAAACACAAGTTCATTAACCTGCCGCTTTTCTGAAGCATCTTCCTTTTTCCCCTCACCTCAGTAATGCGCTCTTCCTGCCTGCCTCAGTCATTACCTTTCGCTCTGATGTGTGTGGATGCGATTGCATGATTGTGTACGTGTGCATGTGTGTGTGTGTTTGTGTCTTAGTTACATCTTACCATCACAGTGTCTTGGCACGCATACGCCCACACACGGTGCATAAAAGTGAGGACGTTAGAGGTGATCTTCGGTAGGCAAATGGGAGCTACGAACGGAGCCTTTGACGAGACAAAATACACTGCCAAACTCAAACACAAACACACACCCAGGAGGAGGGAAAACACAGAGCAATAAGCAATTTGAAAAGTTGGAATTGGATTTTGCAGAGAAGGAGGAGGCCGTCGAAGACTCTTTTCTCACAAACCAGTACCCGATGGAGCACATGCGCACATACGAACCTGACGGGATGCCATATTGAAATGCGCACTCTCTCTGGGGCACTTATTCACCCCTGACATTTTTTTAAAATGCAAAATGGGTTGTTTTTGCCCACTGACCCAATCGCCAAACTCCAACATGGCCCCACCCTTCCCTGGACACCCCCGCCCCATTCGCCGAGTACTCTCTTCTCATTTGCCTATTCATTTAAAAACACCAAATGCCCACTGAGATCCAATATGGGGCAGAGGCAGGGGGCTCGAACAGGCCCACAGCGGGGTAGAGCCACGAAAGAGAAGGGGAAAAAGAACAGATAAACCTGGTAGAGAGGAAAAGAAAATGAGGGAGAGAGGTGGAGGATGACCAGGCGTCATGAGGAAACATCTTCAAATGTATATCTCTCACTTCTCCTCCCTCATCCAGCTTTCAGGCTGGTGGGTGGCGGGTTGATTGGTTTGAGCTGCCCGCTTTGCTCGATGGGTCCTGTACGTGAACGGACCATTCTCACTCCATCTGTCTTTCTCTCGGTAGATGGAAATGCTATTAAAAGACACAAAACTGGTACACAAGGTCAGATAAAGTCCACTAGACGTTGCTTAACACGTTGCTTAAGGCTAAACAGAGGTTAAAAATGAAAGGCTCAGATCAGTGAAATTACTGGGTAAATGTTTTTTTGTTTATGTTTTTTTTTAAAGTATAGTAGTGAAGTTAACTTCCTCAAATAATTTACACTCGTCTGTGTTTTGTGGTTTGACGAACATTGAGAAAGAAAAGGCGAGGAGAGAGAAGAAAGAGGTGTGTTATCAAAACGTAGCAAACGCCTTGATTAAATGATATTAGATGATATTGATGATATTACAGTAGAACATGGTGAACAGCCAATCACAACAATTCCTATTGGTCATTATCCAAAAACAAAAACAAAAAAACTTGCAGTTTATTAGTAAAATTTATCATTGTATGAACAACAGATTTTTTGACACAAACATCAGCATGTCTGTCCATATCAACAGTAAGACATTGGTAGCATATGTGAAGAATAAACTCATCCAACTAGCTTGATTTAATGTTTTTTAACACCTTAAACACGTGTGCTCTCTTAAAACAGCTTATTTTCTCATTCTTCCTTATTCTCTCTCTCATCACACAAACACACACATACACATGCAGGTTATTAGGCCTAATTGCAGAGGCGATGCTGCTTTCTTCCACGGTACAAGCAAAATCAAAGTGGAGCTTTCCCTCCTCCTTTCTTCTTCCTTCATTGCCTGCAATATGCTTGTTCCCAGACCTCTTGTTCTAAATACTTCAAGTGCCTGGTGACAATGAGGCTAGTTGTGGACCTCTTAAAACGCAATAATCTCCATATGAAAAGAAATGCATTGTAAACGACTCCCTCCATACATTAAAAGTAAGGTGTTTATGGTTAGCATCGTCTTTTGAAGACTCATGAGCTGCCAACGTATGCCGTGCAAGTCTCCGCGGCTAATCCATACAGAAATGCAGCCGTTAGCACAAAAGGGCATCCCATAGTGAGGAGCATATGCAAAAATCACTGCCACATAATAGCCTCTATATCCTTAGGATATTGAGAGTGAGCCACCAGTGAATACAAAAGGATTTGCCCTACCACTGGCAAACCTGGCGGTCACGCGGACTCGCTAATGCTAACATCAGGGCTTATGGCATACCTGTACCCCAGGAGAGATAAGCGAGAGCCGTGTTCAATCCGCTGCTAAGCCAAGTGTCCCCAGTGAGATGGCTCACCTATTGTCTATGCTCCTTATCATAATGTAGGCCATGTTGTCTTCCCTATTTCGCACCGACCATTCAATTAGCCCCCATTTCCATAGTAATTGAGGCAAGCGTTGGAAGGGTCAGCCATGACAAGGGGATGAGAAGTGCCCGACAAGACTTTTTTAAAAGGGCTCTGTTCGAGCTGGCACACAGGCGGGGTCTTTAATGGTGTCTTTCTTTTTAGCAGTTGTTGGTCTTGTTCAGAACACTAGCGTAGCATTTGTTATAGCTATTTTTAAGCACTGCTTTCTACTTGTCAGGTTATCTTATTTTTGGATCGTACGGTTCAGGTGTAAGAAGGGAAAGTATATTTGTTGAATGTTAAAATAAATTCTGAGCTACAAGAGCTGTATTGTGCTAAGCATATGACAGCATGCTAGCACCATTTGTATCTCTTGTGCTACTGGAAATCAACTACAACAATGAATTTTACCTGCATTTTCTTATTTCTTAGATTTGACTTATTAGATTGGATTATTAAGGACATAAGAGGTGTGAGGAACAGACTATTATCTATGTCCTTATTTACTTAAATTAGCACTGTATTATTTCAAAGAATAGTTAACTCCAACCCAAAAATTCTGTCATCATTTGCTCATCCCCATGTCCAAAACTGTATGACAAAACTGTATGACAAAACTGTTGAGAAATATCTCAGTATTTTTTGTCTATAAAATGGAAGTCAAAGGTCATCAACACTGTTTGGTTACCAACATTCTTCAAAATTCTTGGTGGTTGAATGATGACCGAATTTTCACTTTTGGATTAACAATCCCTTTAAATCTCATCTGAGATATTTGCCTATTCAAATTTTGTGCCTCAAGAACCAATGACATTTAGCATAACTGAGGTCAAATCTGATGTTACATGTATTGGCATGCCATATTTACATTTACTCGCATGTACAATTTGATTGAAGAGCTGCAATGAAACAATACAATTTTACATTTCATCCTTCTTATCCGACAAAGCTATATGACTTCAGAATAGCTGCGTAGAGAATACTTTTACAGTGTCGTTTTGGGGGCTTGAGACCTGATTCGTTTTCATTGTATGGAAAAGAGCAGCGCTAACGGTCTGCTTAACTAAATTTTTTGCATTCCCCAGAAAAAAAGAACATCGTTTGAAACGATATGAGTGAAGTTAATGTTGACAGAATTTTCATTTTCATTGAATTATACCTTTTAAAAAATGATGGTACGTCCTGGTGTTGGCCTAAAGACTGACAAATCAGTCAATGTAAATCCCACATTAAACACAAGCCTGTCACATACGTCTAGTGTCTTCTCTTTTTTTCTCATTTAACCGCCTCTGTCACTTTCTCAATCTGTCTTTCTGTCGCTTTCTCTCTCTTTCAGAGAAAGAGTCACGCTGTCATTACTAGAACTTTGTTTGGCTGTCTTTCTCTGTCTCTTTTTCTGTCGTTCACTCTCTGTCTCTTTCTACCTCTCTGTCAGAGATAGTGCCAATAACACAGTCAGTGCCAAGCTCTTATGTAGTTTTATGTACACCACCCCTGCCTGGCACGACGTATGACTGAAAGAGAGAGAGGGAGGAGGAGACAAATAGAGAGAAAAGGAAACAGGGGATTGCATGCAGATGCAAGGCCCTTCTCGTTTACAAATATGCAAATAATGTTGCCTTTGTGATATGCAAATGAGAGATTACAGACCGCTAATTAGGGTCAAAAGAACTGTTCACGTCAATTAGGGAGAATAAAAAATGATACCCCGATCGGCTGGCCCTCTTCCCTCCCACCCCTCCACCTCCTACCCTTGCAGCTCACCCCTGCCATGGATATCCTTCCCTTTTGTCTTAAAAACAGGAACAAAAATGAGGACCAATAAAAGAGACATTAACACAGGGGGCGGCGAGCATATGCCTTCAATCGTCAATCTTTTATAAGATCAGTCCAGCTGCACATCTATTGAGAGCCGCCTCCACCTCTTCCCTCTCCTTCTCCCTGCTATGTACCTGTCGGACGCGGCTGCAGGAAGAGCGAGGCCTGGATTTGCATTCTAATGACCCCCCCCCCCCCCCACACACACACACACACACACACACCCCACACACACCCCCCCCCCCACACACACACCACCATCTTCCACTCCCTTTGCCTGGCCCCAGAGAGGCAGCCCCTTGCATCACCCAGAGATCAATTAGAGCAGTCCCACCGCCTGCCGCTACTTGTGCCGACCTCTCTCTCCTCGCTCCTCACACTCTCCCTTCCCTCCCTATCTGTTCTCTTCTGCCCTCTCATTCCCTTAACATCCAGCCATCCCTCTCTGGGACGTACTGCTGCTCACTTGCTTCCCTCTCCTTCCACCGATGCCCTATCCAGTCTTCTCGCTCTATCCTTTTCTTTACTCAAATTTCTACTCCGTTGTTCCTAAAGCTAAGCTGCCATGCAGTTTACTGCCTACATAAGCAACATCATAACTGAATTAGACCTCATTCTCTCTACATATTCAACCAACCAATACAAACTGCACTCATCACACAAAGTACTGAGGAAACTTCAATCACAATTGATTTCAGAAGAAAGGCAATAGCATGTTGGTGCGACAGCATTATGAGGACTCTCCATAGACGTAATGGTTTTGATACTATACAAACTATATATTCTATCCCCTTACACTGCCCCTATCCCTAAACCTACCCATCACAGGAGACATGCTGCATTTTTTATTTTTTAATAAAACATTGTTTTTTATGTTTTTTAAGTCATTTGATTTATGAGGACTTTTGAAATGTCCTCATAAACCACCCATAAGTTGTAATACCAGTGTAATACACATGTCATTATACAAATTTGTGTCCTCATAAATCACATAAACAAACCCACACACACACACACACACACACAGGATGTGGTGTGACACAATGTGACAAGTTTCTGAAAGTAAACTGATGTTCTATTTCTGACATACACCAAGCGCCTCCTCTACTTATAATCCGAAGCACAAGTGGATTTGCAATGGTTGCTTTGGCGCATCCAGTGTAAAATTATATATATGTGTGTGCGTGTTTGCGTATATATATATATATATATATCTATATATATATCAAGAGTGTACCTATGTTGCTTAAATTTGCTGATACTAGGTGTGGGACAGAACGTTTGTCTCTCCCTCAAGTCATGGATTTTTTTTTTAAGATGACTGTTCTGTCAAATGCCCTTTCCTCTGATATCCTCCAGAGAGTGCTGAGAGCGGGACGGTAACCCCATTCAGTATTGGCAGCAGGTCTGCAGAGCCACAGCTGGATCTTTCCTACAACCCTCCAGTCTGCAAACGTGGCCTCTTTCCCACCTCATCCTCTGCCAATCACAGGGCCAGCCAACCAGAGGATGAGCGGCAGATCTGGGCTTTACATAGATTTCTGATGCCACTGATTCAGCCGATCAGTTTAAAAAAACAGATACCCCTCTCAGTCCAGCAGTCCCAGTGTGCAGTGCTGATTGTCAGTGTGTTTAAATGCACAGTTTTGACAACTCATGCCAGTTAAGGAGAAAATCAAAACGGTGATTGAAAAGGACATGTGATAAAGAAAGATGTGGGTAGAGAGAGAGGGTGGAAAAAAAATGGGGGAATTGAAGGGCAGATTAAAAGGTCAGGGCACAGAGCAGTCTGGTCTGTGTTTGCTCCCTCTCTCTCTGTCTCAGGTGCAATCATTATGGAGGTCTGGGCCGCGGGTGTCGAGGTCTGCTGACTATGGAGCAGCTTCCATTAACAGAGTCCCAACACTCCAGCACTGAGTAGCTCTCAATTACTGTCTCCCTGCCCGCACAGACTCCAGACACACTGTCACCCTGGAGAAAGAAAGAAACCAACAGAAAGTGGGATTATGTGTATAACAACTGCTCTAGATTGACTCAGACAGGCAGTGTGGCTGCCCTCCAATTGCTTCCACAGACAAATAAACAAATGTTAACATGCAGTAGATGTGCACTAGAAATATTTTTGCGAAGGATGGTATTATTAGATATAAGGCACAAAGGCATGTATAGTGAACATACAAAAGGATAGTTCACTCAAAACAAACCAATCCATAATCAAAAGAAGAACCATTTACTCATGTAATCATTCCAAACCTGTATGATTGCCTTCTGCAGAACACAAATACATTTTTTAGGCACAATGCACTAGAAACTGGAGTTTTCGAGTTGTCGAGTTTCGAAAAATGATGTAAAGCAACATTAAAAGAATTATAAAAGTGGTCCATATGACGCATGCACTATACTTTACATTTATGAAGTCATATGAAGTCATCCAATAGCTTTGTGTGAGAAATTGTGTGAGAGAAACATACCGTATTGATTTGTGTATGAATCATTCATTTGATTCACATAATTTCAATTAATTGATTCACTCAGTTAAAAAAATAATGATTGAGAATGAATGATTCTCACACAAAGCTATCACATGACTTCAGAAGACTTGATATATAGCTCACAAGTCATAGGCACCAATTTTTTAAATATTTTTTATGGTTATTTTGCAACCTTTTTAAAGCGTGAAAGCTCCTGTTCCTCATTCATTATAACTGTAGAGAAAATATATGCCTTATTTTTGGAAGAACAAAAAATGAAATGTGTAAATAAAAATGTAATCTTAGGGAGACTGATTTCTTATAAAGATGCAATAGTGCTCAACAGAATCAAAGTGAGGGTGAATCAAACCAGCAACCTTATGAGGAGAGACGTCCTCCTGACTTGCAATGGCACAGTAGATTTCAAAATAAGTTTGCACACTCAGATAGAGAGGACTAAAAAAAAACTAGAGAGCATCTCAACCATAATCACTGGCCAACTGCATGGAGAATGAACAAAATCGTTCTTCGTCCAACTGCAATGGATCAGACAGATTAGCCTCTAAGTTGTGAAATTTCCCCTTAGACTCAATGACCCCCATGGCTAAGGATTTGGGCCTGAAAGGGGCCATGATGGGGGTGTTGGGGTGTCACTGTGAGGATTAATGCTTCCCCACCCCGACACACACACACACGCGCACACAAAAAACGCACAGATTTCTCCCTCCTCCTAATGATCTGTGAACCTCAGCTCTTCTCCTGCTTCCCAGCGCCTGTCAATCAAAGTCCAGATGGAAAAAGGAGGTTTTGGGGTTAAGGAGGTGGAGTAGGGCATGCTGGGAGGGTGAGGGAGGGGGGTATGTGTGTCTGAGAGGGTGGTCATCATTCACGGGCAGCAGGCAGTTCCCAGTGTATTGATACGGCCGGCCAGAAGACGGGGCAAGGGAAGGAATAGAAACGGAGAGCACAAAAATGGATTAGCATAACAGAGCCTGTCTCGTTAAAATGAGCATACCTCCCCTTCCCTGACACGTCTCCTCTGTGAGACCTTGAGCTGCTGCATTTCTACTTCCACTTCTGCACCTTCATCAAATACTTATTTGTTTAAAGAAACAACCAATAGGTGAGGTCACAAATCATAAATTACGTGTAAATGACTATGATATAAACATAAAATGAATGTGATGTGAGCTATTAAGCACCCATAGGAAGAAAAAAACACAAATGAGATCTTTAATATCTCAAATGCTTCACTTAGCAGCAATAAGATGAAAGTGAGGGAAACATTCGCATAAATCGCCTTCGTGTGTGACACCAGAGAATAAGAACTCTGTAATCTCACGTGTCTCAGAGAAGTTTCAGAAAATATATCAACCATGTTTTAGCCTTTCCAAAATACCGAAGTCAGAGATTTCAATATAACCTCAAATCTTTCTCATCAAATAATTCAAAAATGTATCAGAGCTCTAGACTTATAGTATTTCAACAAATATTTATTTCTCCTAAGGAGTTTTACATTTAACAGGCGAAGTTGTAAAATATAACTGAGAGCTACATGTGCTACAAAAGAGCAGCTTCTAAACAAGAAAAGTGTCCTTCATGGGTACCTTCATCCAAATGTGAGCTTTTCTAAAGCATTTTCTGCACATACAGTCTGTGCACTGGTTTGATCACACATTGACACCTCTATAAATCACATTCTTTATTAGTCTTTTTTACATCTATGTACTAACTGCTTGAGTGAGGCTTTATGGAGCATACCAGCAGGAACAGGTGTCATGCTGGTCATAAGATGAGAGGGATCAATAGAACTGCTGATCATCTCAATCGATCTGCGTGGCCTCCAGCCGATAAGATCAATAAAGCATATGTATGCCTGCATGCCAAATGCTCCCTGCCTGATCTCTTACCACGGACCGCTTAAGCTCCAATATGTCCGCCAGGAAGACATTCTTTGAGTGATTTTTGGATGACTCTGGTAAATACATATTGTATATCCTGTTTGGTTTGTTTTGTTTTAAACCTCAATATATTCTAGCATAGAAGATCTACTGTCATTAGGGTGAATATTTACAGAAACCTTGAACGTGACATAATAAAACAACAGTTAATTGCTGAATGGGAAATTCTTCCTCAAGCAGGGTTCACACAGTACGATTTTGGCTGTCTGAGACTAATTTTGAGAATCCTTAAAGATCCCTCTGATCCTAGGCCAAAATCTGAAGTCTTTGATTCTAATTTGACATGTCCGTCGACAGACCATTGATCAAATTTGACCACAGATGAAATTCTGGCAGTGTCAGAAGTTTTAAGCCGCAATCCTGCAGTAATCTTCTCAGATAACTGTCAATCATAAACAAATAGGAGCACAGAGCCTGCTGACGCAATAAGTGAGACAACAAACCACCACTTGCTCCACACACACACCTTCATTTTCCAGTTTTCTTTAAGGAAAGCCATGATAGCTAGACGCTAGAGATTGATTTTGTTTGCTATAGCCACCATTTCTATCTCACATGCAAATGCAGCTCACAGGCACTGAATGTGTCACGGACTGATTGAGAATGATTTGACAATGACCCATGAGTTTCAATGGAAGCATGAACATCTGTACAAAGGAGTCACATGATGAATTACATTTTAAATTACATTTCAAACACCAAGTTTTTGATGCGTTTTCAGACCTTTGGACCCCACGGTATATGAAGATTCATGCACAATACCTTTTAAATATTTGGGGTCAGTTATAAAAAATAACAAAAAAGCTTTTATTCAGCAAGGATGCATTAAATAGACCAAAAGCGAGGCATTTATACTGATTCAAAATTTTTTATTTTATATAAAAGCTGTTCTTTTGAACTGTCAATTATTTAAAAAATGGTTTCCACAAAAAAATGAAGGCAGCAAAACTTTTTTAACACTGATAATAACAAGAAATGTTTCTTGGCCACCAAATCACTAAATTATAATGGTTTCTATAGAATTATATGACATTAAAGACTGGAGTAAAAATTTTAAATATGAGATAGAAAACAGCTACTTTAAATTGTAATAACATTTCGGTTTCATTATTATTATTATTATTTTCATTTTTCATTCTTGGGGTTGTCAGAGCGTGGTCTACCATCGGCATGACACACACACACAATTAAATTTCACATTACAATTTTTACTGTAACTTTGATCAAATGAATTCAGTCTTGAGCATAAGACCAAAAACATTAAAATGTGACCCCATACTTTTAGGTATAGTGTATGACAGAATATAGAAATCTGGTAATTGATGTCTAACATTTTTTTTCCTTTTTCAAAAATAAATGTTATAGTCACACTTTAGATTAGGGTCTAACTCTCACTACTTATTAACATTAACTATGACTTTTGTCTCAAACTCTAATTACTGCTTATTAATAGTTAGTTAGGTAGTCGTTATGTGTTTAGGTATTGGGTAGGATTAGTTATGTAGAATAAGGTCATTCGGAATAAGGCATTAATATGTGATTTAAAAGTACTAATAAACAGCCAATATCCAAGTAATATGCATGCTAATGAGCAACTAGTTAATAGTGAGAAATGGACCCTATACTACAAATATGCAGCTAAATAAATTGACCACAAATGCCTTAAGTATTCCTAAACTCACTGAACCCTAACATGGTTGAAAGCTAAATGCCAGCAGTACGGCACAAGAGTCCCCTAAAATCCTGCCCTGACCCTGGGAGTCTCTCACACACACTCTCTCCCCTGGCCACAGCTCTTTGTTTACTTTCACTCTCCGTTAGCTAGCTCTGCTGGAGCGAGGAGTGAATGGTCGAGGTATTGTCTCTTCCTCATGACCTGGTGACCTCATTCACAACCCTCAAAAACGCCATCTGCATGATCCAACAGTCAGGGGCCAAAGGAGGGTGGAAAGGTGACAAGAGCTGCATGACGTAAGAAACCAAAACCAATCAAAGAGGATGGAAATGAATGAATGATAGCCTGATGACTGATTGGTTTTGGTCAGACGGCAACAGAGATGCATTTTTGTGGTCTCTATAATGTTTTATCCACCATATATAGTTTCGATTTAAATTTATAGACTATAGAGACAAAATAAAATCATATATTACTTAATTTAGAGATCAAAATTACATTTATACCCCCAAATAAGCACTGTGATGGCATCAGATGGTAAACACTTTGATACACAGTATATTTATGGTATACGGAATAATTACCATATTCCAATTTAATGGTATTCACAAGCTACATTTTGGTACTTCAAATGCTATCTATTAACGTGCTACATCTCCAAATAACATTCTTTATAACACTCCTCTAAAAGGTGTTTACAGTGACGACGCAAAATAACCATTTTGGGTTCCCCAAAGAACCTTTTAGTGAAAAGTTCTTAAAATATATATTTTTTTCTTATTCTGAAGAGTAAGAAAATGTATTTAAAGAAACTTTTTCCACTGTAAAGAATATTGTGCAATGGAAGGTTCCACAGATGTTGAAGGTTGTTAAGGGAACCATTGATACCAGTAAAGTACCTTAGTTTTAAGAGTGACCATTTGCATTTTGGTGGTAGTTTTGGCATGTTTTTGTTAGGGTATAAAAAAAAGAATTCTTTGCATTTTCCATTCAATCACCATCATCATCTCTTATTCCCCGATCTCTCGCTTTATCGCATTCCGAGTTGGAGCATTCCAGGAGCCAGCCTGCTGCATGTGCGCAGGAGGTCGTTTTTCCCATGGGGTTGCAGGTGAAAAACCAGGACTCTCTCAGTGCCTGCGAGGGACGCCATCTGTCCCCACAGCTTCGTCTGCGGAGCCCATCACCCCATCCCCCCAAACCCTCCGCCCCCTGGCCATCTCTCCATCCCTCCTTCCTTACCCCCTCTCTCTCAAACACCTCATGCCAGCCCAGCAGGGCACATTACCCTGGAATGCAATTCCCCTCTTCACTCCTCTCTTCTTCTGATCTGCTTTTTTAATCTAATCTACCATCATCATACCGTACTGCACAAAGCCTTTGCAACACAGTCAAATTATAATGAAGTTCAGGGCCAGGAAAGTGATGCTGTGTTCTTGTCAGGTCCTGCTCAGCTCCAGCCTACATGGTATAGTAGCAATGCACAACCTGAGTCCAAACATAAGCAAGTTTGTAAAATGCTGAGTGCCAGGGGTGTAATTATACTTTATTTATATACTTGAAATTATTTAGGGGAATTTGCACTTGAGTACTATATTGAAATTGAAAAATTGTACTCTACATTTCAAATGCAAAAATCGAGAGACAGTCAAAGTAAGTTTTACAGCTCATCATGATTTCAATAATTCAATCGTGCTGACAAATCACAAATCACACAGACATGTTTTCATAGACATAATTAATTTTATACTGTATATTCTATCCCTTTACACTAACCCTACCCCTAAACCTACCAATCACAGAAAACTTTCTGAAATTTTACATTTATATATATATATATATATAAAAAGTCCCCACAAGGACAAGGATTTTGAATACTTTGAGGTGACATTTCGTCCCAATAATGTAAGGTTTTCCAGGTCACAAATACACACATGTTTACTTAGCTATCTGAATGGGGACATTCCACAGACGGAATGGTAAAATGACGTAAATGGCGTAAATGGACGTAATACAAACTGTATATTCTATTCCCTTACACTAACCCTACCCCTAAACCTACCCATCAAACAAAACTTTCTGCATTTTAAAAAAAAATTACAAATGAGGACATCCCCAAAGAAAGGTTTGTGCAGATTTTGGTCAATTCTGGGTACAAATTTGTCCCTAAAATATAGTTAAGTAAGTGCACACGTACTTTTATCCAGTGACTTACAAATGAAGAATGCAAAGTTAGATGCAATTTTCACTCAAATATGTTTTTTGATATATTTCAGTAAGATTATGATTAAATAAAAATTGTACAGTCAATTGAGAATAATAAAACATTTCAAACTTGAATGAGACTCATTTGTAGCCATTGTGAACTGACTATAAACACATCTATAGGATGTGGCAAGTTGCCATGTTGCTTAGCAACTGTAAACCGCTTAATACAATGAATTATATTACTTTCCAAAACAATTGTTTATTCTGATAATTATCAATAACATTTGAACTTTTTGTTGAACAGTGGTGTCTTTAGTAAAAAGCCACTTGAGTCTATGCGTTACAGTGATTTTACCTCTATTTTGTGCCTAAAAATTCCACTTATTAGCCTAACCAAGATAAATGGTTATAGCCTAACCTCTGGTTGCTTTTTGCATTAATATAGTCCTCAGGTTAATGTTAAATACTTTTTTGAGATGAAAATGAACTGAAAAGAAGAAAACGAAGTTCTCATGAACGTCAGTAAGTTAAATCTCATCGTAAGTATCGTCGAATGGATGCACTCAGCTGAGTTGGTGCAGAAGCAGGACATGTCTGTGCTAACGGTCAGATGGTCCATTCCAGAGTGAGAGAGCACTTTCACGTGGGAACCCGGCCACTGCGCGCAGACAGACAACGCAGGGGCAGCTAAGTGTGAAGCTTCCAAACTGTCACTTACGCAGACAGCCTCCCTCCCTCTGCCTGTCTCTCTCTCTCCTCTCGTCACACTTTATCCATGGTCCCTCACAAAAAAACAGACAAGCACACAGGCACGCACACTCGTTCTCGCCATATAAACAAACACACAAAACACAATGCGTCAATCTCCAGACATCACTGATAGGCAGGAGGGGGAGGGAGGAAAGAAAGAGGAGGGAAAGAGACAGAAAGAGAAAGACAGGAATGAGTTTGTGACATCCAGCAACTACTTTTTATGTCCTTCCATCAGCTGAAGCACAGAGAATATAGTCACAGACACTGAAAAGGAAGCCAAAAACGAGAAGACAGTGAGGAAAAGGCCTCGACATGAGACAGAGAGAGTTTGTGGGACAACATTGAGCTAAAGTGTCCCCATTCTCTCAGCGCCTGGGCGTAACAAAGCGGTGGGCAGGCGAGCAAGGACAGTGGAATGGGATGACAGTGGGTGGCGGTTCGCTGGGGCCCCCGTTCCTCCGCGCCTCTTTGGGGTCACCCTGCCGGTGACCCCACCCTGATTGTTTCCCTTGGCTCTGTCAGATCCCATTGTCGCTGACTGGTTTAATGGGGAGAAAATAGAGGAGGGGCCGAGTGGGCAGGGAGACGCCCCTGGTCTTCCTCTGCTCTGAGAGATCTGACTATTTGACCTAAAAAAACAAATTGTCCAAATTTTGGGCAGAAGAAATGAAGGGAGGAGATGTAGAGCGCCCCCATCTGACGGTATCTCGAGGGAGATAAGATGACAATGCACAAGTTACAATGCACATTCATTAACAGTGCATAAACAAATGTTTTGTGTAAAATCACGATTAATCAATCTGAGAATTCTATTCATGAGAGTGAATTTGAATTGAATTAGTCACACTCCACAAGAAGATGAAATAGAATTTGAACTGGAATAAACAGGGAAGAAAAATCCAATCTACCTATCTGTATGTTTATCCATCCATCCATCAGTTGCACCTACTAACATTCTTGTCTACTGTGTGTATCCATGTATCTATTCTATTTATCCATCCATCCATCCACCCATCCATATATCAAAAATTTGCTTTAGAACCATTTCTGCACACAGAAGTAAACAACTTTTATGCAGTTATTAGTGAATGAAACCTAGTTTTGACCTCACTATATTTCCCCGTCTTATTGCTGATATTTGCGGACAGACATTGTTTATTTATGCATGAACTGTCTAATGTGTTGATTGTATGACCCATATTTCTCACCCAATGAGTCATACATTCTGGATGCTATGAAAACACCAAGCAAGCTTATATCTACTGCTAAGCACCTGTTCTGTGACTCAAAACTCATTGGTTTAACTTCAGTCCAAATTGTTTTAAGCCCAGAGGAGTCTTCATTAGATCAATGATGTAAGCCTATCCACTGCGGAAGTCCTTGAGTCAAATACCTGAACAGCAACCTCTAGAAAGGCCAGTGGGCTCTTAATTGAACAAATGGCTTGCTTAATTGATCATTGATTTGTGATCAATAAGGTACATGTGTTCTGGATCTTTACAAGCAAGTGATTGAGAGTGAGCAATAAAATCTGCCAGGTAGTTTGGCAGTTGCCAATAATCTCACTTCCTCACTGTAAAGCATACAAGAAGAAAAAGAGAGCGAGAGAAAAGAGAAAGTTAGAAAGGAACAGAAGAGTGTTTAGAGTTACAATAACCTCGTTTTGTCAGGATTAAACATGTTACTTTTGACATGGTGCACAGCTGAGCGCTTCTGGTGCCCTGCAAGCACGCGCGCGCACACACACACACAAACAAACACACAGGTGTTGGTTTCCGAGTGGCACGGGTCCACATGGTGTGGGGTATCACTTGGGTCCTCAATCTCCACTCCAAGGAAAACATCAATGGCTCTCTTTGATCCCCCACTCAAGGTCTGTCTTAAAAGGGCCATGGACGGATGGAGAGATGGGGGAGACACTCCACATCAGTGGGCATGGCCAGCAGCCTCAGGTACCTTCTCACCACACTCGTACCATCCCATTAAATATGGAACACAAAGACAAAGGAGACGGGATTGGAGCAAGCGCAGGGGGAGGTGGGGGGACAGCACTCCATCCCTTTGAAGAGCAGAGCTGATGAGGAAACATACACAAACACACACACACACACAGCTCACAAACAGGTTTACGGCAAAAAGGTTTTTAAACGGTCCTTTGCATTTACAGTCTTGAATAAACTCCACAGTCACTGTGCTGGAGGGACGTTACACTGTGCCACTGCCCCACGAAAAGCAAGTTTGAAACACACCTCAACCCTGAAACCAGCTCAGAAAGCTTAATAACGTGGTGATAAATTGATGTGCATATCAAACTTAAGAAACCAGAAAAAAAAAACAATAGAAAGAAACAAAAAGAGATATACGAAAGAGCATACACAAAAACTAAAATAGTTGATATGCTCCATGTAGTGGGAGACAATTATTTGTCCATTATAAAAAAAATCATAATTTTTTTTATAGATTATCTATCTATCTATCTATCTATTTATCTATCACTTATCAGACACATCAATGTCACATTCCTTATCCTGTAAATCAATACGGAGGATCCTTTTTTCTTTCCCATTAGGGAAAAATGGAAAGGAAAGTACTCGTCTTTTAGTGTGTTTATGTCTAGGGCCTGTGGTCAGTGTGGGCAGGTCAGTCATTTCATCCTCTATCTGTGGGTGATCCATCTCCTACAGCTCTAGCCCTTTCATTTAGCTCTGCCAAAGCGTGAAACATTCGGTCATTATATGTGTGCAGGCTTGTGGGGAATGTGGGAATCATTGGCATCCCAGTGGCCAGTTGGAGTGAGACAATGTACTCTCAAGATTAGATCTGTTTAAAGGACATGACAGTGTTGCTTACACACACAACTGCACACATACAATATACACACTGGACACACTTCAGTCCAAAGGAAAGGGGCACAGGCATGTACTAATGAATTTCACTGAACATTTCCACTGCTGTCCTGGGAAAATATTTTAATTGAGGTACATTGTCAGAATGGAACCTGTCACAAAACAGCCTAAACTAGTCATTTAAGCCAAATTAAATTAGTAAAATAAAAAACAATAAAAAAAAACAAGTTGATGAAATAGCTAATTTTAACTTAAAAAACATAAAACAACATAAAAAAGCATATGTGATTTGCTATGTGATAAATTTGTGCTTGTGAAAAATACCCATGTAATTATTTAGTTGGACCTTTGAATGAATGTATGCTAAGATTGAATTTACACTAGTTCACAAAAAAGCTAGTTAATTTACTCATATTCTTCTTGTTCTAAACTTCTATGACTTTCTTCTGTAGAACGTAAAAGGAGATATTTTGAGAAATGTATATTTTTTCTACAATGGAAGTCAATGCTAAACGAAACGGTTTGGTTAGCAACATTCTTCAAAATATATTATTTTGTGTTATGTAGAAGAAAGTTCTACTTGTTTGAAATTACTTGAGGGTGAATAAATGATGACATGTTTGGATGTTTTTTAAACTATGTTTGAAATCAACATATACATTTGCAAAACACACAGACACACACACACACACACACACACACACAGACACACACACACACACACACACACACACGCACACACACACACACACACACTATAAAGCTGCTTCGAGACAGCAGTGAGCCCCATGTGGCTGCATCCAGTAACTACACATTCTCTCAGAGAGGTCCATTATTCTACCTGCTTCCATTTCCCTTCCTTATTCTAGTCATTGAAAATGCTGAATTACATTATTCTCAATATTTTGGGTAAATATTGAATGAAATGTGGGAGAAAAAAAACAAAACAGACGGAAGCTTCTCTAAATTTGTGAGATGCAAAACCCCGTGACCGCAGACAGTATATCTCAACACCGACAATCCTTTTTTTCGCCCTCAATCACTCCTTCCTCTTTTCTTTCTCTTCACCCTCTCCTGACTCTTTATGCTGATCCCGACTCCCAACCATCCGCGCAAACACACACACACACACACGCAATGGCGTCTCCCCAGGGGCACAGGGGAAGGGCAGGGAGGATGGAAATGAATTCAGCGATGTTGCAAGTGGCAACACGCATCTGCATCTGTAATTAACCCCCAGAACGACACACTGAGCTCCCTACTACTTCCCTCCATTCCTCCCTCCCTTTCTTTTCTATCTCTCTCATCCTCTCTCAAAGGCTTTTTAAGAGATGCTTGGTGGGCCAATTAGGGTGAGTGTCTGTGTGTATGTGGTGCGTGTGTGTGTGTGTGTGTGTGCGTGCCCTGGCACATCTTGAGTGTGGAGGAGTGTATGTTTGCATGAATTGATCTTTAAGTGGAAGTGTGTGTGTGTGTGTAGGTGTGTAAAGTGGCATCTCTTTGTGTCTGGGACCGGGCACATTTGCCTGTGTTTTAGCGTTCCCTCAGGCCAGCGCTGGTTGCGCTCTCTGCCCGGCTTGTGTTTGATGACATTTCCATAGGGAATATCTCTGACATCAGAACGCTATAGCCAAAAGCACAAAAACACACACTGCCACGTGCCCATTTCGATAGCTTACACTGTCATCTATCAAACCAAAGTTAGGACCATCATCGAATCACATGCTGACATTCACACCACAACGTTTAAGTCCAACTCAGTGGCAAAGTTTAGCAGGTATAGGGTCACAGCTCTGGTGCCTCCCTCCCGTTGAGTGAATGCGATGGGGAAGGTTGACGTGGATCAAGAGGGACCCCCTGGGTGAGGAGTGGAGGAAGGAGAGGAGAGGAGGAAAGGGTAGAGAGGCCCACCTTCTGTCTCTTTAGAGGGGTGCATCACTGTGTGGCCAATTAGCAACGGCCAAGACACAGGGGCTAAGCACACAAATGTAACCAGAAACGCAGTTCTCTCTTTTGAAAATGCTCAATTTTCTAATTAATTTAAACTATGAAATAGTTTTACATAAAGGCTATGATATTTGGTTGATTTGGACTCTACAAATAATGTAATGATCTAGCTGCGGTGTGTTTTTGCGTAGTCAATCTACAATCTTTATATCTCTTTCCAATTATAAAAAACACAATGTGTATATATCCAATTTTCAAAGGACTAAATACACGAAAGACGATGTGTCCAACACTGAGGCCAGTTGTAGTTCATTTAAGGTGTATGTGTGCTGTATTAAGAACATTTCTCATCAAAAAACAATTTTAAGGTGTTTGAGATGTCTTTATGGTTTTTGGAGATTCTTGAAGCAGAAGTTCTAGGTAGCAAAGGAAATGTGAAGTTCTTTAAAGCATCAGTATAATGGTTTTCAAGAGAAGTGATGATCTTAGAAAGGTTCTTGTTTGGCAGTGGGCTGGAAACCCTTTTGGAATCTTTTTTAAAAAGTGCATAAAGAAGGTTTTGCTCATACTTATCCTTAGAAGACCAAATAAAAGCTTTAAAAGTTTATGGACTGTCAAATGGAAGAAGCTTAGAATGAAAATACAAAAGAAACTTTCGTAAATAGGCAAAGGCAAGAGGGAAAATCCTTAGAGTATTAGAAAAGATCCTCCTTGTTCACCTTCCTGATATCTTTACACATAACCCTGGACATGCATTATAAATGAACGGATAATTAACGTGTGCGATATTATAAGGAATATTAGCACTATAAGGGGAGCATCTGCCATACGCACAAAAACAGAGGCACTGTGGGTAAACAGAAAGGACTGTGGGTATACAGAGACGACTGCGGGTGTTCCCTCACCCCTCTCCTGATGGTGGGGTGTTGTGGCATGGAAAATGATGGAAAATGTGGCCTGTGAATAATGCATTACCCTGTTGGTCAACAGTTCCTGATCTGCTTTAAAGAACGGAGGACTCTTTGCTATTATGAGATTAAAACAAGCCCACCTTTGTCTGCAAAAAGCCACGCTTCCACTGAACATGTCAACACTGCGATTCTGCCTGTCCACACATGAAAGTGCAGCTGCAGTTCAGCATGGCGTATTATTTTGTGTGTGTGTGTGTGTGTGTGTGTGTGTGTGTGTGTGTGTGTGTGTGTGTGTGTGTGGGTAGTATCAA
Organism: Semotilus atromaculatus; assembly: GCA_031834385.1. Lineage (NCBI taxonomy): Eukaryota > Metazoa > Chordata > Actinopteri > Cypriniformes > Leuciscidae > Semotilus > Semotilus atromaculatus. Next base: position 6,162,991 of record JAULUF010000019.1, on the reverse strand, counting down.
AGCTTGAAACTGCAGCTGCCCTCTTTAGATATTACATTTTGCCATTTTTATTTCAGTCAGACACAATTTTAATCATCTCTCTGACAGCCCATCTAGAAGAGACTATGATAAACATATAAAGCAACCAACCAGTTTGTGGATGTCTAGTATATTAACTACTGTAGATCTAGCTAACACACTGATACTGCACTTAAGTTTTTATTTTATTTTTCTTATTGCTTTTAAAATGTACTTAGTAAAAATCACAGAGAACAAAGGTGGAAACAACCAGTGTTGGGAGTAACGCGTTACAAAAGTAATGCATTACAATAACATATTACTTTTTGCTGTAACGCAGTAGTGTAAGGCATTACTAATCAATTTTCAGTAATATTTTACTCGGTACATGTTCAGTAACGCTTGCGTTACAACACACTTTTAGTTTTAATTGTAAAAAAAAAAAAAAAAAACACCAAGACCGCGAGACATATCACGAATGAAATATGCAAGTAGGCTGACTTGCCTGTTCGTGGTCAGTCAATAACCGCGTGTGGTTTCCAAGTTTGTAAATAGACTAAATAATGGCAGCGTCTTATAGCCTACTTGTAGGTCTATATCGATTTATTGTTTACAGGAGTGCCGTGCCCGTGAGGCATGATTTCGGCCTCTGTGCTCGCGCTGGCCAGTGGAAAAGCGGCTAATGGTGAAGATGGCATGAAGAAGACTGTAGCCTACATTCGCGAGATGGAAGTATGCGCATTAGGCTACTATTTGTTCTTTATTTTCTTTCTAAAGAGTTAGGCTGTGTTTAGGTGGTATTTTTCATATTTTCATCACGCAATCATTTTTTTTTAATGCGGTACTGACGCGTTGTAACATAGCCTAAGGGTTGCGGCGGCGCTACCGATAAAGCACGTAAAAGCTGTCACAAAGAACCTGCAAAAGCAATGATTATGAATGTGTCAAATATAGCAAGGAGACATTTTAATTGTTTATTAATAAAGATGAAGTTGACTTTCCTGACTCGCGATCTTCGCAGTAGGCTAGTGAGTGCTCCAGAGAGAATGCATATACAAGCAGAGAGCAGTCTGTTTTCTTTCGTTTTGAATTGTTCTGTTTACAAGTAGACATTTCAATATAGATATATTGTTCAGGTCTGTGAAGTAGGCTACCTTATACGCGGAGTTTCGGTTAATTTGAGACGCGCTCCAGTTCACGCCCAGGCGCCTCCGTTTCGTGATTAGCCTATCTGCAATATTTACTATCAAATCCAGGCAATTGGTTGATGAAACATTGATTAAAATTAAGATACAAAATTAATACAAATCGAAATTCACTTTGTGAATTCACTTTGAAAAGGCTTTGTTTCTTCTGTTTGAAGTTTTAAAGCATCCTTTAGTGCCGCTTCAGATCGGTCGCGTCCCTGTCGCATCCTTACATCCTTTTTTCCTCATAAATGCGAAAACGAAAAAAAATTTTTTTTATATATTTTATGTTCTGTGGAGAGCCAACCCTTCGTCATCCGGTGGGTAGTATTAGGCTACTTTGGAAAAATCAAAAAAAAAATTGCCTCCTAAAAGTTTTTTTTTTTTTTTGTCACGCATGAATGCGTGTCTATTTTCCTCATATAATATTAAATATAAAACACATGTGTAGACTGATATTTTTCGAATGTCTGGACTGCTTTAAGGGAGTAGCCTATAGATAAACAGACGTTTCAATATTGGTATTAAATTCTGAGAATATATATGTCAAGTTTTGACTGCAAAATGTTCATAATGCTGGAATTCCCCAATTTTAAATAATTTATCGTCAACTAGGTTTGTGGTGCGTAGACCAACTAGGTCTACGTATTTTATAATGTTAACTTCAAAATTCTGATAATACTAATAGTAATTTAAAGATGTAGCCTATACATTGGATCTGGACCGGAAGGATAACTCTGGGAGTTGGAAAAGGGTGTGTCGCGATTCTGCAGGTTCGTGGATCTGAGTGTCACGATTTCGGTTTCATATCGCATATCATTACAGCCTTAGAATGCTAAGTTCTACTTCTGTATAGGTATTTTTTGTGAAAGTAACTCAAAAGTAATACAGGAGTAATGTAACGCATTACAATTCTGACAGCGTAATATTGTAAGGTAATGATTTACTTTTAAATAACAGTAACATGTAATGTATAATGTATTACAGTTTGGAAGTAACTTGCACAACACTGGAAACAACGTGTGTTCAGGGTCAATGGATTATACTTTGAAAACCTAGAACACTAAATAATGCACAAGACGTAACAAAACTGGTAATTTCATCTATGTTTGTGTGTGTTATAATGCTTCAAGCGATACAACGTTCACCAAGTACATAAAAAGTAATTGAGTAACTTTTGATGTTTGCTTGAGATTTAACAAAAAAAGAAAAAAAAGAGGGCCAATGAGAGTCTAAAAAATTTAATTACATGCAAATAAACACATATTTGCAAGCCTATGAGCATCAAAAAGATTACAGTTACCTGCTGTGTTGTATATCTTAATTCGAGCTTCTCAAATGACGACAGTCACTGACGTGAAAAGAACACAAATATAATAAAACTGAGTGGGGAATATTGCTCTTAAGTGGCTGCGCTTTTCCACACGAGTAGCTAGTGTGACATAAAGTCCCTGCTTGAGTCCTCTCAGGTATGTTTGTGTGTGTGTGCGTGTTTGAGCGAGAAAGAGAGACACGGGTAGCTCATCCTCACGTAATCATTCCTCAACTTAATCTCTGTGTAACAACGTTAGCTCTGGTCTGGCAGAGAAAGTTAAATATTCACGATACAAGGCAATCTACTCAGTGTTCAAACAAAGTGCCCTGCCAAGTTCAGCCATGTATGTAGAGACTCGCTGAGAGAGAGAGAGAGAGAGAGAGAGAGAGAGAGAGAGAGAGAGAGAGAGAGAGAGAGAGAAAGGATCTATTTTAATATTCACATAAGGCATAATAAACCAGGGCTGCTCGGTTAGCACTTAAACTCCCAGCGCTTTAGTGGTTATCCTTAATGCGACAGCACTGATTTGAGCACATCCTATTAATAGTCCAAGGGTCTCATCTTAATGCAAGGATCCATGTTAATAAGTACTCGTAAAAAGCTATTAATAGAGGCACATCTCTTTTTCTGAGCCTGTTGGATTTAACGACATGTTCACGTGTGTGTTTTACAGCAAGTGTGTGTGTAGTTTCAATATATGAGCTATGAGGTGCATGTGTGTGTGTGTGTAACACTCGATCTCCAGCTGCGGGCCCTGGTGTGTGCAGGCTTCAGGATGCCGGCCAAGCAGGAGGGAGTGAGACATGGATATTTAATGGCCAGGGACACAGATGCCCTTCACCAGAAAACATCCCAGCCTTTGATTCCCACACATTACTGCCTAATGGAAAACAAGATCAGCATTTATGCTTATCAAGCGTAATTAAACCAGACCGGTTAGTCTACAAGTCCAGCAGGATTCATTCACTTCAGTGATGGGATACAGCATTTCTAGATGGTCACACTGGATATACACTGTAAAAAATTATCGTGATTTTAACGGTAAAAGACTGTAAAAATGCTACAGTGAAAAACTGTTAATTGGTTAACAGAAAGTTTCCTTATACGGTAAATAACTGTGATAGATCTAATGGTACATTTAATGTAATTTTACTGTAAAATACCGTTAAATTCACAGTTTTTGAAAGTGATAAAGAACAACTCATTGTATAATTTACAGTGAAAACCCATAAATTGACATTCCCACAATTCCCTGCGTGACACTTCACATTTGATGCATTTTTGTTGAAATAACTGTTTCTTCATAGTTTCTTCATAGTCTTTTTCTAATCAGTTATGTACATTAGTGTTTTATGTTACATTTAATGTTGTTAAATTAATGTTTATTGCCTTTTTAAAATTTCATGTGTGTTACCATGATGGTGTTTAATGTTTGTGTGAATGACACTGTGCAGCTTCTGTATATCAGTATTAACTGTCTTGTGGAAGAACTGCTTGTGATGAGCTTTGATTGATCATGTGACTCGCATCTCCGCTGTGATTGTTGGTTGTCAGTGTATTACAATGGTACAAAACAGATATTAATACTTCAACAGGTCTGTAAATTAACATAATATCAGATAATGAAATACGGTTTATTTCTGTAAATTTTAAGTTAAGTCTGTAAAACTTTGCTACCGTAAAGTCTTGCTACCGTATTTTATACGGTAAATTTCTGGCTACCACAGCTGCCGGTATTTTACCGTAAAGTGAACACTTTTTTTTTTTTACAGTGTAGGTCTTGACATTTACACGGCCACTTAACAAATACCTTAAAGTTCACAATATTACAAATTTTACTGTATTTACCTTTGCTTTCAAAAGCATTACAATCTTACTCCAATCTTTTGAATAGTAGTGCAAATAAATATATGAACATAAAATACTGTAAAAAAAAAAATGCAGTCAAATATACAGCTTAATGGTCAATATGGAGAGATATCTGACCTTTATTAGGCAATTGTAAAAACAAAAATTAGCATTAATATAAGATACTTATTTTCTTATACATGGGGAAAATGATGGCGATGTTGAAATATGTTTGCGATGTTTGTATAATACAGCCAGTCACAATGCTGGGATCTCTAAACACTCTCAAAATCTTCCAGAAATCCTCCGCCACCCGACTCAACCTTTAATTTCATAATTAGGTCCGGTGGGGAAACTTGAGGGAGTCTCATGCTCAAGTCAAGCCTGTTTATCCTTTTCCTCATTCCTTATTTATAATATTATCATATGGACATGCAGACTTGTGAAATCAAAGCAATAATGTCATGTCCTTAGCGAGACATGCAGAGTTATTATGAAATTGATTTATTTCAATTCAAAAGAATTGAACTTTGTTGAAATTCCAACAGCATGAGACACTAGACTCAAAATCACACAGTACAAAACTGTCCTATTGTTTTAAATACCTTGTTTCTAAGTGCAATACAGGGATGTGTGTGTGTGTGTGTGTGTGTGTGTGTGTGTGTGTGTGTGTGTGTGTGTGTGTGTATGTGTGTGTGTCTGAGTGTGCACACCTCTCTGTTGGGCAGGTGTGCTTAAAGAGGTGTGTGATTTCACTCTCCATATTTTTACACCTACATCCTCATCTAAATAACATATATACATAAAAACGCACAAATACACTCATGAACGCAATCACAAAATGTGTTCATTTCTTTTATCCAGATTCTGAACTCTTAATTTCTGACTTTAATTTCTAATCACTTAATCAGACTCACATAAAGCAGCAAACTACATCACTATCAGTGCAAGTGGTCTACGATTCCTGAAGACATTTTTATAGGTGTTTAATTGAGGAAAGTGGGCCACCCACACCGTATATGACACCAGAGTTGTTTTGTATTGTTGGGGTTTTGTTTGGTCTGCTACTCATGATAAGGGTAATTTGTTTGGTAGGTTTAAAGAGGAGAGATAATGTTGCTATAATGAGTAGGCTGACTGAGGAAATGTACAGTGTGGCAGAGAGGTAATTTGTAAAGATAGCCCACATTCTGTCACCGGTTGAGAGGAAGAATTGGCTCTGAGAGGAGCTCTGTGAAACACACACACACACACACACACACACACACACACACACGTATCACAGTTACCAAAAAATAAGCACCACAACTGTTTTTAACATTACTAATAATTTATATATAATAAATGAATAATAAAGAGATATTGATGTCCAAATTAAAATTATTTCAGAAGGATCATGTGACACTGAATAAAATTACGAATTACAGCAGCACTATGAGATTAGATGTATCAGAGCGTGTTTGTTTATGGCTGTTTAATGATATATGCGTTTCATCACAATCATGACTGTTACACAGGAGACTCAGTGATACGCATGTCATGGGCTTCTGAAACTGGTTGGTATTGGGGATCACATAAAACTGACGATTGTACTTTACGTAAAATACCAAGAGCAATTTGTCACTTCTTACCTTGTCAGAACAAGTAATAGAATTAATTTCACACTTAATCCAGTTACACAAAGGCTAATTTCAGCAGAACAAAATCACCACAAAAGTAAAGCCACCAAAAAAAATCTGTCAACAGTGACTTAAATTTCTGTAATATAGCCTATCTCCCTATCTCCAATATATCGTATGGATTCATAAACCAAGAAATATAAAGCATGAGTCATATGGACCACTTTTAAACCATTAATTTAAGTCAAAGATTGGTGCAATTGTTTTTGCTTTTGTTTTTTTTGTGTTTACTTTTTCCCGTCCACAGCAGATTTTGCTGTAAAAATTCCCATTAGAGACAAAAGAGCTTTATACATGTACTGTAATTCGGGAGCAAGTGAGAAAAGATCCATCTCAATGTGCGGATTCAAACACACAATTAATAATCGCTGTTACCGCCACCCGCCTACCACTGACCGCACTGGAGCAAAAACAAATGTTGCGAAAGGCACATCGGCTCCCTCATTAATTTGAGAGTAGGGTCATTACTTGTTTGAGGCAGAGTGCATTAGTCGTGTAGACAGAAAGGAGCAATGATGCGGCCCACCGCCGTCGGGGGATGAGGACGTTTTTTCCCGTTTTTAAACTTAGACAGGAAGTGGGGGATGGCGATTTAACAAGGAATGGTCAAGTATGACCTTACAAGACAAACTGCCTTTGCATGTATGTGTAAAGGAGTGAGGGGAAGTTTTGAATTGTATTTATTTATTTATAAATTGGGCATAGGAGCATAACCAAATTTTCTTAATTGAATTCCCAGTATAAGCTGTAAAAAAAAAAAAAACTAACCTCATTAAATTTATTGACAGTGCAATGAAATAAATATCAAGGGGCATGAGGGGGAAGTGGGGAGGGTTCAATCCATGGATTTAAAAAAATAAAATAACATAACATATATCTTCAAAGTAAGTCTCTCCCCTCTCTCTCTCTCTCTCTCTCTCTCTCTCTCTCTCTCTCTCTCTCTCTTTCTAGCAAATTAGGGAATAATGTGAAAAAATGCTTAGCACACTAGAAAGCGAGCCCATGCAGACAGTGAAGTGGGTCCCTTGAGGGTGCCACCGAGCCCCACATACATAAATCTAAAGCCAGATGCAAACAATCAATTTTCAATTTTAATTATTTACCATGCCCTGCCAGATAGAGGCATTCATTTTCCTTCTCTGTCTGGATTAAAAATTAAAAATTAGGAGATTAATATTTGGCAGAGTGTGCAGAAAAGGTCTCCCCTGTCCAAAAATTTTATTAGCCCCCCTTTTTACGCTGTGTGACTGGCATGCTGAACAGAGCAATCGATAACTTAATAAATTCTCACTGACCCCCTCTGTTGGCCCCATGTTTACACACACACACACACACACACACACACACACACACACACGGTTTACGGTAGGCGTAATGGTTTTTATACAGTACAAACTGTATATTTTATCTCCTTACACTAACCCTGCACATACCTAACACAGAAAACTTTCTGCATTTTCTTTATTTCATATAAAATAAATACAAAACAAAAAACACCATTTAGTTTGCTTTTTAAGCCATTTTGTTTACAAGGAAGTGTCCTCATAGACCATGCTCATGTTGTAATGTCACTATACACATCTGTGTCCTCCTCAGTGCTGGCTCATCAGGGGAGGCACAGCCTACCCAAAATTTTGAGGTGAAAATGAGAGATGATTTAATGTTAATCAAATTCCCAGTTATTCATTGCATGTCTCGGAATTTCTTGTTTGTAATTTCACCACTCTGATTGAACCACTGCGCCCTTCCTCGAACATGCCGAATCTGCCGATGTACTGTAATTACAAATGTTCGGAAACTGTGCTGCGGTGAGTCTGAGGGAATAAAGAAGGGGAGGCAAATCCATAGCCAGAGACTTGTGCTTTCGTTGGTACTTTTATGTTTTATTTTTTGCCAATCACCATTGAGTATTTCATTTTCAGCGTTTAGGAGTGTTGAGAATAGATGGCATAGGAGGGTAGCCTCCCTTGGTATATCAACCAATCATCGAAGACATAGTTGAAACTGCTACCGCTGATGTACCAACTACATGTGGAGAGTAGAGATATTGAATATTTGATCGTAAACAAATTTACCAAGCTACCATTCAAACAACAGCTTCAAATTAAAAATGAAGGAAGACCCCATGCCTAAGCTGGATATAGGCTACAGCAACCAGCTTCACTAAACAGCTGAACATGCTCTTTTAACATGGACATTTTAAAGGACAGAAGGATGGATTTTTTGCTTCAAGTGATAGGTTAGGCTTTTCTTGCTGTATATGTGTCAATTTATTTAAATGTTCTGACTAAAATTGAGTGATTTTAAAGCAGTTATAGGCAAAAAGAAAAATGCTTTGGAGGGGATCTGATCACTAACATTGTCCACCAGCAGCATCTTTTAAACCATATACAAGAACATATCCTTCCCTTTGCTCTTATTCTTAAATGTTTATGCCAAATTCTGCAGCTAAAACACACATACACATGATCCGATATAGGTAAAGATCTGGAGTATTTAGCAAGAACTTTCCTTTATATTTTTTCAACAGGCTGTACAATGATTTAGATGTAGCCAGACCATGATCGTAGCCGTAAGGAGAGTTTACACTACTGGGTTTAGCAAGAGAACTCACAACAGTGAAGCTCATTGGCCAGAGCAGTGCCCCTGTAGCTGTTTTTGACCTCTGACCTGCAGCGAAAGCAAGGGCCATAGACACCTGTGCAGCAGGAGGAAAAGATCTGACCTTCTGTGGAGTCATTCTCTGAAGTCCGCAACAGCAAAGGTCAAGAGGTTGACCTGCGCCTTGGCAGGGTGACCCCCCATGATAGGCCACTTGACCCCGCTTACTGTGGAGTCCACTGGGGCCCAACCACCTCTTGGCCACTGCGGACTCTGCGGAGTGCCACTGACAAATGAGGTCAGGCCAGAAGAGAGAGATTTATGTCTCTATTCACACTCACAAACACACACACATAATAGGTTCCAGGTTTGTGAAGTGCAGAGGTTTATAACCAACTACTAATACAGCAAACTATGAGAGAATGTGTGTATAAGAGTAATGGCTCCACTATGATTGGGCTACAGTAAACAAAAGTAAGCAGGATTTAAAGGTACAGTTCAACCCAAAATGCAAATTATTAACCATCATGTCATTCCAAACCTGCACAAAAGTAGAAATCTTAAAGAGTATATTTACGTAAGATACACATTTCGTTGTATTTTACATAAAATGAAAGTCAATGGGGCACTGTCATGCTCTAAAACAACAAAAACCACCCTATGAGTTTTGTACAACTCACACATTTTATCTGAAGTCTTCTGAAACCTGTATGACTTTCTTTCTTCTGTGGAATACATGAAGATATTGTAAGAAATGTTTTTTTTTTCCTCATTCAATGGAAGTCAATAGAAACCAAAACAGTTTGGCTACCAACATTCTTCAAAACATCTTTTATTTTTTGCAAAAGACCACAAAGCTATGTTATGACCCCAGAAGAGGTGGAATATCATATGGACTAAAGCCCTATTCGCACGGGATTAGTACTATATGGGGACCTCTAGTCATTTGTAATAATTGCGGAGGTTGTCTGTGATCTTAATCCCGTGCGAATCGGCCATGTCTGTAATTTGTAAAGTAAAAATTCCCCCGCAAACGACCTACCATATTTCGCTGAACACCGATGTCCAGTGATAATATTAGTCCCGTGCGAATCGGCATCTCTGTGATTTGGCGGATCGAATATAATTTTTTTAAGGTTTTTGTTTCATGCGCGCCTTTTTATCCATTTTTCGCGAAGAATGAGGCTGCGCTGGAGTGTTTTGATAGTATTTTGGGTGCTGGGTCATATCGCTATACACCATACAGCTATACAATTTTCTGAAAGAGAAAGCTGAAAATCATCAGAAGAGCAAAAGCAAAAATAATGATTAGATGGAGATGAATGAATGACATATAGCAGCATGCGGTAAAGAACATTCTTCTGTTCATGATATCATACAGATAGACCAATAATAACGGCAAGACATTTCCAAGCAATAGCCTCGCCGTCATATCCGGGAGATAAGTCAGTAAATTTGAGGATAATCACAGGCTTCGGCTATCCCGTGCGAATGCGCCACACGAAATTCAGATGTGGGGGGGTAATTTAAAAATCACACGAGGTCCCCAGATAGTACTAATCCCGTGCGAATAGGGCTTAAGACTAAGTCATATGGACTACTTTTCCTGAAACTTTTCCGGTGCTTTTTTCTGTTGTTGTTGTCGTAATTTTAGAGTTTGACTAGTTCCCATTCACTTCCATTATATGGAAAAGAGCAGCAGGCACATTTGTTCTTTTAGTGTTCCACAGAAAGAAAGAAAAAATCAAGTCATACAGGTTTGGGTGAAAGATTAATGATTTTCTTTTGGTTGAACCATTCATTTAGGTGTCTGGAGATAATTTTTCAACATCTTTCCAACATCTAGTTCAAGCTCCAGCTGAGCCACAGCCAACATTTCTGTAAATTTAAAACTTGGAGTGAGTGAAAGTAGAATGGTGACGCTCTCTCCATCAGGAACGTACCAGAGCTCAAGGTCAGAGCAGTCTGGAGCTGGATACAAAATCGCAACAGCGTACCTCAACAACAAAACGCACACACACTCCAGTTTGCAAAATTAGCGGCTAGGTAGCAAATGAACTAGCTGTCCCGCTCTAGCCACGTCCGCTCGCTTATTTATTCTTTTAGCCCAGCTAAGAAACATATAAATAAATAAATATACACACATATCAATCTATCTCTATCTATCTCTATCTTCCTCGCTCTCTTCTTCTCTTTAAAGTGATGCGGTGGGCTTTTACCGGAATGGTGCTCGGGCACGGGGATCATTTATAACCAAGCGGCGGTGCTAATGCAGCTTCCGCAGCTAGGCCGATGTTTTATTCATGGGCTTTTATTATTAGGGCCCCACTTAAAAAGGTGAGCCTCCGCTCGGGCCTAGCCGGTCCTCCTCACCCCACGTATCTATCACCCTGACAAGAGCGTCTTCCTCTGGAAGTCTTTCAGAAAACTTCAAACAGAGGCGCTATTGATTTTTTTTTTGCCCAGCCCTCCTCCTCCTCCTCCTCCACTCCCCACACCTCCGTCACTACCCTCCACCTGGGCACCAGCATACATCTTGTCTGAGAGTTTGAAAAGAGAAAGAAAGGGAGTTAGAGAGAGATAGAGACTCTGGATCTGGCATAATGAAGGCTAAGATGGCAGGAAAGTTTGGCTGTTGTTTGTGTCTGACCTCAATGGGAACTCAGAAGTGCATAAGCAAAGGCGGGATGGATGCATTTGGGGACAGACAAATTGAGGGACTGAGTTGCATTCAAGGAATGATATTAGTCTACTGAAAGACATGCCCTCATTTGAATAAGTACTTCAGTTATATTATACACAGACTTGGGTAGTAAAATAATTCTTAAGGAGCATTAACTGGCCTTTCGTTACACATCTGCAATGGTTTCACATAAAATAAAATAAAATGTATAAATAAAAAAAAAATATATATTATTAATTATTTAATACAAAATAAAATTATATATTTTAAAATGATGAATAAGATAAGGTTCACTTACAAGAACAGACTCAGAATTAAAGAGTCACTTTGCAGAAGCTACAAATGCAGAAATGTAACATGCGTATCCCCCTCATTCTTCAAAAGAAAGAACTGTAGCTAATGCCTGGCACACGCACAATTAAAAATGTAATTAATAATACAGTTAGATGTCCATTCAGATGAGAGAGGACACAATCTCTTCTTTGTAAACGCTTCAGCTTTTGCCAACAGTGGAAAGTACCCTCTGTGCTCGTAATGCAGTCTTTATTCAGTCTGAGAGATAACTTTGTTTCTTTTGTACTGGTTGCATTTCCTGGAAGACGGCACTGATTATTGCTCTCTTAATCTTTTAAGCTATTAGTCAAAACATTACAATAGATAATTATTGGCCTTGTGATGGCACAATTCTTGGTTTCCATTACTTTTCTACACGGAGTGGCATTTCGATATTTGATTCAATCACTTCTATTATTAGTATTATCTAGTACAATCGGGGTTAATGAGGACAGAAAGACACCTGGGTAGAGGAGTGAAATGTTTAAACTTCTTTCCTGGTTTTGATAAACAGGGAGATGGAGATATTTATCTTTATTTTCCATTTTGCTGAGCTTAGACAAGTCTTCTAATCTGTTGGTTATTTTCTACTGGTTAACCCTCCTACCCTACAGAGAGCAAAACAAAACAAAACCCAGGCAGACTGATACAGAACTGAACAACTGCATGTGAACTCTTCTGGACCTGCTATTCTCCGTTAATGTTTTCAACACTTCATGGCCATAGAGTTTATTTTCTATTTTAAGAAGGTTTTTTATTGAATTTTAGACTTTTTAGACAAGACGAATTTGACTGATCAACACTCCTATATTTAGCACATATCCATGTGTATTTGTGTGCGTGTGTATATATACGCATATGTGTTTGACGATTGTTGCTGTTTATTTCAAGTAACCGAACTACTGTATGCAAACTTCCTCAGATAATGAAAAGATAAAAAGGTGTCAGCTTAATAAAGTGGATTAAGATTTTGAATGCTGTATCAAAAGGTCCTTTAAACTAATTTAGCGTGTTGCTCCATTTATAGCCCTTTATTTTAGTAGTTATTTTTCAAAAGCCTAAAGAAACCAAATTAATTTCCTACACGTCTGCTAGAATATCTTTACCACGGAAAACATACTTTTCCTTTTTTCCTGTTGTTCACCTCCCAAACACACCGCCTCCGGCACCTTTCCTCTTTCAGCATTTGCGTGCCGCATCTGTTTTTTCTGCATTTGTTTACCAGAATGACAATCTTTAGTCTCTTGTCTCTCACTTTTGGACTGCAGAGGAAGTGTTTATAGACCTGTGCTTCTCGCAACTGGCAGCAAGCACCCCTACAGGAGCATAAATTAGCGCCTATGCCAGCAATACAGCCGTCCCTGGGACCCCAGCGAGAGGTATCAATATGGGGCGTAAAGCAAGCTGCGACCCTGATTGTGGCAGGCCAAATGTTCCGACAGAGATGTAACCTTTTACAGCTGTTAGACCTTCCCGCCCCACCACCTTCCCATATTCTCACACCAACACAATCTTTTCTCTCTCACACATTTTCTTTTCCTCACTTTCCTCGAACGTTTTCCTCGGTCTCCCATCTCGTACACAAGCCCTCTCCGCATCTGATTAATTGTATGAAAATTTGATGCAAGACAAAAACAAGAAAAAAAAAAACAAAGGTGAGAATGTAGACAAAAGAAAGAAAGCATGCGGAGGAGAGGGGTGAACAAAACACACGCGACACCAAACAAATGCACAACCATTAATATTTCATTCTAATTGAAATATTCATATGAATTGCCGTGCTGAGACCTTTCATCAGTCCTTTGAGGGGTGGGGCACATGGGGTAAAGGGCTGAGGAGGGCTGGGTATTCCACTACAGTGGGTTTCAACTCTCAAATGTCAACCTGATGTGGCACGACAGGGTAGAAGACAAATACCCAGGAGCTCCAACTAATGCACAACAGTCATAATTCAGTTATCAAACCCCTATTTCACAAAAATATGCAGATATTACCCGCAGTGTTCTTTTTTAACCTAAAGAGAGTGGGTTATGAACAAAAAAAAATATTGCCTTGAATTTAACATAACTCCTAAAAGTGAGTAATAAATTAATCCAAACAGGAATATGTATGAGAACATGAGTTTGCAGTCTCAAATGTGATCAAATAAACAGAGTGTACCGTACAATAATTGATTTGAAAGTAACAACGCTAACACAAACATACAATGCGACAGATGGAGTCTGATTCATAATCAAATGTCTCATGATTATTTACACTTTTATTCAGCAAAGGACACATTAAATTGAACAAAAGTGACAGTAAAGAAATGTAAAAATTTACTAAATAGTTCTATTTGAAGTAAATGCTGTTTCTTTTGAAATTTCTAATCAAAGAATCCTGAAAAAAATGACCATGGTTACCACAAAAATGTTAAGCAACATTGAAAATAATAATAAATGTTTTTTGAGCAACAAATCAGTATATTACAATGATTTCTGAAGGATCATGTGACACTGAAGACTGGAGAAATGGCTTTGCCATTAGAGGAATAAATTACAATAGAAAAATAAATAAAAAATAGAAAATAGTTATCTTTAATTGTAGTAATTTGTATACATATATAGTATAGTGGGTTTCACTTTATTTGGATGGTTCCTTTAACACATTCTGTTGACTATAAGTAACGTTGCACCTACATGTTTACTAACTCTCATTAGAGTGTTAGTAGAGTATTAATAGACTGGTAGGGTTAGGGTTAGATTAAGTTGACATATAGTTGCAAAGTTACGTATAGTCAATGGTACGTTCAAAAGGGACCATCAAAATAAAGTGTTACCGTCTAGTGAAGGGTGGACAGAAAATAAAATTCTGTAGTAATAAACTCAAGAACAACAAGTTAATGGTAGTAAAGTAAAAAAAAAAAAAAACATTAACCATGATTCGCTCACTCTTCCCTTAAATCCTTGCTATAAAATACAAGGGCTCATCATTTTAGCGGCACATGAGCAAGTAATATGACTTGAATTGTGGAGTAGTGTATCAGTACAGTAGTTAATCAGCCTGTGATTATGTGCTGCTACTGTAGACACAGACCAAGTTTATTAATGCTGAGCTGATGGAAAGTAAACAAAAAAAAAGCAGACTTACATTGTTGTTTATAATGTATGTGTCAGGATCTTTATGAGGTGTCTGGGTGGCTCAGTGTTTCCCCTCTGTGGCGTTATAACCGACATGTCTACTCATGGTCCCCTGAGGTGGACTAACAATATGAGGTAAACGCATCAGGAAAAATCAATGCCGCCTCTTCCTTTAAGTGCTCAATATTTTTTGTTTCTCATGCCGTAGCCTTAATTTGATGCAACAATCAAAGGTAGCGTCATGTCTAATTTTGGCCCTGGGACACTTGTTAGTGTTGTGACCTCATCTCAAAGAGGGGGGCAAGGGGACCATCACTCCCGTTTGACCTCCCCCTCCCTTTCTCCACCCCAGTCCCGACTCTCTCGTGAGTCAAGGACGAGAGTAATTGACATGAAACTTTCAAAAATGAGTTTGGCCATGTGTGCCACTTACGGATGGGCTTCCCACCACTCCGCTGGGATCATTTGTTACTCAGCCCTGATTGGCCCTGACAAAACAATACCTTAAAAACTCACCAAAGTAAATTATGGGCTTGGTAAATGGCCAGGGGGGAACGGCGGCCGGGGCCCCGGAGCTTTGGCGCACCGCCAGGCGCAAAACAAAGTAATGCGCTTTTGATATTAATAACTGAGATGATATTGATCCGTGCCGTAGCAGAGCCCTCGGCGAGCCATTCGAGAACGGCCCGAGGACGGCTCCTTGAGGCACTTCCACTCTCTCTGCTGAAAGCCACTTCTCCAGTGGGGCCATTTCATTTGAGTGTCTTTAATTACATGAAATGGATTCCATGGGAAAGGGAGAAACTGGGGGGAAACGAGGGGTGGAGATGGAGAGAGGAAAGCACATAAGGGAGAGAAGTGTGCTGGAGGAAGTCACTTCAGCTTCCAGCATCACTGCACTGTCAACGGTCATGTCCATCTCGTCTGCTTTCTTTTTGTTCTGATAGATTTTTGCTTCTGCACTCAATAATGCAATGCCCTGTGTTTACAAATGGATAGAAAGACGGGAGGAAGAGAAAAGGCAGACATCAAGAGACATCAAGGGCATGCTGAAACAGAGAAGGGCAAAAAATGGCCTTATCTTATCCTATCAGTTAAACAGTTCGTCAAACAAAAATTGTTTTTTCAAATATTCAAATCTTGCCTATTATATAAAATATCTTTAATGTATTATAGATAAAATATTTTTTAAAAATAATTAAAAATCAAATACAAATTTATAAATTTAATTACATGGACTTATTTTCATATCACTAAAGATTTTGTATTATACGTAAAAGACACATTTTTCCAAAAACGAAAATGCAGTGATCATTGACACACACACACACACGTATATTAACTGTATAATAATGCATCGTATTCAAAAAAAATCATACTAAGTCTAATGTGACCTGAGAGCTGATACATTTTTAGTTCAAGGCAAATTATCTGTAAAAGACGTGATTGGACTGAATGTATTTAAAGATGAGAATGCATGATTTCTGCCACCACGAACCACGTTTTACATACTTTAACTACAACAAATATGCATCTTAATTATAAAAAATGCAGTTCTTAGTGTATTGTGTAGTTGAATACACAAGACACTCAAGTAAAAAAATGCATGACACTTTTACCTTTGAGAGTTTACACGGTACAATCCTTCTAACGAGTGATTTTTGCAGGAGAACAAGCGAGAAGACAATACAGTACGCTGCGTAGTCCACAAGCAATGAGAGAATGATGTAATGTTGAGATATATGGTCCATGGAATGGCTCTATTAATTCTCCCCTCTGTTTACTAAGCCTAATTCTTCATATTGTAAATAGACTGTGTTTGCATTAAATAATTAGCAAAGTCGTGCTAACTGTTTAACAGTGGTAGGAGAAAAGCTGTGACTCATTTCAGACAGCAAAAGCTAAAGCCAAGCCCTCTGCTCTTTCTTCCTTTTCTCTCTATTGTAAGCGAAGATGCTTTGTTCCATAATTTACGTTTTCACATTAATTATGTTTGTACTGTCCTAATGAAAGATAATAAACAGAACACAACACACAACACATTTGGAGAATGTTTTCACATAATTTCACGTTAGCATTGTCCTTAATAGACACAGACACGGCTTCCTAAAGCAACTAGTGGAACAAAATGACCTGGAATCTAAATAAACATTAATGAGAGGTCTAATGGTGACCAACCCACAAACTAGAATTGTGTTCAGTGTCTCATTGTGCAGTTCATCTCAACATTATGTACAATATGGATGTTGACAGCACAAAAATGTAAATGTTTTTGCGTATCCAAAGCTTTGAAAAGGTTAAAATCTTTTATTGTATATTGTAAATTTATTTTTATGGGGTAAATTAATTATGCTATTACACAGATATTTTTAACCCTTTTGAACTTACATTGCATAGTACACATTATATACAAAGGTAAATGTATGTGTGCTAGAAGCAACACTTTAAAATTCTACTTACAAATTCAAGTAGTTCACACTTACAAAAGAGAATACGTATTGGTGTTCTGTCCAGGGGAGGGATCCGAGCTTGGAATGTGGCCCGAACCCAGATTACTCCCCTGTATCCCTAGCTGGCATAGGAACTGGCCGAGAGTGAGGAGTCTGGGTGGTGGAGGGATGCAGAAAACACTGTCGAGGAACATATATAGGCTATATATAGTAGCTTATTGGGCAGATCATCGGAACATGCTCCTCCCGAACTTTACATCATTATGAGAGATTAGATCATGTTGAAGGAAGCCATTAGTAGGGGTTTTCTCCGAAAAAGTGGAAACATTCTAGTGCTTTCAACATTGGTCTGAACAATGGCATTCAGATCAGGTCATTTTCGGAAACCTCTGTTTTGTTGATTTGGTGCAGTAAATAGCACACTGCAGATTTAAGGGTCAAATTCTAAAGCACAAAAGCTTCCATATATTAGTAGGCATATAATCATCTATCCAGCCAGACTCATTCAACCCAGCATCAGCACCAGGGACATTATTAGGCATATTTTAGGGGGGCTGAAGCTACCCCAAAATGTTCCTACGCCCCCCTAAATGATAACAATAACAATTCGATTTATCAATAACCGTATCCTTATTCATATTTAGAATTAGACGCAACAAATGATATATATAGCCGAAAAGTCGGAAGTTGAACAGAAGTACAAAGAGTCGTTGTGCTATCAAGATGATGCACCGCACCGTCTCATTGCATTGGTGTGAACTGTGGCAGCTTTCAGAGCGTTGCAGACCGGAACGCTAACTGGAGTATATTCATTGATCAGAAGATTGGTAAGTGTCGTGATACAGAGTGAAATTGTAAGTTGTTTTTAATTACCTGCTTACCTTTAGCTACGTTTTCTTGAGATAGAGGAAAGGGGATATTTTGGTTTGCTATGGAAAACTGTAGTCTATGTTGACATAAGTGTAGCTCTAGATGTGAGTGCAAATATTTTGCAAACGCAAGTTACAAATACCCTGGGGGCTAAGACCCCCTGTCTTCCAATCCTAGTGACATCCCTGATCAGCACCTTCCACATCTACTCCCACACAACCTGCAAGAACAAAAGATAGAGAGAAGGGTTGTGGGGGTCATCTTGTGTGTGTGTGTGTGTGTGTGTGTGTGTGTGTGTGTGTGTGTGTGTGTGTGTGTGTGTGTGTGTGTGTGTGTGTTGTGTGTGTGTGTGTGTGTGTGTGTGTGTATAAGTGACTATAAGTGAATGTGTGTGCAGACATCAAATTTGCCTTCAGTCACATCATGCAAACTGTCACATACATACACACAAACACCTTGTGATACTTTCCAATATATATGCAGAGAGAATTATTATGTGAAGCAACAGAAGTCCTGCCAAGCCAGGAAAAAAAAAAAACCCACACAAATCTAAATAAATAAAGAAAGGAGAAAATCAAGGTGTTTCTTTTCCGTTGTGTAGACATAAAATATTGAGTTGCTGATGAGCTGGAAGGTGTCTGTAAATGTTAAATAATAGAGAGGCTGGATGCATCTGGGTGAGGGGCTATAGAGGCCTGATTCCTGCCTCAACCTAATGCATTATTAAGGGTGTGGGGGGTGGGGGTGGGGGGGTAAACAGTAGGTAGGGTAGGTGAGAATGGTAGAAGGGGGTCGGAGGAAGAGTAGCCATCCCTCCTGCACCAGACAGACGACAGATGAAGCAGAAAACAAAGTGGGCATGCTAGGAGGGGTGGGGGGCTCAGGGTCAAGTCAAGAGGTTCCCCCATCTGTCTCGCTCATATATCAGGAAGTCTGATTTACTAATCACATGCTTCGCCTCATGTATTAAGAGTGACATGGAGATTCGTGTACTTGTGGCACGGCAGCACTAAAGTACAACAAACTCTTGCAGACTGAATTTTCAACAGTTTCACTGAGAATAACCCTAGATGTTTTGTTGTATTTGTACAATTGTTGCCTGTCAGGTTGTATGATATGACCCAAGTGAGGTCTCGGGTAATACCCACGGAAGACTGTGGGACAATAAAGGTCATTTATGATTGTACCATATACAACTTGTCAGCTACATTGTCAGAAACAATGTGAAGGGAAGTACCATCTATACTATCTATAAAAGTTGCATATTAGGACCTTAAGGGAGCATTTTAGTACATTACATTTAGGGGTAGCAACATGCAAAGGTGTAATTTTAAGTGAACTGGCTCAGTGAGAAGCAAAATTTGTGTATTTATTTGGCCTCAATGTTGACTGGGATTTTTTCATCAGTCCAGTTCACACCTGACATGAAGTAGTTGTGCACAAACAAACAAAAAGTACAAAGAAAACAACAACAAAAAATTATAAAAAAAAATAAAAAAAGCATTCTCAATTAAATTAAATTCTAAATGGTGCACACTTGATGGAAAGAGGTGAGGAAAAAAAAGGTTTTGGGTTCTGAAAACAGTAGGCAAAGATGTAGTTATGAAAGGTGGTGGCACTCATTTAGAAAGCACTGGTTATGAGTTAAAAGAATGTTGGGAATGTACTAGAAGGTGGCAGTGACTGAGAAGGACACACTTGGGGAAGGAACTTGCAACGTAGGTAAATAAATAAATAATTGTTGAAAAAGTGGTGCATTTGATGTTGCCTTGGGCCTACACAACGCAAAGGAGCATGGAGGCGGGTGTTTAGGGGGAGCACCCCTCTGAAGAGATATGTTTAAACAGGGTGTAGGAAGAGGGAGGTGGGGCAGCAGTGTTTACAGGATGGCAGTAGAACTGCTCCTGTCCCCATGGTGGAGATGGCAGTAGAAGCTTCTAAACTGAGTGAGGGAGGAGCATTAGACACTAGAAAGTCCCTTAGCAGCAAGAGAACTGCTTGAAGTTTGCTGTGAGGACACAGTAAAACACAGACACAAATAAACTCAGAGACAGAAGTCGCAGCTGCCATAATAGTTAGTTCATTCACTGTGAAGTGTCTTTATCAAATGTCATTTAGGTATACTGATGCCAATCATTACCCTCTACACTACTAGTTATCAACAGGATTTGCTTCAACGGCCAAATTTTACATTGGGTGACCCAAGACAGTACAAAATACACTTAAAAAGCAAACAATAATATAATATAATATAATATAATAATTGCAGCTAATAAATCACAAAACAAGTAATTCTTTTAAATTTTAATTTTGCTTTATTTTAGCATTTTAGCATAGTTTTTTCCATGTTTTCAAGTATGGGAGAATGTTATGATATTATTGTCATTTGGTAAACAACAGTCAGATTAGACAATCTAATTAATTTAATTTGCATAAATGAATTTGCATTACATTGCATTACATGAGCTCTTATCAAATAATAAATTAGTTAAAATAATACCAACACAAAACAAACATATGTATTATTGATACAATATAGTTGAATATATTTGAAATACATTAGAATGGAAGCTGCATCAGGTTCTGCTTACCAAAACATGGACAATTCCTGACGATATAGTAAAGTTTAAAACATTCACATAAACCTTCTCCTACTCAAAGTGGGTGTTCATTTATCAACCAGTTAACCTTTTGGTTCCCCAGCAGCAGCATAATAAGAAAAAGACTACAAGCATCTTGGCACATATCTCCGTATCTTCACAGTAGACTGCAATAGCTTTTAGCTGAAGGCCTGGTGGTAGTGGAGAGATGTTCTGCCGGGATATCTGCTGCGTGAGGGGGATTTAATCCGTTCCTGCCTGCAGCTTGGGGCTTCTCTGAATAATGGAAGACATATTTGGGTGGTGGAAAAGGTTTCATGAGGAGTAACTCTATGAATATTAGCCCAAAACTCTAATGCTAGCTAGTTCTCAGGTGCTTTGCGGGGAGGTGGAAGTCAATATATCAGAATACCGACAGTATGGGACAAATTAAAAGTCACAGTGTGTAATTTTTTCACCTCTAGGGGCTCAAACATGTTTTAAAAAAATGTTCGTCGTCTGCCATTGTTCACCCAAACATACGCTTTTGGTTGCACCACGTATGTCAGCCTGCTTAAACAGCAATGTTTTGATAGCACCACAAAGTCACATTATTTACACTTCTAAGCAAATCAACCCACTTACTTACTTGCTAGCTTAGGAGAAAGTATTTTAACATCCGAAAAAAAATTACACACATCGGTTTTAACAGCACAACATTCAGGACACCTTGAAAACAGTCAAATGTAGAATCAAATACAGCTGTTGTGCTATTCCTCTCTGCTAATGGGAGTCAATTAACAAGAACAATCGCTAAAAGAAAGTTTATCGTGCCGCATCTGTTCCGAAAATCTTTCTCACAATTCCATGCGCTTTCAAAAACTAGCTAATGTGTTTTTCGGCAGATTTGGTAGTGTAATTTAGTAGTTTCGCTCTCAAGCTTGCTGCAAAATCGCTGCCCGCCTGGCCCTGTCACATGCGCGGCGGCCAATGAGACCAGAGCATGCACCGCTAACAAGTGCACATGGAGGTCAGGGAGTCTGAGAATATTTATAGGGTTATTACCTACCTTCTCTCCCCTCTTCCAGAAGGTGAAATAGACTTTGCATACAACCTTGCAAACCTCACACTTCCCCACCTTATCCTCATCTCTTGCGTGTTATAAACAAGAGTTGCTTTGAATAATCCTCTCGTTTGTGTGTGTGTGTGTGTGTGTGTGTGAGAGTGTATAAGGTGAGGCGAAGTGATGATGAGTAGACGGAAGCTGATGCCGACACGGAGGAGGAGAGGAACACATATTTAAGCAAAAAGCAAAAAGAAGCAAGGAATCTGCATGGCATAGAGAAGCGAGGTGGTCAGCTTAAATCTTGACCATGTGTCAAAAATGACTAGCAAATAACCAGACTGGGACAGGTAACACCCGGGCAGGGGTTGGGAAAGTCTGTAAGAGTCTGGACGGCACCGTTGCCTATATCCGCAGGAGCTTCCCCGGGGGTGATTGAAGTTGCTGACATTTTAAGGCAATTGGAAACAAAAGCTAATAGGCAGTGCAGTGTGCTGAAATCATGTCTGGTTCATGTTTAACAAAACAAGGTCAGCAGAGTTGTCAGGCTGTGAATTCCATAAATAACTTGATAATGGGATTTTAAAACAAGCCGTCCGCCAAACCCCCCATCTCCCTAACAGGACCACGCGCATGTGTGCGTGTGTATGTGCGTCTTTCGAGAAAGGGGGAAATTAGAATGCAAATGGATTCACACCACATCCTCATAAACAACAGTGTTCATTTAACCCTCGACCCCTGCATTTAACTGCCCATCAAGTCATTTTTGCATGGCAAGGCATGTGGAAGTGGACCAAGACGAGGGAAAGGGAATGTGTGTGTTTTCGTGAGACGGCCCAGGTTCAGAGTTTACCATTTGTAATGCTCAATTAATCTTGTCAGCATGCATTTACAGGCGAACTGAACACCTTTTAAAGTCCCCTTG
This sequence comes from Semotilus atromaculatus, assembly GCA_031834385.1. NCBI lineage: Eukaryota > Metazoa > Chordata > Actinopteri > Cypriniformes > Leuciscidae > Semotilus > Semotilus atromaculatus. The sequence goes on along the minus strand of JAULUF010000019.1, from coordinate 6,140,342 downwards.
GTTTTGTCTCTCATTTGTACCGCCGTCTATCACTCGAGAACACTTCCTAGAAAATTCAACACATATACAGAAACACACATCATTTAGCTATATGAAACCCTTAATCATCGAATCACTCAGTTACATAATTTTCTCCAACTTGCAAGAAGGGAGAGAATGATAGACAGATTGCATACAGGCATATGGAGGGACGACCTAGAGGTTGGCACATACGCCACAAGAGAAACAGGGGTCCATTTGAATGCCGTTCTCTTAATCCTGTGCCGTTTGTCGTAGCTAATTACAGCGGACAAGCCTCTTTATCGAACCCACTCCTACCATCGGCATTAGGATGCATGAGCTGCCGCTGTTGTTTTAAACGCTCTCATTTAGCACACAAATCAGCGCTGTTGACAGAGTGCTTTTGAATTAAGCGCAGAGCGCCCTCCGCGCCACTGTTGCGCTACGACGCGCAAGCAAGACCCAGGACAAGGAGCAATTTATAACGCCATTAGCCACACTCGCCGAGGTTAGAGGCATCAAAATTGTTCCCGTCTAATTATTCTTAATGGATACAGGGAGGCGGCGGCACTCGGGACAGCTTTTTCATTAGCCCTCAATCAAGGAGGCATAGTGTGGGGGGGTTGAGAGGAAGAGGGGCCAAATACACTGACACTGGCAAGAGGGAAATCCACAAAAAAAATTGTGTTTGCACGCTTTTATTGTTGGAGAAGGACATTCTCTTCTGAGAGAGAGAGAGAGAGAGAGAGAGAGAGAGAGTTCAAAGACGGTCTTGTGGTTTCAGATTCGTGTCGATATTAGTCACTATAAGAAAAAAAAAGATTCACTCTCTTGCTCGGCTGAATTGCCTTCAGCCTTAATGCTTGATTAAGAGAGGAGATTTTTCCCTGCTTTTAAAAAGACGGATTAATGTGTGGACTAAACTTAAAGAGGGGCACTTAAAAGTCGCCCTACTCAACCATTTGTTCATCAAGGGCAAATTACATTTAGGTATGATTACTGCTCTTTATGGATGTGCGTTATTGATTGTTAATGCAGACTGTTTTAAAGGGCTCTAAAGTGTATCCGTCCTCAAAAGAAATACGACACGGCAGAAGGAAGTTGAGGAAACAGAGGAAAATGTACTGCTGCCTAAAGCAATTTTCTACCAGAATATCCAAGATAAAAGGCCTCAAATGCCAATTACAAGCTGTGAGAGACAAAAAGGTGTAACACCGCTCAGATTAAATGCTGATCAAGGATCAGTTGAACCTACTAGTACCTAAATAAGAGCTTATAAAGGCAAAAAAATGGAAGGACCATAAGTTATTTGAAATTGATTTAAATTAAGTCTATAATTAGAAAAAATGCAACAAAAAGGCCCGTTCACACCAAGGACGGTAACTATAATGATAACGATAAAGATATGAAGAGTTCAGATGCAAGAGCCTCTAAGTGCCATCTGAAATTTTCCAACATGACATCATGACTTTGCGTAAACATACACGCCACTTTCAAATCAAGTGGCGTGTTATCTATACGCATTTTCAGCTATCCGCGTGTATGTCCACGCCGCGTGTATGTCTACGCTGCGTGTATGTCCACGCCGCGTGTATGTGTACGCCGCGTGTATGTCCACGCCGCGTGTATGTGTACGCCGTTAAATTTCCGAGCGAAACTAAGCTAAATGAATATCTACATCTGGGGAGCGATATTTTTTTCCCTAGGATGGTAGGGGAAGAGTCATAAATGCTAATAACCCAAGTGACGGGTAGGTTTAGGGACGTCGTTGGGGTAGGTCATATATTTATATATAGTAATGTAACGTTAAGTCAATGGCGTTGATAAACACGCTGAAAAGCGATTATGCGTGTTGATAGCACGCCAAAAATGGAAATACGAATTGGCGTGTCATACATACGCTATTTCATGAGATCAGTCTGAATTTTCTTCTAGAATGATCATTTTTATCAACCTCGTATATTTAAGTTCAGTAATTTCACTTAAATGACAGTGAAAATTACCTATTAATTTTCATTTAAGGGAAATTACTGACCTTAAATATACGAGGTTGATAAAAATGATCATTCTAGAAGAAAATTTCAGATGGCACTTAGTGGATTTTGCATCTGAACTCCTCATATAGTTCTAAAAATAATTCTAAATATAAAAGAATTGCCACAACACTACTATAACGATAACGGCACCGAGAACGATATTGTTGGAATTACTTTCAGAAAAAAATTTTTTAGCTGATGAAAGATAAAAACATTGACAGCCAATCCATCCTACTTTAAGAGCTCAAACATTTAAAGCGGCAGACGCCAAAACTGCAGCACACACTTAAGAATAAACAGAACGATATTGTAAAAAAGAAGGCAGTGAAACAATAATCTGACTATTCATACTGCAGTGCATACTGGGAGCTTGCAAATAATGACGTAGTGTGTCGTGGTGATTCATTAACAACAATGGCCGTTGGGATGCCTGAATAGATAGTGTTATCTCGTATAGTGTGTCATAGTGGACAACAACCGATGATTCGTTGGCGTTGCTTCACAACGTCTCGACAGAAAGACCAGCATGTTTAATTTAACTAAGCTAACACTCCGCATTGGTTGCCATTGTTTGTTTACGCTCTTGTTTCCGAAGTCAGTCACTAGTTCCGCCTTCTCGATGACATCACGCATGTCATTGAAGATGGCAAGCAAGACAAATGGCTCAGCTGAGCATCCGGCGACCCGAGTTCGATTCTCAGCTTGAGGTCGTCTGCCAATCCCATTCCCCTCTCTACCCCACGCTTTCCTGTCAAAATTTACTGTCCTATCCAATAAAAGACACAAAAAGGCCAAAAAACATAATTTACAACAAAAAAAGACAGCAAACAATGACTGATCGGGAAGCAACATGTAGTCTGACATGCGTTTTGTCCACGACACAACAAGAATTTAGGAGTCAAAATCGCATAATCTAACTATCGTAACAGATAAAATATTGTCTAGTCTGAACCCAGCATAAGTCTTCTAGTCTTTGACAGTCAGAGAAGAGCACAAACCTAATGACTGAGTCAGTCCACTACATTGCTAAAACACACTACTTGGCTGAGGTGCAAGTACCCGCTTCCTGTGGCAAAGGACTGTGTGATTTCCAGCAGCGCAACCTCTGCTCTATCCCCATGCAATTATGTCCCCCCGTGGTGTCCTCCGTCATAGCTCGCGTGTCATCTTGCACAGACACGAAACAGACGCCAAATTGTAAGTGTTAACCATCTTTTACAAGCCATTAAGTGAGAGGGCATTATCGCATAGCGGAGTCCCTTAACGAGGACTGACATATGTGAAGGAGGCAGTTAGCGCCTAACATTAAGATGTGCCAGCGTGCTGATGGAATGGGACGTTGTCCATGGGGAAGACATCAGTGTTAATTAGAGGATAATCGTTGGCTGGTGAGCTCGGTCTCTTTTCTCACACTCTTGCTAGCTGACTCTCTAACGCTATTGCTCTCGCTTGCTCTCGCGCTCACTTTCTTTTCGAGACACTCTCCTGTCCCCACTCTTCAACTACCCCTAAGGAGAGATGTGTGGATTATTGCTCATTTGAGAACTGGGTAATTTCTTCAGTTAAGCCTAGGAATGGGTCCTTTACTATTAGTGTGCAGAGCGCTGCAGTTTAGGGAAAGACTTTGCACTGATTGCATCTCAAGAGAAGTCTTCCTGTGAGTTTATGCATCATTATAGAGGCCTTTAACTTCATGTTCATGAAGTCTATAGCTCTGTTCCAAAACCTACTGAGCTGCCATAAGCAGCATCCTAACGGTCATTGAACCTCACAACTGATTTCAATTCAGGTGACGCAAGAGGAAAGAATACTCAAATAAACAAATATAAATTTCAATAAAAAAGTCTGTTTTAAATTATTCTGACTGATTGAATAATGAATAAAAATAGTAAATAATTTAAAATTATTAATAATTTATATTGATACTTTTTGTATGGACTGAATAATATGTACACTGACATTGAAAAATGTTAAGTCCGTACATTTTGTTTTATTTAATTTTGTAAATTTTAGTCTCTTATGTTCACCAAGGCTGTATTTATTTGATTTAAAAATACGGTATAATTAGCCTGGCTAACCAGCCAACGTCAGACCTAAGGTGTGTTCGACATCGGCTGGATGTAAGCGATCGGCGAGAGTAGCCACGTGCAGGCGGGAGGAGCTGCAAACGGAGACGTGAAGTCTGACACTTTCTGGTTCTCATAGTAGTGACCGCTCACGTGGTGTTTGCATACTTTATGACAGCTGAAGTGAAATAAATGCAATATTTGCAAAATACACTCAATGTTTCAGAGACATTTTCATTCAATACTTTATGTACTGCTCTGCTTCATACAGCGTCTGTTTGAACAAGAATAAAGTTCACCATAAGCCTACAGCTACTATCAATGAAGTTGAAAGGAATCAACGTTTTTTAATCAGTTTTATTTGGATAAACATGACACAATATAACATAGCGACTACATGAAAAGAGTGCTTACTGTTATAAAAAATGATTTGTGAGCTGTAGAGGAACTAAAGGTGTTCGAATAAACACGAAACACACGTGATCGTTGTCATGCGCTGAATCCGGCCAATCGTGGAACTGCAGTGTCGTCATCAGAGCTCGTGCAGCCCAGAGCAGCCGCTCCTGAGAAGCTGCGCTGGCTGAGTCCTGCGGCTACTCTCGAATCGCTCTCGCGGTACTTTGTTGGCATACGTCACAGTCACGTGGCCGTCAAAGTCAGCCGCCGATCGGTCTGCGCAGAGCTGCATGAAGTCGAACAAGCCTCTAGTCTCATTGAGACGTGGGTCTGGGAACCACATGTTAATTTTCTCGTATTTGAGGCGTGGTTTACGAATGCCCAGAGCCGTTTATTGGGTGCTACGAATGTCTATCAAATGTGCCTGTACATGGCTCATAGCCAATCGTTTCAATTATACCAGATGACGTATGTAGAGCGACAGAAATAAGACGAGGAAACTAAAATTTAAATAAACTACTTAGAACAATATCTAAGGCTGCATCGAAAGGTAACTTCGCGTCTGCTGCTATGTTGGATCCATAGATATAAACAAACTGCTTCGGTGTATCGCATAGACGTCGTCATCGTCTTGCTGCTCCCTCCCCGTTCTGTGATTGGTTCCCTAGCTGAGGCGCAAATCTGGTCCATGGAATCCAGGCTGCCTAGTAGCGTGAATAAAACACCGCTGCGCGCAAGGCAGCGTGGGGGAACCCAGACTAGGTAGAAACAGTAATATAGTTAAATATTACAACCATTTAAAATAACTGTTTTCTATTTTAATATATTTTAAAATGTAATTATTCCTGTGATGGCAATCCTTAATTTTCAGCATCATTATGCCAGTCTTTAGTGTCACATGATTCTTTATTCTATTATGCTTATTTAGTTCTCAAGAAACATTTCTTATTAATAGTGTTGAAAACAATTAATATTTTTATACAAATCATGATATACTCTTTTCTGAATTATTTGATTATTAGAAATGTCAATTTTTTTTTAAATGTGCATGTCCTTGCTGAATAAAAGTATGAATTATTTTTTTTAAATCATGCTGACCCCACACTTTTAAAAAGTAGTGAATATTTATAAACAATTTATTTATTTTTTACTTTGCTTTTTAATTCATTTTGGAATTGCCTTCTACAAGCGATGCCATCTACATTTTCCAAAATCATCTTAGGAGACAGCATAATTAAGTTATCTATTTTTATTAACAGTGTTTGCCTCAAAAGCAAGTCTATGGTGTCTTAAAAGACAGCCTCTGTAGGCAGCTCACTAGGGTTTGGAACAGAGCCCGATCAAACTGTGTCAATCAATGAAGGAGACTTGTAAATTCTATCACGCTGTCTCTGTTTATGACTTTAGCTGTGGGTTTTGACCCCTATGATGAAACAAACATGCAAGCTGGGAAGGTGTGACTCTTTAGATGGGCCAACATTAGACAAATGATTTAACCCTTCATACAAAAGAATTGAGTGTTACATTGTAAAATGTCTAAAAATGACACTCCAAACATCTGTCCTAATTATTTACACAATAACAAACTTAAAAGTCAGAGGAGTGTCTGAAATGATCTTCTGACAACCACAGACGGTCGGGCGGCATGGTGCCCACCCCATTCCCTGAAGGGCACAGAGTGGCAGCAAGAAAGACAATAGAGCAACACAAACAACTTCAAATCCTCTTTTATATGTCAATATTCGGCAAACAATAATTGCACAAATCTCTATCCGACCAACAAATTTACATACTGTGCATGAGAAAAAGATGAAACATGGATCAGAGAGTTACATAACTTTGTAAAATATCTCGCTGACACCCTCCACACACAAAAAAAGAAACTACGCCTCATCACCCCCCACTTCTCTCTCCAGTCACAGTGATTTACAGCAGTGGACGGGTCAGAATAATGCCCTCCGGCAAGCACGGCCAATCAGCTTGAATTATGACCCATACGTGTGGAACGGGACACTGGCCGTTGGGGCTACAGGGCTAAACGCCACAGTGTACACATCAAGAGTGATTGCCCTGAGAGACTCAGTCCATCGATGAGACTCCGAGCCCTGCAGTTTTGAGCAGCATGTGCGCTTGTATGCTCAGTGTGTGAGCATGAGACCAGAGAACTCGCACACACGGTGTAAGTTTCAGTGTTGTCTTCCTCAAAAGGTTAGCACGGCCACCTTTGCGAGCTAAGTGAAAAACTATAAACTTCTGAAAGGCTTGTGCTATTGTATTTAGATTTTACCACCCGTGTTTTCATTCAGAGAATTCATCTGACATACTGATTCATTGTTTTATGGAAATCGTCTTTTGTTTAGTGAAAACGTGATAAATATGGTTGGCTAAAATTTAAATAAAAAAGCCTACTATGTTAGCCTGCTTGGTTGTCTTGAAACACAATGTTGATCTCCGAAAGAAAAAAGGAAAGAGAAAGAAGTTTAAATAAGGGGGAAAAAAACATGCAATTGAGCATGACTAAAAGACAACGATAAGCAGTAATTAATATTCGATTAATGCCCAAGGAATTTCTTTTAAAGTAATTAAGCGTTTATTAATGCGATTTGTAACCCCTGAGGTGTCACAGGATATGCTAAATGAAATGCTAATGTTAAATTGCTCTGCCCCCCCACTGCCAAAACGTCCTACTGCAGCTCCTCTTATTGACGCTTAATTTAACAAATCCTCAGTCTGAACTTCATCAAGTCAGATCAGAACTTTAATCTGTGCTAAATCTAAAGTAAACTTTGACACACAAGTCTAAACTTGTCTAAACACTCCAAAGGTAATTGTGTCAAAGTCTTCCAATTGAATCACAAGTCAGAATTAATATTAAATTTAAAATAAAATATATAAGAAATAAAATAAAATCTGTTTAAGTCTGTAAAAGAGCTAGTTTAGGTCTGCCAATGGAATCCCGAGTCTAAAAACTAATATTAAATTTAAAATATAATATAATATAATATAATATAATATAATATAATATAATAAAGAATAAAATAAAACCAGTTTAAGTTAGTAAAAAAAAAATGTATTTAAATTTTGCCAATTGAATCACAACAAGTCAAAGAATGACTATTTAATTAACATTAAATATAAATAAGATAAGATGAAATAATAAAAGTGTCATTGTAAGTTGGTGTGAGTAAGTTTAAGTCAGCCAATCTAAGCAGGAGTGTGAATATGTTTGTGAGAGGGCCTATCCATCAATTATTTTGAAGTTATTGCCCTGAGGTCCTAGATTTCTTGTTAGTCTGCATCTGTGTGAATGCATAAGTTGGGTCAGTGTGTGTTCTTATGTGTGTGTGTGGTCATGAGGGTTGACAGTAGGCTCTGGAGGGCAGTGGGCCATGCCAGGTCGGCTCTACAAACTGGCTGGAGCAGTGGGCAGCATCCTGACAGGGTCTCGCAACCCCTCTTTCTGCCTAATTTAAGCCTGTTCCTCCTGCTTAACAAATTATGGCACCAACTTATACAGGCACCTTGAACCTCCCAGCCACTCTTCTATTTTCCTCTCCATAGGTCCATCTGTCATCGACCTCACTTCTCTTTTCACAGAATAAATAACAGCATATGACTCTGGAACGACATGAAGGTGAGTAAATAATGACAGATATTTCCTTTTTGGGTGAACTATTCCTTTCATCATCTGGATATTGCCCATGTATATTCTTTCAATCGCCCCACTTTCTCATTTTTAGCTTCCTTTACACCCTTTCATCCTGCGTGAAAGCTTTTCAACGTCCCAAATACCCTGACTGACCAAACAGTTTAATGTCAGTTTGCCCTCGTTCACTCTTTTTCTCTCTTTATCTGCCTGTCTCGCTGCAAATTGATAAATCTCAGAGCTCACGGCCCCTCTTCCACTTTGACTGCTGCATGTCACTGCTTGTCTTCTTTCTTACTCTCCGTTTAGATGTCTCTGTGCTTCCCTCAATCCAGCCCACACAGACAGCCAGACCTGATCCGTCTAAGCTCCATCTCACTCCCTCTCCTCCCTATCTCCAACATTTGTCTGATAGACAGCAGATCTGGGCTCCTCCTACAGCTGACAGCAGTATCTGATCCTCTGGCCTGCAGGTATCCCACCTTCCCTCAGCTTATGTGGCCCTCCAAATCCCACTTTCAAGCTCTTCTCCTCGCCTTTTCCTCAGCATCGGGACCGTACTTTGCACTAAAGCACTGATAAATCTGGCAGAAGGACACATCCTGATCCAACTATCTCACGACATCTGAGAACTGTAAAGCTAGTGATCCCAGAACAGCTCCAGTGCGGTATGACACCTTGTTGCTAAAGAGCTGAGGATGGCAGACACAGGGAAGATGGATTTGAATAGAGAGGTAATGGGCAAGGTTGTGGACTGCGGACTCACATTTGCAGCCCATGAATCTTTTTCATGAAAATAATCGAAATGACCAAAACAGAAATAAAACAGTAAAACAATACACGCAATTACTAAAAGACACTAACATGAAAATAAAATATAAAAATAAAAGCTAATTATTAGTATTAAAATACTGAAAAATATGAGTGTAAAAGAATCTTGATACAAAACCACAGCACAGGTTCACCAAACCCCAATTTCTCTTTCTTCTCCTCATATATTACCAAACTAACGCCTTTCCCATGTCCATCTGAAATCCTTCTGCCTCCAGCTGTCATTTAGAATTCAATTTTCCCACTCTCGTGCCTAAAGGTCAAAGTTTAATAGGGAGCAAAACAATAGGCCTGCCATAGACACAACAAACAAAGACCCGTGGGATTTGTTTGCTTATTCCTTTTTTTAAACCCCTTTTTTGTCTCCTCCTCCTTTTCTCGCTTCTGTCCCCCCTCCTGGGCGCTAACTGGGGCGAGTAAGGCCTTGTCAATATCCTGTCGCCTGATCAGTGGTTTATACCTATTTGGGAGGTTAATTGCCGTTTCATGGGCTTGTATTTACATGAAAAAGCCTTGTTAGACAACTAATAAAGACTGGGAGGTGGCGGGCCCAACAAATTAACAAGAGAAGCTGGAAGCGAAAGCTAATTACCACATCCAGTACACAATCATCTGTGCAAATAAACAAGCTACTTGTTTTCCTTCGATAGCTTGTTCTAGAACTACGCTTCACTGTCCGTTCACAGACACGCCTGGAGAGAAAGAAAGAAGCGTGAAGAGCAAGATGGGTCGTCAAGAGACCGGCTGGCCCACATGTATGTGTGCGTTCACATTGTTCAGAGGTACCTTCAGAAGGGTGGGAACTGTACAGATTAGACAGAGAGAAGAAAAAAAGCATGAGAAAGAGAGAGAGAGTGCGAAAGGGAGGGGGATGGGAACAGTGTCCTCTCTTTAGCTACAAGGGGGGTCTTGTCAGCTGGAGTATTACACAGCAGTCGAGCAGCAAATTCAGGTCATTGCCTGTCTGTGTGTGTGTGAGAACATACGCTTCTCTGAATCAGTAGAGGGCACACATACATTTACCACACTAAACTTTTTAGCGCTCACTTCAGGTGCGCATATAGTGGCAGAAGCACATCGACCAAGTTATTTTAATCAATAATTTAGTTGAATAATTAATCAAAGAAGCATGTAAGACATGACTTGGCCTTGAGTCTTTTTTGAAGAAGCCGAGAGGAGAGGAGAGGAGAGGAGAGGAGAGGAGAGGAGAGGAGAGGAGAGGAGATGAGAGGAGAGGAGAGGAGAGGAGAGGAGAGGAGAGGAGAGGAGAGGAGAGGAAATATGATAAGAGGAGGAATATGATAAGAAAATATAGCAGTGACAACCAGTTTTAAATTAAATTAATTGAAATGACTAATTTAAATTAATTGAAAAGACATTTTTAATGTTAAAAAAATTATATTTCAAATAATTGTTGTTCTTTTGAACTTTCTAATCATCAAAGAATACTGAAAAATGTATCATAGTTTCCACAAAATACAACCATTTTCAATTATGTATAATGTGTCTTGGGTTGGTTGTAGGGTCACAAGAACCAACAAAATTTCTATGGAACAAAAAAAATTGGTCCTGGTCATATACCAAAAGCTACCTTACGCCCGTTGCACCATCCTTCACATAAACACGTACAGTATATATATTGTGGGTGCAGGACAAACAAAGGATGTTGATCCCAGAACATGTCCGACATGGCTAATCATATATCGTGGATTTGTTATCAGAACACTTTCGAAAAAGGATTCTAAACATGTGAGCATTCACATTTATTTCTTTAAATGTCTCTGTCCTCTCACTTTCATATCTCGAGAGAAGTGATCTCCTCCCCTTCTCCCTAATTCAGCGTCACGGCTACATTTTGTCAGAGTCAGCAGCTAAAACGGATGGTTTAAAAAAAAGGGTGGAAAAAAAAGAAAGTATTGATTAGCTTTCAAAGCTCCATGTGGGCCACTTTTATCGATTAGGAGAGCTGAGCTTCTGGCCTCCTCTCTTTCTTTCTCTCTCGCTCACCCTCTTTCTCTCCCTCTGGGCTCTTTGTTAGAGGAGTGAGTGATATAATGGTTCTTTGAGGAGTATGTAGAGTGGTGATTGGGGGGGGGGGGGGGTGTTGCTGTCTGTGGCATCTGGGTAGAGGGGGAGGCAGAGCAAGAGAAAGAGTGAGAGAGACACCAAGGAGAAGAAAAAAAGTCTCAATGACAAAAGGTCAGGGCAGCCGAGCTTAGGGCGACGGGGACCAAAGAGAGTGAGAGGATAATCTGCTAAAGCCCCGAAAAGAGAGATTCAGCATGCGCACCACCCTCGTAGGGCCTAAGAGCAAATTTGCACATAAATAAAGAGCCAGCGTCGCTTTGAACAAGCAGGTCTAAAAGGAGAAGGAGGGAGGGAGAGAGTGATAGCGAGAGAGAACTGCAGCTGTCTGACGGTCGGCCAACCGTCTGGCCAGTTTAAAGAACGTCACCATTTTATGCCCCTGTTGGTTTTAGAGAGTCTGGGATATGAAGTTTATCCTTTTTGTCTTTCTTTCCTTTTATTCTGTTTTCATTTTCTTCTCAGCCTTAGGTATAACCTTTGAAAAATTCTCCTTGACTTTTCCCAGTCTTTAGACTTCTGTATTGTTGATTGTGTATGTCCTCTGAGGAAAATAGTCTTTGCTCTCATACCCTAACATATTTAATGTTAATGAGTTCTCTGTCATGTTTTATTTAAAAATCCACAACCCAAATTTTCTAATAGATGATATGATACATCTGGTGGTGACACACAATAATAGTACAGAGCTATGACATTAATGTATTGCTCAGATAATTTATATCTCAGACTTGCAGACAAAAACAAATCACCACAGTTTGAGACCAAGTCCATTGAAAGCCTATAGGAGACAAATATGTTATTACTAAGGACTTTTTCTTAAAAAGACGTCTCTCCATTTGCTCTGCATTTAATCTTATTGATGTCTAGGAGAAACAAATTAAATATTAAAAGGTAACAACATTTTTTTTTTTTTTTAATACTTTCATCCCAGCTAAATAGGCAGAGACAACAATAAGTAAGTCATAGGTTGATTTCCTTGAAAAGTGTAAACACTGTGAACAGTTTTGCATTTAGCACTCTTTTATCCAAAGCAACTTGCATTGCATTAATCCATTCAAGGTACAGTACTATATTTCTAACACAGTCTCATCCCAAGAAGTCATATAACTGACGTCTTGGGACGTCTTTTGACCATACGTCAATATCCGCCTTTTTAGGGTACCCTTAAGCGTCGGTTAGATGACGATCCTGGGACGTCATACAACTGACGCTTTACCTTTAACGTCAGTTAGGTGACGGGGTAGGTTTAGGTCTGGGGTAGAGTTAGGATCTGATAACGTCATCTAACCGACGTTTAAGGGTACCCTAAAAAGGCGGATATTGACGTATGGTCAAAAGACTGCGCAAAATCATTCTTTCCCTGGGAATCGAACCCATGACCTTGGTGTTACTAGTGCCATGGTCTACTGTTTGGGCAACAGAAATGCTACTCTATCACACTATCAAAACAGTTTGAGTATCCTGACCATCTCTACAACCAACGGCATGAGTTCAGGGGTGGGGCTATCTGTCTCAAATCAGACAGACCCTTAAGAAACAAGTTTCTGAACACTCCCCTTGTATTCCATTGTTCAGAAACTTGTTTCAGAAATTTTTCTTAAGGGTCTGTCTGATTTGTTCAGCGTAAGTTTTTTGAGAATTTCCTTTGAAATTAGTAACTAATATATGCAAACGACTTAAATGGATTTGCCTTAAACTTGCTTTAATTTTTCTTGACGTGCATCAAAATGTCTCAAACTGACAAACATCAATGGCATCCCCCCAAGAACTCTTTCATTACTTAGTATAAACAAACTAAAAAAGTAAATATCAAGATGATTTGAGTCCAATACTTCTGAGTCACCCGCTTAAAATTCACAAGAGGAACAAGGCTACATGTCATCTAATGCTTCACTTTTCCTACTAAATACAGACTAAGAGCCCACGGCTAAAAATGATGTAATAACAACCATCTAAAATATCTCACCCACACCCTTCCACTTTTAATTCTACCGCCTAAAGAAAAGGAACAATAATAATGGATCCCAGGATTCCGGTTACTTAAGATGATGGGCAATGGGTCAGTTCAAGCCCAGGAGGTGGACAGGGCATGAGAGGTGGACAGGGATTGAACATAGCAGGTGGTATTGATCAACCAAAGACGTTATGAGCTAACTGTGATTTCGCTTTCATAAGAGTCTCAATGGGTATTGACTGGCAAATGAAAAGCATGTCCAAGTGAACATCTTGAGTGCACGACTAGAAGATGGCAACAAAAGGATCACAAAGGTGCATACATGGGAACATATACCCTGAGTATCCTTCGCGTGAGAGTCTGTGCACATAAACATACACAAATGATCAACAGACTTGAAAATTACAAACCGGCATGTGATGTCACTCAAAAACATTATATTAAATGACAGACAGAATCTCCTTGGAACAACAAAGCACTGGAGACAGTATCACAAAGGAAGAAAGCAAGCTAGTAAGAGATTTCACAGAGGAGAGCATGCGGCCCACGGCAGGAGAGGGATTTGAGGCTGTGTGCGGCGCGTGGCTGGTCGAGGGACGGACACCGATGGGCACACGCTGACCGGCAGAGCTCTCTCGGATCACAGACATCCTGCCAGGACAAGCTAATCCCCAGCTCATCCCTTCTTCAGGTCCTGGGCCTCCCTGCTACGCTATACGTGATTTCACGGCAGCGTTTCTTTCTAAGAAAGCTGCAAGCTAAAGGGATAAGACCGGCCCCCAAGCGACAACTGAATCTCTCGCTTGCGGACATCTTTTCTGTCATTCCTTTCTTTTCTTTTTTTCCCCCGTCCTGCTTTCTCTCTGTCTTCAGGTCTTTAGCTGTACAGCTTATTTCTAAAACAGTGGTTGACTGACTTTTTCTGGTGGTGGATAACTCCCAACAGTAAAACAAAAAGTGCAGACTACCTGACACCCCAAATCTGGAGGAAATCACAATATACCTCAAAACAATTACAAAGGACTTTTTACCCTATCTTGGCTATGTTAAAATAGCCAAATCTTGCTAAATTAATCAATATTTCCCCCAAATTCTACAGCATCTGACAGTTGATGACAGTTCAATAGATACCAATAAGATGATTAATTCAATGTTGGTGCTTTAAAAAAAAAAAATTCATATTTTATAAGGTAATAAGGTAATTCATTTTCATAAGGTAATATTTACTTTTAATAATTAATAATAATTTTCTATATATTTATTGAATTGTTAATGAATAATTATTCAATATAAACAAAAGGTAACATAATTATTATGTTTAAATATTTATTTATAACTTCAAATTAAGTTAAATAAATAAATATTTATTTAATATTGCTTTAATGTTGGCTTTTTGTTAATTTCATATTTATGTAATTATCAATTTAGTAAATATTGAACAACATTAAATTTTAACAATTAATAAAACTTTAAATATTCATTTATAAAATTATTGTAACTGATTATAAAATTACATTCTAATTATAAAATAATTCAATAAAAAAATCAATAAAACAATAAAGTAATAAATAAATTTACAGACAAATACAGATTTCTTTTTTTTTTCTTTTTTTTTTGTATTTTACTTCTGGGCTTTGGGTCAGGTTTAGGTTTTTTTTCTGCATATGAAGAGAGGCCAGTATATCTCAGCAAAACGGGGGACAGAGATGTTGCAACAAAACTTAACCAACGGCTTAACCAGTAGGCTATAGTCAACTCTCAAATTTTTAACACTGTTTGTTTGTTTTATGCTTTTCAGTCTTCTGCGCCATCCTCATTTTCTTCACTCCCTCACCCTCCTCCGTCTCCCTCCCGGCAGCTGGCCTTGCTCACAGAAGGGTGCCCATCTGATCGCCTCTCGCTTCCGTCACACTCGCTGGGTCTCCGAGAGAATCAGGCGGAACGAAGTACACGCCAGGACGAAGAGGGAAATATGGGAAAGACAGAAAGAAGAGAGGGATGAGGGATCTACTGACACTCCCACCTCATTGCCCCTGAGGGATGTATGGTACATACTGAGAGTACTGCCTACCAAAAAAAAAAAGGTTTCAATGTGCTCTACAGCCTGCCATTTTCCTCCTGAAACTCTGGCGGAGCACTGGAACCCTGAGAAGGCACACACATCCCCCAATTAAGCCCCAGTCGAAGACTCCCCACACAAAAAAACACAACTTTAAGCATGTTAGCTTCGGTGCTACCCATGCAAGCATGTGAAAGCTACGGCTGGTGAATGGAACCACACTCGTTCGTAAAAGGCAAAGCGATTACACTGAAAGGCACAGTATATGTGTCTAACACCAAGAGCACATCCCGCACAATCGCCACGCTGTCGAAAAGGTGGGAGGCACCTCACGCCCCCATGAGCCCCACAGACAAACAGACACTGTGGCTTGAGGAAACCATGACACATTTCAATAGACAGGAAAAGAAAAAAATAACATGCAATGTCCCAATCCACCATCCACCAATGTACAGTCTGGACCTCCTTTCAAAGAGCTTTGTAAATGAAACCCCTTCTGGTAATCCTTCAGAGCGTAAGTCCTCTCTCCCTCACGCTTTTCTTTTGTTTTCTGGAACCGTTTCGCTTTATACCACCTGCTTTAGGGTCATTGACAAATAAGGGTGTCTGGGATGATAAAAATAAAATAAAAACATTTAAAATATTTTAGAATTGTAGAAATTTAATTTTAAAACACATGACTAGTTCTTAAAAATATAATCTTTGTATCAGTGTCGATCAAAAATCAATTGTTTAAAAAAAAACTAATTCACTGATGCTAAAAATCGAGTAAAAAGTACTCTGAAACAAATTTGGTGTAGGATTTACTTTGAAACAAGTATTACTCAGAAATTGCTAGTAAATTTCATAAATATTTATTTATGTACAACTTCGAAGAAAAAAAAATACATCACACATAATATTAATAATATGGGCTTTAATAATATGTATCATGTGATACTATTGTAAACAATACATTGATACATCATGAATATTAAGACATTTTCTTAGGGTCACTTCATTTGACCTAATCTTAGCGTGCCTTTCAAAGAGATATTATATAACCCCTCTAGTTGTCATGTCACATTTGATTTAGCAGACAAAAGTTTATGTTTCTATATATATATATATATATATATATATATATATATATATATATATATATTATTATTATTATTAAACAACTTTGTTGTTTTTATAATCTCCAAAGCCCTCAATTTTGAAATAAAAATCTAAATGACTTTTCATTAAACATAGAAATTAACGTTTAATATAAAATCGGGTGCATAAGTAATTTTTTTTGTATCATTTGTGTTTTTTAAACAATCGGTCCAGACAACGACAAAAGAAAAATCTTCTTTCCCTCCTTTCCCCTCAGCCACGTCCGAGACACCTGGCTGGAGCGGGAAGACAAGTTCTGACTCCCCTCCCTTTCCAATAACCAGACCCTTTGGTGTTCCATAATGTTAAGAGTAGTCAAGCATATAAATAAAGGTGAGGTGAAACGACGGCCCCTCGACTTGTCAGAACTGCTGAACCACAAAGAACACCTTGAAGGGCATGTTAACTGTCAATAGACTTCTGCGTAACCCTCCCAGCCATTAACATAAAACTAACCCTCCATTTCTACCTCTCCTTCAGATACGTGGCTTCCACCGCTGTGGCAACATGCCCTCCATCATGTCACCCACACACGCACAACAACAACAACGCACATATATTCAAAGCACACCCCTAAAAGTTCTACCACACCCTAATGCTAAAACATGCGCGCATACAAACTAATGCCATGTTCGACACCACCGCTACGTGACCAGACACTAGAAATGCAGAGGAAAAGCGTGTAATAGGTGAAGCATGAACTAGATGCATATGTAAGGTCTGATCTCAGCTCTCTCACTCATGTGGGCTATTACTGCAGTGTGTGCTGGTCTAATTCTCCAGTCCCAGCAGTGTGCTTCAGCTCATAGACACCTCATATGGGCCCAGACAGGTCCGACCCATCATCAGCCTCTCCGAGGGGGAAGCACAGCCTCTGTGAACAACAGTTCTGAACAGACCAGCATTTTGCTGCTGTATAGACTCGCTGGGGAACATTTTCATGTCATCTCTTTGGAGCGCGTTGCATCACCAGGTAGTCAAACGAGGTTTTTTGGTGCTTGAATACGGAGTCCCACTGTTACCGTCACACTTACAGTACATACAAGGATAAAGCTAAATAAGATTAATTTGGCAACTGCCTGGAAGCTGCTCAATAGTTTTTCTCCAGAGAGCAGGTCCTTTCTTCAAATCTTTTTGCAATAATTGGTTTACCACCAGGTTCTCTTTGCTAATCAGTAATTAGTATGTGATTAAATATTCAGAGGATATTGATGCACATTTAGCACGCACTGGTAAGTAAATGATTGTTCAGTGTGGTTCCTGTAGCCATGCGTCTCTGACATTTGCCATCAGTCAAGAGTGTGGAAAATATCTAAATGTACCACAAAATGGAATTAGCATCAAATAACTACAGCTTTTAAACCACCCGTCAAATACCATCACACCCGCTGACAGGAAAGAGGAAAGTACAGAATAAAGGAGGATGCCACAAGAAAGTAAGCAGCAGAGAAAGACATCACAGACTTTTGTCTTAAATCAAATATATATATATATATATTATGTTGCATTAAGTTAAATAATAGTTTATTTTACCTGTTAGTGTCGTTTTGGGTCAGTCTTTCATGTAAACATAATGTTCAAAAGTTTGGAGTCAAAGACTTTGAAAGAAATTAATACTTTTATTCTGCAAGGATGCATTGAACTGATCAAAAGTGTTAAAAAAAAAAAGAATTCTGATATTTTAAAAGAATCCGGGAAACAAACATTACCACAAAAACATAAGGCAGAATTACTTTTTTTCAACATTGATAATAAAAAGAAATGTTTCTTGCGCATCAAATAATAATACTATGATAATGTAGTATTAATAATAATAATAATGTCTGAAGGATCATGTGACACTGAAGACTGGAATAATGACTGCGTTTGAATAAATCAGATTTTAAAATATATGAAAATAAGAAACTAATAATATTTCACAATATTACTGTATTTTTATCAAATAAATGCAGTCTTGGTAAGCATAAGAGATCATTCAAACACACACACAAAGAAAACAATTTTTATTTCTATGTTCTATGTTAAAAATCCCACTCTAGTCTGGGGTCAAGACTGATACAAATGGAGTTATCTGAGCCCTACACTTAATTTAGAATCCCTGACTGGGAGACTTGCAAAAGGCTGACCAGAGACTTCAACCCAGTACGTCCCATCATGCCAACAAGCCTTCCCTATTTCTACCAAAGGACCATTCATCCAGCCACACAGGTGATTTAACACTGTAACTCCACCTGCCAGCACCCCTCAGCTCACTGCTTTTGATTAATCATGCTCTAGGGGGGATTTATTGCATGCAAGATATTTGCTTCAGCAGTTTAATAAGCATGGGGGAAGAACAGGGAACAAGATTAATCAGGGTGGGCCTACCACTGGGCATACAGCAGGAAAAAAATTTCATAATTAATGACTTTGAATATGTACATTTGTTTGTCTGCTACTGCAGTGTGCCAAGAGGACCGTACCTAAGGCATACAGTGTGTGTGTGAATACACAAGTGTGACTTGGTGTTGACGGCACACCATGTAGGCAAGGAAGCACTGACTGACTGTATGAGTGTGTGGTCACTCGTAACTTTTCCCCCCATACTTGTATAGAGAGGGATGGACCGCCTCTAATCTTCGTTCTAAATTACTGATGCATCATCTCCACCTTTCCCTCACTGCCGCTGGCTTCTTCAGTATTAGATCAGCACAGGTATGCTTTTCTTCCTCCTCCTCCTCCTCCTGCAGCACCACAGCTCATAATCGCTCTAACAAGGCCAGTGCACAGGGAGAAATAATGATGCACGATCGTGTTGGCCCATTTATCAGCGTGTTTTACAACGGCTGCCGCGTGGAAGTAATTAAACTCCAGCATCATTACAATGAACGCGCCCCTTTAATAGAGACACGATGAGGCTCCGGAGGCCTGTGCCGTAATTGTACATCCCAACTCTGCCATTGAGGAGGGGGTTTTAATTAGTGCCGAAACAGAGTGCCCAAGCGATAAGGTCCAAACACTGGGGTTCAAACACTCCTTGGGGTTCTGTGTTTATCAGGCTCCCATTTCAGAGGAGTGCACAGGGCAAGTGAAAGCTGCCTGAAGTGAGCCCGGCTCCAATGGGATGTAGCATCCGTGGCGTAGAGCTCAAGATTGCGGATTACTAGACGGATGTGGGCTGTGCCGGAGCAATGTGTGTAGGCTATAGCTGCGGACTGAGGGTGTAGTATATGTTGCCAGTTTGCGGTGTTCTTAAAACAAAAAATACACAAAAAGTCATAACTACATAAAACAGGATGCGTCATTATAAAGGAGAGTGCAATGCCCAAATGGAGTTTTCTCCCTTGGCAAACTTGGTAGTATCGAAGTCTTTCTGTCATATTTCTAATAACTGTCAATCACAACTTGTGTCTACTGTGCTGCACCGGAAATTGTGGTGGCAACTGAGGTTCCATAAGGAAGCGTCCTTGAAATTTTCATTGATATGCATTGTAAAATAAAGTACAATAAAGCACAACACAACACATAAATAAAATAAAATAAAATAAAACACAGCCATGTTGCATTGATAGCAACACAAATCTATTCTCTTTTCCCGACTTGCACTCTCTGTTCAACTCAGTCCAAATAATTGCAGACTCTCAGGTCCAATGAGGCCACCAATTAAACACCTCACAGTGGCGTCTGCACAGTCGCCTGCAGACAGCCTCCATCAAACAGTGTGGCCGGCTGTGGTAGCTGCACTGTTAGCATTAGCATTAGCAATGTTAGAGAGAGAGAAAGTGGCTGTAAACATCCATTAGTCGTTAGCAGTCTCCTCATTATTCCTCCCAAAGCTCTCTCATTAACGAGGCGCTAGCTGACAGGTAAACACGGCTAATGGCAATGGCCTATCAATAATAGCATTGTGTGTTAAAGGACTGGGCTGTGGGGGAAGATATAAATAGGGCTAAACAGTGACGGTTTATCATTAGTGGGACTTTGCCATGAACAAAACGATGGTGGTCGCAAATGTAGCGCCGTGAATAGTTGTAGCTGTCATCATACTGTAGATATAATGTGTGTAGTAACAATATAATGTCAGAAAATAAAAAGAGGCCCTCAGTGGTACATACAACTAGTGCACAATTTTTAAATGTTCAAAATTGACAGTTGGGATCTTGTTCTAATGAGTGTGCCGGGATGGGTGTAGGTTTATGTGCCTGCGTGTGTGTTTACGAAAGGGTGGCAGGGAGGGGAGGTGTAAAGAAGAGGAAGACGAGAGATGTTATTTATGTTTACGCTGGGTTCATCCCAAGTTCGTTTTACCATGAGATGTCCCTGGGGCAGTAACAGCCATGTTGCTGTGTTTGGGACAGTGTGAGGCTGGTAATGGTCACGGGATGTACGGACTGAAGATTGGAGGGCTTGTCAGGGATCCATTACTGGAGTCACAGAGCACTAAATCAACCTTAAACCCTCTGTTGAAAACACTCATACAAGGATATCCAATACACATACACACACACACACACACACACACACACACACACTTATTGGTGGCACTTATCAAGAAGAAGCACAAAAAAGGCACTGAGAAAGTGAGAATGGGAATGACAGCGAAGTGAGAGTCAGGGAAAGAGAGAGTACAGCCCATCCATAAAAACATCAGATGTAACACTTCAAGGACTAATTTTTCCTTAACAACACACAAGTTTATATTATGCCTATCACATGCCACTGAAAAAAAAGGACACTTGGTAAAAAAAAAAAAACTCCACCTGGATTTTATCAGTCACAAACCAACATGCTAATTCACCAGACAAATAATTTATTTTGTATCTGCTGACACACAATGAGATTCAGTTCTTAAAGAGATAGTGCACCTAAAATTCACCTCATTACAAACCTGTTTGACTTTTTGACTTAAGTCAAAGTTGACCTCTTTGGTTACCAAGATTCTTTAAAATAACATCTTTTACATTCCACAGAAGAAAGTAAGTCATACAGTTTGGAACAACACGAGGTTGACATTTTTAGGTGGACTATGCCTTTAATAAAAGTAGCAATTTGTAAACAGTCTTCTTTGACTTTTCCAATGAATTGGTAGCCTGGTTAAAACCTATGGGCAAAGCTCCATAGACAAATCATTTCCAAAGGGGCGTCACCAACGGACGTCCTTAAAATGCCTCTTGGCGCAATTGGATAGACCTAAAACCAATCAGAGCGATGAAGGAGAGGACGTATGCAGAGGGCTCTAAGACAGTCTATGGCTAAGACCCACCCATTCGTTTAGTATTGACCAACGGGGCTCGTTGTTATGGGAAGGAGGAGGCGGAAACCGGCGAACATTGACACATTTTAATGACAAAATAAAACAAATACAAAGTCCCTCACGGTCGACTGCCGCCACACATAATTAAGCAAAACATCAAATAAAATTCAGGCCTGTCCTCTCTCGATCTTCACCGTCGTCTCTCCTCCTTTTATGCTTCCGCTCCTTCGTGAGAGATCGAGACCGGCCTCACTCACGCCGTTCTCTCACGTCCCTCGGCCTCGATCGTCCTGCTCGCCACACTGGTATATCAGACTTTTGCCGAATCCAGTCGGTAAGACAGCGGTAACATCTTTTTTAGACATGAAGGCTTTGAGTGTTGTTCTTTGCTCGGGTTATAACGAAAAGGAAATTTTTAAATCGCTTAAAACAGACGCGATAGCTGGTTCGAACGAGTGATGTTCGACGGCGGCATCCATCTTTGTAATGTAGGCTTCAAAATCCCAGCGCTGTCGTCATCGTGTAAAGCCCGCCCCAACATTTCTGATTGGTGCCGCGATTTCGGCGGATTGGAAATGGGCTTGAATGAGCTCTTTGCCAGACTAACTTTCAGAGCAAATCTAAATTTGCCAGAAGTTGTCTGGGTTTTCCCAGGCTAATGAATTGGTTTATCCAGTTCACAAATCTAAATGTTTGCTCACTGATCTGGTTCTGGTTCGAGTTCTGACTCACTGACTTAATGACCTGGTCACAATCGGTTACCAATCTACTAGAATGAATGTATAATGATAATAGATAATGACTTACATTACAACATGCATTAGGTCTTTATATTGTATTTATATATTTATAGTTTTAGGATATGTTTTTTAAGCTTAAAACAATTCCTTGTGATAGCATGTAAAAAAATGACCAGTATATTCTTTCTCTTTTTCTGTAAAAATGTCAATACATACAGTACAGCTATTTACGACTCCCAAGAACGGTCATTAAACAATAGAGGTACACACATGCCTGTACAGGAGAAGTTGTGTTCGGGAGGAGAGAAGTGCTTTTGCCTTTCCACCACTCTAATTACACAGCCTGACCTCCCACCGGTCGCCCTGCGCAGGCCCTTCTCAGATCAATATTCATTCTTTTAGATCTGTCATCTGCTTTTGACGCTATCGACCACACACTGTCTCTCCTCTCTCCTCCCTTTCAGATTTATTCATTTATTTAGCTCCCCCCGCACCCCCTTGACCCCTAAGGCTAGCTTTTGCACATACACAGGGGTCACTCTATATGGGATGGTTAACCTGGCATTATCCCTGTTTTTCTGTTTCTCTGTGTCTCTGTGAATGTACTAAGGGCTAGGGAGAATTGCCCTTGGTGGATTCCAATGACGGTCATTTTCTATGGTAATATTTTGTAGACTCCCACTCTGCGCAAAGTGAGTATATTGGTTTTTGGCTGGTGTTATTGCGGATAAGAGCCCAGGAGCTAATGAACTAAGCGAGGGCTGAGCCAAGGTCAAAGCCTTCATTTAGGAATATCCAATGGGCATCTGCCACTCTGTGTGGATACACATATGGTAATTGCCTCTAGCACTCTACAAGAGTTCGCTCTTAGGACGTTGTTTTTCTAGTTCTGACCCGTATTACTCATGTTCTGAGTTATGCTGATTTCCAAAAGAGGCTTTTAAAGTTCTTGGAAATTATACATGCTCCGGCCTCTTTAAAATTGTGGTGACTCTAGGTAATGAGGATAATGGCACAAAGGGACAGGACACAATCAGAGATACAAAGTGTACTAGGTGCAGTGATAAGCAAGGTCAACTTGCACATATGTAAGGAAGATACATTTGGTGCTGATCTCAGAGCATACATCCATCCATCCATCTATTGAATATGTTCAGTCTGTCTGTCTATCATTCCATGTTCTCTCTATCTGTAAGGCGTGCAAACCTTCTAACTTCTTAACTACCGAGGATATCTAAGAAACCACAAACAAACCATATTTAGCACCCTAGCAAAGAGTTTGACATGGGAAACACCACTAACATTTTCTTCAGAAGATGTAAAAGTTTAGTTATGTATTTTGTGTGATGTCGTAATGTACATCCCCTGAACTTTAACCCTGCTCTAACCATCACTGTGAATTCCCCTTTTATGTTTAGTGTGACAAGCCTCTGTACTGTCCCCTTCTGGTGACAGGCTTCAAATAAGCCATTACTCTATGGTCATATGATTGACAGCTGTCAATCAAGTTTGGCAAAAAATGGAAACTCAGAATGGAGAATACAAATACTCACTTTGGATTTCTTATACACTCCTGTTCAAACGTTTGGGGCCGGTAAGATTTTTTATATTTTAAAAAATAATCTCTTATGCTTACAAAGGCAACACTGATTTGATCAAAAATACAGTAAAAACAATAATATTGTAAAATATTGTTCCAATTTAAAAACAACTTTATTACATTTTAAAATGTAATTTATTCCTGAGGGCAAAGCTGAATTTTCAGCAGCCATTACTGCAGTCTTTAGGCTCACATGATCCTTCATAAATCCTTTTAATATGCTCTATGCTGATTCTGTGCTCAAGAAACATTTCGTATTATAATCAATGTTGAAAAACAGTTGTGCTGCTTAATATTTTTGTGGAAACAGTCATACATTTTTTCAGAATTCTTTGATGAATAGAATGTTCAAAAGAACGTTTATCTGAAATAGAAATATTTGTAGCATCGTAAGTCAAAGATTCAAAGCAATACCTAATTGGATATGCCTTTCTACTGTCCTCCCTGTTCGTGAACGTGTTTCACTAATAAGACTCCTCGTCCACTCTTTTATTAACATTAGGTTTCCCTTCTATCCTGTTATTTGTCCTGTCAGTAAGATTTCTCACTTGACACATCTGACTTATGCCACCCGTTTGCCTGCATCTTCCAGAGAGGTTACTTGGGCAAAGAGGCTGAGAGAAGTCCACAACAGACAGCCAGATGTCAATCATTTCTGTCAGCAGAATATCGGGACCCTCCGCAATCTTTGCCCCCTGGCATCTTTCATTTTCTGTGGGACTAGGAGGTTATGAAAGCACCGTTCCTAAAAGGCAAGAGAAGGAAAGGTGTGGAGAGTTAAATTTTTAATTTTCAAAGTTAATACCCCCAACAAATTACCCTGGCTAAAAGACTGAAATAGATGTGTGTGTGTGTGTGTGTGTGTGTGTGTGTGGCGATCAGGGGCGCAGAGGGGTGGAGGGAAGAGGTGAACGCAGGGCTGGCTGGAGGGGTTTACAAAAATCAATAGACAAACAAGCAATGGAAAGGGAAGCAGGAAAAATAAGCATTTAAAGAAATTCCACTCCTTTGGACGGGGACGGAGATGAGGCTGTACATGAAGGGGGGTGGTTGCGGGTATGAAGACAGAAGAGCTCCAGGGATCTTTGGATGAGGCAGTCGGCCCACAATGCCCTGCAGCCTGACAGGGTTGAGTGACCATATTAGCGTCAGCAGGCAAACAAGGCAAACCTGTGGGGGTTAACGCAGAGAATTAAGGGTATGCCCTTTTCCACTGATTCTCCTTGGCATAGGGCAGGTAAGGGACTCTGTATTGCGGTGGTCAATTGCTAAAGAGCAAGACCAAAGTATTACTAATAGTCTGGTTTAATGTTTCAAGTGGTAAACGGGAGCGCAGGGTTGTGTGGTCGGCACTAAGGTAAACAGGTCAATAGTATTGATCTTGCTTCCCTCGCACTTCAGCCAGGGCCAGCAACATGTAATGCATTACAAGCTCCTGTTCTGCATTGCACCTCAACAGCAGTATAAGACTCAATGAGTGTGTGAATGTGTGCTTGTGTGTGTTCCTACGCATGTAGAGGTTGTACGTACCAGAGCTCTCACCAGAGAGCATTTGATTTTTTAAAAATAGTGCACAAATTCACAAGTAGACTATTTAATAGTAGTATTGTGTCCTGAACACTGACACTGTGTGCTACAATAACAACAACATCAACAAAACTAGTCATGCCTTCTCATTCACATGAGCATGATATGACCGGCTAATTGAAAACTTGTTGAAACAAAAGTTTTGAAATTTACATCCGACATTGAATCAGACACTATCTCTCTCATACACATTGCATTTCATTTTTTTTGTGCAATTTGTAAGACAACATAGCCAGGGATAGGGATGTAAGACAACATAGGGATTAATCTGGGATATTATTTGGGCGTTTATCCATATCTATATCTTAACGTAAATATATATTATATTCTTTATATTTTATTAATGTTTAAAATTTACATTGAATACAAACATTTAATATAAATATTTTTTTAAACTGTCTTAAAACCCATTTTCAAACTCTCTCTGGTTTATTTAATTTACTAACAATGTCCAATGTTGACATTATATGATGGAAATGGCATTTTAATAATTTTTGGAATAAAACGTTTGACTCATTGCCTTTTATTTTGTATCCTAAACAAACAATTAAATAACATTTTCATATATTTTTTTTGCAATTACAATAGACCCCTTCAATGTTTGTACACATCGAAAGCCTAGGTTGGGTGCGCGCGCAGCATGGGGTCAGAAAAACGGCGAGGCTAATAGACCGGCATATTGTGTCACTGACTTTGCCACCACAAGAACGGGAAAAGTACCATAATAAACTTGTTTTGGTTAATGGTGATTGTCTGCCTGATCCCGAGCTCCTAACAGAGTGGGTAGACAACGTTAGCAAGCTGCCCGCCATATAACGTTACAGCTATCTGGTGGACAAGCCGAGTGTTTTTACACACACGAAAAACTAAGAGCCTACAAATCGCTAGACGCTTATAATTACGTAGTCTGTGGGCATGTCCAGACGGTTTTATATAGCGATATAGATTTGAACTATCCTCCTTCGCACAGTCGCTTTGTAAACAGTGGGGCGGTACTTTTGCCGGCGCCGGCGACATCGACGTGATGACGTAGTTCCTGGCGCGTTGCAGATCAGCTCAATCTAAACAATTGTAGTTAAAATAAAGTATATATGTTTTTTTGTTTTTTTTAGAAAATGTCCTATCGTTTCGCTAAATAAGACCCTCTTCCTCAGCTGCGATCGTGCACAACCCGTTGAAGGACTTCAAATACCTTTGAAACTGCACAGATGTCGTCTATTTTTTTTTTAACGGGCCAGATTCAGCCGGAATCCTAAAAAACTTGACTCCACAACTGGTGCGATTTTCACAGTCCACGACGCAACAAGTAGGCATTTTTTTCTTGACGAGAAATTCTCTTGTTAACACACAATTCAATGGGATGGAATGAACTTTCTGACCCCGACATGCGCACTGCGAACAGCGAATTTTCCTGTGACGTCAACCGTGAAGGGGTCTATTACAGTTTGAAAATATGCTCAATATAATTACGGAGTACAAATAAAACGTATTTACAAACGGCTATACATAAAACTAGCAAAAATAAATGAGAATGGTATAGACCTTTAGCCACCATCTTTAGAATATTGTCTTTGAACTTCCGTTTTTGCGGTCGCTCTGTATATTTCTATGGCATCGCTGTCGAGGAGTAATTAGCTGGTGAAGTGGATTTACTTACTGTAGAGTTAACGAAAGTTATCATGAGCATTGTAATGTTTATCATAAGCACTGAAAAGCAGATGTCTTGACAAATGTCGACCGGGACATTTTTTAATGAGCCGTTCATTCATAACTACGCAAGATCGCTGTGAAAATAAAGACCGGAAGTCAAAAGACAACGAGCGCAGCGCTGAAAAGGGGCGGGGCTACATAACGTCTATATAGTTTAAGACACAGAAATGCCAATTTAAGCCAATTTTTATTTTTTTTATTTTTTTTACTATAAATTAAAAAATGTTAATACATGTGGATGGAACACTTTGCTTACAAATCCTGGCGTCTTTATAAAACAATACGAAAAATGATCAATGCATTTTAAAAAAGGGCTCAGCAGTCCATTATTTTAGATCAGAAGTGCTGCACCAACAGACATCGCTTCACTCAATAACAGAAAATGTGATGTTAGTGGAATTTTAACAAAGTCTGAAAATTAGTAAGTGGATCTGATCTTAAAGTTAAGTAGATTATGGTGTAGAGCAGGAGACATAATGAAATAATGAATCAAATCTACCTCTCTCTCTGTGCCGTACCTCTGTGACTGTATTACTCAAAGCAGGGCCCATGCCAAATCCAGTGCATGTGGGAAATAGATTAACTCTCTATTTACACCCTCTCCTGGCTGGCAGCGGTGGCTAGCGTGGCCAGCCAGCTGATGACAAGGGAAACCCCACCTCTCCAGAGCCCATTAAGACACTCAACAGACTGTGTAACCCTGATTATTGCATCACAACACCGCGAACGGCTGTGCAAATTATGGCTGGCTGAAGAGATTGGGTATTTCCTTAATTTAAACAATAACTCACTGCCCTACTCTTGGACCTCCCATTGATGTATGGCTCTTTTATTTAATGTGTTAATTATTCCAGCTTGATCTGTAATTCCCAGCGCAAGGATTTACAGAGGCTGAGACGGAGTGAGGGAGAGAGAGAGAGAGAGAGAGAGAGAGAGAGAGAGAGAGAGATAATATGAAACAGAAACCTTGGGGAAAGATCTGTTTAATTTGCTCCTCGCCAAAAACATCGGCCCTGCACGCTTTATTGATTTACACCCCGGCTCATCTTTCCATAGATTTACTTATTATTTTTCGATTCCAACTAATTCAATTAAAAAAACCTTTTTACACATCTTGCCGCTGATGTAAATTCCACGGCAACATTTCATGTTTCTTTTTCACACACTTACACTCACACTCTTAGTAACACATGCCCGGACACGGTCTCACGTTCACGCGCACGTACACTCGGCGGTTCAGATTTTGCAAGTGTAAATGAGCCTGTGCCTTTCTCGCCGACTGACTCCGCTTATTATACTTCAGTCACACCCGAAGCGTCAATCAGAAAGCGTTGCCCTGCAAAGTGGCGCAAAACATCGTTTCGGCTAACCATATGCTTACGCGCATACGCTCACCGCTCACGCTCCATGTCAGCTCGTGCCCATCCAGCCAGGCATTTAAGCATTGCTAAGACCCAAACGAGAGCTTTAAATAAGTGTGCTAAGGGGGGGGAGAGAAGTGTGCCAAGCGGGGCACAAACATCCTGGCTAATACACATTCTTCCACACAAAAATGGTTGGGAGAGCAAATGTTCTTTCTCTCTCACCCACATTCACATGTGTGTGTGTGTTTGGCGAGGAGTAGACTGAAGTTAGCTGTCCTTGCCCTGGGGAGGACTCGTGGCCGTGGCGGTGTGACAGGCTGCTGGCAGATCAGGCTCCTGTCAGCCATGCAGGCCCCCGTTAAACAAGCCACACTTATGAGCCAGAAAAATAATTGGAGGCTGCCGCCCGCAATATGCTGCCCCCACTCTCTGTCCATCCGGGTGGCTTCAATAGTGTCAGCTTCGATTAGGGTGTGGAGGCCAGTGGAGAACACATTCCTTTCCACACTGCCTATCTATCTATTTCCCTCCCAACCTCTCTCTCAGGTCCACTGGGATGAAAAGAGCGGCCTGAACTCACCCTATCGCCCACCTTTTCTCGGGAGGGCAAAGATATAGAGAAAATTCAGAGAGTGGAAGGGAAAAAAACAGAAGGGGGAAGATTTGCTTTTTTTCCCCCAGTCGGGCCTGTCATGTCAGAGTCTCAGGAAGCCTGGCTGATTCCGTTGATGTTGCCGTATTGTGTACGCGTGCATGTGTGGGACGGTGAAGACATGCTGAAAGGGACAGGGGTGAGGATGTCACAGAAGAGCTTAGTGAGGACCGCAGCCTCTGATCTGACAGGTCAGCGAGGCCACGAGAGATACACAGCCGGCCGTGCACACACTACATGGCCATTATCCCCCTTGGGACGGCAGGATCGCTGACCTACTGACACCGGATCAGCCTAACTAACACACCAGCCACTGTCTACAATGCCCAGTGTACTGTCAGCTCGGACACGTGAGGCGCAGCACATGTAACTGCATCCCGCGGCAGCGCGTTACACAGCAAACATGTCATGCTGTTTGGACAGGGCTAAAACTATCTGACACACTCTGCTGTGTGATATCCCAAACAACAGCCCACAATGCCCACCTTCCCTTCTGGCCATAAAACGGCCAGGCCATAGTGACCCCATCCAGTCTTCAGTAAATTCTGACAACAGATATAGTCAAATATAATATTTCCGACACTCTAAAAAGGGACGGTACTTAGGAGGATCTTTAATGATGTCAAAAGGGATTGGCCACTCAAAAAGGAAAATCCTGTCATCATTTACTCACTCTCATGGCGTTCCAACCCAGTATGATTTTCTTTC
The DNA here is from genome assembly GCA_031834385.1 of Semotilus atromaculatus. Classification (NCBI taxonomy): domain Eukaryota; kingdom Metazoa; phylum Chordata; class Actinopteri; order Cypriniformes; family Leuciscidae; genus Semotilus; species Semotilus atromaculatus. Next base: position 6,110,532 of record JAULUF010000019.1, on the reverse strand, counting down.
TTCTGTGGAACAAAAAAGCAGATAATTTGAAGAATGTTTTTGCCCGTCCATTTAAGGTCAGTGGGGTACGAAACAACACTGGACTCATATGACGATTATTTTCCGTTTCACTTATTTTTTTGATATTTTTAAAACATCTTGTTTTGTGTTCTACAGAAAAAAAATAGTCAACCAGGTTTGGGTAAATAAATGATAACAGAATTTTAATTTCTGAGTGGAGTATCCCTTAAATAGTTAAATGAAGGACCAAATAAAGATAATGAAATGGTATTTTGAGTTGAGATTTAAAGTCATGATTGAGCCTATTTACTTTCTAAATTCGCAAAAAATTACACGTACACAATTTATCATTATCCAAATCGTGACAGAAAAAAATTCCCACAATTTTATCCAAAGAGGAATTCAAGGATCTTACAAGGAATTCAAGCTATAAGTTTTTTGGTCCCACTTTATATTAAGTGTTTTTAAGTACTGTGTACTTACATTGAAATTAATAATTTGATACAATGGACTTATTGTGTACATACATGTTTTTACATTGTACTTATATTTAAAAATACCAGCATGTAATTACAGCTGTAATTAGTTTATGTAATTACATTTGTAATTACACAGTTGACCCTTCCCTTACACCTTAACCCACCCTTAAACCTAGCCATACCACCACACCTGTCCCTAACCTTACCCGTATCACATCTCAATAGCAGCAATAGTGTTTTACAATACAACATGAACACAATAAGTACATTGTACTTATTTTCCGATGTAAGTACATAGTACTTAAAGCCCCTTAATATAAAGTGGTCCCATTGGTCCTAGTCCCATTTTGTATACATTGGGAATGCTACCATGACCTTGGCGTTTCTAGCACCATACTCTACAGTAGAGCCCTTCACAATTGTTTCTATAAAATGAGTGGTAAACAGCATTTCATGTAGATTTTAACTTTAATTGACAATGCATTACGCTGTATTTAAAGAATCTAAAACGGGTCTATTGGGCACTATAAAAGAAGCAAATGACAATCATTTTGACCTCAGATTAGGGAATCCGACCTCCACACACTGTATTCCGCACACCCAGATCTTCAGCCAGTCTCTAGGCCTCTGCATCCCTGTGGAACCAGTGCAACTGAGACTGGAGACGGCGCAAGAGGTGACATTGAGCGTACCTGCGGTCTCGGTGGATGCGGGGCATCCGTCCGTCCGTGGCCGGCATACAAATAAATAATGCAATGTACACCTAATGCAGTGGTCCCAAACGTAGGAACCTGCCGTCGCCTCCAGCTGCCTTTGGGGTGGAAAATAATTACAATGCAGAGAGTGAGAACAGGCCTCCTATACACAGCGTAATGGGCCAAAATAAGGGGATGGAATGAGGCTGCCCTCTACGCTTCACTGCCTTTTCCACAACACACAAACACGCTGCCCAGCTGAAAGTTACTACCACCAAATTGCCTTTGCATATCCCCATTCAACACTGAAAAAGGCTTCCATCTAGGAGGAAGTGAGAGTCACTTATAATGGAGGGATGAATACACAAACAAGTAAACAGAGGCCGGGAGCGAGTAAATAAACCTGCGGAGAGGAGAGATGGAATCATCTTGCTTGCAAATAACTTTTCTGTTTACCTTTTTTGTTTCCTACTGTAATTATGCATTATATTATGCATCTGCCAGCATTCATAACAAATGTTTCGTTTAATGCTTTAAACGTTTCCACATGTTCTAATTATGCATATGAGAAAGCTCCGATACGTAGTGCTGTAGCATTATAATGCTGATGCCTCAGAGTATTGATTGGGCTAACAGATTAATTGGAAATAGAGTAACAGATTCATTGATCGACTGATTATTTAATTAAGTTTAGCAATTAAAATCAATTTACAGTCTGCCGTGATTTACATATTTCGGGGGCAAGTTTTAGTGTCGGATACATTTATGTGAGATTCATACAACAGTAGACTACACACAGTAGAAGCACATCGGGATCCAGTAAACACAAGGAGAAAGGCTGTGCATGAGTAATAAAGGTGGTCGATATATGTGCTGTTTGAATGGAGATCAGCGTGTTTACTCTGGCTCTCTCAAACCTCAGTCTGGGCTGAGACGTAAGCCACTGTACCCTTACTTCGAAAAGACAAACAATACACTTTCATGTTAGGTTGCCTCGCTTGACAGATTTCTTACAAAAGCAATATGTATACAAGTACATGTATACTGTACAATCACATTCATAACAAAAATATAGACCATTTTGACAGCTTGAAAACAAACTGTTTAACATTGAAGTATTAGAATAATGCTCCATTATTTTATCTTATGAGAGCTGATTGTAAACAAAAGTTTAAACCTAACATGCTTCATGAATTTTGCATTTTCTATGTTTGGAGTCTCAGAAACCCTACGTATAAAACAATTAAAAAAATTTTTTTATTATTGTGGTTTTGTTTAAAAAATATATTTTTTAATTAAATCACTGAAAAATATTCTAGATGGACTTAAATATCAAGATATTTGATAATAATTATAATAATAATAATTTTTTCCTCATTATTATTATAATAAAATAATTGTTATGGTTTATAGGTAAAATTAAAACCTAAAAATAACGTTCCCAGAATGTTCTGAATTGGTACACAAATCCAATATCAGCTGTAATAGATCATAGGTTAATAAATATGATTTGCCAATGTAATTCATGTTTTTAACCACATACTAAAGTTTTCTCAGTCTCCTCAGCTGCTCCTCAAGGTCAAGACAGAGTTTCTTGTCCCACAGGAGAAGCGCTGGAGCCGAGGCCTACTCTTTAAGCTTCACTCTGCTCTCTCCACTGGGCACGGGAGATCTGGAGCGGGTTGAACTGATCTCAGCTGCCCACGTCGCCCTCCTTCCCCCTGGGTGACCACTGCTCTAGGGTTCTGGCCACTTCCCTTTGAAGCTCTAAAGACTTTCGGTGGAGACATTGGATGTCCTTGAGAGGCCCCACCCCACTGTGACCCTAACAGGATCCAAAATTCCCTTGTCCCCTGTGTTATTTTCAGCCCCTATCTTTGTCTAGGCTTACACTAAGAAAAGGGATATACGAAGCTAGAACTCTACAGAAAAAGATTTTTTAGCAAACCAAATATGGTTTAAAATGTTAAAACCATGTGTGACCGAGCTTTGGATAAGACACAGCGAGTAATCTTCGATTTGCTTTGTTCTGAGGGAAAAAAAGGAAATTATGTTTATTTTTGTCAAAGCACCTTGTCTCAGCATGTTATTTTAATAATCTCTGATTAAATAGTGATATTGAAAGTAAAATGGGGGCTTCAAAAACAAAAGGACAACTGTATGTGTAACCCAATAGAGTTAAAGATATAAATTATAGCTCGAGAAAAGATGAACGCATCCTCATCAGCTGTTGGACTATCTACAGTGAAATGTATGTAAACTCTGATTCTTAAAGAGTCATTTCAAGACAAGATCTAAATAATGTGAATAGAAGAGAGAATATCAAAAAGATATTCACAGTAGCCAACACATTCTCAGCTGAGGCATTTTGGTTCTCTGAATGTTCCAGGAACGTTGTAAAAAGTAATAAATAAATCAAATAAAATAAAATGTATTGCTATCATTGTTATTATTATTATTATTATTATTACTTTTGTTTATATAAAATTATTTAAAATTATTATCTTAATATAATAATAATAATACCACACACTTCTAGGCTATATTACAACAATAATAATTTATTATTAGTAGTAATAGCAGGAGTAATATTTTAATAATAATAATAACAAAATAATTATGGTTTAAAAGCAGTGTTATGCAGCTGGTGAGTCGTGACTGTTTTGAGTGGGTTGTGGAGTGTGTAGTCAAAAACAACAACAGCAAAAAAACTTAATTGTAAATTTTAGTTTTTCTGACTTTTATTTTGAAATACATGTGACCACTCAGTCACTGTGTATATCAATATCTATGGTCACTCAGGGGCTGTTTACACCTGGCCACTTCATGCGTTTTCTCAGATAGGATAGCTATCCGATCGTAAAACGACCAGGTGTAAATGCCCTCCGAAACGCATTCGAGACGGATTTGAAATTAATCCGATCGCTCAAACCACTTGCGGAGGTGGTAACGTTATATGGGCCGCATTCCAGATGAAACTGGACAAGTGTAAATCCATCTGGTTGTTGAAACCACATATGTACATTTTACTCCTCCCAAAAATACAAAAAAATAAACGTGTGCGAGCGTGTTTTAGGCTATATGTCATGTTATAGTCAGTCAGATATGACGACGCTAGGCTAGGCTACTGCAACACGCATTACCGCAGATGAGCATATTTTCATCAGCCAACGTGCGAACTATCGCAAATCAAAGTGAAAGTAAGTTGCAGACGCTTAACACACAATCATCTTCATTAAAAGTAAAGAAACAAATTGATCTTACCAGGGCTGTTGCCGCTCTCTCTTATTGCGGTCTTTGACTTTGAAAGTTTAGCTGATGATCAATAAAATGAAGCTCGATATCTGTTGTTTTCGGTGACGTGCACTCCATTAAATCTGCATATAGCGCGGGAATTGAAGATCGGATTTATATCCGTTTTGCAAAAACACGTTTATGTGACCAGGTGTAAATGGAATCGTTTTGATAAATCAGATAGCTATCCGATCTGAGAAAACGCATTAAGTGGCCAGGTGTACACAGCCCCTCAGATGAGATGTTGTCAGGCTATACCGGTATGTCAGTGTCATTATTATCTGATTATTTGATTATTATCTAATCTTTACGAAATAAAAAGTCTCTCACCTCAGAAAAACTAAACGTTCCAGTCCTGTCAGTCGGACATTAAACTGGGGTCACATCCCTGTAGCCTATATAAAGAGTGAATAAAATTGCATGCAACGTCATAGTTTCGTTTTCAGTTGGCAAGTCATGAAATTACCCAAAAGTACTAGTAAATGTTAATTAGGAAGGTTAGCTGTTCATTTTACTCATCAGGATCAGAGTCCATATGTTGAATTAACAGTGCATATGATTGTGTATTTATAATGCTAACAGTAGTTTTGATTATCTTTACCCAAAATACCACTTTATTTTCAATTTGTGTGATTTTCTATATTTTTTATGGCTGCATGGTGTCATACCACCTTACTAACTTTATAGTAACTAAAACTAGTTTCAGACTGCTATTTAATAGCTTTATACAGTATTTTCCTCTGTGTTAATGATATTCTTACAATTGTATGTGTATGTTTAGGCCTAAGTAAAGTGGTACTTGTGTTTGTGTCAATTTTTGAGAAACCAATTTGGTTGCTTCAAATTCCTAAAAATCTGAGTTGTGGCTTAGTGAGCCAAACCAGTTGAGAACCACTGGTTTCAAGAAATTAAATTAAAACTGTAGGAATGTGTTCCCAAAAACATAACCAAATGAGAACCATGCACTAACGTAAGGGGAACGTTTTGTGTTGGCTGGGTTCTAAAGACCCAAAAATGTCTCAACATTCAGAATCTTTCAAATTAAAATGTGTTGTTCATAAAGACACCTTTCCCACAGTGGTCTATGTTAGTTGGAAGTCATTATTTCACCATGATCCTTCTGACAGGATTCTCATCCTTCAGCATTCTCATTTGCTTTGGAATTGGTTGCATTTTCGTATGTCTTCTACTATACACATCAATATGAGTTGCATATTATGCCTAAAACTACATCCTCGTAAGATTCATTAGCATCTATTTAGCGTAGAACAGCAGCACACATAAAAACACAAATAATTGTGTGTACATCATTAGGTTTTCAAGCTGTACACTACACTCACAAACACAGACACGCACCCAAACACACACACACAGAGCTGTCATTTTTTCAGAAACAAGCAAGAAACACGCATTTGACCTGGCAGTCATTTCCACTGTATGTCCCACCTCTATTTTCCTGTCATTATCCCCCAATGAGGAGTACAAATGTGTGTGTGTGTGTGTGTGTGTGTGTGCGTGTGCGTGTGTGTGTGTGTGTGTGTAGAGATGTCACTGTCTCTCTGGCACACAGAGAGTAGGATCCATGCCCAGAGGCAAGTGCCTTTGAATAACGGTAGGTTAAGACATAATCATCTACACAAAAGAGAAGATTCTCTTTGACCCATGTCACCTCGCCACCTCATTCACCAGAGCTGGCGGGCCAGGAGAGAGGAAAAGCTAATTGCAGAGGGTGAACCTAGAGGCAATAGCGGAGACACTGAGAGACAGAGAGAAGGAAAAGAGAGCGCAAGGGAGACAGAGAGGGGTATCCCACCGCTTTGAAGCTAAATGAGAAGCTCTTGTACCGCTCCAGAGACCAGGAGAAGGAGAAACATATTTTAGTCAGCTGACACCTGTTAAAGTCAGAGTTATTGGGCACTCTTACATCTGAAGATGCTTCAATAAAGTCACGGGAGATTCGGTGAGTGCTTTCAAGCCCACTGACGTATAGTGTGCATTCTCAATTCTCTTGCTCTTACACACAGACAGGATCCAGAATTAACAGTTGGCAAGTACTAAATGCATATAAAAATGGCTTTTAGTGGGTTTCAAAATACATTTATTAAAGACAAGCTCTGTGACTCATGTCTTCTAATAGAATTTACCTCAATGGAAAATGTAGCATTTTTGGTGGGCAAAAATAGTTTGTCACTTTATCGCTTTAAGCCTATATGACTGTATACTGCCATTAAAGGTTGTACCAGTCATTTCAGGCCCAAAAAAGGCCGAAACATAAATGATCACATTCACCTAATCTTTCCTAACGATCCGCTAGCTGCCCGCCCCATAAGCATGTCGTCCAAAAACCACGTCTCTGTATGCAGCCTAGGCTCTGAAATCTGCACACAAAAACAAATGGGACAACCACCACTCAAAACCAAAACAAACAGTGTTTCAACCATTCACCGACAGGGGCGGGTGTTGTGAGGTTTTGAGCTCGTTCACGGCTGGACGCGAAGTCGGAGCAACACCCGACACTCAGGGTCCAAAATTAACATCCTGTAAACAGCAAATGCAAATAAATTTTTTAAGTTAAATGTATGATTTGGTTTACTCAAACATTTCAAGTTAAGAACAAATAAAATGCATGAGTACAAAATAGAAATCTGCCAGTTCTGCTTAAACTTTGAATTTCTTAACTTACAAAATGTTGGCAAATGATTGCCTTACCTTTTTTGAATTTTGCCAACTTATTTGGGTTTACAGAGTTGCAATTTTGTATGCTTTTCTGAATAAATTCATTTAAAAATTAGTATTGTGTAGACCTTTACAGTTTACATAAGCCCATTACTGGGTATCTAAAGTACAATAACAATAAAATACTTGGAAAAAAAAGTCACTCAATTTGTATGGCTGTCAATGCAGAAATATGCTTTCTGGGACCAGACAGTGTGGTTACAACAGGAGCTAACGGGGTCTTGATAACAAGCACAACTTTGAGGAGACAAAAAAAGGACTAAATAATAGGGACAACAATAATTAGTAAAATCCACTTACATGGCCAGTTAGAAACAATTATGACTTATTAAATTCAATCCCCATTAGCAGGTTTTGGACCCATTATATAGGCTAAATTAACTCACATACTGAACAATCACAAAGAAATCTATCCGACAGGTTTTTTTAATATTTTTTTTATTTGCTGTCCCACTTTTACCGTTCCTGCTGGAGTCTGTCTCTCCACACGGCTTGTGGTCCACTAACCTAGTTTAGAACCACGTCAACACAGCCTCTCAGGTCTTCCTGTCTCGACTATCATTTGAGGTAACTCAAGCTTTTAATGAGCTCTTAATCACAGAATCCCGGAAAAATAAAATTCCCTCCTCAGCTACGAGAGATTCTTTCCACAGAACGAGACGACTCTGTGCGCCCAGTCTGTGAAAATTCATGAATTCAAAAGGCTGAGCCGATTTGTCTAAACACAAAGGAGCAGAATCGGTTCAGGAGATCAAATCTACTGAGGAGTGTCAGTTGAGGCATCTCATGCATCACAGTAACATGAAGTTCATTCATGAATATACACAAGCCAAATCACAGAGAGGATTCACATGGCTTGACTTGGCATTTCATCCTTCAACTGTCTCACTGAAAACCTTTTCCCTAAAAGCTAGCACATTATTTTTTTTTTTTTCATTGCTTTCTTTTTTCTTTCCTCTGGCTGTGGAATGCATGATTGACCTCAACTTCAAAGGCAGGACAAGAGAGCAAATTTTAACACTGGAGCTCTGTCACTTACACAAACAGGGAAATACATATAAAAAACGACAGACAGAGACACACACACACACTCAGGGTCCAAAATTAACATCCTGTAAACAGCAAATGCAAGTGAAAACACCTCGGGTTACAACTGTAACCCTTGTTCACTGACAAGGGAATGAGACGCTGCGTCGAAGACACCACTTTGGGTTATGCCTCCAGCGTGATAGCGTCTGAAGAGAGTAGGCCTTCAAGGCCCGGACAGGGCATAGTAGGCGTAGACTTTCCTGATCAGCCGACACGTTGTGGATTATAAAAGACCTGCAGGATAACATACCGTGCCACATTAGATGGCACTAGAGTTGTCAAAAAGCACAGACTTTGGTACCAAGTCGGTTTGGCTCAATGAGTGTAACTTAATTGAGCGGAATCGTAAACACCTCTGATGGCCATTGTGTTCACGTGCTCATCGGATATGTCTGTGACTGGCTACAATGATCAACGCACGGGAGCATTTGCGAGCACACGGAAGTGTTTGAAAGTTTTTTTTTTTAAATGGGAGCGGGAGCTTTTAAAAGCACAAGCAGCCGTCTATCAGAGGACCGGTCCACCGGTCTGTTTAAGCGCTCGGTGAAGAGCGTCATTGATGTATATTTACAACGTGTTTTTGAAACGCTGATCATTGTAGCCAATCACAGACATATTTTATGAATGCGTGAGCACAATGGGCAATCAGAGGTGTTTACGATTACGCTCAACAGCACTCAAAGCGTCACATTTTTTAAATTTCAGTACTGACTTGGTACCGAAGTCTGTACTGTTGACAACACTAGATTGGACTCCACGCATGCTTTAGAAGCTATCACGCTGTGGTGTTCCCCAAAGCGCCGTATTCTACGCAGCGTGAGTTCCCTCGAAAGGAAACTGGCTTTGATGAGAATTTACCATAATAGGAACCACAATATATATATAGGGTGAATCTTAAACATACGTTGTACTTTTGATGTCAGCAATTTACTGTGTAAGTCATGCCAACAGTGCAGATCAACAAATCATACGACATCATACGACAAACAAGCTAGAATGCAGTCATGCTAACAGACTCATTGCCCACTGTCCCAGACTACCATAGTTAAACATGGTTTAAATCAGTTAGTAGAAAAAAATAATCTGACCCTCACTGATGTGAGTGATTCAAATTGAACTATCTACTAAAGAGAAAAAGAAACTTATGTCTTCTTTTATCTTAGTGGAAAATCTATTAACTCCATGAGGTGACACATATGCGGGGAACAAATATCTTTGGATAAAACAGCTTTAGATACATTTTATTTTAGTACTTTTTTTTAAACATGTTTTTTTTCTCATTAACTCCATGTGGATATTGTGTTTTTAGCCATATTTTTTCTTTCTTTTTTTTAAGCATTAATTTGACAAAATTTAGTAAGGTTTATGATTAAAACAAGAAAAAACAATGGGTCTCATTCACTAATAATTGCATTGATTGCTCATATTAATACACAAAGGAGAACTCCATTGCATCCAGACATGAATTTGTTGTTAACCTCGTTGTAATGTTTATGGATTTTGGAGTGTTCTAAATGAGTGACCGCATACCTGAAATTAGTCATTTGCATGGTACGCACATAAACCATCTCCATATGAGGACTTTCCACACAACCCTCCCTTTACAGCCTTACGTCATGCTCAGAAAACATATGACGACCTCGACTGAGAGCACAGCAAGATCCTCAAGCAATGGCAAGTGTGCCATCCTTAAAACCGGTTCAAACACAATAAACACTTTTTTTTACAGACCTTTCATTAACCAGCTGTACATACGCATTTCTGTATTTTTTTGCATAGTAACTTCACTGCTCGAGCTACTGTATAATGCACCTTTTTTTTACCTAAATATCTGAGCAAAATTTCATCTTGGGTTATAAGGCCACCCAGTGTATGGTGTCTTTTACTTACATTTGGTTTTGGTTGTTCCTACACTTTTTTTTTTAAATGTTGAGTACATTTTAGTATGAAACTTATTGGCGAAACATTGTTCATAAAAACGTTCATATGTTCATCGAATTTTTTGTCTTTATGACAACTGAATTATTTTATTATTATCATTACATAATTGTGACAAACACTGCTGGTCATTTTGTCACTTGCAGCATCACAAAATAAATAAACTAGTCAGAGTAAAAATGTTTTTGTTTTTTTTTATCACAAAATTGTTGAGACATTGTTTTCCTAATTATTTCTTGGCTTAACTTCAGGATTTTACCTGGTAACAAGATAAAAATACAAGAAAAATTACAACGGAGTTCACTAAACAAACTAGACACAACAAAACAAACTCAAATGACACAAATGTGTCACAATCAAAACTTCCACACACACACACACACACACACACACACACGCACACTCTGAGTCAGCCAGCGATGAGGGACAGCTTTAAAGGTAATTGATTTTATCCCCGCCTAATTTCCCCTTCTCTCTCCCTGGAGCTTCATCAGCAGTCTGTCAATAGGCTTGCCGGCCAAGCTTCATTCGTTAGTGCCAAGGAAACGCCTCAATCAGATCACCATCACACACACACACACACACAGAGAGAGACACACACACACACACACACACAGCACCCTTGTGGAAACCCTGCAGCAGAGTTCAAATACTCAGAAATAGAGAAGTGCTGTCATACAAACAAACACAAGGTACAGGCTCATTAGAACTACTGTACATACACATGTGCACACATACAGATGCACGTACCGGTACACACACTAAGCTGAAGAGTAAATCAATGCTTGCAGCTAATCACTGGTTGATTAGCGTGTGTTAAGAGAGGCTGCAGTAAAGATGGGCAATCATGTCAATGTGAGTCTTCCGGCCTGATTGACTGACACAAGACTTGAGCAACTTTACACTGACCTGCAAAAACCAGCCCGTTCTCATCCCAAGGCGTAATATAATGACGCTTTTGCCAAAGCGTCTATATCGAACGCGCATGGCACCCTTTAGCGTCAATATGAGACGCCGAAATATATGGGTCAGAAGGCGCCTCCTAGCGGTCTAACCCTAACCCTACACCATACCTAAACCTACCCATCTCTCTGCGTGTTATATTGACGCTAAAGGGTTCCATGGGCGTTGGATTTAGACGCTTTGTCAAAGTGTCAGAATATGACGCCTTGGGATGAGAATGAGTTGGCAAAAACACTATATTACTTATATGAGATCTCAACTATTCAAAAAAGAGAATTCAGCCAATAGTTCACTCAAAAATGAATATTTTGTCAAAATACAAGTTTGAGATGACAAGAGGGTGAGTTTTCAATTTAATGGAATAACTATAATTTTATGTTGAAACCCAAACCTGGTCCCAAAAACGAGACTCAGATTGAAGACCAGACACTGACTCAAAATTCCAGGGCAACTGCACGCACACACACACACACACACACACACATGGTGGTGCAACAGCATTATGAGGACTCTCCATAGGTGTAATGGTTTTTATACTGTACAAACTATTTATTCTGTCCCCTTACACTGCCCCTGTCCCTAAACCTACCCATCACAGGAGACATGCTGCATTTTAAAATGTTTAATAAAACAGTGTTTTTTATGTTTTTTAAGCCATTTGATTAATGAGGACTTTTGAAGTGTCCTCATAAACCACCCATAAGTTGTAATACCACTGTAATACACATGTCATTATACAAATTTGTGTCCTCATAAATCACATAAACCAACCCACACACACACACACACACACACACACAAAAAGATCAAATGAATCACTAAAATTAAAACAGAAAATACTTATATATTATTTAAATATATAGGCCAAAACATGCATGCATATAATGAATAGATGTACACTACCAGTAAAATATTTGTGACGGTAAGATTTTTATTTTTTTTTACTGTTTTTGAGTCTCACGCTCACCAAGGCTGCATTTCTATAAAAAATACAAATCAGTACTTTTGTGCAATTCTACACTGAAAGCTGAATTTTCAGCAGTCACTACTTCAGTGCAGCTGTGACCACCGGTGTCGGGGACTAAGCAATAAGGCCTAGCCGGCTAGCCCACACGGCCATGGGTATTTTTATAACCAGAGTTTTTCCTCCTGCGTTTAAAAAAAAAATCTGTCCACATGAAAACATAAAAACACACTATCAAGCGCTGTCAAGAGCATGCAACACAAGCAGGCGGCGATATAACCCTAACCGTAAAGCCACGTTGGCCAATCAGAAGCCATCAGCGGCGCACAATCTGACGTCAAACACAGCGGATAACGGCGCACACTCTGACGTCACAAGGCAAAAACTTTTACTGTCTACACGACAACACTGCAACCGGCGTTTCTGAAAATCCTCACCCTGGCAGGGGTTTTCAAAAATGTTCTGTTTCAGTGACCTGATCCTGCTTTTCCGTGTGGACGAACGGCCGAACCCCGTAAAAAAAGTCACGGTTATAAAAATACCCGTGTCTGTGTGGACAAGGCCTAAAAGTAACGGTGCTACGTCTGTAGTGTAACAGTAGATTAGCCTAGCTGTTTTTAGAGTAGATTATCCAGTAACAAGCTTTTCCAACAAGTGGCAGTAGTAGTGAAAAATATATATAAAAAATGTAATTGTTAATACACTGTCTTTTTTTCACATCACATGTAGCATTGGAAAGTTCATTCTAGTGCACACGCTACTTTACAGCACATAGCTAGTCATTAATCACGCGATTGCCACTCCTTTTCCTCCCGTATATCTAACACATTATTCGCACTTACATACAAAATTATCCTTCTTGCATACATACCTTGCACTTGCATTATACCTGAATAACATTGAAATGTAATGTTATAGGTTTTAAATTTATGTTTTACCTGTGTGTTTTACTTATGTTTGAGATGTTGTCCTAGGTCGGAGTAGGCGGCGGCGACCAGAGTACTACCGGAGAAGCTCTTTTATTTTGAAAAAGCCGCACTTTTTCGGTCTCGCGAGTCACACGACAGGGGATCATGTGAGGTCATGTGACCATTATAAAAGGAGCATTGCTCAAATGTAATAGAGTGGTGCAGGTATCACTTTGTAGGGCAGTTAGCATCAGGCTGGTTTCCCTTGACAAAAACCCAATAGGATTTTCACGGCTTTTGGATTATCGTTAAAAACAAGCTCGGTGATGAACAAAAGTTTTATACTTGCATGTTTTGTCCATCAAGATAATTATCACAGATTAACACAACTTCTATGAATTTTGAAGCCTAAATGCAGTCGCCAGAATAAAAAAGCTAAGGCTAGAGCGTTAAGCTAATTTTAGAGCTTTAAGCTTAGCTTTAAGCTAATTAAAAGGTAGGCTATAAACAAAACACTGCAAAGTCACCATTACTAGCTTCTGACAAGACTTTCAGTTTTTATCAAAAAATCCTTTTGCAGTGTTTGGTTTATTTTTATACAGTTTTTTTTTTTTTTTTTTTTTTCACGTTGTGAATATTGCACACCTGTGGATTACCAAAAGCCTCAATGTAAATAAACATCATCTTGCACCAAAGTGCATTTTTGAGTTGAGCCATTTTTTTGCTATCACGGACAATATAGGACAACATCCTAGCCTGCAGAAAAAAGCAACTTCTTCACACATCTATTCATTCAAAAAACCCTTTTAGTGCCTAATAAAATACAGCTATGTTTAAATGATAAACTGTATTTCTCATATAATTTTTTACTCAATTCCTCTCTACTCCAAAAATATTCAGCCATTTCTGCTATCACACACCAAAAAAAAAAAAAAAAGAGAGAGAGAGATGTTTCTTGGCATGGTAAGATGGTAATGCCATCTTTCCTTGAAATTAACATATATATCAAAGTACCATGGCACTAACAGGTTTTTTTTTATTATTTTTTTTTTATTATCATTGTATACCACATTATAAAGCACCTTTGTGTATTTAATTGTGGTAATTATTCAGTGTACCACTGAATATATCGAAGTATCATGGTACTACCATTCATTGTATCATAATAATATCATGCATTTTTTAACGTGTACTGAAAATACCATGGTAACTGATGATCATTGAGCACTGATGTAGCCTACATCTCAAAGTATCATGATACTGCCATCTGATGCCAACAGTGTACCTTGGTACCACTCCAGACCATTTTTGTATGGCATGTCTTTCCTAGCAGGAGTTACCTGTTCACTGCCACTTCTGGCACAGGAGGGGTTAATCCTATTTTGTCTGGGCCTATGTGTTTCAGTTTGTATGTAGCTGTGTGTGTGTTTGTGTGTGTGTCCGTGTAGCGCCCTGCCTCTATGTGTATGTAAAGGAGAAATTTGCCTGTCCTTGCCTAAGTGAATGGCTAGGATTAAGCTGACAGCCCACCTTAGTGATGGCGAAATAATTGGTTGTTCAGCTCTGTCCTTGTCAGAGCGCTGACAGTTCTGCAGATGTCCTGCGCGGTTCTCCAAAGGTTAGGCTCAGCTGGGGCTGCCGTTCATTAATCATTCTGCTCTGACAGTGCTCTGAGCAGCCCGCAGCTGCCACCCCGTCCCCCTCAATTTCTGTCACCGCCTACCACCGCAGCCACCGCCCCCCCCCCCCCACGCCAAGCATCCCTATGCACGGCCAGACGTGTGTACATTTAAACACACATTTGCATCCAATAAGATCATATACACAAATGCACGCACAATATGACGGTGATGTATGAACATACAGGGTTAAGGTGCTGGTGTGTCCTGAATGCATGATGTAAATTGGTACGTGGGCCATTGGGTTTTGATGGTGGGTATAGATCAATAATGTTAAGACACAGTGTGTGTACGGCCATTTTAAGCAGTGTGTCCAGTGTACTTACAAAACGTTTTGCAAAAAAATGTTAAATACGACTTTCATCTGATAAATACTGTAACATATTAGCGGTGTATACTGATAAATTTTGCACATTTTCTATCACAATTTATAGCACAAGAAACAAATATTGTGTTGTTTCACGCTATATATAGCTTCACTGTAGCTAACTAAATGTAGCGATGCTACTAGCTTAATGTAGCCTTCAAATAGGTTAGATTTGAATAGATTACAAGTTCCGAGCACATAATTGACCAAGCTAAGTTGTATTTACAATTGGATTCTAGATGATACACGAGTTGAGGAGTTGTGATGTTCGAAGGGGAGTGTCGATTTGACGGAAACTTGTGGAAAGGCTGATCTATTAAACAGGGTGAATTCAGGTTGATTGGGACACATTTTCCCAGTGATCTCAGAGGGAAAATCGGTCCCAATCAACTTGAATTCACCCCTAGATGATATCATATAATATATTTATGATATAGTATTAAATATTAAATGATATAATATATCTTTATATAGAGATCAGATCAGTGAGTGGAAAGCAAGTCTGTAGCGAATGCCATTAATAACTCAACTTTTTTCACATTAAGTTTTGAAACCATGGATACATAAGTGATATTTTTTTTTGAATTTTGAATTCAGATGTAGTTATTTGGGTTTATTGTTCACAATATTAGGTAACACTTTATTTTACGACCCGCAAACAACTGCGTAAGTACACCGAAATTACAGTGTACGTTTCTGTAATTATAGCGTACTTCCGTGTAGGTATAAGGGAACAATATGTTAAGTTTGGGGTAATAAAGGGGTAACAAGCAGATATACAACCTGTAAATAACTTCGTAAGTAAATCGAAATTACGGTGTACGTTTCTGTAATTATAGTGTACCTCCGTATAGGTATAAGGGAACAATATGTTTTGGGTAGGCTAATAAAGGGGTAACAAGTAGATATACAAGCAAATTATTTATAATGTAATTATTTTAAAACTAACAGGTAGGCTACCTATTATGTTAATATATTCCAGGCAAAAATTGTACGTCTGTTGTATATAAAAGTTATCATCACATTTCTGGCAAAATATGTTCTTGTGCAATTTTACAGGGTAATTTTGACATCTGTGGGTTGAAAATGATGCATGTAAGCACAGTATGATAAAAAATGAATTTATTGGCTTTTCTTACTAGATTAATTAATGTTAAATCAACCCACAGATGCCAAAATTAAATGTAAAATTGCAGAAGAACATATTTTGCCAGAACTTTTATATACAACAGACGTACAATTTTTGCCTGGAATATATTAACATAATGGTACCTGTTAAAATAATTACATTATAAATAATTTGCTTGCATAGCTTGTTACCCCTTTATTAGGCCTACCTTATAACTACACGGAGGTAAACTATATTTACAGAAACGTACACCGTAATTTCAGTTTACTTACAAAGTTATTTGCAGGTTGTATACTATCTGCTTGTTACCCCTTTATTACCCCAAACTTAACATATTGTTCCCCTATACCTACACGGAAGTACGCTATAATTACAGAAACGTACACCGTAATTTCGGTTTACTTACGCAGTTGTTTGCGGGTCGTAAAATAAAGCGTTACCCAATATTATTATAATTTTTTGTATACTTCCATGTTGCGTTTCTGACTTCTGACTGACGTCGTAATAACGAATGCCCCAAATCAGAGGAACGAGTATCCCAGGTAGCATTACTGCATTTTAACTCACATGAAATTAGAGCAAATCTAAACAAACTAGCTTCAGAAGCACGCTACTTTTTCCAACAAACTATAAGTAGTGATTCTAACTACATTTTTACTTAGCATGACATCAGCAAATGTTTTCTAGTAACATGATACCTTTTCCATAAAACAACAATGGTAACTAACCATAAATGTAGCAATGCTACTATCTTAACTCAAGTATGACATTAGCGAACAGAGTAGCTTTTCCGGCTACTTTTTCCAACAATTAGGCCTAGCATACCATGAGAAGATATGAGCACATAGCATGACAAAACACTGCATTGCTATTTTTCAGACTTATTCTGATTCATTTTAGTGAATCTTTTCATTCAGTCATTTTGTTTAAATGAACTAGTTCAAAAACAGTTCACTGATTCATTTGACTCCCTACCAATGATTCCAGACATCTATACGCCAGCCTGACCGTTTAGTTTAACTACTTTATAGGGGTCATGAATTCAAATTTTCCTTGATCTTTTGGCATTTAAGAGCTCATTAAAAACATCCTGTAAGTTTCAGAGCTCAAAACGTCCTTATTAGTCCAAAAACAGCTTTTATTGAAACCAAGCTCCGAATATGACTCGTTTTGGATTTATTCACATTACGATGTAATAGTGCGATGAAAGACTGTCTCTGTGGAATCAAATAAATGCCTACTTCTACATCATTGTATCTTTGGCCCCACCCACGGCGAGTTGAGAAGGAGAGGAGAGCAATGCAAGATCCCTGGACTAAAAATAACATCACCTTATTTATTTTCAACTATGTGAATGTCTCAGTAGAGTTCGGTACATTTCACTGTGGACACTTTGGTAAATCAGTTGCAATTTCGGTGCAGGCTTTGCAAACAGACTCATGTCCACAACATGTAAGTAACTGTGTCAATGTCAATGCCTAATCGGTGATCAGTGATTTTGATATTTAATGATTCATGTACAGTCAGATGTTGTTCATGTACTGGAGCTGTCAATTGATCAGTGACTGAGTTCTGGACTCTCAACAAAACTCCTGTTCTGTCTACACTGCACAATCAATCTCTTATTTACATCATGTTTGCACTGTTAGTTATGATGAAAGCATTTGTGTGCAGAAATCAAGTTGCAATGATGAGATCACTGCCTTCATGTACTCAACAGACTCAATGTCTGTCATAGGCTACAATGCTCATCGCTGCAACCTTTTATGCTACGGGAGTAGATCTAAAAAAATACTATAATCAACACTTTTCACAATTAGTTGATTCAACATCTGTACTAGAAAAATTTTTGTGAAAGTTTTCAAGGGAGTTCCACATATAATACTTATTTCATATGCAAAAATGTTAGCCAATCATAGCAGTGGTGGTTTGTAACCCTTCCAACAGAGGGTTCAAATTGGTGGGCTAAAATCAGGGTAGAAAATGTACTTTTATTTCAAAATTATGACCATTTCTGATGTAAAAAATCATACTAACATACGTTCACCTCAGGAAACATTATAAAATAAAATAGCTTCCCCAAAATTGCAGTCCCAAATTATTGTTTCTCATTGGCAAACTCAACCAATTAGCAATCATTATCCCAAAAGCACATAAAACAGATCTTCTTCAAGGCAAATTAGTTCAACTCTTTCTCAATCCCGCTCCACTCACCATGATCAGACACTGTCCCTTTCATACCCCTAAATCTAACCTCTCTCCGTCTCCTTTCCTCCATTTTTCTCATTTTCCCTCTCTCAGCTGTGACTCTGTCTCTCAGGGGGCTAAGCGCTCATTCCTGTGTCTGTGTGCTGCTGTCGATTGGGCACTAAGTGCTGTGAAGACCCCAGATAAATCCTCAATTACGGCCTATCTGCTTCTTACAGCCACTGATTAACGGTCAGGCCCCGTGGCTGGCACTCTCCCTTGCTCTCTCTCTCTCTCTCTGCCCCTTGGATACAGTACAGAACAAGCAATAGATTTCCCCAGTGTCTGGTCAGTTCTCCTGAGACCTCCAAACACCAGATGACCAGTGGATGGTGTGAGCCTACTGCACTGAATTGTGCAAGCAAATAACAGATGCAAATTTTCGATTTTTTACAGTTTGAAATCAATTCTAGAATAAAAATAACAACGTGGGAGCAATGTGTGCCACAAAAGCAACAACAACAAAAAAAAATGTAATATGATCTTCCTAAGATTTACCTGAAAGAGGCAGTCAGAAATCAATCAGACAACATATGAAGAGTTCAGATGCAAAAGCCTCTAAATGCCATCTGAAATTTTCTTCTAGAATTATCATTTTTATCAAGCTCGTATATTTAAGTTCAGTAATTTCACTTAAATGGCTATGAACATTACCTATTAATTGTCATTTAAGTGAAATTATTGAACTTAATTAAACAAGCTTGATAAAAATGATCATTCTAGAAGAAAATTTCAGATGGCACTTAGAGGCTTTTGCATCTGAACTCTTCATATGCACATAGCTGACTATGCTGAATTTTAAAATAAGAAGAAAAAAAATTACAGTTACAAGGATCAAAGGCTCCTAAGTTCTGGTGATTTGAGTGTTGTACACCAATGCCACATCAATAATATTCAAGTTTGCATGTTTACCACCATATTTGATGGATGTTATTTTAACGGTGGAAACTGAAGGTCAGATCAATACCTCTTAAAAAGGGGATTTTGGACAAAATATGGATGAGGCTTGAGCTGTTTTTGGGCTTCTCTGTGCGAGATATTCACCTCTCCAACTCTTGACTCCCTTGAGTGTCGGATCTCAGTATGGTGGGACTACGGTTGTATATCTGGATAGATATTATTGATCCTGTTATTTCAGTGTGGTTAAGGCTCACCGACCTCTCCCATCATGTCTAGTGATTCGCTCATCTGACTTGCAATAACTTGATTGATGATGTTACAGACACAACAAAAAAAGTTCCGGCAGGATGCTAATGCTGGTGCATATTTCCCTTGCAGGCTCCTATAACTGGGTGACCTTTGCACAACATCTATGGTATACAAACAGCAAACAATATACAACAGTTATATACAGTACGGTATACCAAAATGCAACATTTGTGCCACTGCAGAAAAGAATGTGACACCGGAAACAAAACAAATTGAAACTAGCCTGCAGGTCTCAAGGTCTTGATAAAGATATGCCAATTAATTTTCATATGCTTAAAATAATCCACAAAAAAAAAAAAAGACAGAAAGAAAGAAAGAAAGAATACACATAAAACCAAAATGACAATTTCTTCAAAAAGCTTACATAGTCATTAAGCTAACCTGATAAAAAGCTTGTGGAAACATGAAATATCTAGTCTTAGATATTTTTATATTGTTTTATTTTATTCACGTTATTTTATTATTTATATAATTTTCATGAAAAAAAACTGTAGAGGGCTGCTTATACTGAAAAGGAGTAACATCAAATACCATAATATGACATATGTTTGCAGTAAACTTTACAGAAGGTTCACCTAATCAAGCAGCTTACAAAGTGCAGAGTTTCATCTTTTGTGTGGCAAACAACAACCTGAGATATGTGCTTGCATCAGCATGTGAGTAGATGAGTTTGGACTGAGGGTGGGGGGTGGAAGTGGTGATGACAAACGTTTTGTTGGGGAAATACCTCCCTTTTTTCCGTTATGTCCAGACGGTGAAAAAAAGTGAACATAACGGTAAGCAAATACAAGGTGAGGAAATGAAAGAAAAAAATCAGAAGCAGATCTCCTTAGAAAATCTAAAAATGCTAATCAAATACAAGGCAACTGACTTATATAAAATAAAATAAAACAGAGATCATATGGAAGTTTGTAATGGAGGCTGCTATACCAGTCTATTAGCACACAAACACACACTTTTATTGCATCCACAAGCCCAGTGAGCGCACAAACAAAGTCATGTGACTGGCGTGGTCATGTGAGCGAGTCCTCAGAGGAGCTCATCAGCCTGTATGTAGATGTGTGGTGAGTGAGTGATTGCCAAGGGCTGAAAATTGGTGTAGTGAGTTTCACAAGGGAATTGCAGCACACACATATGCAGGCAAGATTATGGCCCTGTGCAGAGCTGCCATGCTGTAGCTGCCGTTACCTGCCAAGTATTAATATATGGTCCTGTGTGCTCTTAAAGGAACAATACACCCTGGCCTTCAGTGTGTCTGAGGGGTCAAAGGCCACTGGAGCACTCTGCATATGTCTTCATACATGTATAAATTAATCTTGCTCATGCACAGAACATTCTTCACAAGGTTATTATATTTCACCTGAAATATTTAGAAGATACACATTATTTGCAGAAAGACAAATACACATACATGTATCAACATTAAAATGTATCATTATACTTTTTTATTTAGTTATGTATTTTTTTTTTTGATAAACTAGAATTGATATTGTCATAAATATAATATTTCTGTTATAGAAACCACAATACATTTGCAGTAAATAAACCACTATTGCAGCATTATTATTAAGTGTATTTCTTATGTATGACTCAGGTCATGTAAATGTCCTCTTGTCCTACTTTTAACACCTTAAACGGTTTAAGCAAAACCCGATCGACTTTTTTAGTCTGCATTTAAAAACCTTTACTGGTGTTCAAACAGCTTATTAATAAACAGTTTTGTTAATAGGTATTTATAATAAAGCTGAACTTTTCATTTCCTTTAATGAGCATTGAATGCATTCACTGTGAAGTGCCATGATCTTGACCGTTCATCAATTCAAAAACTTGAGTTTCTGAAAGGGTGAAAAGGAAATTTCACAGTACATTACACTGCCTTAAAAACTGGTATACACCATAAATTAACCTAAACCAAGAAGACGTGAATAGCAAATCTGAGTAAAGAGTCCTGCTCTCGGGTCGGTTCAGCACTGTAGCTTTATACATGAGATTTTGCATGCAACCTGAATTGTCTGATCCCAGACCTGCCGATGGTGTAGTCAGCTTAGCCATGTTGGTCCCTTGGTATACTGGAATGAGGGGGTGATTTGTTACTCGTCTTAGGCCGCTCATTTCCCCATCCCACGCATTCTTTCCTCCGCCTGGGCGCCGTGATGAATAGCTGGTCGAGAGGAGGAGAGCAGCCACGCCACCACCAAGGTTACAGTAACCTGGGCTCTCATCTTAGACTACCTGCCTCTAATTAGCAACCCATAGAGATGCAGAGAAAAAGAGAAAGAGAAAAAGAAAGGGGGGAGGGGTGGAAAAACCCAGTTCCATGTTTATGGGCTCTAAATCTGCATCGCAATTTTCGCCAGTCTCTCAATCTCCCTCTGATTACCTGCCCCCCACCCTCAGCCCCCCTCCACTAAAGGTGGTTTGTGTCGACGTGCGTCTTTTCTGTCACTGATCACTTCTTCCGGCCTGCCTGAGGGAGATTACACACACACAACCGTGATTTATCAGAGAAAAGGATGGGATGGACTCCTCTCTCACTGTCTCTAGCTGTGGAATCTAATGGATTTATGAGCTGGAGAAGCTGAAACAGAGATAGAGGATGAGGAAGAGAGAGATTCACACAGCATTTGTTAGATATTTACACAGAGAGGAAATACTGTGAATCCAGACAGAAGGTATACAGTACGAGATAGCAGAAAATCTAGCTTAATTATGAAGCGAGATATAATTTTTAAGTTTTTACCTAAATTCTCGTCATTCTGAACAGACAACTATTTTAATATACAGAGGCATAGAAAAGATTTGAACAGTGGGGAAAGATGGCCCAGGTGGCTTATTTTATTTCAAAACTCTTAAAATATAATTATTTCCCATAAACAAACTTCTGAAAGTGGGAAGGGCATATTTCTTTGCTCTGGTGTCCACTAAAAATTGCCAGTTATGTCTCTGCCAAGACTGAGGCATTAGAGTGGCACTTCAACCCCTGAGGATAAAGACAGGAACTAGAGAAAAGGGCCAAACATAGCAGAGGCGCCAGTTGTAGAGGCTGAGGGTGAGGAACAGACTTGGCACTGCATGGATGGCTTGTAGACAAAAAGTGGACATGGAAGACTTTCAGTTTTTGGGAGGTAAACGGACTCTAAAGCACATCATGAGAATGACAGCTTGAAGACAGTTCTATAATATGCATGTATGTATTGAAATGCAGCTACATTGTATTCCTGTATTTTAATGTCAATGTATTAAACAGTGCATGTACCATTTTTACGACAAATACAGTGGCCGCCAAATGTATTTGGACTTTTTCTAATATTTGTATAATTAAAAAATTCATATATACACTATTCATGCTATTTTAATTCATATAGTACACTGACTAAAAAGTGCTTTAAAGTGTACAAATACTCCCACTGTATATTAAGTAGGTGGATCGCGCACACGCAGAAATCATGACACTAGCACACACCTTACTGTGAATGGGGCGTGCTGTCGGGTGGTCGTCCATTCAACACCTTCTCAGGCCACTAGAGCCTCATCCTGTGACACAAACATACTGTTTCTCTGTCCTAAAATATCAGTGTGCGTGTCTGTAGTTGTAGCCTTGTCTTGTTCACTAGTGGAAACTCTTGCTGCCCAGTGCCAGCGCTAATTGCTTTTGACATTGTTTGGCCTCTTGCCGCCCAGTTTAGGACAAATCCTTCATTCATGCGACGAAGAACGCTCGCAAGACCCTCGACCCCATCCCCTCTCCTCCGCCTCCCGCCTCTTTAATTAACTGCTAAGAAACTGTGAGGACCGTGGTGGGAAATTTGCACACAAAGGCCCGGTGTCTGGCCTCTCCTCCCCTCATCTCTCCATCCTTTGCTGTAGTGTGCTCTTTCTCACCTCGCACATCCCTTCATTTTGACCCATGTTCTTGTCCGGTACAACAAAGAAAGCATCTTTTTTTCTTGTCTTGTTTTTCTTCTCACCCTTCGCTCTTTCCCTTTTAAAAAGCGGCCTTCCCTTTAACACGATCGTTGGGAAAAAAAATCCTCTCTCCTCCCTTTCATTTCACTCCCTGGCTTTTTTGCTTTCTCTTTCTTCATTGCTCCTCGCCCAATACTCTTTTTTTTTCTACTCTGACATTCCCTCTGTCTTGCTCTTCCCTCCTTTTCATGGCTCTGCTGAGGGTCGTGGAGGCCCTTTGTGCGCTGGCGGATGGCGCTCTGAGGCAGTTAGCTGACTGAGTTGAGTGAGAGCCCTCCAGAGAGGCCTCAGAAGAATTCGGCCAGAGCAGAAGTGTAAACAGGTGGAGATCTCTATTGTGCAGCTCCGCACAGTTTCCCGTACTGCGCGCGCACACACACACTCAACATTCCTCCATCCACCCACTGTCAGTTATTGTTTCGGGCTTTTTTCTTCCTCCCACTTTTTATTCAGTCTCCACCATCCCAAAAGCAGCCTTTTGTGCTCTTGTTGGGCCACAAACTCCCTGTGGACCCCCCTGCTGTCAGTGGTGGGTCTCTCACTTGGCAATCTTTGAGACATGGTTTGAGGGGGAAAGATAGGGTCTTGACTGGATCCATGCCTTGGTGACACAAAAGGACTGGCATTGCTATTTTCATGCTCCCAGAAAGCATTGCAAGATCTGCACCTGTATGCAGTGTGTGAATTATTACTTTCAAAAGGGTTAATTGTTAATGTAGCCTATAACATTCAGAGCCCATTGGAGTCAACGTGCACCATCTTAACGCTATAAAGCCTACTGTATAGTATTTTTAAAGGGTTAGTTCACCAAAAAATTAACTTTCTGTCATTAATTACTCACCCTTGTGTCATTCCAAACACGTAAGACTTTCGTTCGTCAAGATATTTCTGATTAAATCTGAGAGGTTTCTGAACCAGCCATAGGCAGCAACGTCATTGCAATTTTGAAGGCCCAGAAAGGCAGTAAAGACATTGGTAAAATAGTCCATGTGACTACAGTGGTTCAACCTTAAAGCTGCCGTCGGCAACTTTTTTTTTATCACATTCAGCAAATTCGACACTATATTCCGACAGAACAACATAAATAAAGTGGTTTTAGAAAAAAACCCGAGCTTCTAACTCCACCTGGACTGTGTTATTTGTTTTGCAAAAATCCACCGCTCCCGGTTCATTGTGTCCAATCAGCGCAGGGGTGTGTGAGATATAACTGTCAATCACAAGTCGTGCACGCACACGTCAATCACATGCGTGTGCCTGAAGTTCGCGCAGTAGCGAAGAGTGATGGCGCACTGACGAGCACGAACTCGGTGGGAGGGTATTCGTTGATAGTGGGGAGGGGCATGAGAGTTGTAAACATTCAAAAATACTTTTGTGCGCAAAAAAAACAAACACAAACAACAACTTTATTAAACAATTTCTTCTCTTCTGTTTCTTTCTCTTCCTATGCTGATCACATAGTAAACACAGTGCAGCACTTCTGGGTTCAACGTCAGAACGCCGGCTCATTATTGGCCAACTCCTGCGTCAGCATCACACACATGCATCGTGGTGCTTACGTGAACAGCGTCGGCCAATAATGACCCGGCGTTCTGATGAATGGCAAACGATGAATGGTCAGAAAACAATGTGTAGTCTGACATGTTTCTTGTCCACAACACGATAAGAATTTAGTCAAAATCGCATAATCTGACACAATGACTATCGTAAAATATTGTGTAGTCCGAACCCAGCATAAGACTATTAGGAAGATTATTAGGAAGTAACAGGGTGACAACTGATATTTATATGAAAGTAGTCTGTTATAAAGATCTCACTTTTTTACAACGAATTTCATTTTACTTTTGCCATATAAATATCAGCAACTGCATCAAATTGCATATTTTTTACTCAATTTGGTCCTCTGAATAAAACCGAGGTGTTTTTGTTCCTCCTCGAGTTTGAACTCAATCATTTTTAGTTTTTTTTTTTTTAGACTTTGTCAATTAAAGATTAAATAAACTGTACCTAACAAAATATATCTTTCTGACTATTATTTTCATATGTCTGGCTTTACAGGGTTAATAATATAGCTATATAACATTTTCACATTTGATATACACTCACCGGCCACTTTATTAGGTACCCCATGCTAGTAACGGGTTGGACCCCCTTTTGCCTTCAGAACTGCCTCAATTCTTCGTGGCATAGATTCAACAAGGTGCTGGAAGCATTCCTCAGGGAGTTTGGTCCATATTGACATGATGGCATCACACAGTTGCCGCAGATTTGTCGGCTGCACATCCATGATGCGAATCTCCCGTTCCACCACACCCAAAAGATGCTCTATTGGATTGAGATCTGGTGACTGTGGAGGCCATTTGAGTACAGCGAACTCATTGTCATGTTCAAGAAACCAGTCTGAGATGATTCCAGCTTTATGACAAGGCGCATTATCCTGCTGAAAGTAGCCATCAGAAGTTGGGTACATTGTGGTCATAAAGGGATGGACATGGTCAGCAACAATACTCAGGTAGGCTGTGGCGTTGCAACGATGCTCAATTGGTACCAAGGGGCCCAAAGAGTGCCAAGAAAATATTCCCCACACCATGACACCACCACCACCAGCCAAAACCGTTGATACAAGGCAGGATGGATCCATGCTTTCATGTTGTAGACGGCAAATTCTGACCCTACCATCCGAATGTCGCAGCAGAAATCGAGACTCATCAGACCAGGCAACGTTTTTCCAATCTTCTATTGTCCAATTTCGATGAGCTTGTGCAAATTGTAGCCTCAGTTTCCTGTTCTTAGCTGAAAGGAGTAGCACCCGGTGTGGTCTTCTGCTGCTGTAGCCCATCTGCCTCAAAGTTCGACGTACTGTGCGTTCAGAGATGCTCTTCTGCCCACCTTGGTTGTAACGGGTGGTTATTTGAGTCACTGTTGACCTTCTATCAGCTCGAACCAGTCTGGCCATTCTCCTCTGACCTCTGGCATCAACAAGGCATTTCCGCCCACAGAACTGCCGCTCACTGGATGTTTTTTCTTTTTCGGACCATTCTCTGTAAACCCTAGAGATGGTTGTGCGTGAAAATCCCAGTAGATTAGCAGTTTCTGAAATACTCAGACCAGCCCTTCTGGCACCAACAATCATGCCACGTTCAAAGTCACTCAAATCACCTTTCTTCCCCATACTGATGCTCGGTTTGAACTGCAGGAGATTGTCTTGACCATGTCTACATGCCTAAATGCACTGAGTTGCCGCCATGTGATTGGCTGCTTAGAAATTAAGTGTTAAGGAGCAGTTGGACAGGTGTACCTAATAAAGTGGCCGGTGAGTGTACATTGTAACAGAATGCACTTGTTTTGCTATTCCTATGGTTACCTCTTCAGGTGGCTTTTATTCATAAGCGTCTTTTTAGCAGCAAATGAAAATATGCATAATGGCCCCCTTTACACCTGGCATTAGCATACGTTTTCAGTGACTGGAATCACTGGCTCACACTGGGAGTTGGTCTGGAATCGATTTTTTATATGCATTTTTATTTTCTGCATTCAATTATGCAAGCAATATGTAATGTTGATGCAACGAAAGAAAACAAGAAATGACAGAAATCAGTCTGAATTATCAGTCAAAGTTTTTAAAATTCTACAAATACCTGAAATGTTTCAGATAAATATTAGAGCTTACGCATACACACTACTGTTTGAAAATAAGATTTAAAAAAAAAGAAAGAACTTATTCAGCAAAGATGCATTAAAGTTATCACTTATATTACTAAAGATTTCTATTTTAAATAAATGCTCTGTTTTACAGTTTCCACAAAAATAAGCACCACAACTGTTAATGTTACTTGAACGTTAAATCAGCATAATGATTTCTGAAAGGTCATGTGACACTGGAGAATAGAGTAATGGCTGCTAAAAAATAAGGCTAAAAAGCCCTGGTGAGCATAAGAGACTTCTTTCAAAAAATGTACTTCATATAATTCACACCTACAGTAGTCTAGTATTTATAGATAGAACACAAGCAGCTTTAACTTTACACCATAAGAGAGATTTCCTCTTTCATAGCATTCATGCATTAACACTAACAAGGCTCCCTAGTCCTACTTCTATATGGCAACTGGCAAACATGGTGAATTTGCTGTTACCGTAGCATTAATGAATCAATAGAGAATAAAAAAGGCCTTTAAAACTGCAAGTGACCCAGATGGCTTTCTTCTGAATAAATGTTTTCTGAGAGTGACAGGGAAAGCAGAATGTCAGTGCATGCATGCATGAACGTGTGTGTATGCTCAGACAATACCTGAAATGACACAATAACACAGACAATCCTAGAGCGCAACTCCAGAAAGAAATGACAAGCAGAACGAAAGAGAGAAAAACTTCTGTTCGCCTGGGGAATTGGCGCTGACCCATCTGTTGAAACCGCTCCGCATATTGTGACCTAGATAATAGGGCATACTTGAGCTTGGTAGGTAGATCTAGTGATGCGTCTAAGCATTGGACACATATCGATTTATGTCTCTGAACTAGATGTCTTAAAATAGCAAGGGTTTTTGCATAATTTGAGAATGCAGACGGTAAGACGCTACCCTAATGATGCAGGCAAGAGTTGAAATGAATGTTTCAACAAGCACATTTATTTGCTAAGAATGCTCTCGGTTCATTCTGCTGTCACTTTCTTTGAGAAAAGTCTCTGTCTAGTAAAAAGGCCGACCAAAAACGTGAACAAACTGACTCTCTGAAACTGCAAGGCGCTCAATTGCCCACCCATCAGCCCGATGTTCCTTTTTGGCCCCACTTTCTCATTATTAAAAATGCTGCTTTTATTTTGCTCTCTTTTCTTTGCTCGTTCCAAAGACGGAGGTCTTTTGTGCGAGTCCAGAGGACTGTGCTCCGGGTGAGGGGCTGAGGTGTATGGGAGAGAAAGTGATATCTCTAGCTCCTAATGAAGGAGCTGTTCTGTTTATGAAGGCACCTTTTCAGACCCACCTGACCTCGGAGGCACCAAGAGAAAGTTCTAGAACACTGGAAGGGTAAGTGGGGAGCATGTGTATGTAGGGGGAAGGTGGGGTTAAGGACTAGGAGTTGCAAAAAGAGCCCCCCCTCCAATCACTTTACCTCTGTAAATGCACAGAGACACAGGCAAGAGACATTCTCAAGAGTGCCCATTGTAGCTGGCAGTATTATGCTTGAAACAGAGGAAAATTAATTTGCCTTTCTCTATAAAGAGTCCTTATTCGCAGTCGAAAGGCCACTTCACAAGGGGGTGGGCTGGAGAGTCCCTTGTCCGATCCTCACATCCGAGGGGGCATATGTGTGAACGGATGCACGCATTTACAACTGCCCAAGCTCACACACTTTTCATTCAAAAACATGTATATTTGCCTGTAGCAAAGTTACTTGATCTCTGACCTTTGAATTTTACCAGAGCAAAAAAATTACTAGGGAGACATTGGCTTCTAAGATAAAAAAATTACTTTTAGTTGACAAATTACAGAATCGTGAATCAAAATGATTCGCAGTTCATTGAAATCGTCAAATGCAAACCCAGTAACGGCTCTGAACAATTCACAAACAGAGTGAGTCAACCACTAATTCAAACCACTAAATCACAAGCAAAAATTCAAACCGCTAATTCACAAACAAGAATCTTTTGTTTGCAAATCAGACATCAGGGCTCGCACTCAAAGGAATTAAAATGTAAGTTGTATGGAGCGGAGCTGACGCTTTTAATTGTAGCGTCCGTTGTCCATCTAAAAAAAAAAAAAAAAAGATTTCTATAAATTAAGTAAAATGACAGTGGGGGCAGTGCTGCGATCAAAAGTAATGTAATCGTGTACGGCAGGGGTCGGCAAGTAAGTTCCCTTTCGAGGGAGCTCGAACTGCGGGGACTACGACACTTTGGGGAACGCCCGTAGCGTAACGCATCTGAAGTATGAATGAAACTAATCCAATCCTGATTGGTGCTGCGTCATGACATCGTCATGTGACGGCATACACGGAAGCTACAAAGGGATGCCGGCACACAACAGAGTTAGCTTTTTGCTCTTCAGCAAGTGCTCTGTGTCAAACTGTCTGTCCTATTTGGTGTTGTTTGTCCCATAATAATTGTCCCAAATAAAGGGATCTGCATTGCAATATAGAATCTAGTGGCGTTTGCCGAAGCAGCGCGTAGATTACGGGTCTACTCTGCAATAAAGATTCTGTGTGGGTGCAAGGCATGCATTCATTGACTTTTATTTTGAAGGCAAAATGTGAGTATGATGGCATAACGTGTTTCACTTATCCAGTGTTTATGGCTGCATTTAATTCTGAGGAATTAAAATGATGAGCAGCGAACGCACACTGCTCTGTCTGCCCCACAGGCTTGCGGCCATGTAGTGTTACGTCTGCACATCGAAAATCGTTTTCGATTTTTCCCTGCCGGTCCTCTGTTTAGGGTATCGAAAACAATACGAAAATAGCACGGCTATTTACAAAATAAAACATTGCTGCAAAAACGTTCTTGTACTTTTATTTTGAAGTCAAAATGTGAGTATGACGGCATAATGTTTGGAAGACTAAGTGATTGAGAGTAACTGTTGCTGTTGTGACAGATCTATTTCAGAACCAGCCGCTATCAAAATAATCTGGCTGTAGGCGCGGGACTGATATTATTCCTGGCGGGCCCTGGTGTACGGTCAAGCCAACTACCGCAGCAAGCCTAGTTGTAATAAAGCAAAATGTTGCAAAATGACACCTATTTTAAGCAATAACAACATACATTCTATTTTCTCTATGTACACAATCATTTTTAAGTCTTTGTTGACTTTTGTGGGTGCCAGGGTTGGAGGTCAAAGGTCATCTTGAGTGCAGTTTCTTTTAGTACTATTAGTACTACAATCAGCTTTGACCCATCATAGACCCTCAATCAGTTGTGGTTCAGGAAGGCCACTGTACACTGTCACGCCGTCACATAACTTCACAAGCAGAACTGTAATCACGGCGCCCTGGCCTGGCTCCTTTTTGTCAGCCTCACTGTAGTGGCATTAAATTTTAAGTGCGAATGTGATTATCGTGCCGCATTCATTTTTAATGGGCTTTGCCACTATGTGTTTTAACATGCAGCAAAGCACCACCGTCAGCTGAGTCAGCCAAATTTTGTGCTGATGGTGCATATATTCGCATATATACATGTGCTGCTTATTTCTGCTTCTTTCTTTCTAACCCTTCTCTTATTCTTCACCTCTTTTTTTTCCTCCTACCAAGGCAATGGTTAGTGGTGCAGTGAACTTGCAGTTTGAGCTCCAACTAAAGTTTCAAATGCAGATTTGCTGAGCAATACATCAATTTAAAGGTGAAGTGTATAATGTATAGCTTTTAGTGTAACCAAATGGAGCTGCAAAAATAATGATAGTTTAAACAAGTTTTCATAACACACACCCTGTCTACCAATAAATTGCAAAACGTTTTCAGCAGCATTGGTTCTGGAAATAATATTCACCATTAATTTTTCTTATAGGGATTTTTAAAAAAAGTTACAACATATTAGGAATACTTTTAGCTGTGTGGCTAATGTCATGAGGTCTAGATGCAGCAAATATTGGCTGTATTTCTTAACACATCAGCCATGGTCCCACACAGGTTCCCACACAAACACCCTCTGGTTCAGCCCGGTGCAGTAGCCATACCCCAAACACACATTATAGGTTGAGCTGGAAATGGACTGATCTATTTGAGAGGGCCACTATCAATAGCTGCGCCCGAAATCGAAAACTTCCCTATTATATAGTATGTGAAAAACAGTATACACCAAAAGAGTAGTATGTCCAAATACATACATGTATTCGAAAAACAGTAGGTGAAGAAAAGTACCCGGATGACTCACTACTTCCGTAGAGATTCTGAAGTGCATACTTTACTATCCCATGAGG
Source organism: Semotilus atromaculatus (assembly GCA_031834385.1). Lineage (NCBI taxonomy): Eukaryota > Metazoa > Chordata > Actinopteri > Cypriniformes > Leuciscidae > Semotilus > Semotilus atromaculatus. Next base: position 6,078,971 of record JAULUF010000019.1, on the reverse strand, counting down.
CCCACGGGAGAGGATTTGTAAATGGCAGTGAAGTGATGCAACTGACACTGGTAGGTCACGTGAAATTAACAACGGCGAATGTAGTATGACTGAATATCATTCATTCTACCCATATTCATAGAACATACTTTTTACTAGGGATGGGCATTCGATTACATTTTCTTAGTCGATCGTCGGGAGAATTAACGATCGACTATCGATTAATCATTAATATTTTTATATTCAAATTTATTATTTATTTAACTTTTTATAAATTAAAAATGCAATGAAAATACAAAAATACAGCGTGTTTTTCCTCGATTAGATCTTTATTACAAGATGATCAACTTGTGGCAGTTAAACTGGACGTTCGGTTAGGCTAAATTTGAAGATACAGTATGCGCTGCTCTAACGCAGCGGAACCTGCAGCTGCGAGTTGGCGTTCTTAAACAGAGACCCTCGTTTGTTCCAAAATAATAAATAATAAAAAAAATCATGTTAAACAATAACTTAACCAAAAACATAATAATACTTAGAGATCTGACAGGTTTTGTCAAAATGTAACTCAAAACTATCCAAGGCACGGAGTCGAGAAAGGGTGAGAGAGATTAGCCTACCTGTACCTAACAATCAATTAGGCTAGGCTACTTAACAAAGCCTCATAAAAAATAACTCACATACAACTTCTACACCAGTCTACTGATTTTTGTTGAGAAAGATAAGCATGTTGATGACATGATCTGGGGTCAGACGCGACCGCAACCTGGTGACCGTTAAGCCTTGTTTACACTTTCGCCTGGCTCTTCAGCGCGAGTCTCCGCAGACTGCGCGCGCACCTCACCAAACGGACGAGGCGTTTATACTCGACGCGCTCGCCTGTGAAACACCGAATACCGCATTTTTTGCCGCGCTCACCTTCGCGCTCGTGCGGACGCGTCGAGTGTAAACAAGGCTTCAGTCCAGCCGCTGAAAACACCGCTCTGATGAGGGGACTGACGTTGCCGGGATGCACAGGTACCTCCGCGCTAACATGACCAGCCCGGGCCGGGGAACACGTTCACTTTCCACTCACACTACGCAACGCAGCAGCATTAGTTTAATGATAATCGATAACAAATTAACGTGATCGACGAAATTCTTAATGATCAATAATCGATCGTCGATTAATCATGCCCATCCCTACTTTTTACGGTCACAAACTAAATTTAAATTCAAATGTACTTACTCAAAGGGTGCAATTTTGGACACGTAAGGTTTTGATGGTGCCTGGGAGGCTCAATGTTTACACTTTTGGGGGTGATAAACCCATGAATAGAAGAAGAAGAAGAAGTAGTTTTATTTATATAGCGCAGTTCCGTAACTCAGTCGCTTTACATTGTAAATTACAATACATTTGTACACCCGCACACACATTACAATCACATAAGGACACTTAATAATAAATAATAATTTGTTACATTTATATAGCGCTTTTTCTGGGACTACATAGAAGGGTGAATCTGGATGATGTGACGGCAGCCATATTGCGCCAGAACACCCACCACACACCAGCTTACTGGTGGAGAGGAGACAGTGATGAAGCCAATCAGTATATGGGGATGATTAGGAGGCCATGGTGTACAGAGGCCAAGGGGTAAATTTGGCCAGGATGCCGGGGTTACGCCCCTGCTCTTTTTTTTCCGAAGGACATCCTGGGATTTTTAATGACCACAGAGAGTCAGGACCTAGGTTTAACGTCTCATCCAAAGGACGGATAGTCACATTATCCAAAATACATGTTAAATAGATATGTTTTTAGCTGAGTCTTGAATGTAGCCACAGATGAGATTTTACGAAGTGTAAGGGGTAGTGAATTCCATAATTTAGGAGCATTAACACTAAAAGACTTCCACCTACAGTAGACAACCGGAAACGAGGGATAGACAATAAACCAAGTTCAGCTGATCTAAGGGACCGGGAAGGGACCGGTAAGTGTAAAGTAGATCAGACAGATATGGAGGTGCAAGACAATATAATGCCTTAAACGTTAGAAGTAATACCTTAAAGTATGTGATGCCACGGGTAGTCAGTGAAGGTCATGAAGCAGAAGACTAATGTGAGCAGAACGCCTGGTTGAGGAGAGAAGTCTTGCTGCTGAGTTTTGAACATAGCCTACTTTAATCTTGCAATAAGTTCAGTCAACCTTGACTAGTAAGTAGTAGTGAACAATCAATTGGAATAAGAGAATGTTTTTTTTAAACTTACATACTTCCCCTTTAAAGTTGTTTGAGAGTGTAAAGAGACTGACTCTAAAGTGTTCTTTCTAGAGATTAGCTTGTCACCGTTCTCTGATTGGTAGAGATTTCTCTGTAGAATCTAATTTCTCTGGGTAATGTAGTTTTTCACCAGGAATTTCACTATTGAGCATAATGTTAAAATAAAAATGAGTTAAAATAATGCAATTTATTGCTTCAACAAAAGAAGATAACATTGAAGATAACACAACAACCTCATAGTCTTTAATTTTGTATACGTTATCATTCAAACTCAGTTACCCTATGAAGAAAATTAATGAGATCTTACTTCCATAACTGTTGCACTCTTTGGCTGAAAACAAGAAGAAGAAAAAAACAGGTTGCCCCACCCCAAATGAACACCATTGGTTGAGCCAGTGTTGAGTCGGGATGCTATAAATAAACCAAAAATAAACCTACAAATGGTTTAGTTGTGTTGTCTGTGTACAAAAAGCTGGGGCAGGAGGAAGTATTTTAAATTACACTCTTCAGCTTTAAATGAGCCAATGAAAGTACAATTTTGACAACTTGATGAAGAAAAATCTACATGTTCATAGACATCGCTGAAAAGACATTGAAAGTAATCAGCCACGATTTTCCTCAGGGTATTTGTTGGCGTCTTTATCGAGAGCAATAAAGGAAATGGACCCATCCTACCACTGGAAGCGAACAAAGACATGATTCAACATAGAGGAAGAAAGAACTGAAAGGTGATGCCTCATGGGAGGGAAGCAGACAGGAAGTCTGCCAAATCAATAACACATTATTAGTTTGGGGGGCATGAAAAGAGATAGGTGAACCTTAATACACCTATGATATCTTCATAATAACAATATTGAGATTTATAAATGGGGGGTGGGGGGAGGGGGGGGTGTTGAAGGCAGATACTCGGGACAAGTGAATTCCAGCTGGCTTTATTAGCTGCCAGTCTCGCTGCCAATATGTTCCTTGACTTCACTGCCCGAAATGGTAACTGTCCTTCGTCAGATCAAATTAAAGAGACTGACAGGCAATAAGAAATTTGCGGCATTAAATGCATTTTCCTTTGCTGTGCATTCATGGCTCTTTACATACAGAAGTGTGTGTGTGTGTTTGCTTCAGATAGAGAGCTTTTATTAAAGCAGGTAGAAATTTCTAACTCTAGGTCCTCCTGATAAGCGTTGACAATGACACAGGAAGCTCGAAGACATGCGTGTGACATCCCGTCACTTTTTCACACTATTGGTCTGTGCAGTGTCCACAGTTTAAGGATGGTTAACAGGCAAACATCTGCATGCTACATTACATGACCAAAATTGTTTCTGGGGTTTTGAACTACTATTTAATTGTGCGTCTTTCTCTGTATTTAGTTAGTTTATCTTTTCTTTCTTTATACATTTCTCCAGATGCACTGTTCACAGGACCCCGCAATCCCTCTCGAGCTGACTTTTTGTTCAACTGGCCACACAGGAAGGGATCAGTAAGCTGCTCTTGTAGAGAACCCACTTCACCTTCAGATTCTGTATAGAACGTTGCAGATGCTCAGGCTCTGCTGAGATCAGAAACATGGTGGGCTAAGGTTTACTTTAGGTGTTTTAAGTCATGTTCTGTGTCGAAAGTATAAATAGCCTTCAGTACACTATATCGACAGGGACAATGTACAAATACAGGGATTTTAAGAAAAAAAACTGAACCCTGAAACAATAGTACAAAAGAGAAATAAATAATATAAAGTCACAATTACAAAGAAATGGTTTTAGTTCTAATTTTAACCATAATCTTACATTTATTTATTTTATTTATTTATTTATTTTACTCTGAGGTAAAAATGGGGTTCCACAAAATATTTTACAAAGATTTTGTTTATATTTTACAAAAAGTTTGGATTGGTGTATAGGTGTATATTTGGTACTGACTTATTGGTATCTGACAGATACAACAATTATGGCCTATACTGATAAGACAATAAATATTTTCATGTTATTATGGATGGAAGACATTATAATTCAATACTATTTTAAACAAACAAAAAAAAAACACTAACATAAAATTAAAAGGAATCATTTTAATGCTGCAAGTGAATTTAGATATCACAACATTATATAATGTTCATTTCATTTCAAGATTTGCTAAAGACCAAGTTTAAAACCCTTTCACACGTAAGTTTAAAATATTCTAACAGCCAGAGTGAGTTTTTCAAGGCGCCCGTTATTTACATAGACAGTAAAAGAAATGGACACAGCCAGGGCCGGCGCTCCGCACACGCACATCACGCACTGCGCGTAGGGCACCAAGTGCTTGGGGGGGCACCAAAAAATCTGGGTCGTGAAAAATCATCACAATAGGCTACTAGTATAAATAACAAATAAAATATGTCTAAAGCATGTTAATATACAAAAGCAATACAAAAGTAATATAGGCCTAGACCAAATTAGTCGAGAAAAAGGTGAATCTCCTGTGCCAGTCTCCCTCTGGTGCCCCCCCTTCCCCACCTCCCAATGGTCTGTTTGATTATGCCTCAATCAATGTCAAATTTGGCAGACACCGACCTCAGACATGGCCTCGAAAAGGCACCAAGAGTCGGGGGCGGAAAAAAGGAAAAAGAAGAGACAGCGGGATGGTACTCGCGCGTCGCTTGCAGGTACGACAATGTTTTAAATAAAAAATGTTAGTTTTGTAGCGCGGGCGCCCTTGCGTCGTGTATGCATGTCCAGGGGGGCGTCGCTAGTAGTGCAAATGATCCTGGGCTTTTTTAGCCCTGCATGTTTAATCTTTTATTTTAACGGGGGTCCTGGGGTTTCTCCCCCGAGAAATTTTGAAACTTGGGCTGTTTAAGATGCAGTTAGTTTGTTTGAGAAGAAAAGCAAGACCGCTTAGATAAGTTTTTTCGTTGTTGTTCTATGCGGATAAGGTCCGATTCACATATCGCGCCTAAAAACACGTAGAAAACGCTAGGCGCGCGCGTTCTCCTTTGAAGCGCTAGGGCGGTTGCGCTCCGGAGGCGTCTGTCATTGCTAAGCAACCATCAGCTACGGTGCGCTTGCGGCATTCTGAAAAGTTGAGATGTTTTTATCTCGATGCGCCGCGGTCGCGCTTGGAAAAAACGAGTGTGTCGCACCGCGACCGCGTGGCTTCCATTATGAGCGCGCATACCGCGCGCCTACATTTGAAATAATGAACTTGAGCGCGCAAAAGACGCGATATGTGAATCGGGCCTAATGCGGTCATTTTCAAGAGGTTCATAGGCCAAGGCCCAAGGGCGACATCTGTTGGTGAAACTGCAATTAGAAGAAAAAAAAACACAATCTCTTCTCAGTGTTTGTATATTTTCATATTCACTGAGTTGTCAAATTATTAGGGCTTGGGAAAAGATTAATCGCATCCAAAATAAAAGAGTGGGGGGAGGCACCACCAAGCATTTATGCTTAGGGCACCCAAATGGCTAGCGCCGGCCCTGGACACAGCGACCCCCTTGATTTCAATAGCTATTTTGACAGAGACACACTTGACACTGCACGCTCGCTCAGAGCCCAGAAGGGGAGGTGATTAAAGATGTGATTGGCCCAGCCCAGTGTCAATCAAGAAAATAACCAATGGGCCGCTGATCTCCGTGTTTCATGGGCCGGTCTGTGAGAAAGAAAAAAACCCACGCTGACTTTTTTGTCCAATGCGTTTCAACGGCACAAAGATCCCAGCGCCGCGGCCGGCTATTAAGCAAAACTAAACGAATGGGCCACCGATACGAGTTGTATGGGCCGTAAAAAATTTTTTTAAAAATAAAATATGAGATGTATCGGCCCAAAAACCGCGTCGGCCCACCGGGAAAATGCCCGGTATGCCCGATGGCCAGTCCAGCCCTGCCGACCCAGAGAGCGCATATTTAAAATATCATTTAAGCATGGTGAAATTAGGCATTGGAAAAGATGCTTGCTGGGCACATAATTAATATTATTACTTGATGCACATGATGTTGTATAACATTAATGGTCGCCGAATATAACCACAAAATCGCGATTGACATTGAGATGTGTTTTTTTTTTTTTCCATTGCCTGTATAATTTCCTGATAATTTCCCCATCCCTCGTTAATATAGGTATACCCCGTTACCCATACTTCATTATTTAATGAAGTAAATAAATTATTTAAAGTTTGTATATAAATGTTACTTCATATGTATTCACTTGCCACATACCGAATTATTTCCAATTCCTCAAAAACGTTGTTGAAATATTTTGTCAACATCTCTGACTTTATGCCTCCCCAATTGCCTCATAGAAAATAAAAGATTGCCTGCGAGTTTTTCTTGTAATTTCTCTACTGTGCGACAGAGAGTCGAGTGGTTATGACACAATAGTTAGCCTATTTTTACAAAAACGGCTTTTACAGGGCCATAATGTAAGATACAAAGTAATGGAGTCTTTTATACATTGTCGTGTTTCTTTAAAAATAAATAATGGACAAATGGAGTCTTTGGACGCCTCAGATGTAAAGTTATTAGTTGTCAAAGTGACGCCAAAATTAATGGGAGTCAATGGAATGCTAACAGTAGGTGAAGTTCTGCTACAATGGCGGCCCCCAGGGAGGCTTCAGTTTCCAGCGGATGGATTACCCCCTTGGTTATTTAGAACCTGTCACTTTAATGTTTCCATGGTGACACGTCATTACTTGTCATGTGACACAGCGCAACCACAACACAGCGCTGAATGAATAATGATCTGCTTTTATGTCATTTTTCCTTATTTATTCAAAATATTCACAAATGTATTAGCTATAGCATGAAACACTGATATTCCGATTGTCAAATATGTGCAAGTGGATGTGTTTTGTTGTTTAAACAGCTTTATAGCGATCGCGTTAGTTGAGCTGTATGCGCGATGGGCGGCGCCATGTTGGTTTGTGCCACAGTTCAGAGAATCGGATCTTTTGGATTTACAACACTTAAATTTCTCCACTAATCATGAAATACATGAAAGTAAGTGGCCGGTGAACAGGGAGAAGAATAGGGCAAAATGTAGAGCTACTTACACAATGTGTATCTAACATGAATAAAACATGTCGTCTTATTATAATGGAAAGGATTATTATTGCCGCTTCCATAGACATTAGTGTGTATTTTACAAACTCAAAATCATTGTTTTGCTAGTACTTATGTGCATTTAAATGTCTGAAACCTAAAATAAACATTATGTGGTTGAAAACACTGAATAGTTCTGATATATGTAAGCACTGAGCAAGTCTGTCTCTGGCTCAGCACCAGCCAACGCGTGAAAGCACGTTTGAATTTAGCAGCTGATCACGTGATGCACTGACCGCGATCGTACGCTCCAGGGACCAGCCAAGACTGATCACACCGGTGTGATCGTACGTGCGAAAGGGTTAACCGTGTTAATAAATTATTAGTATTTTAAAGATTAAGTGAGTGTTTGATGAGAGCAAGTGCAAGTTCACTGAAGTATATAGAATATTACAGACCATATCTGAAATTAAAGGTTGTATCAGTCATTTCAGGCCCAAAAAAGGCAGAAACATACATTATCACATTCACCTAATCTTTCCTAACGATCCGCTAGCTGCCCGGTGCCCGACCCATAAGCATGCCGTCCAAAAACCGCGTCTCTGTATGCAGCCTAGGCTCTGAAATCTGCACAGAAAAACAAATGGGTACACCACCACTCAAAACCAAAATAAACAGTGTTTCAACCAATCACCGACAGGGGCGGGTGTTGTGAGGTTTTGAGCTCGTTCACGGCTGGACGCGAAGTCGGAGCAACACCCGCCCCTGTTGGTTGGAACACTGGTTGGGCGGGCAGCTAGCAGATCGTTAGGAAAGATTAGATGAATGTGATCATTTATGTTTCGGCCTTTTTTGGGCCTGAAATGACTGATACAACCTTTAATAACAGACTCACTCAAATATCTGCAACATAATTTCAAGTAAATAAACACTGAACTGAATATCAGCTTGTATTTACAAACACTCAATACTACATCTTAACATCCTCACATTATAAGCACATATCAACATGAATGCTATTTCAAATTACACACACGCACGCATGCACACACACACACAAAAGAAAAAATAAATCGTAAGCAAATTGCCAAGACAAGCACTCAGATTGAGACAATGCTAAAAAACACAAAGCTGTCGCTCTAAGAGACTCCAAGGCCTTAGTTGGCACTAAAATAGCTCTGGTAAATGCTGTATCCCCACTGGAGACCTATAGGGACATGAGTTTCATGCCAGGAGGACTCACTGCTTACATAACCCTGCCAACTCAGAGGCCCGTATAGTACTGAGTACATGTGGGTATATGTTTGTGCATGCCCTCTGTGCCCTCTCAGTGTGCGGCATGTGCTCAGTTGCCCTGTAGGTCAGAGGTATGGGCATAGTGCCTAGCACTGACACAGACTGGGCATCTGACTCCTGTCACTGTTCCCATTGCCCAGGCAGCAACAGCCTGGCATGGCCCATCGACAACTGGTAATGTTGGCACACAGACCCAGAAACATTCTTCTACATGCCATCTATTCAGCCCAGAGCTGTTTGGCAGACATTACTCCCCCGTTTCTGTCGGGGCGGCCTCTCATTCCCTAATCATTAAATAGTTTGTATTTTGATCCTTTTTCATACACTCGTTTAACTTGTTGCTGTAAATGTGCTGTTTGATTTTTTCTTTGTATTTGATTAGATTCTGTCTTTTTGTGCCAAATCAGTGTTTTACAGTGCATATCAAATGCATCAGATGATTTAAAAGAACATGGGTTCAAAACAAGTTCAGCTCAATCGACAGCATTGGCAGCATAATGTCTCTTATGTTCTTAAAAAAAAAAAAAAAATATTGGAGGTTACGATGAGGCAATAAAAATGGACATAAATTGAACCAATTTTTGGACTGTGTATATACACTGTATATATATATGCGTGTTTATGTTTTTGCTTTATTTTAGATTCGTGTGCTATCCTAATGTGTGTCTGTTTATTGAGAGGCCACTTTCTATGAACTCTGATTCATCATGTGGCTTTCTATTTTACTACCTGTATTATTATGGTGATTATCAGTACATTTTAAGGTAAAAAGCAGATTTTTGGTAGTAGATTGGAATGTTATATCAATTAATGAAATATCTTTATAAGTTGGAAAATACAGGCAACAATATACCATCCTATAATACTTGAAATGTTGTCACTATTTTATTTCATTAAATTTAACAGGATATTAATTTACTGTGTAACTTCACACAGATAATATTAGTGATTTTTCACACTAAAATCATGTATGTTAAAATCACCATTGTTAACTTCCATTGCAAGTGCCTCACGATACTTTAAAGAGGGGGGGGGGGGGGGGGGGTCTAAATGAACTTTTGTGGTAATCAACATTATGCCCCAACTGCTGTCAATTGAGCTTAAATTGCATTGAACCTGGGCCATTCCTTTAATGAAGCTCACATATTCTCACCACTCTGTGACATTTCAGCCCCTTTTCATGAGCAAACACACCCAAATCCCAGGAGGTTTTGTGACTATGAAGCTTTGCAACATGGTGCCTGGTGTGTAAAATAAATAAAAACGTATGCTAACACAATTGGGTGGGAGACCTTGCGTGTGTGTGTGTGTGTGCGTCTACGTGTGTGTACAGAGATGGATCACCACCGCCTCTATCTTCTCCGTGGCCATGCCTAGCAGCGCGTCAGCAGCGGGCCGATTTACATTAGGGAGATTTAAGCTGTCTGAGCCAATGGTGACAAGTCAAGGTGTTTCACTTTAATTACAGCCGGCAAGGTCACCTCCCTCCCCGCTCACCCTCAGTCACAAGGAGTACAGAGAGATGGCAGAGAGAGAGAGGGAGCACTCACGCTTGTTTTTTACATTTATGTTTAAAGACCCCATGTTTTTGAACACAGCCTTAATTACAAACACTGTGACCAACTACTCTTGCACTTCCACAGCGACAAAACAGACAGGAAACAGTCTGTTAGAAATAATACCACATGACAAAATAAATGCTGGGTTAGGGTAAAGCACGGGAGGCTATTTCTTTAATGCTTCGCATTCCATTGTGGATGACATAATGTATTATGATGCCATAATATGAAAGATTTCGCTTTTTTCAGCTCTTCGTTTTACAATAGCTGCCTGTTTCGCGCACCCCGGGGCTGTTGTTCTGTAAAGTGGATATGACAGGCGCTGAGTGCAAACAGTAGCTTAAAGGTGTGAGATTTCAGACCATCAGTAGCCCTCTGCAGGATTCAGGATACTGCGCTGATGAGAGGTGTCAGACAGGTGTCTAGGGGTCTTTTTCTCTCCATCCCATGACAAGTGAGAGCAAGCCCCCTGGGCAAGCTGATAGTCTACATTGCCTATCTCCTCACACATCTGTCACTGAATCCCAGGCCTCACTTGCCCCTTTTCCACCAACTGGATCCTGGAACTGGTGCTGGACCAAGTTAAGGTTTCAGAAAAACATACTTTTGATGTTTGCATCAAAAGCTGCGTGCGATGGTATAAATTTACTGCATCAAATAACATTTGATGTTAAAATAGCTCTAAGTTAGTCTTTTGCTTTAAATTTGTATATTAGAATAACAGTTAGTTATTTAGTTAGTTAATAACATATTAATATAAAGGAAATTAAAGGGGGCCTAATCAAACTTCCATGGGGCCACGGGTTGACTTAAACATATTTAAATTATTAAATTATTGTTGGCATTTTAAAACAACTTAAAATGGCTTAAATAACTTGTTTTTTACAGTACATATGGTTCTTGAAACTTCTGTAATGAATCATGGTTAATTAATTTAATACTCTTAGTTTCTGTTAATAAAAAAGTTTGCCTTGTTTTAGATACAGTAGAAATACCTAAAATATCTTACTCCATATGGGGGGGCTTCAAGTCAAAAAGTTGAAAACCACTGGTATAAAGACATGAAATTGCGCTATATGACAAAACATGTGAAAAGATTAAACAACGATCACCATGTGCTATTGCGCTCAGGTTTAGTAACAAAGTCAATTATGTCATTGTTTGACTCTGAAGTCTGCATATGGGAAAGGGAGAATGCCTGTGGAAGTGGGCAGACTTTGAACTGAAACATTTTGAAAGCATTGCTTTTTGGTTAGCACCGTATCAAATTCACATGGTTCGTCTGGGACTTATCACGCTTTCACGTTCCCAGTCTAGCGTCTCGTTTTTACGCAATATTACAGACCGAAACCCCCTACGGGATATGTTTAAGAGCAGAGCTCACTGAATGGCATTGAATTCAGATCTAAATGCACACAAACGCATTTGCACATCCACATACAATCAGGAAGACGGTGAGCTGTCAGTTAAACGCAGCCATACCTTTCTTATCGGCATCACAGCTTTTCCAGAGAAAGCCATGGTCAAATTAAAAGGAAGGGGGTGTGAAGTGGAGAGAAAAAAGAGGGAAGTGCCTTCTGGGGAAGTTATTAAAAAGATGGGGGGGGGGGGGTTAGAAAAATAGAGAGCATAGAAAGCTGGCTGCAGTTCAAAGGGGAAGGGTCCTTTGCCTCTTAAGACTCCAAATGGCAGTTGTTGGCAAGGCTGCAAAACACACAATGCCTCGTGGCCAAATGGCAACACACAACTCACTGACAGGAAATGGTGAGGGGCTAAGGGGCATGGAGGTGAACTAATGTGGTACCATTTATTGTCTAGGCAAATGAAGAAAATGACCTAAAGTGATGCTAACCCTTAAACACAGGGAAAATGAGAAAGCGTGAAACCCTGGGCCAAAGGGAATTGGACTCTGGATGTTTATTTATCATTTTTATTACTGACTGTTATGAGAGACCAGACTCAATCGTTTGGGTCTACTCTATATAGCTTATAATCATGATAGGCGCCTTTTAGCCTTAGTCACAGTAAATGCATAGAGAGGATTATGCGAATACCGTGGTTGGAAATGTAAAAGGCATAAACTATACAGATCAACCCCAAATGTGCATGTATACCAACACTCTATCTAAACCACCAATTTAATGAGACACTATTTTATTGCATGTATGCAGCTAAGCAGATTTATGCACAGTCCTCCTCTCTCACCGCTGCTGTAGCCCTGACCTCAGGTCAGTAGCGAGGCTGGATGGAGGAACGCAGGCTCACAGTTCATCATTACAGTCTACAGCGCGCGTCCAATACACAACACCACCAATCTCATTCTTAATCATGGTTATACGATACAGCACATGGAGACCAACACAAATCAACCCTGGTAGTAGTACAAGAACATGTTACAATGCAAGAATATTATTTATATGATTAAAACGTTACTACTTCTACATGAGCAAGAATGCTGTTGTTCAGAATTTCAGCAGGTAAACAGCCACGCAGCGTGCACACCAACAGCATGATTGGGATTTTGCTTTTATACAACAGTTCAATAAACAAGAAGTAAATGTTGATTAACTTATATGCAATACTTCCTGGCAATTTGTTAGTTTTCGCTCTGCCAATCGAGATAATTCCAAACAAATCCACAGCATTTGCGCGTCTCTGAGCAAACACACAGCAGAATTTGAATGAATCAGCGTTTCGGAATCAGGTGAGCGAATGATTCAATGATTGCTGCGTTTCAATTAGCCTACGCCCTAAAAGTATGTACTCCTTTTGTGAAGAAAAACTGCATACTTTTGAGTGTGTAGCTGAAGAGTAGACAAGCTTTGGAACATACTATCACGTCATACAATTGCGTCTTTAACGGTTGCTCTCTGTCGCTTAGTTACATGCATCCAGTCACGCAAACTGGCCTGTCAATCATCTTGTCAAAGATAAAATTCTCCACATTTCATTGAATTTAATCTCCTACTGTATCTGAGAAAAACAGTAGCAAGTTGATCTGAGGTCGTGGGTCTTTCATACAGAGAACCCCCTCATATTAATGCATAATGATGCATTTAAAAATTAATGGCCAAACGGAACTTTATAAAAGTCCACATTGTTATTGCAGATGAAATATAACACGGATAACATTAAATAATTTTTTTTCTATCAGGTTAAACTTTGATTAGTCACTCAAACCTTTATCTAAACCTCTCCCTGTCGGTCGCGTATATACGCCATGTTTTGTAGTTTTTTAACACTTTTTACTCATGTTTGTAGTTCCTCCTTCAAAGCACAGTGGGTTGTGGGCAATATTAGCCTTTAGAGTGTGCACGGATCCATACTTCGAAAATAGTAGACCATCCGGGGACTTCTGGCATACTCTTTTCAACATACTATGCTTTGGGACACACTTATTTTAATCTCACATACTGTTTAGGATGGATAGTATGGACATTGGACAATACCTCACTCACTTCTAGTTTGATCATTAATGAATCAGTGTTTGAACAAATCGACTTGCTCAAAAAAGACACTTGTTGCCACCTACTGGAGTGATGTAACCAACAAAAGGTTTACAGAAAAAACATCATAATGCAGCTTAAAATCAATGAATTTTTACCATGATAACTTGGATGTTAGATCCATGTTGCACAGGCAGATATACTGAATGCAGAGTGGGATAATATTGAATGTGGGGTGTCTGTAAGAATTTACTGGCTTTGGCCCAGTACCTCATGCCGCCACAAACAATGACCCAAATCCAGTGACAAACTACCCATCAGTGCACATAGTCTGTGCAGATCTTGGCCCATCTGTCAGACAGCAAGTTGCAAAGCCATTGAAAAGTCAAATCAAAGTTTATTGTTCATGTGTGCACTCTAATGTCAACATAACAATGAAATGTGAGTTTCAGTAAAGATTTCACTTATGTAACATGCTCTTAGTCCAGTCTGAAAAAACAATCCGCATTACTATAGAGCTCATTTTGAAAAACAGCATTTCTGTCTCCCAGGCTGAACAAAGCGAAGGGCCAACCAGCGTTATATGGTCATTCAGGAGAGCGAGATTTGAGGTGAATAGGCCCAGATTCAGATTTGACAGCAACAGCTGCTGAGAGATCTGCAAGCTAACAGCTGCTACTTTCAAAATGCCTTTATTTTTTCTTTATTTTCAATTAAAAGCCTTTTTTCCTCTCTCGATCCAGCTCTTTGCTAATAACATAATGGCAGGTGGAATGTCATTGCTGGGTGTAATGCAGCTAAGTCCTGGTTGCTGTTTTAATGCCTTTCTAATTGGAGCCCACTCTCTGCCACAGCGTGCGGAAAGCAAACAGAAATGATTTGTAAAATAACGACTGCGGAACTAATAACTAGCCCTCGTCCTAATGTAAGGCTTTTTGTGAGGTGAAAAAAAAAAACTGTGCGAGCCCTAATTGGGTTTGCCTCAAAAAGACGTTTTAAACTCATCATTTCATTTCACAGGCTTTTTATGTCACATTTTGCTGGAGAAGAAAAAAGTCGAAGAGAGAGCGCTCTCTCATCCATTTTGAGGTTAATGGTCAAGTTTCAAGCTTTTAAAACAGGGTGAAACCACACTGAAAGGATTTGGGTTAATTAACTAGAAAGGTGTTTTACTTTTTTGCTTCTCTGGATGACTTTTCAAAGTGATTTTTTTCCCATGCCACACAAAAACAAACAGGCCATGTTTCCTCCTGAAAGGTATGTGGTGGTGGTGATGGCGCAGTGGATAAGACACATGCCTTTGGTGTGAGAGACCCGGGTTCGAATCCACTGTGAGACACCAATGTGTCCCTGAGCAAGACACTTAACCCCTAGTTGCTCCAGAGGCGTGCGATCTCTGACATGTATAGCAATTGTAAGTCGCTTTGGATAAAAGCGTCAGCTAAATGAATAAATGTAAATGTAAATAAATGTAAATGTATGTAGAGAGACAGTCCATGGCTCACCAGATGATACACCACATTAGGTATTCTAAAACAAAACTTTTCCAACATTTTCCAGATAAAATGTCCTGAATATATAGCCTCACAAAGAGTTTGCCTTTTTATGCTAATCTGCCAATCTCCTCAGTCTACATTTTTTAATTTGGGTGTAACAATATATTGTGATATAAAAATGCGACAATATGTATCGTGATGTGAATGAAGTGTAGGCCTATCGCGATAAAGAGTTTTGTTTATCCAAGACTCAGTTTACTGTAAGCTTTATAAGGTAGCCTAGTTCACCCAAAAAAGACAATTCTGTCATCATGTACTCACCCTCATGTCGTTTAAAAACTAAAAGATTTTCGTTCATCTTCCAAACACAAATGAACTTATTTTTTATGAAACCTGAGAGATTTCTGGATTTCTGTCCCTCAATTTAAAGTCCAAGTCCAAGCAAGTCTAATGTAATAACAAATTTAACATTTTAATCAACAGTACATTTTGTTAACTTCTTAACATGTCTTAGATGTGATAATGATAATAATAAAATACCTTTTCTTAATTTTGGCATAAAGTATCGCAATAGTATTTGAAGAATAGTATTTAAATTGCTTTTAACTGAAGTACTCTTCAGGTTTCCATCAATTACTTTTTAAATATTATATTGCAAATGCCTGTCTGCCTGTCCTGTTTAATTTACTCTTATTTTTGAAGTTTAGTTTTGTTCCCATTGTTGCTATGTTCTGTCTTCCTTAGTTCCTGTTTCCTTTGTTTTCATTGCCTACCTTGTAAGTTTCTAAGTGTCCCTGGTTAGCCTCTGAGATCCCTGGATATTTATACCCCTGTGTTTCATTCGTAGTTCTTGTATGTGTTCTAATTTGTTGCGCTCCTGGTTTCTCTGTTTGGATTATGTTCCTGATTCCCTTGTTTGGATTATATTCTTGTTCCAGGACTGGATTAACTATGTTTGTGCCTTTTTTGGAAAAACTGTGCTTGTATTTGGAATATTGCCGGTCCTTGTCCCTGAAACACACTTTACAAAAGCAAACTGAGGTTAAAAAAAATAAAAATAAGAATAAATAAGAAAATACATATATAAAACTGGAAAATATATAACCGAATTTAAAGCATATGATGAATATCATCATTTAACTAAATATTGTGTTTAACAGTTAGTTTAATAGTTATAGTTCCCCTCCGAGGGAACTCCGCTGCGTCGAGAATCGACACTATGGGGAATGCCTTCGGCATGACGCGTCTGAAGTCAATAATTCAATCTTGATTGGCGTAGCGCAATCGCGTCACTCGTGACATCGCATGTGACGGTGATCCGGAAGCTATAAAAGGTCACAGGAAACAGTGAATGTCAGCTTCTGGTCTTCAGCAAGCTTTCTGTGTCAACCTGTTTGTCTTATTTGGTGTTGTCTGTCACTCTGATATATATAGGCTATATATATTATAGCGAACAATAAGGAGAAACTATTCCGAATGTGCGTCCCCTTGCCTGATATTTAAGCGAGGGTGACGCACACTCTGTGAAGTTTGTCTGGGAGCGGAGCATGCACTGACAGCGCTCGAGGGCGCTGTTGTGTGCAAATTGTTATTCAGTTACTTATGAAAAAAGCTCCGCTCCCATTTGAGCCTGTTCGATCAAATAGATCAGGCTCGCGTTTCCAGTGCATCAGGTCTCGCGTCTGTCGAGTCAGCGCGCCGCCTGTATGCATGGGATTCGCACGTGGGGCTGGCATATAATACTGAGACGGTTGCGACCCTTTCTCAGTGTTTATGTACCAGCTTCACTGGTCTCGCGCACGGCTCGGAAGCCCGCACTGCGGCTTCTTCCGACCGTGTTAAAGACCCGGTATTTGATTTATCTGGCTCTGAGTTAGATATTCTCTACACAGAATCATGTGGATATGGGGATTCGCCACCCCATATTCCCGTTATTGAGGAGTTTCTGGAGGTTGTAAACCAGGGCACTGGCTAAATCAAATGTTTTATGGCCAGTTAATAAGCAGGAAGCGACAAAAAAAAAAAAAAAATGAATGAATGAGCGCTTCCTGCAGACCTAGTCACAATCTTCATGTCAGAGCCTTCCCTTTTTCTCTAATCTCCTTACTGAGGTATTGAGATCGTGGGAAGAATCAGGTTCATCTCATTTATGTTCCCCCATTTATACATTTACATCTAATGAGAATGGTTATGAGGTGATGCCTCGAGTAGAGGAATATTTTGCGAGATATTTCTCCCCGACATTGCATCACCCCTGATAGCTCAGACATTTCCCTCAAATTTCGTTCGAATTTGTTAGGGAAACATGGCGATGGGTCTAGGATTATGGCTGCATTTAATTCTATGCAATTTAAATGGTGAAATATCTGTCTTTAAAAAGTGAGATATTTTAATTCAGTCTACCATCCAGATCATTTTTCACTTATTCAAGTGTTAAATATGGCTCCATTTAATTTTGAGGAATTAAAATGAGCAACAAACGTCGAAAGTCGATTTTCCCTGCCGGTCCTCCGCTTCAGGGTATCGAAAACGAGACGAAAATAGCAGGGCTCTGTGCAGCCCTCAGGAAATCGATGTTTCCAGCGTCAAGTACGCTTCAGGACACATCGGTTTTCAGCGAATGCACGCTTCAATGTCCGCCACAAGGCTTGCGGCCAGGCGGTATTCGCGTCCGCTCATCGGAAACGGTTCTCGATTATTCCCTGCCGGTCTTCCGCTTCAGGGTGTCGAGAACAAATCCGAAAGAGCCTCCCCTCCGGGGAGCCCTCAGGAAATCGATGGCGGCTTTCCGCTGCCAAGTGCACTTCGGTACGCATCGTTTTCCAGCGAACATATGCTGCACTGTCCGCCTCACAGGCTTGCGGCCAGGCAGTGTTCGCGTCCGCTCATCGGAAACTGTTTTCGATTATTCCCTGCCGGTCTTCCGCTTCAGGGTGTCGAGAACGAAACCGAAAGCGCCTTCCATCTGGAGAGCCCTATGCAGCACTAGTCGTCTCAGAGAGACATTTCTGGCTAAATCCCTTGGGGATCGGGGAAAAGGACACCCTGCGGAGCCTTCAGGGAATCGATGTTGCTTCCCGCCGCCAAGTGCGCCTCGGGACGCATCGACTTCCAGCGAATGTATTAAACACAGTGTTCCTGTAACATCTAACTCATTCGCTACCTCTCATGAGGCCTGTAGAGAAAATTATTCGGTTAGTTCCTGCCAGAAAAGTGCTTCAGGTCACCGAAAATATTACGACTCCTGAGGTCAGTCCTGAGAGACTGATCCCCCTTGTAGATTATTTAGACGCCTGGAAGGGCCTTCAAAATATATCTCAGTGGGTCCTGAATACAGTTGAGAAAGGATATAGAATCCAGTTCCAGTATAGACCACCTAGATTCAGTGGTGTTATTCATACACTGGTATCTCCTAATCAGGAACAGGTGATGGAACAAGTCCCCCACCAGAAGGAGTCCGGGTTCTACAGCCGTTACTTCATAGTTCTTAAAAAGGATGGTGGGCTGCGTCTCATTATAGATCTAAGGATAGTGAACAATCTTTGAGGAGATTTTAATTCAAAATGCTAACTATACCTTGATCGTTCAACAAATCAGATCCGAGGACTGGTTTGTGACGATAGATCTTAGGATGCTTATTTTCATATTCCATCATCCCACATCATAGGAGGTTCCTTAGATTCGCTTTTGGGGGTAAAGCTTATCATTGCAGGGTTCTTCCTTTCGGCCTAGCCTTATCTCCTCGCACCTTTACTAAATGTATGGATGCTTCCCTTGCTCCATTTGGGACTTCAGGGGATTCGTATCCTAAATTATATAGATGACTAGCTCATTAAACTGGCTGTCAGAAGAACTGACGATTCAACATCGAGATGTTGTTTTGCGTCATCTGAGGTGCTTGGTGTTGAGACTAAAATGTAAAGAAAAGTTCCTTAACTCCTCTTCAGAGAACCACGTTCCTGGGAGTAGAGTGGGACTCAGTCACGATGCGGGCACAATTGTCTCCTGCTCGTACAAATACTATTTTAACCACAATGGAGAGTATTAGGTTAGGCCAGGCCATCACTGTCAAACACAACCAAGGGGTTTTTAGGCCTCATGGTGGCAGCTTCCATCGTAATTCCTTTTGGTCTGCTCCATATGAGGACCTTGCAGTGGTGGCTCCGGACCAGAGGGTTTTCCCCGAGGGGGAACCCTTTTCGCACGATCAAAGTAACGCGCAGATGCCTTCGTTCTTTGGTCATGTGGAAGAAACCATGGTTCCTGTTTCAAGGCCGGTTCTGGGAGCACCGTGTCAGAGAAAGTCTTTGACCACGGATGCATCCTTCACAGGCTGGTGTACGGTTATGGACGGCCGTTACACCCGAGGTGCTTGGAAGGGACCATCATCTCTCATGGCATATTAATCGCTTGGAGATGTTGGCCGTATTCTTGCCCTGAGGCACTTCCTGGCAGACCTCAGAGGTCATCATGTTCTTGTTAGGACATACAATATGTCGGTGGTCTCTTATATCAACCGCCATGGAGGTCTGAAATCGAGCCGTCTTTCTAGACTGGCACATCAGATCCTTCTGTGGTCCCAGGATAAATGTATCTCTGTCAGATCCATTCATATTCCTGGGGTTGATAATGTGGGAGCAGATATCCTGTCGAGGCAGGGGCTGAGGCCCGGGGAAGGGCGACTCCACCCTGAAGTAGTTGAGCTCATATGGAGAGAGTTTGGCCAGGCGGAGGTTGACCTGTTCGCCTCTCATGAGAACACTCACTGCCCGCCCTGGTTCTCTCACATCCAGCTCCTTTGGGCCTGGATGCCATGGTACAGATGTGGCCTAGGTCACGTCTGTACGCTTTTCCCCTGATCGTTCTGCTCCCTGGGGTTCTAGAAAGGGTCAGGAGGTACGGGGTGAGCCTACTCCTTGTAGCTCCGTACTGGCTGGCCCGAATTTGTTTTTCAGACCCTTTTAGTCTCTTGATGAGTCCTCCCTGGCAAGTCCCTATTAGGAGAGATATTCTTTCACAGGCCGTTGGTACAATATGTCTTCTACGGCCGGAGTTATGGAGACTATGGGTCTGGCCCCTGAGGGGGTCTAACCGGTAAATAGGTACCCTTTCCACCGAGGTGGTTAGGTCATCCATTCTAGAACCCCACTCTACTAGGAACTAGATATTGGTTAGTGACAGCATTGAACCCAGTTAATTACTGCCCGCTGGCTTCAGTACTGGTGTTCCATTCTGTTCTCTAACGGGATCGCCCGTTCACGTTTAGGGCCTCTGTGGCGGCCTCAGAGCCCTCCGCAAGCCTCTAAGGGTGAGCATGTACGGACATTCCCAATAAAACTCCATGTTCCTGTAGATTGGAGGATGAATCCTGTCATCCAGCCTATTGGCATCAGGCTGACGGGTTATCCCTGGCACCCGCCATGTCCTGTGGATGCAATATATGAGAATATATAAGAATCTGTTGAGTGTTGCCCCCCCTTACTTAATGGTGTGGGAGCCACTCTACCTTATTTCTGCCCTGGCACTGAGGTGCCTGTAGGCAGTATCATGATTCTTCGGAAATTCATCATATAAGAATCTATTTGAGTCTGCTTCCTGCTCCCTGGAAGAGTGGTGGTGCTGCCCCCTCTTACGTGATGACGTGGGAGCCACTCTACAGTGGGCATTTCGTTCCCCATAGTGTCGATTCTCGACGCAGCGGAGTTCCCTCGGAGGGGAACGTCTCGGGTTACGTCTGTAACCCTCGTTCCCTGAGAAGGGAACGAACGCTGCGTCCCTCGGCCACACTTTTCGCGCCCCTGAGAACGACTTGCTTTGACCTATTAGAAGCTGACATTCACTGTTTCCTGTGACCTTTTATAGCTTCTGGATCACCGTCACATGCGACGTCACGAGTGACGCGATTGCGCTACGCCAATCAAGATTGAATTATTGACTTCAGACGCGTCATGCCGAAGGCATTCCCCATAGTGTCGATTCTCGACGCAGCGTTCGTTCCCTTCTCAGGGAACGAGGGTTACAGACGTAACCCGAGACGTTTTTTATAGTTAAAAGTTATTTTTCAATAAATCGCAACCAATTTTTGTATTATTATTATTATTACTACTATTTAATTTCTTTATTAACTATTAAACTAACTGTTAAACATAATATTTAGTTAAATTATGCTATTCATCATTTGCTTTAAATTCGGTTATATATTTTCCAGTTGTACAAAAAAAAATATTAAATGAATAATAAATGTTAAATATTAAAAATGTGATAAGAAAATAGTAGCTTTTAATGTATTTAGCTACTTTTATAGTAACTAGCTAACTACTTTTTCAAAAAGTAAGTTTGACTGTAATTGAATTTAATTAAATGTTGAGTAACATGTAGCTGTAGCTTTAAATAAGCCTCATAAAACCTGGAATTGGTTATTGCCTGGTGTGTTAAAAAGTGTGTTACACCAAATGCATATCAGTGTAATATAGGTAGTAGGACTATGCAAGAAGACTTCAGTTTATAAACAGCCCAAACAGAGCTATCCTATATTAGTGTCCTGACCTGCAGGTCCTGTTGGATCTCTGTCACATTGTAATAACCTGTCTTTTATCTTAAACACCTCCTCTCCCCTCAGGCCATGGTAAAGCACCTGCAAGCCTGACATATATCAAAAGATAATGGTAAAAGCTGGAAAATCTTTTTTTATTGGAGTCTCCTTCCACTAGCAGGCAAGATGTGGCAAGGTGTACAAATTAGCCTTGGTTCTTTTCAGCTGTTTTACTCGTAGATAAACAATATCCTTAAAAAGCCTCTTTCTAACTTCCCTGCTACTCTGATTTTTAAGAGTTTGAAATATTATCTTGACAAAAATAGCAAAGGAAATAAGCCCAAGGTGAGAAAGTATATAATTCGTCTAGTGCTACTCTGTGTATATTTGTTTCGCGAGAATGCAAATGAACAGGGGATAAACAACTTCGTAAAGCAGCATTCATCAATATTTGAAAACTATTGCTATGTAATTCATTTACTCACCAAAATTCCTTACAAAACTCATTCAAATCATCGCAATTTACCATGAATTATACAAAATATGCACATTTGCCAAGCTCAGTGCTCATCAGGTGTCATCTCATATATTCAGATCTCCTTTAGCAACAGTCTACATAATACTGTAAAGTAACACACAGGAGATATGTTTTATGATATCATGTCTCATATAGGGTAGATTAGACTGTCTGTAGCCTGTAGCTATAGCTAAAAGCCACGCAGTGGACAACATCCACATCCGAGTTCATCCACTTTCACACACCTGCTCCAAAACACAGCTGGAACACTCATTCCAGTCCACAGGAACTCACTTTCACAGCTGTAGATGCTTTCTTAAAGCTGCTTTAAAGTGGTTAATCTTGAATTAATCTGAGATCAGATTGAGCTTGACAGAATGGATTTTGCTCACTGAATGCTATCTGTAAGACTGATCTGGAAACAGTATAGCCTCAGGTGGCCGCCTCACCTTAAAATACCTGTTTTACCAGCGTCTCAGTCTCAATTTCCTTGCCAAACATCTGCTTCCGAGTTCTTTAACTACCCCCATTATGGCTAATTACACAAGATCTTATCCGAGGACCGACTCTTAAAGTTCACTTACTTGCCTGCGTACAAGCCAATGGGGCGAGAAGTCTGTGTGTGTTAACATGAGCTTTGTGCGACAGATGAGAGAGAGAGTGACATTAGGGGACGTTGAGAATGGCAGAGATGCCCGCTCCAGCTGGTAGAGATGTCTGTGCCAAATGTTTGTCGATGCGAGCAGCTTGCCGAAACATGGCAGTAGAGACCTGCAAGGCCTTCGCAACGACCAGCTCAAAGCTATACAGGCCATCAGCTGCTGAACCCAGATACTCACTCACTGCCCAGATGGACTCATACAGGCATTAAATATAGTAGAAGAAAAATACTGGACAATTGCAGCTTTAACAAAGACACGAAGAACGTTTGTTTGAGTTGCTGTTACCAAGACTGTGCTGCCTTTGGTTAGCACAATTTTGTTACAACCAAAAAGATGCTAAACCAGGCTTAAGCACAGCATAAAAGCTGAACAATCTGAATATTATCTACCCCTTTTTGTGTAGATAAGGATAAGGTACAAGGGTGTCCAGTTGAGGGTATTATTACCAGTGACAAGCTGTACTGTACTTTAAATTGTAAAGTTTGTTTCTTATCATACGTGTCGTCTATGTCAAACCATCACTTCAGCACAGTGGTTGTCAACCAGGGCGGCGGGACCCATTATAGGGGCCCCAATAAGTCTTGATTTAAATGATTTAAAAAACACTAAAAATATATAGGGATGTGCAACATTAAACTGACATCATATTTTTTGTCTTGGACATAGGAAGGGTTTAGGGTGGGCTGACAACACTTCTTGGCAACACTTTATTTTGATGGTCCCTTTTGAACATTCTGTTGACTATAAATAACTTTGCAACTACATGTCAACCAACTATCATTAGAGTATTAGTAGACTGTCTGCTTAATATCTGCAAACTCTTTATTGTGATGCTCCTCCAACAGACACTCTACTGACCATAAGTAACTTTGCAAATGCATGTCAACTTATTCTAACCCTAACCCTACCACTCTACTAATACTCTAAATGAGAGTTAGTAGACATGTAAGTGTAATGTTACTTGTAGTCAACAGAATGTGTTAAAGGGACCATCAATAAAGTGAAACCCATTTCTTAAAAGTTAGTGAAACACAAAACTGCAGTAGTCCCACCCGATGAGCGTGAGATGGGGAGAGAAACTCCCAGAAGCAGCCAGATATCTTGTTAGTTCATTTGGCTAATGGTGGCCCTGTGAAATATCGAGACTGGCTTTCATTAAGGCAGGGCTGTTTTATTTGCTAACGTATAGCTCGGAGGACTGCCTGTTGAGTAGGCAGGCCAGCTCCATCTCGAGTCTGCGGATGAAGCAGAGAGCAGCGCATGAGAAATGATAGGAAGGCGTCTGAATGGAGCGAAATCAAAGGGAATCTGGTGTAGTACTTCACTGAGCACCGATTCCTGAGGTGGGTGATGTATGAATGTTTGATGAATCTACCACCATCTTTGCTGGAGCCTCCCCACACACGCGCAAGATTGAGTGCTCAGGCAGAGGTTTTGATAGGCATGCATAAGAGGGACGATGAAATACCCTCGCGTGCACATACTCAGAGAGCTCAGAGCCATCGGGAGGGGGCGTGGAGGTGGGTATGTAGAAGGATTCGGGCTGTCAGTTGCCAAGATGAGTGCTGACAATCAGTCAGTGGGAGAACAATGTTTCCTGTCAGTAAGTACTCTAATCACCTCACTACAGTTTTAGTTAAACTGCTTTCTGCACACGCGCCTCTGACACCCAAACCGCTGTTCAAAGACTACCCTGAGGGTGGGGAGGTGGAGGGAGGGGGAGGGGGGGGGGGGGGTGTAGTCAGCACCCAGACAGGTAGGAAAGAGGGAAACAAACAACTGCATTTTCACCTCTCGCCGTTTTCAAAGCACGCGGGAGGGTTGCGAACAGCGCGGAGAGAGAAATGCGGCTCGCGGTGCCTGCTTCGCTCCAGCAGGTAGTGCCTGTCAGAACACATCGATGTCTACTAATTGGGTCATTTTTGATATGAGGACGGCGTGCCAGCGTATTGATGGGGGAGTGATCGGGGAGCCAAACGCCTGTGAGGCCGCTCTGGCACGCGATCAAAGCCGGAGTGAACGCCGCCTGCAGACAATCTGGCACGGGCCGGGCACTGCCAGGCACAAGAGCATCTGAATACAGGCCCGGCGCCCCTGCTGCAGTCACAGGATTGTAATTTGTTACATGGGCATTTCGGAGCAGTTGAATGAGGAGAGACTTAATCCACATGTGTAGTATGAAATTGGTGGTTTTGTACCAGTCTATTCCCTCCCTTCCAATGTCTCAAATCCCCCCAGGAATGACCACGCTGTTTTGGCTGTGAAGGCGGACAGGGATCTCTAATCTGTACTCGTTTCTTGCTTTGACAAGATTTCGCTCTTTTTTGTGTGTTTGTGTATGTGTCTATTGGAGATTCTAAAGGCTGGAGCGAGTGATGTAAAAAGGGAAAACCCCCCAGGAAGTGTGCGCTATCATCCTCTCAGCATCCGTCCATCCCCCGTCATGTTAAAAAAGACATGAACACACACTGCACTTGTTTGTTTGCGGAAATGTTTTTTTTTTTCTAACTTCAGTGAGCATGTCTATAGGCTACCATATGTTCTTGATTACACATTCCATTAAAAAAGCAAAAAGGATTTCTTTAATATCTTAATTGTTTCTCTCAGACAGCAATGTGATTAAATGGAGACATTTGTTTATCCTGCTTTTCAAATGTTTGTAATGAGGAATATGTATTATTAATTTGATCTTAATTTCATACATCTATACTCATAATCAGTGCTGGGCAGATTACTTGTTAATTGTAGTCTGTTACTGATTACATATTACATGAGAAAAGTTGTTAGTGATGTAATATAGATTACTCATTTTAGGTAATGTATTCTGACTACTTTTTGATTACTTTTAGATTACTTTTGGCCTCACTTGTTTATCACTTAGATTTGAATGGGATTATTGTGTACCATATATATATATATATATATATATATATGGTATACTCTATTCCAATATACTGTATATATTGGAAAATAAAAACAATCTGTAACACTTTATTTTGAAGTAACTTTTCAACTACATGTCAACTAACAGTAGGGGTGGAACGGTACATGTATTCGTATTGAACCGAAACGGTACGGGGGTCACGGTTCGGTGCACGAATTTACACGCAGAATACACGGTATAAAAAAAAAACTCGCGTGCAAATTAATTAATGTAATGCGGAACTACTGTTAGATACGCGGGTTCTTTAGGGACACATAATCTGTACCCTCGGCTTAGCTCTGAACGCGCGTTCACTTCAAACGTTGGCTTTATACGCGCGTCCTATTCGCTTTGGAGTAGCGTCGAACTAGACGCGAATTTGACGCTCTATTCGCGTTTGGTGTGGCCGCATAATGAACAGGCTGCGATGTCAAGATTGCAATGCTGGAGTGTGTGTGTGCGCGCGCGCGAGAGAGAGAGGCGCGGGCGCGATCGAACTGTGTGTGTGTGTGAGAGAGAGAGGCGCGGGCGCGATCGAACTGTGTGTGTGTGTGTGTGTGTGTGTGTGTGTGTGTGTGAGAGAGAGAGAGGCGCGAGCGAACAATGGAAACATAAAAAACATACTCCGTCATTTTGTTCATACAGATCATTAAACCTGCAAAGTGTTTACTTTGTGTACACTCGCAATAAAACACAACATTGTGCTTTTGTCACACTGTAAACTCTTGTCAAACTGTAACCTACAACTGTCACCCAACCAAAATCACACACACACACACTGTTTTAAAAGCAAAACATATTTATCCAACCCCATTTCAAAACAGTCTGTGGGTCCCATCTTTTGGACATTCATCATATTGCATTGGTTTTCATTTCTTGTCCTCGGAGCACTAATCTGTTTATTTTTAAGTTACACATTCTACATTGATTAAAAAAGAAAATCG
This sequence comes from Semotilus atromaculatus, assembly GCA_031834385.1. Lineage (NCBI taxonomy): Eukaryota > Metazoa > Chordata > Actinopteri > Cypriniformes > Leuciscidae > Semotilus > Semotilus atromaculatus. The sequence continues at coordinate 6,052,351 of JAULUF010000019.1, read as the reverse complement.
AATGTGTTTTTAATGGTAGTATTATTTTATACAGAAATCCATTATTTATAATTCAGATGAGAATAATGTTACATTAAGTAATAATGTTAATTAAAATTAAGGAAAACAAATATATTGATCTGAAATATAGCAAATTAATTTTAAATTATTTCAGGTACAATTACCAAACACATCTCAAGGTCTTTTTATTAATTTAATTAATAAACTAATTATATAAAACTATTGTCAGTGCACTACAAATAAACTGGTTCTATGCCTTTATTAATAAAACTTATTTAAAAAATACAATGCCTTATGCATTTTTGTTTTGCTTTTCCCTCCATTGTACCGAAATCGTACCGAACCGTGATGTCTGAACCGAGGTATGAACCGAACCGTGACTTCTGTGTACCGTTCCACCCCTAACTAACAGTCATTAGAGTATTAGTAGACTGTCAGCTTAATATCTGCTGACACTTTGTTTTGTTGGTCCCCCAATAGACATTCAACTGACTATAAGTAACTTGGCAACTACAAGTCAATTTATTCTCCTAACCCGAACCCTAACACCTAACCATAACCTAACAGTCTACTGACAGTCTACTATAATATACTAATACTCTAATGAGAGTTAGTTGACATGTAGTTGAAAAGTTATTAGTAGAACGTCTAAAGTGACTATCGAAATAAAGTGTAACCAAACAATCAAAATAAAAACGATTGAATCCTTAAAATATTAATGTTTTATTTGTATACCTGCATGTCAATGTGACTATTATCCGATATCAGAGAACTGTGAACATGCAAATGTGTTGTTCAATAATTAAAAAGATTTACTTGTAGTTAATTAAATAGAAGTATTCCACAGCTACAGTATATATCAGGAGTGTTTGCATAATTGTTCATCTCAAACATGGTGTAATTGAGAGGTGTTTTTGTCCCCAGATTTTTTAGAAAGAAAAATTAAAGGGAGAATCAATAAATTATGAATAATTTACTTCCATTGTATGAATAACATGTGGCTAATCATGTAAGTCATAAAAACGTAACTAATATGATTATGAGCATTTAAAAACGTAAAATATATTCTAATTACAAGTACTAAATTTTTGGATTCCAAATACATCCAGATTACATGTAATAAATGACTGCCCAACACTGCTCATAATATGTCAACAATTGTCTAATTTTTCATAAAAATTCATACTTAATTCTCCTAAAGTAAAATAAAAGAGATACAATAAATTTGTTCTAAGATATTAGCGTTATATTTGTACAATTATATATTTTATACAGCAGTGCAAACAGATACATATACACGCAATACATAAAATTGTCATTAGTATACATATATACAAATCTGCATTTTAATAGAAACAAAAACTAATGATCTGTTCATGTATTTAAAACTTTCACATATTACATAACACATCTATATATTTTTATAAAATTAAATAAACTGCATTTATTAATACCTTTCACATATTATATATAACTACTTCTTTTCAAAGACTTGCTATTCATTCAAGATTTCATGCTAATCTTTTATTTTAATGAACTACCTTATGTCTCCAATGTGTAACCCATGTAAAAAGCTTGTCTGGTTGGTAAAAAAAATCTGGGACAACCACTTTAATTTTACTTATATTTATTGCAAGAAGGTAACATTCACAATATTGTAATGTGAGCGGATTCCAATTTTTTAGATTAGTTAGCTCTTTATATTTCCCACCGGGGTCCTGTTTAAGCAATAATAAGATTAAGCCTCCTTGCTGCGTATCTGACAGTCTAGAGTTGTTTGTTTATTTGTTTACATGGTGTCTCTGTTGCAATCTGGCTCTAGCACTATACTGAAGCAGTTCCAGTCGGGTAATAACTGTGGGGCAAACTCCCACACCTCCAGAAAGAATCTCACTCCTCTCTCTTTCACACACACACACACACACACACACACGCGCGCGCGCACACGCGCACACATCTGTTTGAATCCAGAAGAACTCTGAAACCCTTCTCCAGACCTCAGAAAAACCTCTTGTACTGGCCAACAGAGCAGAAGACAAAGGACAACTTCTCTCCCCATGCCAAGAAGAATCACGCCTCAACCTCATACATAAATCATGAGATCCGGAGGAGTCTTTAAGAGAGAGAGAGAGAGAGAAAGACAGTCAGAGAGAGAAATAGGGAGAACCCAGAGGATATTTTGCCACTCAAATTCACCCACACTGTTATGGGTGAGTTAGATCCACTCATATATATATATTGAGGGGGGAAAAAGAACAAATAAACAGGTGCAAAGGAAATCCCTCTGAGAGAACCCCCAAAAGTGTTTGTGAGCTTGTGCATTTGCTTCCACGTGTGCTCATAAGTGCATGTGTGTGTGTGTGTCCACGCACAAACAAGTGGGGGCTTTATATGTATGGGATATAGCAGCTCTTTGTGTTTGGAAATCCAAAGCGAAGCCAGCAGCACTGGGAGAAAAGCACCTGTTCAAAGGGACCTAAAAAGCCAGTGGAGTCCTCAATAGTCCCCATAAGGCCTGCTGAGATGCTGACTGAACTGCCCAGATCTCAGAGAGCTCTCTCTCCTCTTTCATCACTTCTACCCCATGCACTACTCCACCAGACCTGCAGAAAAAGTGCACCAAAAACATGCTGAGGTGACCGCTAAGACCTTATGCTGGCAAATTCAGGCTGACTAGAATTGTCTTAAATAAAGTGCTAGCAATAGTTATTTTATTATTTTATATTGTTTATACTTACTGTAACAAGTATAAACAATATAAAATAATATATTATATATACTATATAATTATTATAATATATTATTTAGATTATTGTTCTTACTATTTCTAAATCTACGCACATTTGAGGTATACAATGTAAATAAAAAATAATTGTATATAATAAGATAATCATATATACACACACACACACACACACACACACACACTGTTTCTGGACATTCATATACCTTCTAAAATAATAATAATAATGTGTCAGTGAAGCTATTAATATAATAATTTTTTTATTCAAATGTTAGATTGTATATGTTTATTATAACGTATAACAAAATATGATGTCATATACAGTATGTATGTGTATATACATATACATATACTGTATATATATATCTTATATATATATATATATATATATATATACTATACAAATACAAACACCGTATATTATACTTTATAATAAATATAAAACATAAAATTAATTATACTAACTATCATTTTAATTTCTGAAATGTATACATAATAAATATCATATTTTAATATAGGTACATAAGCACTTTAATTTTTCTTCAATTGCTCAGCCATGAAGCAGAAGACCTGGAATGTGACAGCAAAATAAATCAGACCAGACCTCTTCTATCTAGTATAGTGATATAATAGTGCTCAGAAGACAGAGGTAAAGTAATGGAGAGTGGTTGGAAAAGACAGAAAGATACAGAAAGACTGAGAGAGAAAAAACCTGCACTCTTTCCAGAGGTATTACATCATTCATCCAATATCATTTCCTCACAATCAATGTTACTCTTTTTACAGAGTCAACTTAGTAAGTAATTGCTAGTCAATAGCCTTTGCCAAAAGCATCATCCTCATTTATTTTGTGACACCAAAGTTCTTTGTTTCAGAAAAGCAGGTCTGATTGGGAAGTTGCTAATTACACTTTCACAGGGCTACCAGTGTGTTCCCAATTCATGGGAAGTAAAGTGCAGCCTCCTGAGGTACCCTAATGGGGAGAGTGGTGCTATCACCTCGGGGGCTGAAGTGACAGCGTGTATGGATGTCAACGCCAGTTTGGGTATGAGGTGTCTGACTGAGAGTACAGTTCACAGCGGGTCGATGACATCAACCCATCATCACCGTCACTGTTCTTACAGTTCGCAGCCGTTCGTGCACTGCATCGCCTGTGATGAGTATAATCATCACTCTATCCGTTAAGTCAGACTATCACACGCTCATGCCCAGCCAGAAGACATAATACTACTTGAAAAAACAAGACACCTCGGGTTAAAATAAAGCAGCTCAAACGGGAGATCAGAGGCTTGATCTATGTTAAATTGTAATGTCAAGTTAACTATGAAATAGCAAAGAAAGTATATGAAAGTGGATTATTCAATTTGAATGTTTATTTCCCATCAGTTAAATAAGCAGAGACAATGTAAGAATTCACATATCACCTCTAAGTCATTTTTGATACGGCAGGCTGCCTAGTGTCTCATGCGTTACTCATTTACTGAATAAATGTTACTGATATTTTTACTGATTATGTAATTTTGGATTTATATTATTTGTTATTTTGGCCAGCAGCCATATCACCCTGTAGCCCAAGACTGGTTGCCCACTGAAGCTAAGCAGCCTGAGTCTGGTTAGTACCTGGATGGGAGACCTCCTGAGAAAACCAGGTTGCTGCTGGAAGAGGTGCTAGTGGGAGGACCTATTGTTTTTGCTCCGTTTATTATTATTATTCCGCTTCTTCTTCTTCTCCAAAGTGAATCACTTTTTAGAGGGCCTAAACATACTCGAAAATTCATGAAACTTTGCACACACTTCAGAAGTGGTGAAAATGTACGTTTGATCTGGGTTTCAGAATTGGGTGGGACAAAATGGCTTAATTTTTTTAACAAACAGAATGAGCCAAAGCTGATTTACCCTGGTTGTATGTTTTGGTCCTGTTATGATATTTTTAAACGTCTTATTCCAATGTGCAAATTACGTTAAAACATCTTAAACAAAGTTGCAGTTCGGTCTGGTTTTTGTTTTGACTTCTTGAAACCACAACAGGAAACATTTTATTTTTGTTACTTTTATTTTAGATGTTGTTTCTAAAACATTTTTAAAATAATGTACTGCAACATTATATATCACAACCAAAATACAACATTGTGAATGGTTGTACAAATGATCTGTGTTTGCTGGGTTCAGCCCATACTCCCCAATATCAGTGCCTTGCAAAAAATTATTTATTAACGATAAACTTGCAGCTCATATATGGCAAATTTGTGCCACAGGGGTTTTCCAGAGCACTATATTTGTGTAAAAGACTGATGCGCCACAGAACAAGTATGCAGAGCGGTCCATGTGCAACCCTGATTTACTGTCACCCGCTGCCACCTCCAGCAGCTGGGCTGTGAGGAATGAAGGGATTGAAGTGGAGGGCCGTGTATAGGGATCGATGGTGGGGGAGGCCAATAAGAGCTCTCGCCCCACAGACATGCTGGTGGTACCGTGATTCTGCGGGTAATCAATCTACTCGCCAGGCCGCCCGGTCCAGCGAACAGCTTTGTTGCGCTGGGCCCTGTGGAGTCATGGAGGGAATCTGCTTTATTAAGACTCATTTGTCCTCTAACAAGCCACAGCGGTGGACAGGTGATAAAACACTACACCACAAACACATGATCACCATCATCATTGCCAACAATGTCAGTGCAGCCGCCGTCTCCCCCCGTGCAGGTTTGTTTTGTTGTGGCAGCTCACACAACTGAACGCAAAACAACACACTACACATGTTGCCAATCAGAAAATACAGAAAAACAAGTGCCATTAAAATCAAGGTGCAAATTATAGATTTGTTTATATATATATATATATATATATATATATATATATATATATATATATATATACACGAGTGTAACACACACACAATACAAGTTTGAGGTTAGTACGTTTTTTATTTAGTTTTTATTTAATAATTGTATTCAGCAAGAATGCATTCAATTGATCAAAAGTGACAATAAAGACTTTTATATTGTTACAAGAAAAAAATATTTAATATAATGATGTTCTTTTGAACTTTCTATTCATTAGAATCGTGAAAAAAATCGATATTAAAATTGTCAACATTGATAAGAAATATTTCTTGAGCACCAATTTCTGAAGGATCATGTGAAATTGTACACTGGAGTAATGGCTGCTGAAAATTACATTTTGCCATCACAGGAATAAATTATATTTTTTAAATATATATTAAAATAGAAAAACATTTCCCAGAATGCTTTTGCCCAACCCTGCTCCTCAGATAACACACAATTTACCATCAGCTGAAAAGTCATAAAGAATATACACATTTATTAAAAACTATTAACTATTAAAACATATTTATATTTTTCAACAGTGTTCAAAATACTGTTAAGGACCTTGTGCTTTGACTTTGTTTGGGGAGGCCACAGCTATACTGAAGAGAGTCAGACACCCCAAAACTTATAATCCTGGGAGGATTTTAAAATGAACATTAAAATATTATGGTACTCTAAGACAGATTTATACTCTGGCCACTAAGTTCATATTTCTGTACGTTTGTTGGACTATGAATACTTAATGATGACGAAAACCTAATCATGATGACCTGCTCGTATTTCAGTGTGAAGAGAGCAAGGGAGAAAGAAAAACTGAAACTAGACGAACAGCAAAAACTATCCCCAAGGGCCTTTTTTACAGTTAAATGAAATAATTAGAGCCAACTCCCCTGTGGAAGCACTTTTTAAAATTCATTTTCAAGGAAATAATTAGTTTTTTGTAATTATGTGTGTGTGTTGCATCTTTAATCTTTGGGAGGCAGCCCCCCTTTGGGCGGCAAGGTGTTACGCTACACCTCTTTTTTTTTGGAACACTTGTATATTCGTTGAACGTCCATGCAGAGTGCCAAAAAATTTACTTGAATATGAGAGATGCATACCAATGCTGGAGCTGACCAGGCATCATGTACCAGTGTTTGAGGAAGCCTTTGCTTAATTGAGCCACAAGGTTCAGAGGAAGTCCCTTTTGTGGCGAGAGAAATATTAATTATATACAGCCATCTCCGACTATTGACGTAGCAAAAATCTCAATAGAGCAAGAGTAAGAATAACCTCATTTAGCCTCATGGGCCACTGCATATTTTAAACAGCCAAATATATATGGAAAACAAAGGTCAATGGCAACAAAGGGATAAAAAAAAAGAGCAGGGCAATTCAAGAACGATTGTCCAAATACATGAATAGTATCAAGCAAAACTTAAGAAACGTATAACTAAGTGTTAATGCAACAAAATACTTCACACTGTGGCACAAAAATCTTCTTTTTTGTTCTGTTCTTAGTAGTGGCCATGGCGGGCTTGAGAGCCTTTGTTTGTATGTTCATAAAACCCTCCTCACATACACAAACTGCACTTTAAACAGGACACAGCATTAGCGGTTAAGCCCTGAGATTGGATGTGGGATCGCCATCGGCGGTTTAGTTTATGCTTGGCCACAACATCTACTGCGTAACGTCTTTCCTTAGAGCTCTGAGCTCCCAGGCACTTGTATTAATTGAGCTAGTAATTGAACAGTTGTCTTCATTAGTTCTGGTCCCCTGCACACGAGTCTTGGTTTCGGGATTACCAGAGATGTGTTTGCATGAGGAAGAGGGGGTTGAAGCCCTGAGGTGGATTTGCAGAGAGGGTTTCAAGCTCACACTGCTGGATTCTGTGAGAGGAAATGAGAGATGACCAATGTGTTCACCCTAGCAACCACAGCTAATCCTAACAAAAATCCATGAGATGGAATTGCAGAGGCAATCAATATAATCAATCACCAAACACCACAACAACAAACAATATAGTTATAGTACCAACCTGGTACCTGACACACTCTGAGGAAGACTGAACGACTGAAATGCATCAGTGTGCAGTGTTTTAGTTAATGTTTCTAGAGTGAGCCATGGTTTGAATAATTTGGGACCTATAATTTGAATAATCTAGTCAATTTGGATCTTTTCTTCTATAAATACAGATATAGTTAGTGTTTAAGTTATATGAAGAAATATAGACTTTTATGTCTGATAAACTAATTATTACCTACAAATGATTCTTTGAGTTGGATGGTTTCAGTAAAACATATGAATCAGTTCACAAAACCATTCACTTGATAACGCTATCAAATCATTCTTTAGAGTTGGATGCGTTTTAATTAATTGATTAAACTACTTAATAGAACCAATTGGCTATTGCTAACAAGTTTGTGTTGCTTTCAAATTTTTCATTGACGTTTTCAATGAATTGACTGAACCAGTTCACAAAAAGATTTTTTCGCTCATTATTGCTGACAAATGATTATTTGAATCAGACGTTTTCAATTACTGACAATGATTCACAAAAATGATCTGGGATGCGTTCCCCAAAGCCAACTATGGTCCCAAGTTCTGTCGTTACCAATACAGTTCAAAGGAACTTGCGACCATAGTTGGTTAACAATGCTTTTGGGAAACGCACCCCTGAATGATTCGTTCACTGGTTATTGCTAACAAATCAGTCTTTTGAGTCAGATGGTTTCAATTAATCATTTGAATTGGTTATAAAAGCAGTGTGATTGATTAGTTTACTGGTTAATTATTTTTTAGTTGGATGTTTTCAATAAATCAATTGAACCGATTTATAAAACACCAATCTGAATGACTTTTTACTTTTTAATGGCTTCAATGAATCAATTGAACCAGTTCACAAAACAGCTGAATACGTTTTTTAACAGGAGAATTGAACATTGAACTGTTTGAAAGAACTCTGTTCCGCTATAATCCAAATAAGATTTTAAGGGGAAACTAAAGAAATTACTTAAAGCATTCCTAAGTGCTTTCTACCATCATGTTTCACAGTAAAAAAAAAAAAACAAGAACACAAACTACTGAGAAACAAGCAGGCTGCGGTTTGCCAAAGCAATGCGCTTGAGGTCAGGCAGAACAGAGAGAGAGATAAAACTAAATTAACTGAGGGGTCCCTGACCCCCTTTCGGATAGTTTTAAGTGGTTTACAAGAGCTGCAAATCCTCACAAGATGAATAAAAAGCTGGTGTCTGACCTCATTCTAAGTCTGAAGATTTTTATTGACAAAAAAGAGAGAGAACGTGTAAGAGAAAGTGGTTAAAAAAATTATACTTTGACTTCCAAAGAGACATCTCCATCCCCTTTTAAGATGCATTTTAACATCAGCTGCAATTTGCATCCCACTCTGCCGACCAATTATTGTGGCATGCAACGTGGAGAGGCAACAGTTCCAGAAACTCAAGTAATAAAAAACAAAATATACCACATAAAAAAATAATAAATAAATAGGTACACCTCAGACTTCAGGAAGAGTGGGTTAGTATGCCTCCTGATTTGCCAGAGGATTTAGGACAGTAGTTCTCCTCACAACGGCTCGTGGTGAAATAATTATGCCTAAGTGCTTTCAGAGTTACGCTGAAAATGAAAAATGGTGGTGGTGTCCGCAGTTAAATAATGTTAATGACTTCGACTAGAAAAAATGTGATGCACTTTGCAGTGCGTGTCAAGAGCATAGCACATTGTTGGCTTAAAACAACCAACTTCACACAATATGGAGGGTTTTGACAGGGGGTTGGCTGGGGGTGAAGATCAAGCCACGCTTTAAATATCATACGCAGCGTGTGGCAGACACATAACACCTGTTTGTGAGGAGTTGAGACACCTTCTTCCTCTCGTTGATGTGGATTCAACGATTTCCTGGTTGCTAACAGCTTCTCGAAATGGGAAGTCGTTGCACCAAACTGGAACAAACAACGGCAGAAAGCATCATAAAAGGGATATATTATGAATATTCAGCGAGGAGGGAAAACTGAATCCCTCATTTTCACCTTTCCTCCGTTCTCTACATTGCAGCTTTTTCTTAACTGCATAATTAATGAGAAAAAAAAAAAAGAGTGTGAATTTGTTTGTGTTGCCAAATAAAAAGTGGTGAAAAGACAGGTTTTTTTTTTTACTTTCTTATTCTGTTTTGTATTCTTTTGTGAAAACAATGGCAAAATAAAAATAGTAGACATTATATATCTTGTTGCATTTTGCTCTGTAATCTTACGGGTGGACGTGAACCGGATTGTATTGCTAGAGCAAACAGTCATTAAAAATAGCAAACAATATATAAAAGCTAACAGCTAAATGCTCTAATTTCTGTCTAACAATGACCGTTTAAAATACACAGTCACTCGTTCTGTCACTTAAAACAACCTCGTGATAATTCCTTCCTGCTCAGACATAAACACAAACTCCTTTTGAGCAGACGCAAGTAGAAACTCACATTTGTTTCTCTGACATCAATTGTTTCAGCTGTAATTTTCTCGACCTTTCTGTGCAGTCTCTATCCGTGAGAGCGTGATGTGCTTTTAAAAAAACCTTGCATGCTATTTGCCTTCATGAAGACAACTGGCCATAAAAAAGGGACAGAAAAAGAAAAAGTAAGAAAAGGGGTAACTGCATATTTGCTCGCTAAAGGGAGGTGTTTTTTTTCCCATCCCTCCAAAGGTACACGCATCCCCCCAGGAATAGATTAACTGGCCTAGAATCAGCTGTCGGAGTTTGATACATTCAGAAGTTATGCAGAGAGGAAACTAGACAAATTCATGCATTTGTGATCCATCCCCGCTCTGGTGTACAGAGAAGTAAGGGGAACATTAGATGCGGCTTGGCTTCAGGCAGGAAGAGAGTAAGACAGGTATATGAAAGAGGCAGCAGAGGCTAATCTCGTAACCGTAGCCTAAAGAGACAAACTTCCCCTTCAGTTCTGGAGCTCCATTATAATCTGTTACGCTCTTGATTCTCTATGGCCACATGACAGAATCCACCTCTCTCAACAGCACACCTCTGCCCCTCAATCTATCACCACTGTTAAAGCACAAGAGGATGAGTTTCTCCTCTCGCCTGTAATGTTTTAAAGACAAAAATACAATTTGTAAGTCTGTGCTCAAAAACTCCCAGTAACATGAAATTACATATTTGGCACTTCCATTGAATATTATACGTTTTACTTATTTTAAAGCATGCAGGACACAAATACTATTGTGTATCTATTTAATAACTGTTAAATATGTTAGATAAATGCATCATGTCTGTCAAAATATTGTGACTTTGGCCTGTTCCACCCTCAGAGGTCCAGACCACCTCCACTGTATCCAATTATAAAAATAATTTAATGTATCAATAATTGAAATCAATTAATGTAATATAATCCTGTAAACTTGCCTTGCCTTGAATAAAAACTAATATTAACAAAATGAGTCCCAGATTTAGTCCCAAACATGTAAGAAAAAGGTATTCTGGCTAAATTTGCAATTCTGTAGTCATGTTTTTTTGTTCAAAAGTTTGAGGTCACTAAGATGTTTTGTTTGTTTATTTCTTGAGCACCAAACCAGTGTGATTTCTGAATGATCATGTGACACTGAAGACTGTAATGTCATATAAATATATCCCTGTAATGCCAATGCCATATATTATTTTAGGGTATTTACATTTATGTTTATATTTATAATTTATATGACTAAAATCAGAAATTAAACTCAAATATTTAGGCTTACAAATTATGGTAACTGGCATTATGGTAACAAAGTTGCAAAAAATGCAAACCTCATGTTAAAATAATATAAAACAGTAAAACCCCATCCTTTTACTGACCAGTTGGTGACAATGAATTTTTAAGAGTTTCAGGTCTGATTTTGCACCCTGTTAACCTATTGCCTTACATTGCACTGAACCATTAGCAGTATTTCATTGGTGCGGTGTTCTTTTTTTATATATTTTTATCTGTCTGTCTTTTCGGTTTACCAAAAGCATTTGCATCTGATGCGCTGTATTTCCTGCACTGAAAAGATAGTAATATCCCTGCACTAACCCGAACGGCTGCTTGTTTTCCATCTTGGCTGTCTCTCTCTCTGCTGGGTAACTGCTGACCGTGCTCTCTTTGTAAATATCTTTGATATGTATTGTGCTCATGTTTAAGCAAATATCAGAGGATAGCAGTGTAGCTGTTTGGTGGCCATTAAGATGCAGCGAGTGGCGTTCATTCTCAGACACTGTCTCTGCTCGCAAAGGTCAACTACCCAACCCCTCCCCCCCCCCCAACAAGACACACACACACACACACACACACACGTGTGTGCGGGTAAATAAGGGCCCGTTTACAAATGTGATGGGGAAACAGTTCACCTTAAAAAGCCATTAGGCACTGGGCTTTTGAACTTTACAGCCTTCTTTTTAATTTGCTACTGTCTAGCCTCTGGTTTTCCACTTTCTAGGACTGGCGATGGCAGCAAAACAAGCGGACCTTCTGTATCAGCTTCAGATAAACGGTGGTAAACTTGAAGCAAACATTTAAATGTCTTTCTTTTTCCATCACTGATGATGCGTATGTACCTGTATGTACCTGACATGACATGAACCGATCGAACGGAAGACTCGAGATGTGACTCACCCATCCTTCCAGCAGCGGTCAGTGCGAAAGGTTCACTCTCTAGCTGGAAGCATTACCTGTCTCCTTAGGCTTGACAGGTTTCTGCACTGTCAACACGGATCAGACCAGCAGCCTAACCTACAGTGGCAGCGCCTGACCCAGGCAGCAACACACCTCAAAACCAGCTTCGGGCACGGCCGGGCCCAGCGACGGATCTGGATGGACTCATCGGCTGCAAGGGCGTCAGGATTGTTCTGGGGTGAAGGAAATGAAAGTTTAGTATTGTGTTTTTGTGACCCAGGTGTTTTGGGTCAGGATTTGTTTGAATTTCAAGGTCCACACAGGACATGCTCTTGTGTTCAAAAATAGATAGATGGAAATAAATGGAACAGAATAAAAGGGGATTCGTTTTTTTTTTTTTTTAAAGGTTTCATTATTTTTAAATCTTTCAAATGGATTGAGATAAAATAAAGTATGCAACTGCAAAAGACATCCATATGACTCTGTAAAGTCGTATTCTTATTATAAATAAACATGGTAACTACAATAAGGTTCATTAGTTAACATTAGTTAATGCATTAACTAACATGAACTAACAATGAGCAAAACATTTGTTACAGTTTTTATTCATGTTTGTTAATGTTAGTTAATAAAAATACAGCTGTTCATTGTTTGTTCATGTTAGTTCACAGTGCTTTAACTAATGTTAACTAATACAACCTTTGATTTTAATAACGTATTAGTAAATGTTGAAATTAATATTAACTAAGATTAATAAATGCTGAAGAAGTATTGTTCATTCTTAGGTCATGTTAACTAAGGTAACTAACCTTATTTAAAGTGTTACCATAAAAAAAAATGTTTTGCTGTGTTTTGTACACATTTGTTTAATTTTACTGTGCATGCACGTAAACCCTTTCCCACCCCCTTACTTGTCTCCTGTGTTCTCCAGGGGTTCTCTCAGTTGACTGGTCCCTCTGGAGACTGCAGAAAGCTGTTAAGACTGCTGTGGTGTCTCCTGCTACAGCACCACTGGTTCATGTGTGCCGTGTCCCACAGGGAGCCTCCACCCGGAACAATGGACAGGTTATGAGAGTAAACAAATATGGCTTTTCTCCATTTCAAATGCAGAAAGCTGTGGTTAGGATCAACAGGGAGAGGAGATCAAGCTAACTGGGAGGGAGGAATAATAACACATTGTCAGAGGAATAAAATCTTATCTGAGAACAAGCATGAGATCGGATGAATAAATCTCAGGTTTAGGACTAGGGATCTGGGTGAGGACACTTTGGACTGGCAGTCATCGTCAGTTGAATGGCAAAAAAAATAGAGGGACTGAAAATCAAATCCGGCTGAGGTCAAACCCCCTTTTTCAAACCCCTTGTAGGTCACAGTAATTGAGCATGTGGTTGCAGATCCGACAATGACATAATGGTAACAATGGTAAATTATGACATTATATTTCTTAATAATTTTTTTTATTGGTGGGTGGATGGATGGATGGATGGATGGATGGTACATTTTGTCTTGATTTCCTGAAAGAAATATAAATAAATAAAATTATTTGATCTAAAATTGCATAAGATAAGGTTTGTTTACAGCGAATATATCTTGTTCTCCCACTGGCTAATTGTTTTTATTTTCTAGTTTTATAAATATATATAACAAAAAGTAAATATGCTTATGCTTCAAGTTCAAGTTTAAGTACTACTTGATAACAGGAAAACATTTATTTATTTTTGAGTGAACTATTGCAACAATACAGACTGAAGCACACATGACATTCTAGGTGAACCTACTTAAATGCACGACACGACAATACACCAGAAACAGGCTTTTTAAAAACAATTGTGAAAATAAATAAATAAATAAAATACAGTCCTCTTACAGTATTCTATGTGGGAAATAAAAAGGGCCTTCCTCTGCATACCCTATTTTCTCTGTGTCAGGACAACCTTGCTTTTGAGAATTATTAATGGCTCCCTTGTAAGCTGTCATCTTTTTCACACCCCTCATCTTGCATTTTCCTCCGTTCTCTACGAAGCAGCACCACCACCATACAGGCCACAGATCAGCTCTATCAAACTCTGTGTGAGAAACCAAACCAGTCCCTTAGGGTGAAATGAGCGACCTAACACAGTACCCAAAAAAAGTGGAGCCCCTTTTTAGGAACGGTATATTATTTTGATTGCGTGTGTGCAGTTGTTTTGCGAGGAAGCTGAGACGAAGGGGTGCGGGGACAAATCGCAGCATTGGGAGAGACATGTGGCCTTCGTTTAAACTGAGTCATAAATCAGAGCACTGACATAGAGAAGGAGAGAGAGAAAGAAAGAAAGAGAGAGAGAGCCTAAACTTAAAATTGCCTCAGCTCATTTTCGATGTTTTCACGGTTTTCCTCATTTTTGTTGCTTCACCTTCCTCTCCTCATCCTGGTACTTTGTTTACACACCTTTTAAAATGCAATATCTCAGACGCATTAGCCTTCCTCCCTCCTTTGCAGTCGCTCTTCTCTGGGTTAAAAGTTAATAACTATAAGCTCTTTTCCTCACGTACCTCCATCACTCTCTCTCTCTCTCTCTCTCTCTCTCTCTCTCTCTCTCTCTCTCTCTCTCTCTCTCGTCTTCATAGTCTCCCCCCACCCTAAGTAAAGTACACAGCGCTTCCCTTGGGCTCACAACCAAATGCCACGGCCACGTTAACCCCCATCCGAATTCACACCACTGCCCCTCGCTTTCATTTGGCCCTGCATACATTACGCCCTCACGTGTCCTCTGAGTGTCTCTCCGAGGACGCCGATCCGCCCAGCACCCCGCCATCAACCACAGTTCACCGCCCGGAGAGGACGTAAGGTCAGTGTGAGGAAAAGCAAGGGCAAAGCGGCCTTGTGCAAGAACAACAGACAAATAACATCTCAACACGTTTGCTATATATGAGAGAAAACAGGTTCTATAGGTAAAAATGAAGAATTGTGCACTGATTAGACATCGCTACTCTCATTACTGACAACTTAGGAGATAGTTTACCCAAAAATGACAAATCTATCATAATTTATACACCCTCATGTTATTTCAAACCTACAGCCAAGTGTGTCTTTGAGTGTGTGGGTTAAATTTAAGAATTGGATCAATCACATTCAAAAATGAAACATACAGGTAGGGCTATGCATAAAAGTTAATCTAATGCAATAAAGTCATAAATATAACACTAGAATGATGACATCAGTGTCATTTTTTGGGGTGAACAATTCCTTTAAATTTCCTTTACTGCTTCACGTTCATATAAATGTATGGCAAATAAAGGCTTTCAAAAACCATTAGATGAGATTATTCACATTTGACAAAAAAAAAAAGCATTGACTAAAGCCTGTTTGTTTGTTTTTTTAGTTTATCTTTTTTAGCTCTAGGATAAATTCAACTCTCTTGAGATTAAATATAACATAGGTCAGTTTAACATCTTGACTGAAGACTGGAGTAATGACGCTGTAAATTCAGCTTCGCCAACAGTGAATAAATTACATTTTAAATGATATTCAAATAGAAAACTAAATTACAGTTTATACTGTATTTTTCAGCAAATAAATGCAGGCTTGTGAGAGTAAGAGACTTCTTTAAAAGCATTACAAAAATCTAACTGACCCCAAACTTTTTAACAGTACTGTACATGCAAAAATGAAAGTAATACTAACAATCTGTACTATCGCATTACGTTATTGTATTTAAACCATTCAAACACACGAGAATGGTTAAGTATATCCGCCTGGTCTAATCCCATTTGCATCAATTGCCTCTTATCAGTATCATGCAAATACACAAATGCTATACTACTGCTTGTATAGATTTTCTGAATGAAGTGCTAAAGATGATTATAATTGCTTAATAGTCATCGGCTTGTGCATGCGAAAGAACCTAATAATGCTCTTTGGTAGCTGCAGCTGTAATATTTATCAGCTTTTCAAAAATCTACAGTGTTAATGTCAATCACGCAAGTACTTATGCAAGGAATCGGATTGCATTCAAATCCATCAGACAGGAGGGATAAGAACAATAATCCGAAAGTCATTACAATGAAATTTGTAATAAAAGTTGATTAGATGAAGGAGGGGGGGGGGGGGAAATCAAAGGGGATTTAAAAGAATGAGTTTAATACACAAAAAAATGTCAAAGGTATCAGATCTGAAAGCCGAGCAGCCGTGTTTCCAGAGGCAGTGGAGGGAAGAAGAAAAACTGAAAGGCGAGAGATTTTCGCCCTGCTCTGCTGTTTGCTCTGTTTGTCTGCTTTTGCATGATTAATATTCTGGTCCATGCCATCCCACTGCGCCCCTGCAGACAGCCCCCAGCCTACAGCTCGGACATTCCATTTTCCTCCAAAATTCACGCCCGAAACTCTCAGAGCGGCCCGTCAACAGTGAAAAGGAAGGATTCTAGATGATGGTCTTATCGCTGGGGCTAATGATGATGATGATGATGGTGGTGGTGGTCCTGGAGACAAGTGAGAGGCCTTCTGGGGAATGAGGTGTGGGGGTGATGGGGGGGGTGCGAATAGCACCCCCACCCTCAGCGGCGCTGTGGGCCGAGGCGATATGCGGGGTCCATTGTGTAGCGATTATGTAGGACGAACACGAAGGGTGCTAATCTTACTGTGGGAGGGTACGTGCTTGTGAATGATTGAGCATAAGGAAAAAGAGAAAAGGAGGAGATGAGGAAGAGGAGAAGGAGAGGACGAAGAGAGAGAGAGAGAGAGAGAGAGAGAGAGAACCCCCTTAGCAGCGATTAAGAAATGGTCTGTCACAGATTAAAGCTGCGGGGAGGCAAAAGGGAGATGAGGCGAAGCCTCCCACAGACACAGGCTCATGAGGACGCTTTGCCGAGATTACCTGCGGTTATACGCAAGCAGCTGCTTGGGCACACACACACACACACACACACAGACAGACACACGCAGAAGAGCGGGAGGGTGAGAGAAAATGAGAGACATTGAGAGGGATGAGAGGGGGTAAAACAAACCTAAACCAAATAGGCTTGCAATTTACAGAGGGTGAGCAGAGAGGGAGGATGACAGAGATGGAGAAAGAGACAGATGCCTGAGGAGAAAAAAAGAAATAAAGGAAGGATGGAGCTTGAAAAGCTGCCTGCCACGACAACAGTGACAAAAAAAAAGTGATGAAAAAAAAAAATCGCAGAGGGCCACACAGGAAAAATATATGCATCATTCATTTGTTCCTAATTTCGTTTTCGAGACTGTATACTAACAGCTTTTTCTGCTATTCTTAGATTTACTTTAAGTTCAGTTATACATGATAAAGTTCAATTCAAACAATCGAGTGGTCCCAATTAAAATTGACTTGTAAAGTCAAGTCACCTTTATTTATATAGCGCTTTAAACAATACAGATTGTTTCAAAGAATCTTTACAGTAATAATAGGAAAATTATGCATTTCAACTGAAGTCAGTTCAGTGGAGAGTCAGTCTCGTTGTAAAGATGATCATTTATTAAATTAGTTGATTTCCTCTAAAGCAGTTCTAAAAAAAATTATGTCATCATCCAGCTCTCATACAGTACAGTCAGATCAATAATATTGTTGAATATTATGTGTCCCCAACTTAGCATGCCAGAGGTTATGTCACAGTTTGGAATCAAAATACTCCAATGTCTCCCAAAACGTATTGAATAACGTATCAAATAAAATGAAACAAAAATCTTACATTTTAAGTAAAATATGGTAAAATCTAAAGATTGATTGATTGATTGATCGATTTATTTACAAATATACTTGCAACTTTCTACTAGAATTCGCCTCCATGGAGCAAAAAATGCAATCCACTCAAATAAGTATTTATATTTATTTTTAACACAATTCTTTAAGTAAGGGTTCATCAGTTACATTTCACAGTGTTTGTTTCCAACAAAGAGAGAAAAAAGGCTAATTATGGCTGAACTTCTCATCCCACAAGAGTCTTGTTTTCACACTCTACACCTGCCATGTAAATGTAAAAATTTCTTCACTCTCCCATTGACTGATTGACACATATGGGCAAGCCTCTTCCCACAATGCACCAAACTGGCAGGTCAAGTTCCGTTTTAGATTCATACCGAGTGAAGAAGACGAAGACTTGCTCAGTTTGTTACAGAAGAAACAAGGTCCTCTGACTGGCAGGTGAGGCTTGTTTTGAACTGCTGGAGCAATTAATTGATGAGCCAATTGAAACAAGAAGCCCGGGGCAGTACGACTCAGTCCAGGGAAGAGAGAGCAAGAATCAAGTTTAACCGTTTAAAACAAATGCTGACACAAAAGAGACAGTGCTACATTTCGGTTGAACCATCTCAGACAAAGAGCCACAGTTTTGATGATGTTCATTTGAACGATTGTGCTTCTACATGATAAGAGGCATAAAAAACAAAACTGATAATTAATTTGTTTGCAGATACATCTTGGTTTGATATTTTGGACCAAATAAAATGACAATTTGATATCTTGCAGACATTAATGTGGTCTGGAATACATAACATTACTGTGATAGAATGTGCTTGAATTGTCGCGATGATGTTTTCTCTGCAGTGAAATATTATGCACCGTTCTTTACCTTTACACAGCTCTACAGACCTCGATTGCAGGTCAAGGACACAGAAGAAGAATGGCCTTGTGAACCGTGAACCTTGTGAAAAGTTTTCAACCTGGTGACCCGCTGGTCCCTAGTCCATCTCCACAAGCACTAATAAAACACTTATAAAACACAGCGAGTTGTGAATTATTACTGCATCACTCCCGACATGCCTCTGACAGGCTACGGTAGGCGAAGATAATTGCCCTTGCACTTGCTGCCTAATGAACATAATTACACGTTATTTCCCATTCTCCCTGTGATTAATTGTTACAACATTTCTTTGTTGGGTTCCCGGCAAATTGCCACTTCATAATGACACTATTGCCTCTCTGCAGAGTGCACAATCAAAAATGGTTCTGGCACTTCAGCAGGCAGGCCTGAGGTCCTTGACAAGCTAAGTTAAATTGGTAAAGTAAACAGTCTTGACATTTGTTTGACCAGTAAGCAGTTAAAGCTCTTTAACAGAGCTTTTACCTTCATAGTTGCAAATCACTGTGAGTTTCCTGGAACAACACTGATGTGATGTTTAATACTGTATAAACATTGGTAATACTTGTGGTAACAATAGTGTTGGACTGTAAAAGTCAAATAGAAATGTAAAAATTTTCAACAATCATGTAACCAGTTTCATATAATAATATAACATCATTATGTCACTGTTTAAAGTTCAATCAAAAATTGTGTTTTGTGTAAGACATTTTAGCAAGACGTGTAATTTTAGCATTAATTATACCATTACAGTGTTTATTAATATAAAATAAACTTTTTGATTATAAAAAATGTATTAGTAAATGTTGAGATTAACATTAACTAAGATTAATCAATTATTTAGAAGTTAATTGTTAGTTCATGTTAAGTTAACTAATAACAAATGAAACCTTGTAAACGGTTGCATATTTTTACTTTTAAATTGTCTTTATTTGATATATTTTAGTTTATTTATTTAAAAACAAAAGCAAACCCAGCAAAGTATCAAAAAAAATTATTAGCAACGTTTCGGGCTCATGACCTTCATCAGGCATCCTTCATCCTTTTGTTTAGTTTATTTATTTGAAATTTTGTTACATGGTTTAGTCATTTGTATTACTTTTTAAAAATTACAATTTAGGTTTAACTTATTTTTATTTTATTTGTTTTCAATTAGTATTGTTAGTGCTTTAACTTAAACTTATTTAAGTTAGTTGCCAAGCCAACATTCTCATTTTAATTTTAGTTAAATTTTTTAGTAATTTTGTTATAAGCTTTGTCATTTTTTGAAGTCATTTAATACTTTTGTGTGAAAAACATACTGAAATAAGTCCTATTTAATGAAAATATTGCTTGACAGCTGTGGTCCCCATTCACTTTTATTATATGCAAAACAGCATTTTGAAAAATCTGCTTGTGTTCTACAGCAGAAAGAAAACCATGCACGTTTTGAAACACATGAGGGTGACTATGACAGTATTTTCATTTTTAGGTACATTATTTAATTATTCAGCAATGAACATATCATCATCATCATCAGGAAAATAACATCAGGCATTAAAGTTCTTATAGCAGGTCATTTGCAAGGGCAATAAGTTTGGTATGTTTTGCACAGAGAAGACTTAATTGTGAGGTTGTCTACCAGTTAAGCAAGGTCTTTCCTCTAAGCGTTTGCTTAATAAGGCATGGGCTAATGCAATGGGGTGCTTATTTCAAATCAGCCATGACAAAGACTAATTTGAACAAAGAGAACGTACGCAAACGAAACAGAGAGGGGAAACTAGCGGTGACTAAGAAACTGTGACAAAGACTTGGAGACATGAGGAATGATCCTCACGCAGGAGGTAAACTGAGGTAGCGCTCCCCCCAAAATGTCTGTGGGCCGGGCCTGAGGAAGACGAAGAGCCGGTCACGACGAAGGCTCACGCTGAGAGGATACGCTTGTCTCTCTGCCTCTGTTGGTGCATTCCAGCAGGTTGATTGATTCGCTTGAGTGGCAAATCGTTCACGTTGACAAATCATCCGATGACACCGCAACACAAAACCGGGCCTGTACCCTGACACCTAACCTGTGAGGAGAACCGGTCACACAGGGCGGAGGGAGAGACGCATGGAAAGGGGGAGGAGGAGAAGGAGTGGGGAGCTGGTTGACCCAGAAGAAGATGGTGGTACGCCTTTTTTCTGTCTCTTTCTTCCTCTCACTCTCTCTTTCTGGAGCAGGGAGTGATGAATTCCCCTTTAGTTCATTCATCTAGGAAAGCAAGGAGACGTGTGAGTGTGTATGTGTGTGATGTGATCCATCTCTGGGCTGTTCAGGAGAGCAGCGTGTCCCTGATCATAGACCCTATCAATCTCACTCATAGCCTGACATCACTGCCGCTGTCACAGACATCCCCAACACTCTTCTATACCTGCATTGTGTGTGCTGGCAGTTCTACGGTCCTGGTATTGACAGAGAGAGTATATTATCTGTTATGCTTTACAAGTAAAGGTTAATGCTACAAAGTTAAATTGCATTAGTTTAAACAAATATAAACTGTGCCTACGTGTGTGTCTACGCAATTTCTATACAAAATCAAACATATACGTTGTTCAAAAGTTTGCGATAGGTGAGACTATTTAATGTTTTTGAAAGAAGTCTCTTTTGCTCACCAAGGCTGCATTTATTTAATCAAAAATGTTAAAATACTGTTACTATTTTTAAATCAGGGTTTCTGCAGGTATCTTCAAATTAAATTGAATGCCTTTTTAATGCCATTTTTAACTTTTTTAATGCCACACACACGACCCATGACTAACCACAGACATTATATATATATATATATATATATATATATAGAAACACATCCCTATCTTTATAAATCTAGTTTAACTATATCTATATATCTTGTAAAGGATTTTTGTATTCGCCCCAAATCCAAAATTTCACTTGCATGGCACTGCAATATACAGTGAAAGTCCAAAGTTTCAATACTGCTCAAAACCATTTTTTATTCATGATTAGATTAAATTAATATATTTTAAAATGTAGGCTAATTTATTCTTGTGATGGCAGTGATTCAGTGTCACATGCTCCTTCTGAAATTATTCTAATAGTGTCACGGTGTGGGTCTTGTCTGTCACGTGTTTCCCTGTTTGTCATGTGATCCTGCCATATGTGTCTTGTCACTTTGTTATTTGTTTGCTTATTGTCCACAGGTGTTCCTTGTCTTGTTGATTAGTCTTCCCAGGTGTTTCTCATTGACCACACCCCCTTGTCATCCCGTTCAGCTTGTTTGCCCTTGTATTTAAGCCCTGTGTTTCAGTCCAGTCTTTGTGAGATCTTAATGTTGTAATGGTTGATGTTTCTGTGTTCCTGGTCTGAGTGTCTTTTGTTTGTTTTATTAATAAATGTGCTCTCGCGTCATTCTTCCCGCATTGCTACAAATATGCTGATTTGCACTCAAAAAACATTTCTTATTATTGTTACAGTTGAAAACAGTTGTGCAGCTTAATATTTTTACTGTGATGTATATTTGTTCAATTCTTAGATGAATATCAAGTTCAAAAGAACAGAATTTATTTGATTGAAATATATATTTTTTTTGTAACAATCAAGCGTAGCGTCAGTTCTGGCAGGTCAGGGTAGTCAAGCTCGCATCAGCTGACTCTCAGCTGATCCACATCTAAGAGTACGACACCTATCACTGTATATAAGCTCCTTCAGTATTATCAGCAGCTCATTACCCTCCTCCATCCCCAGCTCCTCCTCTCGCCCCGTCAGTATGGCATTCTGATTCCTGAAATGCCTTTACTGTCACTTTTGATTGGCATACTTGCTGGGAAAAAATAATTATTTTCTTATTAACCCCAAACTGTTGAAAGGTAGTGTAGATTTTCAAGTAAATGAAAAAAAAATTCTTATATTTTATATAAATGACCAAAAAAATAAACAAAGTTCTTACATTTTACATTATTTTGAATAAACAAACAAACAAATAAATAATACTTATTCTACATGTTTTTATGCACTTTCACTAATTTCACACTTTTACTAATTTTACTCTTAATTTAAAATGTGGAAAATAGTAAAAAAAAAATAATAAAAAAAAAGAATGAGCTGTCCTAACTTTTGACTGGTTGTGCATGTTCTTAAGCTTTAACACATCCACATAGTCAAATATGCAGAGAGATATAACTTGTGCATGTTCACACTTCATAGGAACACAAAAACAGCTATCCACAATGTACCTGCGAAATGAAGAAAGCAGCGGACAGACGTTTGAAGTAAGAACTTACATTTCTTACCAATGCCTACACACATTCACACCGAGACTGTGCACATCAGAATCAGCAGGCCATCTAAGGCCCTGTTCGCACCTGACACTTTCGACTGATCAAATTAGGCTTGATCAAAACATGCCATTCAAGCAGGCTAGATCTGAGACGCACACACAGGTATACACACTCAGCAAAGCCCAGCTCAGGCTCTGACCTTGGGAACAATTAGCATGACTGATGCGCCCTGAGCTGAATACTGAACCTGCTCTGCACAGCTGCACACGGACACAGTCCAACACATTATTGTCAACACAGTCTGTACCATACAGACACTTCCCATATAGAGTGTACTCATGCAGTATATACTCGTAGACAAAAAGTTTCATTTGGGTTCAATACAATTAAAAAAAAAAAAAAAAACTTTATGCCAAAAAGTGTGTGTCTGTGTGTCTTCAGTGCCACATGATCCTTCAGAAATCGTTCCAATATGCTGCTTTGGCACCCAATAAATATTTCTTATTAATATTAGAGTTGAAGACAGTTGCGCTGCTTGATATTTTTTGTGGAAACTGTTTTCTTTGTGGAAGATTTGTAATGAATGGGAAGTTCAAAAGAACAGCTTTTATTTGAAAACCAGTTTTTCGTACCAATGTCTTTACCGTCACTTTTGATTAACTTAATGCATCCTTGCTGAATAAGATTATTATCTTCTTTAAAAGAAAATCTTAATGACCCCGAACTTTTGAATGGTAGTGTTCATTTTATACAAGTAAATAAATGCATTTAAATGAATTAAATTAATATTTTATATGCATAAAAATAAGCATAAATGTACTGTATTATCATTTATATTATATTATATAAACAAATAAATAAATAGTACTTATACTATACATGTTTTTATACACTATCACTAGAAAAAATTAAACAACCTATTAAACATTAAATATTCAATCATTTAAGAAATGTCTCCTTATGTAGAACCTTTTTTTTTGGTATAAAGTGTTCTTTAAAATTGAGTCAAGAACCCAACTGAACCTTTTTATTTTAAGAGTGTACAATTAATGTTGTTCTTGTAGTTCTGAATAAAACGTGATGACTATATGCTATGTAATTGTTACCAAAAAATAAATACCAATTAAAAATATAATCCAGTGCATTTCCAATTGAATTGTTCAGGTAGATTGATTATTCTCAGTATAAACTAAATAAGAACATGCATGGCTACATTGCATCTTGGGATTGCAAACCAGTCCCACCTATCCTCATCTAACATATTCAAATCCACCCCAGTCTGAGTGTCCATGTACACTTCAGCAGAAAATAAGCTTACATTGCTTACTAATGTTAACTAATACACATACACTGGATTTAAGCAGGGAAGCTTGAGCATACATGGACTTCTGTGAGTAAGCCTATAGAAATAAGACTGTAATCCACAATTCGCAACAGAAAATGGCGCATTCAGCTTATAGGCCTCTTGTGTGATCTGTTCTGCTGTGGGCTGGAAGAAGTCAGTGAGCAGAATTACTGGAGAAAAAAACACTTAAATAAAAATTGGAACAGAAAATAACACAAAGTACAAATGCTAACCTAACCTGGATGCTTCAAAATGCTTGTGTAAATGATTATTGGAGTGATCTGTGATATACAGTACATAGATAGACAGACGGATGGACGGATAGATGGCTTAAAATCGATCTTATAACAAACACTGGCTTTAATTACAAGCCTTAAGTTGTTAAAAAGAAAAGTGATTGTTGACAACGAACTGTAACATGAAAACAAAAACAAAGCTCAAGTATGTAACGCAATAATCAAATAAATGATCATTTTGAGCAGAGGGACAAACGGACATCACAAGAAAGGTTACTAAATGCAACCAAATCAACAACAATGCACATAAATATTTTAAACGATCGACCAATTCATGACCTCGAGCATGCTGGGAAGAGGGTGACCAGGACTGAACCACATAATAATACGCAAAAAAAGCAGAAATTTCAGTGAAGGCCTATTCAAACAACAACAAATAAGAATAATAATTACTTACCCGATGAGCTTGTTGGTTCGACATGGACAATCTGAGCATATTGTAACAGAAAGGCTGCACTAAGATGCCTTACTCGTGTTCCTGAAAGAAGCCAGTAATTGTTAGAACTTCAGAATAGTAAGTAAACTATAATAAGCAAGAAAATGTTTGGTTGTTTTTCTGCATTATTTACATGATTTAAGGAGCATTTTTTACAGTGATGGAGAGACCGATATGAGATCAAGCACAAGGTGAAAATGTACATTTTTCCAACCTTTTGCACACATCAACCACACTAAATGTGTGTTCAGCAATGGCAGGATCAGCTCAATGTGAACATCTCCTCACTGCTAGATTATAAACAAAGCAACAATATCTCTCCTTTTCAGTCGTTCTCCTCCCATTCATTCTCGTCTGCACTAATGTTTACTGCTTACATGTTTAATAACGATCAAATATGCGCTAACAAATCTGTACATAATACCTTTCTCTCCTTGTGTGATAACGGTTCAGTTATGCTAAATACCCCAGCTACATTTTGATGAAAAATGAAAACACTTCATCTTATTTGTCTTTCTTCTGCTTCACTAAAAACAAAGGGTAAATCCTGATTAGTGCTTTGGGTTTTCTTGGCTTCCGTTCCCTTTTTAGTCTCTCTGTTCATTGAAAACTGTGCTGTGAACTGCCCTGTTAGTTGTCTAGCACATCTTTTTTGTAGTTAATTATATTCAAATGCGGTGTAGAGGTGTGGAGTATACATACTTTTCATTGCTTTGCTCAGCAGCATTGTGCATTCGGTTTACTGAGCTTATAATAGCAGTGCATGTAAACCTGTGGATGGTATAATGCGTGAATGCCATGGGAAGTACATTGTTCACACTCTAGCTATTCTTTGATCTGAGAGCTGTTCTTTACACTAGCGGGATTTTATTTTTGTCTGTTCAGTGTGCGGTCTCTCATTGTTTTTTGAGGAGGCACCAATGACAGTCTGCATACTGTTTTTCTTAAATAATACTTATATATCATGTTATTATATTACATATATGTGACCCTGGATTACAAAACCAGTCACAAGCCAACAATACATTGTATGGGTCAAAATGATCAATTTTTCTTTTATACCAAAAATCATTAGGATATTAAGTAAAGATCATATTCCATGAAGATATTTAGTAAATTTCCTAACATAAATATATAAAAAATATATATTTTTTTGTGAGTGAATGCAGCACAATCGCGAACATAATGGACAACATTAAAGGTGGTTTTCTCAATTGTTTGATTTTTTTGAACCCTCAGATTTCAGATTTTCAAATAGTATCTCAACCAAATATTGTCCTATCTTAACAAGCCATACATCAATGGAAAGCTTGATGATGTATACATCTCAATTTCAAAAAATGTACCCATATGACTGGTTTTGTGGTTTTATTAAGTACAGTATATATTATATTATATTATATTATATTACATGTAATATATTTTAAAATGCTTCATACTTAATAAATGTATAATATATATACTGCATATAACTAATTTAAAATATATTAAATTAACATAAAGTGATAGTAAAGGCATTAATAATTTTACAAAAATGTTTGTCTCAAAAAAAAAAATTTCTTTTGTTTCACAGATTTGTCATTGGTGCCCCTTCAAAACACAGAATATATCACACAATATGTCACATTTTAGATTAGGGTCCTCACTATAAGCTAACAATTATCTACAACTTTTGCCTCAATAAAGTCCTAATTGCTGCTTTTTAATAGTTAGTAAGGTAGTTGTTAAAGGGATAGTTCACCCAAAACTTACTCACCCTCAAGTTGTTCCAAACCTGACTGAGTTTCTTGTCTTCTGTTGAACACAAAAGAAGATATTTTAAAGAATGTTGGTATTCAAAGAGTTGACTTCAATAGTAGGAAAAAAAACTGTCTGGTTACCAACATTCTTTAAAATATCTTCTTTTGTGTTCAACAGAAGAAAGAAACTCATACAGGTTTGAAACAACTTTTCAGTTGTTGAACTTTTCAGTTGTTGAAAGCTGAACTTTTCAGGTCAGTAAAGGATGACAAAATGGTTTGGGTGAACTGTCCCTTTAAGTTTAGGTGTTGGGTCGGATTAAGTGATGTACAATATGCTCATGCTGAATAAGGAATTAATACAGTATGTGCTAATTACTAATAAACAGACAACATCCTTGTAATATGCATGCTAATAAGCAACTACTGTAATTAATAGTCAGAATTGGACCTTTTTTAAATATATATATTCCACTAGGCTTGGTTGATATTTAGCTCTGTACTTGTTTCTGTGAATATGTTGAAGGTCTGTATAAGTTGCTGCTCATTAGCTGTACACAGATAACCAGGTCCGAAGCATTTCAGGGACCCGGCCAGCACCTACAAACTCACTCTAAAACTAAATGAGCAGCTCAGGAAACACTGTGGCCTTGACTAGCCGTGTCCTGCCCCGCAGCTACATTATTGAGCCATGCTAATAACCTGCCTTCACTCATTTAAACCAACTTTAACACAATTTTACCAACTTTACACACGCACTCCTTCCACATTTGAAATAGACCGCCTCTCTCTCTCAAGGCTGTTTCAGCACTGGTGGCACGTGTTTGCACAGATTTTAATAAGCACAGGAGAGAGATGTTTAAAGGCGAAGTGAGGCAGCAGCCATACCGTTAGCAGCGCCGCGTTGTTGTTGACTTAAACAAACCCTCTGCGAGATCTGGAGCTTGCCGCACACACAGCTTTACTACTGTTAATTGGTCATTAAAGGTAGTAGTTTGCGGGCCTCACTAAATCTTTAAACAGACCATGAAAAACAGTTGAGGCTTGCAACTATAGGCCTGAGGAAACGGAGTGATAACAGGCACACTTTTGATCATTACCTCAGAATTAGACTGTCTGTTGATATATATTTTTTTCATTCTACAATTATAAACATCTTTGAAAGGATTAAAATAATGTTTTTATCAGAGTTTTGTAGTTTGTACATGCAACATGAAACCAGATTTCATTAATTAAATAATTAACTAACCACATGGTACCAGTCACTGTAATTCATCTATTAAATTTAATGCTGCACACCATGCATGAGGCTGGGCAAAGTCTCTGGTGGATGCAGGTTATCGCCCACAGCTATTGAGCAGAGTTTGGGAATAACATAGCCTTTTAGAAAAAGCACCAAGCAGAATTTTTGCAAGATTCATTGAGCTTGCAATGACTTTTCCTTATTTTTTAAGACATCATCAAAGAATACATCCAAATCCCACCTGAACTCCAGTTTCCACAGTCCAGAAGGGGCCATCTTTTAAAGAATATTTTTACAAAAGCATCAGGGTTGATGTGCACACAGGCATCCTAGGCAAGAACACTCTGTGGCGGACAGGGAGCAATTCCTGAACCTGCTGATCTCCAGGAAAAGTCTGATGTCACAGGTTTATTATGCAGAATCTGCTCTCTGAAGAGCAGTACAACAGATTTGTGGTCCCACTCCTGAAAAAGAAGTTTTTGAGGTTGTTAAACCAAATCTTTAAAAAATGTCTGCTTATTTGCAAAATACCTTACATTTTAGACGTATTGTCAATTTTAATAATACTTCAAATAAGTATTGTGCGTGTGTGTGTTATTTTTTATAGTTTTTTTTTTTTTACAATCTTTTTCAATATTGATAATAATATGAAATGCTTCTTGAGCACCAAATCAGCATTTCTTGAGGATCATGTGACACTGTAGACTGGAGTAATGGCTTCCGAAAATTCAGCTTTGCCATCAGGAATAAAATTACATTTTAAAACATATTAAGTAGAAAATTGTTATTTTAAATTGTAATAATATTTCACAATATTACTGTTATTACTGTATTTTTTTCATCAAATAAATGCAGCCTTATAGTGAGCACAAGGTACTTTTATTATCAAAAACGTACGACTCCAAACTTTTAAATAGTAGTGCATATGTACATATATTTTAATATTACACATATATAATTATATTACACACATAGAACATGTCGTTTGAAATCAAGTATCCTTTCAGAAACATTTTTCTTAACAGAGGACGTCATCAGTTTCTCTCCAACATGACTGCAGCACTCTCAGATATTGAAATATAGACCACACATTTATCTCATTTATAAGTCAGTCAAAACAACACCTCTGTCAATTTATCTTTCAAGTCTGAAACGAGAGGCTTCTGATGTCAGGGGCTTCATTAGTGAAGGAAGAGCAGATAAATTTAAAGATAACAGCTGTCGTTCAAGCATGCGCACACACACACACACACAGGCTCCCAAAGAGTAATGATTCTGTTATACTTGCATGACTTCTCTTTTATTGATTTCAGTCATGATATCACCCCCTGCACTGGGATCCTTTTCACCCAGCGCCCTGCATGTCCTGTGTGGGTGCACATATGTGCAAAATACCAGCAGTTGGTGTCCACACAGTACCTATGGATGTGTGTGAGTGGGAGAGAGAGGGAAAGAGAGAGAAAGCCAGTGTTAGGGTGCGTGGGTAAATATGTCAGGGGGTCGCTTGGTCTCCGTGACATCTGTGGGAGCCGGGACTCATTGTTGGGGTATCAGTTCAGCCCGTCAATAATGAGGCAGTAGAGTGTGAAGAGAAGGGCGTGACCGAGTCCCCTCGCGTTTACACACACACACACGCAGACACACACACACACGCATAAACACACATTCTAACCCCGATCGCTGACCCTTCTGTCAACCCCCTCCCCGCTTTCTCTCTCTCCTGCCGTCTGTGCCCCTGCACCCCAGCCGTTCCCTTTTCAGCCGCTCTCCCTCATTGCCCCCTTCCGTCCCTCTATTGTCTCAGTTGGGGATAAACAGGGCGACTCGACCCTCGCATGTGCTGCAGACGCAGGCCCTGTTCTGTGATCAGCACTAAACTCACCTTGAACTGAATCACTCGGGTTCTGAAACATGATTGTTTAAATGCAAGTATAATACAATTTGAACCTTAAAGAGCTTCTTCTATTTTACCTGAACTTTAAAAATTACTTTCATTAGTGTAACCCCATATAGGCAGGCTGATTTAGTCATATTAAATAATATATTTGACTTGGGGAGAAATAAACAGATTACTTACCAAATAAAGTAGAAGAGGCCAGGGAGTGTAGTCGTAGTTGTAAGTCTATATATTGTATTTTTTATTTTATTTTAGTTTAAAATTTAATTTGTAATCATTTGGATCATCTGCATTAGCAGATTCTCTTGTTTATAACGTCCACAGAAGCTTTTCATTTACATGTAAAAAAAAAAAAAAAAATGGGATGTTTGTAACACTTGCCATGTACTGGACCCACAAAGATCTCGCAAATGTTTCCTATATGTTTATCCTTTTAAATTAAAAAATAAATTGGAAATAAGTATTTTGAACAAGTCAATTTCATTACCAGAGTAAATGTTTGCACAAATATTAAAATGTGCATGAATTTAATTATTGTTCCAACCTACCATGGTGTTGAGGTTGTAACATCAGCACTTTGTACTTAACTTGACATTAATTTATACTGTTTAGGAACAAGCTGAGTTTCTAAACTACACTTTAAATGTTTAGCAGACAAATAAATGGAAGATTATATAAAAGTTTGAGACACATGACACAATAAAACACAGCTACAGAAGTTGAAACAAAATGTGTTACAACACTCCCTTGGCTGCACTATTTTTATGTGACAACACATTTTCAAAGAATAGCAATTTGTAGGTAAGTTTTTCAGAAAACCTAAACTGCTTTTATTTGTTAATAAAACTTCTCAGCATAATTCAAATTATTCAGAAACTCTATAAAATAATGAAATGTAGGTCGAAATTAAAGCTTAGCTAATCACCATTATGCTCCTCACTTTTGCATGACTTCTAACTTCTTGTACATACCTGTAGCGTGTGAATGAATCATGAATTATGTCTTTTTAAAAGTACTCCACATCGAGAGATGTTAATCTGAATATATTTGGGGCTGTCTCTGAATGGAGTGCATGTAAATGGAACGCATAATCGTTCTTCTCGGACTGACTGAGAGTCAATGGGATTTCGGATGTGCTGCTTGCCAAGGTTCTGACTGCCATCTACAGGCTGTTTTTATGATTGCAGCCATCTTTAAAATGAAAAAAAAAAAAACAGCACTATACCTCAAATGCGCTCCTCTTTTTGGAATAAAAAAAAGAGGTCCTTTGAGATGCATTATGATATTTGATCTAGCATAATGAATATTTGCAAAGTCACCATGAATAATATGACAGTGAAGGATATAAGGTGCACAACGACATTTTACTTTTATAAGAGAAGTTTTCGTTTAATTAGCTATACCTATCGTAGCCTATTGTTCCGTCACGTACCTTTCAATATAGGCGGCAACACAATAAAAGTTGCAAAGAATGAGCTCAGGAGAATGAGGGAAGCTCAAAGAGTGTCCCTGATATTATACTAGTTATAAATATAATAAGCCGGGTTGAATTGAGTTATACTGGAGCCTGAGGGTTTACTGGAATAAAGCAGTGGCTACTTAACAACTGGGAGAGAAGAGAATATGAAAACAATACAATTATTTCTCTCAAACTACATGATGCAGTCTGCACGCACAAGTCCAAGAACTATGTTTTTAAAAGTAAATTTGATTCTAGTTATGTAGGCATAGGTATATTTTCCAGTGTTAGAAGAAGACCAAGTGTTTACAAGAATTTCTGGATTTCGGAACATAACTTGTCTTTTAGCGTACCTAGCTAATCATCAACAATTTTATGATGTGTAAAATGTAATAAATTGATATGCTAATGATATACAGTGATGTGGTTGTTGTTGGTAACATCATGAGAAGGTGGTTGCGCTATAGTGTAAACATTTCGTGAATTTGTTGATGAAACGTTGTTTGAAAACACTGTTGTACAAAAATAAAATAATTGTAAAATAAATATAGCATATGACACCTCAATCTTTTGTTTTGTTCATCTTGAAAACACTAATAAAGATATTTTAAATGAAATCTGAGAGCTTCTTGTCCCTCCATTGAGAGTCCAGCAACTACACTTTGTCGCTTCAAAAAGTTCATAAACAGATCGTAAAACTAATCCAAATGAATCGAGTGGTTTAATCAAAATTTTCTGAAGAGGTTTGATCGCTTTATGTGATGAACAGGTTGAATTTAGGCTTTTATTCACATATAGACATAATCAGCGGACATAAACAGAAGTTGAACCAAACCTGATTGAGGTGTGAGAACAAACATCACTGGTTCTTGTGGAAGCTCAAACGTCCTGCGTAGCACAAGAAAGAACCTCATTGGTTCTTGCGGAAGCTCAAATGTGCTGCGTAACACAAGAAAAACCTCATTGGTTCTTGCGGAAGCTCAAACGTCCTGCGTAACACAAGAAAGAACCTCATTGGTTCTTGCAGAAGCTCAAATGTGCTTCGTAACACACAAGAAAGAACCTCATTGGTTCTTGCAGAAGCTCAAACGTGCTGCGTAACACAAGAAAAACCTCATTGGTTCTTGCGGAAGCTCAAATGTGCTGCGTAACACAAGAAAAACCTCATTGGTTCTTGCGGAAGCTCAAACGTGCTGCGTAACACAAGAAAAACCTCATTGGTTCTTGCGGAAGCTCAAACGTGCTGCGTAACACAAGAAAAACCTCATTGGTTCTTGCGGAAGCTCAAATGTGCTTCGACAAGAAAGAACCTCATTGGTTCTTGTAGAAGCTCAAACGTGCTGCGTAACGCACAAGAAAGAACCTCATTGGTTCTTGCGGAAGCTCAAACGTGCTGCGTAACACAAGAAAGAACCTCATTGGTTCTTGCAGAAGCTCAAACGTGCTGCGTAACACAAGAAAGAACCTCATTGGTTCTTGTAGAAGCTCAAACGTGCTGCGTAACGCACAAGAAAGAACCTCATTGGTTCTTGTGGAAGCTCAAACGTGCTGCGTAACACAAGAAAGAACCTCATTGGTTCTTGCGGAAGCTCAAACGTGCTGCGTAACGCACAAGAAAGAACCTCATTGGTTCTTGTGGAAGCTCAAACGTGCTGCGTAACGCAAGAAAGAACCTCATTGGTTCTTGCGGAAGCTCAAACGTGCTGCGTAACGCACAAGAAAGAACCTCATTGGTTCTTGTAGAAGCTCAAACGTGCTGCGTAACGCACAAGAAAGAACCTCATTGGTTCTTGTGGAAGCTCAAACGTGCTGCGTAACGCACAAGAAAGAACCTCATTGGTTCTTGCGGAAGCTCAAACGTGCTGCGTAACACAAGAAAGAACCTCATTGGTTCTTGCAGAAGCTCAAACGTGCTGCGTAACACAAGAAAGAACCTCATTGGTTCTTGCGGAAGCTCAAACGTGCTGCGTAACACAAGAAAGAACCTCATTGGTTCTTGTGGAAGCTCAAACGTGCTGCGTAACACAAGAAAGAACCTCATTGGTTCTTGCGGAAGCTCAAACGTGCTGCGTAACACAAGAAAGAACCTCATTGGTTCTTGTGGAAGCTCAAACGTGCTGCGTAACACAAGAAAGAACCTCATTGGTTCTTGCGGAAGCTCAAACGTGCTGCGTAACACAAGAAAGAACCTCATTGGTTCTTGCGGAAGCTCAAACGTGCTGCGTAACGCACAAGAAAGAACCTCATTGGTTCTCACACATCAAGCAAGCATACTTGAGCTTCTGTTTACTACAACTGATGTGTGCATTGAATGTTTACGTGAAACAAGTGGAAGTTGTGTGGACTGTCAAAAGAGGGGCAGTTATTTCTCAGATATCATTAAAATATCTTCATTTGTGTTTCGAAGATGAATGAAAGTCTTACAGGTTTGGAATGACCTGAGGGTGCGTAAATGGTGACAGAATTTTCATTTTTGGGTGAACTAATCCTTTAAGCTATCTTGTAATTACAGTTACGACATGGTGTGAACACAGCATAACCTTGTTGTTTTGGTTCAGGAGGAACTGTAAAAGATGGCTGCTGTTTGTTTGCGGTGCTCAATGACTGTCTGTCTACAACTCTAGCCTATAGCGAGCAGGGTGTGCGGTTGTATGGAAATACATAGGTTGACAGGCAGGTATAGGACATCCTATCAATCGGACCGAATGCAATCATTGGATGAATATTTTTTGGTCCTGAAACTTCCACGGTAGATATGTTTAATATTTAGACCACTTCTATTATTGATTGCTATCAGGATGTGAAAAGAGTTTCAATAAAGTATTTATTAAAAACATTGCCTTCCCTACCTTTAATTAGGGGATTCAACTTCTTCCAAACTCCCCGTAATTCAGATCCAGATTTTCCACACTTTGTTGTTCCCCGGAATCATTTGAGAAAAAAAATTCTATTGAATTACAAATCTAGTTTGTCTGTTGTTTGGTTTTACATGTCATAGGCTTATTTGTAATTAAGAAAAAAAAAAACTCTACTCTGTTATTGATAGGTACAGCCTAATTATTGATAGGCTATTTCCATTTTCCATGTGCATGTTGTTTTACAACTACAATTACACATTTCTGTGTCATCAGTCTATTGTGTTATGCTCTTTTTATTAAAATATGTACTACTGATTACAGACTGTGAATTAAGCAGCAGTGTCATATTCTGCCTCCTCCTGCTCCAGATCAGCTCTCCTACCATCTTGCTTGCCTAGAGTGATTTTCTCAATAATGTATTAAACTGTGTGTTTATTATTTACTGTTTACACAAGCTGTGTTGGAGTGACAAGCTCAGTCTGTATGAGCGCAGTGAGGCTCACGGAGATGCGCTACACGCTCCAGCGAAGCCAAAGCTGCTGGACTGCAACATGAAAGACATCTCGCTTCATACGAGCTGTTCTACACGCACCCCTAGGTTGTCAAAGAAAAAAAAATTTGGCTAAACATGGGGGTGTTGAGTATTGATATTAATATTAATGTTAATGGAGTAGGGTAAAAAGTGACCAGTGAGTCTTTTTATAATTATTTGTATATGCCTTAAGTTATAAAGTATAATGTATCACAAATGTGAGAGATAAAAAGTTTTTCTAGATGCATTACATCAAGACTCCCTTGACAGTCTTCACAAGAGCAACACTGTGAATTTTGAAGCAAACTACTTCTATTTATACAGGATGACATTGTAGGTGTTGTATCACTGTTAAAAAAAAAGCAGACGTCAACACCACAAAGGCAACAGAAAATCTGCATCTAAAATGGCCTGTATTGAATTGACAGACTGTTTAATGCTGTTAAAATGCATTAATGCTCTAAATATGAAATTATCAATAAAACATGAAAATATAAAATTATGTGTTAATACAAAATAACTTATGGCAACAACAAGTTGCAAAGTTAATTAATTTACACAGAAGCAGAATGGGCATCAGAGGTGATGCTTTGATACTGAGGACTGTTTTTAGATTCAGATTTTTAGATTTTAGATTCTGAGTATTATTGTAGTGTGGCTTTTGTGCGATATTATCCGAGTCTTTACACAGAATTTGGAGACAAAACTGAAACTGCACTTGTGCTAACAATAATTGTAAAAATATGTCATACGCATATCAAAGATCAAGCATACTTAATAATTACATGCCATTCTCTTTTGTTACCTATCATGTTTCTACAAATGTGATTAAAAATAATATTTGTTTTATAGATCAATGCATAAGAGTAAAATAAATTATCTCAATGTATGTTTTAAATGCTCATTATCATCTTGTGTGTTGCACCAGTTTCATAGAAACTCCAAATGAACACACAAACAACGAAACACTATAAACACACACACACACACACAAACAAACATGCAATTTTCCAAACTATAAAACGAGGGACATCAAATGCAGCTATTTGTTTGAGGCCTGTTGTCGGGGGAATAGGCTACACGACTGCCTGGCTTCATTAGAATTCCTTTCAAGTTGTGGAGTGCGGCCTCCCTGTGTTCATCTCTCTATATCCCCTGACCCTGACGATGCATCTCCATGGGGCTAAAGAAAGGGCGGGGCATGCACACACACACACACAGTAACGTTCTCCTCCTTCTAAACACTGTCACCCCATCGCATCATCCTCTCAGGGAAAGACAGAGAGTTCCACCTTCCCTCATAGTCTCAGGAATGTGGGATTGTGAAGTGAAACTGGCAGAAGAAGAAATGTACACAGGTACTGTGGTAGCCTATTTTGAAATACAATTAAAAAATGAGAATAGAACGGATGCAGGCAGTCAGGTTGATAATCACAATCTTTACAGCCACAATTATTTGAAGACCCTGAAGTGAGGTGCCGTTTACACGACACTTTTCAACTAAAAACGGAAAACTTTTTTGTTTTTAGTACATCGTTGTCATGTAAATGACATTGTAAAAGGCAGATAATACGTTTGTTGGTCCCACTTACACTATCGTTCAAAAGTTTTGGGGTTGGAAAAAAAACACAATATTGTGAAATATATTTAAAAAAATTTTAAACTGTTTTCTATTTTAATATATGTTAAATGCAATTTATTTCTGTGATGGCAACGCTGACTTTTCAGCAGCTATTGGTGCTCAAGGAACATTTTTTATTATCAATGTTCAAAACAGTTGTGCTGCATATAATTTACTTTTTTATTTTTATTTTTATTTTTTTAAACCATAATACATTTTTCAGGATTTTTGGATGACCATAAAGTTCAAAAGAACAGTTTTTGTTTAAAAAAGAAATCTTTAATGTCTTTACTGTCTTTTTTGATCAATTATATGCAATTCTATGCATTATAAATAACAGTATTAAATTATCTTTTAAAAATCTTACTGACCCCAACATTTTGAACAGTTTTTATAGCATTAGTATTGTAACTTATTTATAAGCATGGCCTTTCGAATACATATTAATGCTTTTTATTTGTTTATATGTTATACCACTATTTTAACACAGTCAGCGATGAGTAAAAAGAGAAGATGTAATACTCATAATCATTAAATAACTTATTATATATTATTTATGGTGTATTCTTGATTTTTCATCAAGAGTAGACATTACAGATGAAAGACAGACAGGATTGCTTTAGCAGACAGAAGGCCTGTTGCATTTGCAAAGGAACTCATATTCAACATCAATATTTAAATGTACACTTTATAATCACAGATCATTATTTGTAATAGACAAATGTACCTTGATCTGGGACTAATCACAGATAAATAAAAAGTGTTACAACCATCCCCATTCTCTTCTGTCTATTATCTAATAATTCATTTATGGTCAGTCATATGGTCAGTTACAATTAAAAGGCGTTTTATCAGCCATGAGTGAATATGTTTTATTTGTTCTGAATCTCTCCCAGCAAAGAGGTAAATAACCCACATTATCTTAATTGTTCAGTGATAAAGAACAAGAGGCCACAGTCTTTCAGTACATTTTAGGAGGAGGTTTGTGCAAGGTAGCCTTTGGCAGGAGTCGCCGGATGGTCAGTGGTGGGTGCCAGGCCACGTGGGGTGAGGAGGATAAAGAAGAGGAGGGGGTTGAGGAAGGAGCCTGGGCCGCCCGTCACACCCCACTGCCTGTCTGACGGGCCAGGGGCCAGACTGACACCCATAGAGAGTGGGAGGGGGAGAGAGAAAGTGAGAGAGAGAGTAAAAGTCTCAGTGCCCGACATTGCACACAGTGCCAAAGTGGCCCGAGGGCAGCTGCTCAGTGGGTGTGTTAGCAGTACAGCAGCCCTTGTGCGATGCAACCAGACGAAGAAATTAAAATAGCCAAAAAACAGGTTTATGGCAAAAAATAATGCTAATGGCCTTAATAACCTGTAAAGACTCAACCATAATCTGTTCTCTTTATTAATTCCAATGCATGATTAGCAGTTTACAAGTAGCAGCATCTAAGTTTTAATAAATAAATAGTTAATTTAATGAATAATTTACTCACCTTCACGTTGTTCCAAACTTATTTGATTTTCTTTGATCTGGGGAACACAAAAAGGGACATTTAGCAGGATGTTTGGAGCAGAAAGTTCCAAAAATGACAAAAAAGCACCATAAAAGTAAAAAAATTGACTTTTACAGATTACACTATCTTCGGAGTCTTGTAGCCATGTAATTGCTTTGTGTGAGAAAAATACCTCACAAATCGTATTCAGGTTTGCATATGCTTATCATATGACTTCAGAAGACTATAAAATATAGCACATGTGTTTTATGAGCCACTTTTATCACTTAAAGTTTGACAGCCCTGGTCACCATTCACTTTCGATGTATAAAAAAAATTACAGAATTTAAAAGAAAAAATTAGAGTGAATACATTTAAATTTACTTTTAAAAGATCAGAATATTGTTCCTCAAATTTAATTACACATTTCTCAGTGTGCTAAAACAAGATGCCTATTTTGATCTGCAAACAATCAAAATCAAAATAATTTTAAAAAATCCATTTCCTGAACTGCAGTTTAATGTGAAAGCTTTGATTTACAACCGACTTACAAAGTTCAAGAGTTGTGTGCATGCACACCTTTCTGTGTGTGTCTTTGAGAAAAAGGTAAATAAAAGGCTGCCAGCCGGGGGGCAAATCCGTGACAGTGAGAAATGTGTTTGCATGTGTGTATTAGTGTGCTGACATAATGCCTTTCAGGGTATTTGGGTGCCAATGTAAACATGACACCCTCACATAGAAAACGCTTATCAAGTGACAGCAGTGGCCATGTCGAATCAAACCTCCTTGATTCTCTCTTGCTCTGTCTCACTCACACTCAGTCAGTCTGCGCTCATTAAGTCATTAATGTAAGTTGGGGCTATATTTCCGTATGCATATTACTGTGTTGTGCTGTTATATTGCTAGCGTAAGGGTAAGTATGTTTATTTACAGTACTGAAATATATATTACGTTTATGTGTGTGTGTGAGTACAAGAGGTTGGGGGCCTCAGGGGCCCTTGCTAATGAGCTATCTGTGTGTATTTCTAACAAGAACGCACTTCAGTGCTCACAGCACTGTCATCAGGGGCTGTGGCTGACCTTGCTCTGCTGCTAGGCTCTGTCATTTGCTATATTTATGGCACCGGCACCTATTTTGTGTGTGTGTGTGTGTGTGTCTTTATAAGAGTGGGGAGGGAAAGAAGGAGCCCCGTTCAGGAAGCAAATACTGTGCATATCAGCATAATGAATCAAGTGCCTGAACGGGGTAGAGAAAGAGAGAGAAAAAAGAAAAAGAGTGGGAGGAAAGGAGATCCATTTTTCTCCAGCGCTCCCCCCCACCCACCCCCTTCCAGTAGCAAACCCCTGCGGTTAGTCTTCCTTCAGTTAGTCATTTGGTCTCTCTGTTTTATTTTTCTTTCCTTGGTTGGAATGAATGCTAATTTTGTCCCTCTCCTTATCACAGGCTCTCCCATGCGTTCTGCGATCACTCACTTGGGGAAGATCTTCCACGTATCACTCACTTGACGGCTCAACAGCAGGTTCCCTTGGCCTGATATCGCTTTGCTCTCCAAACCCTTGTGAAACATCTCTGCAATGTTTATGTATGATAACAGCCCCCCACTTTTTGGACTAGGAACAGTATGCAAAACATCCCAGGACGGAAGTGCTGTGCAGAATACACATTCAACGTTGGTGCAACGTTTTTCTATCGCCAAGTGACGCCAAAAGGCACGTGCTACATGAGGGGATCTAACCGCAAGAGATAAGCCTGGCCAAAAGTAAAAGTTTCTAATTCTGTCCTCCAGGGCGAACGCTCGCTCATCCCTCTATCCCTGCATCCCAAGGAGGCTTTCTGTCAGAAATCTATTCAAATCGCATTTTCTTGGGATTTTATTGCATTGCACATCATCCCATCATCAAATGACAAATCACCTGTAAGGCTGGAGAAAGACTCAGTCTCGAGTTCCGGATCCAACCGGCATGTACTTTGTTTACGTCCTTCAGCACCTAAACAGATAAAACTCGGGAACCGCAAGGACCTTGTGTCTGTCTGAAAGTTTTTAAGAAGTGAAGAGATAAGGCAGAAAGGGTGTCAACAACTCCACACCTGACGGAGTTCCACAAAAGCACTCTCACACACACTTCTACAAGATCCTCGTCTCCTAATAAAGCCTGGCGATGAGAGTGTCGGAGAGGATAATTAGTTTATCCCGACACATGACAGCGGCACTGGCTGAATTGTTATTATTTCCCCTCTCTCGTTGCCGTGACACCGGCGACGCTTCTGCGCCCCTGCCACCGCTCCCCACATCCAGCTCGGCGCCACTTGATATATTCCTAATGTTCCTTAATATTTTCATTTTGATGTAATTTGTGGCCCCGGTTTTTTAAATATCCGCTCTGTAATAATGTTTAATTTCAAGGGTCAGTCTGCCAAGGAGTATATTAAAGCAGATAAAACTCATTTTCCAAAGCTCCAATATCGCGCCCAGATCAGGTTAGGAGGCCAGCCGCCGCGAATATTTCATCTTTTATCATGCCGATAATGGGCCGATGACAGAGGCGCGTTATTACAATGAGAGAATTGCTCATTTTCCAGGAAAGGGAAGGACTGTGGGAAGCTGGGGGGTCCGGGAGTGTGCGTGTATGTGTGTGTGTGTGTGTGTGTGTGTGTGTGAGTGCTTGCCGACTCACTCAATAAAAGGCAATTCTTCCAAAGAGGAAAAGAAAGAGCGGAGAGGAGAGATGGCGGGATGAAGGGGGTGCGGGGGAAAAAAGCAGCTTGCTCCAGCCCGCCTTTGCTCTTATTTGATTGGGATGAATAATAAATGCAGGCTGGGTGCTGCGGTCAGGAGGCTGAAGAGGGGAAGGTGATGAGAGCTGATTTGAGGAGGGCCGTCTCGAAATTAACCTCTTTAATTGAACCATTAGGAAGAAACAAAAGATGATGAGAAAGGTGTGGAGGAGAGAAGAGCGAAGGAGAAACAAGGAGGCGGAGGGGGGCAGAGCTCATCAGGACTCCAGGAATTGGACCTGAAAGTGGAATGACTATGCAAACCGTCCCCGTCCCTCTAGCCCATAATAAATAGAGCCAATCAGAGGGGTCCTGGGGGCCAGATGGGTCCTGTACAGGTCAGACCCATTAGAGTCAGATTAGCCTGCTGACAGACCCATCACATCACTCAGTCTAAGCCACTGTCATCATCTTAACCCAATTCTGCTCTACTTATAGCCCACACCCTGCCTATGGGGCTGATATACAGAGCTGTATCTGCGAGGACGCTTAACTCAGTGCATGACCCAGAACATCTGACTCAGGTGAGGAGCCTTGAGAAACTGTGACGGTTTGGCTTGTCTTGAATTCAGTAGCCTACCTAGAATATTTGGGGGAAAACATAGTGGAAAAGCATCCTTACTGCTCATACTCAGGCTTAGAGATGTGAACGAATCGCGAATTTAAGTGTTCAAATGCAGCACTCATCCTCTACCAACTGATACTTTAACTCCTGTGGTTTAGAGGCAGAGCAACCTATCAACTATTTACAGGAGCTGTTTGGAAACATTACCATTTTTTTAGTTTTTGGAAAGATGTCTCTTACGCTCACCAAGGCTGCATTGATGTAATCAAAAATACAGTACAACAGTAAAAATAATTGTTAAACAATTAAAATAATTGTTTTCTCTTTTAATTATTTTTTTTTGTATGATTCCTGTGAAAACAAAGCTGAATTTTCAGCATCGTTACTCCAGTCTTCAGTATCACACGATCCTTCAGAAATCATTCCAATATGCTGCTAAAGAAACATTTATAATTATTTTTATTATTATTGTTATCAATGTTGAAAACAGTTTTTGCTGCTTAACATTTTTGTGGAAACAATGACACCATTTGTGGAAAGATTAAAAAAAAAGAGTAATTAATACTTTTATTAATCGAGGATGCATCAAATTGATCAAACGTGACAGTAAAGACAATAATGTTACAAAAGATTTCTATTTAATAAATGCTTTAATAAATGTAATAAATACATTTAATAAATGCAAATAAATGCTATTCATTGAACGTTCTATTTATCAAATAATTATTTTTAAAAGTAACCATGTTAAAAAAATTTAAAGCAGCAAATCTATTTTTACCATTGATAACAAAGAAGAAGAAATGTTACCTGAACTCCAAATCAGCATTAGAAGGACTTCTGGATCTTGTGACACTGAAGACTGGAGCAATGATGCTGAAAATTCAGCTTTGCCATCACAAGAATAAATTATATTTTAAAACATATTAAAATAGAAAAGTTATTTTAATTTGTAATAATATTTCACAATATTACTGTTTTTACAGTTTTTCTTTATTATTATTATTATTAATAAAAAGATGCAGCCTTGGTGAGCAGAGACTTCTTTCAAAAACAGTTTCCATTAGACATTAGAAATGCAATGCTTTTAAACATTTAAAATATATTTGATACCAGTTATCTCATTAACTTTGGCACTCCTAAAATATTAAAACTAAAATAAAAACGAATAAACCTTAAACCTCTTAAAAAATATATTATTAAGAAAAAGAAGAAGAATGGTAGAGTGAAAAATATCATTTACTTAGTATAATTTAAACAAATATTATAATTATAATAGTATAATGAGTTAAATAAAAAATATATTTTAAGAACACCCAAGCAATTTCTCAACAACCTGAGACTGCCCAAACAATCACCTAGAAACAGCCTAACAACATTCAGAACAGCCTAGCAAGGGCCTACATTAGAAACATCATAACAACCTCCCAGAACAACACCCCAGCGCCTAACAACACCCAAACAACCACCCATAACATCCTGAAATTGTGGTGCCAACTTTCACAGCTAAGCAGCACTCACCATTTCTTCAGAAAAGTAAGAATCTAAGACTGAATATCCATATGCAAGATGTCAGTACACACAATATGTTACTTAGCAATGTGTAAAGAGCACTGCCTTGAAAAGAGTCTGAACACAGCTAAAGTTATTAAAGGTGTAGGTGAGTTTAGATTAAAGCAGCAGATTGAATTGATTGTATTAGAAGGAGAACTCAGGTTGCCCCAGGTGGTAATGTTCAGCTCTCATACCAGCCTTTAACAGCAGGGGATACAAGAACTACACTCATCAAATCATCCCTCCCTCCTTCTCTCTCTCTCTCTCGCTGAAGTAATCAATGTACCGGCATTGTGCAACAGCACCAGGATAGTCTATCAACCCCCTCCCGTGTTCATGCAAATATTAGAGCGGATCTTCTAAGTTCTACAAACTGTTTTGTGTGTGAAAGCTGTGACGTCACTGACAACACTTTCAACGCACCTTTAATGTAATCCTTTAAGGCTAAAGCATGAGCTTACAAAGATAAAGATGTAAATATGTGCTCACTTTATCGAGTCGCCCCTATACTTGAGGCCAAACATAAAAAAATAAAAAAAAGAAGACATGGCTTACAACTAAATCTCAATGTAGGAACTCGGTTGTCATAAGGTTTAACCTCAAAGTACATGATACGTAAAGTGTCAGGCAAGCATATCTGTAAACATTGGGAAGAAGGTTGAAGGCAAGAGTGTAAGCTGAGTGTTAACCGATACAGAAGTCAGACAGAATTAACTTATTTCGCAAGCAA
This sequence comes from Semotilus atromaculatus, assembly GCA_031834385.1. Lineage (NCBI taxonomy): Eukaryota > Metazoa > Chordata > Actinopteri > Cypriniformes > Leuciscidae > Semotilus > Semotilus atromaculatus. Next base: position 6,008,803 of record JAULUF010000019.1, on the reverse strand, counting down.
AAGTATCCAATAACAGGGGATTTATACTGAGATAATTTAAGTATTCAACTAATCATGTGATTCAAAATGGCCGCCGCCTTGAAGCGCCCCATGTAAAATAAAACAGCTTGCTGATATGACTGGAGTCTTCAGCTCATGTGGACATGATTTTAAACAGCTGTTTTAAAAAGTAGGCTGCTATTCATTTCTCATCTGTAAAACTTTTTAATGAGGAAAAGTCCACCTTTGAGGTGTGCAACAGATGTGAAGGAGAGGAGGAAGAGGGCAGGGTTGGTAGAGAAGAGTCTTGTCCATAGAATTAACCATGAAAGGGGTGCCAAGTTGGTCCCCAAAACCCCTAGGCCAGGGAGGAGAGAGGGGGAGAGATGGGCCAGCATGCTGGGGGCACCTTGGGGAGTTGAGGAGGAAGTGGCATGCACCATGTCTCTTGCTCCTGTTGTTCCCTCATTTGATTTTAATGAATAATGCATGGGGAGGGGGGCCCAGCCTTAAAGGGGCACCGCTGCCACAGTGGGAGTCATTACTGAGCACAACGCACTGATGAGGAGAAAGAAAGAAAGAAAGAAGGAAGGAGAAAGAGAGAGTGGGAGGCAGGGGGGGAGGCAAAAACAAACAAGAAAATTAGAGAAGTAAAACAGTTCTTTGAATCTTCTTCGAACACTCCAGATGAGCTTCATTTCATGTCTGCAGTTTTTCTGAGTTAATCAGAAATATTTTGTTTTTGCTGTGCTTTTTCATTATTAAAATTAAGTTAATTTATACATAAGTTCTTGCATGTTCCAAACAGTCTGTCAGTCTGTGTATAAGTGGTGGGGATTGTTCATTGACTCTTTCTACAGGTTACATTGTTACGCCAGAAAGTGACGACCTGTGACTGTCTTTATGAGTGAGTCATTGAATTGTTCACTCAAGCGATTAGTTCCGAAAAAAATATTCGTTCAGAAGCTAAACAAGATTGACTGAAACATTAATTTAAGCAATTCATTCAAAAATACTGATTCATTCAGAAAGGAAACAAGTGACTTATTTTACAAATGAGTCATTAAATAATTAACTTAAACGATTTGTTCAAAACACTGATTTATTCATAAACTGAACAGGTGACTAGGTGTGTTTATCTTGAAGCAGCATTAAGCACACCGAAAAACATACGGATCTGTCTTGCCTCTAATCGTTCTTGTGGTACTTTGATGTCATAGCCTACACCGATCGGTCTGCACAGCGTCGTTTCAAATCGAACTATTGTCTTCAGGTGGGATTCACCGAATAATTAATTCAAGCGATTCATTCAAAAACACTAATTCATTCAGAACGTAGCACATACACAAGTCGTTGAATTGTTCACTCAAGCGATTTGTCATTCTCTCAAACGATTCGTTCAAAACACTGATTCATTCGGAAACGTAACAGTAACTTTTTCCTCAAAAGCTAAATGAAGTCCACCAGAACGTGATTTTGTTTCACAGGTTTTTGCCGGACAGCCATCTACACTCCCTTTAGACATTAGACGGGTCACAATACAGTCACAGATATAAACCTGCTTTTTATAACCAGTGAGACACAACATTCCTCAAAAGAGATGACTTTCGGTTTCAGCATTACCGGAAAGCTGCATTTATATACCAGAGTTGCTGATTCACGTGAGCACTTGGAACCCGACACTGACTTCTGAGAACACGTTCAAAAAGTACGGCGTTCAAGCAGGAACTGGGCGGAGAGAAAGAGCTGGGTAATGCTACAGAAGGGGATGCAGCAGGCACAGTGCAAGGTGTCATCACTCATTTTGATTGGGTATTACAGCATGACGGATGGGGCCCCGCGGGCCACCGCGCGTCTCCTCCGTGCTTATTACAGCTGTTCTTAAGTGGGAGTTGATTTAGCTTAAATAGGTTGTTTCATAAGGAGAAGACACCGGCGCTGTCACCGCATCTCTGTTCCTTTGCACTGTATCCCGCCACTTTAATTGAATAATGCCTCCTCTACATACCTATTAGTGTGCTTAGCTACATACCATGCCCCTATAATTGCTTATACAACCCAGCTAATTCCTCCACTCCCCTCCTTTCCTTTCTTTTCATGTGATATTTCACGCGGTTAATATAGAGAGTGCGCCGGCAAGGATAAAGACGGCTTGTTTAAAGGGTTATCAGGTCTGTGCAGCACCGTGATGTCTTTTATCCGCCCTCCATAATTAGTTGTGTAATCATTAAGCTGCAGTTTATCAGGTTTTAGGGCTTTTATTAATTACAACACTCGAGCGATTTCACGCCACTTTTCACGGTCACGTAATTCACGAGCCATTGTCACGCTGTGTGTAAAAGAGAGATGAACAAGGTTTTCACAATTGAGTCTGACATTATTGCAAAGATTTATCTGAGCTGGTACTGCTTCAATATTATCAAATTACAGACATCCTGCACGTGATGCAAACTGCTTTATATTACAGAGTTGGTTCTCTCGGGTCTTTTTAACACTAGTGATTGTACCAATAAGATGAATGTGCTTCATGATTTTAATCTACATTATAAGTTTCCTGTAATCCTAAGTCTGCAGTTTAATAATGAATTTGTTATAGGCTCTTGCTCTATTCAGCTCAGTCATTTGGCTAACAACAAGGTATTTGGCCCTATAAGATTTATTTGTGGATGTAGCCATTTTTGGCTTTCCAGAGCTGTCCAGTCAGCACCATCAAATGTTCCCACTGACATCAGCACCATAGACAGCTCCAAAAAATAACATCCCTTCAAGGTCTGTAGAACACCACTTAAAGAAATAGTTCAGAGAAATTGATTCAGTTAAACAGTTCTGTCATTATTTTCTTACCCTAATGTCGTTCCAAACCTGCAATTATTTTGTTCTGTGGATTTTCACAGATCTTTTCCATACAGAAGTTCATGGGGGACACAGGATGTCAAGCTACAAAAAGGCTCTATAAAAGTAGTCCATACAACCTGTGCTTTATGTTCCAAGTCCTCTGCAGTCATATAAGAATGTTGTGAGACGAATAGACAGAATTTAAGCGATAATTCAATGATAGACATCCAACCTGTGCACGGTTTACTTGAGTATCTCCTTTTTCCTAACATTCTTATTTTTACAATCAGAAAGCACTACAGTCATACAGGAAGACCTTTATCTTTCTAATCAATGATGTTTATGTCAGTAACACTTTCGTTTAAATTGTAATTCAGTCAAATTCAATACTAACGATAAACAATTTGTCCAGCATTTATTTATCTAGGTTCTAATGTTAATTAATAAATATATTGTTCACTGTTAATCATTGTTTTTTTCTTATAATAAATTAACTGATGTTAATTTATACAACTTAAAATGGGTTTAAAATTTGTAGTTTTTGTGTTGATAAATATTTGTAAAATCATTAAAAGATTCATTATATCATGTTATCTATTGCATTAACAAATACAACTTTATTGTAAAGTGTTTCCTGTTTGTCTTTATAAACCAGTGATGGACTACAGAGATTAATGTTGTTGTTTGCTGGCACTGATTAATTGATGCACTTTTCGTTGTTTATTCTATTGACTTCCATCATTTTAATAGGCAGAGGTCACGATGAAGCTGCAGGATGTAAAACTTCACAAAAATAGAACGCTGATATCCTGTGTACAAAAAAATAAATACAATGGTATTAATTGCTGATGCATTGATGAAATTGACACACTGGTATTGGGTGCTAGTAATGTATTTTAAGGAAGTTCACACGCATTAACAACAAGCCAAGATGGAGCTCTGCCAAAGACAATACACAGAGTCTCTCTCTCACACACACAAACATGGGCGATGCCAAGTATGCTGCCAGTCTTGCCCCACACACCCAAACATTCATATTTGTCATCAAACCCCTCAACTGCACACGCGTATCTGTCCCACCCAACACAACGCCAGCTCTGGCTGCCTGAGGTGCCCGCTGGTTCTGCATGATTGATGATGCCGATTGAGAGGCAGATCATTTGGGTGCCCCTCGCTACCAAGGACGTAAATCACATCAGCCCACTCTAATGATTTCTCACAGACCCATTTGGCAGAATCCACAATAACCTATTGAGCCTTGCATGGGGACAAAAAAAACATCAATACAGTCAAATAATGATTTTATTTAAGCACTTTATCAAGGATTGACAAGCATTTTTCCAAGGTTGCATGGGGTAGAGAAGCTTCTGGAAACCATCAAGGTGGCTTGAAATGTTAAAAACGTAAGAGTCACTGCAGGAGTAGACTAATAAATATGTCTATTTCGGCCAGGTGGAATTAGTTGTTTTAACGAGTAAAGATGTCTGTGGCATACTACAGTGATAAATGACGACCGGCAGAGCAGATTTGGACACTTGGTGCCCTGAGGGGCGCCCCATTTCAACTTTTCATTAAAACGTCCAGGCCAGGCCAAGCCATGATTTGCTCCTAATTGATGAGGCCATTATGATCTAATTAAACACACATTTTCAAAGCCACTCTTATTTTGGCTTCTTCATGGCAGTGGAAAGCTCATTGGCACCAGAAATTCTGATATACTTTACAAATGACAAAGGATGAAAATCACACTATTATGGCAAATATACATCAAACATCATTTCACATTCATTTTATCTTCTTCTTCATTTTTGTATTATGTTCTCTGTTTTGTATGTCCTGATAAGCCAATGCAGACCAGATTTGTTTTGTTTTGCCTAACAATTGCCTCTTATGTAAAGTTCATTAAAAGGTCAGGGATCTGATTCACAGATTTTTCTGTTCACTCTAATTCAGCTGCCAAGTCTATACCAGGGGTTTAGTAATTGTGATTGAAATGTAAAAGTTTGTAATGGCTTATGAAACTGACCACCGAAAACTTTCTTATGGTCCATGGCAAAGAATCACAGTGATCAAGATTTAGAGTTTGTATAAACCGTTTTAAGGCCAATTCTGCCCATAGTCAAAATTCAAAGTCCAGGCAGGCCAACCTTAAAATATATTTTTTAAAGAATTCACTGAAATGCCCAACCTGTAGTTTGAATTTTTGAGTCCCATCCAGTGAAAGATCCTACAGGAAAGACTGAACTTCAGAAAAAATAAATAAACCAAAAAATACCTTTTTGGTTTAACCAGAAGTATTTTATTACTGTTCAAAATTTTGGGGTCAGTAAGAGTGTTTTTTTTTTTTTTTTTTAAAGAAATTTATACATTTATGTTTAATATATTTAATACAACTAGGATGCATTAAATTGATCAAAAGTGACAGTAAAGACATTTAGAATTTAGAAGAATCTGAATGAATTTGAAGTGATGACTGCTGAAAATTGAAATGCAGCTTTGTCATCGATAAATTAAATTTGAAAATATATAAAAATAGAAAGCACTCATTTTAAATTGTAATAATATTTCACAATATTACTGTTTTACTGTAATGAATGAAGCCTTGGAGAGCATAAGAGACTTCAAAAACATTGAACAATCCAACAAATCCCAAACTTTTGCACAGTAATATAATTCTTAATAGATTCTTGGAAGAGTGTTATCTTTTAGGATTGGTATCATATTGTGTTTTAAATGTAATCACTATCCTGTAGTACTGACTACAAAAATCAGTCTTTTGAAACCCTTTCTGGAGTTTTACAGCCTTTTGATTCCCATCCAATCATATGGAAGACTGCAGCATGAACACTCTTTAAAACATCTTCTTTAATGTTACTTGGACGAAAGAAAGTTCTAAAAAGTAAGGTCATCTGTAAACCACATTTGCTGTAAATGGAGAGAAAAATGACTATTACTGCTCAAAAAGTTCTACCTTGAATCCAATGTAAATTATTTTGCTTAAAAGTGCCGGCCAAATGCATGAATGTAAATGTAAACAAATAGCTCTAAATAATGGTTTGATAACGCAACATTCTCTTTCACAACGGTCTTATCCAGTGAGGGGCACCCTTGCATGAAAGTCAATTCAGTGAAAGTGTATGTGCATCTCCTTATTAGTAACACAAAGCTGGATAGGGAGACATAAGGCTCTGTTCAAATAAGCTTGCTATCCCCAGGCCAGGTTTTATGTGTGAGAAGGCCGGGAAAGAATAAGAAGGAATGGCTGTATGGATGGATGGATGGAAATTTCTTTTAATTTGAAAGTCTTGAGGGAATCGTGCATATACAATTACAGCTCATTCGAGTGGAGCTCAGGAACGGCACTAAAGAGGAAACAGAACAATGAAACGGAGAGAAATAAGATGATCTTGGGTGTTATCTTTTCCTCCTCCTATCATATTCTACACACAGTCTATCATGCAGGAAATGATAAATGTAAGTAATGCCACTGTAATCCATTACTAAGAACTGACAGTTAGCATGAATAGGGCTGTGAAGTTGTGTGGGAGGGGATGGGGGTCTATCATCAAACTCAATTATCATCTTATTACAGGCACTAAGTGGCCTCATATTAGGGTCACTGCCCTTAATTTCAGGGGGAAAATAATTGGTAACCCCCGTAATAGCAATACACAGACACCATTTAGCAAACCCTGAGGGTATCCTGTGGGATAATCAATGGGAAGTCTGGTATAGCGCAATACAACCGTCATCTGAAAAGTGTCTGTCTTTGTTTTTCTATGGTGCTAATCAAACTTAACAGAGACCTAAAGTGATGATTATGTAAATATAGTGCAAAGGCGGCGTTATTCAAAGAGATATTCCAACTGAAAATGAAAGTTTGCCCATTAACTCACCCTGATGTCTGTCCAAATATAAGATATTGTGAAGAAAGTTTTTGTCCACATGATGAAAGTCAATGGGGTCAAAAACAACAATGGACCCCATTGACTTTTTTGTGTTCCTCAGAAGAAAGTATACAGGCTTGGAATGACATGAAGGTGAGTAAATTATGGATTTTTATTTTTCATCCCTTGAAGTTTGCAAAATCTTAACTTAATAAACTTAATCTTAAAGTGTGCAATTAAGTTTAATGATTTGCCTCGAAAGATCAGATTTGTTTGTGGTGTTTTTCATTTTTAGCCTGTTTAAATTTTTTTGAGCAACTTCGGATATACATGCTATGTCTTGGAATCCAGACCCCATGTGGTGCCCTCGACCGTCACATTTAATTTAGAAGCAAATTCAATCCTCATGAGCCAAGCAGAGTGAAAAGCTTCTGAGAGACATATATGGGGAAATAATCTCTCTAAAGTGATATTGATATCAGATTTGACCAAACACACATTCACAGTCCTATTTTTCATTCCCCCGAAATATGCGGCTGAAGTCTCAGGAGGGACCAGTCAGAGATGAAATAATCCGTCTGTATTGTAAAAGTAGTTTTCTTATTCAAAGACCAACCCCTCCGGTCCTCTGTTTTGTAGATTGAGAGTGACACTGCCCATTGGGCTCCACACACTGAATGCTTTTAGAGACAAAGTGCACAGACTAAGTGAGTTAGCCGATTCTGTGGACACCCCAGATTCAATAAAACACTTGCCTGTCTGTTCTGTTTTTTCGTCCACATACTCTCACTGCAGCCTTTTCTTCTAACCTCCACTCCTCGCTGTTCCATTGCTGCTCTGCTAACTTAGTAAAAGTGGAAAAGTACAAACAGGTGATATTAGAAATTTCATATCATGTGGTTATGAATGGGTTGACGAAAGAATTGAATGGGTTGACGAAAGAAGAATGTCTCCTTAATTCGGGGGGATCATGCATATTTTGTATTATTATTATAATTTTTGAAGCGACTATAAAAGCTTGTTTCCATCTCAAAATAAAAATAATTAAAAGGCAATTGTAACTCATAAATGCATCCTTTTTTATGTAAATGCACTTTATTTCTTACAGTCTGACTTAATTTCTTACATTAAACTATTTATTTAGGTTTTACTCTGAGGTGGAAACAGGCGTCCATAGACAGAAGTTGCTGCTTCCCTAAGACAAGAAAAAAAGGCAAATAAATAAATAAATTTGACAGCCATTTATTATCATGCAACTTCAATTGCATTTAAATTCCAGTTGGTATGGTGTAGTTTGGGAGGCTGTCCCATAATGTAACATGGCAATTTTGAGCAAAAGTCACAGAAACAAATTCCACTGTTCGCATCACTGTAAATACAAATTCTATCAATAAGCTTCTGAGGTGAGATAATAGGAGTGTATATGCAAATATTCTCATGGCTCTCTCCTCTGAGCAGATTCTGAGCCTCTTATCAATATCTCAATTGGGTTTCCTCTACCCACACTCTCTCCTTTATTTCCCAGGAGTGAAAGATGCTTGATGCCTGGGGCTACATGACACTACCGTGCAAAACAATTAAATAAATAAAACACTCTTTGGGGAGCTTTTATAAGTCTGTATATGCTTTTCTCTGGCTCACCGGCCCTCTCCATCCCATAGATTTCCTATGCCTTGGGAATAATATTTTGCCACATTATTCTTAAAAACAAATGCTATGAAATCATTACCATTAATAAGAAGTTAGTAAATCTTGAAACATGGGTCAAAAACATGGGATTTATTAGTTTTCAAAAAAGTCTACAATGAAATTAATCACGAGTTCTTACAGATATTAAGCAGACAGTCTACTAATACTCTAATAATAGTCTAACGACTGTTTGTTGACATGTAGTTGCAAAGTTACTTATAGTATAATGTCTAATGCCTGCTACTACGATTTCAGCAATCCTATAAGATCAGTACAAATCACACTGCATGAAATGGATCTAATAAACTTGGGTACAACATAGACTGTACGATGAGGACACCTATTGAATTGTAGGCTATGACACAAGTTAGTAGGCTATGGAAGAATAAAACATCATCAAGTGGTAAACAAATAGAGCGAGATGAATCGCACTTTGGTAAGGTTGTTATGTGCACTGAAAAAAAGAGGAGGAAGCGAAAGAGGAGAACATGGATGCGGTCATGGCTAGGGAAAAGAGGTCATTTGGTCTGCCAATTTTGTAAAAGGAGCTTGAAGTAGCTTTAAGTTTTAGACCCCCATGTCGCGTATTTTATTGGCTATAGTCAGTAGACGTAGGTAGTAGCAAACACACTGTGAGATGATCATGCTAAATTTCTGACACTGTCAGAAAATTATCACAGGCTATCTTTGGTCCCAAGACCGTGACAATGGCCCTATTTGAACCTCTTTCACTGTATAAAGTGAAAAATAATTCACGGCATATAATTCAATAATAGCAATAATTGAAAAAATACAAAATAAATGAGAAATAAATTAATAATTCCTTGGTTCATAATCATTTTGAACATCTTGTCCCAAGTATAAATAATCTGTGTTATACTTAGATGTTTAAAAATGTTATACAATGTACAAAAGTTTGAACTTTTTTGTCTCTGAACAATAATGCCTGTAAAACACTGACTGTAGAATAACGAATGAAGAATGAAGAAGAAGAAAAAAATCTAAATCAAAAAACTGTTTCTTCTAGTAGACCACTCAAAGGTGGTCATTTTGTCTGAATAAAGATAGGCTGATTCCAAACTTCTTATTGGACACCAGTGAAAAAAGTAACCTCAATCATAAAAAACAAGCAAAATCATTCAAGTTTGAAACAAAATTGCATTTAAAATGAGTTGGAATTACAGGCAAACCAAAAGGCAATGCATCTTTCTCAGCCTACCACAACCAATTTATCTTCCAAACAAGTCTTTAAACAGTGAAGAGAAGTCATAGTGCGCTCTTCTATCCTGTGCCGGTCCCCCCCCCCCCCCAAGAGACGAAGCTGGTCAGAAGTCAAGATCATTTCAATTCCTCTCGTCTCTGTTTCCACGGCAGCGCTGCAAAACAACTCACTCTTCCTCCAGTGCCATAGTGGGGAAACTTTTCTGCTCTCTGAGGGAGATGCTAAACTATTTTAAAAGGCAATTACGACAGTTTTGGGGGCCCAGCTGAGGGGGGGAGCGGGAATAAAGAGAGAAAGAGAGAAAGAGAGAAAACTGAAAAACAGGGAAAAGTGAAAATATGTTAATGGAAGTCAGGCACTTCTGTGGAGCAGGGGTGGTGTGTGAATGTGTATGGGTGATCTAATGTGGTGACCTGACCTGTGGGGTGCGTGTTTTTGGCGATAAGGGCTGGAGATGAGGTGGAGGGTGCAGTGACAGTTCAGTAGTTGTAATTATTTTCAGGTTAGGTCACTCTCCCTGAGAACGCAGAGGTGAGGGAGCCTGGAGAGGAAGGGAGGGAAGGGTTAGGAGGTCACGGTGTGGTTTGCAGAACAGTTCTTCTTCACCCTTTTCTCTCTCTCTCAAACTCAGACACAGCCCTGTCCCAGCCCCTGCTCAGAGACAGGACATTAAGCTTCATAAATGCTTCACATTACAATCCCAAATAGAATAAGTTGCAGTTACGAGTGATACTTGCATAAAACATTACAATTAGGTTCTATTTGTTAACATTAGTTCATGTACAGTAATAGCTAACATGAAATAATTTGTTAATTTCTGTATATTGTGTATATTATGGCTCACTTTAGCGCTGTTGCCTCACAGCAAGAAGTTCCCCGGGTCGGAAATTAAATGAATATCATTTTATATATGAATATAATTAACATTTCAAACTGAATTATATATTAAAAATAAATTGTATATGTACATACTTCATAACACAAATAATTAAAGTTCTAAAATTCGTAACTATATGTATTAAAAAAAAACAATTGATTAAATATTAATCTAGGTTAATAATGGCGTAAAAAAAAATTCCTGTTATGATGGTTTTAAAAAATGAAACATTATTGTAAAGTGTTGCTGAAATTGTGAAAATATTTTTTCAGTCTAATACTGCATAAGACGACACTTATTTTTAATAAAGGAAGTGTAGAAAGTTCTGCTCTTTGATCTCATTAGCATTTGCATATATTCAAATTTGGCACATGGAGAAGCGTCATGCCACATTTGACATCAATGAACAGTTTGAATATGTCCATTTGTTTTCTTTGCATGGAAAAGAGCAGCTTGAATATCCTGCCTAATATCTGTGGCCCTATTTACACCTGGTATTTAGATGCGTTTTTGTCGATCGGATCACAAGTAGACGAGGCAGAAACATCCTTATTTACACCTAGTATTTTAATCCATCTCTTTTGTCCACTTTCAACCACTTATGTCCTGATTTCTTTATGGGCGGTATTTCAGATCTTTCGATCTATTGGACGAAATGAAACATGACCGGAGACGACGGAAAATATACAGAAAGCATCAGCTTTCGTTTCTGATAGCCGCAAGACCACGCTTAAAGGACAACTCCGGCGCAAAATGAACCTTTGGTCTAATTACACATTGGTACATAGTCAACCGTTCTGATTCGACTGATCGAGACTGTTTTCCACAGTGGAAAGTGCAAAATTAACTGTCTTTATAAAATATCTTCTTATTAAACTGTCTGTACACTTACAAAGTTCTCAATGCTTCGGTTTGCAGGTAGGGACCCTCATTATGCTAACGTGTTCGTGTTGGGCTATTTTGAGCCTTGTTAGTGGTATTAACTAGCGATTTTTATTTTCATTACTCTATGCCCAATATACTAGCGTTATAAGCTAAACAGTTTTTAGAGATAAAACTCTTTACATTCGACAATCATGAAAACAAATCTCAGAGAACGGTTGACTATGTACCAATGTGTAATTAGACCAAAGGTTCATTTTGCGCCGGAGTTGTCCTTTAATGTGGTGTGTGCGTGTTAAAAATCAGGAATGGTGAGAGAACATTGTGCTTGGTACATTTTTCATTTTCAAACTAAACTTGGGTCTTCAGCCGACAAAGTTTAAATCCCGACTGGCTGGCGCACTTCCCATAATGCTTACGCATTAGTTTAGTAGGTGAAGAGTAGGCGATATTTTGTGGCTTTTCAAACACATTCTACAACATGAACATTTACACTACGAAAGCAATGAGTTCTAATGCGCTTTCGATTGCCTCTGGAAGTGGTCGAAAGTGGACAAGCTCAAAATGTTTTAGACCCCGTGTACACCTGCAGGGGCGTAATTTCCTATGGGGACAGGGGGGACATGTCCCCCCCACTTTTCAAAATCCTGTTTGTGTCCCCCCCACTTTCAAATTCGTTTTGTTATGATTTTTAACTAAAATCAATTAAGTCACCTGTTGTTTCTGTCGTTTCATCGCCGACTGTGCCGCAACCGCGATCCCTGCTCATTAGAACTTTCAGTGAGCTATTTTTAGAGTGTGCACGCGACGTTCCTGGACGTGGACGCGCGCATCGACACAGGCTCGCGCGCCAGTATCGCACAGACAGCGCGCCAGTATCGAGTTCTATTTCGCTGCTTGAACGAACAAAAACACACATGTATGCCAAAATGTCCGTTTTGTCGAGTCCACAAGAACAGTCTTAAATTAGTTAAATAAAATCTTAAATGAAAGTAAAGAGTAGTGAGAGAATGAGATGCGTGAGGTCCTGTCAGCAGGTCTTAAAGTGACAGCAGCCTCTAATTCTCTGTGTCAGTAAAGTTAACCAAAGAACAAACAGAACAGAAAAAAAAATACTAACTGCTCTTGACTAAAGAATGCTTGTAGTTTTAATAAGGATTAATTTATATTTAATTTATATTTATGCAGTGTGGACTGTTTGATAACCTTATTCAATTTCTGTATACTGTTAGACAGGAAGGCAGGCACAGGTAAATATGACGTTTATTATGGGTTTATGTAAGGTTTGTTTTAAGTTCACTTAAATTATAAGTTGTTATATTTTTTTGAAGCCTAATAAATGTTTAAAATTTGTGGGGTGGGGGTGGTCATTTTCATCGAGACATCAGTAGATAATATCAGTGATACTGGCCTTCATTCATAAACAGATGCTATTAAACAATTATTTTAAATATACTGTCTTTATGTTGTTTCTACATTACAGTGGAAATTGAGGCTCACATTATTTACATTTTTATTTACACACAAAACATTAATGGCTAACATTTTGACTTTATAAAATGATTCTCTAAAGTCTTGGCGAACGGCCCCTATAAACAATAAAGAAAGTAAGTCTTATACTTAGGCTAGCCTACTATTCTTTTTGGCAGAATTTATCATTATAATCAAATTATTTCCTGGTTTTTGTATCACCATAGTCCCTAAATGTATGTACATCCAGGAAATGGGATTCAAATCGAAAACATTTCAAGTCAAGTCAAGTATATTTATATAGCCCTTTTCACAATACAGATTGCATCAAAGCAGCTTCACAGTATCAATCAAAACATAATAACAATGTTCGTTTCTTAGTGGAAAAACATCCACGTAGAGCTGATCAATGGTATTAATGATTGGTTAATTAATTTGAATATCCCCAACTGAGCAAGCCAAAGGCAACAGTGGCAAGGAACCGAAAAACTCCATCAAGTGACCTAATGGTGTCCAAAAACTCCATCAGGTGACCCAATGGAGAGAAAAAAAAAAACCTTGGGAGAACCCAGGCTCATAAAAATGTATACGAATGTCTCTAAACAGACTTTAAACGCGAACCTGTGATAAACGCTGATGGCATTCACATGCGCATTAAGAACTGATTCTATAGTTAAGTGCGTTTGAATATACGTGCGCAGGTTTGTAATTCCCTACAAAACCATGCCTAAACAAACTACTATTTCCCCCCATTTTGTGTCCCCCCCACTTCTCAAACCAAAGTTACGCCCTTGTACACCTGTATTTAGTGCCGTTCACTTGTTATCCGATCGACCACAATGCATCTTAATACTAGGTGTAAACAGGGCCTTTGGAAGAAATTAAGTCACATGGGTTTGTAACGACTTGAGTAAATGTTGACGATTTTCATTTTGGGTGAACAATTCTTTTTCAAAATTTTC